>OX411807.1:20373719-21747909 GCA_948253155.1 Leucoma salicis
CTCGCTTCCTCAACATTCCTAATTCTCTTCATACACGCTCGCCGGTTTCGGAGACTCCTGACTCCACCTTCCTTGAATACATGACCCATTAGGTCTAAGTAGGTGATTCTCGGTCCTTCATCCTTCCATTTTCGCATTGTATATCTTCTTAATCAGTCACTCGTTCGGCATTTTTTCCACATGTCCGAACCATCGGAGCATTCCCTTTCGCATCTTTACACCAATACTCAAGAGTATATACCATACCTATACCCGTTCTCTTACGTCGTCATTACGAATGTGGTCAATCAGTCTTACTCCAGAGATTCTTCGCAGAGATCGCATTTTGACCACATTGATTTTACTCATATATATTCATACTCCTTTTTGCATACCCAACTCTTATAATGTAATTTTTTTTAAAGTATGAGAAATTCGTAATAAGTATCTATACTTTTTTGTAATTATGTAATCGCAATTTGAGTAACGGTAATGGAGTTGGAGATATAAAATAGTTAATATTGGAAATAATTAATATTTATGTTTTGAACATATGGTGGAGTGGTTTATATACCGGCCTTCCGGCCGAGTGTTGTGGGTTCGATTACCACACAGAACAACTCTTTCTGTGATCCACAAATGGTTGTTCTGAGTCTGGGTGTATATAATGTCCTTGAAATTGTATGTTTGTAAAGTCCGCCGCGATACAAACAAGGATTATACCTTAGTGCAGCTTATTAAAAAAAATCGAGAGTTAAACCAATTATAGCTGGAGTATTTGAAAGATGGTTTATTACTTATTTAAAGAGAAGAAACAATAAATCAACAACTTTTTAGTGTTTGCGTTAATAAGCATTCCTATGAATATGGAGTCTGTACCATAATGGAGACGTAGGAACTGAAAAACAAATAATCACACGAGCTTAAAAATCTATCATAATCGATGTAAATAAAGGTCTTAACAAAAATAAAATTACTGATATCTTAATAGGTGTCGATAAAACAATACATACGAGTAAATGCTTCACGGGTATTTTTTCATCTATTCAGACATAGTGCTCGATTAACACTTCATAACGGTCAACCGGAAGTGCAAACGCCATGTTCGTAGCGCGATAGCGGAAATATATCGCAGGAAGCCGACAGCCATTATTGAGGAAAGGAGTTCTTCCGTCATCAAGGTTCTTATTATTTCTGAAAATATCTTGTTTAGAAGATAACACCTAGTGAACTATTATTATGTCTACATTACTAAACTTAATATTTAGGATACTCTGTAATTACGTGTGAATGGTTTTTAGCATTATATTCATTATTATTAACGGCATACTAACTTGAAAACAACAACCTAAATTGTTTGTTGGTTTCAATAATATTTGTAATATTGTGTCCACTTTATAGCAAGCGCGCGGGAGATACAACACGCATTGTTGTATAAAAGAGGATACACAAAACACATTATAGTTATATATGTTATTAGGTATACCATAAGCCTTCCATATCTATCGCTATTGATCTTTAATGCTATTAATAGAAAACATCCGAGACATGATTTCATAGCAGACGTCATTGTTTTCTTCCCCCGTAGTGCCTTTTGTTACTACAGCCTTATTTCAAACAAAAGGTCCCGCTAGACACACAAAGAAGTAATTACAACGAGCTGAGAAGAAAAATCTTAAGTTTATTATCTCATTTTTCATCGTTGTTATCCTTAAAATAAATGTTACTTTTGTAAAAGTATTTAGAGAAAAGATCAAAGGTGAGTCGCCAACAATGACTTTGTTTCATTTTATTGTTTCGCTTTTGTGGTCCATATTTTAAATGAATGAGGCAGAGATTGAGCAGAGCAACGATATTTTTATGTTGCATTTTCTTATTCTTTAACGATATTTTTATTATTTAGAAAGAGTAAGAATAATGTTACAGAAAAAAATATTAGAATTTAATTATAAAATATGACTACGACTTAAAAAGTTATTATAAGCATAAGATTGATTAAAATGATAATCCTTTGATGGGGATAACGCATGCTTTGAGATTAAATTGTGAGGTTATAACAGACAACAAATTGTAGAAGAATAATTTAAAAAACCGTCAAATATGAATACAAAAAATCTCTAACACGATCGTAGTAACACTTATTGTACTTCCTAAACAGAATCTACACTCTCCAGCGATTATTTTAAACATACAAAATATTTAATTAAAATCGGTTAAGGTTTTAATCATCATCAAAACGATACTAGGTCCTCCCCTAACCTGAAATATAACCTAAAAGTATATAAAAATATTAGAGCAGTGGTCAGCCAAGTTTTATTTTATATTGCGTGGGTGGCAAACGGCCCAAGTGATGGTACGTTATACACGCTAGCAACACCAGCGGCATCACTGGGGCGTTGCCATCTCCAAGGAACGGGATATTAAGGAGAGATAAGGAAGTATAATTAAGAAAGGATAGGAAGTATAATAAGCAGAGAATAGGAAAGAGCTTTGGGACTATGGCGTGCTCATTCACCATACAAATTACAATAGTAGGAGTACTTACCGTTGTTTCAATAAAGTTTGGCTAAGTAAGGTTTGGTATGCATTATCCACTGTACTATAAAGCGTATGAGTTCAACTTTACTTACTTAATAATGTCAACTTTTGTCCTGGAATAACCACTACTGCTTTAGTTCTCACAACCCTAGTGCCAGAAGCTAACAAGGAATTTTAATATTAAAGTAACCACGCAATCGTCTAAAGAAAGAGCTTCGAATAAAAAAATGCTAAATTATAGACTATAAGTTTACTGTCGTCAGTATAAATTACTATTGGTAAAACTATGCTGCAATATACTGTACTAGTTAAAGGTTGATCAACTCTGGTTCCAATTGATTTTTGCAATGGCGCATAATATTTAATGTCTAAAAAACACACGACTTAATATTTCACTGCTCATTTACTATATGCCGCTACTCATCGTTTATTTTTGTGATGGGAAATGTATGAATGTCTATGCCGCGCTACAACCAAAAAATATGGACCGACCCGCAAGGGCCAGAGTATCAGTACTCCAACTTGGTCCTAACCCTACCAGTAGTAATGCAATGGGTGACATTATTACTTATACGGATATATTATAGTCACATTGTACGGAAAATAGGGGTGGTGTTCTTAGTTCATCACATAGATATTCATCAGAAACTCATTTTGCAGAGAGACCTTTCTTCTGGCTTTTACTCAAATTTGCTTTGAAATGGTGCTACTTTCACCTGGTTAACACCTTTTTTTTTTGTTAAGGCGGGAAATAATGTACCTAACCGCACACGCCATCGTTAGGTGCAACAAACAGGGTAGTGGGGGCCTACACCCACTAAATAAATCCGCCGGACCCATTGATATATAAAAAAGAGAAGATACACAATCAGGCACGAAAATTGACCACTATAAAGGAGTGCAGATTACGCTTTCCTGCACTCCTTTGATTTAGTATTATTTCGACGCGCGAGTAGACGAAGCGTGTCAAAATGTCTAATTGTTCGATGAATAAATGCCGAAATAGTGCATTAAAAGTACAAAAAAAAAGGATGTCGTTTATTATTTTCGGTAAGTGTTAATAGACAGTATTTCTATTTCATACATATTTTGTTGCTTAAGAGTCGCATTATTTAATTTTTCAATATATTTTGTTTCAAATTATCGACGATGGCCCTGTATGAACCAGTCAAATTGAGTATGTATTAAAACAAAGGCAGTCGCGAGCTATGCTCATACTTCAACGCATTTTGCCCACTTTAATCGCATAATACGACGTTCTCGGTTCTAAAAACGAAACCTTGTTGAATGTATTATTTTTAATATTATATTAATTTTATTAGTTGACGTTGTTTTATTTACAAAGTCTAAATATCAATAACATTGTCATTTATATGATGATTTTTATTTTAGTTTTCCTAGGGACCCAATCAGATGATAAAGCTTGCTCTAAATTATTTATAAATGTGTATTCTTTTTTTAAATTAAATGGCGAGCGAATTCGAAGGGCACCACTAGTATTTTATAAGATGATCATTTAAATTGTTGAATATATGGCTTTTATGCTTCAATAATGAATGTTGAAATGTTGTATTATTAAACACAAAGTGAAAAATGTGAAATCGAAAATAACAGTCACGAGTAGGATTTTAAACTGCATCTCCTGGATACAGTCCAGATGTTTTGCCAATTCAGCCATCGTGACAATTGCTTCTGACTGCTAATTTCGATAACACATTCATACTTAACGTCTTTTGGGTGACGCCTGCGCCATCTGTCGGAAGTATTTTCATACATTATACCGACCAGGTAAACTTAATTTTACAATTAAGATTCTTACCTAATAATGACGCAAACCCTATAAATATTTAGATATTTTTATATATTTTTTTAGCAAATATATATATATATATATATATATATATATATATATATATATATATATTTAATAGGAATTAAAACTAAAATTTATATTTACGAGTTTTATTTAATTTATATATAAATAAATATTCTACCTAAAAGCATATTAATACGATCAGATAAAAGTATAAATATAAGTTTGGAACTTATTTATAAATTAAACAAATTTAATAAACTAAGTAAATGTTAATACATGAAAATTATAAAAAAAATATTCGTCTCCACTCCGTCCTTGTCCTGCCCGCAAATTTCGGTGGTAAAATTTTATTGCTTTTTGCATAATGCTTTGTAAATACAACTTTAAACCATACGTGTAAGGTTGAATTTGAAGGGACTGCATTTATTTCATAACTATAACTACTTATGATACAACTGGTGACAGTTTTAGACGTTTCTTTAGTTCGAAACTGTGCATCTATGAAATAAATTAATAAATTGGCCGCACCTCTAATAACATCTGGGTCTAAGAATATAACTGCCTCCGTGGTGCAGCGGTAGTGTAAGCGACTGCTGATCATGAGGTCTCGGGTTCGATCCCCGGGTCGGCCAGAGCTATTGAGATTTTCGTAAAAAAAAAATAAGAAAAATTCTCAGTAGCAGCCCGGAGTTTGGAAATGTGTCCAGTAGACGTTAAAAGGCTCGCCCCCTATTACGTGGGACTTAAACATAGCTGGCGAGTCGTGGGTGTACACCTCTGCCTACCCCTTCGGGGAAACCAGGCGTGATGCTATGTTTTTTGTTTTATGTCTAAGAATATATTATGGAAGCGTTTCTATCTCTTTAGTCAATCGGTTGTGTAATTTTGGAGATATAATTATATATTGTTTAATATCACTGAGTAAATATAGAACTACTAAATATCTACTAAATATAGAAAATGTATATTAAAGATAGGTTTCCATCCATCCATCCATCAGCCTTTTAACGTCCACTGCTGGACATAGGCCTCCCCAAGAATGGGGGATAGTGCCGTAATCGCCACGCTTGGCAGGCGGGTTGGCGATGGCAGTGGATGCTGTTAATACTCGAAGGAGTGCTGCTGCCTACTCCCCAGGATTCCCACAGTCGGCTCTTACGACTCCCATAGGTGCAGAGGGGTGGGACAATTCTTAAGCCGGCCCCACACGGCTAAAGATAGGTTTATAATTACTAAAATAAAAGATTTCTGAGTGGGCTCAGCGTAGGGCATATGCCTAAATTTCTTTGCGAGTAGTACAGGTCCATTGCATCGGTAGATACTTAAAGGACTATTACACATTAAAAATTAAACTATTTTTAGGAATTCTATTGCGTTTATTTGATTGTTTACTATATTAGCATCTCAAACACTTAACAGGATTCAGGAGCCTGAGTGGCATAACGTGGGACTTATTTATGTAGACGAACTGCATGTTATACGCCTACACGTATTCAAAATAGAAGGCGGGAAAATTGTAAAAATAAATCTTTTCAAAATTGTCAAGCGTGTTGTTTGTGACTGCAGTTCCCGCATTTGAAAAATATGTGTAAAATATGCAGACAAAGTTCTTTTGAGTGAGACAATGTTTGGATATGTTTTCACATTGGAAGTTTTAGTCACACGCAAAAACTGTCACTCTTTTTTTTGGTTAATGTTTTTTTTTTAAAGACGACGCTGCACTAAGTATTAATCCTTGTATCGCGGGGGACTTTAGAACACATATAATTTTACGGACAGAAAGTACACCCAGACTCAGAACAACCATTTGTAGATCACACAAAGAGTTGTCCTGTGTGGGAATCAAACCCACAAAACTCGGACGAGAGGCCGGTATCTAAACCACTTCGCCATCTACGCAGTCTTTGCATACTTTCTACACAATAATCCTTATGAAGTAACCTACATAATATTTAAGGTACACATTACACATATAAATATTATATTAAACACTCAGAATGCCCCGTTGATTTATAATTCCGTTTGACCCCAGTATATGCGTCGTTATAATACTCGTAGATTATCTTGTCCTAGTCAGGTGGATTACTCTGGAAAGTAGGTTACTGTTATGAAGTATTTATGTAAAAGTACCCGAGGCAAAAAATAAGCCGTTGCGTAAATATCATACCAGCGAATATAATATATGTTTCCGTAAATAATGTTTAAGTACCTTTTTGATGTATAATCAAGTAAACAAATAAATTATGTATTTGTCTGAATCTAAAACTATAGTCACGTGTTTCAGTCACTAAGGTTTTAAACGAAAGCTATGTAATCGAGTTATGCAAGTAAATTAGTGAAAGGAAAATATCTCATAAAATACTGGCTGGATCTAAAAAAAATATTTACCGCGAAAACAGTTTCATAACCAGTTGGGTAGTTTAGAAGAGGCACCTAAGCGGAGATGCTGACAGACAAGGACAGCGACTTTATTTTACATCCTCTATTTAGTTCGCTAGCCTAAATAGAAAACAGGTTTATTTATTAAACACAAAGTGAAAAATGTGAAATCGAAAATAACAGTCACGAGCAGGATTTGAACCTGCATCTCCTGGATACCGTCCAGATGCTTTGCCAATTCAGCCATCGTGACCCTTGCTCCTGACTGCTAATCTCGATAACACATTCATACTTACGTTAAGTATTTTGTGTTCTTTGGGTTTTTTTCACTTTGTGTTTAATGTATGTTGCTAAGCATGTCAAGTGCTAAAAAAATATATAAAAATATCTAAGGTTTATTTATATTTATTATTTCTGCAAATAATTAATTTATGTTGTCTTTCATCAAATTTTTTACTTCAAATGTAATATCTTTCTAAAAAAAATATTACTATTTTGTTTGATAGCTCTTGATTACTTAAAAACTTGCTTATGTACATTTTATCCCGCTACTATATCGGTGACAGATTACCTATATAACCTTAAAACTAGCTTTTTGCTGCGACGGAGTCGAGAAGAAAGGCTAGTATATGAAATAATATTACAAACATTTTCATTTCAAATAAAAATATTAGGTATAAAATTAATTTATTATTTTTAATACTGAATATTTTTTATTAACTAAATGCTACTAATATTTTAAATGTGGCGGTCTGGGAAGACGTTTGGATGTTTGTAGGTTCTATCACGTCAAAAGGACTGAGCGATTATGGAATTGAAAAATTTCAATTGCCTACCAAATAGTCCCTCTAGGATAACCATTTTGTAGTGTATAGACCCAATATTTGATCGGCATTAGCTAAACATATAATAACATCGATCTTATAAACACAGAGTCTTTTTTAATTCCGATATAGGAATTATTGTGGGATGTCCCTGAAATATTTAATGCACCCAGTTTTCAAGTACACGCAGACATTATCACGGAATTCCGATATAGGAATTCTTGTGGGATGTCCCTGAATTATTTAATGCACCCAGTTTTCAAGTACACGCAGACATTATCACGGACAGGAGCTAGTATATTTTAATATTTGACAAAACCTCATGCATTATTTTGTAATCTTGCATTTATTTTATTACATCATATTTTGCAATTGGGGCACACACCCGTCACTTGTGCAGTTGCCCTATGTTTTGCCACGTGCTCAGTCCCACGGTCCTGCGCATTTACGAGTAACATTATGCTAATTTTATACACATACAATTATTATTGGAAACTTGTGTGCGTTGGTTATATCTTTTCTCAATGATATAAATTATTAAATCTTTATCTCTTTTTGTTATAACACAGATTACATAGATTAAATTCAACATTTTTTTTTAAATTTTGTACCCATCTGTGTAAAAAAAACATACGTAGTTGGGTAACAGAATACATTGAAAAATGTAGTGTTAAACTTCAAGAACGCTTTCATCTATTTATGTAAATCATCCCAATCATCTACAATATACTGTTATTGGCTGTTATACAGACCATCATTATATTATACAAAAAGTGTGTCTAAAGAATTGATACTTCTCAAAAATCCATATAAAGTGCTGCCAAGATGTAGAAGTAATTTAACCTAGCCTAAGCCTTTTCTTTTCTTTTAGAAGAAATAAATAAATCTTGTCTCTGCGCGGGCGGGTGCGTTGCATCGGGCGCGCAGGCGGCACACGCGGCGTAGTGCGATAGTGTCCCAGAGGCTACAGACAAACATTAAGTGTCACAAAATGCTTAAAAACACACGACACAAACAAAGTGTTAATAGAGTAGTAAAGTAGGGAATCGAGTTATGCTGCACATCAATATTATTTAGCGCCTTTTTTAAAATTAAGATGAAGGTAGGTCGGCGTTTTCTTTCACTTGGTACCCAACCCCTCTCTGTTTTGTTTCAAGTTTTATTATATCTAGAAAGAAAGAAAGAATATAATTTATTTTGGTTTCTACAATATCAGAACTTAAATCTATTAAACACAAATTATATATTTTATTAGTTACCGAACTTAGTAAATATACAAATTGAGTAACTTCAACTGCCTCTGCGGTGCATGAGGTCTCGGATTCGATCCCCGGGTCGGGCAGTGTTCTTGAGCTTTTTCTTAAAAAGATAAATTGTCAGTAGCAGCCAGGAGTTTGGAAATGTGCCCGGTAGATGGCAATAGGCTCGTCCCCTAATACGTGGGACTTAAACATAGCTGGCGAACCGTGGGTGTGTAATACACCTCTACCTACCCCTTTGGGGAATACAGGCGTGATGCTATTACAAATTGAACATTAATTTGTACAAAATAACAGCCTTATCAGTTCACAGAAATTTATTTCAAACTGCTTTAAGCGCGTGACCACACTACGCTTTATTCTCACCGAGCGGTTACGCTAAAATAAGATATCCAGTGCTGATAAAAGAACCACTAAATCGGGACTATATCTTTTCTCGTCTCTTTTCCTCCATAAATATACCCATATTCCTTTATTTTTTGAATCAGAATAGAGTATTTTTGATCTATATTTTTTAGCATTTGACATGCTCCGCCACTTTTTAAAGTACAAATTATTTGTGAATAAGGAAAAAGAGATTTTTTGTACTAGCGGGAATCGAACCCTCGCCTTTTCCAATCTGGGGAAGTGCTCTGAACCACTGAGCTATAGTACAGATCTTTCGATCATCCCAATTTACTTATCACATTTTGTCTTCACGACCAACGCCATCTATCGGAAGCATTTACATGCATTAAACCAATATAGTAAGTTTAATTTTGCAATTAAATTTCATACTATTTGATGGCGCGATTTTCTAAACATTTTTGATCTATATTTTTTAGCATTTGACATGCTCCGCCACTTTTTAAGGTACAAATTATTTGTGACCAAAAGGCGCGGGTTCGATTCCCGCTAGTACAAAAAATCTCTTTTTCCTTATTCAAAAATAATTTGTACTTTAAGAATAGAGTAATAGAATGTGTACGATAGAAGAGTTACAAAATCCTCTCTAAACTTAAATAAATGAACACATGAGTCTTTGTTGGTGGATAAAAACTCCAATAGCTAAATTGTTTCAACATATTACAATCCTATTTGATTCAATGTGTATGATTCCAATAGTATTGGAATCATGCCATGCATCGCTATACGTTGAATTGACCGACTTCAACATATATCTATATATTCTATATAGGTACTATTATAAAATTGTAACAGAGCTATGTCAGTACATTTAAGATATTTGAGAATAAATACTGTAATAGGCATGTATATATGTGTAGTGTATGTAGGGGCGTGTCTAAACGCAAAACGTTTTTTTTTTAGATTTTTTGTCTGTTTATCTGTTTGTTTGTACGCGCATCACGCAAAAACTACTGAACGGATTTTTATGCAACTTTTTTGGTTGATAGTTCTTGATTAGACTTAAGAAATGGTATACATTTCATCCCCAGGAACCTGAGATATAACCAAAAAACTAGGTTTGCTGCGGCAGAGCCGCGGGTAAAGGCTAGTACTCAATAAAATATGTATTAACTCTACCTCTAAGAGGAGTATTATACTCATTTTAATATACTAGCTTAAAGTCTCATACATTGTAAGCATAAAATTTGAAGTAGATATCAAAAATTTTGTAAAATCGTATACTGTGGGTAGATGAAACCGTTGAAACAACATATCAGCCTTTGGGCATCTACCATCTAAGTCCACCCGTGACCATGAATGCTGTATAGTATTCGAAACGTCGGGATAGTAGAAAATCAAGTAAACGCAGTAGAATGCGTAAACGTTTTTTTTTATTTCAAAATTTTGTTTGAATTTTTGCACATAAGTAATACATAAGTAACTAATACCCCCGACATGCCTTCATGGTTTTCACGTTCATAGACAGAGTAAAAAGCATATGAGATAACGCGAAATATTAAACACTTTAGGATAATATCTAATTTAATTTTGCTACCACGTTCCAAGTACGTACTTACTACTACTTATACTTGGAACAAAATAAGAAAAAATATGTTAATTTACACTAGATTTACTGATTTAGATTACACTAGCTGACCCAGCAAACGTTGTTCTGCCATATAAATTTTTTCTACATCGGCAGTAGAAGGTTGAAAATTTTGGGGTTGTATGTATTTTTTTATGCCGAATCATAATAAAAAAAAAATAAAAAAAAATTAAAATAGGGGTGGACTACCCTTAACATTTAGAGGGATGAAAAATAGATGTTGTCCGATTCTCAGATCTACTCAATATGCACACAAAATTTCATGAGAATCGGTTAAGCCGTTTCGGAGGAGGACGGTAACTAACATTGTGACATGGAAATTTTATATATTAGATATACAAGCTTACTCAAAAGAAAAAATTATAACAAATCATATAAAATTTAAATACGAAAAGAAAGTGGTCGAGTGATTATAGTATTAAAATTCAAAAATAACTTTATTTCATAGGCTTATAATAGCACTTAAAATCGTCAAAGTTACTTACTAATAACTAACATAAGCGCTTGAGGCAAGTGCATCCGCAATGACGTGATTGCAAACGCCAAATGCGGCCGGATTCCGTAGTAAGGCTTTTCATGAGAAGAACCCGGCAAGAATCTCATGAGCTACAAAATAAAAATTGTTACCATAAAAAGTGCTTTTGTGTGTGGCAATTAATACACAGTTTCCAGAAAACTTAACGCGCCTTGTAACATTGTCTTCGTTTTATAGATAAAGATAGGCTTACAATGTCTCACCTTTTTTTGTATATGGTTAACATCAAGACTTCATTACTGCTTCTTATACATAACTTAAACGAATGATACATAAGGTACTGATAGCTGATAACATCTTTTTTATCTTCTATCTATATACTATTATAAAACTGTAACAGAGCTGTGTTTGTACATTCAAGATATTTGAGAAAAATTGACTGTAATAGGCTATAATAGGCGTGACTAAACACTAAACAATTTTTTTTAGAATTTTTGTCTTTTTGTCGTTTATCTGTTTGACTGTTTGTTTGTTCACGCATCACACAAAAACTTCTGAACGGATTTTGATGCAACTTTTTTATTTGATAGGCCTTGATTATACTTAAAAACTGGTATACATTTTATCCCGCTACTATATCGGGAACTTGAGATATAACCGAAAAACTAGAAAATGATTTAAACTAAAAAAAATTGTAGAATTTATTTAAAAGAAATACTAAATGGATTTTGATGCAACTTTTTTATTGGAAAGGCCTTGATTTGATTTAAAATCTGGTAGACAGTTTATCCCGCTACTATATCGGGAACCTGAGATATAACCGAAAAACTAGCTTTTGGCTGCGGCGAAGCCGCTGGCAAAGGCTAGCCTGTATATAAAATCCAAGCTGATAGAATCAATTGACTTGGATTAGTGAAAATCTTCCCTAAAATTTGTTTTTGGTCTAAGTTAAAAACGGAATACATTCACAAAATGGATGTCCTTTAAAAAAAAGTTACTTTCAATGTATCAATGGTATCGAAATGTTTAGTGTCAAAATATTACCAATAACTACTATTATACACTTGAAATTTGGTACAGATGTAACTAGCTTATGCTCGTGACACAGCCGCTGGTAGGAATTAGTTTCAATTACAAAGGCTTATCCCAATTTTGTTATATTATAAATAAATAAATAAATATTCACGGACATTTCACACAACGTCCTCTGGTCCCAAACTAAGCCCATAGCACAAGCGTTAAGCTTGTGTTTTGGGTACCAGATTCCATCCATCATCCATCAGCCTTTCCACGTCCACTGCTGGACATAGGCCTCCCCAAGAGAACGCCACAACGAGCGGTCCCGTCATGGGGGATAATGCCGTTATCGCCACGCTTGGTAGGCGGGTTGGCGATCGCAGTGGATGTTGTTAATACTCTAGGGAGTGCTGCTGCCCACTCCCGCGGTATTCCCTCAGTCGGCTCTTACGACTCCCGTGGGTAGAGAGAGGTGGGACGATTCTAAAGCCGGCCTCACACGGCGTGGGTACCAAATTACGGATATAATACATATTACTTTTTATTTTATAAATACTACTAGCCTTTGCCAGCGGCTTCGCCGCAGCCAAAAGCTAGTTTTTCGGTTATATCTCAGGTTCCTGATATAGTAGTGGGATAAAATGACTACCAGTTTTTAAGTCAGATCATGGCCTTTCAAATAAAAAAAGTTGCATCAAAATCCATCTAGTAGTTCTTTTAAATAAATTCTAAAAAAAAATCTAGTTTAAACAATTTTCTAGTTTTTTGGTTATATCTCAGGTTCCCGATATAGTAGCGAGATAAAATGTATACCAGTTTTTAAGTCCAATTAAGGCCTTTCAAAAAAAAATGTTGCATCAAAATCCGTTTAGCAGTTTTTGTGTGATGCTTGAACAAACAAACAGCCAAACAGAAAAAACAGACAAAAATTCTAATAAAATTCGTTTTGTGTTTAGACACGCCTATATAGTCTATTACACTAATTTTTTCTCAAATATCTTAAATGTCAGACACAGCTCTGTTACAATTTAATAATAGTAATAGATACATTATAATTATTATACGTATCTATTATAGATAGAACACACCCAGATGCAATACAAATATCTGTGTTCATCACACAAATAATTGCCCTGAGTGGGAATCGAACCCACGACTTCGTGCACGGAAGTCGGTTACACTACCGACTACGCCACGAGACCCGTAAATATTATTTTCCAATACAGTAAAAAAATGTTTTACATCAAAGGACTGACATTTCTCCTGTTAAACGCAGGTTAAATGTCAGTCCTCTGATGTGTAAAACATACTCTCTGATTTTATGAGTAGTATCCAACATGAACACAATAATAAATGTGAAATATTCTTATAAAAAACCATACCTGCTTAGTTCTCCTAACTTAAGCGCTTCGAAAACTTATTGGTAACTGCAAGGGGCGCATCGGCCCCGTCTCATTTGCTATAGACATCGAATAGGCGGCACCGGCCGTCAAACGACTATCTAGCTATTCACTTATTTACGGTAATTGACAACCGCATTTGTACCCACAAATTACGGTATCTAGCTAAAGTATTTTAAATGAATGGAGGTGTATTATCACAGGCATAATCCTTACTACAGAGATAGGTTACTTTACAACTCGGAAAAATAAATGATTACTGTGGGATACCCATTTTTGCATAGCGTTAATTGATGCTCAGAGAGTGGATGAGAGTATTATAGTGTGAGGTATTTATATCCTGAAGTCCATGAACGGAGTCCCGGCATAAGATCCCATCCCTCTCCACCCATGGGAGTCGTAAGAGCCGAACGAGAGCCGGACTGGAGGAGTGGGCAGCAGCACTCCCTCGAGTATTAACAACATCCACTGCGATCGCCAACCCACCTGCCAAGCGTGGCGATTACGGCACTATTCCCCCATATGAGCGCACAGGACCGCTCGTTGTGGCGTTCTCTTGGGAAGGCCTATGTCCAGCAGTGGACGTCAAAAGGCTGATGGATGGATTATCGTTAAGCTTGCGGGCAGGATCAAGAGGAGAAAGAAACAAAGGAAGAAATAAAGATTATTTATTGAAACGAACATACATAGATATTGAAGCAAATACACAGGAAGAAAGAAAAACCTTGTCCGTTACAATTTCACCTCACCTCAGCATAATTATAGATCTAGTGATATTAATTAGTGATAGAGCTTTACTTATCCCAGCAAGAATGGACGGCGTGATCGGGGAAATACCACCCTCTCACATAAGATCAGCGTGTAACAACGGTAGTTACTCGTACCATTGCATTTTGTATGGTGAGTGAGAGCGCCGGAGTCTTAAGCCCCCTCTCTATACTCTCCTTATTATCCTTTCTATCTTCTCCTTATTATTATTCCTATCCATCTCCTATCCCTTTCCTTGGATATGGTGACAGACAGAGAAAGTCATAAGCTGCTGTTTTTTCTGGAAATAGACGGTTCCAATGGGGTAGCTATTTTTGTGTAGAGAGTGACGTATTTAGATTAGAGGTGTTTTTTTAGTTCTGGAGAACTCGTGTAGGACCCAGCGTTCATAGATCCTTTGGCAGATATGGCCAGCACATTGCCACTTAAATTAATTTGATTGATTATAGGTTTTATAAGGATTTTAGTGAAATAGCGACCGAAAACTTTACTATACTTTTTACAGTAAGGTATTAAGAGAAACTGAAGTAATGTAACGTGGTTCCAGTGGCCCACCAATACAGGCGGAGAGACGGCACACAGCGGGTTTATTTAGTGGGTGAGGGCCCCACACTACCCTGTTCGTTGCGACGGGGTGTACGATTAGGAACATTTTTTCCTGCCTTAACAAAAAAAAAGTATTAAGCATGAATGTTCCGTAACTTGGTGGAAGTGATACCACAGCGCGTGTATTTATTATTATTGGGAGTTCATGGTCCTTATAATTTCGTTGGAACTTTCCCTTACTTTCATATTGATGTTAGAAAAATATGACGATATTATTCGACGCGCAAAGTTATGAGGTCCGGTCAGGGGTGGCTTATTTAGATTCGTGATGGAAAATTTTCGGATGCGTATGTGAAATATGAATATGAATTAAATATTTATAGGTCAGGTTTGGAATTTGGGACAGCCATTTTGTGTGTACTGTAATGAAATTGGATAACTGATTACTGTATATTGCATATATAAATAAATATAATTAATTACCTTTATTGACATAAATTACAGTTTTTATTCTGTAAAAGTGGTAATGTCTTGCTTATCCCAGCGTTATTATTTTGTTATATTATTATTATCTATAATATAAACTAGCCTTTGCCTGCGCAGCCACGAGCTACTTTTAGGTTATATCTGAGGTTCCTGATAAAGTAGCGGGATAAAATGTATACCAGTTTTTAAGTCCAACCAAGAGATATGAAATAAAAAAGTTGCATCAAAATCAGTTTTTTATATAATGTTCGAACGAACAAACAGATAAACAGACAAAAATTCAACACAACTCTGCTACAGCTTTATAATAAGTAAGTTTATAGTAAGTATACCTAGATTTAATTAGGTTGGCAGAATAGAATAGTAAACCTATATTAGTATAGGTATTACTTATCTCAATTACTATACTTTTTATAAAGTGCAAGAACGTGAAATATATTCAAACAGTATGTGCTTAAGAATAATAAAGTATTTTAGTTTATTATATGATCCTTGTAATGAAACTTTGTAAAAAATATTTTCGTAATTTAACTATCTTTATAAAACTTAATAACATCCCTCTTTCTCTGGTATCCAAACTATGTATTTATATAAAAGCTATTTTTTTAAAATTAAACCACCCACTCATAGGTACTAGTCGCAGTTTAAGAGTAAATTAAATTCCAAGATATCGTTCCTTGCATATATTTAAAGTATGCCTTACGCGTGGTATTTTAAAATAAATATTTTCTAGCTTCTGTTACAGCTGGCCTCTCAGGAATTTAATAAATAAGAGCATATCGACAAAATGGAATTTATTTTTGATCTTTGGATTTTAGAATATGGATAAGCTCGTCTTTAGGGGTGACTTGATACCACTAAAGTCGCACAGTTGCAGTGGTTCACCAATACAAGCGAAGAGACGGCACACGGTTTATTTAATGAGTAAGGGCCCCACACTACCATGTTTGTTGCCTCGAACGACGCGGTATGCAGTTAAGCATATTTTCTACCGCCTTAAAAAAGATGACTTGATAAAAATAAGATTTACTGTAAGATTTCATGACCTTAATATAAACATAATTTAATCGCACCCTTATTATTGATAGTGCGCGTATTAGGCCATGTTACCACTATGTCGTGACGACAGGATCTCTTGAGGTCTTGTTTATTTAAATCGAGGTGTGTACATACAGTATGATGAACCTTCGTACACGACTTGTTTTTACTGTGACGACACAGTCATTATGGAACAGCTAGACACGTTAACGATAAACTTATTGTCACGACATCCACACTTTTACGATGATTCGTATTGAGATTGTATTTTGTTATGATTGTGGAAGATCAAACAAGGCAACCAGGAATCCCTGGTAATGTTTCATCCACCTTTAAACCAAACAATAACTTATCAATTTAGTACATATTATACAATTATAATAACGCAATGGTTTTGATACCTACCTTAAATGCCAATTTTGTGGGTTCGATTCCCACACAGAACAATTATTTGTGTTACAAAAATGTTTATTGTGGAGTCTGGGTAAAATTTGTGTTCATTAAATTTTGTTTGTAAAGTTCCTGCGATACATGAATTATTCCCAAGTGTAGGGTGTTTTCTTGAATACGTTCAATAACGAATAACTTTGAAATATCTGACATGCAATGCGCTTCTTTGAATGTGAGCTTCCTGCGCGGTAGTCTATCGATCACTGAACTTATTATCATAGTTATGGGTATAGAAACAGTAGCATCAAATTAACGCTCAATCTAACACGGAAACACGCAGCGTCAAATTCAACTTGACCTGTTTACAAGGGAACGTTGAAATTTTTGCATCGACGGCGACTCTCAGCATTACATATTTATGAGGTCTAACCGAGATCGCAGGGAAAGTCAAACATTAATGAAAGCTTAAATATTCCGTGCATGTAGATAAAGAAATGAATTTTTGCATTATAATTCAGAAGTATTGAAATGTAAATTGAGTTTTGTTTTGTCTTTTCATTTCCTTAGGTTGTTGTTGAGATATCGTGATTGAGAAGGTTTTTGTACAAGCTCGTTTATTTTAAAAACGGCTTCATTTGTTAAGGAAAATAGATGTGGCATGGATTTCTTTTTTATGGTGGTTGCCAAGCAAAGGCCCATCTGATGATAAACAGTTATTGTAGCCTATAGACGCCAGCAACACCAGGGGCATTATTAGCGCGTATTCATCCCCAAGGAAAGCGATAGGGAGGTGGAAACGATAGGAAAAATACTAAGGAAAGAATAGGAAGGATAATAAGGAGAGGATAGGGAGCTAGTTCGAACCCCCGGCACTCTCACTCGCCGTAAGGTTAATGTAACTGAGTTTTGTTCCAGGTAAACATTAACGATCACAGCTGTGGGATTCATAGAGCTAATAATGTTATTATTTACTTTATCTTACCACACATAAATTAAAAAAGCTAACATTAAGAACCAACTGATTAGCTATGATACATTAGGTGATAAATTGGCCGTGGCGATCGAGCACACATAACCGGAAATACATTTTCCGGATGTGGTTCGCCATAACTCAAAGAGAGTATGTCCGGTTTGCAGCTGATAGCGTATCCTAGTTCGACCTGAGAACCTCTTTTGTAGTGTCAAATCGTACAAACACAATAAGATATTAAATCTTTAATTAGACTTTTAGATGAATCTCTATACCTCACTTGGATCCTGTAATTATCTACTATGATCTTTGTAATGTACAACAAATAAAAGATGTAATTATCTATGCACTATCTTTAAGGTAAATTGCCTATTCCCCTCACGTTTTACGGCTAAAAGAAATAAAAATATTTTTAAATGGGGTTCTGGGCTTAGACAATTCATTATCTACATGTTGTTCGACCCTTCGCTTAAGTCTTTGGGAAGATAATGAAACTGTTTCTAGATTTAAAACTGTCACGTCTAGCGTAATTTGATTCCGATATTGTGTAGTGTTAAGAATCGCGTAGGAGTAAAAAACTGCGAGATAGATGCTACTGAACTATTTATTACTTAATATAAATCGTTATAGTATTTCATATTAATTACAAGGTGGGACAAGAAAGTACCTATTTTAGTCACGTTTGACACCTTGTTAATTTCCAAACCGACTCGAATATATTTGATGGTACGTGACTTCCCCGAAACCGGCACATGTAGTAAACAGATCTAACATAATAAAATAAAGAAAAAATATTTATCAAATAATAAAATAGGCCGTGTGGGGCCGGCACCAAGAATAGCTCCACCCCGTCTCTTCCTATGGGAGTCGTAAAAGCCGACTAAAGGATTACCGGGGGACCGGGCAGCAGCGTTCCCCTGTGTACTAAAAACATCCACTGCGATCGCCAACCCGCCTGCCAAGCGTGGCGATTATGGCAATACCCCCCCATATGAGTGCACACACACACACACATCGGCCCCCAGTCACGGCAGCTCCGCTATTCCGTGGCCTAACGGTAGCGGGCCCGGTAACGGCGGAGCAGGGGGTGCTAAGAATCTCCGGTCGCGATCCGGCTACCAGAAACGACTTCTGGCCCTGGTAACACACAACGTCAGGACACTGAGGACTGACGAGAGGATCACCGCGCTGGAAGAGGAGCTGAGCAAGATCCGATGGGACGTTGTAGGATTATCAGAAGTGCGAAGACAGGGTGAGGGCACGATAATCCTCCAGTCGGGTAACTTGCTCTTCCACCGGGAGGGCGACCAACAGTCCCAGGGTGGGGTCGGGTTTATCGTTCGTAAGTCTCTCATAGGTAACGTAGAGAAGATTGAGAGTGTGTCGAGTAGGGTAGCGTACCTTATACTCAGAATAACCAAAAGGTATTCGCTGAAGGTCATACAGGTTTACGCACCGACCTCGACACATTCCGACGACGAAGTGGAGGCCCTTTACGAGGACATCTCGAAAGCCATTCACGCGTCTAAAAGTCACTTCACGGTGGTTATGGGAGATTTCAACGCAAAACTAGGCATAAGGAGAGACGATGAGCTGAAGGTGGGGCAATATGGATTTGGGCAGAGGAACCACAGGGGCCAGATGCTGTCTGATTTTCTGGAGAAGGAAGGCCTCTTTATGATGAATTCCTTCTTCAGGAAACAGCCCCAGCGAAAATGGACCTGGATTAGCCCTGATGGTTCAGTGAAAAATGAGATCGACTTCATCTTAACGGACAAACGACAGATATTCAATGATGTCTCAGTGATCAGCAGGATTAAAACTGGGAGTGATCACCACTTAGTTAGAGGCATATTGAATCTAAATATGAAAGTCGAGAGGTCACGCTTGATGAGGTCTACGCTCCGACCAACACGTGCTCAATACCAGAACCCCGAAAACTTTCAGCTCGAACTACAAAATCGCTTTCAATGCCTAGACGAGTGCGATTCAGTGAACGATATGAACAACAGGTTCGTGGAAACTGTCCAAGCGGTCGGGTCGACCCTTTTTAAGACCAGTCGCGTCAATAGGACTCAAAAGCTTTCGGACCAAACTCTTAAGCTCATAGCGACACGGACAGAAATGACGGTGCAGTCTTCGGCTGATTGGTCCAATCAGAGGCGACTAAACAGACAGATCTCCAAGTCTATGCGACGAGACATTCGCCGATTTAATACCTTGCGTATTAAAGAGGCGATAGAGCGGAACCAAGGTTCCAAAGTGTTCGCAAGAGATCTGTCTGTTGGGAAAAGCCAGTTGACCAAGCTGAAGACCAATGATGGTACTGTTGTTTCTTCCAAAGATGAGTTATTAAGAGAGGTCCACGAGTTTTATGGACAGTTATACAGATCCCAGAACCCTGTTGTCAGCTTGGTCCATGAGCCCAGATCCAAGCTAACTCGGCACTATACCGAAGATATCCCGGACGTCAGCCTGTACGAGATCAGAATGGCTCTCAAACAACTAAAGGACGGAAAGGCACCGGGAGACGACGGAATTACTATAGAGCTTCTGAGGGCAGGCGGAAAGCCGGTCCTCAAAGCCCTTCAGAGGCTATTCAATTCCGTCGTTCTCGGGGGCGACGTTCCAGAATCGTGGACCAGGAGCTTGGTGGTGCTGTTCTTCAAGAAAGGTGACAGAACCCTCTTGAAGAATTACAGACCCATCTCGCTCTTGAGCCATGTCTATAAGTTGTTCTCGAGGGTCATTACAAATCGACTCACGCGCAGGCTTGACGACTTCCAGCCTCCCGAACAAGCCGGTTTCCGAAAAGGCTATAGTACCGTAGACCACATACATACGCTGCGCCAGATTATACAGAAGACCGAGGAGTATAATCGGCCTCTGTGTCTAGCGTTTGTGGACTACGAGAAAGCCTTCGATTCGATCGAAACTTGGGCGGTGCTGCAATCCCTTCAGCGGTGCCAAATTGACTATCGATACATCGAAGTGTTGAAGTGTTTGTATAGAAACGCCACTATGTCTGTCCGAGTTCAGGACAAGAGCACGAAACCGATCCAACTGCAGAAAGGTGTTAGACAGGGAGACGTCATGTCCCCGAAACTCTTCACCACTGCATTGGAAGATGTTTTCAAGCTCTTGGACTGGACCGGATTAGGCATCAACATAAATGGCGAATACATCACTCACCTTCGATTTGCAGATGATATCGTGGTCATGGCAGAATCGCTGGAGGACCTTGGTACCATGCTCAACGACCTCAGCCGTGTCTCCCGACTAGTGGGTCTAAAAATGAACATGGACAAGACGAAAGTCATGTCTAATATCCATGTCATTTCAGCACCGGTTCTGGTCGGGAGCTCGCTTCTCGAAGTTGTCGACCACTATGTATACCTGGGACAAACTGTCCAGTTAGGTAGGCACAACTTCGAGAAAGAGGTCGATCGACGAATCCAGCTCGGCTGGGCAGCGTTCGGGAAGCTGAGGGAGATCTTCTTGTCCAATATTCCACAGTGTCTGAAGACGAAGGTCTACGACCAGTGTGTGTTACCAGTGATGACTTACGGCACAGAGGCGTGGTCTCTGAATGTTGGCCTTATGTCAAGACTTAAAGTCGCTCAGCGTGCTATGGAGCGGGCTATGCTTGGGATCTCTCTACGTGATAAGATCCGTAATACGGAAATCCGTAGGAGAACGGGAGTGACCGACATAGCCCGCCGGGTCAGCATGCTGAAGTGGCAATGGGCAGGCCACATCGCTCGACGAACCGACAACCGTTGGGGAAGAAAGGTTCTCGAGTGGCGACCGCGTAACGGACGGCGCAGTGTAGGACGGCCTCCCACCAGGTGGACCGATGACCTGGTCAAAGTCGCAGGCAGCCGTTGGATGCAGGCGGCACAGGACCGTTCACTGTGGCGTTCTCTTGGGGAGGCCTATGTCCAGCAGTGGACGATAAAAGGCTGATGGATGGATGGATGGATTTATCAAATATTCTGAGATCAAAACTAAGAAGTGGATTCGTGCCCATGGCTTGCAAATAATCTATTTTGCCCTAGAAAAATATCGAGTCATTGTGTTGAAACTAATTGCACTAGCTTAGGCTTCATTATAATAAAATCTATTAAAAATTCTCAAAAAATAGCGCAGTATTAAGTTGTTATCCTCATATTTTTTTCATAAAATATTATTATAGTAATACTCTTAATGATTCGAACGCAGAATAAAAGCGCCTGATAAAAAATGATGGCAGAATGGAATAACAAAATAATTTGATGATAATTACAAAGGCGTCCTTAAACAATTTACTTGAGATCGTGTTAGCTATTTCTCTAGGCTTTTTCAGGAAGAATTTAGAATAAATCCAGATGCACCCTACGATGAACAAGCATCACCCTATAACATAAATTACGGCCCGTCGGGCCCTTGTTTCTACAGAACGTGAACGTTGAACATTATTTTAAGTAATAACAGTCTGTTGAGAATTACCGTGATGAGTTAAACATAATAACGTTAAATAACGAGAGAACCTGAATAAATTGTATCTATTACTTACTAAATATAAGATTAGACTCATAAAATGTTAATATAGACTTTTACTGCCATTTCTTTATTTCTTATAGTGGCAACCGTGCCACATTTTTATACTACTTGGGTGGCAAACAAACATATGGGCCACCGGATGCGCCAATGTAAGTGGTTACCGTAGCCTATAGACGCTAGCAAAACTAGAGGCATCACTCGCGCGTCGCCATCCAAGAAAAGTGATAGGATTTGAATAGGAAAGATATTAAGGAGAGAATAGGTAGGATACTCAGGGGCACCACCGAAGGAATGTAACATAGTTCTAGTGGCCCGCCAATAAAGGCGGAGAGATGGCAAACGGCGGGTTTCTTTAGTGGGTGCAGGCCCCACACTACCCTGGTCATTGCCCCGAACGATAGGGTGTGCGGTTAGGAACATTTTTTCCCGCTTAAACAAAAAAATAAAAAGGATACTAAGGATCGGTTAGGAAGGATAATAAAAAAAGGGGGTTTGGGCCTCCAGTGCTCTCACTCACCACACGAAATACAACGGTGGAGTACCCACCATGTTCACGCTGATATATTTGTGAATGTGGAAAAAGTGAACTTTACTGTGAGCTGGATTTGAACCTGCGTCCCTTTCAATTCGGGGAAGTGCTCTACCACTTCTACAGAATACCACTAAAATGTAGATGGTTTTCACATGGGGAATGAATGCATGAACAGGTGGAATATTCCGCTACAACTAAACTACGCCGAGGTGTCGGTCGGTCACAGCAACCAACCCGCTCGGGCCTGATAACAATTGAGTACTACCATTTGGTACCTAACCATACCACCAGTAATGCAAAGAGTGATATTGCTTACTTCCCTTAATAACAACCTTGTACCATATCCGCGGGAAATAATGAGGTGGTTCTTAGTCCGTCACCTCGCGGTTAAATAATTATAATTTAACGTGTGTATACGTATAAAAGATAAATACCCTATGTTAAGTAAAGAATAGTCAGGCTAAAGTACTCGCATTATCTTTACAAATTTATGGTCACTTGACGGACTACTGAAGCAATGTAACATAGTTCCAGTGGCCCGCCAATAAAGGCGGAGAGACGGCACACAGCGGGTTTATTTAGTGGGTGAGGGCTCCACACTACCCTGTTCATTGACAATTTTTTGACTCACTTTACAAAAAAAAAAGGGTCACTTAACGCACCCAATACTATTTTATCTTTACAGTTGTTACTTACTGTAAACATTTCCCAAATGTCACTAAAATCACATGATTTTTATATTCAGTGACACCACAAGAAGTCATTTTTAAGATTATATAATTACCTTAAGCAATGAATTCTGTCATTATCACTGTACAGAAAATTATTTTAATTTTTTGTAGTGGTTTATAAACTGTTACTAATTATACAGTTTCAGTTTGCAAATTTCACATCAAATCATCAGAATTTAAATAAGTTCTTAAAATTCTTTTGGATAACACATGTTCTTTTATGTAAGCCGCTTTACAAATGATGTAGAAAATAATAAGAAGTCATCTTAGCTCTAAGCGGAGGCAAAATATTGTAAGGTTACGAAGGCTGCTACCTCTGGGGACTCGTAGCGCTTCTACGACCCGTAGCACAAGCGTAGTGACTACAGCAACGAAAATAGACTTAGTGAAATATTAGAAGCGTAATACGAGAAGCGAAGTTGATTTTCTTGGCATATTTTTTTATTGTATTACATACTACTACTACCTTGTATTATTTTACTTTGTACCCAATTGGGTGCCAGTTTTGATTGCCTATTACTGTTTGTAGCTTTATTAGAAAAGAAAAACTCGTATCTTAATATAATTATCCGAAACGTGAAAAGTTTCTGCTTAGATGATTTGTTACTGAATCAAAAAATCACGAAAGAAATCTGTGCAGATTTGTATGAAAATTGGCAAACGCATAGTTTATAATCTTGATAATTTTATTCATTAAGCATGGCTGATTGATTATTATCCATTTATGTCAAAACTAGACGTTGTCTGCGGCTCTTTATATCAACTGATCTACATACCATCCACCTTCATGACTAATGCAGTTATACTTCTGTCAGCAAAATTTTTTATTCGGTTGGTTCTCTGGTATTATTTATATTCTTGGCAATACTGTTGATTAATCTAGACAATCTCAAATTTTATGTTTTCATTCATATTTTGGATTCCATAAGGTATCGTTATTTTTTAATATTTTAAAACAAATGTTCAGTTGCAATTCGCAACCTCTTTTAATCATATTGCTTGTAAAATATTTTGTAAATATGGGAGTTCATGTGACTTTATTCAGTGATCTTAGGTAAGTAATATTATAAATGCGAAAGTGCATTTGTTTATTTGTTACACTTTTACTATTGAGGCAATCATAATGAAAGCATAATTATATATAGTCTGAAGTCCAGGTTAAAAACATAGACTTTTATTCACTTAAAAGTGACGGTTCCTGTTGGATAGCTATTTTGCAATAAGATATTTAATGTTCCGTAAAGCGTAGGTGACTCAGAATCTAGTTTTTAAATAAACAGAGTTACTATTAAGCATTAGTACGCGAGAACTTCTCTATATCTGACACCATAGTCCCTTTCTATAACATTGGCAAGCCTCAGTCGAGACGTACGTAATCAGTATCGTTCATCGCCCTACGCAACCGGTAGTTGGATTTCTTGAACCGTGAAATTTTATCAAGCGAATTAATCTCGTGAAACTTTTCCCCTTGGACGGCAGCCTCCTTTTTCATTTGAAATTGATTTCAGTTATTTTTGAAATCGACCTTTAAATTATTGCCAGGTAGAAAAACTAACTCAAAAGTTCCAGAGATTGTTTATTATATTTTGTTTCGTTGAAACCGTCAATATTTAGGATTACTAGCTAGATGTTGAACCTTATGAAGCTACGATTAAGAATTAAAAAAATACGAAGAATTTGGAAGACGCTCACATGGTATTTTAATATAATTTCTATTAGTTATGTGTTTCAATTCCATCCATCCATCAGCCTTTCAACGTCCACTGCTGGAAATAGGCCTCCCCAAGAGAACGCCACAACAAGCGGTCCTGTCATGGGGCATAATGCCGTAATCGCCACGCTTGGCAGGCGGGTTGGTGATCGCAGTGGATGTTGTTAATATTCGAGGGATTGCTGCTGCCCACTCCCCCGGTATCTCCTCAGTCGGCTCCTATGACTCCCGTGGGTAGAGAAGGATGGAACAATTCTAAAGCCGGCCCCACACGGCCACACGGCCGGTGTGTTTTCAATTACATACAACTAAAACCACAGAACTTAACAAATAAATTAATACAAAGTATTTACCTGTTTATGATGTATGATATATCCTTTCTTACTAATATTATAAATGCAAAAGTGTCTGTTTGTAACGCTTTCAAATCGTATATATTGAACCGATTTTCATGAAATTTTGCATACATATATTCAAGAGTCCTGTATTATCGCGAAAAAATGCATCTCTCTTATGGCTTAGTAATTTGTTGCATAAAGGTCATTAGTTCGAAGTAGGGTGGTGTATTTATATCCTGAAGTCCATGTGAACGGAAGCGCGGGGAGAATCTTGTGGTATATAAAAATTATATGTGGCGACAATGCACTACCTATATAATAACTAGTGACGACAGTTACGTAACATGCAAAAGGCGTTGCTGTCTCTTTATGGATTAAACCAAAAGTGCCAGGAAGTACGTAGACCACAATTGACAGGTACGTTAGCGTAACTAGATGGATGGTGTGCGTTAATGGACTTAGTTACCAGGCTGATAATATTCCACCTGATAACTAGTTCTTATCAGTTAGCTTGTTTTTTTCTTTTTTTTTAAATAAATTTTAACGGTCATTTCACACGACGTCCTTTGGTCCCAAACTAAGCTTAACGCTTGTGCTGTGGGTACCAGATTACGGATATAATACATATATTACTTTTTTTTCGTAAATACAATCCATCCATCATCCATCAGCCTTTTTAAAGTCCACTGCTGGACATAGGCCTCCCCAAGAATGGGGGATAGTGCCGTAATCGCCACGCTTGGCAGGCGGGTTGGCGATCGCAGTGGATGTTGTTAATACTCGAAGGAGTGCTGCTGCCCACTCCCCTTGTATTCCCTCAGTCGACTCTTACGACTCCCGTGGGTAGAGAAGGGTGGGACAATTCTAAAGGCGGCCCCACACGGCCACGCTTTATAAAATAAAAAAACTGCGGAATTTACTAATGTCCCACCGACATTGACATCTATGGTTAATTTTTTAATGATATTTAATAGTTAACTTCAATATGCTTTTCTCTGTTTCCTTTGCTGAAGAGCTGGAATGGATCTCGTTTTATTAATGAGGGTGTCAACGATTGGTTTGCGTTTAAGAGTCTATATTGAACTGTTATGATACAGACACCGGTGTTTATCAAGAAGAAAAACATTACATTTTATCCTTTATGGCTGTTTTTATGGCTTGAATAAATATGGCTTTAATATTCAATAATTCGACAAAGAAATCATTTCATATTTTAATCATTCAAAATGAACAGTTCATCGTCAAAGGTTCGTAAACAAATCGTATAGGTACAGTCAGCTGGTGTTAATGCGACTCAAACATATTATTAGCTGTCGGCCTCTTCACTAAATGGTATATGTTTATTGTGGTATGCCTTTATTCAACCCGCCACTTAACGTCGTTTCTGTTCATAGGCGATTGAATTCTCAATAACATGAAAATAGTTTTGAGTTGTATATTGTGTCTTAAAAAGTGGTCAGGACACAACATTATTGTTTTGATACTATTAAAAGTTTACTGCATTTGGACAAGTTCTATACCATTGTATTTTAAGATAGGCCTCGTGACGTAGTCGGTAGTGACCGCGTAGCGTAACCGATTTCCGTGGACGAGGTCGTGGGTTCGATTCCCATTCAGGACAGGACAATTATTTCTATGATAAACACAGATATTTGTACTGCTTCTGGACGTTGTGTGAAATGTTCGTGAATATTTATATTTATTTTGCTTTAATCCTAATATAATCTAGATAATTAACGCCTAATTAACGCCTCGAGAATAATACGTGGGTGTACTCAATGCGGTACAAAAACAGATCGTGAATTACAAGAAAGTATGCAACATATAAACATGCTCAAATGGGTTGTCCGTTATAAAATTTTTAATCATATTTCGGTTGACCGTTTGGGGGTTTATTGATCTCATATAAACCAAATTTATTTCTTATGTATTACCTTTTGCATGCGACTTTATATATCACAGATATGATTTATCCCATAGTGATTCCTTGTCAGGGTACAAATATTCTATGTGTTTATTTATCCAGATAATTCGGGCCATAATTTAACTGTGTACCTAATTTCATAAAAATCTGTTCAGTTGTTACCTCTATATGCCAAAAATAGCTATCCTACGAGTTGTATTAATTTTTTGGAGATATAAAGTACTGTCTCAACGATCTATCAAACATCATCCAAAATCCTCTCAGTCATTCAGGCGTGATCGACAGAAAAACATCCAAACATTTTCACAAACTTTCACACTTTTTTTATGTAAAGTTTTTATAATGGTCATTTACAATTACCGAGAACCGTCTAGTAATTGCTGCTTATTAACAAAAACAGAACCTCTTCTTCTTCCTTGTAGCCTAAACACGTATTACTATTAATAAGTTCGCGAACCATTATGGGAAGAAATACACAGTGTGGTATAGTTTAGCCACTGGGTTCAACAAAGATTTTGTTTTGGGGATACTTTTCTCGCAGTGGTATTACTCACGACGTTTTTGCTTTATAAATATTTCTAAAAGTAAGAGTTATTATGCCTTGTGAAGATCGTCCTCTGATTTCTGTAACAATCAGAATATAACGAAGCGAAATAACTAAAACAAAACAGTATTTTCTCTGTAATCAAATATAAAGGCACAACGTTTCGTATAAAAGAACTTGCTTTTGTTTCCACGTTATCAAACTTCGAGAGACTAATGTAAAGCTTTTGTTCGATGGAGGCACTCATAAATAACGTTGAAGACGTTGAATATTTTATAAATCCTCCACCATTATCGGATAGGGTACAGTGTCCGCTTTGTTTCGATCCGGGAAATCTGTTGTTACAATTATTATTTCATGTGAGCTTCATACTGTGTTGAATATAAACATAACATACGCTCATTATAACTAATAATAAAATGTGGATTCAAAAATAAGTTCAGGTCCTATTACTTTCTTCTTATTTTAAACTAGCTTTTTCTAGCCAAAAGCTAGTTTTTAGGTTACTTATATCTCAGGTTCCCGATATAGTAGCGGGATAAAATATAATATAATGTTTTTAAGTCTAATCAAGAGCTACCAAATAAAAAAGTTGCATCAAAATCCGTCCAGTAGTTTTTGCGTGATGTGCAAACGAACAAACAGACAAAATATCTAAAAAAAATTGTTTGTGTTTAATAGACACGCTTATATATGCTAATGAAGTCATTTTTTCTCGAATATTTTAAATGTACAGAAACAGCTCTGTAACAGCTTTATAATTCTATAATATTAAAAGTTATTGTATTTTTAATGTGGCCATTATCGATCGAAGAAGCTATAGGTGTAGGCCAGGAAGGCTCCTTCTCGTTATGGCGTTGTCGTATAACTAACAGTGAATTAAAAAGGGCTGACGGATAGACAATGTTTACCTAAAAATAGCCTTTACTATAAGTAGCTAGGTATATTATATAATAATACACCTTAGTTAATTAAGGCACTTTCTCTTGAGTGACACATAGTGCTTTTTATTACAATGGTGAAACTGTTTACATGTTGAATCGATCACTGCGCAGAGAAGTTGCAGATTTAGGATTTTTATATTAGTTGCATTTTATAGCACTCCTGATGCAGTAAAACTTTTTTTATAGCTTATGGGGGCATTGCAGTCACGGTCTCCTGGTGGTAAGTGATAACTGCCATTAATGGATTCAGCATTACCAAGGACCCTACCATCAGTAATACAAGAGGTGATAATTGCTTACTTCCCGTAGCCGCTCCGTGCGATAACCACGAGTCTGTATAGTACGTCAAGTGGATCGAGACCTCGTCCTAGGATTTGAGCCTATATCTAAGAGACATGTAGGTTACCTAATTACGTTAACAAAACACGTAGGTAGATAATTACTAATTTTGGTCATAAGACGAGGGATCGACCTTGATAAAGGTATTGGATATTTTCAAGACAGAGGAGCCTTGGCTGTCCTCAATTCGGTTACCTCCTCTTCTATATTATTGCTAGTATAATATCAGTATACTTTATCTGTAATATTATAAAGCTGTAACAGATAAACAGAAACTGTACATTTAACATATTTGAGAAAAAAAAAAGATTTAGAAAAAATACAGCTACCCTTTTTTATACTACGTGGAGTGCAAACAAGCATACGGCCTACCTGATGGTAAGTGGTTACCGTAGCCTATAGACGCTAGTAACACCAGTGGCATCACTCGTGCGTCACCATCACCAAGGAAAGGGAAAGTGGGTAGGTAGTAGTAGGACGGATAATAAGGGCAGGATAGGATAGATACTAAGAAAAGGATAGGAAGGATAATAAGGAGAGCTTAGGGAGGGCGTTCAGGCCTCTTGCGCTCTCACTCACCATACAAAACGCAACGGCAGGTACTCCTGATTTCACGCCGATCTTCTGTAGGGTGATACTTCCCCGATCAAGCCGGCCCATTCATGCTGGGATAAGCAATAATCTACCACTCTGTCGAGAACCTGAGAGATTATAAAGCTTTTATTTGCGGCGGCTTTAGTCTGCGGCTGAGCCAAGCAAAGGTTATTTTACTATAAATATCTATATTGGAGACAGAAAAGATAACTAGATATCCAAATAATCAGACAATATTTGAATCACAAATTAACCCAACGCTTAGGTCAGTACTCCGTCGACTCGTTTGTATGGCTGGACGTGTATCTATACATAATACTCCAATATTAATTAGGTACGTTAAATTGCATATAAAATGCAGTTACTTCAATTCTACATGGATCATCACTTATTTGTCAATCCCAAGTGATCATATTTTTCATACCGTTCGTTGTATTTGCCAGATGATCGATGATCGCACGCACGTCGATTTCATTTCTACGCAAAAACAAATATTTTATTTAATCTTACTGTGAATTCACAAAAAAAACATTCCCGAAATTTCTGAAACCTCTCGAGTATAATTTTCTTTAAATCGATGTCCTTGGCGATCGAGGCACGATCGAGCCGTATTACTGGTGACTTATAAAACATTCATGACCTCTCCGTTACTCATTCATGATGCCCGAAGCCGAGTGCCGATCACAAAGAGGGATAATGTGACGGTTATCCTACCTGTTAAAGTTAGAAAAAATTTATCTATACAATTATAAAGCTGTAATAGAGCTATGTCTGTACATTTAAGATATTTGAGAAAAATTAATGTATTAGGCTATTTAGGCATCTTTGAATACAAAACAAATACAATTTTTTGTCTTACTGTCTGTTTACCTGTTTATTTGTTTGGGTTTTACACAAAAACTACTTAACAGATTTTTATGAAACTTTTGACGTGACAACGTCTTATAAATTGGTTTGCCGGGTGACACTTCAAGAAACTGCGTTACGCTCCGCTCACGTTATGCGCTCACAATGAGAGCGAGTGAGAGGCACGCGTCCCTTCCACTCGGGCATGGTTAGCCCGCCTAAGAGCGAGAGAGACAGACATAAATTGTTACTATTATTTCATCCTTCTTCCTACTATACGAATGAATATTCACATTAAAATTATTTTACCACTCAAAGTCGTTGTCACGTAAAACTTTCGCCCGTATACCGACTTTACAGGCAACCAATTTTTTTTGTTCCTTGATTAGACTTAAGAACTGATATACATTTTATCCCGCTGACATATCGGAAACCTTATATATAACCTATATACTAAGTTTTGTCTACAGGTGAGCCGCGGGCAAAGGCATGTTTTCTATAAAGCACAAATAATCTAAGAAGCGGGACTGTTGCTTATATTTTTATTAAAAGCTAGAAAATTTGTACTTGTTAACCGATGTCGACGAGTGGGTCATCTTTAAAAATAAAATAAATAAATAAAAATTCTAGGATATTTTCAACAAAGTCCTCTGGTCCCAAACTAAGCTTAACGCTTGTGCTATTGGTACCAGATTACGAATATAATACAAATATTTTATTTTTTGTAAATACATACATATAGATAGAAAACACCCAGATGCAGTACAAAAATCTGTGTTCATAACACAAATAATTGTCCTGAGTGGGAATCGAACCCACGACCTTGTGAACTGAAGTCGGTTACACTACCGACTGCGCCACGAGGCCCGTGTTTTTGTCATAGTCCAATCTCATCCACATTCTTCTCCATCACAGTAGTTGCTCGTTATTGTAGGAAGTAGCTTTACTATGCTTCTAATTGTCCTTTGTTCATGAGCGGCAGTTACCAATTAACATCAGATAGGTGTTGCTCATCTGTTGCAGCAATAAAAATGTTAATATTTTTCCATCTATCCATCCATCAGCCTTTTGACGTCCACTGCTTGACATAAGCCTCCCTAAGAGAACGCCACACATGTGTTTCGCTCATATGGGGGATAGTGCCGTAATCGCCACGCTTGGCAGGCGGGTTGGCGATCGCAGTGGATGTTGTTAATACTCAAGAGAGTGCTGGTGCCCACTCCCCCGATATTCCCTCAGTCGACTCTTACGACTCCCGTGGGTAGAGAGGGGTGGGACAATTCTAAAGCCGGCCTCACACGGCACCATATTTTTAGATGCCTTCATCATTCATCATTAATATAAGGCCTTATCTCTATTGCTGTTTAGTATTAAATGTATGAAATATTTACTGGTAAGCTCCCATAAATCCTGGGCCCTACCAGAATGTTCTATTAGTTTCTCTAGTTATTTTTATAAGTTGAAAACTGGAAAGTTGATGGTATCTATATCCCAGAAAACTATTAAAATATTCGATTCAGCATTCTCTTTCAGGTTTTTCACTTTCAATATGACAGACTGAATAAAGAATACATGTCGTTATAAATACAGAGGTGTCTAAAAATTTTAAATACATATCTATCAAAATACTTTAATAGACAGCTAGCAAAATACCGGGTGTATTTATTTATAATGCTCTACATATATGAACGTAAAACAAATATATAGAGAGTTCATCTAAACTGCGTGTGGTCTTCTTAAAAATAGATATATGAAATACCAACATTGCTTATCTAAGATAAAGTTATGGATTTGATAATTGCACGCCTCATAAGCGAAGCGTTGAGGTGGGTTCTACTCCCGTTTTGCACGGAACAACTGATTTTTAAACTTAAAATGTCTCTATTTATCAGATATTGCACTTGTAATATAATATCTACACACACATATAAAGAACAAACACTATTTTGAGCACTCATGATATTTTTGATGCCATTTTTGTTATTTAAACAAGTTAAAAACCTGTTTGAAGAAAATCTGGCTTGGACGTCCGTGAGTTGTAGGTTATTTTAACACGATAACGACCAAAATACTTTACTAATTGAGTCTTTTTTTTCGTTTACGAATTATTATGATTAGGAATAGAGCCCTATTACTTTTCACGGTATGATTCGATGTGGTTTAATTGTTATTAAATAAACAAAAAAATACTGAATACTTACGCTCGACGCGACATTAAAACTAGCGCCTTTCATGAGAACTACCTTTTTACGTACGCATAGCCACCAGTAGTTTTACTATCTTCAACAGAACGCCGTTCGCCCGGCCGGTACATTGTTTTTTGTTAAAATAAAGTTCTTACCTTTGCTTGAACTGATGATATTTGTCAAGTATAATAACTATTTTATCCATAACAATAATTAAAAACACTAAACACACGTAAATAATAACACACCAACGTGATAAAACACGAAAAAAACATATTTTACGTTCCACAATTTTTACGACACTGAAATGTCATCCTTGACGTAATGACGTTTCAGTTCATTTTGACGGCCGGGCGCAAGCGATTTTACAACTTGTTTTTATATGGATACAGTTTATATTGGCTTGAGTAATTTTAACTATAACCTAGAATACAGACCAACTTCTTAAAATTAGCGTTAGATGGCGTATAAGACATGACACCCCACCTCACATTAGTACTTTTTGAAATTAGCGCCATCTATGTGATTTATTGAAAACTACGTAGTAAAACCAATACATTATTAGTTACAACTTATCCATAGAGCAATGCGGACCCCCGGCGAGCCGGAGCCGCGTTACTCTATGCTACTTATCAAAAAATAATCAATTTTATTGTGAAAAGTGAAGATTATGAGGCTTGCAGTTTTGGATTTTCCAAAGAATTTTAAATATCCATTAAAGTAGACTAGAGTACGTAGTTATTTAAGCAGTATATACATAGGTATATCACATGTTATTGCAGTACTCATTTTTAATTTTTTTTTAGATCAATTGTGTTTTTCGTATTTATAATTTACTTAAATAATGGTCTAACTATGGCATGTACCTGTATGTTATCTATCTGTACTATTATAAAACGTAATACATTCAGTACATTTCAGATATTAGAATTTTTGTCTGATTGCTCATGCTAAAGGATTTTAATGAAACTGAAACTGGTGTTAAGCGTTCATTTTGAAATTAGCGCGCATTGTAGATAGCAGCTTGACTATTATGTTATGCAGAATAAAAATCAAAAATTGACTTCAAGACAATATCTACATCGGCGCAGCACAAGCTCGAGTCACACCTGGCCTGGGATGGGCAGCACTGGGATCTCGCTGTAGGCATGGACCTGTCACTGCCGGCCGTTGCGCGAGCCGCAGTGACAAGACATGGACTGAAATCGCTGCCTTCTATGAGGCTGTTATCTTGCACGAGGCGGCGGAAAGGGCCCGAGAGTAATCCTCCTTCACGGATCCGATTCGCCGTAGGCGCACGGTATAATTCCCTCAATTATTACAACTGTAAAATCAAAATCCCTAACTGGCTTCTCACGCAGTCCTATAATGAAACTGAAGGACTTTTAGTGGTCTTAGCTTAAACAAACAACTTCATTAAAACTCATAGGCACAAACACACATACATTCTTACACTCAAATTCACCTACATAAACGTACCACTCATGTAACAATGGTATAAGTACCTATGCATGTATAATTGTTTTAATTTATTTTATTTTCTTTATAAAATAATTTTTCAACACTATGTATACAGATACTTGTAATGTATTTGAACTGGCCAAGTAGCATTCTACTGGACCTCCGATCAACGTCCTTCGAGCCGCTTCACGCACTCAGGGATGGAGACGGATGGTGATGACGGCGGCGCAACGACCGCAGGCGCGCTCGCCCCGAATCCATCGGTTTCTCAGCAGGGGGTGGCTGGCTTGGTGGAGCGGCCCTCACGACTCCTAAAGCGCTCGAAAGCGCAGGAGGGTGACGCGACGGAGTCAGAGGCCTCGAGGCGGAGGTGGCAGAGCCCCGAAAGACGCTCGCCAGCCGGCGAGAAAAGATTACTACTTATCTTTATTTGACCAACTAGGAACAAGGTTTATTCTAGGAGGCGATTTTAATGCCAAGAATACGTATTGGCGATCAAGACTTACTACTACTAAAGGAAAAGAGCTCTTAAGTGCTATAAACGAAAAGCAACGCGAGGTTATCTCAACGGGGAAGCCAACATATTGGCCAACAGATCCTCAAAAAGATCCATACCTGATTGACTTCTTTATTTACAAAAACATAAAGACTGATTATCTGAAAGTAGACGAAAGTTTCGACATGAACTCGGACCACTCAACAATATCTCTAACTATAAGCGAAATACTAATTCAAAAAGAACCTAGCACAACGTTAGTTAACAATCATACAGATTGGAAGAGCTTTCAAGTAGAATTAGAAATAATGTAGGTTTAAAAGTACCACTAAAGACTAAGGAACAGTTAGAAATAGAAGTAGAAAAATATATTATAAGCATTCAACAAGCTGCTTGGAATAATACTCCAATACTTAATAAACGGTTAATTGGAAAATATTACCCAGCAGAAATTAAACGCCTTGTAGCTGAAAAAAGGCTACAAAGGAGGAAGTGGCACAAAACCAGATCGCCACTCGATAAAACAATCCTAAATAATCTAACTAAGAAGCTAAACAGAAACATAAAAACACTCAAAGATGAATCAAGGGATTCATACTTTCGTAGCTTAAGTAGTAATAAAGACACAAACTATTCTCTTTGGAAAGCTACAAATGGAATGAAGAGTCCTACTATACACATCCCTCCTATAAAGCAAGAAAATGGTAAATGGGCAATTAATAATAATCAAAAAGCAAAACGATTTGCCCAACATCTTGAAAATATATTTGTTCCAAACGAAAGTTGTGCAGAATATAATTTTGAATCTATACAACAAAATGAGGGAAACATAAGATATGCTAAAGAAGTATACAATGAAATAAAACACTACATTAATTCCCGAAAATCTCCTGGTTATGACCTTATTACGGGAGAAATACTACATAACATATAGTTAGCATTAGTAATGCTAACTTACTTAATAAATGCTTCATTCAGACTAAAACATGAACCAAGTCAATGGAAAATTGCTGAAGCTATTATGATTGCAAAACCAGGCAAACCACATCATGAGACGTCTTCATACAGGCCCATCTCTCTACTGCCTGTTATGTCAAAATTATTTGGAAAATTGTTTCTAAAAAGGTTAAAACCGATAATTGAAGAATAAAATATAATTTCAGATCATCAATTTGGTTTCCGAGAAAAACAATCCACTATTGATCAAATTCATAAAATAACAAATGTTATTGAAAAAAGCTTAGAAGATAAGAAAGTCTGTACAACCTTATTTTTAGATGTAGCTCAAGCATTTGATAAGGTCTGGCACAAAGGATTAATTCATAAGTTAAAATTAAGGCTACCTAAGCAATATACCGACCTACTTGAGTCGTACATAACTAATCGAGCTTTCAGAGTAAGGCAAGATGATGCCTACTCTGAATTAAAAGAAATTAAAGCTGGTCTGCCACAAGGAAGTGTTTTAGGGCCGGACCTGTACCTATTATACACTTGTGATATTCCTCAACCACAAGAGAACACCATTGCTACTTTTGCACATGATACTGCTATAATGGCGACTGGAGATAATCACGAAGAAGCAATAACAAAGATCCAAGCTTCAATAAATGACATTTAAAAGTGGACAAAAACATGGCGAATTAAATTTAATGAATCAAAATCCATTCATTTTGACTTTACTAACAAAAACCTTATTCATAGACCTATTTTTATAAATGGAAAGCAAATACCATATGCAAATACAGCTAAATATCTTGTTATTATATTAGATACAAAGCTACGCTGGAAAACTCACGTAAAAAAGAAACAAGAATAGCTTGAAATTCGCTATAAAAAACTATACTGGCTACTAGGAAGGCATTCTATTTTATCCGAACACAATAAGGTATTGCTATACAAACAAATCCTGATGCCAGTGTGGACATATGGAATTCAGCTTTGGAGCTGTACCAAAAAAAGTAACGTGCTTATTAAACAGCGATTCCAGAACAAAGTACTAAGGAATATCGTGAACGCTCCCTGGTATGTAAGAAACGAGGACCTCCACAAGGACCTACAAGTGGAGTTAGTGACAAAAGTTATACAAAAATATGCAGAAGCGCATGATAAGAGGCTTCATCAGCACGTGAACGTAGAAGCAATTCAGATTCTCGATAACACGGACTTAAAAAGAAGGCTCAAAAGAACTAAACCTTTTGAGTTAGTGTAGTGCTAATAGTGGCTAAGTGATAAGTGTTAGTTAAATAGTAGAACACATGAACAAAGTGTAAATAATAGAACACATTATACAAAGTGTTTTCCCCTTAACAAACTAAGAATTGCCAATGGACATTTTTTTAGATATACAATAGTTTAGTATACAGTTTATGTTAAATTTAAATTACTTATTAGTCTATAAAAACTAGATTGTAATATGTTAAAGTGCTTAAATATAGGTAGTTTACAAAAAAAAAAAACTTAGTTTGAGGCATAGGCTTGTAGGTAGGTATTTATGTAATTGTAACAGAGCTGTGTCTGTAATAATAACTAAATACAGCTACGAGACGTCTTTAAGTATAAGATAACTTAGTAATCAAGTAAATAAACGTCAATTTTGAAGTTTAATTACATTAGCAAAACATTAGTTATTAACGTGTGCTTCTAAAAACAAAACCCTTACATTGTTCTACTGTAGGGTTACTGTTTATATGTTTTATAAAATAATATGATGCTACATGATAGCGGAAATTTACAGACGTAATAGTACTTTAAGACAAGTATCGCACTTGAAAATTCCCCTTTAGCAATTCTGCAATCAAAATAGTTTCTATTTTATTGTGTATGTAAAATCAAAGCAAAGAAAACGCCCTATTCTTTTGTTTAAATGGGTTTATAATTACTTAAAAATCGATACTTCGATAGGCATAATTTAGGCTCAAAGATGTCCAGCTACTTATCTATGACAAGTTAAATTTTAATAGTCGGTCACAAAATACGAGGCACAAACATAATGTTATCAACTTTATAAAAATTATCTAAGACGGCCTCCTTATGAGTAGCGTTTATTGCAATTAATCAATACTTGAGAACAAAGTGACATAGATGAATATGTATATTATGCATATATCATAACTGATATTTATATCGGTAGATATTTATGTTCGTACTTGTTTACTTAAATAAACGATAATGAAGATGGACTTTCGAGTGAACACAATAAGAGTGTTTACACCACGGTGTTTAGTTTCTCGCGCATATTTTGTTGGTTTTTGATGAACTGCGCAGCTCCAATGTAGTCGAACCCTATGCCAGTCACCCTTCGTGGCGCGGGGATAAGGTACGCGCGCTGAGAAAACCTACACAAGGTCTTTTTAGACTAATCTAAGGTGCAATAGAAGTGACAAGTAAGTTTTGTACAATAACACCTGTATTTTGTGAACACGATTGTAAGATTTTGAACTAAGGGACATGTTATCAAAATAGAATCCTTTTTAGTAGAACGTCGTTTACATTATTTTCCGTCCCTTTTTATGACGTGTGTGTACAAAGGACAGAGATAGAGATAGTTCAGTTTTGTTTTCTTTCTAACGGGCTACGTGGCATAAGCGTACCTGTTTGCTTTTCTTCCTCATTTTAAAATTAAAATTCTAATGTGCTTTTGCCTTTCGTATCTGGGTTCATGTGATACAATCTTAGAATAATAACGCTTAGAACCGGAGTAAGCCCAAACGGAGTGAAGCACTTTCAAGTTAGCCTTAAAAGGCTAACTGCGTTGCTCCTTCTGTCAGTGTCCATGATAAAGTGTCATTGTAAACATCTTGCATAATTTTATTTAAAAATGACTTACTGCACCGTGAAAGGATGTCACAACGCGTCTCATAACCACAATAATGATAGAAAGAATACATTTCACTCGTAAGTACTCTTTGATAATTAATAATTTTCAGTAAAACATTCATTTATACAGAAAACTAAATTGTAATCAAAATATTGCCAGCTTTAGAAAAAATATTTACCCCGAATCAAAAAATATCTATTTAATTGTATTCGTTTTTAGATTTCCATCAAATCCGATTATTGCTGCGCAATGGATACAACAAATCTGACTTAATTGAAGCGAAGAATGTTGGAAACCAACTAGATATACAAAAATATGTTCCAAGCATTTCGGTGACAAAGAAAAGTTGACTACCTTATGATGGTACTACTTGGTATTACTTGGTTTGGTATAACTATGGTATATACTTACTATGGTATTACTTGTTTATGATGGCAGATGAGCAACGGCCCACCTAATGGTAAGTGGTAACCGTCGCTCATAGACTCAACTATACCAAGAGTATTGTCAAGACGCTGCGCGCCATTTCATTTCTCAGATATGAAATGAAAGAATAAACGGCTATCTTCTGCTACAGCCAAAACACACTGACAAGCTTAATTCTTCTCTTCATTCACAGGAGTCGGTGGCATCAACCCTTTCGGGCTTGATAGCAAGTAAGTACTTTCACTTGGTACACAGCCCTAACACCCGCGGGAAAGGATGGGGTGGTGACACTTGTATTCTTAGTCCATCACTACACGGAAAAATGGTAATATAATTAAACACAAAGTGAAAAATGTGAAAGCATCTGGACGGTATCCAGGAGACGCAGGTTCAAATCCTGCTCGTGACTGTTATTTTCGATTTCACATTTTTCACTTTGTGTTTATTGTATAGTGCTATGCATGTCAAATGCTAAAAATATATATAAAAATATCTAAATGGTAATATAAGTTCCATTATCTACAGTTGCATTATTAATAAATTACAAATTTTGTCTAAGTTCCTTGTTTCTACTTAAATATCCCGTACTTTTTCCATACAAATCTACTATTTATTACAATTTTCTATCAGAAAACTATATACGAGTATCGTGTTTTGGCAAAACTGGAATAGTGTGCCATTTTACTCACTTTTTGGGGAAAATGTTTTTACTTGTATCATTGTTTTATCGTATGCGTGGGTGCCGTTGAATGTAATTACGTGACGTTTACGCACACATTAATCGTTAAGTTGCTTCAAATTTGAGTGGAATTATAAATGAAACTATCATTCTGAGCGTTATTATTCTAAGGATACAATAATATTATTTAATTTAAATTTCAGTGTATACAAAGTTCCTTTACGATTGTACGTTAGTGGTGAAATAAAATATATAAATTAAATAATAGCACATTTTCTTTTTCTACAGGTTACGGCTATTCTTGAAAATAAGGATAAATATGTTGCATCAAAAAGATAATAACGACAATGAAGACATTTCTTCCTCTAGTAAGGCTCTTAATGTATCAAAAAAAATGAAAGTAGCCGACTACTTGATGACTTCCTTGCCGTCAAACTCGTGTACATCCGAAACAAGCATCAAGAAAATAGGTAATACAATATTTCAGGTTAATGGTCGGCTTCTCATCCCCAAAGATGATATTCTTACTGGCAAGCGTATATACGGCAGTAGATGGAGGTACAAATGGGACACAAAAGCACCCCATCCAATAAAAAAAACCAGCAAGAACAACTGTCCCATATTCATCAGGAGCCATTGGATCAGCTTCGGAGATCGTAACAGAGCTTACAGCATTCAATACATACGTTACCGAAAACATGTTGGAAACAATTTTAACTCACACTAACGAAGCAATCAATATATCACAATACTATATTTCGCCAACAACTAGTTATGCGTATCCGTTGAGCTTAACGGAATTAAAAGCCTTTATTGGCATTTTATTCTTTAAAGCAGCAAAGAAATACACGCTTACATCTTTACAAACATATAGGTGTGATATTTTTAATACAGTAATTTCAAAAGAGCGGTTTGAATATATAAGTCGGTATTTAAGTTTCGATGAATATACCACAAGGCAATTAAAGAACAGCAAAAATTTACTTTCTAGTATTAGTGACATTTGGGAAGAGTTTATAACAAAATGCTCTGAAGTTTTTCGCCCATCCAATAACTGCGCTATCGATGAATTATTCATTGATTTCTTTAGTAACAACAATTATATACCATCATCTGAAACATATAGTCTAAAATTATACTTTTTGTGTGATTCTAAAAATCATTATGTAATGTCAGCAGTACTTCACATAGACAATGCTCAAAATAGCACAAAACTTGCTGATAACATAATAGAAAAATTAACTAAACCTATACATGGAACTAATACTAATATAACGTATGATTGTGACTGGTACACCCCAATCGAATTAACGATAAAGATGTTGAAACAGTACAAGCTTACAACTGTATGCACATTAAATAAGAACATACATGGAATTCCAGAGGATATTATTTTAACAGAGAACAGGCCAGTGGGTAGTTCGATTTTTCTGTACAACAATGCAGATGAGTTACAGCTTTGTACACATTATTCAATAAATGGTGAAATAAAAGTTGTATTATCTAATATACATTTTGAATCAGCAATCAAAGGACCACAAGGATATCCTGAAGCTATAGATTATTATAATGAAAATAAAAAAGGCGTTGAAGTAGTAAAAAAAAATTACTACAAGTACAGTTGCTCAACGCATACGAAACACTGCTTCCTGGCTATTTTTTATACTATTTTGGATTTAGCAAGTATAAACTCACTAGTAATTATAAATTCAAATAGATCAAGGTGTGGGAAACCTTTAATTCAACGTGCTGATTTCATGCAAAAACTAGCACTGGATTTAATGCTTCCATTTTTGAAAGAGCAATTGGTAGACCCCAATGTTAGTTATTCTATAAGAAATGAAATAAAAAACATCTTAGAAGAGCGGAAAAAGTTAAATATGACTTACGCTAAAAAATACACCTTTCAGGAAATTCGAGATTTTTGTCCTAGAACGGAAATAAATAAAACAGTAAAAACGATTTATTTAGAGCGAAATGCTGTTCAGCATGAAACACGCAACTCTACAGTCAAACAAAATCAAGATAATAGTCAACTAACGACACCCGTAGAGTTAATCACCACGTCAGCAGCTGATAATTCATGGGCTAAAATTAAATCTCTATATCCACCTGATGTTAAAAAAATAAATCAACAAGTTTCTGTTGGTACCCTGACGAACATTTCAGTGCCAAACGATAAGTGTCCGCTACTTTATCCTGGTATATTCTTGCAATCAATTCCACTGCCTTTGGGTTTTGGATGGGACTTCTCCAACTCCCTTATGCAACTTATTCAAGCTTTCAACTTTGCCTTCAACCAATATGTATTACCTAACATAAATAATAACTCTCTAACTGCACCAATACTGAGACGACAACAAGAACAGACTATGTACCCACCAATACTATCTAATCGGCAAATTTCGCCAACAAAGCCAACGCCAAATATGACTATGAAAAAGACGCTGATCAATGATGTCAATACATCCAAGGTTTTATTAGATAACATTAAACATGTGCCAATAGTACCTAAAGTACCATCACCTAATGCATCTGATTTAGGAATGCCGATTTTAGCTGTAACGTCACCGTTGAATAATCCTATTTCTAGAGCAGGCACACCACTTGGTATTTGTGGAATATGCAACTCTGTTAAAGATAAAAAATATGACTTGAAATGTTCAAGATGTTCTTTGTTACTATGTTCAGTACATTGTAAAATATTGTGTTTTGACTGTTTTAATTCAAACCAGTCAGATATTATGAATGCAAATATACTTGTCAAAAAAATTAAATATTGTGTTTGTGGCCCAAAACGGCTTGTGAGATATTCAATTCCATGTCACAAATGCGCGACGTATTTATGCTTGGAACATCGTCATGCTCTGTGCTGTTTTTGCTATGACCGTGATTGAAAAATATTCAAAGCAGGTTCCATATTAATTTTAAATAAGAACACAATTAGTTATTAAGTATTTTATATAAATAGCGTTGTGTAAAATATAAAACAGAAATAAATGATATTCAACTTCTTTGAAGTAAAAATATGTTTACCTATACCTATATTTTGTATGTTTTTGTATTATAATCTGAAAGACCATTTTGTATAACAGATTATTGTTTTGTATTGAATATTGTTTAGTTTTTTGCCCAACTTTTAGTAGAATATAACATAAATATGTACTTTGAAAATATCTTCTGTTTAGTTAATGTGTCGTGGATGTTAGACATACATTATATTATTTAATATTGATGTCAAACATTAATATGATTAAATGTGTCTTTAAGGATGTTTTATTGTTTTTTGTCTATTCCTTATTAATGTTTCAAAATATATACATTAGTAATATTATTAAAAAAAATTATAAAATCATAAAGAGATAAACAACTATAACGAAAATATCATATTAGATAGTAGTAATAAAATTTAAATTAGTAAAAACACCAAAAATAAAACAATAATTAACTTTTTAAAACCATACGAATATATCTAAAAATAGAAGTACCTACTGTATTCATGAACTTTTCTAAACGTATATGGATGTAAAATATGGAGAGTAAAAAAAAACAACATGCTGATGATACAGATCTTCATAAATTTAGTCGATACTGAGATATTTTGATTCATGATATCTCCAATAAAAATTGTGTAAGTAGAATTGGATTATCCACGTCCTATGAGCCATCAACCACATTCAGCAAGTTCTAGAATAGAATCCACAAGGTTTGGTTGGAATAAACGTTTGCATAGAGAATCACATGACTAATCATTCAATTTTCTATGTAAGCGTTTCTCGTACTTTTTCGTATCTCTTATGCAACAACATGCAGTACAATTTTGATAAAAATCACTACGATAAATTTTGATAAAGCAATTTGTTAAGTGATAATATTATACCATCAGTAGCATTCCTAGGCTGTGTGGGGCCGGCTTTAGAATTATCCTACCCCTCTCTACCCACGGGAGTCGTTAGAGCCGACTGAGGGAATATCGGGAGAGTGGTCAGCAGCACTCCCTCGAGTATTAACAGTTATATTATATTATACAGTTAACAGTTATTGTATTAGTTGTCTACTTATTATGCTTCCTCTCCACCATCTATAAGAGGCGTGAGTGCTGCCTCTGGTGTTAATAGCATCTAATCTACCATAACCGCTTAACTTGCTTGTTTGTCACCCTCGTACTATAAAATTAAAAATGTCATCTACAAAATGTTTTTTTTTTAATGTAAATATTATATAAGACGATTTCATCAAAAAATTGTATTAAGTATAAAATAAACATTACACGTCGGTATACTTCATAATTTTTATTCAAATGACGTATAGTAATCAAAATTATAATAAAATTTGATAGAAAACTGAGTAAAGAGCATTGCCAACTTGTTTATAAAAGTAGCAGAATATTTGAGTGTGGCAGATATTTAATTAATTAGTAGTACTTTACCAATAGGCGACGTCTTTGAGGAGCAGGGACTATTTTATTTGCACCTTAAAAAGGCAACTCCATTAGTAGAATGAGAGTGGGGAATGAAAAGCTTATTCAAAGCTGTCGTCTGTCGCAAAAACTGAACGAGCAAGGAGGCGGGACACATTATATCCGCTCGAATGTACTCGTATGTGTATAATGATGAATTATCTATATTATACTATGATTAGTCTGGCTATCTGGGGTTTGGAAGATGTGATGATCTCAATGGATATAGAAGTTCAAAGCACATACTAACTATACACTATATTCCATACACTTAATTACTTAGGGAGTCTGTATTTGTGGTGAAATGAGCGATGTAATTGTATTATTTTACACTAAAAGGATGGCAAACAATCATGCAGCATTCTTAATGATAAGTGGTTGCATTATGCCTATAGATACTAGCAACACCAGAGGCATCATTCGTACGTTGTTAACCCCAGGACAAGATGTAGGAGGTGGATATGAAGGATATAAAGTAGATAAGGATGTAAAATAGATAAGGATTAAGGATAATAAGGAGTTGATGAGGAGGTGGTTTTGTAGGTTCCTAATTTAGACATAGGAACTGTGCCAAGCCATGCTTCGAATCCGTAAATATAGAATTTTTTAAACTTTAATACTGAAGAAGTCGCGGGTAACGGGTAGCTAGTTTTTATATACACGTGTAGATCCGTTATTTATTTTATAAATGAATGCTAAACACGGTATAATTACTAATGTTTAATTACCTATATCTGCAATAGAGTTTGTACTTTCTTAGTTTATTTCGCTATTAGATCGTGAACTAGCCTTTGCCTGCAGCTGTGGTGCTGCCAAAGGCCAGTCTTTTTGGCTATATCTCAGGTTCCCGATGTAGTTGCGAGATAAAAAGTATACTAATTATTCAGTCTAGTCAATAGCCATAAAAAATATCTAAACTCGTTTAGAAGTTTTGCGTGATGTGATGGTAAAAAAATCTAGGTATCAGAATATATAGCCTAATGCAGTAATTCGTCCTGAATTACCTTAAATATACAGATATAGCACATACACACAGATTTACAGCTAGAAATAATAGAGGTCTGCCAATGGGCGCGCACCACGGAAAAATTACTGGATGGATTTCAATTAAGTTATCTAAGTTTTATTTCTTAAACGATTTTATAAGCACTACGTATCAGTGACATAAAACAAACTGTTAATATAATAAGCAACATAAACGAAGTCATGGGTGTAGTCTTTTAAAAACAAAACAAAAATCATTAGTAGAAAGATAATGAGATTTATTTTGACATCACCTCATTCGATTTCAGATTACTCATTATGAAAACGAGACCTCTAAAAGTTTGATTATTTTTAAATAAGTTTACTTTTCTAGATGTCCGTGATCGAATTTGTTATCTGAAATATTGGCTATAAATTCACGTGGAAAAAAGTCTTTGACGATTTCTTCCAAAACATGAAACACAAACATGAAAACCTGCGTTTTAGTTTTTTTATTTAATAGGATACTGTGTGATTGTTCAATTTGAATACACAGTCGATTTTTTTTATTACATATGGTGGCAGACAAACCACGACCCACCTGATAGTAAATGGTAACCGTCGCTCATGGACTAAACTGTACCGGGAGTATTGTCAAGCTACACTATTTCATTTCACAGATATGGAATGAAAGAATAAACGACTATCTCCTGCTGCAACCAAATGATATGCTTCATGGCCGGTCACACAGGAAATGGTGATACTACCCCACTCGGGCCCGATAGCGAGTGAGTACTCCCACTTTACTATCCAACCCTACCACCAGTCATGCAATGGGGGATCAGTGTGATAATTGCTTACTTTTCTTAGTCACCTCGTGGGATAGATGGGGTGGTGACACTTGTAGCCCGTCACCACACGGATAAGATTGATTGTTTCGTTATTTCTAGTTAATTAATGAAACCCAGTATTAATTTAAATTAACTGAAACGATATTTTTTAATTTACTGTTAGACATGGATACGTATTAAATGTACCTAATATTCGTAGTCATTTTTAATGGCATTTAAAGTATTGTCACTTGTAGATCAATATTACAGACTTGAGCTCTATTCAAGTTATTCGATTTAAAATTATAAAATATATAAGTAATTATGATTATTTAACACGATTACACATCAATAATAAACGAAAAAGATAAAGTTACCAATACAATACTTAGTACTTATACTATACTAATATATAAAACACTGCAATCCATTCAGAAATTACATTTACAAACAACATTAATATAATAAAACGCAATTCAATTAGTAGAATAGCCTTGCTTGTCCCAGAAGAATGTACCTTTTTTTTGTTAAGGCGGGAAAAAATGTTCCTAACCGCACAGCCTGACGTTCAGGGCAATGAACAGGGTAGTATGAGGCCCTTACCCACTAAAGAAACCCGCCGTGTGCCGTCTCTCCGCCTTTATTGGCGGGCAACCGGAACCATATTACATCCCTTCAGTGGTCCTGCAGTATGTACCCACTCTTACTGTTATGTCTCGTGTGGTGAGCACCGGAGGCCTTAAGACCCACGCCACCTTTCGGATGTATTTACATACGTTTTTATTCCGATCTAGTAAGCTAAAATTATTACAATTAATATTCATACTAAACGATGGCTGAATTCAGTTTCAGCTGAGCATATCAAGTGCTAAAAAAACAATAGTCACACAGATGTTCGTTGCGGGGTTTGCTAGTTTTTCTTGCATACTATAATAACATTTAGCTTATTCAATAACTCGATCGCACAACAGTGCGCCAGGTCAATTACCAGCAACACCAGACTAAACACAATGTGAATCTTAGCACATTATATTTCAAAGCGTTTTTTTATCTCTCATACTCGTAGCTATAGTGTTTTTGAATCTAGTCTCTCCGCCTGTATTGGCAGACCACTGGAACTGTGTGACAATACTTCAGTAGTAAAATTGGGGTACCTAAACTGCTGTTAAATCAGGCAACATTTGTAGTAAAATATCTTCCATAGACAAAAGTAAGAGGAAGTACAATGGTTTAGGTGATTTTCTTACATATTTTTTTTGTGGGAGGGCTGAGGTTTGGTGGTTTTTCTATGTGAGTATCATTGAAATATAAACGAGAGTGAGACGTATGTGAAATTTACTACATACCTACGTTAAGTTAGGGATTTACTGATTTTCATAGGAATAGCAGACAAAATAAGATAATTAAAACAATAAAAGTCAACATTGTTTTTTTCTTTATACAAAATTAGTTCAATGATCTCTTATTGTAGCATTTTTATTGCTACTAATGCAAAAAAGTACTAATACAGATATGCGGTAGTAAACGCAATTTTCCAACTCCGTGAACAGAGTTTAGGCTACACTGATCCGGCGTCTTACTATGTAGTATCTGAGTTGTAGCTGTTAGCTGTCTCATTTTGTTGCTAGGTAACTAGCATAGATATGTGAGAATAGAACTTAAAAGTTCTTATATCTAATACTATTATATAAGCTGTTATTTTGTAAGTAATGAATAAGCATAAAATCATTTCTGGGAAACATACAACTGAAAATAAACTATAATAAAAACGTGTTACAAACTTTCTTATTCTCTGTTTCGGTGAAAGTAAGTGACAATTTTTAACAACAAAGTGAATCATCCATCTTCTATCAGCTTTTTGACGACCACTGCTAGACATAATTATGCCACCCCAAAAGAGCGCCAAAAGTAAATAAATAGCTAATAGTTTATTAAAACATAAATGCAATGAACTTATAAGTGTGAGTATATCTTATTATTTTAATTATTATTTAGTAAATAAGAATATTGTTGAGTCTTATATACTTAATTTTTGGTTAGAGCCCAAGAGGTTAGAGTGTAAGTACAAGCTGTTGTCAACAGATGACGTTTAAAAAAAAATAAAAACGTCGCCACGCTAACAGCCGATTTTACCCTCCCTCCGCATTACATGTTTCATATCAAAAATGTTATTAGTAAATGTGTAATTTTATCTTTTAAATACATTCAACGCTGTTTAATATCCTTACTAACTTCTGCATAAAAAATCATTGTAATATAAATTGATAACCACCGGTATGCCATGTAAATGGGAGTAAAACATGAACTATACCTACATATATACTATATATGCCAAATGCCCTCCAAATCCGTTTAGGGATTTGCGTGATTGACTACCTAATAAACAACCAAAGATTCAAATATAGGAAACATTCACATTTAGAACACGCATAGAGGTACATCTATCTATACTAATAAATAGAGAGCCGGTTTTTTTGTTCGGTTATACTGCGAAAACTACTGAACCGATCAGAATAATACTTATATCGGAAAATACTATACCATAAGATGCAGCGTGTCTCGGAGAAAGATTTAGTATATGATATGTTGGTGATTACTTATCCGGAACCTCTATTTTTGATGTGAAACATGTAATGCGGTGGGTACCCTCCCAAACCGGCTGTTAGCTTGGCGACGCTTGTACCTAATAATAGGAATCCTATCCGAAATTGATTTTTCATCGAAAATACTATGACGTGAGTGAAGCCACGGGGTGTGTACTAGTTTAAGATATTTTAGAAAAAAAAACTGTATTAGGCTTTATAGGCGTTCAAACACGCAACATTTTTTTTTTTAGACTTTTGTATGTTTGTCTGTTTATTCATTCGCGCATCACGCAAAAACTACTAAACGGATTTTGATGTCACTTTTTTATTTAATAGCTCTTGATTAAACTTAAAAACTGGTACATATTGTATCCCGCTACTATAACAGGGATCTGAGATATAACCAAAAAAACTAGTTTTTGGCTGCGGGCAAAGGCTAGTTTATAATAAAGATAGATGAACCAAAGAATGGACTACAATACCTAATTGAATCACGGTCATGCATAAATCAATCAATATCCGCACAGTTGGCCGGCTTAAAAGTAATTCTATATGAAATAATCGATCTCCCTATGAATGCCACTGCGTTATGCACATGCGATCCCTTCATTTAATTTACATGAAAGTATCGGCTATACATTTTTCTGTAAAAGGGGATTATCCGCACTAAATAGTGATCCCTGCGGTATTAACTCCATTATGGTATGTTGAAGACGTATCGATCGAATCAATTTATAAGCTTTATCTATAATAGTGTTTAGAAATTAGACAGTCTAAACTGAATCTAATTTATGAAAGTAAGTACAATTTATTGTTATATTAATCATACCATATTGTTTTAGGCAAAGGTTATCATACTATTGTTAATTAGAAAAATCCTTTAGAGATGCGGTTATTACTGTAAATACTACTACATAAATCTATTATTTCTAACCGTTTTTTATATAGGTACAACCTATTTGGGCTTCTATGAATACGACACTATATGCTAAAACTACTGAGCGTAATTACTTGACGCAACTTTTCGTTTTATCTCGCTACTATATCATGTATACCTAAAATAAAAACTTTAGCATTTGCTAGCAATAATTATAATGTTATTGTCATGTGTATATAATATTGTAAAATTGAAATTAATTTAATTTAGGAACCTAAGTAAAAAGAAATACCTATCATTTAAATATATTATGTATCCCAGAGAGATTATCATTACCAACAAGTATGTATAATAATTACTTAATTTTTCTTCAGTTGCTCTACTGATAAAATTATTCAACAATATTTACCCTACACATACGGCCAATCATATTCTTCAATCTGTCAACACTATAAAGGTGGTGGTTAAGTTATTCTTAGCGCACGCACATACTTTTCTGTTAAGCCCGAAAATCGATGGGGACGGTACGGCGGTGTGGCCCGCCAGAAACTTTCTAACGACATAACCGCGTGCAATTGATATGCCCCAAGAGTAGAACCCATTGTAAAGAAAGGAAAATCCCGATCCGAAAATCTTGGGAGAATTAGGAGTCCCGAATGCATCAGTATTCCGCGACCGTACTCTCCCCGGTGTCGGTTGCCTCCCCTTCAACCCTCTGGATGCGGTAAACTCCTTCAGTAATTTGACTTTGTTGTTATAACTCAGTTTTAGTTGTTTGTCGTTGGCAGATTTATTGCTTTAGTGAAATCCGCTAAATACTGTCAAGTATTGTTATCTGAATGTACAGCTTTGTCTTAAAGTACAAATTATAATTTGTGAATAAGGAAAAGAGTATTTTAGTACAGGCGGGAAACGAACCTGCGACCCTTCCTATCCGGGGAAGTGCTCTAATCCACTGAGCTACAGTACTATCTTTTAGACATACCCAATCTCCTTATCACATTTGTCTTAACGACCAACGCCCTCTATCGGAACGCATTTACATGCATTAATCCAATATAGTAAGTTTAATTTTGCAATTAAAATTCATACTATTTGATGGCGTGATTTTTTTTAACATTTTGATCTATATTTTAGCACTTGACATGCTGAGCTACTCTTAAAGTACAAATTATAATTTGTGAATAAGGAAAAAGAGTATTTTAGTACAGGCGGGAACTCTTCCCGCCTATACTAAAATACATGCATATTTCATATACAGCATGTCAAGTGCTAAAATATAGATCAAAATGTACAGCTTTGTCGTTTTGTCGTGGTGGTTGTTGAAGTTGTGTCTGAATTATTTGCATGCGGTCCGTTTAAAGTGTTTACTCTATACGTTCAAACGAATAAGTTTGATATAATTTCGTGCTCATATTAAAAAATCAGGCACGTAAGGAGGTCTTTCACATTTCTGTATTAGTCCCATATAATATAGAGTGAACTAAATTGCTCTATAGTACGCGTAGTTCCAAGTTCTGGAATCTAAAGTTCTTATCCTTAACTATGTATTATAATACTGTAACAAAGCTGTGAATGAATTATAAGTGACCATGAAAGTTTGAAAAGCTGTGTCTGTACATTTAAGATATTTGAGAAAAAACTATTGTACTAGGCTATATAGGTATTTATTAGATTGACTGTTTGTCCGTTCGCGCATCACGCAAAAACTACTGAATGGATTTTGATACAACTTCTACTACTGAAGGGACTTTGATAAAAAAAACAAACATTGCATAACGCCTGTATTCCCCGAAGGGGTAAGCACACACACCCACGATTCGCCAGCTATGTTTAGGTACCACGTAATAGGGGGCGAGCCTATTGCCGTCTACCGGGAACATTTCCAAGCTCTAGGCTGCTATTGAGAGTTTTTCTTTTTACGAAAAAGGTCAATAACATTACCCGACTCGGGGATTGAACCGGAGACCTCATGATCAGCAGTCGCACACACTACCGCTACATCACGGACAGCAGCACGGACTTTGATGCAAGCTCTTAATTAGACTTAAAAACTGGTATAAATTTAATCTCGCTACTATATCGGGAACCTGAGATATAACCTAAAAACTAGCTTTAGGCTGCGGCTGAGCCGCGGGCAAACGCTAGTAATGTCAAGAAGATGAAAGATTTGTTCGTTTGTAGTGATACTCTGAAACTACTGAATTGATTTTTACAATTCTATTATCAATAATTTTTATATTTAAATCAATAATTATTATAATTTTTATCTATATTATTTGGGAGTAACATAGGCTATAATATAATAATTATTATGTACTTTGAAGAATTACGAGTAGGTATATCTGGTAATGGCATATCCATTAAAAAACAAAGTTTTTAGGATGTTTCCTTAGGTATTATTAACTTTTCGGCTTACTGTTTCTGATAGTCACAATTAGAATAACTCTTAATTATATTTTGAGTAATTCATCGTAATTGTGGCAATTCCAATAAAGTCAACATAATATTTATTACGATTTGAAGTTCTCTTGTACATTATAAATTGCATTACGGAAAATATACTCTGTCGTTACATTAATGATATCAAACTAACAGCATTATCATACATCTTTCCTGAATAATTTCTATCAAAGTATATGTATAAGATCCTTTGATCTTATTGTATAATCCTCATATATTAACCCAATTACCTACTCCATACGTGGAAAACAAAATCAGTGTGTGTACATCAGTCTATTAGTTTAGTATGTAAAAAATAATAATAATAATCTAATTCTCGACAGTACTGTCATGGCCATCTGAATAGAGTAGACCGTGTTCGTTTCATCAAATTGTATTGAAGGGGCATTAAATTACTCATCGATGGTCATCGCGCTGAGGGGGAAATTCCGAATGGTGTATACTATATAATGACTTCAAAAGCAACGGACACGTCTACTACATATTATACGCTCACCGTGCATGCTTCCGACTACTCGGAAGTACGAGCAGCTTACAATAGATCGGTCGGACCGTATTGAGCCTGAACTAACGTCGATTTCTTTTATGCGGGCCGGAGTTTAGTATGAAATCCAATTAGATGAAATTCAATAGCAAAATATGCAGATATAAATCCATGATAATATTTATACCTAACATTTTTATTTCATTTAATACTTACACTAATAATTTTAATAGGATTAATCTCCTTAATCACGAACCACGGTTTCCACAGAGCTTCTGAGACCTAGTTGAAGTAATTAAATTTATTTATATAATATTGATCAAATTAAATCATCACTCGGGGACAACATAGTTATATTACCTCGTCCTAACTGACTAGACTGGTAGTCTATACTAATAAATAAAATTGAAGTGTCTATTTGTAATGTTTAAATAACTGTTTCTTACTAAATACATATAGAAACACAAAGTGAAAAATGTGAAATCGAAAATAACAGTCACGAGCAGGGTTTGAACCTACATCTTTTGAATACCGTCGAGATGCTTTGCCAATTCAGCCATCGTGATTGATTTCATATTTTCTACTTTGTGTTTAATGTATATGGCTAAGCATGTTAAGTGCTAAAAATATATATAAAATTTTCTAAATATTTATAGGTCTGTGTGTGTCATTATTTGGTAAAAATCTTAATTGTAAAATTAAGTTTACCTGATCTGTATAATGTATATAAATACTTATGATAGATGGCGCAGGCGTCACCCAAGACGTTAAGTATGAATGTATTATCGAGATTAGCAGTCGAGAGCAGTTGTCACGATGGCTGAATTGGCAAAGCATCTGGACGGTATCCAGGAGATGAAGGTTCAAATCCTGTTCGTGACTGTTATATTCGATTTCACATTTTGCACTTTGTGTGTAATGTATATGGCTAAGTATGTCAAGTGCTAAAAATATATAAAAATTTATTAACTGTCTGAGTTAATTACTTGCTTTCTAATATAAACAATCAAAATCTAAAAAAACCGTTGAAATTTTTGGTGCATTATCTCACCACTTCACCAAAGAAAATTATAATAATTTAATGAAAATTAACTTTTACATAGATAAATAACTTCACCCTCATCCAACTGACACATTCAAACAAATTTTTGACACTTTGAAAATAGCTTAAAATCTTATAAACAACAACAAAGTTTAAATGATGCTCAATGCATTCAGAGTCACGGGTTCCCTCAATCGCCCAACATTAATGATGCTATCCCTTATGTTAATGCAGCAATGTAGGTTACTGTGCAAACAGATCTAGGGTGGTTACCCTCTAGATTGTTGGGCTTAAGACGTGGTATATTGGGATGAAGTTTATTGTCTATTTTAATTACAAGCTGAGTGAGTTACTATGTACAATATGGATTTATGGAAATAACGTCCATATTTTTGTATTAGCTTGGAATGGTTTTGAATCAATTATTTGAATAGATACCTACACATAGCATAGGCAGACAGCTTTTAGCCGGTTAAAATTGCTGTACCAACTTTCACAATATTTTTGGTAACCAGCTGCGGCTTAAGCTAGCTATTATTATTTTTTTTTATAACTACCTTTATTGATTTATGTATTGCGCGTCAGTAAAACTTCTAGTCAGTCAATTTTCAATTTACACAAAAACGAAATTAATTATATCTCCTTACATTTTTCTCATGAATTACTAGGCATGAATAAGGAAAAAGAGATTTTTAGTAGGAGCGGGAATCGAACCCGCGTCTTTTCCAATCCAGGGAAGTGCTCTAAGCCCCTAAGCTATCCTACTGACCTTGCGATCATCCCAATCTCCTAATCACATTTGTCTTACGACCAACGCCATCTATCGGCAAGCATTACATGCATCCAATATAGTAAGTTTAAAAAAAAATCTCTTTTTCCTTATTCACAAATAATTTCTACTTTAAAAAGTAGCGGAGCATGTCAATTGCTAAAAAAAATAGATCTAAAATGTTTAAAAAATCGCGCTATCAAATAGTATGAATAATAGTAATAATAGGTACTTTTAATTCTGGAATAATCTTATTTTACTAATATTATATAAGCGAAACTTTGGATGGATGTTATTTACTCAATCATGCCAGAACAGCTGAATGGATTTGGATGAAATTTGGCACAGAGGTAGATTATATTCTAAAACAGCACATAGGCTGACTAGCCCGACCACCGAAGGAATGTAACATAGTTCCAGTGGCCCGCCAATAAAGGCGGAGAGACGGCGCACGGCGGGTTTCTTTGGTGGGTGAGGGCCCCACACTACCCTGTTCGTTGCCCCCGAACGACGGGGTGTGCGGTTAGGTACATTTTTTCCCGCCTGAACAAAAAAAAAAAAAAAAAAGGCTGACTAGCCCGGGCAGAAATAAACGGTTCGGGTACGGGATAGATTTGTTTTTATTTTTTCAGAGCAAGGGATCGCCATGATTTTTTGCATAAAGTTAGTCAATGGTCAAAAAATTACATAAGCTTATTTTTATTCCGGAAAAATGGATAGCTCATGTGGTATAGCGATATTTGCGTAGCCACCATTAATGTGTATATTTTTTGAAGTTCACGAACATGAAGTTGTAGGTAGAATCTATTGTTCCATAAGACACATCTATACCAAATTTTAAGAGGATAAGATATTTTAACCCTTAATTGGGCGCGTGGGGATACACCCCTTTTTTTTTATTATTTTAGGTGGGCAAAAATGTCCTACCGCACACCCCGCTGCCCGGGGAGACAACGGGGTGAATGGGGCTCTCACCCACTAAAAACCCACCGTGCGCCTCCACCCGCCCTTGCTACGGCGGATCACGGGTACCGCGTCAGTTACGACCGCGATCCGCAGGCGGCAGCCCCTACGGGCACCCTCTCTTGAGCGACGCCTCGCGCACTTGGGCGTCGCACCTTCGCGGTAGGCTTCCGCGGACGGCAGGGTACTCCCCGACCCCACCGTCCGCAGCCTCGGCTAGGGCGGCATCAGGCGCAAGTAAGCGCGCGCACGCCGCCCCTCGCGCCGGCGGCGAATCGGGTCCGCGAAGGAGGATTCCTCACGGGCCCTCTCCGCCACCTCCTTCCGCGAGATGACAGCCTCGCAGAAGGTGGCGACCGCGGTCCAGGCCCTGTCACTGCCAACCATCGCTCGCGCAACGGCCGGCAGCGACAGGTCCACGCCTATGACTGCAACGAGTTCCCGGCGCTTCACATCCCAGGCCGGACACGACTCGAGCGTGTGCTGCGCCGAGTCCTCGTCGCAGTCGCAGTGGTGACAGCCTGGGGTCGTCTCCCTCCTTGCGATCGTTTGCAGGTATTTGCCGAAGCAACCATGCCCCGACAAAACCTGCACCAACCGGAAGGTGAGGACCCCGTGCTGCCGCCCTGCCCATTCTTCCAAGATCGGCCGGAGCGCCCCCACAGTCCAGAGACCGGCCCGGGGCGTCTCCAGCCGAGACTTCCACTTTAGGACGGTGGCGCGGCGGGCATCTTCCCGCCACGATGACATTGCGCTCGGCGAGGGGCGGCTGCCCCCCGCCCGCGCCGTCGACGCCCGCCGATAGACGTCGGCGAGCACCTCCACCTCCAGATCCCACGGGGGGGTTCCGGCCAACGCGCAGGCTGCATCGGTCGAGACCGTGCGGTACCCGCGTATTGCCCTGACCGCTACGACCCTCTGTGGACGCCACAGAAGGGCCCTATTGCGAGCGGCCAGGGACTCCGCCCACACGGGCGCGCCGTACAGCGCCATCGACCGTACTACCCCCGCGTAGAGTCGTCGACACGCAAGACTCGGTCCGCCCAAATTCGGCATAAGTCGCCCGAGGGCGGACGCCGTGTTGACGAGCCTTGCCGCAAGACGGCGGAAGTGCTCGTCAAAGTGCCACCGTCCATCCAATACCAGGCCCAGATATTTGATGTGGGCCTGGATTGGGAAGCCCACACCGTTGACCGTTATCGAGGCGCTGGCGGGCGGGCCCCGTCAGCGCCCATGGAAGAGTAGGGCCTCCGACTTTTCAAGGGCCACCCTAAGCCCCAGCGCCTCGATCCGCCTGACCACCTCCGCGGTACCTGAGGTGGCCAGCGTTGCCGCCTCCTCGAGGGTCCTGCCCCGGGCTGTGACGAGCGTATCGTCTGCGTAGCAAATTACGCCCAGCCCGGGGGGGAGCCGGCCACGGAGGACCCAGTCGTAGCCGATGTCCCACAGGAGCGGCCCAAGAACCGAACCCTGCGGGACGCCGCACGACATAGCCCTCCTTACAACGTCCCCTTCCCGGTCCACGAAGAGGACGCTGCGGCCGTCCAGGTAGTCTGCCACCAGCCGCCCTAGGTAGAGGGGCACTCCATGGTACCGGAGTGCCTCCTTGATGCAGCCGAATGGCAGACTATTGAAGGCGTTGGCGACGTCGAGTGACACCGCCAACAGCACTTCCCTCGAGGCGACGGCCTCCGCAGCCGCGCCCTTCAGGCGCAGAATGGCGTCGACCGTAGACCGACCCGCCCGATATCCAAACTGGGCGTCGGACAGGTCGGGGCCGACCGCTCCTAGGTGCCGGACGATGCGGGCAGCGACTACCTGCTCGAGAAGTTTTCCCGCCTCGTCCAGCAACACGATGGGCCTGAAGGCCGATACCGTATTCGGAGGCCGTCCCGGCTTCGGCAGGAGCACGAGCTTCCCCTCCTTCCAGCAGTCAGGGAACCGTCCGGACACCAGGCAAGCGCCGAACAGCTCCCCGAGGCGGGGCTCAAGGTGGTCGAGGACCAGGGCCAGCACTCGGGCGGGAACCCCGTCCGGCCCGGGGGCGGCGCCTCTCCGCATACGCGCAGCCGCCGCCCCCATTTCCGTCGTCGTCACGGGCGGTACCTCCCCGTCGTCGGCCTCCCGGTCACCATCTGGCGGAGCCATGACTGGGGGCGTGTGCACCGCCCGTGAGGGGAAAAGTCCCTCGACCACCTCAGAGAGGAAGCCCGGCTGGAGGGTCTCCGTAAGGGGGGGGCCCTGGGCGCGGAGCTTGTTAAGCGCCGCACGGTACGGGCGTCCCCAGGGGTCACGCTCGAGACCCTCCAGCATCTCCTGCCTTTTCGCGTCTTTGGCGCGACAGATGGCCAGCTTTAACGCGGCGCGCGCACTGCTGTACGCCGCATACAGCTGGCCCTCCCGCTCTTCGTCGCGGATTCGGCGACGTCGGCTGCGGGTGTAGGACCTCCGGGCACGAATACAGGCCGCACGGAGGTCCGCCAGCTCCGGGGACCACCAGTAGACCCCCTTCCGTCGAGGCGGGCGCCGCACGCGGGGCATGGCCGCATCGCAGATCTGCGTAAGCATGCCGCAAATGCGGCCAGCCTCGGCGCCCACGTCTTCCGTCAGGAGGGGAGGCAGCCAAGATTGAAAAATGGCCGCCTCCACTAGCAGGTCCCGGTCGAGCCTACCCACAGCCCATCGCGGAAAAGCGGGAGTTCTGTCCGCAACGGTGTCATACACCCCAACGCAAGTTTCCAGGCTAATAACTTCTTAAAATTTTAATTTAGCACGCTGTTCTTTTGGTTACCACGTTTGACGTTTATAATTTAGTTAATGTTAGTGGTTGGGCTTGGAGAGGATGTTTGGGGTGCACGATACCCCAGGTGACTATTTGTGTAGACTAAATTCCAGGTAGGTAAATAAAAGTTAACTTTGTTATTTATGGTCTAAAACAAAGAATGGATGGACAATTTTTTTTGTGAAATTGGATAAAGAGAGCTTTACTGCGAGCAGGATCAAAACCTGCATTCCATCCAATCCGGGGAAGTGCTCTGAACGGCTAAGCTATCGCAGTCACCTAATAGTGACATCCAATATTCACTTCACATTTGTTATAAGTCTTTAAAACTGAATGCTCTAAGTGTGTTAAACACGTGTGTAATGATCATTTGTTCGTAGTCTTTGTCCGTGTGGTGACGGACTAAGAATACAAGTGTCACCACCCTGTTCTTTCTCACGGGTGTCGTATGAGGCGACTAACGGAAGTAAGCAATTATCATCCATTGCATGACTGGTGGTAGGGCTGGGTACCAAGTGGGAGTACTCACTTGGTATCGGGCCCGAGCGGGTTGGTACTACCATCTCCCGTGTGACCAGCCATGAAGCACATCGTTGCGTTTTGGCTGTAGCAGGAGATAGCCGTTTATATTTTAATTCATATCTGTGAAATGAATTGGTGAACAGCGACTTGACAATACTCTCGGTATAGTCGAGTCCATGGGCGACGGTTACCATTTGCCATCAGATGGACCGCGGCTCGTCTGCCACTACATGCAATAAAAAAAAAGTCTGCCGAAATTGTAACGTTTTACGTTAACTAGAATTATTCTAAACTAGTATTTATAAAATTTATTCTTTATTGTTTGAAAAAATATTAATTATATAAAAAAGAAGTTTAAATATTGATTAATGTACAATTAAAAAAATTAAATTAATTAAAGTCTAATTTTGCATTGATTTCGTATTTTATTAAACCAATTATGCTACTTTTAAGGCGCGCCCAATTAAGGGTCAGGGGTTGTTTTAATAATCCTATAGGAACCATCAGCTTTTACCGATAAAAAAAATACTCTACTTCCTTTTCTAGGCGTGAAACTATAATAGGTATATGTATATTTTGACTGCCTCGGTGGTGTAGCGGTAGTGTATGCGACTGCTAATCATGAGGTCTCGGGTTTGATCCCCGGGTCGGGCAATGTTATTAAGCTTTTTCCTAAAAAGAAAAATTCTCAGTAGCAGCCCGGAGTTTGGAAATGTGCCCGGTAGACGTCAATAGGCTCGCCCCCTATTACGTGGGACTTAAACATAGCTGGCGAGTCGTGGGTGTGTAATAGACCTCTGCCTACCCCTTAGGGGAATACAGGCGTGATGCTATGTTTATATTTCACGATGATCTGTTAAGTCATTATGGTGTGAAAGCGTAGCAAGCATACAAATATGTTCTTTCTATAATGTACCTATAGTTACATTAGTATATATATAAAATTATTTAAATACTTATAAATAGGTATAATTTGTGATATAATATTCATCAGATTCCTCTCATCACCGGTGATACGCATTGAAAACGAAAGTGACAGATATAGCGCGCCGAGGAGTTGGCACGCTAAAGTACCGCAGTGAATTTCTGAGCATAGCTCTCTCGCTGGCTACGTGACTTTGAGGTTATTTGTAAGGCCTTAAATGTAGCACTTTTATGTTTTGTTCCTAGTATTATTCTATCGTGTCCCTAAGTCCTAATGAAACATAAATCCTCCTCTAATTATTCTTGTTGTTTTGATTTCTGTTCTTTCGTAAATGGACGGGCCTCGTGGTGTAGTCGAGATCGTGGGTTTAATTCCCACTCAGGACAATTATTTGTGTGATGAACGCAGATATTTGTACTGCGATTGGGTGTTTTCTATCTATTACCTATATGTATGTATTTACAAAAAAATAGTAATATATGTATTAGATCCGTAGTCTGGTACCCATAGCACAAGCGTTAAGCTTAGTTTGGGACCAGAGGACGTTTTGTGAAAGGTCCATGTATATTTATTATTATTATTAAATATAAGCAATGTAGTTTGATAAAGGGTGTAAATTTGGAAATACCGTTACTAACTATAAAAATCTCACTTATTTTTGCATATTTTCATATAAGGTTGGGGTGTTTAAGGATGAAATGAGTTGGCATTGTACTTTTTTCTTCACATTATGCTTTTTTCTTTTTTACTCTGCATAAATAACATTCTATAATGGTTTCCAAAATGTTATTTACACAGACACAGTAAAAGCAAAACAAAGGGTTAGTTTTAAATGTGATTGTATCGTCTGTGGGATCTGGCAGATATCTTCTGTTGCGGTAAAATTTATAGCCCGAGAAAATTAAAGGAGACTTAATAGGGGGTAAAATATTTAAGATAATGTTGACAATGGATAACCACCCTTCCTTAGTGGCTATAAATTAAATGCACTCGTGTATCGAGCGAATGCACAAACCATTAGAAGCTTCATGCATTATATGCGTGCACAAATCTGTTGCCCCTGGCCGTGTGCATAACTTTAGCAACTGTGTCACTGATATCAAAGAAAATTTGACTCTGAAGTCGTAATCTCTGAGGTTAGTTTTGTATGGAAATAGATATATTAGATAGGAAATATAAAAATTGAACTTTGTGCAAACAAAATAAGGGGACATAATGTGTTGGGACTAGGAAATCATAGATAACATAGTGACCTACATCTCTAGAGAGAGACTAACATCATTAGAAGTCCACTGGGGGACATTCATCGGGTGCATTATGCACATGACATTTTTATGTTCTCGGCGTTCGCTTGATAGAGCACCATTGTTGCTTCTTTTAGGGTTACTTTGCAATATTCGCTTGCAGAAATCATTAATCATAGAATTTTTTTTTTTATCAATTGTATTACCAATTCGGTTTATGTGTTCGTTAATATTGATTAACATTATTGTTTGTCATCGAATTTTATACGTGTAATTTATTATAATCTATACTATTATAAAACTGTAACAGAGCTGTGTCTGTACATTTAAGATATTTGAGAAAAATGACTGAAATAGGCTAAATAGGCGTGTCTAAACACAAAACGATTTTTTTTAGATTTTTTGTCTGTTTATCTGTTTGTCTGTTTGTTTGTTCGCGCATCACGCAAACACTACAGAACGGAGTTTGATGCAACTTTTTCTATTTGATAGACCTCGATTAGACTTTACAACTGGTATACATTTTATCCCGCTCCTATATCGGGAATCTGAGATACATACTAAAAACTAGCTTTTGGTTGCGGCGGAGCCGCAAGCAAAGGCTAAAGGCTAGTGTTAATATATAAATATGGGTCAAAGAATCACTAAAATATTGAATGATAAGAAATAGAAATAACCAATTATGTATATTATAATGTACGATGCTAGTACATTAACCACGGCTTCGCTCGCGTCAGAGATATCCTATACGTGATGGTAGATGAAAAATCCATTTTGCGTACGATTTGCATAAAATCGTTTGTAATAACCCATAATGTAAATAGGTATCCACGGCACTAGCCTCAAGAGTTTCTGCATTGCATTGATATATCAGTCAGTCAGTCACTTATTCTTTTATATAATTATATAGAAGACAAAAGCTTGACGAAGAGGAATGTATCAAATAGCACACCCCATCGTTCAGTACAACGAACAGGGTAGGGTAGGGGCCCTCGCCTACTAAATAAACCCTCCGTTTGCCGTCTCTCCGCCTTTACTGGACCACTTGAAATGGAAGACATTACTTCAAAAGGTAACATCATATTACCTAAGTCCTAAATATTATCCTAATTATCTGTAGTTATAATACCTTCAATTACAGCAAAACGTTGCAAATAAAATCTAAAACCGTATCTCACAGCCGCACATGTTCAACTCAATCAAATGGGTCTAAAATTATGTCGGCTAAATACACGCGCCCACGAATATATTAGACTCAGCTGCTAATTCTTAATAGTTTATGCAAATTCATGTCAAACCGTTCCTGAGTAAATCTTCTATCCCTTTCCGACGTCATCTCAGCAAGATGAAAACAAAATGCTGATTTGCATGTGCAAATAACATTGTAGTGAAATACAAACAGTAATTTGGTAGAGAATTGGTAGGCAGCTGTGCTGTCCCTTTTGAGTTGAGGACAAGAATTAAACAATAATTTCTTGCTTCTTCAAAGTCAATCAAGTGATGATGAAGATGCTCTATTGTTTATTTGGAAACTAATAAATCATCAGTTCGTCTGTTTGGAATCACGTAAACTCAATTCCAAATTGTGTTTGTTTTGTCTAAAGAACACTATTTGTATAGATTTACTTACCTATTATATTATGTTTACAAAAATGTGTGTAATCACGTACAATAGATACCATAGCCCATAATCATACTTCGCCATTTTCACAAACGCCTTTCTAGAATTTTAATATTTGTAAAAAATCTACTCATTTCTCAACATCAATATTTTGATTCACGTATAAAACCAGTAAAGTTAAACCCAAATTATCATTCGGTTGGTGTGTTTACTTATTCAAATATCCATTAGCAAGTTCACACATGTGTGGGGGTTAAAATACAGATAAACTTGCTTGAGCTATAAAGTTTACTACGAAATCTATTAGCCAGCAGGATCTAACTATCAACAGGTTTATTAGCTTTCCTATAATTATAACGTTAATATTAATGTACTTGTATAACGTTAGTTAGCTGTTTTGTTCATTGCGATTGTTTCATATTACCCGTAATAATCAATAAAATTTGGAATGTGATTTTATTGGCAAAAATATTTAGATTTTACTGGTTTTTTCTTCTTACTGGTGTGATGTCATATTAATAATGATCTCCAGACCGTATTTTCGGTCCCGGCACCCAGATCAATAGACACGAGCCATGTATACATAATTATATTCATGCCTGGGAGATTTTCTCGAGGGCTTGTGAACTACTGTTTAGCAAACCAGTGTGGTGGACAATGGCCTGCATCCCTCTCAATATTGAGAAGGATTCGGGCTATAATACCCTATCATAGGATAGGACTCCCGTGTCCAATATTGAGACAGTGCTGAGTTGAAAAAATAAAATGTTGCATACATAATATAGTCTTGAATATAGACTAATTTTCATCTTTGAAATATGGTGGTTTTCTCTGGGATAATTATTTTTGCATATTAATTATTACAATTTCCAAGTCCAACACAGACTGAGACTGCCTCAGCACTGCCAGAAGTCAGTATTAAATACATATATACTAGACACATTTGTAATTGTGTGCTATCGCTGATGTGGTTACTTAATTATTTTCCAAAAACGACTTGAATAGGGGAGCAAAAATTGCAGCAAAAATCAATAAAATAAAGCGTCCCCTAATGCAATGATAGATTGTACGCCACTTATCTGTATACGACATCGCTGACTATGTGAGGTTTTACCATTACCTTTCGTCGTGGCCAGTGACTGTTTGTGGTGTACATCAATCAGGTAAAGGGGTTGTTTTCAGCGAGGGGAGAGGTACACATGATATTCTGACGAGCGATAATGAACTAGAGTGCAGTAGTCAAATAAAATAACATGAGAGCCTGCATGAAAGCTTAGGTATTTAAACCTTCGGCGGAACACTCAAGTAATGTCACACAGTACCGGTAGACTGCCAGTACAGGCGGAGAGACGATACACGCCGAGTTTTTTAGTGGGTGTGGGCTCCATACTACCCTGTTCGTTGCTCCAAAGGGGTGTACGGTTAGTTATTATTTCTGCTTTCGCCCTAAATAATAAGGTATTTAACCCTCAACAAAAATGAACAATAGAAGTTTCCATCTCCCAGAATTAGTTATTGACTTTAAATTAAGTTATAGCCACTTCAGCGACAAATCATTTCTTTCATTTGTTAGATTTTTTAATATTATTTCTACGTTGTAGGTAAAATTTGTTCTAGTTATTAGATATATTAAATGAAAAAAAAATTTGATCTGTATATTAGCACTTGAGATGCTCAGCTACTTTAAAGTACAAGTACTTTAAATGCAAAAAAAATATACATATAGTTTAAAAATATATATAAAGATTATGCTATGATAAGGTATGATTCCTTAGTTGCAATAATTAAGATTACCACACCGGAACACAAGTTTTCGATAGATCGTATTGTAATAAAAATATCAGTTTTGTGGGAGCTTAATGGCAAAAGTATCTATCACGGATTGGGCAGATGCTGGATTTAATCCAGCATCTTGTTTAAAGACGCATAAATTATTATTCTACTAAAAGGTTTGTTCTAATATACCTATAATATCAATACATTGCCATCTGGCACATAAAATCCCACAGGAATCGTCCACCCCATTCTTTCCCCCATTTTTTGAAGTAAGCAATTATCATCCATTGCATGACTGGTGGTAGTGCTGGGTACCAAGTGGGAGTACTCACTTGGTATCGGGCCCGAGCGGGTTGGTACCACCATCTCCCGTGTGACCGGCCATGAAGCACATCGTTGCGTTTTGGCTGTAGCAGGAGATGGCCATTTATATTTCATTTCATATCTGTGAAATGAATTAGTGAGCAGCGGCTTGACAATACTCTCGGTATAGTCGAATCCATAGACGATGGGTACCATTTACCATCAGATGGACCATGGCTTGTCTGCCAATACATGTAACAAAAAAAATACTTCTCACGGGGTTAAAATATATAAGAGGAATAATAGTACTCCGAACTTTGTTTATGCCAAACTTTATGATAATCTGTTAAGTATATTACGACGTCAAGGAGTATCAAAAAAACAAGCTAGCTTTTATATTTATTATAGGTACTTATTAAAAAAAGATTTATCTTGTTTGCACATGAAAATTTACCTACCTCCTCCTGAAATAATATTGAAAAAAAGTTACTGTAATAGGCTCTATTTACATAGGAGTTTACATAAAGTTAAATAAATAAAATATTAAAACTTTACTTCTTGGCAGCATTTATATAAAATGTCCCTGAATTGAAATTGATGTAAGAGCAGACATAATTTATATCTACACTACCTATAATTTCCATTTAAACCATTTCATTCGACGCCATTCAGCGAACATCGCGCGTGCTAAAACGAATTAAAACACAACTCCTTATGCGCAATGAGGACTTTCAGCATTCAAAGTTTTGTACAGTTAATAATTACATTTTAAATATATTATTATGTCGTATTTAGTATCTAGACACGTGCTGTACCGGATAGCGACTGAATATAACTGTGCAAGCACTGGGACAAACAGGCTACGCAGCTGTTCCCTTAGTGAACTCTGAAGTGCTGTTTCCACGGTTTTTATAATTGGGGAAAAATGAAATTTAGGGCTGGCAATACTGTCAGCACAGGTGTGTTTTATACTCAACATACCTACTGTGTTGTTATTATACTATAATTAACTAGTTACTGTTCACGTCTTAGTCGGCGTGGACTTCAGAATTGTGTCAAGGGAGTTATGCAAGGTACGTAGTAGGTGATAGGTATAGGTGTAAGTTCTAATATTTCTCGAACAAATACTGTCCTATTATTCGGCGTGGGTCTCCTCTCAGAGTGAAAGATCCTCATTCGGTACTCTAGCACGGTGGACCAGTGCGGGTTTGCAGACATTACAAGCCGTTGAGAAAACCTTTTAGACATTCAGGCTTCCTCGCAATATTTCCCTTGACCGAGCAGTGATAATTTGTAAACAAATATATCTACACATAGATTAGTATACATACAATAAACACACATAATTAATGCACACATAATTAAAACACACATCATTAATACACACATAATTACACACCTACACATTCATTAAAGACCTACACTACTTCAAGCTTCATGCGCATCATTACTAGTGGCTCGTCACCTACAGAGAGAAACGGCTTTATACCGGCTTGACTTGTGCCTGAGCTCGGGGCTATCTAGCACATGGAGCGCGTCGTATTTTCGTAGAATATAGTTATGAAATTAAACTATTTTTACAGAGTTTACTTTTATCGCGTTTACTTGATTTTACTATCCCGATGTTTTGAATACTTTTATGATCACGTATAAATGTGTGTATTTTTGTGGCATTATAACATGCTAACAGCTGTCAAACAACTGAACTTATTTTGATCTAGCCTATTTTCTTGATCTAGAGTATCCTTACCTATGATTAAAAAAAAACAGTTCAGCCGTTTTAAGATCCTATTTAATTTACAGTAGTGGTATTATAATTGGTAATTGGGCCCATTGGAATAGTTTTCTATGAAGAGGTTACACATAGATGGTGATCAGGGTCTTATAATTAAGTAAGAGGGAAATCGCGGGGTTTTAAATTTGTAAATTTAAATTTGAATAGATGTATAAAATATAGTATAAAATTAGCCCCGGACTTCTAATATCTATGCTTATAATGCCTAGGGGGGTTGCGTGTCCTCCGATTTCGTTCAAAGGAAAAATTTATAAATAATATACCAAGTTGAACTTTGAAACCAGCAAAACTGCAATCAAAAACAAAGCATTTAATACCCAATAACTAATGTTACAAAATTTCCCTAGCACTTATAGTTTGATCAGATAGCAAGTTAAATTTCGACGGAGTACTCCTCATATTTCAGAGCACAGTACAGCCGTCGGAAAACTTTAATGCGAGCAACTTTGTGAGTAATAGGCGCTTGTTGTTGGAGCAGCACTGGTTTCATTCAGTGATGTCGGACAAGATCTAAGCTTGTGCAACAAAATGTAGTATTTAGTAGCTTTTGTTGAAAATAGTACTAAGATATAGTTGAGGATAAATAAAAAAATAAAACAGACGAGCTAAAAAAAACATGGGTATAAAATTCAGCTAATAAGAACAATAGAATCAATAAGTTGCGTGGTGGACTATGTTTCAACCCATATAACTATGAGAGAAGAATCAATGTATAGGTTATATTTTTGTTTAAAACCTTTTCCAGTCTCACTATAGGACACAGGTCTCCTCTAATGGTTAGAGGGGTTTAGGCCATGTTCCACCGCACGTTGGCCCAGTGCGGGTTTGAGGTAATAATGGATTCTGAAAATATATTTGTGTTACTGATACCTTTTTTTTTTAGGCGGGAAAAAATGTTCCTAACCGCACACCCCGTCACTCGGGGCAACGAACAGGGTAGTGTGGGGCCTTCACCCACTAAAGAAACCCGCCGTGTACCGTCTCTCCGCCTTTATTGGCGGGCCACTGGAACTATGTTACATTCCTTTGGTGGTTGTGTTACTGATTTATCGAAAGTCATAATTTTGTATGCAATGTCAATATAATTATAAAATTATTTTTGGAAAACATTTATCTCTACTGTAGTAGTATTAGTATCTATCTGTTAGTGTCAGATACAATGTGACAGTTTTCAATTTGCAACAAAAATAAGATTTTTGTTGGACACATACGCCGAAAACTTACAATTTTATCTAATTGCGGGGAGAAAATGAGTGGAATTTAACTATCTATTAGTATCTATAGAATATACAAATAAAATTGATGTGTCTGTTTGTAATTTCTAAATATGTAACAACTTTTTAATAAAACATGAAAGTATAGGTACATTACCTTTCACATTTCTTTTAAGTTTTTATCTATTATTAAAAAGAGAGATCTTTTTTGTTTAGGCGGGGGAAAATGTACCTAAAGAAACCCGCCGTGTGCCGTCTCTCCGCCTTTATTGGCGGAGCATTGGCATTCCATCAGTGGTAGACAAGGAGTGACCTAGGCTACTTTTATTTTGGAAAAATAAATATGTTCAGCAAAAAAACGTAAATAACTAATTTCCACGTAGTCGACTTCATGTGTAGCAGTTAGTACAAAATAAATTTTCTGTAGAAAAGCCTTTCTTAGCTCAATGTTATGACCATTTTCAACAAGAACTAATTTATAAATTACTTTAAAACCTTCTTATCTACGTCTTTGCGATACATGAATGCTGACAAAGCCTTTCAACACGCTTTTGGTACCTAATAATACCTTAGATTTGATAGATAATCCCCCATTCGACCCTCCGATATTAACCCGTCCGAGCTAACGACTCCACTATCGCTCATAGGCACACACATGCGTCTGACAGAACTGTTATTACGTCATTAATAAAATTACAAAAGTACGGGCCCCATGTGCCGGCGCCGTTCGAAGTTTAGACTTGCCCCATTGTTGTAGAAGGGTTAGTATGTAGTTATAAATTAAATTTGGGCAATCCTCGCTGTGTATTTGTAAGGACGTTACTTTGACAGTGACCCCGAACTGAATTAAGTGAATTAAGTTGAAACACGTCCGTTTATCATACACGCAGGCGTGAATTGCACTTTTCTTGTGTCGGTTTTATTTCAAACTATTGTGTCATGAAACTTTTTGTTGTCATTAAAAAATCATTAAGTCTAAGAACTCATAACTAGTCTTTTTTTTTGTTAAGGCGGTAAAAAAACACCTAACCGCACACCCTGTCATTCGGGACAACGAACAGGGTGGTGTGAGGCCTACACTTACTTCAGTGGTCCGTTGACGGCGTACCCTTCGGATACCCTCTTTGAGCACCGCACCGGGCTGGCTGCGGTTCGAGTCATCGCCGAGGGATTTACCTCCCTGGCCCCTCCGCCGCTTCCGTCTGCGAAATGACTTCTTCGGAGAAGGTAGCTACCACGGGCCAATTCCTGTCACCGCCGAGCTCCGCTCTGACGACGCTTGACAGCGAGAGGTCCTCACCTATTGCCGCGACGAGAACATATGTTATGAGAGCAAGAGCCTGCCTTTGAATTCGTCTTCTTGGACTTTACAATTGCGTCAATATAGTACTATGAATATGTTACTCTACGTCTCCAAGTTGGTGTACCATCTGAAAAAATCAGCTATGCCATAGGAAACGTCCATTGTTAATTGATAAAAAAGCCTATGTCTTTTTCTTTGATTCAGGACTATATACCTAATGTTGCACTTCATGATTGCAACGGCGTGATTTGAAAGCGTCACAAAAGGTAAACAAATTGTAAAAGTAGAACTTTTTTAAATAAAACTACTTTTACAGAATCTATCGCATTTACTTGATTTTCTACTATCCCGACGTTTCAAATACTTTACAGTAGACTTAAATGGTAGACGTCCAAGGCTAATATCGTCTACCCGAGATCATGAATGCTGTAAAGTATTCGAAACGTCGGGATAGTAGAAAATCAAGTAAACGCGATAGATTCTGTAAACGTAGTTTTATTTTAAAAAGTGTAACATTCGCATAAATATCAGAAAGTATTATGTAAAAGTAGAATTTATAATATTAGATATCCTTTATAATAATCAGTGTGAAATGATAATCAGTATGAAATATTAATTCTTCCAACTCGCATTGACCCAGCGTGGCTTAAGTACCTCTTATTCTGAAAAGATACGGTGCTCAGTATTGGAAAGAGTGCAAACATTATGACTGAAGACATTTATATTTTACACTTCTATATAAATCTGTGAGCTGTCTGTAAATACTTTATTTTTCTGAAATATTGTAATAATTAGTAATTTTATCATTCTATGATTGCAAATCTGACATTTTAAATTTTTTTGTCTGTCTATATTTTTAAGATTCAGCAGTGATTTATGAATGTACGCATATCCGTTAGACTGGCCGATAGTTATTGTCCAAGTATCAGATGTAAAATTTATGTAGAAATTTAAGAAATTATAAGATTCGAATTGAGGACGCTGACGAAATCGCGTGTCACTGCTGCTAATTGTGTATACACGTGAAGGTATGTTTGAATGTTTGTTTGTCAGTCGCGTCTAAATTTCTGAGCTGATTTGAATGAAATTTGGTAGGTAGATAGATAAAACATTGGATTAACGAATCGTATACTTTTATGCTGCAAAATAAATAGTTCCTCTGGTATTAGATATGAGTCGCATATATAAGTGGTCCGTGTGGTGGCATCCGTGTGGTGACGGACTAAGAATACAAGTGTCACCACCTCATTCTTTCCCGCGCGTGTCGTATGAAGCGACTAAGGGAAGTAAGCAATCATTATCCATTGCATGACTGGTGGGTATTGCAGGGCTGGGTACCAAGTGGGAGTACTCACTTGGTATCGGGCCCGAGCAGGTTGGTACCACCATCTCCCGTGTGACCGGCCATGAAGCACATCGTTGCGTTTTGGCTGTAGCAGGAGATAGCCGTTTATATTTCATTTCATATCTGTGAAATGAATTGGTGAGCAGCGGCTTGACAATACTCTCGGTATAGTCGAGTCCATGGGCGACGGTTACCGTTTACCATCAAATGGACCGTGGCTCATCTGCCACTACACGCAATAAAAAAAAAAAGAATATAAAACTAATAATTGCATGATTTTGTACGCCATTTACAGATAAATCAAATTATGGCATGGATAAACGACCTATACCTAAACGACTCTATGGAACAAATATTTTATCCACGTAGAGGCTGGTTAAGAATATTTTTTATTTGATATAAGCCAATTTGCAGGTTCGCATTAAAAGTGCAGCATAGAATTCAACTGCAAATGCTATTAAAAACGGTAACATTTAAAGGATCCGATAAGCACGTTTAGGGGCGTAATATTAAAAGGCTTAAGAGTGTTGCCCTGGAAAGCCTCTGAACATTTCTGAGGCTCGCTCTCTTAAACACAGTATTAAGGGCACTTTCACTTCAAGGACCACCATACACGACGAATACTTTTCTATATGACTTTCTCTTTTATTTTGTAAATAAATTCAATATGTCTATTACTCTAAAATTTCTTGTTTTTAAACGTCTTGTGATTATAAACAATAAATATTTTAGTGAACATACGTAATTTTTGGTGGAATTTTTAGCTCAGTAGTGTTTGTCACTGGAATGAACGATAAGTTTAGGTTAACTCGGCCGGCATTAGACGGATGACCAAATGTGATACCTATTTGTAAACAATTGTCTTCCTCTGTACCTCAAAACGCCTTTTAAGTAGTAGGACCTGTCAAATAATGCGAGGAATTATTTTCCTAAGCGTACACCCCGTGGTTCGAGCAAAGTAAAAATAAACCCAGCGTGTGCCGTCTCCCCGCCTGTATTGGTGAACCGCAGAAAGAGTGACATTAGTTCAGTGGTCTGCCAGCGGGTTATTCTTATGGGTAATCTCTTCTGTATGATGCTTCCGCACACTAGAATCAAACAACAAGTCGCGTGACTTAGCCTTATAGATAACGTTAAAGATATCAAATTCCCATACATTTTAATAGTTTTCTATAGCGTAAGCGATCATAGAATTCAACTTGGCTAGGCCCACAGGTCTATCAGAAAGACAGTAGCTCCATCTAAATAGGTCCATCCATCCATCAGCCTTTTAACGTCCACTGCTGGATATAGGCCTCCCCAAGAATGGGGGATAGTGCCGTAATCGCCACGCTTGGCCGGCGGGTTGGCGATCGCAGTGGATGTTGTTAATGCTCGAAGGAGTGCTGCTGCCCACTCCCTAGGTATTCCCTCAGTTGACTCTTATGACTCCCATGGGTGGAGAGGGGTGGGGCAGTTCTAAAGCCGGCCCTACATGGCAATCTAAATAGGTACGAGTGATTAACTAAGATTGGAAGACGACCTCAATAATGTTTCGATATGGCTAAAAAGATTATACGTAATTTTTTAAAGCATGAATGGGCCAAGCTCAATTGGGGAGGTTCCACCCTGTCACAGAAGATCAGCATACTAAAACGCGTAGGTACTACCACCATCGTATTTTTTTATGATGAGTGCAGTATAGTCAAGCCACTGCGCACCATTTCATTTCCCAGATGTGAAATGAAAGAATAAACGGTTATCTTCTGCTACAGCCAAAACAAACTGACGTGCTTCATGATTGGTCACGCAGGAGACGTTGGTACTGACCCGTTCGGGCCCGATAGCAAGTGAGTACTCTCACTTAGTACGCAGCCCTAGCACCAGTAGGTAATGCAATGGGTGATAATTACTTACTTCCCTTAGTCGCCTTGTACGACACCCGCGGGAAGGGATGGGGTGGTGACACTGGTATTCTTAGTCCATCACCACACCTCCTATCCCTTTACTTAGAGATAGCGACGCGCGAGTGATCCCTCTAGTGTTGCTAGCGTCTTTAGGCTACGGTAACCGCTTACCATCAGGTGGGCCGTATGCTTGTTTGCTACCCAAGTATGATAAAAAAAATTGTATTCTTCAGGTATACAGCTCCAGAAGATTATTTTTTTATTGATATACGAATATTTTTTTTAATATCCTTACCCTAAAACGAATATACAGTACAATGTTTACTCGTAATATAGCCTATTTGAGCGTATAAGAATTTGAAAGTCATGACTCTCCAGTTCTTCATTTATGCATCCCAATATTTTTTCTTTCGCTTTCATCTTTATACAGACATAATGGTTTATCAGTTTGACATAACCTATATTGCCCGTACCGTAAATTATTGGTATTTATTTGCATAAATGCGGTTGCCCGCATAAATACTAATAATTTACGGTAAAAGACAACCAGAAAGGTCCAAAAAACCTCATAGAAGCCAATTGTTAAGGAGGTTTTTGTTAAATCAATATGCACTTAAAGGGAGGAAAGGGTCACGAGTATAAGGGTCACCCAAAACTGATCCAAGCCACGCTCTCTTTATGTATAATTTCAAAGACAAAAGAAATTTTATTATATCATTATTTCAAGACACGTATGAAAAGAGTACCTAATTGTATATAATAATTAATTTTAGTGGCACATGACATTTTTAATAATAAAATATATTTTATATTTTTTATTATTTCAATTTATTTATTATATAGCATCACACCTGTATCCCCGAAGGGGTAGGCAGAAGCGTATTACACTACCACTGTTCGACAACTATGTCTAAGTCCTACGTAGTAGATCGCGAGCCTATTGCCGTCTACCAGGCACATTTCTAAACTCCGGGCTGCTACTGAGAATTTTTCTTTTTACGAAAATGCTCAATAACACTGCTCGACCCGGGGATCGAAGCCGAGACCTCATGATGAGCAGTCGCTCACATTACCGCTGTACCACAGAGGCAGTTGATTAGTTTATTTATTAATAGTGTTTATACTATCGAATTTAAATTATGTCTAGTATTTTCAAACTAATTTGTTATTTTAAATAACTTTTATTAAGTAAATAAATGAAGCTATATTATTATATTAGTTCAATATTGTTATTCTTATATATTTAATATAATTTTCATCATGTAAAGTAGAACTCTATTGAACCCCCCCGCTCATTCCCGCTAATTGATTGACGATTTCATCGGTCAGTTTTACGCATTTCACTTATATGTCATTGGCATTGGCTGAACAGTTTTCCATTACCTTAATTGATTTGGAAAATAACTTGCCCGATCAAATCATATCAGGCAAAAGGACAAGTCCGATGCGGGAGACACTTCATTTAGCAATTAAACCCTAATCCCATCACATACGTCATTGCGTACAAGTGGGTCGCTCGATTGATGTGTATTGACACCGAATGGTTTATGATTTTTATTAGATATTGAATTTTGTATGTATGTGAATATAACGTTGGTGTATTATTTATTGATTTTATAGAATCTACCGTCTTAGACTTGCTCTGCATGGACTTCAGGTGCATAGAGTCTGTTAGGCCGCTCCCAAAGGAAAAAAAATAAGTATTTCAAAGGTTCCCTGTCCCATTAATCATATATGATACATAACAATTAAATTTCTATTGTGTCTACAAATGGACAGGGAATGGGTTAATATTGGTAACTTTGTAAGTCTATTTGGCTAATAGCAGGCAAAATTACAGCTACTGTCATTCTTTCTAATTAATTTGCATTACAAGCAAGGTTAATTTAATAACCTATCAAAATCCAAATCTTAGACGTAGCAGATTGATTAGGATTGATAATGACTAATAAAGTAAAATGTATGTGATATGAAGTTCATCGGGTCATCTAATTTATAATATTATTAGACAGGATAGGATAGGATGTACTATAAGATGAGAAAACGTATATAGAGAGATAAGAAGGTCGAATATTACAATGATATTGTTTTTTTTTTAAATTCACGGACTTTTCTCACAACGTCTTCTGGTCCCAAACTAAGCTTAATGCTTGTGCTATGGGTACCAGATTACGGATATAATAAATATGAGTATATTACTTTTTTTTTTGTAAATACATACATATAATAGACAGAAAACACACAGAAGCAGTACAAATTCTGTGTTCATCACACAAATAATTGTTCTGAGTGGGAATCGAACCCACAACCTCGTGCACGGAAGTTGGTTACACTACCGACTATGCCACGAGGCCCGTCCTATTCTGTGAGAGAGTGATACTTTTCCACTCAAGCTAGCCCATTTATGGTGGTATTAGGCTGTACTACCTGCAGTAGTAATTCTTTTAGAATAAGAACAATTGCCGTGTGGGGCCGGCTTTAAAATTGTTCCACCCCTCTCCACCCATGGGAGGCGTAAGAGCCGACTGAGGGAACATCGAGATATGAGTGGCAGCAGCACTCCCTCGAGTATTAACAATGTCCACTGCGATCGCCAACCCGCCTGCCAAGCGTGGTGATTATGGCACTATCCCTCATTCTTGGGGAGGCCTATGTCCAGCAGTGGACGTTAAAAGGCTGATGGATGGATGATGGATGAAGACCAATTCTTGACTTGCTAATAATACTTAGTCGGTTGTAAATGTCTACTTCAAAATCATAATTATGTCCTGGATGGATATGTACATTACCTCGGCCTCGTTGCTCGCTAGCGTTGATCAGTTAACTTTTAAACTTCATTAAAATAGATGGTTCATTCATTTCAGGACAGCGGAAAATTAAAATAGCACCCGGGGCTACACTCACCACCACTGCACACGCTCATTGTGAGAATATGAAAAAAGAGGAGAGAAGGAAAAAAGTTCACGACCGTATATTCAAACCTTTACTTCGTCCTAAAAGTTTATCTGGACTGGTAGTTAAATAACATTAATTTTATTTGAACATATTCCTATTACATGGATATTAAAATAAAGAATTAATTTTGAGTGACAAGCTCTGTTATTTGAAAATTTAATAGATAACCTGGTACCTGCTCATTTTACTTTCATTTATTTCATAGAAACATTTTTATTTTAAGTGTGGTAGTATCAGCAGTTCATAAGCGTTAAAATTATGTGGTGATAGTACTTCTAATTTCTAGATTTTAATCATTCTTTAACGATAGTAAACTAAAACAATGGTAGGTGCAGTACCTACTTAATTAATGGTCGGTACTATGAAGAATTATTTGCCGTGTGGAGCCGGCACCAAGAATAGCTCCACCCCGTCTCTTCCTATGGGAGTCGTAAAAGCCGACTAAGGGATTACCGGGGGACCGGGCAGCAGCGTTCTCCTGTGTACTAAAAACATCCACTGCGATCGCCAACCCGCCTGCCAAGCGTGGCGATTATGGTAAAACCCCCATTTTGGGGAGGCCTATGTCCAGCATTGGACGATGAAAGGCTGATGGATGGATGGACTATGAAGAATACTCCTCACAATTTTGTTTTGCTATGAAGCGGAGATCATTCAAAAATATGTATTCATTTATACCTTATTATACCTAAATATGAACCCAAAATTTCGACTGATAAACTTTGGCTAATCCAAATTTATTTTAATCTTATTGCATTTGTTCACTTTACCTACTATAAAAGTAGGTACAGGCCTGGTAATTATACCCCTGATATGGCAATGTTCGTGTGGGGCCCGATTTAGAATTTTGGTACCCCTCTCTACCCACAGGAGTCGTAAGAGCCGACTGAGGGAATTCCGGGGGTGTGGGCAGCAGCACTCCCTCAAGTATTAACAACATCCACTGCGATCGCCAACCCGCCTGCCAAGCGTGGCGATTACGGCATTATTCCCCATGACGGGACCGCTCGTTGTGGCGTTCTCTTGGGGAGGCCTACGTCCAGCAGTGGACGTTGAAAGGCTGATGGATGGATGGATGGATGGCAACGTTTCCTACCTACCATCAGGCTACTTGGTCTTGCCACTCATGTAGTATAAAAAAAACTCGGCTGATTGTTAATGTCTTGAAAATATATTTGGGAACGACACACAATGAAATAAAAAACCACTCTCGGTTTTTCATTTTCTAACATAAAATTCTCTGAATGAATTCCCCGTCAATGCATCATTGTCATCCTTACCTAATTCCTATAATTAAATTCTATGGCGTCCACCAACAAAAGCATTACGGGCGAATGAAAATTTAAATCGCAGCAAACATGAACAGCCATTGTCGAATGCTTCATTCAATTTATGAGCTTTCAAATCTCTGTTGGGCAGTCGTCGTGAGTATAGTATTGAGTGATATTTAGTATCAGCTTGTGGTAGCTCCGCCTGCCTGTAATTCGTAGATAACTAACACATTTACGCATATACCTCTTGTGTTCTTCTCTACTGTGTAAAAGGGTTCATACTAAAGGCAGCTGTGAATGACTAACAGTTATTTTCACAAAATTTATGCTTTGTATCGAACCTTTAAAGGAGAACATTTAAGTTTATAAATACCGCCTATCCTTTTTAGGACAAACTTTTTATTTTTTATGTTTTATCTAAATATTTTAGAAATATTTTATATCGAAAGTCTACAGTTCAGAGGATGTGTTTTATCAACATTTAGTAGGTTACAAATAAGAGTAAAACACTCAATATTTACATACGTACGATATTTCGCGTTACTCAAGATATTAAACAAGGAATGTGTTATTGAAATTCGTAGTATTGAGCAGATGTCACGATAATGGTTAAATTGGCAATGCGACTAAGACGGTTTTCCAGGAGATGCAGGTTTAAATCCTGCTCGTGGCTATTATTTCCGATTTCACATTTTCGCTCTTTGTGTTTTAATTATAATAAATGCCCAAATTGTATAATTTTCTAGGTAGTTCCATCCATCCCATCCATCAGCCTTTCAACGTCCACTGCTGGACATAGGCCTCCCCAAGAGAACGCCACAACGAGCGGTCCCGTCATGGGGGATAATACCGTAATCGCCACGCTTGGCAGGCGGGTTGGCGATCGCAGTGGATGTTGTTGTTACTCGAGAGAGTGCTGCTGCCCACTCCTCCGGTATTCCCTCAGTCGGCTCTTATGACTCCCGTAGGTAGAGAGGGGTGGGACAATTCTAAAGCCTAGGTAGTTCATCTTCAATATATTATGTAATACTTCTTATCATTTAAACCAATTATATTTGTGTATTATACGTAAGGGTATACATGCTTGGTTACTTGACTAAGGATCAAATCAGAACAAGGGAAGTATTTATATTATTTTATTAAAAATAGTTATCCAAAGACTAAAAAATTAACGTTCACATAATTGCGTCTACATCTATTTGAAAATGTGATCGTAATTTCTTGCATAAATAGGTTTTGGCATGAATTACAACATTTTTAATCGAATAATAATTTTATGTAGACACCTTGCTCGACCAATCATCAATATTAAATAACTGCAATAAATATAATGTACACATAAAACGTTTTTTTTTTGTGTGTGCCCGATTATTCTACGAGTATCTTTATAATAATAGGGATTTAATAATTTTTAGTTCATAATTTATTTCTGTTATTATGAAAGTTTGATCCATTCTATATTAAATTATACAATTTTGTATTATATTGTTGTTGTTTTGTGTATTTAATATTTAGTTGTCAACAAAAATACTTTATTTACCTTTTTATACAGAATCCCTTTTATTGTTTTAAGTAAGTTAAGTAATACATTTAGCTTTTGACAAAAATCTGTGGATCAATTTATAAAGAAATAAAAATGAGAAGTGTACGTAAACTTGTTATTAAAGAAACAACCTTATAATTTATCTAAATCCATTACAACAACCTTTCCAAATTTAAATGTTATTCATGATATTTTCCAAAAGTAAACGCGAATAATAATAGTAAATAATATTTTGCTTAATAAATTATATTTTACCTATTCCTATTGCCTCATAATTATTTTATAAGTAGTTTTGATCTACGAAGAATTTTGTATCTCAAGCAAATCATCTTGCAACATAACATCTATATACGACTATATTGTGAACTTTTTATCTTTAGCAAAGCAAGGTCTCTACGAGGAAACTAATATGAAAAAAGTTGAGCTGTGGTTAATTTTGTATTAAATGTTGAGTATAAATTATTTAAACATTTGTATTCAACTGTATAGGCATAATCTCGATGCAGTTGAATATTTAACAGGTTCCACCGCACGCTCTTTATTTACAACAATATCTTATCATCGTTACAGCTTGCAATCTTTCTGATATTCAAACAGAATAGTTCAATTTACAATCGAAAATAAAAAAGTAGATACGTTTCAAGTCAAGGACACTATTTACAAAATGAAGGACGATTACAAGTTACAATTTGTCAGATATGGAAGCGTCCTAATCAATAACATTTTAACTATTACATAACTAATTCTTATGATATGCAGTACGAGTCGTGCTTTTTAATATAATAACAAGTGGCTATAAATCATATCACATATTCTTACGTAGATTATAACTTTAGTTTATTTAAAAGCTTTTTTGTTTAATTACATTTCACAACTCTGATGTTCTACAATTTAGTTATGAATTTCTATATATGGCACGTGAAACAATTCTAAATAATAATACTAATTAAATAAAGATAAAAGTATAAAAAGGCTTTATTGGAATAAATTAATTTTTCATGTAAAATAGTGGTAGATAAATTAAAAAGAATCATATAAAGTACAAATTATTTGTGAATGAGGAAAAAGAGAACTTTAGTGCGAGCGGGAATCAAACCTGCGTCCCACGTGTAAATGCATCCGATAGGTAGCGACAAATGTGATGAGGAGGAATGGCCGAAGGTCAGTGCGATAGCTCAGCGGCTTAGAGCACTTCCCACGCAGGTTCGATTCGCGCTTGCACTAAACTTCTCTTTTTCGTCATTCACAAATAATTTGTGCTTTAAAGTAGCTGAGCATGTCAAGTGCTAAAATACAGATCCAAAAGAATCATATAGTCAGAAATATATACCTTATATTATTTCTATTACTAAGATATCCATTGAAGGTTATTTCAAATAACTGCCAAGCGTTAATTTGTTGTGTCTGTTAATTACTCTTAAACTAATGATATAGGATTACAAATTCGTTTATTGATATTCAGACGGACATATCAATTGAATTTCCAATTCCAATATTAACATTGTAAAGATTTATTACAATTGATAGTTTAACTTTATTAAGATAGTTCAAGATTATTATTCACAATTAGTATTCTATTTACATGGTTTAATGTATTTTGTACAAGGACTAGGAATACTTTCATAATATAAAATATTCTATGTCAAATAATCACTGTTCATTATTGTGCGAAGTAATTTGATAGGCCAGTCAATAATAGTAGTAAGTAGGCCTTAATAGTTCTTGAAAATCCAAAAAATAACACTCAACTATAGTCACATTTTAATGTCTATTACAACAATAGTATATAATGAGGGCACTAACACTGTGTAACGTGAGGAAGAACTGTGATTTCTTTCACTGATATCACTACACTATTAGGAAAGAAATTGGTCTATACATCTGTTTGGCACAGTTCGCCGAAAACCGGCAAGGCCTGATACTACCGCGTCACAGATTCCACTCGTGGATTTTGTACCAGAGGTGGCTGCGATGGTGCAAGGGACGATTTCAAAACACCAGTCAGACTTTGACCCTGTCTGAAGGACGTCAGGCGGGCTAGAGTTCTAGTGCTATCGTTATCAAAATTAGGCCTTTCGTATTGGTGTTGTGGTCTTTGCTTCTGTGGTTGCATAGCTTGCAATTCGTCATAACCACCATCTTCAGGATAATTTTCTTCATCGGTATCTTCTTCTCCGAATGCTCTATAGGTCGATTCACTTTCAGAATTTTTTCTGGAGCTAATTCCGTAGGTACGACCTATCAGAGATTGTGTCACATCTGGCTTTATATTTTTATCAGCTAATCTTTCATCTAAGCTTTGATTGTACCTCAATTGGGCCTTCTGTGTCTTCTCTAAAGAAGGTAAATCATAAAACTTAAGTACATTTGGGTGACCTTGAAAGTATTTCTCGCTGTATACGTTTCTGTTGTAATAACCTCCATTACTAGCTGGATACATTTCTTCTTCTGGAGCATACCGGTTATCAAAGGAGTCAACGTTTTTCCCCGTGACTGGAAACCAACCCTGTATAAATATACATTATTATTAGCCAGTAACCAAATCATACATATATTATCTGTGATATTTGTTTCTAATAGGTGCTAATAGATCTTATTAATTTAATAATATTATCGGCAATAATAATTTATAATAATAATATTCAGTTATATCACATAAAGATAACGATTTATGAATCTCGTTAATTTAATAATACCAGCGCGGCAGCATATAATATATCTAAAACTGAATTACTTAACAGGCATACGCTTTGATTTGGCAGAAGTTCAAGTTTTGAAATCAAGAACATTATGTAATTGGACACTTACCAATGAACTCACACATTGCCTAGTATTGGCAACGAGAGTGACTGAAGCGTAAGCTGCGGGAGAAGTTGCAGTTTTACTTGTATTCCATTCATTTCCATTCGCACGTGAAGACGTCACTTCGGCATATTCTGGTAATTGCTGAGCAACTTTGTCATATTCAGAATTCGTTTTTTCTTTACTCTGATTTGTTTGATTGCCAGACATACAAAGTCCCGGTTGATTCTCCATCCACAATAATGATTCAGTCTTTGTCACAGTGTTCTTATTGTAACAACTGCTAAGAGGATGTGACAAAGACACTGCCGCTTTTATGTTCATTTGAGTCACTAAGCTTGTTCCGTTGGAATCTAAATCAATATATTCAATAAGACAAACTAGAATTATCATCTTTAGTAATACCCTCAATGGTTCCATAAACCGCATTTAAATGATCTCGTTTACTGATTACTTAACAGATGTAAAACATAATATAAAATAAACAAAGTAGAAGAAATTGACTTAAAGGTAACTGGGTGTGTCAACAAACGAGTCGCTCGAAGAAAACAAAATAGAAAACATTTACATTTACTGGGTCTTTATTTCTCGGATTTGTATCATTCCTTTGTACCCCGAACATGAATCCAAAGTGAAAGAGATCCACTGCGCTCATGAGAGGGCTCGCGCTACCTTTCAACTCAAAAGTAATCTAGCTCCCCTCCCGTACCAGCGCATGGCAAAGCCTCCATCAAACAAACGCTCAGCACCCTGTACCACCCTGTGACACCGGAGGAATGTTTTTAATTTTGAAATTCTGATGCTGATTCCGCGATAAAAATACCGTTTCAGGATAAGTTGCATAACTGTTTATTCTTAAATAATGGTCCATTGTTTTATTTTTATATTATATAATTTCTTTGATCAATTAAATACACGAGTATATTGGGGTCGTCTATTAAAATCCTGGCAAATAGTGTCAAATACTGAGGTACCAACTTACCATAAATGTTTGGAAGTGCTGACTTTTTTGCGAAAATATTATGTTTTCGCACGTAAATAATGCTGGCCATCACGATTATTATGAAGACGAAAATAGCCCCAATCAAAAAATAAAACCATGTTTCCATAACAAAGTCCCCTGCTACTATAGACACTTCCCCGTTTATTGGGTATCTGAAATAATATAAAGACATTAGAAACGAACATGTATGTGATATATCGTGTAGGTTTCACTTGTTAATTTACTTTATACATTTAATTTTGTAAAAAATACCTTGACAATGGATCCAGTCCGATAGATCGTGAATCTATATTTAAGTAAACTTTTTGACTAAATGGTCCGAGTCCAACAATAGTTGCGGCAGCAATTTGCACGGAATAGCTGACACCAGACGTTAAATTAGTCATAATTAGACTTGTTATTTGATGGACAGTGGTGTTAATAGCTACCATGGACTTATTCGCAGGTATGTCCAACCAATTAACCACAATGTTATAGCCTGTTATAATTCCGTTCTGTAAATGAGCCTCCGGGGGAGACCATTTCAAATGAACTGTAGTAATATTTAAAATAAACATTTCTATGTTAATTGGTGGGCCGTCGGGAACTGTAAAAATATACACATGTGAATTAATTTTGCGTGAAATATTCATAATATATTAACGTATAATAGATTTTTATAAAATTTCGTTATTTACCATCATCCAATGTTTTAGCCACACGGGAATTTGAAGGTTTTCCCTCAAATTTCTTATAGAAAGGTATGAGGAAAAACTCGTATTTTGTATATTTTTTCAACGATGTTATTTCATATCCAGAGACGTCGTTAGAATGCAAAATAGTTTTCATTTCATAGTCTATCGTTATATTATCTAGGGGTCTGAAATATATAAAAAGACCCTCCAAATAATAGAAGTTCAAAATTTCCCACATAAGTTTGATCGTTTTAGAGTCTATAGGAGTAGCTTCAATTAGTTCTACAATATTGTCAGTTAGAATATTATTTCTAAATTCAGTGTTATTTAAGAATAAACCAGTCTTCCATAGGGAATCAGTGTCATCTCCAACAGTAACTGCGTCAGAAATTGGACTTGGTCCAGATAACCCATGAGAATTTTCTGTCCGTACAATGAACATATAAGTGACCCCAGGTAGTAATGATTTTACTAAATACTGTGTATGATGAACTCGCCTTGCTAGAATTACCCAACCTCTTGAATTCCTTGGAGTACTATTACCGGATAAAGCTTCTCTAGAAAATACTTCTACTTGGTAACCTAGAATTGAGGATGACCCAATTTTATTGTTCTGATTCCATGTTAAAGTAACAGTTGAATCTGATATGTTGTATACTATGGGTTTAGTCGGTGGACCGGGCAAGGAAGATACATCTGCAGCTCGAAAAAAATGTATATTGGGGTTCTTCGGGCTATCTACTAACAAAACACCACTCCACACATATTTGCCGTGATGTGAAGAAGCCACGCACGTATATGTGCCGCTATCAGTTCTATCTAAATCCTTTAATACGAGAGTACCGTCATTAGTAACATTCCTTCTATGATTTTGTGTTAATGCTTCCCCTTCAAAATACCAAGCAATGATTGGTTCAGGTGCGCCAACGGCTGTACAGGGGAAAATCGCAATCGATTTTATAGGCAACGTTTGGTTAGAGGGACCGTTTGTTATGATTGGCGGTGGGCGGTCATCGTCTGACGTTACGGTTAGTTTCCCTCTGACAAACGAACTGCCAGCAAAATTTACTGCAGAACAAACAATCGTATTTCCACTATCATTTTTGTTTGTTGCATTGATTTTTAGTACAGTGACTCCATTAAGTACAGATGTTGCATGATATCTGTCTCTCGATGTACCAGGGAAGATTATAGTTCTATTCCCTTCTATACTCCAAAACATGGTTGGGTCTGGTTTACCAGTGGCTGTACATGTGAAAGTTACAGCTATTCCACTTTCTACGTTTGCTGAATTTGGTTTTAATGAGATTGAAGGCGGATCTATAACACAAAGAAAAATAATATACAGACCAAACTACTTAAGAACAATATTCATTACACTTAAACGTGACACGCATCATTGATAATTTTGCAAAAACTGAGCGCACAAAAAATAACATATATAAATGAGATGTACAAGAACTTACCGTATACCGTCAAGTAGCCACTTGCGCTCACAGCGCCAACAGAATTCTCAGCTTCACAAGTATATTCACCCTCATCTGCTAAAATAACATTGTCAAGTCTCAGACTTCTGTCGTCGAGAACCTTCACTCGAACAAGTGGCATATTGCCTCCTCCTGCGGTTCTTCGCCACATCACGTCCGGGAGGGGATCCCCACCCACTCGGCATTGAAATGTAACACTGCCACCGGTCTGCGCCACAACATCCTCCGGACCCGTGATTAAGTAGGGCTTAACTGCACAAGAGAAATATATTTGTAGTGTCAACTGTAGATGAGGCATGGGCCCACTCACTAGTAAATGGTCATTGCTGCTCGTGAGAATACCGGGACATAAGCAAACGATACCTACTAAAAAATATTAAGTCACTTACTTAGGATAGAAGTAGCAGTAAAATTTTTAAAATTTATACTCTTTATTATATATTATACAAAATACACTGAAATAATCCACGACTGCTTCAAACAGAACCGTTCACTAGAAATATATTGCTGTATGTTTGATATGGCACAATTCAAAGCTGTGAATTGTGGCGTACCTTCACAGGTATTGCGAGCAGAAATTCAAGCTATGTAATGAATAGTTGACTGTAGTGCTTACTGTGTATCCGGAGCATGGCGACAGCCGATTCTCTCGTTCCCGCTGCATTCCGCGCAATACACTGATATCTGCCGGCGTCAGTTTGTCTGGCGTCTTGTATTACTAGATTGCTACCGTCCTCTAAATGCATTCTGTTAAACAATATTTATCATCTTTTGTATAATATAATAATATAAATTATTTAATATCGATAAGTAACTTTTTTACTTTAAACATAGTAACAAAGTCATTTAAATCTGGGGCGGAATAGTTCAATAGGAAATTAACATTTAATAAAGGGTCCGGTGAGTCAGAACTATTGAGATTTTTACTTGATTGCTTGTCGAGCTCTTCAAATATCCCCTTCTTTTATAACTTTGATGTACCTACCCCTGCATACGACTGTTAATTATTTTTATGCTCCATCATACGTAACAACGCGCCCTCAAGATGTTGCGCTCATACAAATTCATAGAGAATAAAGTGAATATTTGGCAATATTACTTTCGAGTGTAATTTAATTCGCATCAACGTATTTATGATGAATAATTCATTTATGAATTAAATTTAGATCCAATGACAAATTATTACATCATATTTTAACAAGAGAGAATTGAGAAACAATGACTAGTGGTCTTATGGATATGGACATTAAATAGATGGTAGAATATTTTTGTTTACAGGTTCTTAGTTTTATCAATGAAAAAGATTGATTGGATAATCATTTTGAGTAATTAAAATACATGCCATGCTTATAATTCAATTTAACATACTTTAATTAAATGCTTGCAATTTGATGAAATCATCAGGTTTTAATTTATAGATTGAATAAATATTTGACCTGTGTAGGAATCTAACCACTACAGAGATCGGCGTTTAAGGCACTGCGCATAAATTAACATATCTGATTACTATGATGTTGATTTCAATTGAAAAGATGTAGATACCTAGAATCACCATTGAAGTGCAACATCTGACCATTTTTCTTCCAATACACAGTTGGCTCTGGAGAACCTCGCGGTGGCAAACATTCTAGTTTCACAGTTTCTCCTTGAGCTGACTGAGTTGACACAGGCTCTAATCTAAAATCCTCACGAAGAACTGTAAATAAATAAGTTTATTACAAAATCGATTAATGAAATTTAAACTATTTTCTTATACAGATTTTATGGGATATCAACACGTTCTAAATTGATAGAGAACTACGTTGTATAGAGTTTAAATTAGCCATTTATAACATGGCGCAATGGTCAATGGAATTTCTTGTCCTATACCAAATATCAGCCGTGTGGGGCCGGCACCAAGAATAGCTCCACCCCGTCTCTTCCTATGGGAGTCGTAAAAGCCGACTAAGAGATTACCGGGGGACCGGGCAGCAGCGTTCCCCTGTGTACTGAAAACATCCACTGCGATCGCCAACCCACCTGCCAAGCGTGGCGATTATGGTAAAACCCCCATTTTGGGGAGGCCTATGTCTAGCAGTGGACGATGAAAGGCTGATGGATGGATGGATGGATACCAAATATGACTAAAAACATGATTAGTTGTTTCCCATAGATGTAGTTGAAGGTAAATAAAATATAACAATTTGTGGTGTTTGGGCGGCATGACCACATTCTTTACGATAACGTAAGAGAGAGAGAGTAGTCTGAAAGAGAGTATTGATGTAAAGGTGTGAAAGAAAATGCTCCAATGGTTCAGACAGTGAAAAGAATGTCGAACGATTGGTTAAGAAGATACACAATGTGAAAGTGGAAGGATGTAGGTAAAAGAGGAGACCAATACTTTAAGCAGCAGTCACCATATTCTATAAAATAAGTGCCCGCCGGGAACTCGTATACACCGCTGACCCCTGATGACGAGCATCGAATATGTTCGAAACCCGGGTCGACAAAATCGATCCACAACGTGAGTTATTTCCAGTGATATATTTCTAATATGTATCAATCTCACGACAGTTTCAATACGAAAATAAAATAATATTAATAAAACATACCAGCAACGTGTAAAGTTGCATTTCTACTTCTGGCCGTTCCATAAGGGTTTGTAGCCTCACACCAATAGACCCCAGCGTCTGAATGTGCCCTCCCATGGGTAGTTCTTAAGAAAAATAGTCCACCCGCAGGCAGAAGGCTTCTGTGTGTATCTGATACAACAAGGGTACCACCCTTGTACCATCTTATGGTTGGAGGAGGAGAGCCTCCAGCTCTGCAGTTGAGAGTCGCAGGCTGATGTCTTGCTACTGTAACGTCAGTAGGCTGCTCTATGATATATGGCGCTTCTTCACTGCTGACGTAGTCATCGCTCATTCCAGCTTCTACGGGACCTGTTGAATAGTGATTTATGACTTTATATTGACATTAGAAGTATTTCCCAGGGCGTTTGTGGAATAATATGCATCTTAGATTACTTATTATGGGAAAAATACTTGTTTAGTGTAGTTTTATAGTGACGCATTTATTCGCAAAGAGATACGCGTAGATGTAATGTGCTTTTAATTCTATATTATAAAACTGTATTAGAATTGTCTGCGTAATCAATATATTTGAGAAGGAATGACTGTGAGTCCCAGAAGCCGAAACATGTTTTTTAGAACTTTGTTTGTTTGTCTCTCTATCACGCAATAACTGTTGAACAGACTTTTATGAAACCTTTCATTTGATAGCTTTTACCTGGCTTAACAACCGGTATAAATTCATCTCGCTACTATACCAGAAACCTAAAAACTCTCTGTCACAGTATTTGTCCCCGATAAAATCCGAAACAACTTATCCTATCTTAAAAAAATTTATAAGGTCTTATTTAAACATCTTAAAAGATATAGTTTTTATCCCAATTATTTTCCATTTTTTGTTGCAAAAAGAATGACGTGCCATAGAACGAGTAGGTATTACATTTCACCAGAATCACGATTAACAATTGAATTAGGTCTCCCCTAGAATTAAAAAATTTTTTGGAATTGAATAAGCCGCTATACTACAGACATCCAGATGGATTTCATTCGAGATTCCGAATCGTCAACAATTTCAGCAAAACCCACGATTCGATCGTGGGCCCACGTGGTTACAACAACAGTAAGGTTAGAAATTTATATAAGATCTTTATAAACAAACATTTAAAGAGCTTAGTTATCAATACCATGTCTTAATATCACGTACCTACGCTAAAATGATTATGATTTTTTTCGTAAATTCCCATTTTAAAAGGTGTATGTAATGTATTTTTTTTCGCTACTAATTGAACTATTATAGGTGTGCTTCTAGATCGACATGGCACTCAAGGAATTATGTGTTACCTGTATCTTATGAACCCATCATTGTGTATCAATTCTAACAGTTACGCCAGCTTAATTCAATATGAAACATTCCAAGTTAATATTTATTTCATGAGAATAGGCTAGTGTCGGCTTATAACTTACTATAATTATATTCCTTTAAGTATAATTTCTTTAATTGCATGCCCTTTATCCAATATATCCCTTTATACATATACATGGACAGAACTTCATTTAAAACTTCGTTACTAGTATGTTTTCTAGTTTATCAATATCACATCGCGCTTTTTGCTCCATAAGGGTAAGCTGAAATGTAACTCATTTTTAGCATTACATAAATCAATTTTATTAATATGTTACACTGTGTCTACCTGGGACAAACAGTCCAGTTACGTAAGCACAACTTCGAGAAAGAGGTCAATCGACGAATCCCACTCGGCTGGGCAGCGTTCGGGAAGCTAAGGAAGATCTTCTCGACCAATATTCCACAGTGTATGAAAACGAAGCCAAACGAAGCGAAACCAGTGTGTGTTACCAGTGATGACATATGGAGCAGAGACGTGGTCTCTGAATGTTGGCCTCGTATTAAGGCTCAAAGTCACTCAGCGGGCCATGGAGCGGGCTATGCTTGGTATTTCCCTACGTAATGGAATCCGTAATACGGAGATCCGTAGGAGAACGGGAGTGACTGACATAGCCCGCCGGGTTGGCATGCTGAAATGGAAATGGGCAGGCCACTCGACGAGCCAACAACCATTGGGGAAGAAAGGTTCTCTAGTGGTGACCACGTATCGGACGGCGCAGCGTAGGACGGCCCCTCATCAGATGGACCGACGATCTGGTCAAAGCCGAGGAGAGCCGTTGGATGCGGTCGGCGCAGGACCGCTCGTTGTGGCGTTCTATTGGGGAAGGCTATGTCCAGCAGTGGATGTTGAAAGGCTGATGGATGGATGGATGGATCACTTTTGTTCCAATGTAACATAAATATCGTTTTGTCCTTTTGTCTCAACCTTGTTATATTAGGCCAACCAGGACACTTCACCATCACAATAGATTCTAACAATATAATTTGTATTGTATAGGTATACTCCCAAATATTTTAAGCGCTTACGCTGTAGTGGCGTGTTGGGTAAACATAATGTAAAGCGTCGGTCTCTTCGACAACGAAACTACCCACTACAATTTCTCCTCTCTTTATTTTACAATTTTACACAACAAAAGACTTTTAGGCTATGGTTTATATTAATAATAGGTGGAGTATGTCATTTGCAGTTAGTATAAAGCGTCGCAAAATAATAATGAGCTATAAACACAGGCTTGCCGATACTGGGTCCCCTAAGGCTGCTGGGGCAACCCCACTATTTTACTCTGTTTACAACGAAACGCGCAGATGTTAGTTTTTGACACTCGAATTGATGTATGTCTTTTGTTATGGGTACTATTGTAACGATAAAAAAAAAAAACTATTTCGTGTCCGATTTTAGCAAAATGAACCTTCATAATCGATATGTGACTCGGTTTCATAGACGAAGTGTATTTTGCGAACGAAATCAATAGGGATTTTTCTTTTGTCTGCAGTAATTGTGTTTATTTATTCACGTGTCGCAACGTTGTGAATGCGGTTTGATACAAGAGCTAATCTATAATTGAATCGCCATTCGATTTGCTATCTTGCATTTTTGTATATTTGTCCCAATTTTTAATAACATACTTTTGTATATATAAATATTAGCAACATTTTAATAATAAGTATTCCAAAGTAATATGGAACTCTTCAAAACTAGTGACATATTTCCGTTATTTTCCCAAAAAATTAAATGCTATTATTGACGTGATAACGTCTTATAAATCGATGAACGCCGGCTGCACGCAAAAAAAGTGTCACGTTCCGAAAAATGTATGGCTAACGATGCACTATTTGTGAAACTTTCAGAAAACCTATATGACGTTATCACATAAAATTATTGTCCGTAAACCAACTTTACAGACAACCATATATTTTTAAAATACACACAAGGTTTATTGTAGGTAATAATATTTTGGGATACTACAGAAAAAAGTTTATTCATTTACAAAGTTATCTTTTCTAATTTAAAGTTGTTGTAACTATAATAAAAGATAATAATTATATTTTTGGCGGTATTCAAGCATAGAAATCAGAAATAATTATGATTATTTATAATCTCATATCAGCCGGTGCTTGTTCTCTTTGCATCAATTCATTCTTAGTGGTAAAGCCTTGCTTATCGTAACAGTAATGGGTCAGCTAGATCAGGGAAGTACCACCCTCTCACAGAAGATCAGCGTTAAACAACGGTACGTACTCTTACCATCGTATTCCGTATTGTGATTGATAGCGCTGGAGGCCCAAGCCCCCTCACTGTCCTCTCCTCATTAGCCTTCCTATAATCCTTTCCTTATTATAATTACTATCCCCTCCTTATTATCATTCCTCTCCACCTCAATCATCCGCCAGATGGTGATCCGTATGCTTGTTTGCCACCGACGTTGTATAAAAAAAATCGTTAAGATTAATAGTTTTATTAATCCATTGCTTAAGTTGTAATCAAACTCTTGGCATTTTTTTTAACGGAAATATTTATCTCGATAAAATTATAATGTGTGTATGTCTATGTCCCCCTGAATACAATTCCTTTTATTTTACTACAAACTTTCCTCTCGTGGGTTTGCTGGAAGAGACTTCTTAAGAAATAAGCAGCAGTCTTTGTTAAATATTTATACGTAATTTAGTTTATATGTTACTATGTGTGTGTACATAAATAAATAAAAAACTTAGATTGATATTCTACATCACACTTATTCTATGCTTTTTACCAACATGCACCATGCTAACATACTTATATTAAAAATGAGAACGTTTGTGTTTAGAGTGTATTAACCTATAACGCAAAAATGGCCGAACGGATTTGGATGATAATTTGTATAACCTGGATTGTGTTGATGTTAAATGATATAACTCACTATTGGGTATCAAATTATATTAAATCACCGATTTACTAAAGTTCATCACTTATGTGATATTGTCTTATACTGCAGCCAAATGCTAGTTTTTTAAGTCATATCTCAGATTTCCGGTATAGTAGAGGGATAAAATGTATACCTACCAGTAGTTTTAGGCTAATCAATTAACCTTTTTAATTCCCCTCTAGACTCAATTCTGTTGATTTAGAATAACAATGATTTTAATACAACGAGTGGTAATGTTTTGTATGTCAAGTGTACTTTTTTGTATTTGTAGTACTTAATTAATTTCAGATTGCTTCAGGCAATGAATTCGTACATTGAAAATATCTTAAAGTAAAACAGATTAAATGTATTTTATTTTACTCTAATTTTATAATTAGATAAATATTTTTATGCCACATATAATAAAATTTTACGGCATATAGCAGTAAACTCAAGGAAGGATATATCAAGTGTAATGTCCAATAATCGATAGAGTTCTAACGCACAGCCGTACGATAAAGTTAGTTTTATGTGCGATAAAGTAACGTATCTATATAAACATAAACAATATTTTATGTTGCACGCAATCTGCTAAATTTTATTTTTATCCCTGCGCGTCCAGGAATGTTCGGCCATTAGAACGGCAATTGCAAGACCGCGTCGATTTTAACATGAATTATTTTTATTGTGTATGGTGAAGACAAGCCGAGGCTCACCTGATGGTAAATGGTAACCGTCCCTCATGGACTCAACTATACCGGTAGTATTGTCAAGCCGCTGCTCACTATTTCATTTCACAGATATGAAATGAAAGAATCATATTTGTGAAATAAAAGAATAAACGGCTATCTCCTGCTACAACCAAAACACACCGATGTGCTTCATGGCCGGTTACTCGGGAGATGGTGGTACCAACTCTCACGAGCCCGATAGCAAATGAGTACTCTCACTTAGTACCTAGCCCTACCACCAGTAACGCAATGGGTGATAATTACTTACTTCCCTTAGTCACTTCGTATGACACTCGTGGGAAAGAATGGGGTCGTGATACTTTTAGTCTTAGTTCGTTACCACACGGACAAACTAGATATGCTCAGCTACGTTAAAGAACAAAATATTTGTGAAAGTGGGAAAAGGGAACTTTACAGCAAACAGGATTCGAACCTGCGTCTTGTGTTATTTTATTGGTGAAACACTTACATCGTGTATAAGAAAGATTATTAGTAGCCTTCAAGCAACAGCAGATTATTTTTTTTTCCCGAGATTATAGGTATCTCGCTTGGATCAGTAGTTCAATTTGTTGTAAATATTAGAATACTGTGAAAAATAAATTTATAAATAAAATTATATTAATTGTAACATTACTTATAAAATAAAAAAAACAAACAAAGGAAATTTAGTAGAAAAAGGGATTTCTTGATTCACACACTAAAAATCAATACAATTTATTGGCTTCAAGTATGGTTTTACGAGGTCTTAAAGATGCTTATCAACGTCGATGTGATAAAATTTTAAAATAATTATACGACACAACGGCCTCAGAACACAGCATAAACAATATAGCTATTCGGAGAATAAAAATCGCTTAACGCTAAGCTTGCAGTTGATTTCGTGGCTCAAAATCTTGTATATTATGTAGTGAGCAGTATCATATTGGTGTATTCTTTACGATGGCGACAGTTAATTTATAGCTGTCACACTGACTTTGTATGGACAGTATTTTTTGCTCCAGATTCATTCATATGGCAATGGGTGCTATGTATTTTTTTCTAATGCTTTTTACGATAGAACACAACAAAGGACGTTTTTTATTACTTTGTGAGAACTGAAAGTATAAGTAAGGTGTGTGAAAGTGTTTTTTTCTTATGAATAGTCACAACGTCTTTTGATATAACAATCTTATCATGGATCTTTTAGTCTATCTTTAGTATACCTTTTTTTTTGGTTAGGCGGGTAAAAATATACCTAACCGCACGTCCTGTCATTCGGGGCAACGAACAGGGTAGTGTGGGGCCCTCACCCACTAAAGAAACCCGCCGTGTGCCGTCTCTCCGCCTTTATTGGCGGGCCATCGGAACCATATTACATTCCTACAGTGGTCAGTCATAGTCGTAGTATACCTACACATTTTTAATTAAGTACTTTTATTAAAATGACGTTACTGGCCGTGTGGGGCCGGCTTCAGAATTGTTCCACCCCTCTCTACCCACGGGAGTCATAAGAGCCGACTGAGGGAATACCGGGGGAGTGGGCAGCAGCACTCCCTCGAGTATTAACAACATCCACTGCGATCGCTAACCCGCCTGCCAAGCGTGGCGATTACGGCATTATCCCCCATGACAGGACCGCTCATTGTGGCGTTCTCTTGGGGAGGCCTATGTCCAGCAGTGGACGTTTAAAGGCTGATGGATGGATGGATGGATGGATTAAAATGACGTGCGACTTCACATTGAACATTATATCGAGCCCAAATCCTAACTATTATAAAGCTGTAATAGAGTTGTGTCTGTACGTTTAACATATTTGAGAAAAAATACTGTATTAGGCTACGTAGGCGCGACTGAACAAAAACTATTCTTTTTAGATTCGTTATCTGTTTAACTGTTTGTTCATTAGGGCATCACGCATAAACTACGAAACGGATTTTGATACAACTTTTATTTTATTTGATAGCTCTTGATTAGGCTTAAAACTGGTGTAAGTTTTATCCCACTACTATATCGGGAAACTGATATATAACCTAAAAAACAGATTTTGGCAGCGGTGCGGCGGAGCCGCGGGCAAAGGTTAGTATTCTAATAATTATTAATCTTTGTTACATTGCAGTTTTACTGTAAGGCTTCATCCCTATCTAAATATTAACTACTGTAGATTATATATTATTGTTTATCAGACCATATTACAAGGTAAGTTTAACTGTACTCTATAGTTACACACTTCCTGAAACCATCTATCAGCCTTTTGACGTCCACTGCTGGACATAGGCCTCCCCAAGACAACGCCACAACATGTGTTTCGCTCATATGGGGGATAGTGCCGTAATCGCTACGCTTGGCAGGCGGGTTAGCGAACGCAGTGGATGTTGTTAATACTCGAGGGAGTGCTGCTGCCCACTCCTCCGCTGTTCCCTCAGTCGGCTCTTACGACTCCCATGGGTGGAGAGGGATGGGACAATTCTAAAGCCGGCCCCACACGGCACCTCCTGGAACCAAGCAAAAAGATATAAATATTTATTATTTTTAATGTTATTTTTAAATGTTTCAGATTGCGATATCCCTTGCCGAGTGAGTGAGTTCGATTCCTAGCCAGGACAATTTATTATATGTGTAATACAGAAATTATTGTTTTGAGTCTGGCTGTTCGTGTGATGTATGTTTTTAGGTTCCTCGCGATACAAGGATTATTGCTTCGTGCAGGATGTTGTCTTTTGAAAAAAAAAACACAAAATTATGTGAAGTAGGTATCGCTTTAAAAGTATTGTTATTGACTACGCATAGCCATAGCCAACCGGAGTGAGTTACGTGCGAGTAGTTGCTATCAAAAATCAAAAACCATTGTTAAAAATGTTCGCGAGGGTGATACGCGTCCCCTACTAATTTACTTCAGGCACATGTCGACACGCGTCGCAGAAGAAAAATAAATAAAAAATCGGTTATGGAGACACGGGTTTCGCATTTAACTTGGCTGACACGCGGCCGAAGTGTTGCAAGTCCGTTTGAAGAGATCCGTTAATGTTTTTTGTCGATGCGAAATTGATAGCTTTCGTGTACATTGCCCAACTAATAAACTCTAATGTATTGAGAGCGATCAATCGATTTTAGTAAGCTGATGCAACTTTTCATTTAAATACCTACCTACAGCTATAAAACTGTCCGGGAAACATCTTCAAAGCTATTGAATCACTTTGATCACGTATTGCCCAATTTAACATAAAAATCAAGTTGCATCAATGTAATTGCGTAATTACGAAGTGAGTGAACATTTTCAACGTTCATAACTGTCACCCTAAGTAACTTGATAGTCGTTTGAATTTCGAATATCTAATTCTAATGGTAGTGATTGGCTCCCTTAGGAGGTAATTATGATTTTTCGAATGAACACGTGTTCAATTTTGGACCCCTTTGCAATAGACGAGCCTGACAATATTAGTTTCCAGTGCATTGGTGAAGTTTGAAACGAACGCAATTAGTATAAACTTGTATTAAATATAATATTTTCCACAAGTTAATTTTCTTTTATTATATTTGTCCAGGTGTACCAGCCTGTTGTATTTAAGTACCAATACTTATACTGTTAATACCTAGAGGTAAAAAAGTAAAATAATTTTAAAGTAAAAAAGTTTATATAGGGTTTACTGACTATCAAGTCTTCTCAAATAATGCTTATGCAACTTAAGCCCTAACAAAAATAAGAAGTTTTCACTTCAAAAAACCGTTTTATATTTTTTACGTGACTGAATTGTCTGACTGAGGCTTTGAACCTTAAATCTACAGTTTTATGTAGCACATTAATGCAGCTACAAAAAAAAGATAATTGATATGAATTAAAATATTTACCATAGGTATTCTGCATCAAAATACCTACAGCAGCGGATTTTACAAAAACACGTTTCAAAATATTAAAATTTGATTATCTACTATCCCCAATAAATGTATTCTTTAAGATCAGTCATAAATCGAATAATCCAAGCTAAGTGACTCTAAAAGCCCAGATAAAATATAACCATAAAGAATATTATCCAGCGTTATAGCATTTTATTAGACTTCACACATTTGGGTCACACTCATATGTGAAACTGTTATGATAAATGTAGCTCAGATGCATGAAATATCCAACAAAGTCACGCTCAATCAAATGCCGTTTAAGCCTCTACTCTGCAAAAAACTTACACACATGTGCTAAGAATTAGCTCAACGGATGGACGGATTACATAAATGTGAACTTCGTGTAACACAATGTTTGTGTTGTAACGCGTTCTAATGCATAAGGGACAAATTATTGACATAGTGTCATCTTTCTTAGGGACGATACCTGGGGCAACTGCAAACTGGGGCAGCCCTGTAATAAATGACAAGTTTCGTTGAGGAAATATTGTCGTTCTATTTTAGACTTTAGTGTAGTGTAATAAACTCAAACTTATTTTATAGAATTTCTACTAAACGGTAATATTTGTTTGGTTTAGCGAGTAGCCTTTCATAGCCTTGTTTACGGAAATGCGTCGGCGACAGTCTTGTGTCGCCTCAGAATTTTGTTGTGTCGTTTGGCACGTGGGCAGATGGAATAACATATTTTTATTATTCAATATATCTTAGATTATATAGATACTTTATAAAATACACGGGTGGAATAAATTTACAGATAAGTACCGTTATGTTTGACACATAAGATTCCCCGCGGCTTCGCTCGCGTCATAGTATTGTCGATGAAAAATCAATTTCGGATACGATTCCTATTGTTAGGTATAAGCGTCGCCACGCTAACAGCCGGTTTTACCCTCCCTCCGCATGAGATGTTTCACATCAAAAACATAGGTTCCGGGATAAGTAATCACCAACATATCATACTAAAACCTTCTCCGAAACACATTGCATCTTATGGTATAAGTATTATTCCGATCAGTTCAGTAGTTTTCACAGTATAACCGAACAAATAAACCGGCTCTCCATTTATTACTATAGATAATATTTTATATGTCATAATACCTACACTGTCATTACTCATGTTTAGTCTATATTATTATAAAACTGTAACAGAGCTGCGTCTATACATTTAAGATATTTGAAAAAAAAATGACTGTAATAGGCTATATAGGCGGGTCTAAATAGAAAACATTTTTTTTTAGAATTTTTGTCTCTTTGTTCGTTTGCGCATCACGCAAAAGCTACGGGACAGATTTTGATGCAACTTTTTTATTTGATAGCTCCTGATTTGACATAAAAACTGGTATATATTTTATCCCGCTACTATATCAGGAAACTGAGATATAACCAAAAAACTAGCTTTTAGCTGCGGCGAAGCCGCGGGCAAACGCTAGTCTTTCATAAGTCTGTGATAACGATTGTTCAATGAATGCCACTTGTTAAGGAGAATTTGGTTTATTGTTTACACATTTATAAAAGTAAATAATAAAGTATAGTATTGCCGGCTAAAAAATTGTAGTTTTTGAGTATTTTGAAAGTTAACTAAAGTAATGTATCTATGTACCTACATAGCCTTTGCCAGCGGCTTCGCCGCAGCCAAAAGCTAGTTTTTGTGTTGTATCTCAGGTTCCCGATATAGTAGCGGGATAAAATATCTACCAGTTCTTAAGTAAAATCAAGGCCTTTCAAATAAAAAAAAGTTGCATCAAAATCCATCTAGTAGTTCTTTTAAATCAATTCTACAAAAAATTCTAGTTTAAATAATTTTCTAGTTTTTCGGTTATATCTCAGGTTCCCAATATAGAAGCGGGATAAATTATACACCAGTTTTTAAGTCTAATCAAGGCCTTACAAATAAAAAAAATGTATCAAAATCCGTTTAGTAGTTTTTGTGTGATGCGCGAACAAACAAACAGACAAACAGATAAATAGACAAAAATTCTAAAAAAAATTGTTCTGTGTTTAGACACGCCTATATAGCCTATTACAGTCAAATTTCTCAAATATCTTAAATGTACAGACATAGCTCGGTTACAGTTTTATAATAGTATATAGATGAATACATAAAGAAACCTTCGTAATCTAGATCTCTGTTTACAGCTCAATGTATAGATCCGTGAACCTACTTAAAATAATAAAGGACAAAAACACATTAAAAGAAAACGTAAAAAGCCAAAGTTTGCGAAAGAAACTTATCTGATCTTCGGAACAAAAAGTTTTCGAGGCCGTTCCTCGCTTACTGATTAGTTAGCGACATCTATATTTAGGAGTGAGATTACAATCTACTGAGACTAAAATACGTATATTGTTAAAATTATAGTTTGCGATAATGACCTGTTATTAACGCTAGTAAAGACGATTTATTTTAAAAAATCTTAAATTACACCAAAGTTATGTATTGCATATAAGAGTAGGTATTAATTGATCTATTAAACAAGTGAGCAGAACAATTCAGAACATAATGATTTAAATCCCTATTAAAAAGAAATGGCCGTTTTATGGAGTCAATACTACCAGCGTTTATAATTTTTCTATGTGCCAACGTTTGTAATCTTTGAAACCTTATGTAAGTAGTTCTAGCGCACTATAGAAAGAATATATATACAATTGTTTCTGAAACTGATGCCAGTAATGAGAAAACATACTAGACACAATTAAATACATGAGTAGACGCTTCTCTAGTTATATCTTATAATCTATCTAGTGTCAAAATGAACATAAATATAGATTTTAATGGGATTGAAGTTACAATATTGTTATTAATAAAGTCCGGTTAAGAAGTCATCTTTTGTTCATAAAAAATATTTCTATTCATAAATCTCGCAAAACTAACGACTTTCTGGACCTGACATTAAACAGATTTTTTTTAAAGACTACGTGGATATTGCGCGGGACTTTACAAACATACCATTTCACGGACACAAAGTACACCCAGACTCAGAACAACCATTTTTGGATAGCCCAAAGTGTTGTCCTATGTGGGAATCGAACTCACAATACTCGAGCGGGAGACCGGTATCTAAACCAGTTCACCATCTGTGCAGTATTTAATTATCACGACGGGTCTGTTTCGCTGATAATGTAGGAAACTTTAATTACTATACCGACGTTTCAACTCCGTTGTAGCAGCCATGGTCATGAGACAGACATTTGTTGTATTATGGATAAATACATAATAACTGCCTCGGTGGTGTAGCGGTAGTGTATGCGACTGCTAATCATTAGGTCTCGGGTTCGATCCCCAGGTCGGGCAATGTTATTGAGCTTTTTCCTAAAAAGAAAAATTCTCAGTAGCAGTACGGAGTTTGGAAATGTGCCCGGTAGACGTCAATAGGCTCGCCCCCTATTACGTGGAACTTAAACATAGCTGGCGATTCGTGGGTGTGTAATACACCTCTGCCTACCCCTTCGGGGAATACAGGCGTGATGCTATGGATTAATACATAGAAATTTGGAATTCCGAAAACAACCTCTTTTTTTTGTTCAGGCGGGAAAAAAAATCCACACCCCGTCGTTCGGGGCAACGAACAGGGTAGTGTGGAGCCTTCACCCACTAAGGCGCCTCAGGTATGCAGGCACCCCGTGATACTGGAGCGCCTCCCTGATGCAGCTGAACAACAGACTGTTGAATGCGTTGGCGATGTCAAGCGACACCGCCAACAGCACTCCACTGCCGGCGACGACCGCTACGGCTGCGGCCCTCAGGCGCATAATTGTGCCGACCGTCGAACGACCAGCTCGAAATCCAAACTGGGCTTCCGACAAGTCGGGTCCGACATCGCGCAGGTGCTGGACGTTATAGGCAGCGAGGATTCTCTCCAGCAGTTTACCCGCCTCGTACAGCAAGCAGCACGATGGGCCTGAAGGCCCCGACCGAATCCGGTGTTTGCCCCGTTCGCCCTTTCGGCAGAAGTACAAGCCTCCCCTCCTTCCAGTAGTCAGGGAACCGTTTGGACGCCAGGCACACGTCGAACAGTCCCCTGAGGCGGGGCTCCAGGTGGCGCAGAGCCAGGGCCAGCACCCGAGTGGGTTTCCCGTCCCGGCCGGGAGCGGTGTTCTTTGAACGAATCCACGAAATAGCCGCCCCCATTTCCGACGTGGTGACGGACGGTACACTGAAGTCGGCCTCTCGGTCGGTACCTGGCTGTGCCATGGCTGGGACGTGTGCTCTGCCCCCGTCGTGAGACTATTCTCAGGCCTCATTCAGGGCCTATGCCTTCGACCACCTCGGTGAGGAGACTGGGCTGAAGGGTCTCTGTGAGTGCGGAGCTTGTTCAGCGCCGCACGGTACGGGCGATCCCAGGGGTCACAGTTGAGACCATCCAGCATCTCATGCGTTTTCTCCGTTTTGGCGCAGCAGATGGCCAACTTGAACGCGGCCCGCGACGTGCGGTACGCCTCGTACAGCTGGCCCTCCCGCTCCCCATCGCGGTTGTGCCACCGACTGCGGGTGTAGGACCTCCGGTCACGAATGCACGCCGCATATGGGAGATAGAGCCCCTTCCTTGGAGGAGGACGTCGCACATGGGGCATGGCCGAGTCGCACACCTGCGTAACCGCAGCGCAAAATCGGCCAGCCTCAACGTCATTCCGAAAACCACCTAAATGAAGTTACGGACAAAAGTTCGTTTTCAATAAGAAGCATTTTATTAACTACATGCTATAAACCCTTGCTCTACAATCTATAATTTCATTTTGCCTAAAATCCTATCTGATCCAAAGCTCCTATGTGATAAAACTCTATTAAGCTTCACAGATACCTACATTTTGCTTACGAACAAAGGGGCTTTAGATGTACACTTCTTGTATTATTGATAGTATAATACATACAATATATGTACGCCACTCCGAAATCGATAGCTATTTGTCTATCAATTTGCAATCAAGGCGCTAATTCTTTATTTTATTTAAGTTAAAATGTGTCGCGTTAGGAGTAACCAAAAATATATATACATAATGTAGGTAGGTATATTAATTTTTAATTATTTTGTATATATGTATATCTATTATTTATAATTCCAGTATCACGATGTTTGTCCGGGATGAACTCCGAAACTACTGAACCGATTTTAACTTTTCTTTTTTCAAAATGTGTGTTTTGTTCCAACTTAAGAAATACTTTATATCTCAATTTATAATTGCAATATTTATTCATGAAAAAATATATGGTGGTACGAAGTTCACCGGGTCAGCTAGTATCATTATAATTTATGAACCTCTGTAAGCAGAAAACCTAGGTTGGTAATAAAGGAGGACTAGTATTTCTTATGTGATAAAGGTTATAGCTATCACAAAATAACAGAAAAATATGAAAAGAAAATTTCATGTACCTAACAACGACAAACTTAATTTGATGAAATTAACTAGCCTTTGCCGGCGGCTCCGCCGCAGCTAAAAGCTAGTTTTTAGGTTATATCTCAGGTTCCCAATATAGTAGCGGGATAAAATATATACCAGTTTTTAAGTTTAGTCAAGAGCTCTCAAAACAAAAAGTTTCATCAATATCCATTCAGTAGTTTTTGCGTGATGCACAAACGAACAAACAGAAAAACAGACAAAAATTCTAAAAAAAATGTGTGTTTAGACACGCCTATATGGCCTTTTACAGTATTTTTTTCTCAAATATCTTAAATGTACTGACACAGATCTGTCACAGCTTTATAATAGTAGATTATGAAATTAGTACGATTATACACAGCAAATTATAAGTATTATGCATTTACATCCGTTACATCGTCTAATTCTAGTTCATTAGATGTTTTATTATTTTTATTTTTATTGGCAAGCATTCGCTTGCCAATAAAAATAATAAAACATGGAGTAATAATATTACAAAAATAACAAAAAGTAAACGGCAATGTTTGTAATTTAGTTTCGCTTGTATTTATAACTTTTGTTGTATGCATTGTAACGCATTAAGCACAAAAGAAGAGCGTCGTCTAACATTAGCTTAACTTCTTTACGCTTTGATAAGCGCCACGGGCGCGAGTTTTGGTTTAGGGAACCGTAGTTAAAAAACCTTTATTCTTTAGTTTAGGGGAACCAGAGTAAAAAAAGAGAAATGCAATAGACAAATTTTTAAAACTGTGTTTTTGAATTGTTAATATTCTTTAAACTTCATATGATTTACAAGGTTGTATTTCTATGTAATAAGATATAATGTTCCAATATCAAAACCACAGAACTATAAGAGCAAACCGGATATATGTATGTCCAAATACCTTCAACGCTTTAATTTAATCAAAGTATGTATATATTTAAATAAAAATCTGTGTGATTTCTGTATTAAAAAGAAATATAAAATATATTTGTCTGGATTGCTGATGGATTATAAAATTCAAATAGCGCAGTTATAGGTAATTAAAGTCCGGGATAGACTTATAGCAAAATTATTACTACGTAGGTCCCTGACAATATCCAGATACGATAGTTTATAGTTTTGATTGTAAAATACTGTATAGACAGATGCGGGACACACATGTGTTTTGTTAACCTAATGAGATTTGTCAATAAGTTACGCATCCCGCTTCGTATTAGCCCCTGGAGTATCATTATACTGTGTTTATTTGTAAAACACTACTTTAACTGACTCGTGGTTGGTTTTTTCACAGAACATTTCGGGATTTTTATTGGATATTAGTTGGCTCACTTTATACAGTTTTATTATGTAGTGTATGGTAGACAAATTATGGCAGTGTGAGTGCGTAATTTACCGGTAAAAATTTATTAACTACGTAGCTAGTTGGTGGATAAATAATATAAAGATTATAAATAACAGGCACGACCAGATTTAGATATTATGTTATGTTATAGTGGCAAAAAGCATATGGCCTGCCTGATATACCTAATTTCCCTCGTATCATTTATTTATATGGAGTTCCATTTGCATCTCCCCTTACAAGAAGAAAAATAAGGATGTTTAATAAACACACATTTATTCTAAATAAAGAAATTGTTATATAATAATATGATATCAATGACTGATATTCTTTTTTGAAAAACCAACTTTGAATGTTTTAACAAACAATATTTTTTATATACCTTTAAGATATGCGTATTATTATTTTATAAAATTAATGTAATTTGGGCACGTTGCTTTTAGTTCCGGACATGAAGAATATATGAATTCCAATCTACAGTCATGATTTTCTCCCTCTAAATAGGTATTAGCTAGAGCTAGGAGGTTTTAATAAAAAATCACCCACACCAATTGTGTCTAAATAAGTATAACCACTCTAATAATTCAAAGGAGTCAAGGTTTAGACGTAATAGTCCCACGGGGTTGCAATCCCCTACAAATATTTAGTGCCTTGTCGTACTGTCTTAAATTTGTGGCAACACTTAGCCACTAAAATAGCTGTGTCACTCCCTTTTATTTATCACTTTGGAAAGCGAAGTGAGTAGATTATCAATGTAGTAAAGTGTCATATGGGAGAATATAAACTTTAATGGTCTTTTACAACCAGCATTTAATTAATGTTTTTTTACGTTGAGATTGGATAAATAGTTGCAAATTTTATCGCAGACAATAATAACGTCACACGAAATGTTTATACTTATATAAAGATTTGTAAGGTATTTGTACAGATCTTACCTGAGGAGAAGCTCATCAAAGTAAGCAGTGATGTCACCACGAGCAGTAAACCCATATTGAGAGAGTACTACCACACTTTCATCTTAACCAATGATGTTGAATATGACGAAGCCTTAACATTTTCTTTCAGTTTCATCTGCAACAATAAAATTAATCCACTTAGAGATCTAATAAAATAAAATAACAGAGTATTCAAGGTCAAATAAAGTCCATCCGAGACCATGAATGTCGTAATGGTGTTATTTCAAGACCAGATTCTGCCATGCCACCGTTCATACACGTCAGTCTATGGTACGCTAATTATCGGCATGAAAAAAACAGCTACCCCATAGTAACAATTCTTTTTTTCGGGATTAAAAGTAGTCTGTGTCCGTTGTTGCGCTCTATACAGTTCAGTGGGAAAGCGTAACAAAGAAACAAACAGATGGCGGAGTGGTTTAAATACCGGCCGCTCGTCCGAGTGTTGTGGGTTCGATTTCTACACAGGACAACTCTTTGTGTGATCCACAAATTGTTGTTCTGAGTCTGGGTGTACTTTGTGCCCGTGAACTTGTATGTTTGTATAGTCCCCTTGATACAAGAATTATTCCTTAGTACAGGGTATTATCTTTTAACAAAAACATTTTAGTATCCCAACTGATATTACAAATGCGAGATAAATGACGTTGTTTGTATGTTATTTAACACTATAACTACTAAACCAATTACCATTTTATTGTAAACATTCATATAAGAACGTGTTAATTTTATTATATTCGTCAGATTAGGGAATGCGTAACTTAGTTTCGTTATGCGTTAGATTTGATAAAACCCTTGCCTTTTATTCAATAACATAACGAGATAACCGAACCCGTGGGTCCGGCTGTAAAATTGAGGACCGAGCTCTTCCCTCTCTTTATCTATTAGATATCGCGAGGGAACCAAATACAAAATGTTTATTAAGCCAACTTTCTTACTTATCTAGGAATATTATTCTTTATTCATAAATTATAGACAAGAAAAACTCAAACACAAGACTGCCTCGGTGGTGTAGCGGCAGTGTGAGCGAATGCTGATCATGAAGGCTCAGGTTCGATCCACGGGTCGGGCAGCGTTATTGAGCTTTTGTATAAAGAAAGATTTTCAGTAGCAGCCCAAAGTTTTTCCCGAAGGCTCGCCTTCTATTACGTGGGACTTAAACATAGTTGGCGAATCCTGATTTTGTAAAATATACCTCTGAGGATACAGGCGTAAGATAAGAACAAGTATCTTATCAATGGGAAGTAATTAAAATCATTATTTAGATATTGTCATAAATCGTTAGCCCGCGACTGCGCAGCAGGCAGAAGTTTTTTAATATATCTCAGGTTCTCGATATAATAGCATGATTAAATGTATACCATTTTTATGTCTAATCAATAGATATAAACAAATCTTTATCAGAATCCGTTGAGTAGTTTTTGCGTGGTGCGTGGAAAATGCTCAGTAACGCGTACCGACAGAGATCTGTCACAATTTTGTAGATATAAACTATTTTAGTTTAGATTTTACAGTTTCACACTTTGTGTTCATAAAACTAAGCATGTCAAATGCTTAAAAATATATATAAAATATCAAGATATTTATAGGGCTGCATAATTATTGGGTATGAACCTTTATTTATTTTTTATACTACGTATGTGGGTTGTTTTTTATACTGCCAATCTGATGGTAAGCGGTTACCGTAGCCCACAGACGCTAGCATCACCAGAAGCATCACTCGCGCTTCACTATCTGTAAAGAAATGTTAGGAGGTGCATAGCAAGGATAATAAGGAAAGAATACGTAGGATATTAAGGAAAGGACAGGAAGGTTAACAAGGAGAGGATAGAGAGTGTTTTTTTTATAACGGTAGGAGTACGTTCTGTGAGAGGCTGGTAATTTTCCGATCAAGCAACGCTCTAGAGGTGTATGTTCATAATATGACTTCGTATATAACTCCTACAATTAGTTGTCAATGTTAGTTAGAAGCATATACTTAATAAGAATTTTATAATGACTTTAAGAACATTATAACTGTCGTAAGATTAGCTTTCTATGATCTAGCTCTCATAAGATGGATATTTTAATGAAAAAAACATTTTTACGAGATAACTATAAAACCACACACAGTTTCATAGGAACATAATTTTTGGATAAATTCGATGATATTTCTTCGATTATAATTTAAATTAACTAAAGCAGGTTATATCGTCCTTTGAAACATTATTGTAATGAATGACTATTTTAATTTCAAAATTTATCTGTGTTATAACTGCATATTTAGATATGTTATCACGTGAATATAAAACCCTTGAGAGTAACAAAGACAATCAAGCATATGACTTTTCTCACAACAAAAAAGATACTCAAAAGAGCATGCTCTCTTTGCCTACCCGCAAGGGAGATGGCGTGATGATAAGTAAGTAAGTCAAAACAGCAGTGAATCAATTCTAAGTAATAAAAAAATAACTACTCACTATTAGTTCTTTTACACGTAGACAGTTTTATTTTATTGTAGTAATGGAAACATGTTAAATTGTGATATATAAATAAATATGAATATTCACGGACATTTCATACAACGTCCTCTGGTCTTAAACTAAGCTTAACGCTTGTGCTATGGGTACCAGATTACGGATATAATACATTATTATGTATTAATTTTTTTTTGTAAATACATAAGAAGAAGAAGACATAAATATAATAGATAGAAAACACCCAGACGCAGTACAAATATCTGTGTTCATCACAAAAATAATCGTCCTGAGTGGGAATCGAACCCACGACCTCGTGCATGAAAGTCGGTTACACTACCGACTACGCCACGAGGCCCGTCAATAATATCATTATGTTAGATATCCCTGACTTTAAATATAATATTTTATGTATATAAATAAAGCTCAAAAATTATAATTTACAAGGATGTTTCAATTACAACTGACAGCTCCTCTATTGATCCAATAATATCAATATGTCTGATTGGTAACAAATATTCAATACTTCAGTTAAAGTGAAAAGCGTTTAAGTAATTGTTATGAGCAGTGTAGTGTATTTTGAACTTTGATACTAGCCTATAGAAAGTTTAGCTTTGCATGGCAGAATGTTGATAAGGGTGATATTATAATGTTAAAGAGTTAAAAGAAATAATTGTTTTTGTTCAGAGAAGGAAACTGCAAATCTGATTTTATTTCAAATTTGTATTAGTGATTGACAGACTTAATTGCAACAAACACAAATGGCTAGATATTTTTTGAACTGCTAATGTTTAAGAAATCTTCTCTCCTAAAAGGCTTAAAGAATATATTTTTTCACAAATTATTTCTGTTTTCATTACTGCAAATAAGAATGTCTCGCAAAAATACTAAAGCACTATACATAATATAAAATTATACTCAATATTAAATAATTGTTTTTGGATGTCAAATATTTACCAGAATAAAATATAGATAATTGCAAAAGTTAAATATTTGCAATTAGTTCAATTAAAAAAGCTGTTAAAATTTATGTAAATCTAATTGCTAGAAATATACATATGTAGCGTGAACTCTTTTTTTAATCTTTTATGCGAGCATTATAGAACGTATGATCCCGATTCATATTTCGGCTGGAACAAATTAGTTTAGCCGAACTCAAGTGGTCTTGACAACTTCCGTCGTGGGACGAATAACTCACGTTCATTGGCACTCGCATGCATGATATAATATCATATCGTATGTGTGATCATCATGTTGCTTACAACTAGAAAAGACTAATTCAATATCTATAACTATACCTATATAAAAATCAAGTTCTGTTCGTTAGTCTCGGTAATACTTAATAATGGGTTGATGGATTAGTACTTAATTGATTTTTTTTGTGTTGTTCGCTGTAATACAGGGGTGTTATATTGAGAACCCATAAAAAAACAGCAATTTGTCCGTGTAGTGACGGACTAAGAATACAAGTGTCACCACCCCATTTTTTGTCACTGATGTCGTACAAGGCGACTAAGGGAAGTACTTAAGCAATTATCACCCATTGCATTACTGGTGGTAGGGCTGGGACCAAGTGGGAGTACTCACTTGCTATCGGGCCCAAGCGGGTTGGTACCACTATCTCTTGTGTGACCGGCCATGAATCACATCGGTGTGTTTTGGTTGTAACAGGAGATAGCCATTAAGTCTTTCATTTCATATCTGTGAAATTAAATGGTGATCAGCGGTTTGACAATAGGTACTCTCGGTATAGCTGAGTCCATGTCTACAATAGAAATTGTGACTAAATAATCACAAAATGCGATTACTTCAGATTATCCTGGTGACGCGATAAATGATAAAAAATATTTACAACTTTTTGGTTGTTGCGATACGCTGTCCACCTCTTTTGGACGCCGTAATAGCGCCTATAACTTATTCTTTCGAAAACATTTTGTTACGATATCATCTTTATCTTGTATAAAGTTGCCCAGCCGCTTGATAGCATGCTGTTCGGTTGTAAATTTAAGGCTTAAGGAACCATATAACAACGTGTGTAAGCACCTAATTAGTTAATTAAAATACCTCTAATTAATTACCTTTATAAAATAGAGATTGCATACATAACTTTGTGGGTAACTAGCCTTTGCTCGTGGCTCCGACATAGATCAATGTAAATAAATATATAAATATTCACGGACATTTCATACAACGTCCTGTGGTCCCAAACTAAGCTTAACGCATGGGTACCAGATTACGGATATAATACATATTACTTTTTTTTGTAAATACATACATATTTATAATAGATACCCAGTACAAATATTTGTGTTCATCACACAAATAATTGTCTTGAGTGGGAATCGAATTCACGACATGTTCCCGATATAGTAACGAGATAAAACTTATACTAGTTCTAAAGACTGCACAGATGGCGGAGTAGTTTATATACCGGCCTCTCGCCCGAGTGTTGTGGGTTCGATTCCCACAAATGGTTGTTCTGAGTCTAGATGTACTTTAAAATTATATGTTTGTAAATTCCCCCTATGATGTTCGGACATGCAAACAAACATTCTAAAAAAAAACTGTTGTATTCAGACTCACCTGAATAGCCTACATTTATTTATTCTCAAATATTTTAAATGTACATTAAACGTACAGACATAGCAGGATTTGAGATTTGCCTATGATGTGATATTACTTTATATTTTAGTTTTTATTTTGTTTCGCTACAAACAGCACATGTTCAAATAATAAGTGTAAGTAGGAAGTCAATAAATAACTTTTTATCATAAACAGATCTTAAATAAATTCAGGATGTCAATCAATTTTTGGTGATATGTTGAATTTTCTAAAACTTAATTCCAATCAGATCCATCAATCAAATTAATGCCTAGCGGATATACTCATAAGATACTTCATCCACTAAACTAACGAGGCAGCAGAAGCAGCAGAAATTTATATATCTATTATGTGTGTAAGTATGCGTAATATTAATTGTAATTCACATTGATGAGATCTACTGACTACCACGCCATCTAACTTGCGGGGTAGGTGGAAAAACAGAGTGCCAAAGGCTCTATTCTTACATACATCTCTCGCTTCCTCAACATTCATAATCCTATTCATACACGCTCACCAATTTTGAAGACTCCTGACTCCACCTTTTCCTTCAATACATGACCAATTTGGTCTAGGTAGGTGTCTCGACCACTGAAGCAATGTAACATAGTTCCAGTGGCCAATAAAGGCGGAGAGACGGCACACGGCGGGTTTATTTAGTTGGTAAGGGACCACACACTCGTTCGTTGCCCCGAACAACGGGGTGTGCGGTTAGGAACATTTTTTCCCGCCTAAACAAAAAAAACGTAGGTGAGTCTTTATCTCCCCCTGTACCTACATCCTTCCACTTTTGATGAGATCGATTAAGTATATTTAATGAGAAATATATTGTACAAATATATCGATGCTCTTGGAGGCTTTCAGATACCCATTACTAATTATAAGTAGTTTTTTCATTGTTGTAATACATTAATTAGATTAAAAATCCAAATATACCTGGTATGAGGAAGCTGCAATAAGGTTGTTAATCATGACTATGCATTCGAGTACTATTAACGTAACAGTATGCTGTAATAGGAAATTGTTAACAAGCAATAAGCCTTATTGTATTGAAATAGAAGCAGATCCGATTTTCAGTAATCCTCCACATTCGTTCATTACAGTGATATGATATTTATATAATCCAAACAATTTGGAATCCAATCTAAAACCAGTTACCATAGCGATTGAGCCCCATCATATTTTAGTTAGATAGGATTCCTATTTCCGATTGAATATTTTTATTTAGTAATAGTTTATTTATTCTTATTATTGTAATTTTAAATTCTTTACCTTTTATTTTACGATTTTTTTTTGGATTTAAAAAAATATATAATTACTTACACCTACAGGTTAATTATTATCATAGAGAAATGGATGGTTTAATAGATTAGTCTAATAGAAAATGCTTGAACCATAAACTGATCGTATCTTCGATATTGAGCTCTTTGAATTCTGAAGAAGAATATATTTTCTTTTGTCCTTCTAAGCGCATATACCGGCACCTTTTAGTATGCTAACCTGATATATTAACATTATCCCTTCCTTCTCTTTTATTGGAATCTCCTGTTTGGTTATACTTCCTTCCTTAATTCTCTATTTTTTCATCGATGTATAAACAGGGAAATATAATATATATGATCCAAGTTACTGGCGAAAGACTATATTAATTAAATTCTTATTGATGTACGTGATTTCTTTCAATGATTTGATAAGCAAACATAGTAAAAAAGTTATTTTATAAGCTTTTTATACTAGGCGAGTGTCAAAAAGGCATTCAGCCTACTTAATGGTAAGCAAAACCAAAGGCATAACTCGGTCCGAGCTGCAAGGAAAGTGTTAAGAAATGGAGACTAGAAATAATCAGAAAAGGATGGGAAGGACAATAAGGACAGCATAGATAGGTAGTTTGGGCCTCCGTGTTCTCACTCACCATACGAAATACAACGATAGGAGTACCTGCCCTTGTTTCACTCTGATCTTCTGTGTGTGGATGGTACTGCCCTGATCGTACCAGCTCATTCCTGCTGGAATAAGCGAGGGTCTACTAGTAGTGAAAAAAGGTTTAAATAAATATTCAGTTGACGCGTTTTATTAATATAGGGATAAATAGAAAAATTAACCATTTTGTATTAAATTTTTTATTTTAATTAATTTTCTTTCTAATTTATTTCATAAAATATAATATATAATTCAAACAAAGGAATATGTACAATAATAATATTTACAAATAGGCTAATTCTAGGCATCGAAGAATTCCTCCGCGTCACCATCATTGGGTAACGTGCCCAGAAGGCTGGCAGCATTGCCACATTGTATGGCAATGCTTATTCTTTGTGCAAAGTAAAGGCCAGCCCTCTGGTCATGCGAAAAGTCGACTAGTTTTTTTGATATTTCGATAACGAAAGCGCACTAGGACCCCATGGCCCAAGCGTCTCAACACCAAACGGCTCAAAAACATAATCTTCATTAAGATTATGATATTTGCGCCGTTTGAGCGTCTCCGCTGAAGCAGCAGCAGCACCGGCACATACCGCGGAACTCGGAAGATGCGATGGCGCTAGGGTGTCTACTGTCTACGCATGTGGCGTCCCAACCAGAGACCTACCCAACTTCCAAGGTAGAAGTGACATACCATCTGGTCTTTTGCCATCGTCACGTACCAAGCCATTAGGTTCAAGTACAGCTGGTACACCGGCGGCGACAAGAGCACGACGAATAATGTCATTTAGATGAGCGTGTCGCCGTATACGATCTGCGCTCCTACTTCATGATAAGCCATGGTGTCCTAGGCTTTCGACCCTTTCCCCGCAATGACAGTGATGTGGAGCAACACTTGGTGCACCTAAGCGAAGGCAAGTGGCAATGCGGAATGCTGCGTCGTCCAACATGGTACCTATATTGAACGAGGGAAGTGCTTGCAGCCATAGACCTGATTCCCATCGTCCCACAGCCAGAAGACGCGCACGTTCAGCAGCACTATCAGCATTATCTATTAATTGTTTTCTGATTTGCTTGCTGAGCGGCTCGTCCCACTGTCTCTGGGAGGACAAGTCATCAGGCAAAACGGTGTTCGTAACGGCTGTTTTCCAAGCGTCTATGGCATCGGTCTTGGATAGTATTTCAGAATCAACCAGTGTGTTGGCTAAAATTTCCCTGGTTAATTTCTCTGTACTATGGACCGATGACAAAAAAGCCGGTAAACTGACATCGGTAATTTTGCGAATACCAAGCCCACCCATGCGAATTGGTAAAGAAGCTCGTGTCCAGGCTCGGTCATTCAAAGCCACATTTAAAATTTTGCATATTGTATTTCGTATAATTTTATCAATTTTAATCAAAGTCGAATATTTTTTTCAAAATGGGGAGGAACGGAGAGTATGCATAAATTTTGGGATAAAACAACAATATCGAAATATAGTAAAAGCCGAATGTACGTTATTTTTAAACAATCGGTCTGAAGTTTCACAAAAATTTAAAGTACAAATTATAATTTGTGAATAAGGAAAAAGAGTACTTTAGTACGAGCGGGAATTGAACCTGCGTCCCTTCCTTTCAGGGGAAGTGCTCTAATCCACTGAGCTATCGTACTGTTTCTAGAAATACCAAATTTCCTCCTCACATTTGTCTTAACGACAAACGCCATCTATCGGCAATGCATTATATATCAACATGTTTAAAAAATCACGCCATCAAATAGTATGAATTTTAATTGCAAAATTAAACTTACTACATTGGATGAATGCATGTAAATGCATTGCCAATAGATGGCGTTGGTCGTTAAGACAAATGTGATGAGGAAATTCGGTATTTCTAGAAACAGTACGATAGCTCAGTGGATTAGAGCACTTCCCCGGAAAGGAAGGGACGCAGGTTCGATTCCCGCTCGTACTAAAATACTGTTTTTCCTTATTCACAAATTATAATTTGTACTTTAAGAGTAGCTGAGCATGTCAAGTGCTAAAATATAGATCAAAATATTTTGTATTTTTGAACTTGACATCAACTTACACCGTTAAAGTCATTTTCCATAATAATTAAGTTGACTCCACTCTAGGCCCACAATATGTTCATTGAGTAAACAAGCAAAGTACCCAAAATACATAAAACTACCCACATATAATAAAATAATTCTCACGAGGCGCTTGCATAGAACCATATGCTTATATCAAGATGCATGCGTATACGCTTCGTCTAGACGATGAACTTAAACAAACGTACAAGGTTAAGTTTATAATTTATAAGCACTTGAACGATAACAGCCGAGTTTTAGACACAAATAATTATTTTTGTAAACAAAGACGTCTTTGAAGAGTTGTTATGAATTTCTCTACGTATGTTTTTGTATAATTAAGATTGTTAAGTTATGAGGCTATGCGTTTCTGTCACTGGCCTGGTAAAACTTAATATTCAATAGATTTATATTAAAGTTCTCCTCCTGTCAAAACGTCGTATTTTTAATTATGTATATATCGGTTATCCGATATATTATCGATATACGCTGCACATTCATATTTTATGTTTAGTTAAAAACTTTTAAACAATAACATTTCCATCACATTCATTTCTTTTTTTTTGCGAGATGCGCGAACAAACAGACAGAGAAAATTCTAGAAAACCGTTTTGGTTTCAGAAAATTTTGGAATAGCATAATACAGTTATTTTTCTTAAAATATAATGTACAGACGCAGATCTGTTACAGTTTTATAATACTATAGTAGTTTATGTAGTCCTCGCTCACTTAATAACCAATATTCTTATTTAACTTACAAACACACTTCTACCAAAACATAATGTAAAATTCTAGCTACATCTGCAATCCAGATTATATACTCGTACCAATTTATTTGTCTCAGACACTCTCCATCAAGAAACAATCCTTGTATAGCGGAAGCGTTTATAAACATACAATATAATGGACACAACGTACACCCAGACTCACGAACAACCAAATGTGGATCACACAAAGAGTTGTCCTACGTGGGAATCAAACCCATAACACTCGAGCCTATCCTCTGTCATCCCGTTGGTAACTAAACCACTGGGCCAATCAATACTAGTCAATTTTTCCTTAGTTTGATTAAAAAAAACATTCTAATAAAGAAGTATTTTTACCCGAATATGGCAAACCCTAAAAAGAAGGTTATTGTATGAGGCGATGATCGGTATAAAACCTCAATTTTATTGATTATCGGGAGATAGATATCAATTACTGCAAGTCTTTACCATAGTTAAAGCGGAGCCTTGTAAAACATAATGATTTATCACCAGAATCTAGTACAAAAATGCGATCAAACGTGGTACATCCATAAATAAAAGCGATAATAGCGGCAATTTAAGTGGCTTTTGCATGTGCGTGGAATTCTAAATTGGGTAAAAGGATATAAATACTTACGTCCAATTAAATATCTCTTTGCGAAAATCGCTACATAAACTATGATTTGGAATAAAAAAATAGCCAGCTTTCCTGGGTGTTGAATTATTTATGTACCTATGCAGAATTTCATGATGATCGGTTATGTATTTACTTCGTGAAAGACTAACAAGCAAACGCATTTTTACATTTTTAATACTAATAAGGATTTAATGCGTCATATTGCTTTCATTAGTTTCATATAAAATGTTGGTATAATTAAAATGATATCCATTAAAATAGCTATTAATATTGTGACATATTTTCGTTCGTATGGTATATTTTAGTTCAGGAAAAACATGATTTAATGAGTGTGGGTTGTGTATACTCGAGAAGACGTTAGAAAAACTTTTAAAACTCTCATGACAACAATCGAGTTAGTCAACACTCCGAAATATAATGCGACTGTTGACTTTTCTACTTCTAGGGCCTGGTACAGAGATAACTTTAGCAAACGCACTAATCCATTTGAACTCATGATGTTTATTCTTCACATAGTAACATCGTCAACACAGCTTATTAATACACAGAACTAGTACAAGCCCCATTTATAGTATAGCTATATTTATGACAAATTACTTAAAATATCAACACAATTTGCCGATGTTAAGCTTTCGGAAGCATTAAATTCACTGTAACGCAAGTTTACATATAAGTCACGGCTAACGTTTGTGTTGTATGAAAATATTTAGACTGCAACCTTAAAAGTTTATAGGAAACTCTCACGAAACCTGCGCGCTCACAACGATCACACGCGGTCGCTTTAAACGTGGGTGTTATTATAAAAATAAATGAAAACATATTGAATAATGTTTGTTTTGAAGAGCCGTTACTGTGGAGGCGGTAACGGTGCAGACCCACACAAAGAGGGATTGATCGTTCAAATCTAGTAAAATATGAAGCGCTCTACTTTTGGAATTGATTAATTGTCGGTTACGAGTAAGATGTGAGTGCCTATTCCAATTTAGGAACAGTCCCAAACATATTTGTCGACAGCTCTAGTTTTTTGATTGCTACCATCAATCCCTCAATACTGGCGTTGATTTATAAGCTAACGATCTGTCTCAATACTGAAATCGCTAAGTAAAATAGACGTTTCGTGTGAAAAGTATTTGACAGGGGACGATTTTTTTTGTATTGCGACATGTTAAAGAAGCTATTGTGTAAGTACTTGCGTCGGTGCGTACAACTAAAATTGCACAAGTTTTGAGGAAAGTTTTTTATTACAAAGAGCGGCTCGTTGCTCGCATATCACAATGGTATATTTTTGTTCGTGCGGTCTGTACTGACAGTTTGCGTGATGTATTGGGCCTGGGTAGAGGATTATTTTTACCCATTTCACGAAGTTTGCATGCATCTATTGTATATAACGGAAGCGGCTTTACAAAGCGTCTAAAAGATTATTGTTGTGGAGAATTTGGATGCTTATGAATGATTAGGGATTTGAAATATAATATTCGCAATACACGTTAGTACTATGTATTAACCAGTTTTTGATTTTGTGATTCCATTGAATCAAGGCTGGTGTAGTTTTAAATGGTTAATATTTTATTATGAACAAAATGTATTATAGATTGTCATTATCTATATCTATTAAATGTATTGTATAATAATTATAGTATCTTGAATACCAAGTAGTGTAGGTTGGATTCCCACAAGAAATTTCTATAAATTAAACGTCATAATAAAATTTGAGTTTTAAATAACGTGCTATCAGAAACTCCACACAAGCAAATGCGAGTTTATATCTTCTGTCAACGAATAGTCCTCGACAGAAGATATACATTCGCTATAGTTATAGAACTACATAGATACGTCTCTGAAACCGAAGTTACATCTGGCCACGTAAGCTTAGAAGATAATTAGTGTTAATGAGTAAGTTTAGGAGTCCAGTATATCGCACCAATTATTTTCAAAATCAGTACATACGAGTAACACAGCAATCAATACTTTTTTTTACATTTCACACTACGTCCTCTGGTTCCAAACTAAGCCTAACGCTTATGCTATGGATACCAAATTACGGATATATAATACATTATATTTATTTTTTGTTGTAAATACATACCTACATATAATAGATAGAAAACACGCAGACGCAGTTCCAAATATCTGTTTTCATCACACAAATAATTGTCATGAGTGAGAATCTAGAAATAATTGCAAGGACTTAGTACCTATACAAATTATTAAAATAGTGCTTGATATCACTATAATAGGTAATACAATATTTTAGGTGAATTGCATTAATTTCGTATTAAAGCTTTATTGAATGTTATGCCGGAACTCGTATTATAAATAACATTTATAGGAAAATTAATATTTACATAATGTAATTAAGTCATTTATCATTCAATTACTCAATTAAAACCTTATTAGCATAATAGACTTTATTAATGTGTTGAATGCTTGTATTCTACTATATTATTGTTAATGGAACAAAACTTTACATCACTGCCTTACTGTTTGTAACTTATTGTTTGTTTAAGATAAAGTTGAATAATTATTAAGTAAGATAACCTTTGGATAATCAATGGTTATCTAAGGATTCTTGATCCGGTTAAACTGTCATAGTGTTATATTTTTGTAGCAAATGTGTAACTTTAGTTGTCTGTCTGTGTGGGGTCTATAGTATTTCACTATCGATTCTAATGAAACTTGTTGTTAAAAAGGTAGGTATATGCCAAGCAGCTACGATTCAGGCTTAAGATATATAATTATTATAAAGTTGTGATCGTTCATCTTTCTATTGCTTACTAATGGTCTAAGAGCTAGCAACGGTTTCGAGAAAGAATTTTAGGAAAGCTGATTTTTTAATACATCTTTCTCTGTGCTCTTTAGAACCGCGTGCGGGCTATCTGGCTGCTGGTAAACGTTGCGTTTATTAATGCGCATCATACCTTTACAGGTAAAAATATTGATTTTTAAACAATTTTAGGATGTCTGTAATTTTAATATTGTTTTATTTATAAATAAATAAGTACAAATTTAATTTGCCAGACATTAATTCGGTTGTTTATTAATAATAATCCTTGTATCGCGAGGGACTTTACAAATCTACAATTTCACGGATACAAACACCCAGACTCAGAACATTAATTTGTGGATCACACAAAGAGTAGTCCTGTGCGGGAATCGAACCCACAACACCCGGACGGGAGGCCGCTATCTAAACCATTTCGCCATCTGTGCAGATCCTATATAACAAAATAAATAAACTAGGAGTAAACTTTAAGTTACTACATATATATATTATAAGACAAGTCTAAGTCCCTAAGGTATAAAAAATATATTAGATAGGATTATACCTGCTATTGTTTTAAATTCCCGTGGGAACCCGGAATTTTCCGTATGCTGTTAAAAACATGTTTATATGGAAGTAATAGATAATGCTAGTGAAACTTGATTTTATGAATCTGGTTATTTATTTTGCGAGGATATTGCGTATAGTGTAAAGAAATTGAATTTAAGTAAACAATAAAAACGCAGCATTTTTATGTTATCATAGGGGATTATACTTACGCAAAAAATATGATCGTTTGTACTTTATATTAGTTTCATAAAGTAAAGTAAATATTTTGCTTATAATGAAATTATTAGATATATATAATATTTTATGCCGTGTGGGGCCGGCATTAGAATTGTCCCACCCCTCTCCACCCATGGGAGTCGTAAGAGCCGACTGAGGGAATACCGAGGGAGTGGACAGCTGCACTCCTTCGAGTATTAACAACATCCACTGCGATCGCCAACCCGCCTTCCAAGCGTGGCGATTACGGCACTATCCCCCATTCTTGGGGAGGCCTATGTCCAGCAGTGGACTTTAAAAGGCTGATGGTTGGATGGATGGATAATATTTTAATCTAACCAAATAAAATCAATCGCTCAGATTTTGATAAACTTGTGTGTGTGTGTGTGTTTTTTTATAACTCAAATTAGTTAGTACCAGAGGTTCCGGCGGTAAAAGTTTGGGTTTTCATGAAGTCTTTCAAATTAATAAGAGATCACAATATTAAAGATCCGTTATGTCCCTGGCAGTGCTTAAATTTGATGGAAATAATTAGTTAATAAGTAAGATTCTACGATTTGGACATCATCTTAAATGGCGTTCAGAATACATAAAGCACTAAAGTGTTAAATAAATTTTCTCTCAGATCATAAATCGTTGAAATTAAATATTTTATTAAGCGCAGTTATAGCCTAGCAGTAAAACCAAGGACTGCAACAGTACCTAACATCGAGTTTTATCCCAAAAGTCTGAGTCGAAAACTTGCAAAGCAACTCTTATTTAAATAAAAATTAAATGATATGTAATATTTGTTGACAAATTATGACGATTCTGTGAATATGTGTAATATTACCAGCAAACCTGCGAGATTTTCTTGACAGCTTATGAAGTCTTTCAACCTGCACTGAGCCAGCGTAGTGAACTTATGCGAGGAAACGATAGACTAATAATACTATTATAAATTACTTTATGCTATCTATATAATAAATGTTATCCGTTCAAAAAAAATATTGGGATAGGTAAATAGCGATTATTTTATGATGATATTTATAGGATTACTTGTTTCTGCCCAACCGCGTCGACTCAAAATACAAATGCCTATATTACTCCACGGCACACTAATTATCTCGATGTAAAATTAGCTATCCCACGGAAACCAAAAGCTAAAAGTAACCTGTATTCTTCTTTGGACTTCACACTATATGCACACAAAATTTCATGATGATTGTTTCAGTAGTTACAGCGTGAAATCATAACAAACAAACAAACTCACTTTTGTATTTATAATATTAGAACAGACTAGACTTTGCCCGCGGCTCCGCCGTAGCCAAAAGATAGTTTTAGGCCATATCTCACAGATTCCCGATATAGTAGCGGGATAAAATGTATGCCAGTTTTTAAGTCTAATCAAGAGCTACCAAATAAAAAGCTGCATCAACATCCGTTCCGTAGTTTTTGCGTGATGCGCGAACAAATAAAAAACAGACAAAAAATATTAAAAAAAAAATGTTTTGTGTTCAGACACGCCTATATAGCCTAATTCAGTCATTTTTTCTCAAATATCTTAAATGTACAGACACAGATCAGTAATATTTATAATATTAGTACAGAAGTATGGATAAGAAAAAGAAAAAAACGTAAACGCATGCCATTTATTTGTTATGCTTGTGGTACTTAAATATAGGTATTGTTTGGAATACATAACTGCGCTTTAATTCATTGAGTTTACGAGTAAATGAAAAAAGTTATGAGGGTAGCATTGCCACGAGTCAGCTGGGCAGATGTGAGTAAATTTCACCAGACCCGTCAATAAAATTGTGAATAATTTGACTCGCCCACCGCCCTTGGCCAAGTGTCAAATGTTCCACATCATTAATCCTGGCCTTAAGAAATTATTAATTATTTTTTAAATTCCATTGTACTTGTTTAACAATATTTTATATTAACGTACTGAAAAAGCTTATCTTTTAAAAACACGTTTTATTAATAAATTAATATTTTGTAAAACCCTTTATTTTTTGTTTTCTTAATTGATTTTTTACCATTTTAGGAATGACATTTTTTCCGTGTCCGGTCTAAGAATACAAGTGTCACCACCCCATTCTTTCTCACGGATGTCGTATGAGGCGACTAAGGGAAGTAAGCAATTATCATCCATTGCATGACTGGTGGTAGGGCTGGGTACCAAGTGGAAGTACTCACTTGGTATCGGGCCCGAGCAGGTTGGTAGCACCATCTCCAGTGTGACCGGCCATGAAGCACATCGTTGCGTTTTGGCTGTAGCAGGAGATAGCCATTTATTCTTTCATTTCATATTGGTGAAATGAAATGCTGGGCAGCGGCTTGACAATACTCTCAGTATAGTTGAGTCCATGAGCGACGGTTACCATTTACCATCAGATGGGCCGTGGCTCGTCTTTCACTACAAGCAATAAAAAAAAAAAGATTTCATATGCTACACAAGCTAAATGACTGAACATAGTCTGTTTTTTTTAGGTTATCTTTTATTACCTTTTTAATTTTACTCTAATCAATAAGCTTTGACTATACTATAAGCAAACTTGACTTGGGCTACTAAAATAAGTGTATTATCAAAGCGTATCACTAGATGGATCTTTTATTATTAGCAAGATGCATTTTCTAATATAATTAGCATACCAATTTCTCAATCTAAATAACTTACATGCCAAGAACTACAAAATATAAAATATTGTTCCGCGACCTTTGATGTACAAGAATTTCTCGAGTTAGCGGTTGATTCATCGTGGTATATATTTTTGGCGCCTTAACGCCGTGACTTGTAAGAACGCGTGGCGAAAGCTCGGTTACATTTGTTTAGTCGAGACTGCCAGTTATACAACCACAACGATTAAATACCAATACCACGGTTGCACAATGTTTGACCACATGTTTTAACTCGCACCACGCGCACTATCAAAATATTGACCCTCTTACCCACATCGATGCTGCACTGTAGTACTTTATACAAGTGTGTCCACCTCTTATTTGGTTTTTCTATTAGTGGCCACTTAGAGTGGCATATGCCATTAAAATATTGATTCGAGTGGCGTCCTCAAAACGATCAGAAATTTTATTTATAAACGTACATAAAATACCGCAGGCTACCTATTAATTTTTTGTACTGCTAAACTATAAAATCGCCTCGTTAAGGTCATTTATTTAGGACGATTTTTTGTTAAAAAGGGGTCCATTTAACCATAAAGGGTGGCCTGCAACAATTAAGGAGCCGTTAGCGGTAAAAAATGTCACCCTTTCAAAGGCTCTTCGCGTGTGCGCAGTCCAAAAAACTGGACACTTTTTATCACCTGGGATGGAAGTCACAAAATGTTTATCGCCACTCGACAGCATGTTGATTTATGCTTCCACCCCAAGTACTGGGACCGAAATGAATTAGATTGTTTAATTGGTCATTTATTTTTGATGATAACGCGGGTCGTTGCGTCGAGCGATTTAACCTAATGTATTGGTGCCGGAATGAAAATCTAATATGAGTTGACCTATTTTTAAGCCAACATTTTATACGTAAAAGATTAATATCAAAAATAAACATTTTAAAAAGGCATCAGCTGTTGATCTTACCAGAGATTTATTATACATAATTGGTATGAGGAGCACGGTATCTCATGTATTATGGATATCCGTGGAGAAATATTATGATGTGCTCTACTAAGACAAAAAGTAAAAAAGTATAAACAAAAAGTGTCTAATGACGCCTTACAATCTCTTTGAGCCCACCCGTGCTGTAAAAATTAAAGGCTTATCTTGAATTATGTTTAATTAAAGGGTCTAAAAATACAAATTGAAATTCGAATCTTTTGATGGATAGCTTCTACCGTAAACTTTTCATTATAGTTTGATGTAAAAATACTCACATTTATCAGTATAATTATTATAAGATAAGCCTCACTTAACCCTACTCGGTATTAGGGATAAACAATAAAAATGTTTATCCGAAGGTGTTCAAAAAAGGAAAATAATAAATTGAAAGTCTTTAAGTGGTGATACGTATTTATTTTAGATATAAAATAAATGACAAATGCTATAAAATTTTAGTCATAAAGAGATCTATACCTTATTAATTGAACGGATCTTAGTTGTAAAGTAGTTTGAGATTATATGAGTATTCATTTGAACATACATACATCAACTCACGCCTGTTTCGCAAAGAGTAGGCAGAGACAACGGATGCCGCCTATCATGAAACGTTCTTCCTCTGCCCACTTTTTGTCCCAATGGAAACGTGACGGATGACGAGCCACATCATCACCATTGTGATGATGTTTATTTATTATAATAACCAATTTAAAATATCGTGATATTCAAATTTAGAAGACATTTTATAATCAAGTCTGCAAGGGCAAGGCCATATTACATTGACTACTTTGGCCTAAATCTACCGCACTCTAAGAAAATACTAGTGACTCAAAGTAAAACAGGAACGGGTTGTGTAAAAATAAAACAGTTATTTCAAACTACTTAAAACAATTGACAAAATCGAGTAGGTCAACATAAAATCCCCCTACTTACTTAAGTAGCCAATATATTTAGCAAAATTATAGTAACCTAGCTGAACAGAATGCTTTCGAAGATCTCATCTACTTTAAGTGGCTATTATGTTGTTCTCTTTGAAAGTAGAGTGTTCAAACTTTATCCTCTAATGCTTCGAATTGTTGAGTAAGTTTATTCTTTTCTGTGTTTGACTGTTTTATTATGTTATTTTATTATTAATATACAAATGTAACTGCCTATCTGTTAGTTCTTTAAAATTTATACTGATATAATCGCCAGTATAATTAATAGATAATTATTCTATTAACTTGTGGAGGAGGGTGCTAAGCACCCAGAGAGAGACCTATAATATTTTTTTACTTTATATATACAACATTATTTTGGCTGTCTCCTAATTCTGTTTGATAGATACTTTTTGTTTTCGAAAAGCAGTTTCAGAATTGTAATCAAATCTGTTAAAATTGAAGTCTCCGGTTTCACAACGAGTGCTTTATGAATTGTTAAATATTCGTCTATTAAAAGTGTAAAAAGGGAAAGAGTAAGAAATGGTGTATACAACATATTGTCTTGTTTTTTTTATCTATTTTATAAAGATAAAATACTTTACTAATACGCAATATGAACGATACTTTTTTAACCTAAAAATAAATAAAAAAAAAAAAGAAAAAACAAACGGTTAGTAAAAAAATATAAATTCTGAAGTCCTGAGAACTTTCACAAGCATTTACTATGGTATAGTTCTAGGAATATTTGACTGTGAAACTTAGCTAACCCTTTATTTACGTAAAAATATCCATAGATTTTATATAGAGGTCAATGTAGGCACATACGAAATGCTTGACTTTACTACTATTTTTTTTTTATTTGTTTTTTATTGCTAATGACGGCAGACGAGCTACGGCCCACCTGATGGTAAGTGGTAACCGTCGCTCATGGACTCAACTATACCGAGAGTATTGTCAAGCCGCAGAGCACCATTTCATTTCTCAGATATGAAATTAAAGAATAAACAGGCTATCTTCTGCTATAGCCAAAACACACTTACGTGCTTCATGACCGGTCACACAGGAGACGGTGGTGCCGACCCGTTCGGGCTCGATAGCAAGTGAGTACTCTTACTTGGTATCCAACCCTACCACCAGAAATGCAATGGGTGATAATTGCTTACATCCCTTAGTCGCCTTGTACGACACCCACGGGAAAGGATGGGGTGGTGACACGTGTATTCTTAGTCCGTCACCACACGGACAAATCTACGAGTTCTGGATATTATACATTACTATTCAATGGTAGAAAACATTAAAATGATGATTTAGTAAGAAAATGTTTCTACTGGTTCCATTTACCTCTATAAATCTCAAGAGGTTAATTGAGACAACACGTTTAAGAAATCTACTCCGTTGTAAACATAATAATACTACAAAATGTAAAGGGCCCTCAGTGAAACAGTTACTAACACAGAACCTCCACAATTAAATTCTAAAACAATAGCACATTGTTTTGTTATACAATACTTACACTATACTCACTAATTCCTACTAAATCTTTGAAACGAATGGCCGTCTGCGATCTGTGAATTTCAATAACAGTCCCAATTTAATTAGCTTAACAAAAACCTGCACTTGAGAAAAGTATTAAGGCGTGTTTGAACAACAGATGTTTGAACAACGCTACGTCTATAAGGTTTTTGTACTATGATGTTAAAGAAATTGTATACTTTTTTGTAGAAAAGTTTTTGTCTGAGTTTCAACGGTCTTGCTATACCTAGCTAAGAATCCACTTCAGTTTAGTGTTTCTTTGATAATGTTTGTTAAGCTTTTAGTTTTTCTTTCCGTGGCTAGATAACATTTATTTTTATACAGGCGGTTAGTGTGACTGAACTATGTATTTCATTTTGCTTGTTACGGAATACATGTAAATTTACTAACTACTACCTTCTACTACTAGCTACTTATTAATAGTAAATTAGAGAGAACTCCTCCAGGTACTGTTATCATAAACGGGTCGCTCGTGATTTACTGTATGATACATAATAAGGAAAAAATATTTAGAAAATTTTATATATACTTTTAGCATTTGACATGCTTAGCCATCTAAATCAACACAAAGTGTGAAAAAGTGAAAACGAAAATAACAGTCACGAGCAGGATTTCAACCTGCATCTCCTGGATACCGTCCAGATGCTTTGCCAATTCAGCCATCGTGAGAATTGCTCATGTCAGCTAATTTCGATAACACATTCATACTTAACGTCTTGGGTGACATCTGTGACATCTGTCGGAAGTATTTTCATACATTATACCGACCAGGTAAACTTAATTTTACAATTAAGATTTTTCCTAATAAATGACGCAACCATATAAATATTTAGATATTTTTATATATATTTTTAGCATTTGACATGCTTAGCCATAAAAATCAACACAGAGTATTTTTTTTTTTGTGCTACAGGGTTGGCAAACAAGTATACGGCCTCACCTGGTAATGAGTGATTAGCGTAGACTGTAAACGCAAGCAACAGCAGAGATACCACTCGCGCGACACCAACTCTAAGGAAAGGGAAGGGAAGTGGAGAGAAACGATATAAATCTAAGATATAAAGCAAGGGTTTAGGCCTCCAGTGGGTCCCACTGAACATACGTAACATACCAGTAAAATTACCTACTGTTGTTACACGCTGATCTTCTGTGAGAGGGTGGTACTTCCGGTACAATCGAGCCAACCCATTCGTGCTGGAAAAAGCAAAGCTCAACCACTATTTTTAAAACACAGCGATATCCCATACAAAACACACTGGGATTAATTTCAGGTTGAACGATCCCAAATTCACATTTAAAGTACAAATAGTAATTTGTGAAAAAGGAAAAGGAGTATTTTAGTACGAGCGGGAATCGAACCTGCGTCCCTTCCTTTCCGGGGAAGTGCTCTATCCATTGAGCTATCGTACCATTTCTAGAAATACCGAATTTCCTCATCACAATATTGTCTTAACGAACAACGTATTTTAAGAGTAGCCGAGCATGTCAAGTGCTAAAATATAGATCAAAATGTTCTATACATTTAGTATAGAAACCGGCTCGAAATTTACTACAACTCTTTTCACGCGTGTAAATTATGAACTTCAACGTAATTGCGTGTCTATCTTTAGTATTTTAAAGCTATAAGAAAGCTATATCTGTATATTTTTACTTACAACCTCATGATAACTGAGCGATCACAAGACAAAGGCTATTCCTGATTAGACAAAGGAAGAGAAAAAAAAATTAAAACTAGAAATATTCTAGACATCTTACGCTTTTGCTACATATAACTTTGCAAATATGTTCACATTTCTTAACCCAATAAATTATCTTTATTTATGCAAATAGCTAAAACATACTTAGACTCGAATATAAATTTTCATTTACAATATCAGTGGTCAGTGTTATACCAGGAACCATTACGACACTGAACGCATACCAAAGTGATAGAGACAAAATAATATTGTGAACAAGTATACATAAAATTACCACATGCTTGTTTTTAATTTTATGGCAAACGATAGTCAAATCATTATCACACTTCATGATCAGAAACCGAGACTGATTGATTCAAAAGAACCCATACTCGTAACTTCGGCGTAATGTGAATCTCTGGCTACTGTCAATGGGGCGAATCATACAAAATGGAGATAGCCATCGGATGTGGGCGAAGAATGAGACAGTTAATTCTAATTATGGTCGTATTGTGCGGCGAAATTTTATTGCTATCTCATTGGCACACTCATTATGAAGCCCGACGTAGTAATTGTATTCCATTGTGCTCCGCTGTTCAGTAACTAAGAGTTTTTACCAAAACCGTGTGAATTTAGCACGAGGGTCATGCAATTTGAGTGGAGTTTGCTGACTTAATATTGTTAATTGAAACTGCTGGCGTGATTTTAGTATCGGCGATTCATTAACAAAGCAAACTATAACTAATTATATTCTGAATCATACACTAAAGATTATATCGACATCAAAATATATTATTAGTAGTAGTAGAAGTAGGAATCTTCGTAACCAGCTATGCAAATAAAATGAATCAGAAAATATTTTTACCCATATAAAACTTTACTTAATCCAATAAATGGATTAAAAATGATAGCGTTCATAAATCGATTACGTTGAAATCCTTATTCAAATATAGAATGTGATTTGTTAAAAATAATGACCTCAAAGGCTTTTGCTAATAGAATAACAATATAAATAACTGCTAACTGTTATTATTGTGTAGTTATTTCCGAACACACGTTGGCCTTTTAGGAGCCCACTGATGGATTCTGTAGTTTCATCGCGGCCTGTCGGAGCGATTAGCACTCTGACAGCTAATTTATATACTCAACTTACTATTCTATTCCCGGCGGGGAGGTTGTAGACCTCGTTACACGTAGACGCGCCAAATAAAATTGTTTAAACAAACTATTGAATTAGCTCAATAATGTTTTAGTTAGTTAACGTAAACAATTTCCTGTTGAAATTAGCCTTTCGCCCATAAAGTAAGCAGAATGTTACATTTACAACATGTATAATACCTATTGTCGATTATTTTTACCCATGTAATGAAAATATTATTGTTTTCCAATAATTCAATACAGAAAAATGCATGCCTTACTGCTACCAACATCGTAAATGTAGCAAAAATCTGCGATTATATGCAGCAAACGATCATTATAGTAGAAAATAAAGGCAGATGCGCTAGAATCACACCTCATTGCTTTTTCCATGACATTGCACGATACTATAAAAGATAGTGAGTTTTGTAATAAAGATACTATAATTTATGACAGCTGAAAATGCGATTGCAGTTTTGAATTGAATAACTTACTCAATTTTATTGTGTGACAGACATTATATTATTATTATTAACATCATGTGTCAATAAGAAAATATTTTTTTTACTAATTATTTATCGACGCATACTCTAATAGCTGCTCAGTTATTTAATGAAATATTGTGTTTGACAAATCTGAAATACAATTCTAAGAGATTACTAAAGCAATGTTAGGAGACATTGTTTGAGATCGAAACATCTTCTGCGCAACCGACCCTTTGATTCTAAATCGGGAACAATTTTCGAAATGGCCCGCTTAGACAAATAATTTGGGAACAAATTGCTCCAACAGTTGAACTGTAAAATGACTTTGTTTACGTAGTCGAATACATCTCGCACTGATTACAAAGATACTATAATAACTATCTGCATTCACGTTTATGGGATACGAGAGTTTATGGTGAGGGAACAATACATAATCAGTTAAAATAAAAACTATTCTTTTAAAGCAACACTTTCATGAAAAGTCATCATCATAATCATTATCGCATAACAGGTCATGAGTTCCTCTAGTTTAAATACTCGAGCAGCCCCCTTAGAATAAAAAACGAAACGTTAGATGAACTTTCGTTTCGCTTCATTGTGATTGGTCGCCTGATTCACGCGTCGAAATCTCGACTAATCAAGAATCACGCGTCGGATTGTTGATCAGTCACAATGACTTGAAACGAAAGTTTGTGTAACGTTTCGTTTTTCATTTTAAGGAGCAGTTTAACTTTAAGACTCGCTAAAGTAAAATCGTATGATGATTGCATATTCAATTTATGGGCATACGTCGTATCAGGTGAACGTGATGAATATTTTTTTTCTTTGAAGATGGGTTTCTTAGCGAGACACTGGTCTAGGCACATATTTACATTTCAAAGTAGATCACGAGCCTGCCTTATATGAGAGAGAAAATTGGCAATAATATAATAAATATTATACGCATATTCGTACATGCTACATTTTAGTTAGCCTTGCTGTAAAACCAAGGACTGCAAAGACAGTGTTAGCGAGTTCGCTAGCTTTGACGATAGTGATTAAATTGAATCACTATCGGTGTTGCCTAAAATATTTTTTAAAAAACAATTTCATGGTCATTTAAAACAATTTAAAATTTATATCCAGAACAGTCTTAATAATACTATAGAAATCAATTTAGTACACTGTAACTATTTAATAAATTAATTGCCTTGGGCGTATTACCACCTAGCTGACTAAACACTGTAATTTAATTTAATATTTAGATCGCTATCAAAATGTTTTCGATAATTCATCAAAAGAGTTACAATTAATTTCGTTCCACACATGTTTTATGTTGTTCTCGGAAACTCGTTTATACATATCGCAGCACCATCGCTTATCATCTTTAAAGAGACATAAATTCACGAAAAATCGTTATTCCAAGCCATCACCCTAAAAGCAGGGCTGTTTGTGTGCATTGCATGCTCGTAAATTACCCTACGACGACGCACTAAAATAGCGTAACACCCCAATGCCATGGGAACGAAAGACCCACCCTACGACCTCACGCTAAATGCCTACAAATCTGTCGAACGAAGTTGAATCAAAAAGACATCGAGGTAGACGTAGTGTCGCGATTAGAAACGCCCGTTCAATAAACAATTTATAGAGGGATAAAGAAATTTCTCAAATAAGAATGATAAATGCATTAGTCATGCGAAGAAAGGACTGCGTAAATAGGACTAAGGCGGAAGGTTGAACAATGAAGGAGTAGGGCCTCAGCGGAAGCATCGCGGATTTTTCCTTGTTATCCAAACAACAATGGAAGTCAGTTTCTTCACTCACCTAGACTGCATGCCGTCTTTTGTTTTATTAATTATCCAACGGATAGAATAATTAAGCTCTGATTCGAGGCCGTGATTAAACCCGCTCTATTCTTAAATATTAATAATATCAGGTGCACATTGTTTGGTTGTTAAATGAAGGTAATTATCTGCGTGCTCCATGTTAATTTATTACACAAATTTTATCAAAGAGCGCCCCTGCGGAGAATTATTTAAACGTGTTTGTTTATTAAAATATTTAATCAATGTTACCCCCACGCTTTAAGATTTCAATTAGGGTTGTATCGGTAGGTGTGAATTGAGTAGCTCAAATCGCCGATCCGTCATTCAGTGACAGTAGTCTCTGTGGAGTGATGACCAATGGAGCAGTAAATATCTATGGTTTCATGGCACCAGCACCATCAATCAGAGTGTTCGCAATACGACCGATAATGTATCGCCAACAACCCAATATTTAATTGTTGATGGATTGCTACGAATCCCCGGCAGGCGAATTATACGGCTGAGTATAATATTTTTGTGCGAAGAATTTTTTCATTTGCTCCAGCCGTGCATATTCGATACGGATTTATTATTTTCATCTTTACATCTTACCCTCTTTTGAGCTCGGAAGCGATACGTGAAATGACGGAAGATATGAAGGGCGGTAATGTTAGAAAATTGTACTTTATTCGATTTTGATAGACTGGATGTTGGATTTAGGTCCCAATGTCATTGAAAGGTTTCAATGAGCTGATACGTTTTTGATTTTAAGTAATATTCTTTTTGGAATGGAATTTTTTCGTGACATTTTTAAGGCTGTGACGTGGTTCGACACCCACCCACCCTTAACATTTTCTCCCCACGTGGACAATGAGTGGACACCGGGCAACTGTTTTATGACAATTTACAATTCGCTGGCTATGTCTATTTCTCTGTAAAACAGGCTATACCTACATTGTATATAGTTCTGTATTTAAAGATGTGTTCGTCAAAAATTATGAAAATTATATTATTTTACTAACAAAACATCATTAAAATCATGTTGTGTGTTCCTACTTAACTTTAATATAATTTTAACTTAAGGCAGTGTTATCTTAATTCAACAAGGACAACTTCTTAAGTAGCTTTTTGATATATTTGTCCCTCAGCGATAAGCTGCAGACTTAAATGTCAGACTCGTCGTAAAATAGTTAAATAAGACTGTTAAGATTACAAGAAAATAAATATAAAATAAATAGCTTGTCATCTTTTGGTCGTTCTTGTTTTACAATAAATATAAGTTGACCTGTGACATTGTTTTTATTTACTATAAAGAAAAAAATTACAGAGCATAAGTGAATGTATAAAGCTTGTAGGTATATTAATTTATATTGAATCAAGAATTATATCTATACTAATATAAACCTGTAACAGAGTTGTGTCTGTAGATTAAAGATATTTGAGAAAAAATTGCTGTAATAGGCTATATAGGCGTGTCTCAACCCAAAACATTTTATTTTGAATTTTTGTCTGTTTGTTTATCTGTTTGTTTGTTCGCGCATCACACAAAAACTACTGAACGGATTTTGATGCATTTTTTTTTATTTGAAAGGTCTTGGTTAGCCTTAAAAACTGGTATACATTTTATCCCGCTACTATATCGGGAACCTGAGATATAACCGAAAAACTAGCTTTTGGCTGCAGCGAATCCGCAGGCAAAGGCTAGTTATTAATACATTTTGAATAGATACCGCGGTGGAATAAGCTAATAAGAACGTTCAATTGAGAATACCTTTTTTTTTGTTAAGGCGGGATAAAATGTTTTTAGCTGCACACCCTGTCGTTCGGGGCAACGCAGGGTAGTCTGGGGCCTTCACCCACTAAAGAAACCCGCCGTGTGCCGTCTCTCCGCCTTTGTGGGTGGGCCACTGGGACTATGTTACATTCCTTCGGTGGTTCAATTGGGAATACCTACGTAAAATACATGAACTAATTGAAATGAATTATAAACACAAAGCTAATTAATAATAGCATAACTTATGGCAGATTTGTAACGTTTAGTCAAAACCATCCGGTTAAAATTATATAATTTATGAGTTGATATCGATACCCCAGTATCGGTCGCCCACATTCCCAATTACCTATACGATAAGAGACTTATTTATGAGCATAGCATCTAAAAGTATTCAAATTCATTGTTTCTTATCCTGAAAAAGCTTACCTATAGATACAGTAAGCTCTGGAGATATCTCTTCTTTATCTGAAACAAGAATAGGCTTTTAAAGCGAGAAGCGCCTGATAGCAGTTGGAATAATTATGTGACCTCTTAAAATCGGATTTTCAAAGCCAACAGGACTTCGACTGATGTATTGGTTTCAAAGTTAAGGTGATATCAAATTACATGAATGAATTCTTAGTGTATTTTGGGTGTTAGATGGCTATGGCTGATAAGAATCGGTATTATAGCATGGGAATTGTGGTTTACTGACCATAAAACTTTCATATCATAGAGTCAAGTGTTCGTTGCGATTGTTGCTGTCTTTTTATTCGTGTGATAATATTTTCATTTGTGTCTCAATAATGTTTCTGTAACTGACATATATTTTATTGTTTAAGGGGAAAAAGTAAACAAGTAAATTCTTTTCACAATTTTCTGAAGTAAGATTTAAATTTTCAAATATAGGCAAATAGTTACTTCGAACTATTTTTTTTAAATACAACATTCTGCACTTAGGAATAATCCTTATATCGCGGGAGACTTTACAAACATACAATTTCACGGACACAAAGTACATCCAGACTCAGAACAACCATTTGTGGATCACACGAGGAGTTGTGGGAGTCGAACCCACAACACTCGGGCGGGAGGCCGGTATCTAAACCACTCCACCATTTGTTACCACTTCAATGTGTAGTAATACTGTTGAAAAAAATCTATTGGTCCTGTAATATAGTTCAGGCGTTACAAGGCAACTATTTTCTCCAAAAACCGAATCACGCCTAAATGGAATGAATGGGATCGATGGGTTAAAATGGACGTAGCAGCTACCCTTTTGCTTCCAGAAACAAGCAATTTAATCATCCTACTGTTAGTGTAGATTTTTTTCAAACTTCTCTTCATTTATGTTATTCTCTACCTTGGTCGTAAAGCATTAAGTAATTTGATAATTTCTTAAGACTCCTATAGAGAAAATAAGGCAGAGGCATTTCGTATTTTTAATCATTCGTGGATTTATTTGAAAATATAACCACCAACTTAATAATTCAATGCATACAAAGACACGGGTATCAGATACATTTATAATTGGCATTTTAATATAATGAGCTTTCAGCATTTATTACGAATATTTTACGTTTATGAGGCCAGCAAAAGCGAATTCACCAAAAATTACTCACGCGACCTAAATCTTAAATTTTCTTTATTTTAATCATATTTTGAAATCCCGGTATTTGCAAGTAGTAAGCATTGTAAGGAAGGATGCTGTAATTATGCGCATGGTTTTATATTGTATGTAAAATAGGTAGACAGTATGAACTCAAAGAAAATATTTGCATGGATTGAAGTGCATAGTTTAATAACAAAAACTATACATATGTTATGTGAGTTCGTGAAATATCTAAATGTATGCACATTTTGTAGAGGAAAGAAGATAATCGAAATTATTTTGACTTATAAGTCTTATTAAACTATTTTTAAAGAGAAAGAAGCAGCCATTATTACAGTGATAGTCCATCGGTAAAATCAAAACTTCAGCACTCGCTCGGTATACATCAATACGTTATCGAAATTTTTCAAATGATGGTTATTTATAAATCCTCCTTAGTAAAGAAAAATCATGGAGAGGAAACGTCTTTCTCGACGATTTGTGAAGTCTGCCAATCCACACTGGGCCAGCGTGGTGTAGTGAGGACTTCTCACTTGTAGAGGAAATGGGGTATGAAATAAAATTGCAACAAAGAGGTTACTCAAGTACGCTCCGAATGACGCATGCCTTTATAAATGCTTTTTAATTATGATTTATGTATTTAGCTGGAGACTATGATTTCCTTCGTGACAAAACACGTTAAGTTCTTTTACACGAACTTCTACGAGAGCCGTTTAGGGGGCGACAATTTTTTTAAATAGATCTGACCCATTCTAGTTTTAAAAATCATTAGGCAGGGTAACACTACCCTGTTCGTTGCCCCGGACGATGGGGTGTGCAACCGCACACCCCACCGTACGCACATTTTTCCCGCCTAAATGAAAAAAAGGGTAACGCTCTTTGTAGATCAAAAAGCCTTCTATAAGAATCATAAGGGATGAGAAAACAATGATTGTGAAATAGGTGCATTACATCGACCTAAGGGTATACGTATATAGTGATTTATGAGTTAGCCTTTTGCATATTTTCCTTACCAAGTAAAACCAAGGAAATACTTTAAATGAGACATTGTAAATAAACACAAAGTGTGAAATCGTAAATAACAGTTACGAGCAAGAATATGAAATATTAATTGTAAAATTAAGTTTACCTGGTCGATACAATGTATGAAAATACTACCGATAGATGGTGCAGGCTTTACCCAAGACGTTAAGTATTAATGTGTTTTCGAAATTAGCAGTCATGAGCAATTGTTACGATGCCTGAATTGGCAAAGTATCTGGACGGTATCCAGGAGATGCAGGTTCAAATCCTGCTCGTGACAATTATTTTTTTAATTTCTAAATATGAGACATTGTATTTATATGAAGTAACCGAGTAAGCGACAAAGTTACATGAGATATGGATAACTTAATAGTTTATTTTTTATTACTGTCGTAGTAAGTGAATGGCATAAAATGGAAGTATCAGATGTTACTGTTACAAGAACTAATGTATCTATTTGTAACTTGTGTTTCCGGCTTTTTGCTCTCTCGGCTATTACATTGATTTGTGGTACTATTCTGAATGCATGTTTTTTATACACGAATAATTCATTTTAAAGTAAGTCGATACGCAGACCTTGTAAATGTAATAATGAATTATCTAAAAATAATTCAAGGTATTTAGTTAAGGTGTGTTTGCCTTTTTTCTTTGTCCTTCCTTTTGGAAGAACAAACTAATGTGATCTTTTGTGTAACAATTATTTAGTAATTAAGCATAGAATGGCATAATTATCCGAGAAAAATAAACAGTTCTTATAAAAGTGTCTGAAATTAACTTTACTATGGAATGTAGTTTGTTCACGAAATGGACTGGATTATAAATTTTTAAAACTTTATTTTAAGAAAATTAATACATTTTTATGTTTATTTTAATTACTATTTGTTTTACAGAATAAGTAGTCATCACTACATACTGGCTGCAAAACCAACGACTGCAAACACTGTGATATTGAGTTATAACCTCAGTCTAAGGTAAAATACATACCTCTAATTACCCTTAAAAATACTAGTACCTTGCAAAATACATAGGTACCTCTAATTTTTCGAAATTATATGTGCGGAAAAAGAGACTTCAGTTGTTCCGTGATCATGGCGCTTGCAACAGTGCCGAAATATCGGAAACTCGTAAGTAAAAATTTACATGGTATAAATCCCGAAAAAACGTTTAGAATTATAAGTGACCATGAAAGTTTGAAATTCTATATGTGTACTTATTTGTTAACAAATTATCACTGCTTGGTGAAAGAAAGCATTGTGAGGAAACCTGCAAGCCTAAGAGATTTACGCGACAACTTGCTAAGTATACCAACCTGCAGTGGGCCAGCGTGGCGGAATATGGCCTAAAACAAGAGACCTGTGCCCAATTAGTGAAACAGTAATAGGCTGTATGAAAAAAATAATTTGGTGGATTTTTTCCTAGCTTGTTTTAGTGTTACTATACACTATTGCTTAATAATTATTTTTTAATTAATTATCAAAAATTACATATTTAAAAAATAATAATTAGTTTTTATTTAATTAGTAATATTGGTAACGGATAAAGCATAGATAATGTCCGCCCTTATTTCATACTACTGCCTGTTGTTCTCCTGTAGTGAAAGCGCTCAAGATAACATGCCCGACTGTAAAATGTAATGCGCTGTATAGTGTATAACACAGTTATACATGTATTTACATATATCGTTATAAGGTAAATCTGTGATATATACGCGTATACAATTTACATTTTTGCTTATTCATTTCGTCGCTCGATGACGTCGATAAGTGGTCGTTGGTTCGGCCGGAACTCAGTTTTTTCATCCCTCAAACTCTCAAGAGCCTTGCAAAATGTCTTTTGAATGACTTTTTCTCCTTTAGAGTACATTTTGACATCTTTTTTACGGTAGCACTTAAAATGGTTGTCGTTGGCATAAATGTTTGTGTAAGGAATTGATTAAATTTTTTTTTGTTGCCTCTGCAGGTAATTCAAAACATGATTTTATTTTTATGATTTTAAAACCCAAGATAAGCCATATTATTTTAGAAGTAATATTTAGATATTTATAAGAATATTTTAACTAATAATAAAAATTACATAAACGTGTAACAAAAATACCTAGTTCATCTGGTCTAAAATTTTTTTTTTCAACTCAGTTCACTACTAAATGCAACCAAAAATATTTAACAAAATATTTAAAATATTATTAAATAATAAATTTCTTAATATATACGTACATACCTTAGTTTTAAATCCATTTTAACATAAAACAGTCTCCTCACAGAACTCTAAATTTCTTAGTTCTGTAAGCCTACTAAACTAGAACACTCAAGGATGCACTTAACTTAATATTAATTTCAAAAGTTGTTTACACTGACGTTTGAAATTCGCGGCAAATACACAAAACGCGACACACCCTTCCTTACTCAGAGCTGGGAATCAACTAAAGCCTGTCCCGTCGAGCGCCCGTTCGTACCATGGAAAACAGGATGACTGAGGGGTGGGCGTAAGCGGGGGATACTCAGGCCAAATCAACTCGGGCCAACATTTGCCCAGAAAACAGCGAAGCTCAAACATCAATAAGGAAGTATCTTATTAAGCATTAATAACCTCGACTTTGTACTTCAATTAGATAAAATCATTTGATGTGATATCCTAAACAGAGATTTGTGGCCTGAAGGCGGTTCCAATGCAGGATAATTAAGGCGATTTTGGAAGCATAACTTTGACTCGACCGTAATCGAAGTTTTACTTGTAACATACTTTATTTATTCTTGGATCAAAGTGCTTTTCATACTTTGTTTTGAAACAAAATTGTTTTCTTTTTATCAACTCAATAACAATTTTGAAGATTGAAATGGTCATTTAATGAGACTTAATTAATTTATAACACTATTGAAACATGACGTATTTACGTTATTCACGAAATAGGTTGACCATTTCTGGTCGTTCTTATTTCATTCGCTCCTAATATTTTTAACAATTAGGCACCTATATTTCAGTATGAAACGTATTTGGCAATTCAAAGAGAGTAGAACTCAAGGATTTATTGTCCGGTTCTTTGAATGATAGATAGCTCTACATCTTTTGCGATCGCATCTATGATGCTATGTAGTTAATGCGCGTCCATCATACGTATTTTGTGTTTGAATAATTAATATTTTGTATTATTAACGATATTCTAGCCGCGATGCTTGCCTATTAGTTACCTTTACTTATCCCAGCATGAATAGGTAGGCTCGATCGGGGAAGTACCACCCTTTCACAGAATGTTACCATGAAACAACGGTCGGTAACTCTACCGTTGTGTTTTGTATGGTTAGTGAGAGCGAGTGGCCAAACCCGCGTCCCTATTCTCCTTTTATTATACTCCTTCCTTATTTTTGTTCCATCTATTCATATAACGCGCGCAAAGCCTCTGCTGTTACAAGCATTTATAAGCTACGGTAACCGCTTACCAGCCAGCTTGTTTGCCAGCTACGTGGTATATAAACAAAATCTCGTCTAATAAATTAATTATCAGTATGCAAAAATAGCTATACCATAGAAACCATTCATTTTTCTGGGATAAAAGACAGCTTATATCCTGTCCGGAATATAATGTGTGCACAATTTAGCCGTGTAGGGCCGGCATTAGAATTGTCCCACCCCTCTCTACCCACGGGAGTCGTAAGAGCCGACTGAGGGAATTCCGGGGGAGTGGGCAGCAGCACTCCCTCGAGTATTAACAACATTCACTGCGATCGCCAACCCGCCTGCCAAGCGTGGAGATTACGGCATTATCCCCCATGACGGGACTGCTCGTTGTGGCGTTCTCTTGGGGAGGCCAATGTCCAGCAGTGGACGTTGAAAGGCTGATGGATGGATGACTGGACAATTTCATCATGTTCAATTCAGTAGTTATGGCGTGAAACCGCAACAAACAAATGGGCCTCGTGGCGTAGTCGGTAGTGTAACCGACTTCCGTGCACGAGGTCGTGGGTTCGATTCCCACCCAGGACAATTATTTGTGTTTCATCACACGCAGATATTTGTACTGCGTCTGGGTGTTTTCTATCTATTATATGTATGTATTTACAAAAAAAAAGTAGTATATTATGTATTATATCCGTAATCTGGTACCCATATCACAAGCGTTAAGCTTAGTTTGGGACCAATAAAAAAAAAAAAAAACTTCCGCCTTTATAATAATAGTGAGGATGCGAAAGTGTGTTTGATTGTTTCTTATGCTTTCACGCTAAAAGATTTTTATAACCACTTAACTAATATCAAATATATTCACATAATTTCAAAAAACCTCTAAAAGTCAGAGTTGTGTGCCGTACGAGGTCTGGACCTTGGACTGGGGATCAAACTCGATACCACTGTCTTTACAATCCTTGGTTTTACCGCTGGGCTATCACTGCTTTTGTAATAACGGCGCTCTTTATATAGCTTTAATAATTACATAGCTTTTACTCGCGGTTTCGCTATGGGTATAAACTATAGCAATAAGCAATACTCTCTTTCATACCAACTTGCTCTCTTACGTCGTCGTTACGAATGCGGTCAGTCAGCTTCACTCCACAGATTCTCTGCAGAGATCGCATTTCAACCGCATTGATTTTACTCTCATGCTCATTTTTGTATACCTAACTCTCACTTCCATATAATAACGTTGGGACAAGCACTGCGTTATGTATTGCGACACGTGCCTTCTGGCTGAGGTAATGACTGCTGAGAAATTATCCCATTGTTCCGTTCACTCTATTTCCCGCATTTATTCTTCTCTCTATATCAGTGGTGTACCTTCCGTCCCGACTGAATCCACATCCAAGATATACAAATTCATCCACTTGTTATAGCACACCATTGCCTATTGATACTCTAACATCAGTTCTGGTTTCTCCTCATTCAAAAACCATTATTTAGGTTTTGCCCACATTCACCCATAGGCCTACTTCAGTCTTAAAATTGTTTAATAATAATTCATAAACATCTAATCAGTAAATACGTAGTTTTAAAAGACATAAAATGTAATTGAACGAAGTGCAGCTGATTATAAATAGAGCTATAAAATCAAATCATACTCGCCTACATTCTCATCAGTTTAATACGGCTATTAGATAGGTAAAAGTTCTATTAATAAAATGTCTGCATCGCTATTGCACTGCAAGCTGAGAATAATCTGTATTGATCTAGTTTAAATTTAGCTTAAAAGGGGCACGTAAAGGGAATGCTCAGTGCTTCCGAACGCGCAGACTCGTAGAACTCAATTCGAATTAAGAGTATCATTTAGAATTGGAATTGATACCATAAAATAAACTAAAACAGTCTATTTTATGGATTTTTCGATTTGTTGACATCAATATATCTATATTTTATTATTTTTATGTATATTTTAGGTAAGCACTTGAAATGCTCAGGTATGAAGAAGAAGTAATAGTAATTACTACAGAAGAAGAGTAATAGTAATTACTCTTCCACGTTTAAGATTTTTTATGGGTGAGTGACGGTAAGTAGCTATCATTTTTTGATATTTGACATGCTTAGCCATATAAATTAACACAAAGTACGAAAATATGATATCGAAAATAACAGTCACGAGCAGGATTTGAAGCTGTATCTCCTGGAATATTGTCACAGATTCTTTGCCAATTCAGCCATCGTGACAATTTCTCGGGACTGCAAATTTTGATAACACATTCATCCTTAATATCTTGGATGACACCTGCGCCATATGTCGGGTGTATTCGTATACATTATTCCGACCAGGTCCACACAGACGAAGTCACGAACATACTCTAGTGTATTTTTTTATAGTTTTAGATGTGTTTGATTTCTTTAAATGTGCATTTTAATAGTTAGTACATCTATCATTTTTAAACCGAGTACACAAGAACAAGTAGTATTATAATGTAATCCATTGCGTGTAGTGTATGCGGGTTAAATGACAAATTGATGCATTTATGACACATCATTTTAATACACGGCAGTTTATACTGGCGCTGAATAATAGAGTCGTGATGATAAAGCAAAAATACGTAGAAACAATGTTCGTCAAGTATCTGTTACAGTTATTATGAACTCTTTCATATACCGTAATTATTTCTTTGATAGATGTCATATTATACGTAGGTAGGTAAGTAGTGTAATAAATACTAGATTGTGCTTGTGATTCCCTTCGCATAGATATCAGAATATAATTACGTCACTCTACAATACATTAATTAACTATATGCAAAAATAGTTATCCCTCAGCTAATATCAATTCTAGACTCCAGACAATATTATGTATGCAACATTTCATGCCGTGTGGGGCCGGCTTTAGAATTGTCCCACCCCTCTCCACCCATGGGAGTCGTAAGAGCCGACTGAGGGAATACCGGGGAAGTGGGCAGCAGCCTTCGAGTATTAACAACATCCACTGCGATCGCCAACCCACCTGCCAAGCGTGGCGATTACGGCACTATCCCCCATTCTTGGGGAGGCTTATGTCCAGCAGTGGACGTTAAAAGGCTGATGGATAGATGGAACATTTCATGATGATCGGTTCAGTAGTTATGGCGTAACAAACAAACGCACTTTCCCATTTATAATATTACTACGAGTAATACTAGTAAGTATACTTACTTTTTTGATTGCGAGAAATTTTAAGCTTTTTCTAGGACTTTTTTTTAAAATAGTAATAAAACTGGCCTGTGTGTGATATTTGAACCTGCGAGTCTTCCATCGCTGGTGGAAACATTTTCGACCATTGAGCCATCGTAGATATTTTCTCCACCATGTTTGGGGTATATAGGTATTATATTTTAACAAAATTTATATAAGTAGATATTTAAATATAAAAAAAAATTACCCTGTCATTTTCCCAAGGGATATCTATTTTTATAGATAGACCTAATGTTTAAATTTATTTAAAAAAAATTGGTATCAAATACATTATGGAATGTGTTTCTGAAGTTTGTACAGAAGTCAATTGGGGGCAGAATATCGTAACTTATATATAATAATCCTTCGATCAACTAAACACAAACGCATTAGTAGAAGATTCTCTGAGCTTTTATACGTCCACAAAATAATTGAAGTTGGACAACAAAATCGTTAATTCAAAGCCCATAATTGCAGTAAAGTCATGTTTCTCCCAGCATGAATGGGCTTGCTCGACCGGTGAAGTAGCACCCTCTCACAGAAATTCGTCGTAAAGCAACAGTAATCTTACTGTTGTGTTTCGTATGGTGAGTGAGAGTGCTGGATGGTTTATATTTTCTCGTTCCCTCCTTATTCTCCTCGCTGTCCACCATAAAATCTCCTCTCATTCATCCTTGCCTTGGGGTTTGAGACGCGTAAGCGATACCTTGGTGTTGCTAGCAAGGTATCGCCTCTTTAGGCTCCCGTAACCATTTACCATCAGACAGATCAGAGGCTATATGCTTGTTTACCACCCAAGTAGTATATATGATAATTCTTTAAAAAGGTAGAAAAAATTCATCACCACGTCAACAACAACAGTGATAAAATATTATAGCAACATTACGTTTATAACATGTTTCAGAAGGTATATTACGTATAAAATTTATCTAGTATAGCTTATGGAACATGTTCTGAAAGTAATACCGCCATAGCATTCACTGTCAAGACTACTCATATTCCAAGAAAATATTCATGTTTCGTACTATTTTGACGTCTTACAGACAAGTTAATCGGTAAACTTTACGTTGAGAACTGCTATGACTGCTACGAGTTAATCCTCTGAGCTCACGAAATCTCAAAGATACAGTCAGCCGGCCTCGTGGCGCTAGTTTGTATACACGCATTATCTTGTGCATATACGGATTTAAATTCACTATGGTATGTACTTATTATTATTCATTAATCATCAGTCAATATGCTAACAGCTGTGACATCGATGTCTTGTAATGTTTTCCATATATGGCATATGTGACGTGACTAAAATGCGTGAAATTCATTAATGTATAAAGTTTCTTTTTGATGCTTTGATACGCCTACCTTTGTGACCTGTTTTATAAAAGAAATTACGGTATGCAGTTTTAAGCGTTTTAATATCATTTTTGCCAAAACATGCCGGCAAATTACACACTTGAAGAATATATTCTTAAGAAATCTCTCATAGAACTATAATTTTTATTAATTTGTTTTTATACAATTTACATGCAAGTATAATATCTAAGGTTTTTGAAGAAAACATGTAATAAATCACTTTTGATAAAAAATATGTACTTAAATAGCCGTTTTTCGTGTTTTTTGCCGTGTGGAGCCGGCACCAAGAATAGCTCCACCCCGTCTCTTCCTATGGGAGTCGTATAAGCCGACTAAGGGATTACCGGGGGACCGGGCAGCAGCGTTTCCCTGTGTACTAAAGGCATCCTCTGCGATCGCCAATTGCCTGCCAAGCGTGGCGATCATGGTAAAACCCCCATTTTGGGGAGGCCTATGTCCAGCAGTGGACGATGAAGGGCTGATGGATGGATGGATGACTTAAATAGCATTTTCTAACATATTTACCTAGGTATCTTAATTTTTTTTTACAATCTGCGCTAAGGAATGATCCTTGTATCGCGGGAGACTTTACAAACATTAAATAAATATATAAATAAATAATCTCGGACATTTTCACATAGCGTCCTCTGGTCCCAAACTAAGCTTAACACTTGTGCTATGGGTACCAGATTAGGGTATATAACATATTTTACTTTTTTTTTGTAAATACATACATATAATAGATAGAAAACACCCAGACGCAGTACAAATATCTATGTTCATCACACAGTCAATCGCAGACTGCGCTAATAGGCCGCATCGTCTGCATATAGCAGTGAGTTAACCACTAAGTCGCCCATCTGAACTCCCACATTCATTTCATTCATCCTTTGGGGACATTTGTCCAGATATATATGATAAACAGTCTGGCTGATAGAACGCAGCCCTGTTTAACGCCAATATTTACATTAAACCAGGGCGACATTCCATCATCTAGCCGCACACAAGCTCTGCAGTCCATGTAGTTGGACTGCACCGCTTGCAGCAGTCTATATACAGTTAATACCATACTCTGGCAAAATGTTCCAAAGTTCCTTTCGTACAACTGTGTTTTTGTTTTTCATACCTCTTTCAATAATAACAAACGAATCAGAATTAACAAAAAATACCACCTTTATTTATAGGTACATTTAAAGTGTACCTATTTAGTATAACTATTAATACTTTCCCCACAAACGTTTTACATCAACGCTACTTAATCCGTGTCCGTGTCGTCGGCAGCTTAAGGGACAATAAAACAATGCACACAGTCGGAAACGTTTCCTTCCTAAAACTATCAATTTAACAGCTGTAGACAGATTTAACAATTATTATTAAATCGTAGACGCTATTATAATTACTTACGAACTTTATAACTGCCTCTGTGGTGCAGCGGTAGTGTGAGCGACGGCTGATCATGAGGTCTTGGGTTCGATTCCCGGGTCGGGCAGTGTTATTGAGCTTTTTCGTAAATATAAAAATTTCTTAGTAGCAGTCCGGAGTTTACAAATGTGCCCGGTAGACGGCAATAGGACCTATTACGTGGAACTTAAACATAGCTGGCGAACCGTGGGTGTGGAATACACCTCTGCCTACCCTTTCGTGGAATACAGGCGTGATGCTATGCTTTTAAATACGAAGTTTAAGAATGAATTATTCAACTCATAAATTAGGATGAGCTTGACCAAATTAGGAGGGTAAATTATCACTGCAACGAAGGTGGTCCCTTAAACGGAGTAAGTTATAACTAATTTAATTAATGTTCGCGAAAAAGTACAAGTTAATTAAAACTCAATTGGACTAAAGTTACTTTCTGAGATACCAAAAGATTTATTTACTTAAAGAGCCAGTTGATTTGTTTTTTGTTTTGATTTGAGACATTTTAATCAGCTTAAAGTGCGCCGCTATATCTATAGGTAATAAAATAATAAATTCTGATCATATAAATAAACTAGCTGGAGCTAGCGAGTTCGCCTGCGAAGACCTAAAAAAAATTTAGTAGGTCACTCTATCTCACGCAAAATATTAATTATCTCTATGCATCAATTGGGATCCCGCAGAGCCTAACATTTTATGGTGACAAAAAGTATAGAGGTAATAAACTGTCTTTGTGCCAAATTTTAAGCAAATCTATTCAGCCGTTTTTACGTGATTGAGTAACAAAACAGAAACTTTCACATTTATAATATTAGTAGGATATAAAAACTCCTTGCATATTCAATTTGACTCGTCGTAGATATCACTGTAGTAACAGAGTCTTTGAAATAGTTACGGAGTAGTGCCCTGGCCAAATGAGTCATCGTGGCAAGTTAATTTGGGCATCAATTTAGCTGAAACCAAGATCGTCCTAAAACATCGATAGTTTGCTACTTTAAATTGTAGAACACTACGTTTACTTTGGCCACATTTCGTATATATAGCAAAGTAGAGTAGTTACTTAATATAAAGGTTGTTAGTTAGTTGGTTTTAGTTTTTATTATATAGTATGTAGGCCAGGAGCCGTGGGGATTTGATGGGAACAACTGCCCATCGAATATTTTGTTATAGACATTGCTCTCGCTTTCATCAAACTGAACTGGCAGCGAGCTCATCAGTTATCTGCTGAAAGATTGATGATTATTGGAGTAGTAATACCCTATTGTGATTACAGTAACGGAAATATCGCCGCAATGGAAATATACTAATTGTGGCATGTAAAATACGTTGTAGAACAAACCGGGAAAGGAATCCGGTCCAGTCAACTGTGATATGATTATTGATTAAATTATTATCTACATAAAGCCTCAATATTTTTATAATATTTGTATAAAAATACCGTGAAGAAAGGCTTTATATATAATATGGGTACGCCAACTAAAAACACTGCTTCAATGAGACAGCGAGGTTTCAGGGTAAATGAAAAAATATCATCCATATGACAATTTTTTAGATTCTTCATGATTTTTTTAAAACCGCTGCACCGGTTTTGATTTAATTGGTGATCCAATTTAAATTTTTTGGAATAAACCCCTTTCGAACAAAAAATACATTTGTAAGTCGGTTTACATATAAGGGAGTTAGGCCCGAACACACATAAAAAAATATAAACATCCAAATTGAAAACCTCTTCCTTTTTTGAAGGCTGTTAAAAATCACATACAATATAAGATTTTTTATAAATTCCTTTACTTTTATGCCCTTGTTTAAACATACTTTATATTATGTATATTTTGTTGTGTTCAAATTCATTACTTAGCGGCGTTGTGCTATCTTGATTGATATTTATGTGTTTCATTATACAGCGTAGTATTGCCACATATTTGCGTTATAAATTCATATGTAGATGAAATCATTTAAATTAATTAGTAGCTTGATTATAGTAATAATACTTTTTTATCCCCAAGGTTAATATACCTATTAGAAGTACGCTGGTTATGGGGCCTATTAGAAGGAAGTACAAAAAATATACGTAAAGCCAGAAAAGTAATGTTAAATTTTAATTTTAGAAGTAATGCCAAAGCCAAAAGAAATATAATAAAATTAAAAGAGTAGACTCACAAAATAGAAGTGACGATATTTCCACATTAATTTCGAGTGTTACCATTACCACCGGGTTGTCAACTTAAATCGCGAATGCAATTTTAACCCCGGTCAATTCCCGAATGTTTACTAGACATCTTGGAACGGTTCCAAAGTTTCACTACTAACTGTTACTGTAGAACGTATAGTGTTAACGTAGAATGGCCCTGAAATCTGAGCACTTCTCGTGCCATTTTAATTTTGTCCGTCTGTCCTGCTTCGTTAAGCTCAAGAGGCTACTTGGCTGATGTTTGGAATAAAGTGCTCATTATTCATTGCATGAAAATTGTGAATAAAGCCTTTTCATTTTCTCATAATTTGTAACAAAATGAGAACTTTAATTGTCTTACCATTTATGATGATACCATTATTTTGAGATTTGAATAGTAACCATTTTTTATAATAATTATACCTATAATATATATTTTGATCTGTATTTTAGCACTTGACATGCTCAGCTACATTAAAGTACAAATTATCTGTGAATGTGGATAAAGAGAACTTTAGTACGAGTGGGAATCGAACGTGCGTCCCATCCAATCCGGGGAAGTGCTCTAAGCAGCTGAGCTATCGCACTGACCTTCGGCCATTCCCAATCTCCACATTACATTTGTCTTTACGACCCACGCCACCTATAGGATGCATTTACATGCATTAATTCAATATAGTGAATTTAAATTTGCAATTAAAATTCATACTATTTAATGGCGTGATTTTTTAAACATTTTGATCTGTATTTTAGCACTTGACATGCTCAGCTACTTTGAAGTACTAATTATTTGTGAATGTCATTCACACTAAACTTATACCTACATGAACATTTTCTATTTGTAATTATATACTTTGCATGGGCATTTGTAGAAACCTAAATACTGAATTGATCTATAATGTATTTTGTACAATATCTATGTTCACTGTTTGCTTAATATTGCACAATTTATCACGTCCTTACCATTAAAAAAAGTATGAAAGATAAGCCATTCCTATGATCACACATCAATAAATAAGTAACAATTTATTTTACACAACACAATTGACAAAATACCTCCATTTAATAAAAACACGAAGGAATACTAACATCACTGTTATTTTATCATCAGTTCTAGTTTTGTCAATGCACATAACACATATATCGGTTCGATAGACAAGCTCTATAAAAATACATCTGCTATTGACAAAGCACCTATTCCCGATGGTCACTTATTGTTCAATACTGACGACGGACAAAAGCAACATCACGGATCACCCGTCTCCCGGCAACAATGCGACCTCGGTTATGTAGTGAGCCTTAGGACCAAACGCTATACAGGTTGAGTTTATAGAATATAATTTTTTGTCACAAGTACAGTAAATATTTGAATTGGTAACATTTTGAAAAAGGAGCATACTAATAACGAAAATATGTTTATTAAGGAAATTAAACAGTACACATAATCAGTCTCTATATATGTACACATGTATTTCAACTACCTTTTGTAATGAAAACTTTAATAAAAACAGACTTATGTATGTAAATGTACTGATGATTTATTTTAGCCATATATAGTATTATCCGATGTGTGATATCCCCATGTTACGCGTAGGTCGTTTTATTTTGACAAACGGACATGAATTCCCTTTGTTGTCTTTAGTACGATATATCAATGGTTGACACTTTATTCTGTACGAAAAAAATACGTGAATGGAACTCTTTCGAATGTGAATCTATAAAATTTAAAATTCTTGAATGGAACTTTTTCAATTTTATGGATATTATAAATGTCACTTTCATGACTTCCATGAGAATTTTAAAAATGAAATCATAAAGTCTATGATTCTATTTTTAAAATGCATCAACTTTTTACCACAGTTAAAAAGGTTTTACGGTTGTTACTTTGGTAAAAAAGTAACATATCGATTAACATAAAAATGTCACCTGTTGTAATCGTATTATTAAACGAATGGTTTCTATTTTTGAAATAAATGGTTTCTAGTAATTTATCATCACACCAATTGAATTTCAATAGGTTCGACCACCCGCCGTACGCACTAACGACGTCATTTTTGATACAATAGTAGTGGTACAATGCAAGAGTAACGGCCTTCCGAGACACTTCGCCATTGATACTGTGATGCCAGCTAAACTTCCAAAAACAAAAGACAACTATAAATCACGGCAGCACACGAGTCTAACAAATACATACTGTTATGTCTCGACCATTAAATAAGGCACTCTACTGCGTTAAAATAAAGTGAGTTGTCCTTACTGTATAAATCTGGATTTAAAATTCTGAATTTAAATGGTTAACACTAACCGCTTCTGTCTAAACAATAGCCTTTTACAATGTTAGCATTATTATGTTGGTAACATAATTATTGGTGCTATTGTTAAGCAAAAGATTCTCGAAAATGCATCATGGGTGTTAAACGGTCTCACAATTGGGTGCGGGTGGACAACACTGAACAAAATATTTTTACCGCGATGTGTAACAAATCGTTTGTAGGAGTATCTGACTATATTTGGCAAAGGTTTTAAAGACTATAAAGAGACAATACTGTTGTGATTTATGTAGGTATATTTATTATTCTACAAAATGGAATAGAAAAAATCCATTATGTAGATTTCAGACAATTGTATAAGTTCTGAAGTATATATGGTCTATATTTATTACTTATTTCTAATATACAAGATGGATTATCATTAAATTGTTTATGAATAGATTCTACCCACTCGTTTACATGCAAAATAGAAAACAATTGGTATCAGATTTTTTTAAGTAATATCTCATAATAAAGAGTAATATCTGTGTCGCAGATATTTTACAAAAACAATTACCAAATCAAGCTACAGCCTAACTAAAAACAACAAATTTGTTTACAAATACGTACGCACATAATTAGTCATAAGTGCAAAACTTTCAAAACGTATTGAACGGTTTTACCTGTATATTTTGTATCAAAGTCAATTAGTTAAAATTAAAAACAATTAAAACTTAATTTAATAGAAAGCAATTGAGAACAATTTACGCAAATATTTTCTATAAGGCAAAGTAAACTCATAAGCGTGACCGCAGCCTTAATTATCCTATGTTGGTCCCGCTCTGTGTTAAGGGATGAGAGAGGGAGAGACAATTCGATAGACACCCCCTTGCTAACAGTTTACAGGCGAGGAGCGTTGCTGTTAATCTAATTGCCGCTTTCACGTTTAGTTTCCCATTGCCTTGACCTTTCCTAAATGCAGTCTGTGTATTTGAGCCTCACGTTTGACAATTAAAAACGTTATTTACGTATATACCTACATCTCTTTGGATGCATATAATGGATAATAGAGTAACCAGAGTCACATAGTTTGAATAGTAAATTTACCTACCATAACAGATTCTCTCTGTGTGAATATTACTTTCTCCGTTAGCTGAATCTTACGACACTTGTGGAGAACCAATAAAAGTTATATAATTTATGGCTACTATAAATAGAAACAAACATTTCTAGGTTTATTTTACAGTATCGTTTCAAACCATTATGTTCAGGATCTTTTTTTAATAAATATTCTTAATAAATGCGAGACAGTCACTAATTTTAATAGTAAAATTGACTGCACTGATGGCGAAGTGGTTTAAATACCGGCCTTCCGCCCGAGTGTTGTGGGTTCAGTTCCCATACAGGAAAACTCTTTGTGTGATCCACAACGTTGTTCTGAATGTGGCTGTACTTTGTGCTTGGAAAATTCTATATTTGTAAATCCCCCGCGGTACTAGCATATTATTCCTTAGTGTAGGATGTCTTTAAAAAAACATTAAAGAAATTTAATTTTAGAATTTAAGAAAGGCGTATATTTCAAATAAAATATAATATTATGTTATTCCCTCCTGTAAGTTACAGAATAAAGTTACAGCCATATTATTTCTGTTCTGTTATGATTTATTTAGGGAACATCCCCAACACGTTAAAAAAATATTATGCCAATCATGACTGAAGGGAAAATATACAAAAGTGATTAGAAAAACGGCTTTTTTCTCTCACACGCGAACTGAAATTGCGTGCGTACCTTTTGTGAGGACCCTAATTTGTACATTGTTACTCATCGCATGACAGGCCAAATTAACACATCGTCTCCTGGTTTTGTTCCCGTGTATGTACAGAGGGAAGTTTTCTAATGATTGAATTGTATATTATGTGTGTTTAGTTCTGTGGTGAGGGAGCATAATAATATGAGATAATTAGAACGTAGTTGAAAAACAAATATTTGTTATAGTAAATATTTTATTTACTAGCACAAATATTTGTAAAAGTCGAATAATAAAGATTATCTTGAAGTAAAAGCTAAAGAATCGAACATACTTTTCAATTAAGAACATATTGTAATACTAAATTCTGCCCGGGACTCTGTCTACGTGACTTCAGAATTCGGCACATTAAGAATCTTTATGTAAAAATAGCTTTCCCGTGGGAAACATGATTTTTTATAAAATGAAAAGTAGTATAATGTACTTTTTGGGCTTCAGACTACATTATATGCAAAATTTTTATAATGATAGGATCAGTAGTTATGGCTTAAAAGCGTAACAAGCAAGCAAACAAATAAACAAACAAACTCACTTTGACATTTATAATATGAGTAAGGATTTATTATCACTACTTTTAAGACTCGGAAAATTATTTGGCATTAATAATTCTCCACTATTTACGTCTGCCTGGAAGACCATACATCACGACTACAGAATATTTTGCCATCCCAGGTGGCATCCGTGTGGTGACGGACTAAGAATACAAGTGTCACCACCCATCCTTTCCCGGGCGTGTCGTACAATGTGAATAAGGGGTTAAATTATCACCCATTGCATTACTGGTGATAGGGTACCAAGTGAGAGTAGGTACTCACTTGGTATCGGGCCCGAACGGGTCGGTACCACCGTCTCCCTTGTGAACGGTCCGGCTGTAGCAAATGATAGCAGTTTATTCTTTCATTTCATATCTTAGAAACGAAATGGTGCGCAGGGGCTTGACAAGACTCTCGGTATAGTTGAGTCAAAAAGCGACGGTTACCACTTACCATCAGGTGGGCCCTGGCTCGCCTACCAACATTACAAATAAAAAAAAATTTTGATCTGACCACACTACCGATATTATGGCCTCTAATATATACTATTAATAACACTATCGTCTTGTAAAGAAGGAAAAAGAGGGAAGTTTCTGTCTTAAACCGTCAACACTATTATTTTAATTAATAACCTGTCAATAAATAAGCAATTACTTCAAAAATAAAAATAATTATAATCTTTTCCTTTATAATATTGCTGTTAAAATATGAATATAATACCCAATATCCGTCATGCTATTCATTGTGAAAACGGAACTTCCGCATATTCTGCGTAATCTGTAAGTAGGTAGTACAAAATTTTGTTATCGCGTGCACCAGCCCCGGAGACTGATCACGCGATCATTTTCTCTAGCAAAGAAAACCGCTTTTGTGAGTTACAGCCGCGCTTTATGTTCCAAATGCTTTATGTAGACGTTGCAAGGAGTTATGCACGCAATCTTCGTTCAAGGTTAATAGCTTATTACTACAATAGCGTTGCCCGGGACATCGTCAACCTGGACTATAGCTTTATCCTATGAATGAGGATAACTTTTTTCTGATTTAAATACAATAAAACCTTTATTCTGCTCCAAATTAATCTATATCGATCCGTGAAAACTAAAATACGTTAAGTCATTTCAAAGATATGCTACTAGTATACATAAAACGCCGGTTTCGGAGACTCCTGACTCCACCTTCCTTCAATACATGACCGATTTGGTCTAGGTAAGTGAGTCTCGGTCTCCCCCTGTACCTACATCCTTAATTTAATTGTATTTTATTATAAGTAAACTATATTTTGACAAACAATTACAAAGCGGCGACTCGATCTTCTTTATGTTCCCGCCAAAACTTCAATTAAAGCTAAGTTTCTATCACAGATATTACAATAAAAGTGTAATTGTCCCTTTGTGGTCTTTGAATAGCATACTGTTTGGTACTAAAAGAGACTCTTAAGACTCTACAAACAATAATCAATAGAATATATGATATGTATAAAAAAATGCCCAAACGGTAAGCATATCTACATAACTTGTGGAACATTATTCACTAATGAATTTCTAGAAAATAATAATGGCCAACACATAATTTAAAAATGTTTCTATGAAAGTATGGTGATTCACTATGTTACTAAAGTCCTTTTAATAACTAAGCTAAGAAAACGGATAATGAGTGTAAATTTCTCCTCATAACCACCACAACGCTTTGGGTAATCCTTGAAACCGTTTATATTCACAAGCGTCTAAGTAACGTTGTTATGTTAATTTTATATTTTTACGCCTACTAACGAAACGGAAGTTACAGTTTCGGCTACTAAAACATAATTTAACGAATATCAACAAACACATTTTTTCATAGTATTATCCCTAACTTTATTCCAATATAACTTTTCTTGAAGTGAAAACTTCTATAGGAAGGTTTCGATAGGCAGTAAATTCATGTAAGTCGTCATCGACATAGTCACGTGACGTGTTAACGATAACACTATATATGTTCCTATTTAGTATAACTTATTGCGCGGGGCCAGCTGTGAATGAAGAAATAAATAATTTTAAATAATAATTTTAATATTTTTTAAGGAATGTATGAATAATTTTGATTTACAAGTTTTAATTTAAGATCAAACAATTAATTTGGATATCCAAAAATAACTACTGTTTGTTTATAGCCTTTAGTTTTCACTTCTGTCGGCAGTCCTCATGACGGATATGATTTTTTTTTATTATCAAGGATTTAATTACAACAAAACAATTCCGTACTAGTTACTTTCGTATGTGTTTCTCTTCTCTTGAAAAAGCTCAAGTTTCTGTAGAAATCTGTTCTACGAGCACGAGAGTCCCTGCTAGTTACCTGATTACTTAGAGGACTAGTATAAATTGTGGAATAACATTTATTTACCCTTATAAAGCTAACGTACGCTCTTTCCACATTCTCAACATAAAATTCTAGTTAAAACAAGCTTTCCATAGAATACCAAGGAAATATAACGTAAGCATAACTCCTAACTAATTGCATAGCACATTACGCTCTATTTAACACGCCATGAATAGATTTTATGAGTCGTCTAACTTTGCACTAATGGCTTTTAAGCCTGGAATTTAGTGAAATTTAATTGAAGTTTATTGAGCTACAAATACACAACACCTCCTTCACATACTTACCCTTTGTGGAATGTATATTTGAGTTTGTCACAAATTGTTGTGCCCAATTTAGATTTACTTTGTGTCCGTTGATATTTATAATATTTCAAATTTCCCTTACATTCTCTCGTGTTTGGTTTTATAACAACCTTCAACCAATTTATATTAAAGCGACCCGCTTTTATTTACTCCGACAATATTTATATTACATCAAATTGGTAAAATTACTTTAGATTTTGGGAAAATAACTTCATCAATTATGATATATTTTCATTAATCCATCAGTTTACTATCGTACATTGCTAGATATAGGCCTCCTCAAGGCACCACAACGAGCAGTCTTGTGCCAACAGCATCCGACGGCGGCCTGTGACTTAGACCAGTACATAGCCGACCACACATCTAACGGCACATGTAGGAAGCTGTCCTACACCACGGCGTCGAGAAACTTTCTTTCCCCACAGCCGAAAGATGTGGCCTTTAGATTTTCACTTCAATATGATATCACTCTAGTTCTCTTGCGAAGTTCCGTATTGGAGGCACGTAGAAAAATACCTTTCCATAGCACACTGTGTGCGTGGTCTTTCACTCTTCCATATGTATCACTAGTAACACACACTATTCATAGACCTTCGTTTACAGACAATGTGGAATGTTGGACGAGAGGATCTACCTCAATTTTATATAGATTGATTTTACTAAGACATTAGAGATTTATCTGACTTTTAAAAATATTCATTTATTTCTTCTTAGCAATAACAAAGTAAAGTAGCTGAGCATGTCAATTGCAAAAATACAGATCAATATAACAAAGATTTATTAATTTTATATTGTACTAACTTTTGTCTGCGACTTCCTTTGTATTATATAAAGTTGTTAAAGCGGAAAAAATAGGTTTTGGATAGGATTTGCTCAATTTCCGTTCTTTTTTAGCAGGTGTCTATGTTCAAACATGAATGACTATGCTAAAAGTCAAGTAATCAGGAATATGGAAGATCTGGTAATGAGTGAGTGATTGTTATTTCATTTATACTTATTAATAGCCACTTTTTCTATTTAAAAAAAACACCCTGTCCTAGAGAATAATCTTTACAAATATATAATTGACGCCCAGACTACGAACAACCATTTGTGGATCACACAAAGAATTGTCCTGAGTGGGAATCGAATCCACAACAATCTGTGCAAGAGGTGAATATCTAAATCACTCCGCCATTTGTGATAAACATTATATATTATTATTGTATTTTTACTTTATATTAATTACCACTTAATTAAATGAGCGTTCTGTCTAACACTAACTAAACGTAGTTGTTATCCACAACTAATCATTTTATTTATTTCACCAAATAATAGTAATACATTTTCCGTTTGTAAAAATGCTTTACCTATTTCAAATCAAATACATTAAGAATTATTGAGGGTAAATTGATTCTTAATCGAAATACAAATAGAACAATTATTAAGCAGTTAGTGTATCTATTTTCCCAACTATTATTTTTATTTAAGATAAAAGATAAACTATAATCAACATAAGCACATGTTACTATTATTATTACTCTGAGAACTAATAGTTTACTAAAAGCATCCATCCATCCATCAGCCTTTTAACGTCCACTGCTGGAAGAACAGAACGCCACAACGAGCTGTCCCGTCTTGGGGGATATTGCCGTAATCGCCACGCTTGGCAGGCGAGTTGGCGATCTCAGTGGATGTTGTTAATACTCGAAGGAGTGCTGCTGCCCACTCCCCCGGATTTGCCTCAGTCGGCTCTTACGACTCCCATGGGTGGAGAGGGGTGGTACAATTCTAAAGCCGGCCCCACACGGCAAGCATGGAGATACCTATATTATAAATATAGAACATCATTGATAAAAAGTATGACACCTCTTTGGATATAATAAACAGAATACAAAACGTAAAGCGTAAGCCGTATTTATACGTCATAATACCCTTTGTTAACATTTGTATGCCGCTATCAGTTTTATCACTACCTTTGTAACACACACGCTGAAAATTACAACCAATTTTTTTCTCCAACCGTTATAAAACTAAAAATGATAAGGTTGAAATCCGAACACCAGCCAGTTTCACTATTGTTTCGTGTAGTAATGTACCAAGGATGACAATAGGTTTAAATGACTTTATTTCTGATGTCTTGTGTCCGGTATATTCGTGTTTAAAGGCGTCATTATATATTGGTCTTTTTTTAAATTCTTGTTTCGTGGTGTTGGTACAAGTGAAACAGATAGGGTCTAAGAATAATATTTGAATAATCTTGAGTCGGATCTTGAAGGGATATTTTTGTTTGACAAAGACCTTTGCTTTTGTATTCAAAGTTTCACGGAAAAATATATTCAAATGGTATGGGAGGTATATTTTTGGTTCAATTTATTTTATCACTTCTTGTACTTAGTTCAATTTAGTTTTAAGCTTATTCTGCAGGTTTTTTTTTATTACATGTAGTGGCAGATGAACCACGGCCCATCTGATGATAAATGGTAACCGTCGCTCATAGACTCAACTATACCGAGAGTATTGTCAAGCCGCTGCCATTTCATTTCACCGATATGAAATGAAAGAATAAACGGTTATCTCCAGCTACAGCCAAAACGCAACGATGTGCTTCATGGCCGGTTACACGGGAGATGGTGGTACCAACCCGCTCGGGCTCGATACCAAGTGAGTACTCCCGCTTGGTACCCAGCCCTACCACCAGTCATGCAATGGATGATAATTGCTTATTTCCCTTAGTCGCCTCATACGACACCCGTGGGAAAGAATAGGGTGGTGATACTTGTATTCTTAGTCCGTCACCACAAGGACAAAAGTTTACGTTTTAGTATTGGGATAAAAGGTTTACCAGTTTTTAAGTCTAATCAAGAGCTATCAAATAAAAACGTTCATTAAAAGCGTTATGTATGAACAAATAGATGAAGAGAAAAACAGAAATTTATAAAATAAAATGTTTGATATTCAGAGACAACCTGAGTATTGCTATTAGATTTTTGTAAGATAAAAAAAGATATTTAAATGCTTGCGTTTATGCAGAAAATCATACTTAAAATATGTATATAATGGAATCAAAATATTTTGTTGTCTAGTCTAAAATTTTTAGAAACGATAGCCAGGAAATGGTAATTAGCTCAATGTAACCACATTGAACATAACACTGGCACTATCCCCCATTCTTGGGGAGGCCTATGTCCAGCAGTGGACTTTAAAAGGCTGATGGATGGATGGATGGAACATAACAATATATGAGGTTCCTATTCTGACATTTAAAAAGTAGTTACCTATACCAGATCCTTATGTGCCTATTCCAGATCTAATTTTTAATTTTGATCTTTAGACTATTATAAAAGACGACTTGGTCTTAAATTCTAACCTTCCCCAAAAGCCTCTTTCAATATTTGCAGGAAACATAACACTTACCTACTACCCCCAGTTCGTCTACACACTAATATTCAATACATAGTCCACTTCACAAATTAAATATGGATTAATAAATTTAAGGTTAGTTCAATCAAATAAGGATTCAATTTCGAAATCGTTTAGAATTATATAGCATCACGCCTGTATCTACGAAGGGGTAGGCAGAGGTATATTACACACCCACGGTTCGCCAACTATGTTTAAGTCCCACGTATTATGGGGCGAGCCTATTGCCGTCTACCGGGCACATTTCCAGACCCCATAATCCTCAATAGCACTACCCGACCCGGTAATTGAACCCAAGACCTCATGACCAGCAGTTGCTCATAATTATATATAAACTTACATAATGTTGTTTTGCTATTTTATAATGGCGATCTTATATTTTGAAAATATGATTATATTTTTTTAATTCTCATTTAAATTTAATTAATTTTATGGCAGTGTGTGTGGTTTATGAAAAAAATAGAAATAGGCCTTAGTTACGCATCTTTCTTATAAAAACTCATTTTTATAAAAATATGTTTTAAAACGGTTATTTTTAATTAGTTGTGCTTAAAAAACAACAAAAGCTATTTATACTTGCCATAAGATCTTAATAGAGAATGTATCGCTGAACCATCATAGTGGTTGCTATTAAAAATAAAAGAAAAAAAATATATATCGTGCAACCCAAAATTTGATATTTAACGCAAGTTTTTTTTTTATTGTAAAGATAAATAATATTGTTTTAGATGTAGAATCCTAATTACGTTCCAATAGCCCGAAAAATCAGATTGCAAAATGAACATTCTAGTCAAACTTGCTAATTAAAGCATCGCAAAATACTGTTTGTAATAATTTCAATTTTCTATGAAATTCATTACTTTATAGTTCATTGTTCAAATAACCTTATAAAGTTAATGAACAAATAATATCACGGCATGGTTGCGCTTTTATAGGTGCTTACCATGCACAACTTTACAGCTTCTTATTTTGGTCATACAATACTTTAACCTTAGAATAATTTTAACTAAGTACTCTTACAATACGGATATACGTCGCTATAATTTTCTTTCTAAGTAGTCTTCAGAATAACCCTATGTGGCGACCCACGAAGGTTTATACCGAGTGCCGGATCTTCGTGGACCGCTGATTTACTATTTATATTTTTATATACTTTTGAATTGTTAGATGATTAGATTGATAGATAGAAAAATGGAGACGTAAAATATTGTACAAATAGATAATTATATAATAAGATTGCATAATAAGTGTTGTGGCTTAATATACCTAATATATATAATATTGTAAAGGTACAGTATTGTAATAAGTCTGATTTCTATTATTATAGCGGCCATTGCCATAGATATACAGAGTTCCATGGTAAGCTATTTTAAGTTCTTTAACAATAAATACCATTGAAGAGAAAACCTCTTTCTTTTGTACCCAAAATATTTTCTGAAACACAGTCTGATAAGAAAATTCTGTCTTTTAGATGTAACCAGTTTCAGTCTGTAATCAATGTGTTTTATCGGAAACTTTTAACACGTTTTTATAAGAATCTATTTAGTTAGAAATTAGATTTGTAACTGTGTTGGATGAAAGACCATAAACCCTCATTTTAATTGTATAAAATAAAATAATAAAAAAAACTTAATAGACAATAATCACTTACCCCATACATCCATCAAATCAAGTCCAAGCACAATATCAGTTCACAACACACCACACTAAAAGCCGGCTTTACGAATTCTCGTGGGCGGAATCGCCGCCCAAACGCGTGCACCCTTCGTGGTAGTCAAAACGGTACTGAGGGGAGGGCTTCAGTTCAGTATTTTAAAGCCTAGACGCGCGCATCCTTACCTCTAGCTATATGTTAAGGTTTCAGCTTTCATAAGTTAGGATGTATCAAGACTCCAAAACAGTATAAGCTGTGCCGTTTTGGAGCTGTTTGAGAGTTTTGATGTCTAAGCTTTTTCGAATAAGTACAACATATTAATTGTGTTTGCTATTCGAGCATTTGAGGGTCTTTAAATCATCGCACTTTATATTGTAGAGACTAACACCTACTGCGGTATTACTCTCTACAATATCTTTTTACCATAAAATATCTATAATAAGTGCGGCACATATCTATTTTTTATGTTACGGAGATGGCATACAAGCATACGGGCCAGCAAATTAACGGTTGCCACACACGCGCGTCGGCAACTATAAGGAAAGGGATAAGAGGTAGATAGGAAAAATAATAAGAGGCGCTCTCACTCACCATACCCAAAACAAGAATAGGAGTACTTACCGTTGTTTTACATTGGTCTTCTGTGAGAAGGTGGTACTTTTTCGATTGATCTAGTCTATTACTACTAGGCATGGTTCTACCATGAGCAGATGTACATAATATATACTTCTTGGTTTAGTTTTATTTTGACATCCTTACTGGTATTATAAATGTGAAAGTGAGTTTGTTTGTTTTTTGTTCTGTTCTCAGGCTGTAATTGCTGAACTAATCATCATGATTTTTTTCACACGTATAATCCGGAGCCCAGAAAAACACATAGGTTACTTTTTATCCTGAAAAAAAATGGTTCTCGTGGGATAGCTATTTTTACATAGAAATAATTCGTGTGTCGTAGAGTGATTCTGAGGTCTATGCGGACTCGCGGCAGAATCAAGTGGTTTTAAATAACATGCATGACTAAGGCGCTGCTACTTCCATTACCACCAACGTAAAAACCTGGACAATAGTTTTAAAAGTTCAAAAAAGACTATTATCTAAGATAAAACATTCTTTTTTTGTTTCTTTTTTAAAAAGGCAATCCCTTGCGCAAAGGAATATAATCCTTACATCATGGGGGACTTTACAAATATATAATTTCACGAATACAAATTACACCCAGATTCAGAACAACCGTTTTATTTGTGGATCACACAAAGTGTAGTTCTCTGCGGGAATCGAACCCACAACACTCGGGCGGTATCTAAAGCAGTCCGCCATCTGTGGTCGGCTTATTTAATGGATAACCCCGTAGGCCCCGTACTATCCTGTTTATTGCCCCAAACGATAGGGTGTGCGATTAGATACATTTTTCCCGCCTTAGCCAAAAAACTTAGCTAGGAGTGGGTTTGTACCATTTAAATAGCTTGGATTAAAGTTTGTTGCCTAAGTCGCAGTTTTATAATATCTTACTCGTTCACTTGACATAGGCCTTAGGTTTCAATATGGTCCGTGTTTTCCTAACTTGGAGCTTGCAATTTCCCTATCTCGATGCACGAGATGCTTAGTGAAAATGCAACTCACTACTAGTGGGATGTTTTACCCATTAAGATGAAACACTTTATTAACGTCTCATACTCGTATCAATGGGTCAGCTTAATTTTTGTGCATAGATATGTTGTAATCCATACATCCATCCATCCATCAGCCTTTCAACGTCCATTGCTGTACACAGGCCTCCCCAAGAGCACGCCACAACGAGCGGTCCCGTCATGGGGGATAATGCCATAATCGCCACGCTTGGCAAGCGGGTTGGCAATCGCAGTGGATGTTGTTAATACTCGAGTGCTGCTGCCCACTCTCTCGGTATTCCCTCAGTCGACTCTTACGACTCCCGTGGGTAGAAAGGGGTAGTACAATTCTAAAACCGGCCCCACACGGCCAATGCCCATGTTGTAATCGTGGGTGTGTAATACACCTCTGCCTACCCCTTCGGGGAATACAAGCGTGATGCTATGTTTGATATATTGTCATATACTTTTTTTGGAGAATTAATCTAACTAAGGCTTAGATGAGAAAAGATTATCTTTAGTTTAGTGGTATAAGTGTCGAACTTCATACCTTAAAGGTGTGAGTTACGCCGCTGGGTGGTAGAAATTTGTTATTATTTAGAAGTTTTTGGCATTTTTTATTAGCAGCTTTAAGTAGTACTTACTTTGCGTGCGTCATTTGTGACCTGAGACCTGCCCATAAACATGTTTGAAGTAAATTAAAAATAATATTAACCCGCATCATATCTGACATTTTCGTTTCTGTTCTATGAGTACATGCATCATATCTGCATCGAATCTCTTTTAGCAGCTATTGTGCTGCTGCCTACGTTTTGTGCTCGTTCCGTGTTTATTATTTGTTATAACTGTATAATAGATATAATAAACAAAAACTGGGTGCCACTACGTTACAATAATTATACCAACTCTTGTTGAAAACATACACAATTAGGTGCCTCAGAATTAAATCTTTTTATTGAGGTACAATGTCAGTCCAATACTTATTTTTAATATATGGATGAACGAATGATTAAAAAAAGATATAAGCGGTGACATTACAGCATAAGATCTCGGCCAATGTTATCTGACCAAATCTAAGAGGTTCTCAATGAAGCCAGGTCAGGAGTACACTTAATCGAAGCGCCTGTATGAAGAATGTAATGGTAGTGAAAGAGACAAAAGAAGTAAGGACGGATCGTGGCAAGTCGAACTCCCATTGTCTCTGCCTACTCCTCTTAGAAACAGGCGTGAGTTTATGCATATATGTGTTATACTTGGTTAATTTACAATTAAAAGAAAAAAAAAGAGAAGAAAGTACGTGACCACATCATTAATTGCCCGGAAAGAGCCACTAAGCATAATCTTTATTACCCCTAAGATAAATGCATTCACTGTATCACATGTTGTCAGTGGTGATATATTTTCCAGGCAAATGAAAAATTACGCACAATAAAAACTTGAGTTTCCTGCGAAATTAACGATGTTACCAGTTACCAGTTGACAGCACAACTCGGCTTATCTGTGGGTATAATGTTTGCAGAAAATTATATAAACTTAGCTTACGTTACTTAGTTTGAGGCTAATTAAGTAACTTTATATTTTACCACCTTGTGGTATCAAATTAAGTACACATAAGAGATGTCACTCGATCCCGTAGCTATTTGACGCTATGTTATCAACGCCCACTAAGGAACTATATTAAGCAAACAATATCACTACGTAGACAGTATTGCTTGAAACGAAACCCTATGAAAATTCTGCTCGCCCATATGGTATGGTGTTGAGGTTCGAGCACAATCAGAGGTATAAAAGCCTTAAATAAAGAATTTGTATTAATATAATAACTATACACATTACTACTATAAAGCTATAAAAGAGCTGTGTCTTAACATAGGTATTTGAGAAAAATATCCGTTCTTATCTATTTTTCTTTCTGTCTTTGAACACAAACCTATTCTTTTTAATGTTCGTCTGTTTATCTGTATGCTAGTTCCAGCATGAAGCAAAAACTACTGAAAGAATTTTCGATTCATTTTTGTTTGATAGCTATTAATTAGAGTTAGTGTATGTTTAGAACCTCAGATGTAAACTAAAAATTAGCTTTTCTCTGCGGCGGAGCCGCGAACAAACGCTTTTGTTTATAATATAATAAAACTAATGACTATAATCACTAAAAGTTATTTATAAAATTTCTAAGCGCTTGTCATAAAATCTGATGAGAGCTATAACAATTTGTTCATAGCGTGTACTAAGTATGTTTCAGGTTTGATATCATTAATGTTTTCTTTTTACTTAATAAAACGTTTCCACCATTTAAAATCTTTTTTGTTTTTTACTTCTTTATAAAAATTTGCGGTAAGAATTTTACTGGCAAAATAAGCTGATTTCGTACTTACAATAAAAGCTTCGAAACTTTTTCATCGAGATGAAAACACTTTAAGAGAACATTTCAAAGTTAAAGGTTAGCGATGGATTATACTTGTACTCATTGGATAAAAAAATTGTCATTATTATATACAGTGACAATTTTTTTTTTGTTGATCGGATCGGATTGTATGATCAGAGAGAACCAAAGAGGATAGTATTGTCGTCCTCTCGGATACTACCAATGTGTCTAAAACGCAGAGAGATTAATATCATCATCAAAAAGAAATGTGGGCATCGCAGGCCCATAAGCAATCATAATTTCTTATTCAAATAAAAATTTTAATAGTTTTCAATATCAAAAATATTACTTACAACAACACACTGGCAAATGCAGGCTGACAGACTTCCTCAGATGTTTTCCTTTATTTAGGAGTGATTATTTGTCTACAAATACACACATAATTTCTCAAATTCCGAAAAATCTAATTTTCGAAAAATAATACCTTACAAGGTCTTGTCTGTGGATCAGACTACATACCATTGCAGTCTTTTATTTTACCACTGGACTATCTCTGCTATAGTAACTTACTTTATAGTTAAGGATTAAAACTCGCGCGCTTACCTGCGCCTGATGCCGCCCTAGCCGAGGCTGCGGACGGTGGGGTCGGGGAGTACCTTGCCGTCCGCGGAAGCCTACCGCGAAGGTGCGACGCCCAAGTGCACGAGGCGTCGCTCAAGAGAGGGTGCCCGTAGGAGCTACCGCCTGCGGATCGCGGTCGAAACGACGCGGTACCCGTGATCCGCCGTAGCAAGGGCGGGTGGAGGCGCACGGTGGGTTTTAGTGGGTGAGAGCCCCACACAACCCCGTTGTCTCCCCGAGCAGCGGGGTGTGCAGTAGGACATTATTGCCCGCCTAAAAAAAAAAAAAGGATTAAAATTGTGATAGCTCATATATATTTTTGCAAGTTGTACAAACTATAAGAGTAAAATAGTGTGACAATGATAGAAACGACGTACTCAAAATCACTTTTATTTTACCGAATGCTTTTTTGAAAACACCTTAAAACCACACTAGGCTGGACCGAGGCGATCGTTCACTAAACCTCACGATACTAATAAATTAAAAGGAGGAGAGAGGTGAAGTAGCTCTCGTTGTATTTGTCACAGAATAAAAAGTAAGGTTCCTCTTCGGACTATTAATCAATGTCCCCTAAAAGCCTCTGTGCTACACAAAAAATTAACGCAGTACAATTGTATGAGAGAGAATGTGGTGTTCATGTGAATGTATCTTTATTGTGGAGCCTTACATCTAACTATAGTTACATTAGTCATTATGTTGTCCCAAATAGTCACAGTAAATGGGGTAAAAAGTTTTCTTACATTCTGTTTAATGGTCCTATCTTGTTAATCTTTTATGTGCTTAAGTATGTACTAATTGTTAACTAAATTAATTATAGTTTTGTATCACTACGCGGCTGGGAAACGAGCATAAGACTGTGATGGTATGCGGCTACCGTAGCTTATAGATACTAGCAACACCAGATGTATCACTCGCACGTCACCGACTTCAAGGAATAGGAGGTGGAGAGGAAGCATTATTATGCTCCTTATTACTGGGCTGCGATCTCTGCGGAGAATCTGTGGAGTGAGGCTGACTGATCGCATTCGTAACGACGACGTAAGAGAGCGAGTAGCTATAAAAGAGAGTATTGGTGTAAAGATGCGAAAGGGAATGCTCCGATGGTTCGGACATGTGGAAAGAATGCCGGACGAGCGACTGGTTTAAGAAGATATACAATGCGAAAGTGGAAGGATGTAGGTACAGGGGGAAACCGAGACTCACCTATCTAGACCAAATCAGTCATGTATTGAAGGAAGGTGGAGTCAGGAGTCTCCGAAACCGGCGAGCGTGTATGAAGAGAGTTATGAATGTTGAGGAAGCGAGAGATGTATGCAAGAATAGAGTCTGTTGGCACTCACAAAAAACTGATGCCATAAGTTCTTATTGATTCAAACGTGCAATTTGCTTTTGTTATTTTAAGCGTTACGGCCGTTTATATTACTAGCTGACCCGACAGACGTTGTCCTGTCTTAGCTATGAATTTTCAATTACTTGCGAACTGTCAAAACGCGCTAAGATAAGAATTGTTGTATTTTGAAATTGTTCCATTTTCTGCACATTTTTCTGAACCTTCTCCTGACAAAAATAAACACAACAAAAAAAGAATTAGCGAAATTGTTCCATCCGTTCACGCGTGATGCGATGACCAAGGGAAATAGAGATTCATTTTCATAATATAAAAAATAGATTAGATATATTATTTTTAAAAATGCTTCCTGTATACTACGACAATATTGCTGTGTACTGAGCAATATATCTTTTTTAATAAAAGAGTTTAATTAGGTACATAAATCAGTACTGCGTTTTTTAAGACAATTCTTTGCTCTAAGTAATAATCTTTACATCGCAGGAAACTTTACAAACATTAAATTTAATGGATACAATATAAACCCAGACTCAGAACAACCATTATTTTATGGATCACACAAATAATTGTCCTGTGTGGGAATCGAACTCACAAATCTTGGCACGAGAGGACAATATTTAAACCACTCCGCTTTTTGTATTATAATCCGTTTGATGACGGACAACGATTACAAGTGTCACCGCAACATTCTCTTCCACGGGTCATAGGACGTGGCGAATGAGGGAAGTAAGCAGTTAATACCCATTGAATTATCGGTGATAAGAATAGGTACCAAGTGGGAGTACTCACTTGTTCCCTTTCCTGAATGAGTCGGCAGATCTTCCGTGTGACCGACGGTGGGTATTTCATGGTTTGTTTTGGTTTACCACTTACCATCAGGTTGATCAAGGCTGGTTGCTACTATTAGCAATACAAAAATGAGAGGAACGCCTAATTATTTTCTATTCTAAATATAACATCTGTAACGAAGAACTAAATAGAGCCGAATTTAACTTGTATTAGCTACTTACAAATGCTTACTACTCACGCTACACTATTATATTCGTATGTGTAACCGATGGCTTTATTTTGTATATAAAGTGCGGCGCAGTAAGCCTGTTTCCATTACGTTGTCTAGCAAAATATCGCAGCGAAAGGCTTGCCTGATAAACCGGACAAACTATGCATGTTTCCTAAAAGCTTTGAAAATGGAAAATGTTTTGTTACTTAGTTTGAGCTGTGACATGATATGAAGATATGAGAGATATTGTAGTTTGCAAACGAGACCTTACAATATAGGTACTTTATTCTGTGATTTTTAGCATTTGACATGATCATCTATTTCAATAGAACAAATTTTTGTGAAAGTGGAAAAAGAGAATTTTTCTACAAGCAGGATTCAAATCTGAAATGATTTTTAGAACTCTAAGCTATCGTAGAAACCTACTGACAATCTCAATCTCCACTTCACATGTTAGTCTAGGCAAGTTAAATTCCTGCTCTTGAAAGTTTCTCTTTACGTAAAAATTATTTTAATACTTAACTATTGGCTTACCCTCACTTAACACGGGTGTAATTTACTAATTGAAAATCTTTATTGATTATAATAAAATATGGCATATCTGTGGCGGCACGACTGTGGCGCCGCTATTGACCGAGAATGAAGTATCAGACAGTTTGACCTGTGCCACAATTTCTCGAGTGTATAGTATGATTTATAGACAAGAGTAATATGCCATTGTCACTCTGGTGAAATGCCAAATGGGTAACCAAATTAACCAATGTAATCCGAAGGCCAATGAAAGAACTACATCTACTATATGTAAGCTAAAGCTGGGTCATGCTTGTACAGCAGTATTCCTAGCCAAACTCAGGATCAGGAACACTGTTCTTTGTATATGTGGGCTAGATGAAGGGGATATAAACCAGATCGTCTTCTCCTGCCCTAAACAGCAACAATCCCTCTATGATTTCCTCCGTCCTGGATTTCCTCGTCCTGCTTCCCTCAAGTGCTTATTGTACAACCACCTTCTCTCATCAAATCATTCTTTTTTTTTTAATTGCTAGTGATGGCAGACTAGCCACGCCCTACCTAATGGTAAGTGGTAACCGTCGCTCATGGACTCAACTATACCGAAAGTATTGTCAAGCCACTGCGCACCATTTTATTAGAATAAACGGCTATCATCTGCTACAGCCAAAACACACTTACGTGCTTCATGACCGGTCACACAGGAGTCGGTGGTATCGAGCCGTTCAGGCCTGATAGCAAGTGAATACTCTCACTTGGTACCCAGCCCTACCACCAGCAAAGGGTGATAAATGCTTAATTCCCTAGTCTCCTTGTACGACACCCATGAGAAAGGATTGGGTGGTGACACTTGTACTTTTAGTCCGTCACCACACGGACAAAATTTTCATTATATATATTTTTTAATAGGAATAACTTTTCGTTATAAATATTTGCTTTTCTCCTCTCAATGTATTCCTAACAAGAACTTATTATGTGTAATTCTAATCAGGTTCTGACATTGTGATGCCCTACAATGAGAGTTGTCCCATCTTTGGTTCTAGATTTATCACCCTGGTTTGAAGAAGTCTTCCTGCGGTTTTATTTTCTAAATTCTCTCTACAACCACGATAATAACCCCGTTTACGACACCACCACAGACTCTGGCGGAGTTGTGATAACAAGTCGCAAAGCCATAGGCAAAGCTACAATTTCATTACGATGTTATGATTAAAAAAGGGTCTAAACGATACTAAAAACCGTTTAGAAGAAAAAAGCAGAAAAGAGACGGAAGCGAAAAATGAATTTATTTTATACTATTTACAGATAGACATACGTTATCTATATATATTATATAAAGCACGCAGATATTGTAATAAGCTGCTGACTGCGCAGCTAATGTCATAATTTGAATCTTTATCTTGTTAATATCCGTCACGTTATCCTCAAGATTATTATGTATATTTACAAATACCATAAATTAATTCTGTTTCGATTATAGTGCAAATTAGGTATGTGGAGATAGTATTTAAATGGCCTCATTCAAAATTCGATTGTCTTGCTATCTATACAAAACATCAGAAACAAAATATAATAATATTGAACAGAGATATAACAATCAAAAAAATGTAAACATAATATAATGTAAATACTGAATAAAAATGATAATGGAAAGCGAGAGATAACGAAAGATTTATGATAGCCGAACAGGCAAAATGAGAATCGAGGATACGCGGAGTTCCTGAAACGAGGAATTTAATTTTGAATAGTGAAGTTGCTTGTGTAATCTGATGGGTGTTTGCCTATAAATGCCTCTTTGTAACTGGATTTTTAGTCAGGAATAAAGTTGAGTGGTGTGCCCGAATATGTACCCATTAGCGATAGAGCTGTTTTGTAGAACCAATATCCGGTGAAAGGGTTAAAACACTTTTAGGAGATATATACATATTAATCTAACTACCAGAACATGATTTTTACGTTTAAAGTATCCTATTATGTTTGACTTCTATTTATTTATCTATACCTACTATTGTAAAGCTATAACATAGCTATGTTATATACATTTAAGATATTGTAAAAAAAAAATGTATTACGTACGCTATTTCTAGGCGTCTCACAAAACATTTTTTTTAGAATTTTGTCTGTTCAACTGTTTGGTTGTTCGGTCACGGTCACAAAAACTACTGAACGAATTTAGAGGAAACTTTTTGTTTGATAGTTCTTGATTAGACTTTAAAACTGGTTGGTAACTATAGGTACATTTTATCCCGCTAGTATATCGGGAACCTGAGAAGTAACCTAAAAACTAGCTTTTGGCTGCGGCGTTACAGCGGGCAAAGGCTAGTAATAAAATAAAGTATGTAAGTAATACAAATTTAGAGATATTTCGGAATCGCCTCTCAAAGAATTGAAATTAAGCTTAAACAAAATGATTGAAAAGAGCTGCCCTAGGTATTCCACAATTATTCAACTCATTTTAAAGGTTTTGATCTATATTTTAGCATTTGACATGCTCAGCTACATTTTTTTAAAGTACAAATTATTTGTGAATGAGGAAAAAGAGAACTTAAGTGCGAGCGGGAATCGAACCGGCGTCCCTTCCAATCCGGGGAAGTGCTCTAAGCCACTGAGCTACCGCACTAACCTTTCAGCCATACCCAATCTCCTCATCACATTTGTCTTTACGACCAACACCATCTATCGGAATGCATCTACATGCATTAATCCAATATAGTAAGCTTAATTTTGCAATTAAAATTCATACTATTTGCTGGCACGATTTTTTAAACATTTTGATCCATATTTTAGCATTTGACATGCTCAGCCAGTATGCTCTTCATTTTAAAGGTTTATTCTTCACAAGACACATAAACCTCGTAGATAATGCAGTCCAGCGTAACGCAAAAATTGCAGGATAAATCCAACAAAAGCACATCGGGCTCCCTGGAAACTTTAAAACAAGGGGTTTAATTATTAAATAAAGCGCCCCTAAAAAGTAGATTTCGTGCAAAAAGGCTTAAACATAAAGTTTCCCAACTCCTGTAGTGAAAACTCATTGACGTGTCGTAATCCCATCGCTAGCCGTTGAAGCTCGAAAAGGTGTTTCCAACCGTTAAAAATGGGGATTACAGCTGTAATCTCAGATAATATGAGTGCATATATGGCACCTTTTTAATTTAAATAAAACAAGCAAACGAATGTAACGCACATATATGTCGTGGCATGATTATCTTATATAATACTAGCTTTTGTCCGCTACTTCGTACGTGGCAAAATTGGAAATCAAGTATGTATATTTTTATTTTTGCAAAGATAAAAGAATAATTTTATGTAAGCTCACAAAAATATGTCTGTTACGACATCACATTACAAATCATTGAATTTCTCGGCTTTTCTCTACTATAATATGCATGTATAGGTACTACATATATACCTTCCTCTTGAATCACTCTATCTGTTGCTAAAAACTGCATTAAAATCTGTTGCGTAGTTTAAAAAATCTAAGCATACAAACAGCGGTAGTCACTTAGTTTTATACTATGTAAAGATCGTTTCAACCAGGTTGTACCAGCCGTGGCGTCACTTGGAGGCTCCGAGGTATTAGGTTAAGATAAAGAAGAGATGAAGGAAGATATTGCTCTGAGCGATAAGACCGCCATTCGGAAGACTTATTAAATTTAAGCCTTTTTTTTGTTAAGTCGTCGGGAAAAAAATTGTGCCTAACCGCGTACCTCGTCGTTAGGGGTAGTGTGGAGTCTCACCCACTAAATAAACCCGCCATGCGCCGTCTCTCCGCCTGTATTGGCGGACTACTAGAACTGTGTTACATTACTTCAGAAGTGATAATTAGAGCCCTAGTACATTATCGTATCACCATCTACCGAGTCCACTTTCAATCTAAACCATCCATGGATCCACTCATATACACACATGCACACACACAAAAACAGTTTTCGAGTTTTTGTAAAACCAACGCACGGCAATTGTTTATTTGTATATGTAGAAAAAGAAGATAGATTAAGAAAATAAAATTCTAATATATACGTAAAATGATAACTGTTACTTACAGAACTGCCACAGGTGCTCGTGATAATTACTAGTGTATTATTGACGATTTTAAGTGCTATTAAAAGATATTTTTGAATTTGAAATTGAGTACAGATGTAAGATATTATAAATCCAAGGTTCTGTTACATGTGTTTATAATAAACAGTGCTTTTAAAATTATTTTCTCGTCCTTTATCACGTGGGACTTAAACATAGCTGGCGAATTGTGGGTGTGTAATACACTTCTGCCTACCCCATCGGGAAACACAGGCGTGATGCTATGCATGCTTTTAAAATAATTTTCCCCAATTATAAAGATACTACATTAATGCTAGAACCACACATATTTATCTAGACCTGATAGTGTTATGTCATTGTCATTGTTTTTTTTTTATACTACGCTGGTGACGAACAAGCATACGGCCCACCTGATGGTAAGCAGACTATGGTTGTAGCTTGCAGACGCTAGCAACACCAGTGGCATCACTTACGCACCACTAACTCTAACGAAAGGGATAGGTGGTAGAGTGGAAGGATAATTAGAAAAGGATAAGGAGAAGGTTAGGGCCTCCGGCACTCTCATAAGCCATACAAAACGCAACAGAGGGGTGTACTATGTACCTACTATTGTTTCATGGTGATCTTCTATTAGAGGGTGGTAGACTTCATCGATCCTGCTGACCCATTCATGGTCGGACAAGCAAGACTCTACCACTGGTTTTTTCCCGAACGACGGGGTGTGTGGTTAGGAACATTTTTTCTCGCCTTAACAAATAAAGCCTTTTTTATAAATTTTTGATGCAACTCTGTTTTTTTTAAATTATTTTATGATTTTCCGCATATCAGAATTCAATACACAACATTTCACCTTTAACCGTTACTACTGTAGAATGTATTACTTAAAGTAGATAGTAGCTTCAACTCATAATACGCGTAAACATTAGTAACTATTAAAAATGATTGTTTTATTTAATTACCCAAATATTGAACATTTGAGCATTTAACTTTCATACAAGAGATATTAAGTAATAGCTTAAAATTATATCGCACAAAATGCCATCTCCCTCGCATCACACGTTTGCAATTAAAATGTTATAACCCTCTTTTGAGGAGTTTGAAGTATCGTCTTGTACTGAAAGTGAAAACTCGAAATTCGAAACAAATTGTGTTAAAATGTAATAGAAATTCGTTTCCCGTAAAACTTTCCATCAGATTAGAACGCAAATTCAATATTTAAGATTGATTTGGGCAGATGCTTCGAGGGCATGTCGTCTTGTGAAAAGGGCAGCGTGCTTTCTTGTGTGCGTGTATAAGTGTGGTCTCGTAAGAGTAGGGTTAGTTAAATGAATATATTTTTTAGGATATTTTTCACATTAATTCGTTTACCACGGAATAATCTCACGAATGCTGATCTAGGGTTTCCTAAGAAAGTGACTAGTGATCACTTTATCTAATGGTTGAAACAGTATGACAACCCTTTCCGTCGTTTTTAAGTTTATTGCATTGACAGAGAGACGCGGCAGGAGACTTCAACTTATCTATCCATACCTACTATTATAAAGCTGTAACAGAGCTGTGTCTGAACATTTAAGATATTTGAGAAAAAATGACTGTATTAGGCTATAAGTATAGGCGTGTCTAAACCCAAAACAATGTGTTTTAGATTTTTTGTCTGTTTATGTGTTTGTTCATTCGCGCATCACGTAAAAACTACTGAACAGATTTTGACGAAACTTTTTTATTTGGTAGCTCTTGATTAGACTGCAAAACTGCTATACTACATTTTATTCCACTACTATATCACCAACCTAAGATATAACTGAAAAGCTAGCTTACGGCTGCGGTGGAGCCGCAGGCAAAGGCTAGTAATATATAAAGATACAGTACAAACAATAAATCATTACAATAACAATTTATATTATCCTAAATAATGAACATAATAATAATTTAATAATCTATAGCCACTCATATATATTTTGTTTTATAATATTCATTAGAATAAAGTAAACTTATACAAACAACTCTCATAAAATAATAAAAATAACCAAAGTTTTACAGTATGCTTTTAAATCTTATATTGTATAACAGGCTGTTTAGTACCATTAGAGGCCTCATTTTAAAAGTATAATGTATAAATTTTCAGTCAATTAAGTATTCTGCTTGGAAAATAGTCGAAGCTTTGTTAACATTGTAAGCGAGACGAATGTAAAAGCATTTTTACGACATGACCCGAAACCGTAAAAAAATGAAAGGAAAAAATAAAATGAATTTCATACTTAAAGTTAGTGATGCGAAAATTATTTTTACAATATGATATAGAGGCGTGCCCGCCTAAATAAACGAATATAATCTTGTCTATGGTTTACTTGTTTAATTCATTACTCTCGCATTGTATGTCACAGTGTTATTCAAAAAAACATAATATGGTTTTATGTAAGGTCGGTTTACGGCGATAATTTTACGTGATAACGTCTTATATGTTTTCTGAGAGTTTCACAAACAATGCATCGGTCACCATCTTAGCAACTCTGGGCGGAAGTGACAATTTTTCATGCGTGTGGCTGGCGTTCATCGATTTATAAGACGTTATCACGTCAACACGACCAGGCTACTAAGCTGACTTTATTTCCGCATACCCTCATTATCATTCTTCTTCTCAATCTCCCTGTATCCCTGTTCCTGGGGTTGATGCGCGAGTGATGCTTCTATCGTTATTGGCGTTTATTGGCTACATTAACTGCTTACCATGAGCACGTAAACTTGTTTGCCGTCGTTGTAATATACAAAAAAACTAATTAAATGAGAATTAAAAGTGAGAGTGTTCATTATTTGTGGTGGAAGACGAGCCGTGGCCTACTTCCTAGTAAACAATGCTGCTGATGGACTTATTAAACTAGAAATCATGTGACTAAATCAGTTAGTCAACAGGTCTAAATCTCAGTGTGTTTAAAGGAAGGTCCTTTAAACACACTGAGATTTAGACCTGTTTAAAATAGGCGAAACTCTTGTAACTGACTCTGTGGTGGAGCGGTAGCGTGAGCGACTGCTGATTATGAGGTCTCGGGTTCGATCCCCGGGTTGGGTTTTTTCGTAAAAAGAAAAATTCTCAATAGCAGCCCGGCGTTTGGAAATCTGCCCGGTAAACGGCAATAGGCTCGCCCCCTATTATGTGGGACTTAAACATAGCTGGCGAGCCGTAGGTGTGTAATACATATCTGCCTACTCCCTCCGGGAATACAAGCATGATGCTATGTTGAAACTCTTTTATCTACTCGTTGAGCAGCAACATGTGATGACCTTCAATCCACGTTTTAACCAAACGTAATTATACCAATTTATAGTTCAAGTTTTTTTTTCGACATCTATTTGTTTGCTTCAGTGAATTCGTTACCTAAGAGAATAAATAGGGTAGTAGAATTAGGTATTCTAGTGTATACTTAAAATTTGTTATTAAAGTGTTTGTTTATTGAATTATAATTATAGGATTTAACAAAACGGCTCTCAAATATAATAATACGGTATCTTCTCATGATTAATACTCATTGTGTTATATCATACTCAATTTACTAATGGTTTAACTATAGACTGTTAAGCCAATGGAGTGAATATTTTGGAGATATGTATGCGGATGTTCAGGGTGATGCCGGTGCTACATGTGGTCTAACAGATCAGCATTCGGTACCGGCATCCTCTGATGACATTAGTATGGACGAAGTTGAATGGGCGATTAGAAGTTTGAAAAATGGTAAGGCAGCGGGTATTGATATGGTGTCTGCTGAGATGATCAAGCTTGGAGGCACATGTGTCTGGGAATTCTTCCTGATGCTTCTCAATTTATGTTGGAGCTCAGGAATGGTTCCCAAGGACTGGAGAAGCGTAGTCATCGTGCCCTTATTTAAAAACAAGGGTTCACGTTATGACTGTGTAAACTACAGAGCCATCAGCTTGACTAGTTTGGCAGCCAAAGTGTATGGTAAGTTTATTGAAAGGAAAATGAGGATGATGTCTGATGAATTTTTGTGTGAGGCACAAGGAGGTTTCAGGTGTGGAAGGGGATGCATGGATCAAGTGTTTTCTCTGCGCAACATTGTGGAGAAGCATTTGGCTGTAGGCCAGAGGGTTATCTGCAGTTTTGTGGATTTGGAGAAAGCATTTGACACGGTTGTACGAAAGGAACTTTGGAACATTTTGCCGGAATATGGTATTAACGGTAGACTGCTACAAGCGGTGCAGTCCAACTACATGGACTGCAGAACTTGTGTGCGGCTGGATGATGGAATGTCACCCTTGTTTGATGTCAATGTCTGCGTTAAACAGGGCTGCATTCTATCAGCCAGACTGTTTATCATATATCTGGATAAATGTCTACAAAGGTTGAATGAAATGAATGTGGGAGTTCAGATGGGTGACTCAGTGGTTAGGTCTCTGCTATATGCAGACGATACGGTTTTATTAGCGCAGTCCGCGGCTGACCTGCAAACCCTAGTCGACGTAATGGTAGAAGATTGCAAGAAAAGGGGCCTAAAAGAGAAGAAGCCAGAACAGATGTTAGAGTAGCAATAGGAAATGGTGTGCTAGAACAAGTGGATGAATTTGTATATCTTGGATGTGGATTCAATCGGGATAGAAGGTACACCGCTGATGTAGAAAGAAGAGTGAATGCGGGAAATAGAGTGAACGGAGCATTGGGACAACTTCTCGGCAGTCACCACCTCAGCCAGAGGACACGTATCGCAATACACAACGCAGTGCTTGTCCCAACGTTATTGTATGGAAGCGAGAGTTGGGTATGCAAAAAGGAGCATGAGAGTAAAATCAATGCGGTCGAAATGCGATCTCTGCAGAGAATCTGTGGAGTGAGGCTGACTGACCGCATTCGTAACGACGACGTATGAGAGCGATTAGTTATGAAAGAGAGTATTGGTGTAAAGATGCGAAAGGGAATGCTCCGATGGTTCGGACATGTGGAAAGAATGCCGGACGAGCGACTGGTTAAGAAGATATACAATGCGAAAGTGGAAGGATGTTGGTACAGGGGGAGATAGAGATTTACCTACATAGACCAAATCGGTCATGTATTGAAGGAAGGTGGAGTCAGGAGTCTCCGAAACCGACGAGCGTGTATGAAGAGAGTTATGAATGTTAAGGAAGCAAGAGATGTATGCAAGAATAGAGCCTCTTGGCACTCTGTTCTCTCTGCCTACCCCGCAAGGGAAATGGCGTGATGATAATTAAGTAAGTTAACTATAGATTCTTATTTTATTTAAGATTAGCAAAATAAGAATGATAAGGACCAAATTGAACAAACTCTCAACAAGGACAAACGTATGAAATAGGAAAAGATACACGAGCGAGGTGAATCGAATCTATACCTCATGAACCATCACCATCATCATCATCATCATCATAATCGTAGTCATCTATTGGAAAAAGATAAGGCCACGTCATCACTTGTTGATTCTTAATGGCATCTAATAATAAACAATGCATGCAAATACATCCGATAGATAGTGTGGTTATCACCCAATTACACAATAATAAAGAATGCGAATTAAACTTTTACTACTGGCTGTGGAAGCCTAATATGGATGTATACCCGGTTATCCAAGGATCTTCTTTCTTATCTCGGATCTGGTAATTAGCCGAACATATCCAGCGTTTAAAATGTATATACATATAAATAACAAAAACTCTTTCGTTAGACATGAAGAAAGCTAATCATGATTCTAAAAATCTTTGTAAAAGGAGATAGATTTACAAATTCATTTTAAGTATTCGAAATACGAATGTATCGAGTACTCGGTCGGCAGCATCCTTACTCTAACCAAAGAAATTTGCATGAAATTACGGCTCATCTGCCTTCGCGAGCTTTGTGTACAGCATAGCGGTAAACGATCCGCAACAAAATTTTGAATCACTGAAGAAATGCTAATTAAATCAGTGGTATTCTTGCTAGAGCATCTCTCCAACTGGCTCCGACTTAATGGTATCTCGGCATTTTTATATTGAAAAATACTCAGCATTGCAATTTTGTTTGAGAGGTAACTAGAATTTGTTTTCGTTTTTGTTTGCAAAACTGTCGGAGTTTTCTTTGAATGATTTCTTTCATGTATTTCAAACTTTAAGAATCAATTACGTAAGCAAACTAATGAGAATATTTTTTTTTCATTTTAACAGGTTCCCTGTCCCATAAATCATATATGATACATAACAATTAAATTTCTATTGTGTCTACTAATGGACAGAGAATGGGTTAAAAAATGTTTCGCGGAAGGAAACGTGGAATTTTGAAGATACTTGATAGCATTATATTACTATTTTTACTTACTGATAAGATCTCCCATATCAAATGAAGCATGTCGTTGTAACACACATACATGCACATTTAAATTCCCCATTATTTTTTGTCAGTAAACGCCCCGAAGCGTCCAATTTACAGGAAAAGAATCCCACAAACACAGTGTTTCCCGCTTCAGATCACACCATGCACTATTTGAATTTGCTCCCAAGAGAGGGTGGAATCAATTTAAATTTTAACTCACACTTAATACACCCTTGTTTGGTGTCTAAGTGGTGTGTTTGAGGCACCCTCTGTTTAGAACGAATAATAAGTTAGGAAGACAACGTTGGCGCAATAGTCTTAACGAAAACTGCGTGCTTTTAGCAGTAGGTATTTGTTTAGTGGTGTGTGTTGTAGGGTGGTAGTATCAGTAACTTGTACAATATATAGTAAAGTGTCACCACCCTATTCTTTCCTGGGTTTATTTAAAGATCTGTTACAAAATAATACTAGTTGTAGCTTTGCCATTTGAATGTTTAACATTTGACTTATTTAATAGAAACCCGTCTGGAATCCCGGACCGAGAAAATACACAGATTCAAATCCGGCTCTCAAATATAGTTTTTGTATAAAATTTGTTTTTACTAGCGGTAGATTTTGTTATCGGATATCTTCTGTTAAAGATCCTGAAATTATAACCGGCTGAATTATCAAATGAAACAGTAGTAGGTATTAATACAAAGTGCGAAAATGTGAAAATCGAAAATAACAGTCACGAGCAGGATTTGAACCTGCATCTCCTGGAATACCGTCCCAGATGATTTGTAAATTCAGCCATATCGACAATTGCTCGGAACTGAGAATTTCGATAACACATTCGTTCTTAATGCCTGGGGTGGTATTTGTGCCATCTGTCGGAAATATTTGCATACTATTTCGATTAGAACCTAATTTAAAGACTTAAGATTTACACCAAATAATGACGCAGGCCTAACATGTTAAATTGCCAATCAATTTAAAAAGCCAAGCTTCTAATCCAACTGTTTGTGTATAATACCCCTACATTTTCGCTCGCTTCAGTAAACGTCAGCAAAATGCACGTTTAAACATACCGTTCTCGTTAAAGTTCATTTGAATGCAAATTAAACTAAACTATTACATTTCTTAACAGCATTTGCCCGCGGTTTCGTTTGCCAAAATTTTGATTTTGACACTTGCAGTGGCTTTATAATTGTAACAGAGAAAATGGTTTTGAACTGAAATATTCGCCTATTTTTTGTTAAGCCGGAAAAAAATGTATCTAACCGCACACCCCGTCATTCGGGGCAACGGACAGCTACTCTGTGGGGCCCGCACCCACTAAATAAACCCACCATGGGGCGTCTCTCCGTCTGTATTGGCGGACCACTGGAACTATGTTACATTACTTCAGTGGTAACTGAAATGTTTCCCTACAATTTAAATACCGCAATTATAGGAAAATCTCTGGGAGCGCCTAGGTTTCTTAGCATGGGCTCATCCTCCGGAGCTGTGCCGGTCTAGGCTGTATCTGCCAGTTTCATCGTAGTTTTCTTGTTCATTATCATTTTCTTACTTACTCAAAGAATGATGTTGAATATTGAAAGTGGTATTTTACACCAACTTGCAAATATAAGAACATTTTTGCTACCACGCATATCTCCATTTTACAAAATAGCTCCTACTATTTAGATATTTTTATATATATTTTTAGCATTTGACATGCTTAGCACTATACGTTAAACACAAAGTGAAAAATGTGAAATTGAAATTAACAGTCACGAGCAGGATTTGAACCTGCACCTCCTGGATACCGTCCAGATGCTTTGCCAATTCAGCCATCGTTACAATTGCTCCTGACTGCTAATTTTAATAACACATTCAAACTTAACGTCTTTAGGTGACGTGTGTGCCATCTGTCGGAAGTAAAAAGGTAAAAATCTTAATTGTAAAATTAAGTTTACCTGGTCGATATAATGTATGAAAATACTTCCGACAGATGGCGCAGACGTCACCCAAAGACGTTAAGTATGAATGTATTATCGAAATTAGCAGTCAGGAGCAATTGTCACGATGACTGAATTGGCAAAGCATCTGGATGGTATCCAGGAGATGCAGGTTCAAATCCTGCTCGTGACTGTTATTTTCGATTTCACATTTTTCACTTTGTGTTTAATGTAGGTCCTACTATTTTGTAAAATGGAGATATAGCTGCCTTTTATGATAAAAAAAAACAGCTTGCATTTGTTACGGAGTGTAATTTGTAATTATCTAACGTGCGAAAATGTATCTAATGCTTCAATTATTCTTATAAAGATGAGATGAGATGTATTGTAATAAGTCTGTTAAATTGCTACATGTAGTTCAGCAATGCAAACTATCACCCAAAATAACTGTATGAATACTCTTCCAAATAGAAATTGCAAATTTCGCAAACATTCCCGCTACCTCCTCTTTTAGCCATTACCATTTCCTTAGATGACCTCTGTGTAAATAAATCTACAGATCTATCTCTGCTAGCTTAATGTAAATGTCGGCTTGAATAATTTTAGTGCAACTGGAATCTCGAGAAATCTAAAGAAATCACCATATTATATATTAATAATATAACATTATTATATCATTGCAAAATTCTCTGAATTCAATCCTTACTATTCCTATTAATGTTATAAACGTCAAAGTATTTTCCGGAAAAAAAGGATTTTTTTTCATAGAAATTATTATTGGGCCGTAGACTGACATATTGATATTCTAAACAACAAAGTTGCAGGTGGTAGTTGAATTTAGTTACCGCAGTAATTTATATTGTTACCGTCATGCTAACAATTGTTTCCTTTTTGACTTTCTTTTATTTATCTTCAAAGATAAAAGTTTACTTCAGTTTTCCGACGAAAACTTATGACAAAAATAAGATATATATAAAAATAAGACTGACACAAAAAGGTTGCCCATTCTTTGGGACCATAATAACTTTTACCCTGAAGCATATCCTTTAGAATATGGGCTCAAAAAGTTCTGCAACGCATTTATTGTTGTTGTTTGTATAACGTTTCTGGTCATGCTTTTCTTGACCCGCAATCAACTATTTTAAGAAATATGGATGATAACTCCGAATCATAATAAAAACTAACTCTAATATAAAAAAATAAAAGCTATTTCTGTTGTAGGTAAAGACGTCTTATCTCGCCCAATTTATTTTCTCTCATTAATTAATTTACTTAATTGCTGGATTAATTGAGACGATATAAAAAGTCGTTAAACGTCACGCAGTTTGATAAATACAATTAGTTTATGGTAAAGTTTAATTAGTGGTTTCATTTCTTCGAATACAATCAAGTGAACTGCCTCGGTGGTGTAGCGGTATTGTATGCGACTGCTAATCATGAGGTTTCAGGTTCGATCCCCGGGTCGGGAAAAGTTATTGAGCTTTTTCCTAAAAAGAAAAATTCTCAGTAGCTGCCCGAGTTTGGAAATGTGCCCGATAGACGTCAATAGGCTCGCCCCCTATTACGTGGGACTTAAACATAGCTGGCGAGTCGTGGGTGTGTAATACACCTCTACCTACCCCTTCGGGGAATACAGGCGTGATGCTATGTGTTGTTGAACTTATTACACAGGGATGTACAAATCGTGACATATATTATAGAGAGAAATAAATTAACGATCATATATTGCATTAACTTTTGCATTTTAAACTCATGAAAACCTAATCTAAGGTCCGTATGTGTATCATAACACGAGTGGACTCCATCGTGACACTTCACGATACGTCTATATCTATATTAATCATAATTAAAATTATCATAGATACCAACCCATGTTTTGATTTTAATTTTTGATTGAAATGGAATTATACTTTTTAGTATTTCTTTTAAAATATATAAAAAAAAATAATCACGTTTGGATGGGATAATATATGACGTTTGGTCAAGACCTTTGCACGTTAAACGAAGCTTTCAAGTACCTTCTGTAATAACACTTAATCAAATATAATAATAAATGTTATGAATATATTAAATTATATGCAATTAATTTACTAACAAAAGTTATACTCGTATGTTAACTTACTAACAAAAGTAAATACCTATGTGTATCAACAAAAGTTCCTTTCGGTCTCATTAATAATCATAATTACTCGTATATGTAACGTTACACTTTTCTGTATAAAGATTACTTTTCTATCTATATTCGTTAAAACAAGGAAGGGAAAATTATTAAATTAGAATTAGCTAGCCTTTATTCGCCCGGCGCAGTCTACTATTTGATAAGGCGGGAAAAAATATGCCTAACCGTAGGTACATATCGTTAGGAAAGAAATAAGACTCCGCAGGTACGGCTGCACCAATCAACCTTTCCACCATGGTTTGCAGGAGAAGATCTTGCGTATTAGCGGAGTGGTTGAGATTTGACCAGAGGAGGACGGTGTCACGGTCGAATATAAGACCGCGACCATAGCCTTCTCGATCCGAAACGGTGGCGAAGCCGTGCTAGGAGGGGCAGCCTGGGTCGATTGGCTGTTCCGCCCTTTTGCCTTAGGTTCGTTTTCAGTTAGTTTGAACCGCACGATACTCCAGATACTAAATAAACCCACAGTGTGCCATCTCTCCAGCGCTACTGGCGGAACACTGGAACTTTGTGACATTACTTCAGTGGTCCGTCGGCGACTTACCCTTTTAGAGGGTACTCTACTGAAAGACGCTTCCGCACACCGGATCGTCTCGCCTTCGCAGGAAGCCTTAAGGTTGGTGAATGTTCTCCGGTCCATTCACCGCCTCAGCTAGGGCAGCATTGCCACCCAGACACTGGCGGCGGTTCAGGTCAGCGGAAGGAAGACCCGGCGTAGTCCTAGCAATAGTAAAAATACTGAAACTTTCCTGAGACAAAAACATACTCGTATATACATAACTTTATTATATATAACTTTTCTGAGACAAAAACATATATGGGGTTAGTTTTGCTTTAGCAATGATCGGACCCTTGAACCTCCTTTATAAAAGTTATCTACTTATGTCACTAGATTAATGACTATGATTGTATAGAGAAGTTACAAACGATTTTGTTTTTCTTTACACTTACTAAAGGAAATATTTAACTAAAGAATTTTAATTTTAAATAAAAGTATAATATTATGTACAAAATATAATTAATTCAGGTTCATCATTTACTCCTAGTTTCTTACAAGCTCAGAAGAGTAGGCCAATAATTTCATCGCTAATTTTCCATGATAATTCGCTATTCAAGTGAGAATAGTCTATGAATGCAGTTCGCATTCTGTTATAGCCTCGAGCTGTTTAGCATAATACGCCCATTACTTTTAAGGCACAAAGGACTTTTAAGAATTGAAAGTACTAAAATACAACAAACACACTTGTTTAGTACTCAGCTATATATTTAGTCAATATACTTAAAATAGGTCTTTACAGATGAAATTGGCGTTATGTATGGAAAAAGCAATACATTTTATGTTTAAAATGACATTATTTTAATCAATCAAAATACGTTGTTATCTATGCCCTTGCGTCATTTTAAAGGTAGTTCATTGATTCATTTGCTGAAAAATTGTGGGAGCGTGAATCAATAGGATCTTTAAAGGCGGGTTTGGCAGCGGCCGGTCCGATTATCGTACAGGATCCATTTTCCACCACGAGTAACGACGCGATTACAAAATCCCCTCGTTATTTTTGCTTGCATCAGGAGAGTCTGATGACGATGATGAATTAATTGACTAGCTGTTACCCGCGACTCTTTCCGCGTGGCATTTAGATTTTTCGCGGAATTCTAATTTATTTTCCAAAATAAAAGTAGCCTAAGTTATTTTTTATAGCATCAGCTATCTGCCAGGTCTCCTCTCATGGTGAGAGGGAGTCCACCACGCTGGCATACGCTGGCTGGCGCGCGCGGGTTGGCAAACTTCACAAACCATCAAGAAAATCTCTGAGGCATTTTTTCTTTGAGGCATTATTTGCTTCACCGAGCTGTCATAAATTGTAAAGAAACACACATATAATATCGGAAAATCTCGAAAAGTTAGAAGTGTGTGCGGTGAGGTCTCGACCTTGGAATCAGGATTGAAATCGATACCACTACTGTCTTTGCAGTCCTTGGTTTTACCGCTAGGCTTTCCGTGTGGTGACAAACTGAGAATACAAGTGTCACCACCCCATTCTTTACGTATGAGGAAACTAAGGGAAGTAAGCAATTATCATCCATTGCATGACTGGTGGTAGGGCTATGTACCAAGTGGGAGTACTCACTTGGTATCGGGCCCGAGTGGGTTGGTATCACCATCTCCCGTGTGACCGGCCATGAAGCACATCACTGCGTTTTGGCTGTAGAAGGAGATATATATATACCCGAATGTGGAAAAGGTGAGAAGGTATTTATACCACGAATTCCCACAATATCGTTGAATTTTCCCTTCAAATTCAAAAGACTTCAATTTCAATGGTTGCTTTATTTGTATTTATGAAATTCCACGAGGCCAAAGTCGCGGTTAACAGCCAGTATAATTATATTAGGACCTAATATATTTTAAAATGAATATTAACTGAAATAACAGGGTATTATGTGAACCTTGCTGATCCCAGCATGAACGGGCCGGCTCGATCGGGGCAATGCCACCCTCTTACAAACGATCATCGAGCAACAACGGTAGTTATACTTACCGTTGTGTTTCGTATGGTGAGTGCGAGCCTGGAGGTCTAAGCCCCCTCCTTATACTCTCCTTATTATCCTTGCTGTCCTTTCCTTAATATGCTACCTATCCTTTTCTTATTATCCTTCCTATCTACCTTCCATCCCTTCCCTTTGGAGGAGGCAACCCGCGAGTGATGCCTCTGGTGTTGCTAGCCTCTACAGGCTACGTCAACCGCTTACCATTTAGGTGTTTGTCACACAGGTAATAGGAAAAATAATAAAAAAGTGACAACAGCAGTTTCCTTCAGAAAACAAATTATAAGTCCAACTTATACAAATAAATAAAATTGAAATTTCTGTTTGCAATGTAAATAACAACTTTTTACATAGCATATAACAAAATACAAGTTTTAAAGTTTTTGTCTGTCTGTCTTTTTGTTTGTTCCGGCTAATGATCGGAACGGCTGGACCAATTTAGATGGGACTTTCACTGGTAGATAGTGAGGAGTTACTTTTACTTATGAAAAAATATTAGGGTCCCACACAACAAAAAAAGTAACTAAATTCCACGCGGACGAAATCGCGAGCTGCAGATTTACTAGCTATAACAATATATTTCTAATATGTAAGTTATCCATGTAACGATAAAGTTATGGTGGAATTGGCATATTTGTTTATATAAAATCACATCATTACACTAGACTTAAGAGTTTCATAACTATAATATAAGTGAAGCCTCTTGAAGATTTGAAGACTTCACTTTTGATAGAAACCAGTAAATTTCAGAAGGCCATAAGAATACAATTATAATAACAATGATAGTATTCTGAGTAGCTAATGGCCACTTAAATGCCGTATGCAGGTGCTCGATTATTTATTTATTCAGATTTAACTCGTTGCGACAGTGTGTGCACAGTTGCCAGTAATGCCGTGGGAGGAGTTCTGTTTTCATTATAGCAAAGTCCTCATGTTTTCTTCGTATTGTTATTAAAATTTACACCCGCGCATTTATGAAAGAGGCCCTTTTCAACCGGTTATATGGGAGAATAAGAAAAAATGGTTGCAAAATGAACATTTCTTTTATAAATGAGATAATGCTTGTATTTTTATCTGTTGGTACTAGAATAAAATGTTAAGAGAGCTCATTAGTCGGTAGAATTAACCTAAATGGGAAGTTATATTAACTACTTGTGAACATAGTTCTGTGCGTCCTTACTAAACTTCACGGAAAAAACCACGGCTTTTCACAGAAAGGTAAGTCAGCCTGTTGCAGGTGAGCATTTATATTTTAAACACTTTTTACTATTTAAATTAACGAAACTTCATGAGCAAATTAAACATCCTAATTGAACCTAATTTAAAATTAAAATCCAACTTTATCATGATGGAATAATAAATTAACAATTAAACTAAGCACAAAGTGTGAGAACGTGAAGTCGAAAATAACAGATACGAGGATTTGAACCTGCATGTCCTGGAATACCATCCCAGATGCTTTGCCAATTCAGCCATCATGACAATTGTTTGGGACTGCGAATTTCAATAACACATTAATTCATCATGTCTCAGGTGGCGCTAGCGCCATCTGTCGGAAGTTGCAAGTCACATTTTCACACATTGCGTTAATTTATATGGATAAGAATGTCAAATGCTCATAAAATATGTCCAAATATCAAAATATTAAACTAAGCAAGTCACAGCAATAGATGTTTTTACAGCAAAGTATGTTTTATATAATTGCCCGCGACTACAATCGTGTCAATATAATATAACTACATCACTCCATGGCATACTTAATTAGCTCTGTGCAAAAATAGCTATTCCGCAGTAACTCAAATTCAAATTATAATGCCGGCTGTACACACTCTTCTATTTGTCTCGCGAGCCTCTCGTCCGCTCACGTCGCGTAGAGGCTCAACACGAGAGCACACCATGTACACACTCGTTGTATCAATTGAACTTCGGATTCCCGTTTCGATATACCTAGAAGAAACTGTTGCGGCGTTTTTTATTTTTATTGTAATATTTTAGTAATTTATCATAAAAAAAAAATATTAAAGTAGGTATGGCGAAAAATAACTTTTTAACTCTTCAACGGGGATATCTAATTCGTTGCTTATCCGCAACCTAACGTCGTGTAATAGTTGCTTATCCTTATGTCTGACATTTTTTGGATTCCATAATAGTGCTTGCCTTTGGTAGGCTTCTAAAAAGCGATAGACCACTCGTGGCGCGCAGCATACACGTCTTTACGCGAACGCAGTTGGCGGACAACTAAACGAACGAGTATGTACAGGCACGCTCCCGTTTACATCGCAAGATACCCTGAGACCCTTTGACTCGTGCACAAAAAAACGACACGCTTCTGAGAGCAAACGAGAGCCGCGGGACGAGACGAGGGTGCCACGTATACACTCATCCTCGGCCTGTCTCGTTGTATCTCGACGAGCGTGTACAGCCAGGGTAAAACATCTTTATTATATTAGGCCTTAAATTCATCATTTAATGTAGCTTAAGTGCTCGTCAAGAATAAACTTATAATTAACACGAGCGCCTGTGGTGAATGGATCTGTAAAAACAAAGTGGCGATTGCAATAGCCACAAACGGCCGGATTCCGTAGCAAAGCCTTTCATGAGAATACCTGGCAAGAAACTCAAGGGCCATTTTTTTAAATTGCGATCGTCAATTTTTCGGGATGAGTAGAGCCTATGTTTTTTGGTCAATTAGCAACGGTGCGAAAAAGTAACAAACAATCTTACTTTCAGATTTATAATAAGTAATGAAGGATAAAAATAATGTTATTTTTATTTTATAACAAATATCTATCGATATAACGTGCGTCTATAAACAAAACCGAACATTATACTTTTATATCGCTCTTAAATCAGTAAGACTATTCCCAAACACCGACAACATGGAAACAGAACCGAATATTTCCATAAAAGAAATTTATTGTATTTCTCAAACAGATAAAGATAACAAAATATACAAAGATATTGAAACAAAAATAAGAAACCGTATGAGGCGCCGGAACCGTTTGCACTGGAGCCTCGTTCACACTTATTTTGTGATCATTGCATTTATTAGATAAATCTGGAACACGAAATACTACTTCGTACGTAAGTATATGAAACGCCTGAGGACACATTAGCATCCTGGTATTCGCAAGCGATTTTACTTTCAATTCCCGTAGGGTTATTTGAAAAGCTGTTAGACGTTTTTGGATTTATTTGGAATACGAGTATAGACAAATAAAATTGTTCACGGCTCGCTATCAACTCGGTCGTCATTTGGCTTGGGTATGGTATCCGATGGCGATAATACTATTTAAAAATATGAAATATATACGAGTCCGGATGGATTATAAAAACTATTTGCCTAATTTAAATTGACTAAGTTGAAGGGAAACTAGGTGTAAACATTCAACATTACTTTCAATATGCTGTTCAAATTGCAAGAATTCCACATGCATCTTCAGTTTTATATTAGGTACGTATGATTAAAACAATATCACGTGACAATGCTTTGCATTGGCGGGTCATTATTAATTATTACTATAGTTTAAAAAAATATGTCTATATAAATACTTAACTTGTGTGTATATGTAGCCCAAGTAATCGTATAAAACAATTTCACTCGAACACTTTGTCTCAGACAAAGGCCTTTATTGAAAGTTATTTGATGATAACGGGATTTTATTCAAGATAAGTTTCAATTGCTTGTTAAGGCAATCATAGGAAAGAGAGAATAGACAAGTGATATTAAGTGTTTTCATAACAAGAATGTCAATGTTGTTCTCGTTAAATAAACAATGTTTTGTTTTTTGTGATACTTTGACGATAATGAGATTAAAAGTAAAAAAAAAAAACAATATAATTTTACGAGACAACCTACAGCTACTTCAAGACAAACTAGATAATTTCCACAAATACCTCATTAGCTTTAAGTGCCAATGTATTTAAAAAAAACTAAGTGTTTAGCCGGAAAACTAAATGCTAGTAATCGCCATAGGAAATAAAAAAAACACGGTATTTAGAAAATATATTTCATATAAGTTGTTCCACAACTCTATATATTTTACAACTCAAATAATGTCAGTCTATAAAAAAGAACCTCTTATTTTGTATCATCGGAACACATAACAAAAACAACATCGTAAAACTGAACCGTATCGTTGTTTCCCACAAAATATGAATTACTAAAACAAAGCCTGGTGATCTGGTAAAAATTCAGTTATAAAAGGTGGCAATAAACTTCATCCGGGTACTTTTTTCGCCGGTTATTCAGCACAAGTGAAAAAAACCGCAATACAAAACACAAGACAAAAGGCCCGTTTCATTAGTCCCCGAGAGAAATCTGCTTTTTATTCGCAACGACAAAAGTTTTAGCCCTCTGAGTTGGCGTCTATAAATCACTTTAATTTATAGAGACGAAAACCAAGAACACTTTACGTGGCGGAATTACGAGTTAGCTATTACGGTTGACGAATGTTACTTCGGAACGACACATTCAACTTGTTATAATTAATTACCTGCCACAAATTAGAGTCATTTACGCGAGAAACTTAGTATCCATCATGAAGTTAAAAATGTCTTCCAAGTTGTAAGTAATAGCATTATAATAATTACAAAGTAGGTAATAGTCAATATTGTAAAGGGTTATTTGTATAAATTTATTTTTGTTGGAACTTTTTTTGACGTGATAACGTCTTATAAATCGATGCACGCAGGAAAAAGTGTCACGCTCCGAAAAATGTATGGTGACCGATGCATTGTTTGTGAAACTCTCAGAAAACATATATTATATGACGTTATCACGTAATATTTTAGAGTCCGTAAACCGACTTTGCAGACAACCATAGTGTTTTTTTAATTTATTTAACTTTATGCATTGATTAAAATGGTAGGCTTAATGCCTACCACCGAAGGAATGTAACAACCCTGTTTGTTGCCGAAAACGACGGGGTGTGTGGTTAGGAACATTTTTTCTCGCCTTAACGGAAAAAAAATAAAAAAAGGCTTAATACCTGAGGCGTTCTCTACCAGGTAACCAAGATTGGTTTTAAGGAGGGTTAAAATGTTCCTAACCGCACACCCCGTCGTCCCATCGTTCGGGGGGCAACGAACAGGGTAGTGTGGGGCCCTCACCCACTAAATAAACCCGCCGTGTGCCGTCTCTGGCTGCGGCGGAGCCACGGGCTAAGGCTAGTCAGTTTATAAATACGTCTCTCTATGGCACACTAATGAGCTATGCAAAATGTGATATCCCGCAAGAACTATACATTTATCCGAGATAACAAGTAGCTTGTGTCCTTTCCGAGTTCTGGTCTATATGTGTGCTAAATTTTATGATGAAATGTTGAGTAATTATGGCGTGAAAGCGTAACAAGAAAGCAAACGCGCTTTCACAATTGTAATGGTACCCGCGGTATTAGTATGCTGCTCCTTAGCTATAAACTAATACTGCGGTAGCGAGTCAAGGGATATTTTGATTGAACTTTTTGCTAGTATTTATTCGCTAGCTTGCTTATGACTTATTATTGAACTACGAACAAATTAAATTTAAAAAAACATTTAAGCATGGTGGCTTTAATGGAAAAGCTCTTAATAAAAAAAAAATAACTAACCTATTTTTATAGAATTATCGCGTTTACGGATTTTCGCGCTTGATTTTACCGGAATACTTTAAAATATTCATCACCCATAGCAGAAAGTCAAAATTATATTTTATATAATAAAGCTAATTATTAGCGTAAATATCAGAACGTATTTTCCAAATATGATAATGATATGACAAAGAGTAGCGGTATGCTACTGTGGGCCTAGCCAAGTTACATTCTATGATCGCTAACGCTATAGAAAACTATTAAAATGTATGGAAAATTGACATTTAAGTCACGTGACTTAGCGTTAAGTATAGATACTCTGACTGAGACGACTCCAGACCCTCCGTTCTCACGGAGGGTCTGGAGTCGTTGGAGTGGCGGAGAGACTTCGGGTCCCTCTGTGTGCTCTACCGGCTCTACAATGGGGAGTGCTCGGCGGAGCTGTTTGAGGTGGTACCGCATCACCATTTTACCACCGAACCACGAAACGTCGCGGTAGGGTTCATCCACACCACCTGGAAACGATTTCGTCAAAGACAGTTCGTTTTCAGCGTTCTTTTCTACCACGTACGTGTAAGCTCTGGAATGACCTACCTGCTACGGTGTTTTCCCGGAGCTACGACATGTCCCTCTTAAAACGAGGTTTGGAAGGAGCACTTATCTTGCGGAAGGCGGCGGCTTGGCTGTGCCCCTGGTGTTGCTAAAGTCCATGAGCGGCGTTTACCACTTACCATCAGGGGGGCCGCTTGCATGTCTGCCCCCGATGGCAATAAAAAAAAAATTGAGAAGTCAAATTCCAAGTTTTCTATAGCGTTAGCGATCATAGAATGTAACTTGGCTAGGCCCACTGACAAGATTATGAATTTTTCTTCATATTTTACGTAAAATGTTTTGAACCGCATTGAATTTACTAAAATTCTGATACAGTATTATCGATAAATATTTTAGTAATTGTGCTATTTTTAGGTAATCACCTATGAAATTTAATCAAATTTGTTATGATATAGGCACAAAATATTTCAAAAAAGCTTCTTATGAAACCAATCCTACAATTCTGTATTAAGCGTAACTTTTTAAGTATTTTTATCCTATCTTGTTCGCAATCTTTCAACCGTTTCATATTATAGATCTTAGAAACGGTATATAAGCAACATGGAGTCTCGATTCACACCCCATAGAAAGCAATAGGCTCACTCCATATCGCACTTTTTCTTACATTATAGAGCAAAAATTAAAGATTTATTTTAGACGTGATAACCTCTTATAAATTGATGAATGCTGGCTGCACGGACGAAAAATTTTCACGTTTCGAAAAATGTATGGCGACCGATGCATTATTTGTGAAAATCTCAGAAAACATACGTGTTTATGAAGTTATCATCTAAAACTATAGTCCGTAAACAGACTTTACACACAACCATATAGTTTTTTTTTTCTTTGCATTTCACAATGCATTTTTTTCTCTTTATGATAATGCAAACAAAATAGTATAGAAAAAATAAAAATATTTATTACAAAATGAAACGAACCTACAAATAATCTGCTTAGTCCTTATCCCGTTAACAAGAAGATGGTATATGTTTTGTTCGTGCCCATGTTGCGAGTTTTGCGGAGCAAAATGTAATAGAAAGTCACGTCATGCGTTGACAATTTTTTGTGTCGTGTTCACAGCTTTTTGCCTTACTTTCTGTCTCTTTGTGACCTTATCGTCGATATAAATAATGTTGAGCAAAAGTGCCTGTTTTGTTGTCTTTAAAAAGTAATATACACTATTTATAACATATAGACATTTTGACAAGAAACTTGCGAAGGTTACATCAAAATATTTTCTGCCTGCGTTATCGTCTATTCATAATAGGGTCTAGATACAAATAAAAAAATACCTGGCATAGGTTAGTTCAGATTACAAACCTATCTATGCGGCCATGTAAATGTTTGTGGTTCTATTTTTATCACTTTTATAAACTTGAGTGCTATAATTTACAGTATATTAAGCTTAGCTTAATTTGCAAGCAGTAATAAGTTAAGGTAGACGTTAACCTATTTAGTACAATGACATTCTTCCACAATCCGAATAATAACTAAGAAAATAGCAATGTTACTAAGCTTTAATATCACGATTGATTAACTTTAAAATCATTTGCTTAAGATTACAGAAACGCTAAAAAGAAACCGGTCGTCTGTGAAAACAAAAGAGGATTTAATTAGAGAAATAACGAACAATCCTTTTAATAATTGCGATCGACATTAGTTCGGTTCATTTAACGCAGAATCTAAGGATAATTTACAGACGCTAACTGGTATTTAGCATGAAGTTATTCTTAACTTTTGTGGTTACTACGTGGTAGAGTTGAGCGTAGACACTGTAAACAATAACCCGCTTAAGTGCTTTTTACATCGCTTTATAGCGAGGTTCTTGCGAGCAGCAGCTTATATGATTTTCAACCTCTTTCTTATACTAGAAGAGTTGCAAACAAGCATACAGTTCGTCGGATGTTAACGATGTTAAGCAGCTACCGTAGCTTGTAGGCTTTAGCAACACCAGAAACACCATTGACGGTTTGTTTAGAGGTGACATATTTATATAGACGACGAATTTGCAAAATTCTTTTTTTTTTGTTTTCGAAATCAGTGAAACCGTTTTTAAAAAATCAACAAAAATCTAAAAAGCTGTATATTTAGATGGTATTTATTAGTTTACTCTGAAACCTCACTGTCTCATGGGGCACTGCGTTTAGTTGACATACCCATATTATATATAAAGCCTTTCTTCACAGTCTTTGGAAGACTCTCCAAGACGCTATGTTCTATTTCTTTCTCTACTGCGCTTTAGATGCGCATCTTTGTCATTTTCAGACTTCTGTGCTCAACGCTTTCTCATACTAGATGCACCCAAGGAAGGCCTCCCCATCATGTCTCACTCTAGACTACGCAATTATATTATAAAAACGATTTTCTTCTCTCTTTTACGATGGTGGTTTAATGCATGTAAATGCTTTCCGATAGATGGCGTTGGACGTAAAGACAAATTTGATAAGGAGATTGGGATGATCGAGAGATCTGTACGATAGCTCAGTGGCTTAGAGCACTTCCCCGGATTGGAAAAGACGCCGGTTCGATTTCCGCTCGTACAAAAAATCTCGTTTTCCCTATTCACAAATAATTTGTACTTTAATTTATTCTTTATAGGAAAATCTTTACATTTGTTTATTTTTGAGATTATATCAAATATCTATTTTATAGCTAGTATTATAATCCACCCTTAATAGTGGAGCGTCGCTCCAACATGAGCCAATATAATACAGTTAGGTGGGAAATTGTCGACGAGTATTAGGAAATAATGTCGTTAAAACACTGCTTACTCCACGTGATTGATGCGAGTTCGCTTGTTCTTCATTACCGGTTTGAAACGATAGTAATGATGTTCCTAAATGATGGATTTCGATTTCTATGTTATATGAACTCCAATATTAATTCTAACACGTTTTACCAGTATCAGATAAATTTGTTTGATTAGACCAAAATCAAGAGAATATATTCAAGTTATTTATGCAACGATTATGATCTTATACATCAAATATAGAATAAAAATTTTGGTCAGAGATCTAAAACATTTCTGTAAATAAAGAAAAATACTATAAGAAATTAAAGATACAATAAATTGTAATTAACGATATCAGAAAAAATAGATCACATACCTTTCACGAAATTGCAAGTATCTACGTAGTATTAATTTATTTGTGAATATATGTTGCTGTGATTCTTATTAGACTATATTTTATCAGTTAAGTAGAGAACAAGACGTTAGCAAACAGCATGAGAATTAAATTATTTTTACGAAATGAAATCAATGAGATAACAGAAAGCGAATTTGGCGATAGAACATTACATTATGCAAAGAAAACACATCAGTCACAGTTGTACCACACACTTTCTTACCCTTTCAGTGATATTAAATTGAAGGAAGAACTTGTGACTCAAATGTATTAGTTTTTTGTATAAAACAAGTTTGGGTTGTTTTGTTATTTTTACTTGCTATTTCTTTTTACACTCAGAATATGTTATTTAATCTATTGGGTATCCATTATCGAGAACTTTTGCATAGGTATATATTATAGTCTTAAGCCCAAAAAAGGACATAAAGAAAGAAAGAATGAAAGAAAAGCATTTATTTTGGTTTCTTCATAGTTATTACATAATATAATATTATACTGAAAATTAAAATTAGAATACCAAAATAGGTTCTACCTCAGCATGTGCTGCAGCACTATAGCACTACAGCGCTGGTTTTCAGGTAAAACCTTACTAATGTAGGCACCGGCTGCCACGGCACGTTATATTAATAGAAATAAAGCATAAGTAAAACATTAGTAATTGACAAGTCCATATTAGTCGGTGTTAAACTATATACATTTTTAGATATTTTTATATATATTTTTAGCATTTTACATGCTTAGCACTTTACATTTTTCACTATATAAATTTTAAAAAAGGCTAATAACCTGTAAATGTAATAAATAATATCATTGTACCTAAAGTAAGAATTATTGTAATATATATGTTTAATGATTTATACATTACTGTGACTATTTGTCTATCTACTTATACGAGAAACCTGACGTCTTAATATATAAAAGTATATAGTATGTTACCTACAGCGAAACTACCAGTTCTTTAAAGCTTGTGTCTGTCTGTATATATCGGCCAAACTCAACAACTGGGCCAACTTGAACGGGACGTTCACTGGCACTGGTAAGCAATATAAGTAAACATGAGAGTCATGGGCTTTTCATTCCGGAAAAATGAATGGTTACCGTGGAATAACTATTTTTACATAACAATAATTAATGTACCGTAGAGTGATGTATTGATGTTCTAAAGACGCGGACAGAGTCACGGGCAGAATCTAGTACAGTGTTAGGCTTAAAAAATATTCTAACCCAGTTAAGTAACTGGACAAATGTGAATATATTGAATTGGCATTAACTGATTTGTTTTCTCTAAAACTCAATAGCTACAACAACAGAGCGTCATTTATCTTGTGTAAACTTGAAATTTAATTTAAACATTGACATGTCATTTTATAGGTTTCTATTCTGAGATTCCTATGAAATGATTAAAATACAACAGCAACATAGCTACTTTTGAACCTTCTATTATGTCAATCTTTCATTCTCAAACATGTTTATATTAGCTAACGGCAGCCCCAGTGGTAGAGTATTTAGGCGTCCCTAACCGAAAACAATATTTTTTTTTAATTCCGTCGTTTTGTTTGTTTGTGCACGCATCACGCTGAAACTACTAAACTGTATTTAATGTCTTTTTTTTCAAATAGCCCTCGATTATACGTAAAAACTGACATATTATTTATCTTGCTACCATATTAAGAAGTATCTCGAATAGTATGCCAAAAGTTTAATTTCAACTGAAGCTGTTTTGTGAAAATCGTTTAATTCAACAAATAAGATTTAATTTTTTAGATATCTTAATAAATAAGATTTTATTGCCAACTAAACTTCTCATACAAAAGCAATTTTATTGGTACATTTAGTACAGACGGAATCGTTGCACGAATACCTACATGCATATTTTCTGAAAATGTATAAAAAAACCGGCCAAGTGTTCCGTACCATTGACTTAAGTAAACAACATTACACTATTGTAACTCTCTGTAACCATGGTGTTTGGCTGTTACCAAATTAATGCAAGTAAAATTTTACTCATTTCGTGGTTTTCCACTTAGACTTAGATGCGCATAACAAAACAGGTTTAAATGTAAGGAATTATATTACCATTAGATTCATTCGAGGTAACTGTGCGCAGTGGGTAAACGTGCGCAATATCACCGTTCTTGAGATACAGCCTGGTGACAGACGGACGGACAGACAGAGCACGAACGAGTAAAGAAACACGTTTGTGTATGGGAGGCCCCCTTAAATATATGTTTTATTTTAACTACCTCTGTGGTGCAGCGGTAGTGTAAGCGACTGCTGATCATGAGGTTTCGGGTTCGATCCCCGGGTCGGGCAGAGTTATTGAGATTATTCGTAAAAAAAAAAGAAAAATTCTCAGTAGCAGCCCGGAGTTTGGAAATGTGCCCGGTAGACGTCAATAGGCCCGCCCCCTATTACGTGGGATTAAAACATAGCTGGCGAGTCGTAGGTGTGTAATACACCTTTGCCTACCCCTTCAGACAATAGAGGCGTGATGCTATATGTTAATTTAATTATTTATTTTTAAAGTGAATATATAATTAAATATTCTGTAAATATTTCAAGCGTCTACCGTTGCCGTTATCAATAGCAAGCAAAAAGGGCAAAAAAATCACGATTGTTGTCTTAAATATTGCTTCTTTTTTGTTTTTAGTATTTTTTGTTATAGCGGCAACAGAAATACATCATTTTAGAAAATTTCAACTGTCTAGCTATCGTCGTTTTTGAGATACAGCCTGGTGACAGACGGACGGACAGACAGACGTATGGGAGCCCCCCTTAAAAATTATTATTTTTTTGTTTTTAGTATTTGTTGTTATAGCGGCAACAGAAATACATAATTTGTGAAAATTTCAACTGTCTAGCTATCGCCGTTCTTGGGTTACAGCCTGGTGACAGACGGACGGAAATATTAATTCAAGACTTCATACATATTTTTATTCAAATCGTCACGTTATATATTAATTTATGATGTTTTTGTTTATTTTGCATACTTCCACCAAATTAAGCAGTTTTCAAATGATGAGACTTATTTGTCTTTTAAATATTCAGAAGACAACTTTTTGGTTTTGGAGTAGGTACTAATTAGAAAACTTTATGAAATTATAAATGGTTACGCGGTAAAGTTTGTAAATTTTCTAATGATTTTAACTTAAAAGTTGGTGGTTTTAAATTGCATCATTTATTGGGTTGTTGGTCTTTACTGAATTAGTTTATGAGTTATAAGAACTTTTTGCCACCCTGGTTAATCATAAACAAAACATTTTTTTTTTCTCACTTAACTACACTTCGACTTATAATATGTACCATGTTACTAAAACATTCCATCATTTTTACAATTTGGCGTATGCCATAGCAAGCTATTAATTTAAGCCTAAGCAATAATGCATAAGCATTTATGCCCGGTTTCTATATTCAACGATTCATCTTTGTATAACAGCTACCAGAATAAATAAATATTCACGGACATTTCACACAACGTCCTCGAAGAAGTTTTCAAGATACCGATACCGAGGCTTCACAGGTGTTTCACAACACTATTATCATGTCTAGCAGTAACGAACAACTGCCGGTTAAGAAAACCGATGACCCTCTTTGCGTTTCATTATTACATCAATCGTTTCCCATGATGTTCAGGAAAAACGGTGTGTTTTAAAAATAAATGTAGTTATTTATATACAAAACTTTAATACAAATAATTAAATTATAGTTTATTAACAATTAAATAGTTTAGACACAATATAGACCTTAATAATTTATGTTAATATAATGTTTTTATTACTATTTAATGCTTAAATCTAAACGAAACGCCAACGTGCTTAATACATAATACTACTGTCAATTTGAACAACAATCATAATTATCAAACAACGTAGTACAAGGTACCTAGTACTTATTACTGATCGATTTTGATTTCTTTTCGCTCTGATGTCAGTATCTGAGAGTCAATGCAGTCTCCATTTTCAATCTCAGAGTTCGATGTATTTTATCTTCATAAGCCTTAATAACAACATACCAGCACACGACTTCTCAAAACCGTCCGAAATCGGCCGGTAAACATGTCACCTACGGTTGGTATAGTCGTATTTGACAACATAGCTATCAGTTGTTAACTTCCCGCTAAGAAAATTGAAAATTTTTAAAAGTTAGAAAGTTATTGGATTTACCCCGTTTTTCGAAAATCGAGTTTTCAACGGATGTTGACGTTTTAAGATCCTAGGAAGCCTCCCCGAATGTTTCCGCGATGATGTCTGTATGTATGTGTGTGTGTGTGTGTGATGTGGCCGTATGCAAACCTCTCATAACTTTTGAACGGCTTGACCGATTTCATCACGGTTGGCGTCATTCGAAAGAACTTGACCAAACTTAGATTTTGAATATAATTAGGACCGATTCGAACTGGTAGATCTTGAGAAATTTCAAAAAAACTACACAATTTTTTTTTTCAAATTTGTTTTTTTTTTAATAATTTTTAAATGGTTTTTCCAATCGATTCCAAAAACTAATCAGCTCCTAACATCAAAAAACCACGTCGATCACCGTCAGTCCAGTCAAAATCGGTTGATTCGATCGTGAGATATCGTTGTCGAAAAAAAATAAAAAAACATTTTTCAGAACTTCTATGAAATTTTTAGTCTTTAAGATTCTTTAAAGAGCTCAAAAAGCTGCGTTGAATTCCGTATACTAAGAGAAAATCGGTGCATTCATTCAAAAGTTATTGTGATTTGAAAATTCAACGAATAGTGTTTTATTAAATCTCTATCAGACTTTTGAGCTCGAAGACCTCAAAAGTATAGAACAGTTATCGCTTTGAGCTCGGAGAGCTCAAAATGACACGGAAATTGTACTTTTAAGCTCGAAGAGCTCAAAAGTCTTTTTTGAGCTTTTCGAGCTAATAAGTGCAATTTTGAGCGCTTCGGTATCAAATTAGCGGGAAGTTGCAGTTGGTCAACCGTTTTCCAGATTCTTTTTTATAGAAACACCAAAAATCTTCGTTTTCATAGATTGTTGTTACGGATCGTAACTGAAAACCCTCCCATCCGTTAGTTGCAAACTGTTAGTTAATTCACTTACGACTCGTATTTTATAGGAACAGCTTATTAGAGGTAGTAGGTAGATTATTCTACCAGGCGTAAGTAAAACGACCAGTTTTATTATTATAGGAACCCGCCATTAATGTATGAAATAATATGGCAACCTTCAAATAAATTTTTTGTAACATGCTTTTATAAATGAATTAAACCACTAAGCCAAGGCATTTTATCGATGAGAATTGTAACTACAACCTTCGTAATATATTATATTAATTTACATTGCAATGTGAGTAATAAAATTGTGTTTAATTTGGGGAACTCGTTTAAATCAATCGTGTATATAGTATCATATATACGAACTGATTCTCTTAATACGCTTTTATTTGTTTCGCATGTAAGTAACCCGTTGTCCTAGGTGAGCGACAAACGCGTCAATACTACGCGACGCGACGCGACACGAAAATATCAAATAGAGGTTGTATGTTATGGCCTAAATTGTCGCCTAATTTGAATGTGACGCAAAGCAGTTAAAGTATTAGCTGCAATAAGTCGCATCGCGTAGCAACGCGTAGCATCGCTTCGCGTCGCTCACTTAGGACAACGGTGGGCCTAGCCAAGTTGCATTCTATGATCGCTAACGCTATAGCAAACTATTTAAATGTATGGGAATTTGATATATTTAACAATATCTACAACGCTAAGTTACGTGACTTAATTAGAGATGTCATATTTCCATACATTTTAATAGTTTTCTATTAGCGTTAGCGATCATAGAATGCAACTTGGCTAAGCCCACGGGTTACAGAACCTTTAAACGTGATTTTCACTCACTTCGAAATGCCGAATTGAAATATTACACGCTTATCAAGGACCGATGACAATAACATAATTTTGAGAAGATTCTCAGTTTTTCTTTTATTAAAAATCGGTACTATCGTTACACCTACCTACGATAAAAAAGTAATAGGATTTTTTAAATAGAAGTAATTTTGATGCTCACTAAAAAAAGAAAATCATAAACTGTAGTTTAAAAAGAGAGACGACGAGAGACTAAAAAAAGAAAATAAACTGTAGTTTAAAAAGAGAGACGACGAGACTAAAAAAAAGAAAATAAACTGTAGTTTAAAAAGAGAGACGACGATTGACTAAAAAAAAGAAAATACCCTGTAGTTTAAAAATAGAGACGCCGAGAGACTGAAAAAAGAAAATAAACTGTAGTTTAAAAAGAGAGACGACGAGAGACTAAAAAAAGAAAATAAACTGTAGTCTAAAGAGAGATGATAAGAGACTTAAAAAAATAAACTGTGGTTTAAAAAGAGAGACGACGAGAGACTAAAAAAAGAAAATAAACTGTAGTTTAAAAAGAGAGACTACGAGAGACTAAAAAAAAGAAAATAAACTGTAGTTTAAAAAGAGAGACGACGAGACTAAAAAAAAGAAAATAAACTGTAGTTTAAAAAGAGAGAAGACGATTGACTAAAAAAAAGAAAATAAACTGTAGTTTAAAAAGAGAGACGCCGAGAGACTAAAAAAAGAAAATAAACTGTAGTTTAAAAAGAGAGACGCCGAGAGACTAAAAAAAGAAAATAAACTGTAGTTTAAAAAGAGAGACGACGAGAGACTACAAAAAAAAAGAAAATAAACTGTAGTTTAAAAAACTAATAAAACAGACTAATTATGAACTAAGAAATATAAAATAATGTCATAATTAATTATAATGATTGTAAAAAAGCGTGGGATGCTTTGCTATAGCCTTATTAATCAATTTGATGTCTGTTATTATTAATTATGGCATTATTATCTATTTTCTTTAATTAGTTTTTTAGTGTTTTAAACTATACATTATTAAATGAAAATAACCAGTTCTATATCAAAATATATGAAGTCTTACGAGTGTGTGATTAAAAGAACTAGCTGTGTGTATTTCCAAGTAAAAAAGGGATATAAAAAATACATTCTTATTGTAACTGTCTTAATAAAAACTAAAGTTTATATTTTTAAATATATTATATATTCTAATATAAACTCGAAACCCCAATATAAGTTATTACAACATTGGATTTACAGTTTCTTAGTACAGTTATATAGTCTAGATGTATGCCCAAGGTATTGAATTTGATCCCCAGTCAGAATTCTTTATTGTTATTTTTCTAAATTTTATGCGTATATATTCAATATGTAAATAAAGTATCGTCAGTAAAAATTCATGACTGAGAGATTTTCTCGACGGCTTGTGAAATCTGCCAATCTGTATTGAAACAACAATATGTAGGGCAAACTGTATAATGATTGGCACTCAAAGCATATTTAAGATTGATATATACATTTTTTTAATTGATAGGTGTTTAAAAAGTCAGCAAACATTGATAGAGGGTTCTCTGGTATGTATATTTTCAAATGTAAATGCATTAATCAATCTAATTAGAGATTTTTAATAGAAGAACCAAAAAAAAATAACAATAAATAGTTGAAATTACAGTCATTGGCACCATAAATACAATTACTGATATTAAGTCAGTCATTGGCACCTAATAAAGTAAGATTATAATAGAAAATTTGTCAAAAAAAAGCACGTGGCCATTTATTTACCTAAAAACTAAGCATAATAATAAATAATCTATATTACAGTCGTTAATTGATGACCCTTATTTGAAAGTTATGTTTTAACAGTTCTGCATGGCGCCGGTATATATTTATTTTCTTTAGTGCTGCCAGCTATAATATTATAATATCTACTTTTTTCTGCAAAAAATGTTACTATTGCCGATTATGAAAAAAGGTGAACAGATGTTTTTTGCTATACTAGTTGTTATTATTAAAATCCAAAGTTGTTGCATTTAAAATCCAAAGTGCCAATGACTAAGGGGGTGCCAGCAATACTATAGTTTACCCTACTATGGTCTGTCCCTCTTCCCATGGTAAGAGACCATGGTCCACGGTCACTAAAAAAGTTCCATAGTAAATAATACATTCGAAACCAAAATTATAATCTTAAATCACATTTGCAATCCACAGCTTATCTTGTAATTGCATATCTACAAAATTACAATAGGCCCCATGGTAGTGCCCTGGTGCACACCAACGTTTAGTATTACATCATACTCTTATCTCTAACACAGACACGTGCCATATATGTCGATACAAGCTTAATCCATCACCCCAAATCTCTTTGAAGTTGTTCACAGAGGGAATGCATGTATTTTAGTTGTGTAAATGTTAGATAAATGTTTTGACAATTACCTACAAAAAACAAATTAGCAGAGTTGAAATCTAAATATGTATTTTTCTATTTGCATTCGATTCTTATTTCCACTTTCAACGCAAATGATGTGGCTACATTTATAGAAAATAATAAATAAATTGAATTCTAGAATGTAATAACGAATTAAAGAAGTAAGTTATCGATAAGATAATGTCTCTGGTTGGCGTACATCAATATTTGCCCTTTAACTAGGATAACCGTTTTCAATAAACTAATAGTGGCCATCTCTGATGTTGAAAAGTTAAGAGCCTCGGACAAAAGCTAGCGACCTCTATAAAAAAATAATATTTATCTCACAGGTACCCTTAATTTTTCCGATATTATGCAACCTATATTTTCTTTCTGTACCCAGGGCTATATGTAGGTATACCAAAATTTTGTAATGATTAGCCACTTGATAGATAATCAATTAAAAAATAAATAAATTCCAACTATTTCCACGGGTGAACCTCTCGATGGCGCCAGTCACATGGCATTTTTGCGCGGCGTACGGGCTACCATTTGAACCTTATTTATCAACTCAAATGTTAAGAAAGATATGTCTTTTTTTTTCTATGATCTAGTCAAATAAGCGCTTTGATAACATGGTTGATATAAATCTGTATATGCTATAATAGACGCACTGTTATTATTCCAAGATGGAAGGCATTAAGACGTAATGCAATTCTTTACAACCCCAGTCTTAAATATTATTGTGTTCCCCATTGAGCTAAACGTTATAGATACCATGGATAAATGTCGCGATGCAATGTTTTTATTTGATTTCATTGGGGTGGAAACCGAGGGTGTCTTGTGTCACATTGACCGTCTCATGTCTGTCTATTAGGGACACATAAACGATGAACTTATAGTAATGGCGACATGGAAAGACGTACGTGTAAATATTTTAAGATTAATTCTCTAATTTGATTTTGGAGCTAGAAATTTTGGAGGTAGGAAAGAGAATGTGTGAAACATTAATGACTGAAGAATATGATATAAACAAATGCAGACATTTTTGTTTTTCTAGTGGTAGTGCCTTGCTTATCCCAACACGAATAGGCCGGCTCGATCGGGGAAGTACCACCCTCTCACAAAAGATCAGCGTGTAACAATGGTTAGTTACGCTTACGCCTACCGTTGTGTTTCCTATGGTCAGTGAGCGCGCTAGAGGCCCAAACTCCCTTCCTATCCTTTCCTGACTGTTATGTTACATTTCACATTTTCACGCTTTGTGTTAATTTATATGGCTAATCATGTCAAATGCTAAAAAAATGTTTAAAAAAATATTAAAAGAACTATACTACGTGAAACAGAAAGGGTAGTAAATGCCTTCAATGCTACGTTATGTAAGCCATATTTAATAGTATTGTGACGTTTAAATTTTAATGTTATAAAAAAATAAAAAATAAATCCCTACAAAATAAAAATATTATTTTTCAATTTATTTTCTTAGACAACCCTAACTTTTGAAGAGACCGCCATTTTTGAGTGGAGCCGTTGTTTGTTAACCTACTTACGGACGTACCTATACTACCATAAACATAAACAAAGCGTAGGTACATACCATATTTCTTATTTGTATGCTGCGCCTTACACTTCAGAAATTTCACAAATTAAATACACGGAATACACCACATCACATGTTGGTTTTGTTTTAGCTAAATAGTAAGTTGTTAGGTACTTAAATATGTAGTTATTTGATCACTAGTACTTTCAAAGCAGCATAGGTACATCACAACATGATACAGGATACACAGATAGAAGTAGGTAGATAGGTTTTAGCAGCCACACCACTAAAGGAATGGCACATTGAAGTGCCGTCCTTCCCTTTCAATACATAATTCGGTTCGGCAAGCTATGGACCGCGTCGCATTCCGGAGCATTTGTGAGGAGACCGTGCTAGATGCAGAAATAATTTTGTCATGCATTTCTTGGACAGTGACACACTCAGTGGCATAAACTACTCCTTTGAGGTAGCCCCACATAAAGAAGTCCAACGGAGTTAAGTCCGTAGACCGTAGCGGCCAAGGCACTGTACCGCCGCGGCCTACCCACATCGTAAATCGGCGATCCAGATATTCTTAAACACTGTGGGCGTAATGCGCCGGCACGCCGTCCTGTTGTTGTTACGTTTTACTTGACGAGGGAGACGTAATGAAACACAGACTGACATACAAAGACTTTTTACCCAGAACAGGCGGCGAACTCACATCGGTAACAACGAACAAAACTATATACGATTTATCTTTATAGTTGCAGCACCAGGTCCCGGTACTGACTTAGTGGCAATTCTTCCAGGTACCCCTCCAGTGGGCCCGTTAAAAATTGTAGGTAATTCTCCCCATTAAGGCGATCGGGAAGAAATACTAGGCCAATTAATTTGTCGCCGATGATACCGGCCCACACGTTAATACGCCATCGGTGCTGAAAACTAGACTGCCTAGACGCGTATGGGTTTTCGTGCGCCCACACACGTGTTCATTGTGCTGGTTAAATAACCCATGCCTTGTGAAGGTTGCCTAATCACTCCACAAAATGTTAGTACCAAAATTTTCTTCGGCACCGAGCCGGTTGCGGTAACACGCACAGAAATGATGTCGAGGTGTGTAGTCCGCCACCGTTAACTCCTGTGTGCGCTAGTAATGATATGGATGCTACCTATCTCTCTTTAGAGCACGCCACGCGCTCATTTGTGTGACACCTAAAGCAGCTGCAGCACCACGGGTGCACCACCTCGGATCGTCATCAAAAAAATTTAAAATTGCTTCTTCCGCTTGAAACGAAGCGTCACTCCTCTGTCTTCCACCACTGTCGGAGCTGTGGAACGACCCAGTTGAGTGCAGCCTGTGCACCAACCTTCGGAAACAGGCGTATGAGGGAAGCCTCCTATTCCGGTACCGACGGTGGTACAATTCGCGGGCAGCAACAAGATTGTTATTCCTCACCGCATCGACACACAATATCATATCGTAATATTCATTGTTTCCATAATCTGCCATGATTACCACACGAAGTCACTGCAATCCAAATAGTCCAACGTGACGAACTGACGAGTACGACAGCAGGAACACTACTAAATTTATTTTAGTAAGTAGGTACATATCTTTTGAAATTGCGACATAATTAAGGTGCATGTGCACTAGACCGAACCACACAAGAGCGAATAATACAGAAAGAGCACGTGGCTTGGGTTATGTATTTCACATACAATTACAATAACACTTCTCGTTATTGAGTAACAGTATGACAAATAAACAAAATAAGGAACTACATAACATAACATAGTTTCACGCTTGTATTCTTGAAGGGTTAGGCAGAGGTGTATTTTATTCAACCCACGGTTCGCCAACTATGTTTACGTCCCACGTAATAGGGGGCCAGCCGACTGCCGGGAACATTTACAAAAACCCTATAACTATTTTTGCCCGGTCCGGGAATCGAACCTGAGACCTCGTGATCAGCAGTCGCATTCGCTAGCCAATACGCCACGTAGGCAATACTAGTAACTAACCGTAATAATTGTAGGTAAATAAGATTCGAAAGTACAATAACCCTCCTTTTTGCTTCGCGTAGTCGGGTAAAAATAAAGCTGCATAGTGACCTAGTTATTACTGACACGAGGACGGTCAAAGATATCCATTTTTGACTGAATTTATCTGTGAAGAACAGTAACTTAATAGGAGCCTGTTAGAATTATCTTTATTGGGTAATTTGTTACTTAACGAAAGTAAGTAAATGAGAGAAGCCTGAACAAATATATTAGAGGTCAGTATCTTTAGCTTATAACAATAGATATTTAAATTAGGTTATGACAGGTCAGTCTGTGCCGGACTTTTTTTTATACTACGTGGGTGGCAAACAAACATACGGCCCATCCTGATGGTAAGCGGATGGATGATAGTCATACCAGAGGCATCACTCGCGTCTCATCATCTCCAGGGAATGAGTTAGGAAGGTGGAGAAAAAATATAATAAGGAGAGGATTGGGAGGATAAACAAGAGAGGATAGAAATAATACTAAGGAGATGATTGGTAGTATAAACAAGACAGGATATAAATAATACTAAGGCAAGGATTGGGGGATAAACGAGAGAGGATAGAAATAATACTAAGGAGAGGATTGGGAGTATAAACAAGACAGGATATAAATAATACTAAGGCAAGGATTGGGGGATAAACGAGAGAGGATAGAAATAATACTAAGGAGAGGATTGGGAGGATAAACAAGAGAGGATAGAAATAATGCTAAGGGTATGGAGGGGTGTGGGCTCTTTTAGAGACATGTTAGACGTTTAGGTGCAGCGCAGATGACATACTTTTTGTGCGATCTAATCTGCGGCGCACAAAAAGTCTGCATGGCGCGCTAAAAGTCTGTCGCGGATTTTTCGCAGACTTAACGCACATGACGCACATCTACGATCATTTTGTCGGCAGAACTGTAGGGACGTATACGCTGTGGAAATGCAGAGATCGCGATGTATTATTTTATACTTGAGGTTGTGAGGATAATAGTATTTTCCATTCAACCTCCTCACATAGATATATTTACTGTCGTGAATCGATTGATATATATTATTAATTGATGTTCTATGATTCCGGTAAGGACCCCTCTGGTCTGGTACAAAAGTAATCTCTCTATCAGTTTGTGTTGTTGTGTTCAACAGTGTTTACATAGGGAGCCATTTTATAAAAGATATTGTTGTGAATTTACAGAATAATCGTGCGATCTGCCTAATTATATACTCTTATTTGTGTGGTTGTTACAAAACATTGTAATCATTGAGCAAGGTATCGTGTATCATTCCTCCAGGGCATTCCAGTCATGGGAACTTGACGACGACATTAACATCCTGATGGTATTCCCTTTATGGGAATACCATCAGGATGTTAATTGATTAAAATGTATAGGTAGTACGAGCATAAGTTGGACTTCTGTTTGGACAGGAGCGGAATAAATATTACAGCATACTTCTTCCCACATTTTTCTCTTTAAATGTCTATTATGATATTCTGGCTTAGAAGTAGTTATCATAAATAAATTGCTGGGCTATTTTGTAATTCTCGTATTAACATCGATACATTGATCTCTAGCGCCATACTTTACCTCCACCACTTAACGAGTGCAGTTTGCAGATTAAGGTGTGCGCGTCTGCGTTAACGTTCGTTGAAGCAAAAGTTCTATTTTTTCGCGCACTTTTTGTACGGCGCGGTGCGGCGCGGTCTGCAAGAATCACGCGGATTTTTAATCTGCCGGACTTTTTGTGCGTCGTATGCATTACTGCATATAATTACATAGGTTCTATTTTTACAGACTAAAAAGTGCGCCGCACCTTAAGATTAGCACTTATTTATTTATTTAATAGCCTTTTATTGACTTATTGATATACAGACCAAAACTTACATAAATAAAGAATTAATAATGCTCTTTTTGTTTCCACTGAAATATACAAGGAATGAATTCCAGATTCTTATCTTTCAACTCTATTTCCTCTACATTCCAGTCGTTAATACTCCAAGCTCAATTGTTATTCGGCCAGTATACGTGGCACTTACACAAGCATATCAAACCGCAGCCCCGGGCTAGCGAGTATAACTGAGCGCCACCACGTGACCAAACTTGCAACTAACCTAGAGGAAATAGTAGATGGTAGTTATTTTTCCAAAACACTTAGCAGTCTTTCTGATTTATTACATTTTGTATACGATTTTATATTGATAATGGGTAGATACTAGATATAACCAATCCAGCTTGAGACAAAAAAAAACAAACGAACCAATGTTTATTACCAGATCGAGGCCCAGGACCAGAGAGAGAGTCCAGGTTCACTCGTATTTTAAAAACGTTAATATCATTTAAAAAAACAACTAACAAATAACTAAACACATAACAAAATAAGAAATTTAACAAACGTAACTAGGATATAACATAAAATCACTGAAAATATTTATAAACAGCATTCTTGTATTAGTTTACCAATATTAAAAATGGCGGATATAATCCGATCGAAGATAAAACGTCACTGTTCAATTTACAATGTTTACATATGCAAAAAAACTTAGTTCTGCATGGATAGTACCATTAAATAAAATTGACAGTGTTAATAATTTATTTCCTCACTTGTTTTAATATAATACATATATTCAAATATAAAAACTACATGTACCTAAAAGTACTTCTTAGGGTTTGTCTACCTTTTATCTCAGGGCTCCCTGATTAGATTTCAGTAATATTATTACTTATTTTTAATTTTGATTTGCCATTCCCTAAAATCAATATTTAATGTTTTGTTTTATATGGATCGCTATGGAGATGTTTAATAACAATCATCCAAATGACGTCGACGTGGTTCGTCTCATCTTATTCCCACGGGGACGAAAAATGGGCAGCGGAAAGCCGTCTTATGACAAGTGGTAATCTGTTGTCTCTACCTACCCCTCTGGTAAACAGGTGTGAGTCTATGTATATATCTATTGAAGCATATCCACATGTGCATATAAATATTTTTGTCAAATCGACTAAGGGTAACATTAAGGAGATCCCATAAAAAAAAAGATTGATTGAAACAAAATTATATGTCAAACCGTCTGAACATTGGGCTTAATTCGCCAATTTCCCTCCGTTTCTTATGCTCTGCTGTGGGACGTCTAATGGACTGCAAAGAAACTGACCGACTGTAAAAAGTTTAGTTTTGAAATTGATTTTATCTAAAGAATTTATACATAATTAGTCATATCTTACAACTAGAAAGTAAAATAGGATAAAAAAATGAAACTTTGTACCTTATAATAGTAAATATATTATTTTTTAAATTAACGTATTTTCTGCAAAACAAGAAGATAGTGTGGTTACAGACTAAGTATACTAGTATCACCACTCCGTGTCGTATGAGATCTCTAAGGAAAGTAAGTAATTATTACCAATTGCATTACTACTGATACGGATACCGAATGAGAATAGAAAAAAAGAAAGATAGCCATTCAGGCTTTTATTTTATATCCGTAAAATTAAATGACAATCAGCGAGCTAGCAGTAGGTACTCCTAGTGAATCTATGAGCGACGGTTACCACTTACCATAAGGTGGACCCGACTCATCAGCCACAAAACACAATAAAAAATTCTACAATGCACTCATAGTTCTACTTATTACTATTCACCAAGTCAAGGGCTTATTTATTACTGTTCATCAAGCACAGTTTCAGACTATATTATGCCATAGAAACATCCATGAAAAAGAAACTTATAACACACATTTGCCCAACCGAGAAATCACGGGCAGGAGTTGCACACGCGTACCACTAGAGTAGATAAGCCGTTTAATATACAACACGTTATTGTCTCACTATTGGATGCTCTCACAGTGAGAGGTAAATGCTCGCTGCTCTAGCCCAGTGTAGGTTGCCAGATAAGACACGTTATAAAGAAATGTTTAAGTAACTCTAGGCCCACACTAATGGGAAACGCAGTTAATTAAATAAATAAATACATATTCACGGAAATTTTCACACAACGTCCTCTGGTCCCAAATTAAATTTAATGCTTGTGCTATGGGTACCAGATTACGAATATAATACACATATTACTTTTCTTGTTTTTGTAAATACATACATAATTATAATAGAGAGAAAACACTCAGACGCAGTACCTACAAATATCTGTGTTCTTCACACAAATAATTATCCTGAGTGGGAATCGAACCCACGATCTCGTGCACGGAAGTCGGTTACACTACGGACTAAGCAACGAGGCCCGTCATCATTATCGCGATGATGAACGTATAAGGTAAGTGTAGCCACAGCTTATCGTGATAATTAGACAACGGCGTTCAGATTGCCGTTTGATATCAGGCGATAAGTCCAGTGACGCTACATCAAAGAGATTTAACGTTCAAGTGTGCCCATTCAAATTATTTTAATTATCGCGATGTTGGGCATTGACGTTGCCCATTAGTGTAGCCCGAGCGTTACGGTGTATAAACACACATTTTCATTTTCAAATAGTCAGAGACCTAGATGGGGATCGAACTCCGTAGTGATAGTTTCGTGCATTAATATTCCGCAAATCGTAGTCTGACTTAAGAAACAGTGATAAAATCCACTTCAACCAGATAAAGAAATCAAATATGTTAATCTCAAAAAACGATTTTATGAAAGTTTAAAAGTATTAAAGGCTCTCAATTACCCTCTAACCACCTCGATTCATTGGTCTTAGTAGTACGTTCATAAGTAAGCAGGTAGGCAACAATAATTTTTAACTAAAGTTGGCACAGCCTAAGTAAGATTAACGCGAGAGCGGGCGAGGGTGGTAATTACAGGCATTATTGGCAATTGATGGAATTCGCAGATTTAGTAGTTCAACTTAAATACCGCACCTAGCAAATGCTACTATAGAGAATATGTTGTTTTTGTGTCAGTTATTATAGCTTATAGTTTTGTTTTTGGGTGTGATTGGTTTTTGATATAATAATATTTAATACAGCTGTGGTACTTTGTAATACCAGTAATATAGATTTAGTAATTACAATGAAAAATTAGGATTAACGTTAACAGGAATTTTAACTTTATCGTATTTACTTTATGATAAGTAAGTATTTAAGATTCGTAATAAGGGTAACTTAAAAAAATATTTTTTTTATGATGATCTACTTGAAATAAAGGGAAGACTAATATTAAAAATAAATAAAATATGCAATTAATGATTTTAATGATTTCTGTTATTAACCTATACCTTTAGAACCGAAGATCTAGTAACATAAGAAGTGACCGCCTTGGAACTGTAATAATTTAATTCAAAAAGAGTTATAATTAATGTTTTTAAAAATAAACATTACTAGAACTAGTGAAAAATAATTAGGTATCTTTCAGACATTTGAAAGAAATTACTTCTTTATTTAGCGGATATTGTTCTGTGTTTCATACTAAAAATAAATCAAATTATTTAGATATTTTTATATTTATTTTTAGCATTTGACATGCTTAGCAATATACATTAAACACAAAGTGAAAAATGTGAAATCGAAAATAACAGTCACGGGCAGGATTTGAACCTGCATCTCCTGGATACCGTCCAGATGCTTTGGCATTTTCAGCCATCGAGACAATTGCTCCTGACTGCTAATTTCGATAACACATTCATACTTAACGTCTTTGGGTGACGCCTGCGCCATCTGTCGGCAGTATTTTCATACATTGTACCGACTAGGTAAACTTAATTTTACAATTAAGAGTTTACCTAATAATGACAAATTCTGCTCGTGACTGTTATATTCGATTTCACATTGTTCACTTTGTGTTTAAAATAAATCAAAGACACTATTCATTCGTTCCCAACCTCCAGGGAAAAAAGAAAGAGAGCAAAAATTATAGAAAGGATGAAGAAGTGTAAATAACAGTAAGGGAATTAACGCTGACGCTCTCATTCACCATAGTGAAACACAATAGTGAGATCTACCGTTGCTTCACACTGATCTTCTATAAGAGGGCGTTCTTCAGCGATTGAAGCCTATTAATGGAGTAAGATACTACAATTGCTTATAGTCTGAAGTTCTAGATCGAAAATGTTTTTAACAAAGATTTAGTAGAATCACCAAATATTTCAGCTTTTACTCTAATTAACATATGCATGATTAGCAGCATAGCAGCATACAGTAACTTTAATTGATACAAAAAGGTTGCCAAAGTTACATTAGAGACCGTAGTAAGGGCGGGTGAGGGCGCACGGTGGGTTTTTAGTGGGTGAGAGCCCCACACTACCCCGTTGTCTCCCCGGGCAGCGGGGTGTGCGGTAGGACATTTTTGCCCACCTAAAATAAATAATAGTGCCGTGTATGACCGGCTTTAGAATTGACCCACCCCTCTCCACCCATGGGAGTCATAAGAGCCGACTGAGGGAATACCGAGGGAGTGTGCAGCAGCACTCCCTCGAGTATTAACAACATCCACTGCGATCGCCAACCCGCCTGCCAAGCGTGGCCATTACGGCACTATCCCCCATATGAGCGAAACACATGTTGTGGCGTTCTCTTGGGGAGGCCTATGTCCAGCAGTGGACTTCGAAAGGCTGATGGATGGATGGAAAATAAAAAAAATAAAAAAGAATAAAGGTACATTAGAGACATTCGAATTAAATGTGTGCACATTCACACATTATTTTACGTGGTTTCCTCCTCAACGCCTTCGGTTCGTACAGATGTAGATCAATAAATCATTAGAACGTCACATTATTCTTGACCGTATACTTCTACCCCATTCATTGCGACACTTTATCTTGTCGTAAAGGCTTAGGTATTATTCTACCCGCATCGGTTTGATGACAGCATTCAGTAGATTCCGGCTATAGGAGGAACTAACCATCAAAAAATGGAATTTAGCTACAGAAGAGAGCAATTTGATCCAAAATATTCAGCAGTTTCTGGTAAAACTATATTATATTAGGATCATATTTTTTTTAGGGGAGCTCATCTTATGTTAAATGTACAAAATTATAGGCATCATCCATCCATCAGCCTTTTAACGTCCACTGCTGGACATAGGCCTCCCCAAGAATGGGGGATAGTGCCGTAATCGCCACGCTTGGCAGGCGGGTTGCTGATCGCAGTGGATGTTGTTACTACTCGAAGGAGTGCTGCTGCCCACTCCCCCGGTATTCCCTCAGTCGGCTCTTACGACTCCCATTACAATTCTAAAGCTGGCTCCACACAGCAATATAAATTATATTGCCGTGTTGAGCCAGCTTATTTATTATTATAGTAGGCATACTAATATTAATTCAATATGATGGGACATTCTGCTATCGAGTACGCTAAGTAGTCGTGCAGTGTTTTTTTTTTTGCATATTAAAATACCATTGCTTAAAATATCATGTTTCAAACTCACAGCACCGAAAATAACAAAATAATAATTAATAAATAGGTATTACATAGTAATTCGTGTGGTGACGGACTAAGAATACAAGTGTCACCATCCCATTATTTCCCACGAGTGTCGTATGAGGCGTCTAAGGGAAGTAAGCAATTATCATCCATTGCATGACTGGTGGTAGGGCTGGGTACCAAGTGGGAGTACTCACTTGGTATCGGGCCCGAGCGGGTTGGTACCACCCTCTCCCGTGTGACCGGACATGAAATGAAGCACATCGTTGCGTTTTGGCTGTAGCAGGAGATAACCGTTTATTCTTTCATTACATATCGGTGAAGTGAAATTGTGAGTAGCGGCTTGACAATACTCTTGGTATAGTTGAGTCCATGAGCGACAGCTACCATTTACTGTTATTTGGACCGTGGCTCGTTCGCCACTACATGCAATCAAAATAAATAAAAAAATGTGTTTCTTTTTATAATACAACAGACAAATAACATAATTATCTAATCTACTATATAAAATATATTTTAAGCATTTGGCATGCTTAGCCATATAAATTAACACCTGTTGTGGGCCTAGCCAAGTTGCATTCTATGATCACTAACGCTATAGAAAACTCTTAAAATGTATGGAAATTTGACATCTTTAACGATATCTATAACACTAGGTCATGTGACTTAACATTAAATATGATTGAAAATGCATTTTTTCCATACATTTTAATAGTTTTCTATAGCGTTAGCAACCATAAAATACAACTTGTTAAGGCCCATTGAATCTTCTGGAATACCATCCCAGCAAGTTTTTTGCCAATTCAGCCATCACATTTTCGCTTTGTGTTAATTTATATGTCAAACGCTTAAAATGTATATATTCAAATTCTGCTCGTGACTGTTATTTAGGATTTCACATTTTCGCACTTTGTGTTAAACTTTATAAAAGATTTAAATAGCACCAAAGTTACTAAAGAAACTGTCAATAAGATTTAAATCTTCAAGTTGAATATCGCAACATGTTAAAAGTATTCAGGACTATAACAGTCAAGTCGAATAACGCAAAAAGGCACTATCGTGCGTCTTTTCCACCCCATCGCCAACGAAGCATGAACGCGCGTGAATAATACTACTTTCACAATAGGTAATACCTATTATAAAATATGATTTATTTGAAAATAACTAAAACTTATACAGATAAGTTATAATTTCAAGAGGCTATAAATGAAGTAATAGTAATAATCATTAATAATAATTTATTTAATTATCTACATCTACTACAATATAATCACTAAAAAGTTTTCTTTTTATGTGTATAAAACACCGCTCCCCTAAAACTAATACAAAAGTAGAAGAGCAGGGAAAAAATAAATCAAAAATAGACTGTGTGTGTGTGTGTGTGTGGTGAGTATGAGTGTGGTGTGTGTGTGTGTGTGCGTGTGTGTGTTTCTAATATATACTGTGTAAGAGAGTCTCAATTTCCTCATAGGTTTTTGGTTTTAACCAGCTTATTAAAGTTATTTTACATTTTTGGTAGGTCAAATTGTGAATCTATAATTGCTTATTTATTACATTATAAAGAAAAGCTGATTGTCTAGTGTATTGCCTTTTTGCATAAGTAGAATAAATGGTGACGAGTGCTACTATATCGTTTATTCTTTTTTTAGGTACATTAGAGTTATAGGGTAATGTTTTATGCAGTTTTAAAATGACTTCAAGAACGTATAATTTTCTAACTAAAAGTAGGCCACCTAGTGTGTATAGTTAGTTAGAAGGAAATCTCTGTGGTTTGAAATACATTACTTTTAGTAAATAAAAGGTCTTTACTGCGAGTTCAAGAAACTTTAATTTTGGTAGCACCACCCCATACGGGTATGCAATAAGTCAGGATTGGTTGGGCTAGCGAGGTGTATACTTCGCATAAAGTTTTCTTATATGTCACAAGACGCAATATTTTTAAAATCCATATAAGCTTTCTAATTCTTGTCATAGTCTTTTACATGTGTAAATGCCATGAAAATCGTTGGTCAACTATAACTCCTAAGTATCTTATGCTAGTTTACCAATTTCATCACAAGAACAGGTGTTATTGTGGCTGTAAGCATGTCTACAAGAATGTATTTTCAATGTTAAATCCGAGTGTGGTTGAGTATTATTATATTTAGTAAATGTGATGAATCTAGTTTCACAGGTATTCAGCGTAAGTAAATTTTTAGAGAGCCAACCAGCAATTATCGCAAGTCCTTTTTCAGCAAGTTTTTGTACAGTTTCCCACGTGTCAGCAATTGAAGTAGCAGCAGTATTATCTGCTCACGAAAATATTTGCCCATGATCTAATTTCATTTTGCAGAGATTATTAATGTAAATTAAGAATAACGTCGGACCTAAAATGCTACCTTGTGGGACGCCAAAACTAATATTTTTCTCCTCTCACAAGTGTTCTCCTATTTTTAGCCTTTGTTTTCGTTCGTGGAGATAATTTTTTATTAGGGCTAAAGGTGTGCTTCTTATTCCGATGTTCTCTAGCTTACGAATAAGTATAGGGATAAAGACGGTATCAAAAGCCTTCTTCAAATCTAAGAAGAGGGTTAGATACTTTTTACCTTTATCAACCTGTTTTACAATGTGTGACGTTAGTGCAGTAATAGCATCTTCAGTTGACAAACCTAACCTGAAGCCAAATTGGGACTGAGAAATAATGTAATACTTATTCAAGTAATCAATTAAGCGATTTTTTTTCCATGTTTTTAGATATTGCAGGCAAGGAAATAGGTAGTATTACTTTATTTTTTTGTAAAAACTTACATATGATACATAGAAAACACCCAGACGCAGTACAAACATCTGTATTCATCCCCCAAATAATTGTCCTGAGTGCGAATCGATTCCACGACCGCACAGAAGTCTACACCACCGACTACGCCATGAGGCCGTAATATGGGTATTATGTAAATATTTTTTTATTAAATACTATAGTCCAGTATGGTAAGCGATTACTGCCTATATACACTAGCAATACCAGAGGCATCACTTACGCGTCGCCATCTCAAAGGAAATGCATAGAAGGTGGAAAGGAAGGTTACTAAAACCTCCTTATTACTTCTCTTTATTATCCTTTATATCCTCAGAAGGATATAAGGAGAGGATAGGGAGGGTGTTTGGGCCTCCGGTGATAGAGCATCCTTTCACAAAATATATTATTACTAGCCTCAGTGGTCTTACAATAAATGCTTACTATTAAGCATGCCGTGTGATTGTTGCCTTTGTAGTATTCAAAAAATACAGCACAATTGAATTGTTTTTTTTTATTGCTTGTAATGGCAGACGAGCCATGGCCCATCTGATGGTAAATGGTAACCGTCGTCATTATAGACTCAACTATACCGAGAGTATTGTCAAGCCGCTGCTCACTATTTCATTTCACTGATATAAAATTAAAGAATAAACGGCCTCTCTCCATGGCCATCTCCTGCTACAGCCAAAACAAAACGATGTGCTACGTTGCCGGTCACATGGGAGATGGTGGTACCAACCCGCTTGGACCCGATACCAAGTGAGTACTCCCACTTGGCACCCAGCCCTACCACCAGTCATGCAATGGATGATAATTGCTTACTTCCCTTAGGCGCCTCATACGACACCAGTGGGAAAGAATAGGGTGGTGACACTTGTATTCTTAGTCCAGTCCAGTCACCACACGGAATAATTATTTTGAGTAACTAGTACCCAAACTGTGATTTTATTTTTATGCTATTAGTGTACTGTTTATAAATTATTACTTTGCTGTACATTATGATTTTTGCTTTTAATTTTGCTTTTGCCCAAAAATAAATGAATTTTCTTGCTTAGGTAGGTTCTCCTCAAAAATTATGAAGAGAATTTCCCTACACGAACAAATACGCGTCGTCCTGTACTACTCGTAATCGATCCCAAAAACTAATTATTTTCATCAACTCGAGTCCTGCTAACGTTATTTATTTTCAAAGCTTGCAATATTTTAAACGTAATATTATTTACCTCTGAAAGGTTTGATAAACCCACCCATATATATTAGTCAATCCCAATAATTGTAACAGAATTGCTTTATTGTTTGTTCCAATAAAAAAGATAGTTAATCTCAATGAACGAAAATACCTACAAATAATTATGTTTTAAATTTTGCCGTGTGGGGCCGGCTTTAGAATTGTCCCATCCCTCTCATGGGAGTCGTAAGAGCCGACTGAGGGAATGACAGGGGAGTGGGCAGCAGTACTCCGTCGAGTATTAACAACATCCACTGCGATCACTAACCCGCCTGCCAAGCGCGGCGATTACGTTACTTACGTTACTATCCCCCATAATGAGCACGCAACAAAAAATGGGACTGATGATCTGGTGAAAGCCGCGGAGAGCCGTTGGATGCGGTCGGCGCAGGACCGCTCGTTATAGCGTTCTCTTGGGGAGGCCTATGTCCAGCAATGGACGTTGAAAGGCTGATGCTATTTTTAAAGAATTTACTTTCGTAGAAATTGTAAAGCATCATCCATCCATCCATCAGACTTTCGAAGTCCACTGCTGGACATAGGCCTCCCCAAGAGAAAGACACAACATGTGTTTCCTTCATACAAAAAAAAAAAAAAAAAAAGCATAGATCTGCAAAATCTGTGATCCATCTCCACATGAACGAGTTCTAAATTCGAATACTTAACTATTGCTAGTAGTGAGCCTTGCTTATCCCAGTTTGAATGACCCATCTCGATCGAGGAAGCACCACCCTCTCACAGAAGATCTGCGTGAAACAACGGTAAGTATGCATGTTTCATATGGTGAGATGAGTGAGAGCACCTCCTCTCCATCTTCTCCTTATTATCTTTCCTGTCCTCTCCTTATCATACTTTCTATCCATGCGAATGATGCCTCTGGTGTTGCTAGCATCTATAGGCTACTCTAACCGCTTACCATCAGGGTCCGTGTGCTTGTTTACTATCCACGGAGTACAAATAAATAAATAAAAGACACAGAATATAATCTGAGAATGTCATCAAATGAGTATTTTAATATTTTTGAGTTGCAAGAAGAGATATTTCTTATCTAAAGCGTTCTGGCTGGCAGCCAGGTATCGAACGAAACCTGGATTTATAGCCAATGAATAAATTGATTCAATTTATATAATTTTAAGGGCCGGTTAATTTAAGTTTGTCGCTAATACTTTGTTTAAGTGTCACAGATCTGTGTTGCAGTATAATTAAACGTGCACTTCGCCGCAACATATTACTTGCTCATACTCGTATAATGTGATATTCGATACCAACTTTGTATATTTATTTTTATTTCAATCTCTTTTTTCTTCAATTAACGTCTATCACGGAACACTAACCAAAGGACGCACCAGCAAGCAACACAGGCAATTCTCACAATTCATAAACATCATAATGTACATATTGTACAATAATATAGTAATATTTAAAATATAAAAGTACCTTATAGTTTTAAATCAAAATGGCTGCCACGAATAGAGATAAATACTGCAATGAGATATGCGCTCATTTGAAAACATTGAAATTACTCGAGTACTAGACTATTCAGTACGTGCCCAGTATTTCGAAGTTCATTCGATAAATCAAATTCCTGTAATGAAATGTCCGAATTTAATCGGTTGACTACGTACAGAGTGTTGTTACAAGTTTTAACATATTTTATACGAGAATACACGTAGTTTCGTAGAAATTTGAATAGTTGGATTGCGAGGGTTAGTTGTAACATCATTGTTTGGAAAACAACAATTATTCGTAATGCAAAACATGGTTTTTGGGGCCTAAATAGACCAATCTATTTTAAGGGACTTCAAAAAAGGAGGAAGTTTTGTAATATTTGAGGCGTTTTATTTATAATCCGATTTCTAGGGCAATTTGTTATACCACTGAAGGAATGTATATTACATTCCTTCAATGGTATAAGGTTCCGGTGGCCCACCAATAAAGGCGGAGAGACGGCACACGGCGGGTTTCTTTAGTAGGTGAGGGCCCCACACTACCCTGTTCGTTGCTCCGAACAGCGGGGTGTGCGGTTAGGAACATTTTTTCCCACCTTAACAAAAAAAATGGCCAAATTGTTATAGTATTGATTCTATTTAATAGGATATAGGTACTACCAATTTGATCTCATAGAAATATGTTCTGTAGATTCGGTCACGACTTCACGAGGGCCAGTGTCATCAGACACTAGCCATTTACGCAGGATATATTATAGTGCACATGTGTATGCGCATATACAAGTGCACTCTCATACTCCGAAGGGACGGCATTCCGACACAACTGGAGAGAGATCAGGCCTAAGAGCAACGGATTTACGTGCTTTCCGAGGCGTGGGGCTGAAATTCCGCCTACTTCCTAACTCCGGCCTGCTATTGAAAATTTCCTGACGAAAAGAGCTAAAAAGCTTTTTATTGGCTCGACCTGGGAATCAAACCCGAATCCTCATAATCCTAAGTTGATACACTACCGCTAGCGTCTAGAGTTCTAGACCACCAGGGTACTTAATAGGTAATATATGGTGACGATCTGATGACGGGTTTTCGAGATAATTTGGAGTTGGTTTCGTTAAGAATTATTTTTGTAAGCTCTTTGAGACATGAGACAATTAAAGTAATTACTATCTTATCTACTATATAATATTTGCACAAACTTAAACTTAAATGTGTATTACAATTTTAACAGTACTTTATAACTGATCATAACATCTAATTTTGTAGTACTATTTAACTAAATAATTTGTCGAAAATACTACATTTTATTAAATTAATCTCGATGTTACAGCTAATGTGCATCGGCAACTCCTATTACTCGTAGTACCTAGACTCGAATCGCTTGAATTGCGTTACTGTAATTTTTATTGTTATTTAAAAATTACTTGTGAAAAGTCTCATCTAAAAGGGACATTAAAACTCTCTCGGATAGATATTTTACAAAATGTTTATGATTATAATCTCAATTTCTAGATATAGATAAGAAGCGCTGTGATTTAACAAACCAGGCTAAAAAATTTTAACTAGCTAATATGGTTTTCAATAAAACAAAGGCCACACCAATATAATTATTTTCATAACAAAACCGCTTATATATTTGCATGACAATGTATGCCTCTTTTTTAGAAAAAATAATCGAGTAAGTGTAATTATTAATTCTCTAAAATCATATCTATCACTATTATCTCAAGTAAATTATTAGGTAGCGCCTAAAGCGAGTTACGGCAATATGTACTAAAACGTATTGCTAATGGAAAACAGTTGTGTGCCCATCATTACATGCCTGCTTTGTGCACATTATAACGCCGTATTTGGTATAGGTATTTCAGCAATTAAATCTGAAACAGGTGAGTATTAAAACGTTATAATCTATATAGGTATTTTGACGCAACCTTTTTTATTTGAAAGGACTTGATTAGACTTAAAAACTGGTATACATTTTATCCCGCTACTACATGGGGAACCTGAGATATAACCTAAAAACTAGCTTTTGGTTGCGACGGGGCCGCAAGCAAAGGCTAGTCTACTATATTTCTTATACAGTAAGGTACATAAATGGACAACTATTTGTTTTTTTACACCTAACAGAATGAATACTAAAATGCGCTGCAGTGGTATTTATAAAAACGGCTTGCAAATTGGCTCTGGCGTTGCTTTGCTAACTGGTAATATAGCCACCTTCTAGCTCCATCATCAGACCCTGGATACCATCTAAAGACAAAGAACTCGTCAAAACGAATTATATACGAGCCCAAATTCGATGGGGTTGCGCCGTTTCATTATAGAGTCCCTATGTCCACCTTCCAGCTCCATCACCAGATCAGCTCCATGTCATCATAATATTGCATTGTCACGCGATATACAGATGCGCGTAAAATTTCAGCTCAATCTGAAACCGGGAAGTGTGTCAAATTTTACTTGCAATATTTGCACGGGACAAGTAAAATAAAAGCGTCACCACTCTAACAACCGATTTTACTCTCCCTCCGCATTAGATGTTTCACATCAAAAAGGGCTTGGGCGCTTGGCTGTCAGTAATGACGCTTTACAACCGTGACATGGCTTTGCCTTGGCATCTATATACCTTCGCTTGGTTGTTCCGTGACCTTACAAATCGCTGTTTAATGTATCGCAAAGCATGATTAGCATAATAATTATGCTTAGATAATTTGCAGCACATTTCAGTATGATAATCCAATATCTTTATATATATAATTCTAATGTACGTGTGTATGTCACTGAACTCCTCCTAAATGGCTGGACCGATTTGAATGAATTTTTTGAATGCGTTTGAGTGGCACCCTGGATGGTTTAGATTCATATTTGGACCCGGTAGGTAGCGCCACAATAGGATTTCAGGACTTTTTCTTCTATTTATTTGTGAATGGTTGAGTAAGTTCCGGGATGGTTTAGATTCACATTTGGATCCGGCAGATGGCGCCACGAGAGGATTTCAGGAATTTTTCTTAAATTTTTTCTAATGTAAAAAGATATACCTATCTAACGAATCCAAACGAAACGCCAATGTTTGGACAGGACAACGTCTGTTGGGTCCACTAGTTAACTATATTTTTCTCCCGTGATTCAAAATTTTATTCTTTCTTGATTTTTTAACTTTGACGCGACCGGCATCAGGTCGGTAACCAAAAACTGGCCTACCTATTTACCTACTTCTCTGTAAACACCTGCCGCCTTGTTGCTTCGAAAAGCTTATTAAAAAATGGGTCCCAGCTGTTAAATATTTAACTTTCTATCGAATAAATCAAAGGTTACACTATACCTACAAAAGCACTAAAATCATTGTTCCTGTATTTATTGTAAAACACAATTTGAAAGTTTATTTATGACGCTCAGCACATTTCTTATTACAACCCTAGGAAGTTGGCCGTCGTTTTTATTACCCACTCAACAAGCGTTCATCCGTGAAACTGAGGATAACTCTTGTAACTGAGCAAAAGTGGATTTTTTGTATGGTTTTCTAAGTTACAATTAGATGTTAGTGATCTTTTTTATAGTTTCAGTGAATTGTGTTATTGCATTTAAGAAATTGAAAGGATAATGTTAACGTTGTTCAAAAATATTGACTGCCTCTGTGGTGCATCTGTAGTATAAGCGACTGCTGATCATGAGGTCTCGGGTTCGATCCCCGAGTCGGGAAGTGTTATTGAGATTTTTTATAATAGCAGCCCGGAGTTTAGAAATGTGCCCGGTAGACGTCAATAGGCTCGCCCCCTATTACGTGGGACTTAAACATAGCTGGCGAATCGTGGGTGTGTAATACACCTCTGCCTACCCCTTCGGGAATACAGGCTATGTTTTTGTTTTTGTTTGTTATAAAACTTGAAAGCCCGGCAGATTTCCTTAAGGGCTTTTGATGTTTGCTACCCAGTATTTCTTTTTTTTTATTGCGTATGGTGGCAGACGAGCCACGGCCTACCTGATAGTATATAGTAACCATCGCTCATGGACTCAGCTATAACGGGAGTATTGTGAAGCCGCTGCTCACCCTTTCATTTCATAGACTGATATGAAATGAAATAATAAACGGCTTTCTCCTACTATAACCAAAACACACCGATGTGCTTCATGGCCTGTCACACGGGAGATGGTGGTACTAACCCGCTCGAACCCGATAGCAAGTGAGTACTCCCACTTGGTACCCAGTCCTACCACCAGCAATGCAATGGGTGGTAATTGCTTACTTCCCTTAGTCGTCTCGTACGACACCCGTGGGAAAGAATGGGGTGGTGACACTTGTATTCCGTGTGTATTCCGTTAGTCCGTCACCACACGGACACAATTTTCATTGTGGCTTGAGGCTGGGTGTAACTCACAAGTTTAACGTTCGAGCTATCAAGTTGCGATAAGGGGGATGCAGCGCCATCAACGATTATAGGGCATTTAAACCATGAAAACAATTTAACAAAACTTTAGTCTTTTTACTACTGCAATCATTAGTCAATTCACTTATAATGCGATGTGCTCTTTCCCTCAAGTAAATACTTTCTAGTCGTACGTATGGTCCTGCCTCGCCTGCACTGTAAGCAATTATTTTTCTCGTACATTTATTTACTGCCCTTGAGTATGCAACCTCATATAACCCGTACAATTTATAAAGCAATTTTAAACACAGTCGATCCCCTATAAATCAATGCTGTATCGAAACTAGCCGTTCATTTATAACGGTTAAAGGATGGAAAACGCCAATGCCTTCATGTAACCAGTTTACATAGATCTTTCGTATTCTATGAAAAAGTTCTCCCGTGAAATATGTTTGTGAATTAATGGCCGAGTCAGAGGCCATCGAAACTGGTTATAGGGAGTTTTATCTATAGACTTAGTTTTAAAAGAAGGTAGAAATGTTTTGTAGAAAAGTTTGTATATTATTAATTGATATTTTGTAAGTGCTACAATAAAATCCTAGTAACGTTTTATTTATTTCAACGTTTTTTTATATATTATGTATATACACTACGTGGGTGGCAAACGAGCATACGTCCCACATAATGTTAAGTGGTTACCGTAGCCTATAGGCGCTAGCAACGCCAGAGACTTCACTCGCGCTTCCCCATCTCCAGTGAAAGGGATAGAAGGAGAGGATGGATAATAGGGTGAGGATATGAAGGATACTAAGTAGAGGATTGGGAAGATATTAAGTAGAGGATAGGGGGGATACTAAGGAGAGGATTGGGAAGATATTAAGTAGAGGATAGGGGGGATACTAAGGAGAGGATAGGAAGGATAACAAGAAGAGGATAGGTCTGGGTCTGCGGCGCTCTCACTCACCATACGAAACACATCAGTAAGAGTACCTACCGTTTTTTCACGCGGATCTTCTGTGAGAGAATAGTACTTCCCCGATCGAGAAGTCCCATTTTTGCTGGGTCAAGCAGAGCTCTACCAATAGAAAATAAAATCGTTAAGACTGTTATTAAAGAGTTAAGTAATTCGTTTTTATAGAGTAACTAAGCGAGTTTTCTCCGTGTGGTGACAGACTAAGAATCTCTCGGGTGTCATACAAGGCGACGAGGGGAAGTAAGCAATTATTACCCATTGGATTACTGGTGGTAGGGTTGGATACCAAGTGGGAGTACTCACTTGCTATCGGGCCCGAACGGGTCGGTACCACCGTCTCCTGTGTGACCGGTCATGAAGCACGACAGTGTGTTTTGGCTGTAGCAGAAGATAGCCGTTTATTCTTTCCTTTCATATCTAAGAAATGAAATGGTGCGCAGCGGCTTGAGAGTACTCTCGGTATAGTTGAGTCTATGAGTGACAGTTACCACTTGCAATCAGGTGGGCCATGGCTTGTCTGCCATTATAAACAATAAAAAAAATATTATCTTTAGTTAACACGAATTTGTTTGCATAAATATTATGTTAGCTGGGCTAAGCTTGCCTACGGCGGCTACTATATACTTATTGGTATTTAGAAGGGCCGGGCAAGTTTGTATTTAACGTATTGCAAAATTTATCAATTAACCTGACAGTTTTCATTGACATCCGGCCCGTCTGTCTGTGGAGTCCAACATAGTGTTCAGATCGATAGCTGCAGGCCCGACGATGCCTCGTTAAGGCTACGTGATCGCAATCGGGATTGCCTATTTATATACATTGTCGGCTACAACGGCACTCCCGACTTTCAACGTCATAACCAATACACGTAGATCTCTCGTAACCTTCACATTGACGTTTAAAGTATCATTGAATATAGAAACACAACGGGCGACACAAGAGGTCTAGTTAACTGGATGGTTTCTGAAAAATAGTAAAATATAGCAGTTTTCGCGAATTCGATCATCTAAAAAGAGTTGAATAAAACTAAGTTCGATGTTAACTCGACGATGAATGGAACCTTTTCATTGCGATAGTGATTACTCATCAGGTTTTGTGTTAAATTTAATGATTATTTCTATACTGTATTGAGTACGAGACTAGCTACACTGCACTAGAATTTTATGAGAATCAACAGCTTGGTTATCATTTTCAATCAGGTGAAATGTTTCTTCAGTAATCGTATGCATATTATCTTTTAACACTAAGAATTGATCTGTAATGTTAACTTGTGATGGTCTTCGAACCTTATTCCAAGTCTCTTCATTGAGTACATCTTAAATTAAGTATTTGAAATGCCTTTTATTTATTAAGGCGGGAAAAAATTTACCTAACCGCACACCCCATCGTTTGGGATAATGAACAGGATAGTTTGTGGCCCTCACCCACTAAATAAACCCGCCGTGTGCCGTCTCTTCGCCTGTGTTGGCAGGCCACTGGAACTGTGCTACATTACTTTAGTGGTAGCATTTGAAATGTCTTGCCATATTTTTTTTTACACATACACTATATACAATACGTCAAATAATTTTAGTAGACTAAAAGCATTACTTAATTTATATAAGTGACACACTAAAGTATATACGTAATGTTTTATCGCAAATTAATGCCAACAAAGAAACAACACAAAAACAATACATTTTTCTTTTTTCTTTCAAAACGTTACAATAAATTAAGTTGTCTTAAGTAATTGTCATTATAATGCAATCAATGATATATCTGTTACTACTACTCGTGCAGATAAAGAATGGGATTATAAATGGCGTCGCCACTATTTACTTCTCGCTCACACACTATCGCCGTCTATACTCACACCTAACGGTATAGACAGCAAAAAAATAACGGTATTCATGTTGCGTGAACTATTGTTTATAGTTACGCCGTAGTATGCTAACAGTACAGGCAATACAATGTGCCGCCATTTATAATCCCATTATTTATCTGTACGAGTAGTACTTATTTACCCTAGTGGCAAGCAAACTTAGACTTGCAAGTTTATTTTAAGTGACCAAGGTTTTGTAGTGGTAGATCCTTGCTTATCCCAACACGAATGGGCCGGCTCGAACGGTGAAGTACCACCCTCTCACAGAAAATCAACGTGAAAAGACACAGACCACCAAAAGCTAAGTAATTTTACCCCAAAACTGTTCCCTGAAACTAGCTTTTAATCGTCCAACAAATTACGTAATTAAAATCATGTATACAAGCCCAGCAAATCAGAACACCAGATTCATATAAAAGAACCGTCCACCGAGGCATTTTCGTACGATACAAAACGCACGTAGGATTAATATAATCGGGCTTTCGGACCCATCCAGACACGATTGCACGCAAAATGACCTGAGCTGAATACAAAATCGGAAATTACGGGACGTAATACTCGTATGTCCGTAAATGCAGTATTAGATGCATTAAAAGGGTTTAGACATAATTTTATGTGAAGTTTGGGTTATATGCTGGTAAATTTACATTAGGTACCTGTTATATAATAAACTAGCCTTTGCCCGGGGCTCCGCCGTAGCTAAAAGCTAGTTTTCAGGTTATATCTTATGTTTCCGATATAGTAGCGGGATAAAATGTATCTAGTATACATTATTCATTTAAGTCTAATCAAAAGCTATCAAATAAAAAATATCCGTTCAGTAGTTTTTGCGTGATGCTTGAACGAACAAATAGACAAACAGATAAACAGACAAAAAATCTAAAAATAAATTGTTTTGTGTTTAGACACGCCTGAATAGTCTAATACTATATTTTTTTTCTCAAATATGTTAAATGTACAGACACAACTCTGTTACTTTATTATAGTTAGGCAGTATAAAATATTTAAGAATACTAGTTTCTGCCCGCGATTTCGTCCGCGTTGACTTTAATTACCTCTGTACATAAATAGATATTCCATTACGAACTAGAACTATCCATTCTTCCGGTGTAAATTAATTATTAGTAAGTAGCTTACGTTCTTTTGCCTTTTCTGGGCTTCAGATTTTATTGTGCATAATTTCGTGAGGAAGAGCAGGGTGTACTTTAAAAAAAATAACCAAACAAACTCATATTCTCGTTTACAATATTAGTAAAGTTGTAATAAAAAACATCATCAGATAATTATGTCTGTCTTTCTTAACAAAGGTTGTTCAAGTAGCCTAATTGTAGATACTACTATTATAGATACTAAACCTACAATTTCATTTGTAACTACATTATAATTGTTAAATATAGGTAATATGGATGTATTTTATAGTCAATAAAAGAAAATGAGCCGTCACGGGAGTCTCTCAGATGTGAAAATATCGATTTTCTTTCTTTCTTCAAATAGGTATTGTTCAAGTCTTATATAATTCTTGGTAAACGCCCTCTCGTTATCCATAGCTGAATTAAAACTGTTATTTGTTTATTGATTGACATTATACTTCCTAGTTAGATTATTTTGTCAACAGATGACGATAAAATCAATTAAATAAATTGGCGTGGCGACGTCGCCTCGCCAACAGCCAGTTTTACCCTCGCTCCACATTAGATCTTTTCACATCAAAAGTAGTAGTACTACTTAATTAGTTCATAGTTGTAGGCTCTTGAATACAAAGTAGAAAATCTGGTCGTAGATTTTGGTAGGTAATATTAAACAATAACTTCGCATTACACCGTGATCTATTAAAATGAAAACCATTGACAATAAATAACATTTTTACACCTTTTATCACCCACCCAGAAGTAATTAGTTCTTTTTAATAAAACTAGAATAAATTATTTGTGAAAATGGAAAAAGAGAGCTTTACTGCGAGCTTTCTTTTCCCACTTTCACACATTGTTCTTTAAAGTAGCTGAGCATCCATCCATCCATCCATCCATCCATCAGCCTTTCGAAGTCCACTGCTGGACATAGGCCTCCCCAAGAGAACGCCACAACATGTGTTTCGCTCATATGGGGGATAGTGCCATAATCGCCACGCTTGGCAGGCGGGTTGGCGATCGCAGTGGATGTTGTTAATACTCGAGGGAGTGCTGCTGCCCACTCCCCCGGTATTCCCTCAGTCGGCTCCTACGACTCCCATGGGTGGAGAGGGGTGGGACAATTCTAAAGCCGGCCCCACACGGCGAAGCATGTCAAGAGCTAAATACATATCAAAATATTTAAAAATAGAATACTCAGAGTGATCCCATTCTCGTTCTCGGACATCTGTGTTAAAATTCCAAATATTCTATGCTCCATTTTGAAGAGGAACATAACAACGTGCCAAGTGCGAGCAGTAAACTGAAATCACCGAAGCACCTCAAATGCACCGGCCATTGTTCGCGTGTCTCCGTACCATTATCCGAGTCTTCGAGACGAACCTCTCGGGAGCTGACCCACTTCGAACCATATCCCTAAGTGCTTACGCATCTAGGTTATTGTGCTATAAGATCGGTTCCGCTTTTGTTCCCTGTTCGAGGCCGTTATTAAAGTTATGTTGATAACTTTATAATATGAAATAAAAATTTAGAAATCAAAATATACTAAAGCGTAAAAAAAATTAATTATTAACTTTCCTTCTTAGTGCACTATCAAAATATTATAAAACTAGATTGCCTGTATTTTTTCTGTATGTCATAGTAACGTGCATGAAATTTACGAGAGGTGGTGTTAATGCGATGCAATTTGTAAAAGTATTAATATTATTTGTTTAATACTGTTTTCCATTCGCTGTGGTATAGTTATGATGTTATTTATCTGTCGTCTTTATCTTTAAGTATTTATTCGATAAAATTACCTATTGAATTTGAATCACATTCTAATGTACACACCTCCTGACTTTTCGTAATATTTCATAATTATGTGTATATTTACTTACCACCTAATCATTGCACGGTGAAGGAAAACATCGTGAGGAAATCCGCATGCCTTTCTTTTGTTTAGACGGGAAAAATATACCTAACCGCACACCCCATCGTTCGGGGCAACGAACAGGGTAGTGTGGGGCCCTCACCTACTAAATAAACCCGTCGTGTGCCATCTCTCCGCCTTTATTGGCGGGCCACTGGCACTATATTACATTGTTTCAATAAGAAATCTGCATGCCTGAGAAATTTTCTCGAGGGCTTGTGAAGTCTGCCAACATTGAGCCAGTTTAGTGAACTACGGCCTTAATCCTTTTCATTCCGACAAGGGACTCGTGCCCAGCAGTGGGGCTGTAATGGGCCGAAAATAAGAAATTTACTATATCCATGTGCTTGACTGTATCTTAGTTCACAGTAAGTGACTGCATCTTCACATCTTGGTTGGTATAGATTATTATAAGTTTGTAAAAACCTTCTTAAGTTTGCCGAAACTAATGTTATCAAACGAGATTATCAACAATATTTGTTTACAGCTTGTCTTAGGACCCAGCCATATATATTTTTTTAATTTTTTATATATTTTTAACCATTTGACATACTCGTACTCAGCCATATAAATGAACACGTGCGAATAAATTAACACAAAGCTGCGTCATTATTTAGTATGAATCTTAATTCTACTCTTTCTTATTATCGATTTCACATTGTTGCACTTTGTGTTATTATTATTATTATTCATTTTATATTTATTTATTTAAGTATTGTCTACATTACATACACTAAAAGGATTTAATTACATACATAAACATTAATTGCCAGTGTTGTAACATTTATAGACAACCACACGATGCATTTATTTGTAATAGGGTTAAATACAAAGGGTGGTTAGAAAATAACTTAATTCTAGATTAGTAATTCCATAGCATCACGCCTGTATTCCTCGAAGGAGTAGGCAGAGGTGTATTACACACCCACCATTCGCCAGCTATGTTAAGTCCCACGTAATAGGGGGCGAGCCTATTGCCGTCTAACGGGGACATTTCCAAACTCCGGGCTGCTACTGAGATTTTTTCTTTTTACGTAAAAGCTCAATAACACTGCCCGACCCGGGGATCAAACCCGAGACCTCATGATCAGCAGTCGCTTATACTACCGCTGCACCACCGAGGCAGTTAGGTTAGTAATTCTTATAAAATATTAGTACCTAGTAAGTAGAAAATTTTATTTAAATTATGAATAGGAATAGTAACATGTTTAAGTATACTGTAAGTTATGTGAAACAGTTTATATCGACTAATACGAGGGCTTCTGGAAGGTGTATTTATTTTTAATTCAGAGATTAAAAATAAATACATGTATAGTGTTAAGTGTGTCTACAGTGTTAATTTATATGTCTGGGCATATCAAATGCCTAAAAAATATATAAAAAAACATCAAAAGAACTTATTTACTTCCAATGCTATGTACGTAAAAGAGATTTCACAAATAGTTTGGTTCGTTAGTTAACTCATGGAATTTTCACAACGAATATGAAAGGGCCCCCGATAGTGAAAAGCGGATAGAGGACTCACGCATTACCTTTCGTAAAATTTACGTTTCTAAATGAAGTTTGAGGCCGGGCAATATGAAACCCAAACTATATTTTAAAATACAAAAACGCTCGTTTACTTGTAAAGTAAATCGCAGCTTGTTCACGAAGCAAATCCCTGACAGTGTTGATATCAATAGGTTGGTATACAGTATTGTGCGCTTTTACAACAGATTGCGTAAGTACATACCTGAGTTTTAGACTGAAAAACAATAATGAGGTTATTTTACAATTATATTGCAATCAAGTTGGCTTTCATATGAAATTTAAACAAATATGATTCTATGACATGTTATTTGTTCATGTTATACTTTATCTTCAATTTATTTAACTATATATAATAATATTTTTTGAGATTAACGTTTTAAAACAAAAATAAAATATTGTAAATTTAACCTAAAAGAAAACCTAAAGCTTTTAGTGATTGTTTGGATGGATACAATGTAAGTAAAAATAGTAATATTTCTTGTCAATTTTGGTTTTTAGAAGTGCCGTGTGGGGCCGGCTTTAAAATTGTCTCACCCCTCTCCACCCATGGGAGTCGTAAAAGCCGACTGAGGGAGTACTGGGGGAGTGAGCAGCAGCACTTCCTCGAGTATTAACAACATCCACTGCGATCGCCAGCCTGCCTGCCAAGCGTGGCGATTACGGCACTATCCCCCATTTGGGGAGGCCTATATCCAGCAGTGGACGTCGAAAAGCTGATGCATGGATTTTGTTTTTAAAAAAGTGACAGCGGGCATTGGGAGAGGCATCCACTCTTATTCACCGAACGGATTCAAATAGCCTGCCCCGCAGAAGTCTCGAGTTCAATTCCATGTCACTCATTTGACGCATTGTAAACTGAAAAGTTACGTGCCCATTTAGGATATTACGTTATTGTTCTTGGTTGTCATGATATATTAGTAATGAATAGCCTCAAATTTGCTGACCTGGTCTAATCTGTAAACACCGTTTTCAATTTGATATATATACGCGGACTCCATGTAGCACTTGCAGACAAATTACCTATCTAATATTCTAACACAGAGGGACAACTTACCCCCATAAAACGAAGAATATTATTTGTTAAAACGTGTGATTATATATTATTAACTATTTAACAAATTAAAACCCAATGAAATAGCCAGATCATTTAGAAGAATAAAAATATTATTTTATGATTAAAACTTACATTTAACTTATAAATTATAAATCAATTAATATAACTTTAAATAATAAAATATATATTTAATCTTTATTTATAAATTACAACAAACACGTAATAAAGTCTATGCGAATTAACATGTAACAAGTGGCAAAAATATGCAGCTGTAGAATACTCGTATACTTGCAAGTCATAGATGGCGTAATCTCTGCGAAATTAGAAAAACCCAACAGCTTAAGACGTTAAAAACGGTTTTATCTCTGCTTTTAAACGCTCACCAGTAAGACACCCTATTACACGGCAAATCCCATGATAGTTGAGACTAGTTGCATTGTCAACTTTAGTTATAAACAATAATAACTTTGCTTTTACTCAAAATAGTGCTAATGGATATTGATCTCTATGTCTTTAGTTTAAGTTATTGCATGATATTAACCACTGGCAATATAAAATTGGTTGATACAAATCAGACTAATGCTGCCACGTGGCGCAGACGCAGCTCTGTTTAATCTTCATCCCTCGCCTTTGATGTGAAAGGTCCCCATGTTTGTCTAAACACCGGTTTAATTACAAGCTCATTAATTTTGTACTATTTACCGTTGAAAGAAGTGCTTGGACGTTTCGAATATGGTGTATTACTGCCTGTCGTCATATTCTTTGTTTAAATGCTCTGGTTTTATTTTTCATGGATCGAATATAAATATGCTTAATATATTTAGAATTGTAGTCGTGTCATTTATTAATAATGTTTATAATACATTTTTATACCTAACAGAGTTGTTAAATGTTAAAATTGAATATGAATAATGTTTATGTTTTAGTGTAATGTTTGACGAATGAGTAGACAACTGCTTCCGTGATGTTTTATTGCTACTCAATGAATTTATTTTACAAATTAAAATTGCATTCATCAGTTTCGCTGACGCTGACGATTAAGTCACTTACGTTATGTAGGTATATAAATGTTTACAAGCCTAAATGTATGGCATTGCTCTTACAATACCTATATAATTTTTTATCACTAATTATATCAGACGTTTCACGGCAGATAACTGTAGCTTATGAACCTTACTTATCAAAGTAACAACCAAACGATTTATATTAGACTGAATCACCCATCTACCTTACATACACCAAGATCTTCTCCAAGCTCCTTTTTAAAATAGACTAAAGGTTAGTACCATAATAACCGGACCTTAATAGGAAATATAGGTATAGGCCGATTCGATGATAAATGAAAACTCTGGTACCAAATCCTGCCACTGTTACGGTTTGATTTGACTTTTCTTTCTTTTGTATAAGCAGAGGAATGAATGGGGTGATGACATGCAAGCATAGGGGCGACAGGCTATTCATCACATGGACAAAACTTGTGTTATGTGATTAATATCACATTTTTTTGTCTCTCTGCAGTGCATACATACAAAATCAACGGCTTTCAATTTAGCTGAGTAATTGATGCCTGATGACTCCAACTGCTTGTGCCAACAAAATTTCATAGGCGTGGTAAGTTCTTATAGTCAATGAAAACGTTTTTACTTACACATAAATTATTATTGTGTTGAGATATGACACATAAAGACATCCTTTAAATAAGATTATTCGATTTACTTACCGCTGCTATATTTTTGTATTGAAAGTTGTATATAGATATCTAATCTTTATATCAAACTAGACTAGAAAATCAATACGTCACACTAAGCTTCATTAATTGTTTCTATATAAAAATCAATATCCCATGGGAACCATTCATATTCCCGGGCTCCAGACTATATGTATGCAAAGCTTCATAACGATTGGTTCAGTAGTTACGGCGTAAAACTCATTTCCGCAATAACAAAACTATCAGGATATGTTCCAAGTTGGTTGAGCCTTAACACTAGGTATGCTTCTTGATATTCCCATTTAAACTCCGTGAATAACAAATAGCCAAGACATATCATCTAAAAAAAATTACAAAGTTTTTGTGTACACAAATATACCTGTTTGTATCCGAATTTATCCATGACTCCGTCCTGGGCCCCTGAAAATTGTCAAACCGTTACCTGTCTAGCATGAATTTCATTCACTACAAACCAGCATGAATAGGTCTTCTTAAAGTACTACTTTCTCACAGAATATTGGCATAAGGTAACGACAGGCATTCAATAGTGTTTTATTCGGTAAGTGAGAACACTGTAAGTCCTTTCCTCATCCTTTACACCTTCTCTTAATTACTGTAATCGCTCCTGTAGATTACTATAAGCGCATACTATCAGTTCACCTTAGTAGTTTACAAAAAAGCACGGTTTCTGTAAATTTCCAGAAAGGTTAATAATTCAATTGGTTAAGATGATATACAATGCAAAATTTTAAAAATATAGGGGAAGACTAAGACTGAAGTCTGAAGACCTACCTGGACCAGATCGGTCACGTATTGAAGGAGCCTGGAGTCAGGTAACTCTGAAACCGGCGAGCGTGTATGAAGGGAATTATTAATGTTGAGAATGCGATACATATAATTGTAACAATAGTATTTGGACAATCTTTTCTCTCTGCTTACCCCGCAAGGGAGGTATCATGTAAGGAAGGTTGGGATAATAGAAAATCGATTTGACTAAGTAGTAAAGTATCGATTCCATAAAATTTATGTATATGTAGTATCCGAGTAAACATCAAGATTACCTAATCTATTTTGAACGTAAATGCTTAATTATGAACTGCCATTCATATTAAATGGAAATAGCAGCCAGCACTTACTAAAAATTACACGGTTGACAGCTTCATTTAAGAGCATAGCTTAATAAATATCAGTGGTCATTTTGGCTCGACTCCAAACTCGAAACGAGCAACATACATTAACATAATACATGTAAAGCTGTGCTTCAAAACAAAAAGATGCTGTTATCAGCATAGTACTTGAAAACTGCATGCACTCTTAAAGAAAATATTTTATTTCAATGAAAGGGCTTGTAAATGTTCAATTTAAAAGAATATTTAATTTAATTTTTGTTCCTTTAAAGGCAGTCGTAGCCTAGAGGTAAAGAGAGTGGTATCAAGTTGGATTCCCAACCCAAGGTCCACGCATGGCACACCAGAGGTGTGTTTCGAGTTTTTTTTACAATCGTGTATTTTTTCACAAATTATCACTCCTTGGTGAAGGAAAACATCACATGGGCTCAATTATACCGAGAGTATTGTATAGCCTCTGCGAACCATTTCATTTCTAAGATATGAAATTAAAAAATAAACGGCTATCTTCTGCTACAGCTAAAACACATGACGTGCTTCATGACCGGTCACACGGGAGACGGTAGTACCTACCCGTTCGGTCCCGATAGCAAGTGAGTACTCTCACTTGGTACCCAGCCCTACCACCAGTAATGCAATGGGTGATAATTGCTTACTTCCCTTAGTCGCCTTGTACGACACCCGCGAGAAAGGAAGGGGTGGTGATACTTGTATTCTTAGTCCGTCACCAACAACCTGGATGCGTAAAAAATCTTGACTCTCACTCTAAGGGGAGACAGTGGACAGTACAGTAATGGTTTAAAAAAATATTCAAAAACAAGGCCAATATGTATATAAGTACTGAAATTTGGCTACACATTAAGTAAATTACTTAAATCTCATTGATAATCTATCAATGAGTATGATCAAAAAAACCTCTCAAATGATTCCTGTTACAACATTTAAATTCTTTCAAACCTTATAGTCATATAAAATGAAACGTTCATATCCGTGCATACACAAAACCACACCTGAAACACTCATCATTATTATAGCACCTCTTATGTTAGTTTTGATAGAAACAAATAGAAAATATTAACGACCTCTAAGAACACACAAATATTTAAATAACAATCATACATTACCGACACTGGTTACAATTTATAATAACATAACGTTGATATTTTATTAATTAAATTCTCTTTGCAATCAGCTTTTATTTATATTTTCTACATACGTACTTGCAGTACTACAATTTACTATTTACGATAAATGTGCTACGGTCCTGTAACTGGTTCCTGATGTTCAGACCTTTCCACCGCTTTAGTTACAACCACCTCGAAACCTGCTACTTAACATGAATTTGAACATATCCACACATCTACACTCAACAAAGAAATTGAATAAGTATTAAATAAATACACTAAGATATTTTGCGGCTATTGAACAAATAAAGGGGTAATAAGTACTGATCAGTTTATTTGTAGCAACATGCGAAAACTGTCCCAAATACAACAGCTTCAATATGTGATAAAAACTACTTTCTTAAATAGATAATAACTACCTACGTTTTTTAAATATTAAAATTTCCATACTTTTTCATAACATTGTTTTATACTACGACGAGGGTGGCAACTAAACACTTGGACCGCCTGATGGTAAGCGGTTACCATGGCCTATAGACTAATAACACTTTTTTTTTGTTATCGCTGTGGAAATGCCTTTACGCATCCCTCCCGTCGGTATAAACTGACGGGGGGGTATGTGGGGCTCGGCGGGCGCTCAAATTACGCCTGGAATACCCACTAAAACTACAGCGGCCCCTTCTATTCCTATTAGTGGGGTGCCGGAAGATCACCTTACGACATTCTATTCCGACGCCCCAGGCAATGCCTGCTGGCCACGCCCATTTTCAACCGGAAGGTCAGGTTGCCATGCCTTTTATTCATCCAGCAGTAGAGGTGTGGCGCAATAGCCTCTACAGTCCCCCGCCCTGCTACGGGGACTCAAATTCTTCTCTCCACCGCCGGACTACTCTTCTTTGGGCGACTTCCTGAACTCGGCCCAGCCTCTGTTCAGAGACCTGCTCTCAGTGCGAAACCGGTAAACTTCCGCCAGCGCCTCGGCCTGTAAATACCAAGGAGGGTCACCCGTCAGCAGCGTTGCCGCAATCCACAGGACACCGTACAGTGTCCGGTAGCCCCTTATGTTCCTCACCGCCATTATCCTCTGCGGACGTCGTAAAAGGGCCCCGTTCCCGGAGGTGAGGGAATCCGCCACCAGTATTTGGTAGAAGTCTACCTAAGGCCGCGGCTGATTTGTTTAGCCTTGGAACGAGCTGGGCAAACTGTGGCCCGAAATTTAGTCTACCATCGAGGTGCAGGCCTAGATATTTCATCTGCGCCTGCACCGGCACAGCAACCCCCTACACGCTGATCCATGCTCCTTGGAGGGGACCTCGGCGAGGACCATGGAATAAGAGAGTCTCGGTTTTGTCTAATGAGACCCTCAGACCCAACATGCCAATCCGGTCTGCGACGAGCGCAACTCCAACTTCCGCCTATCGGGCGGCCTCCCGGAAGCCAACCCCTGTCACGGTGATGAGGGTGTCATCTGCCTAACAAATTACTCCCATCCCAGGAACGAACCGGCCCCGCAAGAGCCAGTTATACCCGACGTTCCTCAAGATTGGGCCCAGTACTGATCTCTGTCGCCGCACTCCACCCGATGGCGATGTAAGCGCCCGTCGTCCCCCTCCCAAAGCACGTACGTCCAGAGGCACTCTATGGAATCGTAATGCCTCCCTCAACGTCTCATGCGGGAGGCTGTTGAAGGCGTTCTTGATGTAGAGCGAGACCGCCAGAACGACTTCTCCCCCGGCCACCACTCTGGTAACCAAGGTTTTCAGTGCGGCCAGTGCATCAATGGTTGACCGCCCCGATCTGAACCCGTACTGTGCGTCCAACAGTTACGAACGGCACCTCGAGGAAGTCTCTCTTCGTCTCAGCCGTCTCGGCTTGCGAGGACCTTTTCGAACAATTTAACCGATAGACTAACAACACGTGAGGCATCATTCGCGCGTTGCCGACTCCAAGGAAAGGTATATGAATAAGAGAAGAAGTATAAAAAGCAGAGGATACAACAGAACGAGTACCAACTACCGTTGTTTCAGGCTGATCGCCCATGAGAGAGTGGTATTTCATGCTGGGACAATCACTATAAATATTCTATTGTATTCCTTAACGCTAATATAGATTTATATTTATATACAATCTTATACTATGTTACAAGTGATTAATAAGGTGATAAAAACTAAACTAATCCTATTATAATAAAAATAAATATAAATAAAAACTAATATGATCACTTGAATGAACCTTAGACCAAGAGGACAAGGAAAACCTCATTCAAGTGACATTATACTATCGGCAACGTGCCGTGATAGCGAGGCTAATCCTTTGGCCAAGGTAAAAACCAGCATTTTGGTCACGTGTAGCCTCTACAAGCTTACCCGCTAAATCTTTATAGATTTCACTACAAATTCACAGCACCGCAAATTAAAATAAATTAAGTGCAATTATTCATGTTTATTCTTTATACAAAACTTCGCATTAAATACAGCTCTTCAATCCACTATAATCACAACAAATCGCAGTATCACAAGCAACGCTAATTGCAAAACATCTGCTCAGCATGCAGAGCACATTTTACGCAATTACAGGGATTATTGCAGAAGTCGACTGCCCATTAAATAAAAGTTAAGTTTCCTTACGCGTTTTTGTCTGGGGTGACACGACGGCTGCTAGAATCCAAGATGTCTACAGTGTATATGCAAATTAGTTTTACTTCCTGCAATTTTAAAGAGCTTTTGATTGCGGTTTACGACAGTCTGTGGGCTACAAATAAACTATGTTTCTATGTACACACTAATTTGAAATTAGTTTACTTATTTAATTTCATATTTAAATTTTAATTCCATGTCATTAAAATTATAAACCTATCTATATAATCTTTATTAATGTGAAGAATCAAATTTGATATTGACAGACATGTTCGTCGTACCACTGAAGTAATGACACACAGTTTCAGTGGTCTACTAGTACAGGCGGAGAGACGGCATGTAATGGGTTTATTTAGTAAGTGAGGGCCCAATACTAGCCTGTTCGTTACACCGAATGACGGGGTGTACGCTCAGGTAATTTTTTTCCCACCTTAACAAAAAAAAGGGCAAGTTCTTCGTAACTGATTGGCATTAAGCTAAGACAACCAGTTATCGATTTCCCAAAAGGCAATTTTAATTACCATTTCATTCACCTATATAATTATTAATGCCACTTCAGACTGTCAGGCTACAAAGTTTTAGCAAGTGATGGCTTAGCATTATAATCTCCGCTTAATATTCGTACCCATTACTTAATAAATTACAAGTAATCATAAATCACAATGCTAAGTCGTGCAAGTTCGTTGTCATTAGAAACTCGTATTAATCAAAATGACTCAAAATGTCTAGTGAATTACGAAAGCCGAGCTGAGAGAAAACGTTTGTACTGAGAGTGTTATCTCGCAAAAGCAGTGATTGCATAGAGTAGGCGGTTGTTTTAATGCTAAGCCGATAACTTATCGATTCTAAATCGATATGCAGTACACAGCAACACATAACATAAAATATATAAAAGTACCAAGTGAGAATACTTATTTGATATCAGGTTCGGCCTGTGTGAGTGCCATCGTCTGCCGAGTACCGACCATGTAGCAACCTCACTGTGTTTGGGTTGTAGCAGTAAACAGTTGTCTATTAATTTATTTCCCATTCGAGAGATGAAATAGTGAACTTGACTATTAGCTTAGTATTCTTGAGTTCATGAGCAGTAATTACTTACCATCAGGTGGAGACGTGGTCGTCTGTAACAGACAACCACGTCTCGCAAAGGCAATAAAAAAATTAATATAAGTATGAAAATATGTCTTAGCCATATTAAACCCCTCTCTACCCACGGGAGTGGTAAGAGCCGACTGACGGAATACCGGGGGAGTGGGCAGCAGCACCCCCTCGAATATTAACAACATCAACTGCGATCGCCAACCCGCCTGCCAAGCGTGGCGATTACAGCATTATCCCCCATGACGGGATCGCTCGTTGTGGCGTTCTCTCGGGGAGGCCTATGTCCAGCAGTGGACGTTGAAAGGCTGATGGATAAATAATAATAATAATAAATATTCACGGATATTTTCACACAACGTCCTCTGGTCCCAAACTAAGCTTAACGCTTGTGCTATGGGTGATTACGGATATAATACATATACTACTTTTTTTTGTAAATACTTACATTCATAGATAGAAAACACCCAGACGCAGTACAATTATCTGTGTTCATCACACAAATATTGTCCTGAGTGGGAATTGAACCCACGACCTCGTGCACGGAAGTCGGTTACACTACCGACCACGCCACGAGCCCCGTCAAATGGATGGATGAATGGATATTAAAATTACTTTATTATTGACAAAAAAACTAAAAATTATTTATTTATACGTACTTAACTAAAAATGGAATATGTTGTACAAGCCAAATTGCCTTAGATTTATTTTCAGTACAATTTGTATTTTAGTAAAATAATAATGTATCCATTTCTACTTTTTGAATAAGTTTTTGGACCTACAATGTCTACAATAGAAAATAAAAGCCAACCCTTGTAGCTTTGTTCGTTAAAAAAACCCTATTTTTTATATATTAAGTATTTTTTCTATAATTAAGTTCCAGCGATATTCCTACATCAAACTTAAACAAGACGGTACTTAAAATTAAAAAAGCGCTTATCCTGTAAATTGTATGACAGCAGCAATTCCAATTAATCCCAATCTTTTAGTAAAAATCCTACATTTTTAGAATCGATTCAAAAAGCTTTCCCATCCCTATAGAAAACGAGAAAATAAAGTTTCCGACAGTAGTGTCGGACATCTCGCGACATTATTCATGTTTATCGCCTCAATCCCGGCCGTACGGCACGACAATTAGAGAGTTTTCTTTCTCTCATTTTGCACATCGAGCTTTTAAAACAAGGTGTCTTTATTTTAAAATACGAAAAAGGCCTGTTGGATTTATATAAAATGTTGAATATTAGTGTTGGTCGGTGGGTTAGTCCCTAAAGTATATAATAAGATTACTTTGCTTTCGAAGCCGTAAAATATTAGCTTTATATTTCAACAGATGTTAAGAAACACAATAAAACACATTCGATTTTATGACTTTGGTATCTTTTCTATACGAAAAATACTGAACACATCTGTCTGTGTGTTAACGGACTAAGAATGCAAATGACACCACCCCATCCTTTCCTGCGGGTGTAGTACAAGGCGACTAAAGGAATTAAGCAATTATCACCCATTGCATTACTGGTGGTAGGACTGGGTGCCAAGTGAGAGTACTCACTAGCTATCGGGCCCGAACGGGTCGGTACCACCGGTACTCACTAGCTATAGGGCCCGAACGGGTCGGTACCACCGTCTCCTGTGTGACCGGTCATAAAGCACGTTAGTGTGTTTTGGCTGTAGCAAAAGATAGCCGTTTATTGTTTCATTTCATATCTGAGAAATGAAATGGTGCGCAGCGGCTTGACAATACTCTCAATATAGTTGAGTTCATGAGTGACGGTCACCACTTCGTGACTCGTCTGCCATAATAAGCATTAAAAAAAACACATGAGACTGGAAACAAAGAAATATTAGGCTAGTAATGCGTCTCTGAAACCAAACATTGTTTTTACAATTTTGTAATGTTTGCAAAAACTACTGATTAGATTTTAATGAAGCTTTTTTGTTTGATAGCTCTTGATTAGACTTGTATTACAAACTGGTGGTATACATTTTATTCAGATAGCTAAATTGGGAACCTAAGATAATACTGCGGAAAAGGCTAGTATATAATTATTGTTTGTTATAAGCAGGTATAGTTAGGAAGGATAATAGGTAGGGTACTAAGGATAATAAGCAGAGGTGGGGATGAAGTTTGGATCCCCGGCACTCTCACTCACCATACAAAACCTACCATTGTTTCACGCTGATCTTTTGTGAGAGGATGATACTTCCCCGATGGAACCGGCCCATTCATGCTGGGATAAACATCTATCAAAGGCTGCTATTTATTAAGGCACTATATTAATCTTTTAGACAAGCCTTGCCATTATACAGTAAATAACTATGTATTTATTTTACCCTTCACATAAAATGAAGTAAACATATTTACAGACCTCTCTAAAACCAAATTTGCAGCACAATTTAATTTGTCCATCGTTCATTTGCGTTTAATGGCTTACACCTATACGTACAAGCTAACTAATTGAAACAAAACACATTAGCTGAATATAAAATGAAATATGTATAATATATATTTTCCTCAGCGTACTTATTAATATCGCCTGCAATATCTTTATATATATATAATTCTACTGTACGTGTGTATGTCACTGAACTCCTCCTAAACGGCTGGACTGATCATGACGAAATTTTTTGTATATGTTTGTGTATCTACCGGGATGGTTTAGATTCACATTTGGACCTGGTAGGTGGCGCCACGATAGGATTTCAGGATTTTTTCTTCCATTTATTTGTGTATGTTTGAAAAAGTACCGGATTGTTTAGATTCACAATTGGACCCGGTAGGTGACGCCACGATAGTATTTCGGAAAAATAAATGTGGCGGTACGAAGTTCGCCTAGTTAGCTAGTGTCTTATATAACATTTCAATGTATTCAAAACAAGATGTTTTATTATTATGAACACTTTATGTGTACATCAGCTGTCTGTGTGAATTTTAATAATTAAATATTCACGGTAATTTCAAACTAAGGTTAACGCTTGTGCTATGGGTACCAGATTATGGATACAATACATAATATTATATAACTTTTTTTTGGTAATACATATTATAATAGATAGAAAACACCCAGACGCAATACAAATATCTGTGTTCATCACAAAAATAATTGTCCTGGGTGGGAATCGAACCCACGACCTCATGCACGGAAGTCGATTACACTACCAACTACACCATGAGGGCCGTCAAAATAATCTTAAGAAGATGAAAATTAATATTATCCTAGAAAAGATTTTTAAAAGGGATAATAATCTTATGGCGGATACAAGTATAGCGAAACCTTATCATCTGGCACTGGTAAATTTAAAAAATCAGGATATAAAACCAACTGCACAAGCTGCTATATACTTAATTGGCGTAAGATCATTTTGATTGCTCCGCTCTGTTGCCACAACGTGCCACTGAAGTGCGATTTACCCCTCAGTGCAATATTTAATAAGTAATGCCAATTGCGAGTATTTTTTATTACTTAAAATGCATAGATAAAGGAAAGTAAGGAAAATTATTTGTGCGATCCATAAGTGATCGCTCTGTGTCTGGGTGTACTTCTTTGCTTAATAAATATGAATGCATCTGCTATACAGGGATTACCATAGAATAAGGTATGATCTTTCAATTTTATAAACTTTATATAAGGATAGTAACCGCTTGCGTGTTGCTAAATGACAAAATCTACGCGAGTGCTTAAGAGTTTAAGAACTGCCACTAAAGGAACAGTTACTCTCGCCTAAAGATCGAAACCGGCCAAAATGTTTCAAGGTTAGTTCAATAAGTCGGTGCTGTTAATTGAGCCATTTGACTATCAGGTACTGTTAAAAAGTAAAAATATTTACGGCAATTAATACGCACAATTTTAAATAAAGAACCAGACAAAATTGAGGGAAAAATTAAGGCCAAAGGAAAATACTTAATATAAAACAGACTTTGATAATATTGCTGGCGTTAAATTGTTTAAGCGTCTTTATAGAACAACTACATCAAAGACAAATAATTAGATATAATTTCTCAACGCCTAAAGTAAAATGAACAGGCGACACCGCAACGCCCCTATTTTTCTACAGATTAACAGTCACCTTATCTTAGGGTAAAATAATACAATTACGACCAATCGATGCTTCTCCGAGTACTCAGTGTTCGGGGGACTTACATCATGCTGGGATATTTATAGGATCATTTTCAAAAACTTGCAATAAAAGTCATTGCAGGTTTATTAAAATTACCACAACGTTCTTCTAGATGTATTATACAAATTGTTTTACATTAAAATTTATGTGTAATGGTCTCTTTGGTGCCACGGTAGTGTTAGCAACTGGTGATCATGAGGTCCCAGGTTCGATCCGAACCGGGTCGGGCAGTGTTACTTATTGAGTTTTTTTGTAAAAAGAAAAATTGTTAGTAGCAACCCGGAGTTTGGAAATGTGCCCGGTAGCCCCTTATTATGTGGGACTTAAATGTGGGCGAATCATGGGTGTGTAATACACCTCTGCGTACTTCTTCGAGGAATACAGGCGTGATGCTATATTTCTATGTAATGGTAAATACGAAAGTTTATTATCGAAAATAAGTTGTCTCCTCATTGTGTATACGACGAATTAGGTAGTTTTGTCACCCCAATACGGGAAATTTGGTACTTATATATATAAGCTATAAGTACTATCAAGTGAACGTTTGACTCTTATATTATAAGGAAGCATCAAATGACATGACAATAGAAAAAAGTACCATATGATATAGCCAATGATTTTGATAGAAGGTAATTCCCTAAGGGACGTCGTGAGACGATTTCAGTCCACTGTGGGTGACGAGTCTTATATGACGGTATTTACGCTTTCATTATGTTATTTTTATACGGTACCTCTTCAGATATTTCAACAGCAATAAAATTTAAAACACAACAGGTTTTGCCTGCGACTTCTTCTGCATGAGCACAGTTAGGCGTAGCTTTATCTTAGTAACTATTAACGCGAATTACTTTTCAAACTAAAGGATAAATTCTGCTTCAAGTCAAACCTACATTATGGTTGTTGTCTCAAATTAAAATTTAAAGAAATCTTTATTTCATAGGCCTATTCTAAAACACTAAAAATCGTTAAAAGTTTATTAATAACGAACATGAACGTTTGAGGCAAATGCACCACTAATTTCGCGATTAGAATAGCCCAAAGTGGCTGGATTCCGTATTAAGGGAATCCGGCATGAAACCACTTTTTTAAATCACCAAATTGTTGCAGTTTTATACGGTCTTAATATAACTAAAGTGAAAGGTTCTGCAATTAATACAACATAATAGTCTTAACGTTGTTTTATATAAAGGCTGTATGTGGCAGTGGATCTTCAATGTACAAACTAAGGAGGCAATGTTTTGATGGCAACCTGCGTTAAATACAATTAACCTGGTACTCTGGAAAAAAATCTCCTACCGGCTCGGTAGCAAGTGGGAGTGCTCACTTGCTATCAGTCTCGAGCGGGTTGGTACCACTACCTCCCGTGTGACTGGTCATGAAGCATATCGGTGTGTTTTGGTTGTAGCAAGAGATAGCCTTCTTTCATTTTATACCTGAAATTTAATGGTGAGCAGCAGCTTGACAATACTCCCGGTATAGTTGAGTCCATGAGCGACGGCTACTATTTACCATCGGGTGGGCTGTATAGCTCGTCTGCCACCAAACGCAATAAAAAATTATCTGCTTCTCCGTCATTTAGGTATCTTATAAGCAGAAAAAATGAAAATTACTCTCAAAACATATAAATAATCTCAACATCTATGAAAACAATATTACATTTCATGCTTTTCATCACTCGGCAAAACGCGTTATTTATTCTGAGATATTCCACAGATCACGACTCTAAGTACGAATGAAAAGAACAACATCATTCATCACACAAGACGGCTCAAGGGATTCCCGGTCTATTCCATTCATGAGTGAACGAAATCTTTTTGCGTTCCACCCGCGGTTTCCTTCAGTATTGTATGAGATGACGAATGTTGGATCGTGTCACTGAGTAGATGTAATAGGCTTTCGCGGGCTGCTTAACTTATTCATAGCAATAGAACATGTTCTTTTGAAATTTTTCTAATATTTATGGCGTGTATTTATTAGTAATGTTTTTCAATTGATAAGAAATTTTGACTAACTTCGGCAAACTTCATACTGTTTCAGAATCAATCAATTCTCTTGTAAATTATTAGCTAAAATAAATTACGTTTTTTCGTCAATAAAGTCGTTCCATATAAATTGTATGAGAAAATTAATTTTCCTGATAGGTATATTATTTATTTTTTCGTGAATTTTTACATTATTATTCCGGGGCGAAACAAATCTATCAAATCAATGATCATAAAAATTGGTTCAGCTGTTCTTGAATTGGGCCGTGTGGGGCCGACTTTAGAATTGTCCCACCCTTCTCTACCCATGGGAGTTATAAGAGCCGACTGAGGGAATACTGGGGGAGTGGGCAGCAGCACTCCTTCGAGTGTTAACAACATCCACTGGGATCGCCAACCCGCCTGCCAAACGTGGCGATTTCGGCACTATCCCCCATTCTCGGGGAGGCCTATGTCCAGCAGTGGACGTTAAAAGGCTGATGGATGGATGGATGGTTCTTGAATTATAAATTTAATGGTGTAGTTAACCCGAGTTTGTTTTATTATATAACAATACTTTAGTTAAATAGCTATCATTTACGTTTGTATTTATACACAATAATACAATAATAATTATAAATATTCACAGACATTTCACACAAAGTCCCCTGGTCCCAAACTAAGCTTAACGCTTGTGCTATGGGTACCAGATTACGGATAAAAAACATATATTACTTTTTTTTATAAATACGTAGGTACATATAATAGATAGAAAACATCCAGACGCAGAACAAATATCTGTGTTCATCACACAAATAACTGTCCTGAGTGGGAATCGAAACCTCGTGCACGGAAATCGGTTACGCTACCAACCACGCCACGAGGCCCGTCAAAAATATAAAACTACTATCGGAGCCAATAATCGATACAGAGAGATAACAAAAGTTAACAACTTCCTTGTCACTACCTGCCGACCCTCCAGAGGTCACCGCCCTTGACATTCGAAACAAATGAATATTCCTGTTCAAATAGCAAACATTTCATCAGCAATTTTGTACGTTTAATTCAGAAATATCTCGCATGTTCAAATAGAAGGGTTTTACTGAGCCCACGAAGCCCTACAAATCCTAAATGTACGGGTACTTAGAGTTCCCATTTAATCCTCTATATACTGCGTTCGTCGGACTCCTAAATAATATTCACAAAACGGACACGGTACGGGATTAATTTGAGCATGGTTAGAAAATAAGCGGCATAGAATTAAAACTTTACTCAAGTGCAAGTTGAACCCGGAAACAGGGCTTATGACGTATTAAATAATTTAATGAACGGTACACTATAATGGAGTAAAACATACGATTAAAATAATGGTGTATTTTCATTTGAATAATATTTTATACTTTGATTTTTTTTTGTATTAATCTTGAGGTCCCATTTACGTATTCAATGTTTGCTATCCAATACGCACTTTGGTCTTTAACGCATATAACAAAAAACTTTTATAATTTAAAATTACAATAACTGTCTCGGTGGTGTAGCGGTAGTGTATGCGACTGCTAATCATGAGGTCTCGTTTGATCCCCGGGTCGGGCAATGTTATTGAGCTTTTGCCTAAAAAGAAAAATTCTCAGTAGCAGCCCGGAGTTTGGAAATGTGCCCGATAGACGTCAATCAAATCAAATCAAATCTTTATTTGCCAAACTAAGGTACAAATTAGGTCTTAAATTTTAAATTTCTTGTTAGTTCTAGCTTAGTAGCCCTCTTCGAGCGCAGCAAATTGAATCAATAGGCTCGCCCCCTATTACGTGGGACTTAAACATAGCTGGCGAGTCGTGGGTGTGTAATACACCTCTGCCTACCCCTTCGGGGAATACAGGCGTGATGCTATATTTTTTTTTTTACAATCCTGGTCATAACACATCTTTATATATGTATATAGCAGGCGTATAGGTGAGTAGTGGGCGGTGCACGCCATTGAGGTCATTACCTCTTTCTTCATATTCAGTCATTCATCATCATTCTCATTTGTATTAGACGTTCTTCATATTCAGTCCATGAACAGCGTTTATTACACAAATGTGTCATAAGCTCATCTATCTACGAGTACCTTACCAAGAAATAAACATTTACACCTATTTTCAATTACATATGACTCTTAATTAAACTGTAATACGTAACGGTATATTTTCAGCAGCCAGTATTCTAAATGCCCATTACGGAATTCAACGTGACTAAGCCACAGCCCCACTGCTACGCATGGAGAAGCTACGCACTTGTGTCTAGCTTTGCTTTGTAAGAAAATGTATATATGTATGTCCACTACAACCCACGAATACGCTAAGTATAAATACGAGATAAATGTCGTAATTGCTACACGCGTAGCCTGCTTGAATGTGGTAACCACACAGCTCAACGCTGTAGTGCTATGCACACGGTACACGAAAATGTGCGTAGCTGCGCTACAGTTGTACATAGTCGTGGGTTAATTCGTATATACCGTGTTATGTGTCGTGTATTCGTGTGTTTCTCTGCTGTTTTCTCCCAAACCACGCCACGGATTGTAAAACGGTTTTTACTGTCGTTCATTTTAAATTTCCATTCATTCCTAACAGAACGTAGATGAATTGAAACAGTAGATGAAAATATTGCTTGAACGCAAATCGAAAACACCAATTCTATGTTCAAAAAAATGTTCCCTGTTGCAAAAATTCAACAGTTCTACGTAAACAGCATGATCCAACAGTGCATTGATATCGTTAAAATCAGTGCTGAAACATAAAATATACAAGTGCGAATCTTGGCCATCAAAGTGCTACCGTCACGTTCGCTATAGGGAGAATAAGAAAGGTCCCGCTTGATTTATTCCTTGTACGTTTGGCACGCTGAAGGTACCGTGTTGTAATTCGAACGTGAGCGTTAACCTTGTTATTTACGAAACTAGTAAACACTAGATAGGAATAAAATGTAAGTACTCCTGGTATTTAAATTTTACTTTATCCCTTTTTGAACACATAATCATATGGAAACACACGGTTGATTCGTTCTTATGGTCGATATTTGACATGTTTTTACTACATAGACACATACATAGAATTACGCCTGATTCCCAGAGGGGTGGGTAACGACAACGGATATAAACTTGTTACAATCCTCGCTCAACACTTTTGCGTCTTTTACTCTCATTACACTCTTCATGAGTTCATTAAGCTTACTCCTGATTTAGCCGTTTTTGGGAGCATCTCCTTTGGTCAGAGAACATTAGACGAGACCTCCCAACTGCACCATTTCTTACTCTAATTTCAATGTAACACTTAACTTCTTCACCCTTTCACCTAATTGACTGCATTTACTCTCCTTTGCATTCATTGTCATACTTTTTCTCTCTTGTAAGTAGCGTTTGCAGATTCGCAAACTCTCTTATTTGTACCACATTCATTCTACGAGATAAAATTAAGGTGATGATTCTCAAATAGCTTTCAATTCCAGTTGGTCTGTTAGAATGGGTCCGTCGACGCTTGTAGGGAGTCAAGTGGTTCAAGTTAGTATTTAGCGCGCCTGCCCTTTCACAAATCAGCGTGAAACACTGGCAGATACCCACTTGTATCTCGTCTATAGGCTACGGTAACCATTTACCATTTGGTAGGACATAATATATACTGCCGCCGGCGGACCACTGAAGGAATGTAATATGGTTCCGGTAGCCCGCCAATAAAGTCTGAGAGACGGCACACGGCGGATTTCTTTAGTGGGTGAGGGCTCCACACTACCCTGTTCGTTGCCCCAAACGACGTGGTGTGTGGTTAGGAACTTTTTTCTCGCCTTTACAAAAAAAAAGGTAGGACAAATACTTGTTTGCAACTCGCGCCGTATAAAAAAAAATAATCATATAAATACGTAACGTTTCTAGAGCATTTATAGCTGTGTTCTCTTTCTAACCGCCTACATTGGATAGGAAACAACAATATACTGCGATAAACTGTCTGCCTCGAAGGCATTTACACGACGTTAATAAGGCCTTTAGCTATTTCTTGCAACGTACTTGTTACTAATGTAACCTTAGCTATACTACCATAGATCGTCACATATGTATAAACACATAAATTCCATTTTGATATGAATTAATTACGTAAACTGTTTTAGATTCAGATGCTTTTTCGAGTAAAATAATTTTACCAAATGATTAGAAGAGAACATTTTTCCTATATTTGAAAGCTTCTACGGATAGAGGCGAGATAAGAGCCCTGTTAAGTGCGTCCAGGGACTCTGCCCACACGGGTGCGCCGTACAGCGTCAACGAACGGACGACTCGTAATATCCAAGAAGTCTTAAAGTTTACTACAATTACTACCAAAAACTTTAATACAATTACTACCAATGCGCGTGACGAAGCCACCCTTCGTTGATTCCAAATACGAAACTAATACTGCGTAATAGTGCCTAGTACTGCATTTTAGCTACACTTAGCTGAAATATTACTAAATTATTGTTAAGGATTTATCATGTCCGTGACGCAAAGCTTTATCTTGTACCTATATAAAATTCTTCAGTGTGTGTGCTTGTCATTAACCCCTCCTAAATGGTTAGACCTTGATGATTTCTTTAGTGTTTATTTATGTTGTCTTGAATTGTTAAGATTCATAAAGTGGCGCTGCAATCATATTCCATGATTTTCAATTCAATTTTTTGACGGTTATTTGTTTTTTAGTGCAAAAATGTGAAATAGAAAATCAACACTCCCCTAGGTTTGAACCGGCGCCTTTTGAATAGGTACCGTTTTCTGTCAACTAAGCTACCACATCATTCACTCGGGGCCATCAATTTCCACGACACATTATTTCTTACAGTCTTAGGTGACGTCTGCATTGTCGGATGTACGAGAGCAGATAAGCTTAATTATTAGAATTAAGATCATAGCAAAATGATGACCGGGCCCTATATGTTATTTTAAGCACTGACTGACATCCTTGGTTATGGCGTCTCAAACCCCGTAACTTATCAATAGATCAAAATTATTATTATATTTAATATCCCGTTCAAACGGGAAATTCCCCATAAAATATCTAATTATATATTTATTTTCTTGCAGGTTTCGCAATGACATTTGTACCAGTCGGTCCTCAGCCCAGCCACGTAATCTGCCCTTTCTGTAATACGTTAATTGAAACAAAAGTACAGAGGATATCATCCACAAGGACTTATGTCCTAGCACTAATGATGTTTTCATCGTTGTAAGCAACTAAATTTTAGCCTTTCGCAATCCGCTACTGAATATCTTCCAATTTACGCTACCATCCGACCCCTTATGGTCTATCCCTGGCCCTTTTAAGATCTTTAGAAATCAAGTATGCTGGCATTATACTCTACGATTGCTAATGAATAAATAAATAGAGAAATGGACTACCTAAAATACCTTTCTTGTACTATGAGTGCTATGAGGCTTGTAAACACGCTTAAGTCTCGCCTGATAGTAAGCGGTTACTGTAGATTGTAGAGTGTAGAAGCCAGCATCACCAGAGTCATAAATATTTCGTTACCAATCCCAGAAAAAGCCACAGAAGGTGAAAAAGGAAAGACGATAGAGTGGAGATAATAAAGTGTATGATAACGATAGTAGAGAAGTGGGTTGGACCTCCGGCGTTCTCACTCACATAAAGTGATAACAGCAGATATATCTACTAATCTTCTGTGAGCGGTTGGTACTTCCTCGGTCGATAGAGCAGCAAGAGAGGCAAATATATTACTGAACTAGCTGTTATCTGTATCCGCGTGAAATGTTTTACCTATTTTTTTTTAGATTAGCTGAAACAAATAAACAGAAAGACACAGACAGAGTTGGTATTTTGTTATAGATAAGGTACCTACATGCTTTCATATGCATTTATAGCATAAAGCTGTTATTTTAGACATTATAAAATCTTTATTACTTGAAAAACTGTATTAGTACAAAACTGGCTGGAATAAATTCAATTAACATTGTTTAGATTTTAAAACACTGTTATGTCTATGGTACCAATTTCAAAAAGTAAAAAGTCTACTTATATTTTAAATTCAGAATAGAAAATATTGTAAAAGCTTAGTCAAGAAACATTACGCTAAGGTTTTGTATAAATTTTAATTTCATTATATGATGTGTATAATCAGATTATATAATAATAAAAACAATATATAATAATTTTAATAAATTGTTGTTTTTTTTATAAAGGATGTGCTGCCTGTGTTCCTGGATCCCTTTCCAAACGGAGTTTTGCCGAAATGCTGATCACTACTGTACTAAATGCGACTCATACATAGGAACATATGCATTATAAACAATAATTTCTTCTAATAAACAATTATAATATTTCTATAAATAATATTTTATATGCAATTGTTATTTTATTTATATTACTACTATCTACGTATACTTAATTAGAAATATTTATTAGTTATTTTTTATTTAGATGCTCTTTAGAAAGGATTCTTAATAAATTCATGACGTTACGAACTTATCAGTCCCGTTTAAAATACAGATTTGCTAGTTCATTATAACAGCGCTCTTCAGAGTTCCTACTGAGAAGAGACTTGAACCTTAATATCTTAAAATATCTTTTTTACTTACCTCGGGCTAGGGCCGGCCCTAGTTCGAGGTAAGTAAGAAAGATATTTTAAAATAGAAACTTTTCAAATACTATTTAGAAAACAATAATCTATTTAAAAAAAAAGTTAACTGCCTTCAGAAGACACCTAGGAACTAAAAAGCAATAAATAATTGGTATTTACATACGATTCCCGTGCTAGACACCTACTGATGTGTTTGTAGCCATATTTTTTTTAAAACCACAGCACTGATTTCTATAAAATTTAAATGATACCATTTCGGAATAAACCTCTTTCGAATAAAAAAAGAATATTACAAAACCGTCTATAGGTATATGACGGAGTTATGACCGAACATACTTAAAAAAAAAATATAAACATCCGAATTGAGTACCTCCTCCTTTTTTTGGAAGTCAGTTAAAAATAGTGTTATTCAAAGGCAAAACAGAACCATCCATTAGGGCGTCTATTCTTTTTGTTTTTTTGTTGCATATGATGGCAGGCGATCTACCCCTGATTCTCATGGACTCAACTATAGTTGAGTATTGGTGAGCAGCACAGCCACCCGATGTGGGATCAACACACAGCTTTTCCCCCTTCACATAGTAGAAGACCAGAAACTACTTCATAGATTTTGGCAAAATTTTACGTCCTGTCTCCAATATGATGTCACCTCCCTATCTCTCTATTGAAAACGTTAGAAAATAAAACAATAGCTATCCACGTGAGAGTGCTTACAGTATAGTGATTTAGCGACAATCAGCAATCATTATCATTTGGGAGGCTAGCATATATCAACATTAAAAATAAAATAAAATATATAAATATTTAGATATTTTTATATATATTTTTAGCATTTGACATACTTAGCACTATAAATTAAACACAAAGTGAAAAATGTGAAATAGAAAATAACAGTCAGGAGCAGGATTTGAACCTGCATCTTCTGGATACCGTCCAGATGCTTTACCAATTCAGCCATCCTGACAATTGCTCCTGACTGCTAATTTCGATAACACATCATACTTAACGTCTTTGGGTGACGCCTCCGCCTACCTGGTCGGTATAATGTATGAAAATACTTCCGACAAATGGCGCAGGCGTCACCCAAAGACGTTAAGTATGATGTGTTATCGAAATTAGCAGTCAGGAGCAATTGTCAGGATGGCTGAATTGGTAAAGCATCTGGACGGTATCCAGAAGATGCAGGTTCAAATCCTGCTCCTGACTGTTATTTTCGATTTCACATTTTTCACTTTGTGTTTAATGTAAAATATATAACATACTGTTAGTGAAAATTCATCATACATAGCTGTATGCAGTTTTTGTATCCCCCTGAATACATCGGCTATATATATACACGTCATAGCAACGAAGGAGAGGGTAAGCGGCGTTTATGTTTAAATCGACAAAAAATCCCGACGGATCTTCCCTCGCCCTTAACTTTGCGACACCTGCGCTGCAAGTCGTTGATGTACGAAGACATTACACTTTAGATAACTCTATAGCTTATATTATAAAAATGTATACCTAATATAATCTTATTGCTACATATTTTAGTGACTATTGGTAATTAACGCGTTATGATTGTCGCTTGTAGCTTAGCATTTACTATAAGCACAGCCCACACGTAATATCTTTCACACAATGAAAAATTCACAGCTATTCTCAGGAGTCCATTCATTAATTTCTCTTGCGCAAAACGAAATGGCGATGACCTGGTTGGCGTCATTCACGGGGTGGACCATGGCAATTAGTACCGAATAGTGGGACGGTAATGGGTTGCAAAGAAAAAAAAATGACTCATCTTTTAAGCCACAGAATAACTTTTTTCGAAACGTATTTAGGCATCATCTAGTACCAGACAGGCGTGTATGTGGTTCTTCCCAGGTCATAATAAACCATAGACTAATCTGCGTGCTTGTAGAACATTGTATTTATGATGACGGAGATATAATAATAGCCTCTACTATTATATAAAACACGTACTTAGTGTTTTCAATTCAATGTCTCTGCTCAGCTCACCATAAAGCGAAATAAATAAATATACTTACCCCTTCGAAAAAGCATTTATACTTTCATGTTCAATTGCACGCACAGGGTAGCGCAAAATTTTAAAACCTCTCCTTGATGATGTGCCAAGCTGTGATGTTTCAACTTATGTTAAAATATGACTGTCATATGTATGATTGAATATAAAGTTTATTTTTGTAGAACTATTTGCGTATATATTACACACCCACGACTCGCCAGCTATGTTTAAGTCCCACGTAATAGGGGGCGAGCCTTTTTTTTTTTATTTTTTTTTCCTGTTCCTAACCGCACACCCCGTCGTTCGGGGCAACGAACAGGGTAGTGTGGGGCCCTCGCCCACTAAAGAAACCCGCCGTGTGCCGTCTCTCCGCCTTTGTTGGCGGACCACTGGAACTATGTTACATTCCTTCGGTCGTCCGCCGGCGGCTTACCCTTTCGGGTACCCTCTACTGAGCGACGCATCCGCACATGGAGCGTCGTACCTTCGCGGGAGGCCTTGCGGGTGGCGGACGTTCCCCGGTCCATCCACCCGCAGCCTCAGCTAGGGCGGCATGAGGCGCAAGTATCTGCGCCTGCGCCGCCCCGGTCGCTGGCGGCGGTTTGGGTCAGCGGAAGAATCCTCCTCCCTAGCCCTCTCCGCCGCTTCCTTCCGCGAGATAACCTCCTCGCAGAAGGCAGCGACCGCGGCCCAGAAGGCAGCGACCGCGGTCCAATAGGGGGCGAGCCTATTGACGTCTACCGGGCACATTTCCAAACTCCGGACTGATACTGAGATTTTTTTTTTAGGAAAAAGCTCAATAACATTTCCCGACCCGGGGATCGAACCCGAGACATCATGATTAGCAGTCACATACACTACCGCTACACCACCGAGGCGTAATATAATAAAAAAATAAGAATATAGTTAATAATGATATAGAATGGGATTTTACCAAAACTCCACCAAAAATGAAGAGACTATTGAATTACGACGATCATCCATGTGGTAATGGACTAAGAATACAAATGTCACCCTCCCATCCTTTCCCACGGGTGTCATATAAGGCGACTATAGGAAGTAAGCAATTATCAGATTACATTGGTGGTAGGGCTGGGTACCAAGTGAGAGTACTCACTTGTGTTTGTAATAATACAAAAGTATAATTGGTCCCTAATAATTTAGCCACCGATTGTAAAAATCCATTATAAAACTAGTGCCAAATTGCACAAGATTTAATTTAAAGCACTAGTACCACCACCTCTTTAACCGATATTTGGGTCGAAAGAAGTCTATACATTGAACTTGGAATCATCTGCTAAACATACATGTATATGTCAAACTCCTTTTTCATCGTTTATTTTGTCAAAATACTCTGTCATATTCCTGAAAACTCCAGACTTTCTACTATGCATCTATTGCACTCTCAATCATTGTTTCCCGGGAAGCTGTAGGGCTATCGGAGTTCGTCATCAACGATCGCTTAAACCTATCATCTCTCTCAATCACTCTCGATCCGAGAGAGACAGAGCACCCTCGTTTCACTTGGCGCCGGATATTTATTCCGGATCTTATTTACTGCTTCAACAGGCAATTTTAGGAGAATTTCATTTCCATTTGCATACTTATGCATTCTCCATAAAGGTTGTCATTACAACTGATATATATTAATAACACATACATATCCACGATAAAAGTGAATTGAAATATCAATTTACTATATTTATATTTATTTTTTTAAACATTTTAGATCTATTTCTTTTAGCAATTGACATGCTCCGCTTTGTGAATAAAGAAAAAGATTTTTAGTAGAGGCGGGAATCGAACCACGCATCTTTTCCAATCCGGGGAAGTGCTCTAAGCCACTGAGCTACCCTACTGACCTTTTGATCATCCCAAATTCTTAATCACATTTGTCTTACGACTAACGCCATCTACCGGCAAGCATTACATGCATCCAATATAGTAAGTTTAATTTTGCAATTAAAATTCATACTATTTGATGGCGCGATTTTTTCAAACATTTTAGATCTATTTCTTTTAGCAATTGACATGCTCCGCTACTTTTTTAAAGTACAAATTATTTGTGAATAAAGAAAAAAAATTTTAGTAGGGGCGGGAATCGAATCACGCATCTTTTCCAATCCGCGGAAGTGCTCTAAGCCACTGAGCTACCCTACTGACCTTTCGATCATCCCAAATTCTTAATCACATTTGTCTTACGACTAATTATTTTTTTCTAATTTATTTTTTTAGTTTGGAAATATGCCCAGTAGACGTCAATAGGCTCGCCCCCTGTTACGTGGGACTTAAACATAGCTGGTGTATCGTGGGTGTGTAATACACCTCTGCCTACCCCTTCGGGGAATACAGGCGTGATGCTATGTTTTTAAATATCAATTTCCAAGTATAATAATTTAATCATTTATAAGATGTTAACTGTTTTTCGTACCCTATAGCTGTAGTATAAAAACACAGTGTCATTTTTAGGATTGTCCTGGATACCTGCTGAAGTAATCTGATACAGTTCCAGTGGTCTGACAATACAGAAGGAGAGACAACACACGGCGGGCTTATTTAGTTGCTGCAAAAAGCATAACTCTTGTATCGCAGGGGTATAAACATTTGATTTTATGGACACAAAGTACATCCAGACACATAATAACCATTTGTGAATCACAATAAGGGGTTGTCCTGTGTGGGGATCGAACCCACAACACTGGGGTGGGGAGCCTGTATTTTAATCCACTCTGCCATCTGTCTTGCACTGCGCCAGCATAGTGGACTATGGCTTAAATCTTTCTCGCACTTATATAAAACCTATGCCCAACAGTGAGTGAGTAGGTAAAAGTTTTGAAAAAAAATTTCAAAGCATTCTTGAGGACTGCTGACAAAACTGAAAACTTAAAACTATAAACAAAACAAACACTTGTTATTTATGGTTATCCAAATTAATTGTTCGATCTTAAATAAAAACTTGTAAATAAAAATGTTTTTTAAATATTTTTATATATATTTTTAGCATTTGACATGCTTAGCAACATACATTAAACACCGTCACCCAAAGACGTTAAGTATGAATGTGTTATCGAGATTAGCAGTCAGGAGCAAGGGTCACGATGGCTGAATTGGCAAAGCATCTGGACGGTATCCAGGAGATGCAGGTTCGAATCCTGCTCGTGACTGTTATTTTCGATTTCACATTTTTCACTTTGTGTTTAAAAATGTTTTATTAATTCATTAAAAAAAATTATATTATTTAAAATTATTCATTTCTTCATTCACAGCAGGCCCAGCGCAATAAGTTATACTAAATAGGAACGGATATAGTGTTATAGTAAACACGCAACGTGATCATGTCGATGACGACTTACATGAATTGACTCCCTATCCAAACCTTCCTATAGAAGTTTTCACTTAAAAAAATCTAGAATTGTCAATTTTATAGATTGCAAGTATTCTCGATATTACGAATTATCGTAATATAGACTAAATTTTTACCTGAACTTCGCGTGCTACTAACTAACACCCATTTAGCATCATGGTGAAAAGCTATCAAGCGACTTCACTGGCCGCCGTCATTTCAAATTCCTTCATCACGCAACTTAGTGTTTAAATTTGCACAGAAACACTGTGTACATTTCTGATAGACAACCCCCTAAAAGCTCTCGTAAAATGTACAAAATTTATTACGAAAATTGTTTTATAATTCTCCATGAATTTTAAACTACAACGGCTGCTGTATATTTTTGTACCTTTGTACGCATAGGAGCTTAATTTACCCTCCTAACTATTAATGGAGATCATGATGTTGGACTAAAAACGTCATTTTACTCGTTGGTTCCGAGAATTTCGTAGACAATTGGTAAATACTCAAAGTTGTTACTAAGTTGAAGATCTTCTAAACCCAAAATTTGTAGAAAACGACTAAATGAAAAAATACGTGAGGCTTCACCATCTTGCAATTTATTATTATTTCTACACACTTTATTATTCCTTTACATTTTAAAATATTTCACATACTTTTATAAATGAACACAATGTGCAAAAATTTAAATCGAAGACAATAGCCAAGAGCAAGATCCTCTCATATGCAATTTACTTTCTTGGGAAAATCATTGTACGTCTGTTTTTTTATAATCATTTAATCAAACTTTGATATTTAATTTGAGTGTAGCAGGTAGGAGTACCTACCAGTGTTTCACGCTGATCTATACTTCCCTGATCGAGCCGGCCCATTTAGCTGGCATAAGCAAGGCTCTTTCGCATTATAAATATCTAATCATTTGTAAAAGGGAAAAAAGAGAAATTTACTGCAAGAAGAATTCAGACCTGTGCCCCTTCCAATTCGAATCCTGGTCGCAGTAATTCTCTCTTTTTAAAATTTCAACAAAATATTATAGAACACCATTTAGAATCTAACACAAGTTTTATCATACCACGCCTCAAGATTAACAGCTAACGATCTATTGCATGATTATGTTAATATATCCTTTACATGAAAGCCTCGAAGCCTAACTAACGTTATTGTACCCTCATAGGCGTATCTACTACAACTTGGTAAGGCATTTCCATAGTTTGGTATGGCCGTTATGCATTCGCCTTTGAACTGCCAATAATTTGATTTCCATCTCTTACAAGTTCTAGTTTCGTTGCCCAAACTCCTAAGCTGGTTTAAGATTTAGGACTTGGTATATTTGCGTATTTGAGATAGTTTCAATATTCATCGTCATTCTTGTCCTAAGTTTTATCTATTATTATAAATTGTTTTGTAGTTCTAGCATCATATTGGTTGATACTGTAAGGTTGTTAGGAATTTAATTAATAAAATTAATATATCCTTCTGATGGACTGGACCGTGTCAAATACTCGAATATACATGTGTGGTAATGGTTGAGACCATCATAACATAATATTCTAATATTATGGTAGATATCACCACAATATTATGTGTATATGTCACAAGAATCAAGTAAGATCGTAAAATTTATGAAATATTACCACTGAGACTAAAAGCCTGAAAAATCCCAAAGGAATTTGTTCTGGGCTACCATACACACACAAGCAGAGTTGATTTGATTTATTTTAACCATGGAGTGATTTATAAAAACAAAACGCATTTAAATGAAATTGACATTTCAAGTCCAAGAAGTTTTAAATTAAAACAAACATGCTCAGAATATACATCCTCAAAGAAAAAAAATCGTGAGTGGAAATCGATCACTGCTCGTGGGATATTAGTACCAAAGTCTCTCCTTCATCATAAAGACAGTGCAGTAGCTTTGCACGTATTCCTTATTACTGGCATTCATATCTCCCGCTTCCGAACATACGTATGTGTAATACGTTGTTCATTAATACAGGCATGAAGATCGCAGGGCGCTCCTGCTAATCAAATACACAAAGTAAACACAAGAGCACTTCAAGTTAGTATACAAACGAACAGTTTGCTTTGCATCGATTCTGTGTTAACATCACTTTGATTTAACTTGAGTTATATGGATCACATTGAACACATTTACTAGCATTTCAAATGATAAAAACCTTTCTTTCGTCACACTAGTGGGCACGAGAATCACATTAAATGCGAAGGAAGTTAGATAATAAAATGTAGTTCTCTAATATTTTTATACACAGCTAATATTCGTGATCTACCTCCATAGGAAGAAAACTAGAATAGAATTACTCTGCTAGGATTTGGTTCAGTCTAAATGTTTACAATAATGTTGGTGACCACGCATATGAAAATCTGTGGAGTAAGGCTAACTGACCGCATTCGTAACGATGACGTAAGAGAGCGAGAATAAAAGAGAGTATTGGTGTAAATATGCAAAAGGGAATGCCCTAATGGTTCAGACATATGGGAAGAATGTTGGAGGAGTGACAGGTTATGATCCCATTGCCCAAAAAAAAAAACAGCTATAACCAGTTTATAAGGTATACAAAATCAACTTAAAAAATTGGTTCTATGATCTGTGTGGTGACTGACTACGTAAAACGTAAACAAATGCCTCATTTCACTGCCGAAATCTTTCCTCGGCTGTGGTACGAACAGACTAAGATAATGTTAGGTGCCAAGTGGCAATACCCCCTTGTTATCTGGCCCGAGCGGCTCGGATGGACGGCCCCAGATAACTAGTTACAAACGTCTCAGTGTTTTTTGGTTTTAGCGGGGAATAACTCTCTATTCATTTGTTCAGTAAGCAGCAGCCTGGCAGTACCTATTCTTAGTATTGCTGAGTCTATAGCGGCGGTTACCACATACCATCAAAGCAAAAAAAAAACCTTGATTTTGAAAATCCCATCAAAGTTCCGCTATTGGGTAGTTATCTGAATAATAATTGTAAGGTTACAAATCAACGTAATAAGTAAAATAATAATAAAATAAAACAAAACGGTATATACGATGTTTTTATAACGGACTAAAAAATCTAAAATATTTTTTTAATATTTTTTTATTGCTTATGGTAGCAGATGAGACATCTGATAATAAATGGTAACGTCGCTCATGGACTCAACTATACAGATAGTACTGTCAAGCCACTGCTCACCATTTTATTTCACATATATGAAATGAACAAATTAACGGCTATCTCCACAACTACTGTCTACTGTCACACAGGAGATGGTGGTACCAACCCGCTCGGGCCTGATAACAAGTGAGTACTGTCACTCGGTACCCAGCCCTACCACCAGTGATAATTGCTTACTTCCCTTCCCCGTACAACACCCGTGGGAAAGAATGGGGTGGTGACACTTGTATTCTTAGTCCGTCACTATACGGAACAAAATTAATTTCTCTAATCCTAATGAAGGATAAAACCACATACTATATTGACACATTACATACATATTTTTGACTTTTTCTATATTATCTTGAAAATTCATACTAGGCAACTTATGAATACTGTATATACTTGTAAAATTGGAAACGTAAAACATGGCGCATGCAGAAGATAATGCATGTCCCATATTTTTTCAAATTTAATTATTATGTTCTGCTTTTTAGTTTAGTTTTCAAGTCATCATCAACTCATCGGGAAGTTTTTTGTTTTTTTTTTGCATATAGTGGCAGACGAGCCACGGTCCATCTGATGGTAAATGGTAACCGTCGCCCATGGACTCGACTATACCGAGAGTATTGTCAAGCCGCTGCTCACCAATTTCACAGATGAAATGAAATATAAACGGCTCCTGCTACAGCCAAAACGCAACAATTTGCTTCATGGCCGGTCACACGGGAGATGGTGGTACCAACCCGCTCGGGCCGGATACCAAGTGAGTACTTCCACTTGGTACCCAGCCCTACCACCAGTCGTGCAATGGATGATAATTGCTTACTTCCCTTAGTCGCCTCATACGACATCCATGAGAAAGAATGGGGTGGTGACACTTGTATTCTTAATCCGTCACCACACGGATGATGATAAGTTAGGTTAAAGTCAATTACAAAATTCCACCCAGACAGACATAGAAGAAAGCGAGTTAATAAAAAAAGACATGGTAATAGCAAGCTCTTTCAACTTTTTGTAAATCTATTTCAACCTTAAATTCACTGGAATGCAACCACTTAGGGTGTAAAGCTAAATCTGCACAGCTAATTCAATAAGCCGAGAATATTAATAGCAGATCGCTGCAGTAATGCGTTTGCTTTGTCCAACGCACTCATGCCAAATGCCGAGTAATCAAGTTGAATAGTGCCTTCAACTAATGACTTGGCTTAAAAGCATTGATCCCTCTATATGGTGGTTGTGCGGTGACATGATATGTTTTTAGCTTACCTATGTTTTTTTTAATATATTTCTTGGTAGTTTAGAAACCGTTTTTTTTTATACTACATGATATACTCGTATATAGACGCTAGTAACACCAGAGGCATCACACGCGCGTCGTCATCTCCAAGGAAAGGGATAGAAATAATAATAAGGAGAGGATAGGAAGGATAATAAGGTAAGGGACGGGTCGTGCCCGGCTTGGGCCGAGCAGCGCCGTGAACTCATCGCGGAAATAGGAGGGGACCTGTCGCTGCCGAGTGTCGTCAGAGCGACGCTTGGCTGTAACAGGAAATGGGCCGCGGTCGCTAACTTCTGCGAGGAGGTTTTTTCTCGGAAGGAAGCGCCGGAGAGGGCAAGGGAGGAAGACTCTTCCCCTGACCCAAACCGCCGCCAGCGACCGGGGCGGCGCAGGTGCAGGTACTTTTTTTTTTTAGTCGGGAAAAAATGTACCTTAAACGCACACCCCGTCGATCGGGGCAACGGACAGGGTAGTGTGGGGCCCGCACCCACTAAAGAAACCCGCCGTGTGCCGTCTCTCCGCCTGTGTTGATGGACCACTGGTACTGTGTTGGATTACTTCAGTGGCCCGCCGGCGGCTTACCCTTTCGGATACCCTCTACTGAGCGACGCATCCGTACACGGAGCGTCGCACCTTCGCGGGAGGCCTTGCGGGTGGCGGACGTTCCCCGGTCCATCCACCCGCAGCCTCAGCTAGGGCGGCATGAGGCGCAAGTACTCACGCCTGCGCCGCCCCGGTCTCTGGCGGTGGTTTGGGTCAGCGGAAGAATCCTCCTCCCCGGCCCTCTCCGCTGCTTTCTTCCGCGAGATAACCTCCTCGCAGAAGGCAGCGACCGCGGCCCAATTCCTGTCGCTGCCGAGCATCGCTCTGACGACGCTCGGCAGCAAGAGGTCCCCTCCTATTGCCGCGACGAGTTCACGGCGCCGCCCGTCCCAAGCCGGGCACGACTCGTGCGTGTGCCGCGCCGTGTCCTCGTCGCAGCCGCAATGGCGACAGCCCGGAGTCGCTTCCCTCCTTGCGACTATGTGCAGATATCTGCCGAAGCAGCCGTGCTCCGACAGTACCTGCACCAGTCGGAACATAAGGACTCCGTGCTGTCGCCCCGTCCACTCCTCCAGCACAGGCTGGAGTGCCCCTACGGTTCAGAGACCGGCCCGGGGCGTCTCCAGCCGCACCCTCCAACTGGCCATGGCAGAATGGCGGGCATCGCCCTGCCACCTGGCCACCTCGCTGGGCAGGAGGCGACCAGCCCTAGCCCGCTTTTGCGACGCCCGCCAATACAACTTGGTGAGTACCTCCACCTCCAAGTCCCACGGAGAGGTTCCGGCCAACGCGCAAGCCGCCTCGGTCGACACCGTGCGGTATCCGCGTATGAGCCTGGACGCTTTGTGGTCTCCACAGAAGAGCCCTATTAGGCGCGTCCAGGGACTCCGCCCACACAGGTGCACCATACAGTGCCATCAACTGGACCACTCCCTCGTAAAGCCGCCGGCACGCATTGTTGGTTCCGCCCATATTCGGCATGAGCCGTGCAAGGGTGGACGCTGCGCCGACGAGCCTCGGGGATAGTTGGCGGAAGTGCTCGCGAAAGCGCCACCGCCCGTCCAGCACCAGGCCCAGATACTTCAAAATAAAGACTCACAGATAACTTCTTTTCTTTTCGTTTCAAAATCGCTTGTTTCGCTGTTCAAATCGTACTAACTCTGGCGGGTCACACCGGGCTCTTATATATTCAGAGAGCTAGGCTCTAGGATATTCGAGAAAGTTTTAGAATATTTTCTTTCTCACACCTTCTAGAATGTTCTCGACATTATCGTCCACCGTAACAATAGGTTCTGCAGCTGTAGCATACGTAGTAAAGGCGCGATATTTAAAAACTGAAATTTTAAAATGTTTTCAGAACTAATTTGAAAACTAAAATTATGTCGTTTTATCTCTAAAATATAAGTTAGCTACTGCTGTATAAACACACAAAATTTAATAACTTTATTATAGTAACAAATGTAATTTAAGACTTTATTGAAATTGGAATTTTAAATTTTCACGCCATTACTACACATGCTGCAATTGCTCGCAGCGCCTTTTGAAATGCAACTCAAATAAGATGTGAGGTCCTCCACGCAGACCCGTTGGGGCCTCGGGGTAACTGTTATCTGGGCGTTGGCCCATCTCAGTGGTGGCAACGCCGCCTGCTATGACAGGCGGGTCACTGGGTGGGAACTGAGTTCCGTAGCATCAAATTTAGGGAAGGTCGTCACAGCGCGATCGAGCCCGCAGGAAGGTCCCGCGAGCGATCAGCGGCCGGCAACAACCTTGTTCAATCTGTGGGCTACACCCAAATAATCGTTGTACTGAATGAAGTTCAAATACTCTCCAACAGATGGCGCCACTACACCTAATTTCCAAGTTGAAGGGTTGAAAAAGCCCTTATATCTTTAAAAACACGCCCTTTAGGTTACAACAGGAAATTTCTTGTTCGAGGGGGGATAAAGGGCTATCACACTATATAAGTCCCTTTATCGTGCCGGGACTCCTTTTTAAGTTTTATCGGCACGCACATTTTATCAACTTAGTTTTATTATATATAATGATAATGATTACAGATTTTGTCCAGTAGTGAGACACCCGCTGACCAGAGTAACATGCGCATTTCAGTCGTGTGCAGTTTATTCAGATGTTCTTTGTTAGCTACTATCTGTGTGCTAATTTTTTTCAATATCCATTCAGCCTTTTCTGTGTGATTAATTAATAAACGCACACACTTTTTATTATTTATAGTATTAGTAGGATGTATGCAAGATAATTATTATTAGTGTAGTCCGTATTGTTCCGCATACGGAAACTAATCAATTAGTAATCAACGCACAACGTATTGACTTTACAATGTACGTGTATAATGAGAGGAATGTTCAACATTAATTGGTTTGCAGATCCAATTAGATGTGCGCCATACGCATTAGGCACGTACTGATCATTATAAACCTGTAATGATCCACCTGAAGTTTCACTACCATGGAAGAGAATAATTATTTTTATTATTATAATTGTCTAACCACAGATTTAATTATATTAACCTTCCTTTTATAAATATATATATATATATATATATTTTTTTTTATTGCATGTAGTGGCAGACAAGCCACGGTCCATCTGATGGTAAATGGTAACCGTCGCCCATGGACTCGACTATACCGAGAGTACTGTCAAGCCGCTGCTCACCAATTAATTTCACAGATGAAATGAAATATAAACGGCTATCTCCTGCTACAGCCAAAACGCAACGATGTGCTTCATGGCCGGTCACACGGGAGATGGTGGTACCAACCCACTCGGGCCGGATACCAAGTGAGTAATCCCACTTGGTACCCAGCCCTACCACCAGTCATGGAATGGATGATAATTGCTTACTTCCCTTAGTCGCCTCATAAGACACCCGTGGGAAAGAATGGGGTGGTGACACTTGTATTCTTAATCCGTCACCACATGGACAAAAGGCAATAGTTTTATCATAAACCTTTCTATGCTTACTAATACAAGAAATTCTAAAGAGTGTTTCTTTGTTTATTTATTAGTTGCTACACGTTAGCGCCCTAAATATTAAACCAATCATCACTCACATAAATTCAGGAGTCGGAAAAGGAAATAGGCTACCTTTTTTCAAGTAAAATGCTTACTTCCTGCTAGTTTTACATATAAGTAATTAGGCAAAATTAATAATATACTAGCTGACCCAGCAAACGTTGTTTTGCCATATAAATTATTTCTACATCGGCAGTAGAAGGGTGAAAATTTAGGGTTGTATGTATTTTTAATGCCGAATCATCATAAAATAAAAATAAAAAAATTTGTAAATAAATAAAAATATAATATTTAGGGGTGGGTCACCCTTATCACTTAGGGGTATGAAAAATACATGTTGGACGATTCTCAGACCTACCCGATATGCACACAAAATTTCATACAAATCGTTCCAGCCTTTTCGGAGGAGTTTGGTAACAAACACCACGACACGAGAATCTAATATGTAAAATATTAGATTAATTTAATATATAAAATATTAGATTTATTTCTGAAAACAAAGTTTGATCAAAATAATTGCAAGATATACGAATATAAAATATTGCTATTTAAAAACTTATTATTGTAAGTACTAGAGTTGCGCACGATATGGTTTGTGAAAAAAACCGTTTTATTATGACGATAACATATATGATGTTATCCTCATAATACGAATAACATATGAAATAAGATTTATATTTTGCTTTAAGCCATACTGTTTTCACAGGCAGATATACTGCCTTTGAAAACAGCATAAATCATTTCAATAATTCAGAAGTAATTAAGTAGGATGTCGTATTTTAGACATTATATAATCTAAACTTAATTTGATAAAAGTGCATTAATAAACAAATAGACACATCAAAAAAAATTGTTTCACGTGCTATAACCTTTTTCTTTATATCATCTTTTACAGAACCTTCTATTTACAGAAAAACCGAGTTATACAAAATTAAAATACATATAGAAGATACCATAGATATAGTATATGAAGATACTATAAGATTGTCAATGTTATAGGTACTCGTATTAGCCTCTAACTATAAAATGAAATGCAAAGGAAAAACTGTAGATGTTATAAGAAATAAATTAGTAATAACTATTAATTAAACACAAAAATATATAATCAAATGCTAAAAATATATATAAAAATATCTAAATAACTAAGAATTCGTATTTAACTGCCTCGGTGGTGTAGCGGTAGTGTATGCAACTGCTAATCATGAGATCACGGGTTCGATCCCCGGGTCGGGCAATGTTATTGAGCTTTTTCCTAAAAAGAAAAATTCTCAGTAGCAGCCCGGAGTTTGGAAATGTGCCCGGTAGACGTCAATAGGCTCGCCTCTATTACGTGCGACTTAAACATAGCTGACGAATCGTAGGTGTGTAATACACCTCTGCCTACCCCTTCAGGGAATGCAGACGTGATGCTATGTTTTTTATTTAGATATTTTTATATATATTTTTAGTATTTGACGTGCTTAGCACTATACATTAAACACAAAGTGAAAAATGTGAAATCGAAAATAACAGTCACGAGCAGGATTTGAACCTGCATCTCCTGGTTACCGTCCAGATGCTTTGCCAATTCAGCCATCGTGACAATTGCTCCTGACTGCTAATTTCGATAACACATTCATACTTAACGTCTTTGGGTGACGCCTGCGCCATCTGTCGGAAGTATTTTCATACATTATACCGACCAGGTAAACATACAATTAAGATTAAGTTTATTCTTTTTTTCTACAAACGTAGAATAAGGCGAAAGATAAAATTTTTGAAAAGATTTTTATCTTGTTACGCCAAAGAAGTATAACTTCTAACGCGTGTACATAAGTACACACACACTTTTTTTATTGCATGTGGTGGCAGACGAGCCACGGCCCATCTGATGGTAAATGGTAACCGTCACTCATGGATTCAACTATACCGAGAGTATTGTCAAGCCGCTGCTCACCAATTCATTTCACAGATATCAAATGAAAGAATAAACGGCTATCTCCTGCTACTATATTTAATATACTATTAAATATGTATATTTAAATATGTATCTATTTATATTATTATGGCAGTAGTCGATAAATTTCTAACCTAACTTAGGCATATATGTCACACTGGATGTTATTATTTCCTTTCCCCTGACAATATCAAAAAGGGGAGCCGCTTCAGCAGACCAATAAAGATCTTAATCCCCGACTGTTTTATGTTTTCCTAATACCAACCACAAATGGCTCTTTTTAACATAAACATTTATGCTAAGGATGAGTAAGCTCTTGCGCTATATATTCTAATATAAATAACAGTCACGAGCAGGATTATTTTCGATTTCACATTTTCACACTTTTTGTTAGTTTATATGGCTAAGCAAAAACTATATACAAAAATTTCATAAATACAATATTTTTATTTGTGTGTTTAAATATATTTGAGGGCATTTGAAGAATATTTTTATAGTTTTTGAGACTGCGAGTGCCATAACCTAAATTTTTTATAATACTACTCTGTCAAGAAAGGACCGGGAAAAGATCAATAATACACAAAAATGTTGTTATTCATCCAAATTTATTTTATCACCTTCAAAGTATGCTCCTTCAGAAAGATTATTCGTTGGCGTAAGTCTATACGCCAACGAATAATCCAATCATCAAAACATTTTTTAAACGCTGTTTCCGGAATTGAGTTCAGTTCTCGCCGTTAAATTCTCCTTTATGTCTTCTACCGATTAAAAACGAAGGGATAATTTGAGTTTAGGAAAGAAGTCGGCTGGAGCCATATCTGGTGAATATGGTGGTTGCTCGATGGTATTTATTAAGTGTTTGGACAATGATGGCCTTGTGCGAAGGCGCATTATCGTGGTGCAAAATCCAAGAATTTTCTTTCCACAAATCTGGCCCTTTTTCGTCGAATTTGCTCTCTTAAACGCCGCATAACGCTCAAATAATATTCTTTATTTACCGTTGACCTTCTGGCAAGAATTCCGAGTGCAAAACACCGTGATAGTCAAAGAAAACAGTCAACATGACTTTGACTTTTGATCGACTTTGACGTGGTTTTTTCGGTTTCGGTTCAGTTGGAAGTCGCCACTCCGAAGCTTGTTGACTAGTTTGCATGTCAAACTCGTAAACCCACGTCTCGTCACCAGTTACAATGCGTTTCATGAATGTTGGGTCAGAATTGACTCGTTCTAGCATGTCCTCAGCGACTCTCATGCGATTGAGTTTTTGGAGAAAATTCAGGTCTTTTGGGTCTAGCGGAGCGGAAATATGTTTCATACCAAGTGATTATTTAAAATGGTACGGATCGAATCGTGAGACACAGAAAGTTTGGTGGCTATCTCTCTCAAAGTTGAATGAGGATTTTTAGTCACTATTTCCTTCACTTTTGCAATGTTAACTTCAGTTGCAGACGTTGATGGCCTATCAGTGCGAGGAAAATCTTCCATCACATCTCGGCCGCTTTTAAACGCTTTTTACCACTCATAAGCACGTGTTTTTGATAAATGCGATTCACCGTAAGCCTTCTGTAACATTTTCAGTGACTCTGAACACGAAATTCCATTGGCGATACAATACCATTACTAAATTCCTCGCGGACGATTACCTCGTAATTAATATTTTCATGGTATTTTTTCTGTAAATAAGTAGTCTTAGTAGTAGAGCCTTGCTTATCCCAGCCAGCATGGCCCAGCTGAATCGGGGCATTACAACCCTCTCACAGAAGATCAGCGTGAAACAATTGTGGGTACTCTGGCATTTATTAGAGCACTGGACCAATCCTCATCTTTCATGCTCTCCTTATTACCATTGCTTTCTATCTCCTATCCTTTTCCCTAGAGTTGGCCACGCGCGAGTAATGCCTCTGATTTACAGGGTACCGTAATTGCTTACCATCAGGTGGGCCATATGCTTACTTTGGCACGAGCGTACCTAGTTTAAAAAAAGTGGATATAAATAATGGTATCCCAAAAAAATGGAGAGATATTAATGCAAAAAACACATAAAAAAGTTTTATTCGATATTTTTGATCTATATTTTTTTAGCATTTGATATGCTCAGCTACTTTTAAAGTACAAATTATTTGTGATTGAGGAAAAAGAGATATTTAGTACAAGCGGGAATCGAACCCAGGTCCCTTCCGATCCGGGCAAGTGCTCTAAGCCACTGAGCTACCGTACTGATCTTTCGATCATCCCAATCTCCTCATCACATTTGTCTTTACGACCAACGCCATCTATCGGAATGCATTTACATGCATTAATCCAATATAGTAAGTTTAATTTTTAAAAATGTTTAAAAAATCACGCTATCAAATAGTATGAATTTTAATTGCAAAATTATTGTTGTAACTTATAAAACGAATTAAATAACTTATTTTAACGTTCATGCGTTACCCGATCAATTTACAGTGCAACTAATTACTTGATTTATCATAAATGTTATACAATTTTGTTAAAACGCACTTACTTTAAAAATAAGATAATATTATATTAAATACTTGGAGATTATTTCAAGTCATATGTCAAAAAGATAACTGACTAACGGACTGATATATCAATGCACAGCCCAAACTCCGGGGGTAAGGATTGTAAAAAAATTACACATGGATTTCTTTGATTGTGTAAGTGAGCGCTAAGAAAGGATTTTACGCAAATCCTATCCAAAATAGATTTGTCATCTACCATCACATAAACTAGGACACACTATGTGACGATCGAAGCAGCTAGTCAATATAAGATATCAATATCGATGTATGAAAAAACGCCCTGAGATGAAGGCCCATGAATTGTCTAATTGACACACTCCTTATACACACACGTTACGTATCACTCGTTCTTCAGAGGACAAGGTAACAAAAAACGTTAATTAATATAATTGATGCCTTAACGAAATTCTAACATTCGTAGACGTCAGCAGCGATCGTAGTGGTATGATCGAACTTGTGTTACAGTCAACAAATATTATTGTTAGTAAACAAATCATTTGCTCACTCGCATCAACCACACAACTTATAATTAAAAATATTTACTTAAACGGTACATTAAAAATTTACGTTTAGAACTAGATGACCTGGTGAACTTCGTATCACCTACAATTTATTCTACCAGCGATTATCAATATCAATAGTAATCAATCTTCATCGTCTAAGGTTTAAATTTAGATAGGTAGATTATTAAAATGCATTAGAAAAAAATACAGTAGGGCAGACGAGCCACGGCCTATCTAATGGTAAATGGTAACCATCGCTCATGGACTCAACTACACCGAGAGTATTGTCAAGCCACTGCTCACCATTTCATTTCACAGATATTAAATTAAAGAATAAACGGCTCCTCTCCTGCTACAACCAAAACGCAACAATGTGCTTCATGGCCGGTCACACGGGAGATGGTGGTACCAACCCGCTCGAGCCCGATACCAAGTGAGTACTCCCACTTGATACCCAGCCCTACCACCAGTCATGCAATGGATGATAATTGCTTACTTCACTTAGTCACCTCTTACGACACCTGTGGGAAAGAATGGGATGATGACACTTGTATTCTTAGTCCGTCACCACACGGATAGAACATTTTTGATATACCTACGAGTATTTCAAATAAATTTCACCTGATAAATTAGTGATAAGTGATCAAAGCTAAGTCGGAAAGATAATTAATTAATTAAAATGGCAGTCAGCGTTTCTGTAAGTAAACTTATAAAATATTTTCTTAAAATTACTCATTGGTTTTCATGTTACCAATGTTAGCTTGCAGTGTAGCAGATATAATATAATCCAAAGATATATTTAAAGTATTGCAGAGCTGCGTATTCAAGTGTATAAATAAATAAAATAAAACTACGTTTACGGAATCTATCGCGTTTACTTGATTTTTATACTATCCCGACGTTTCGAATACTTTACAGCATTCGTGATCACGGGTGGACTTAGATGGTACTGAAACTAATAATCAATATTGTCTTCTTAATAGTAGTTTTTTGATTACTTAAAAATTTTAATTGGTAGTTTGTGGTAGAATTTTTAAGCACTAAATATAAACAACAATTTTAAAACTTAAAGGAGTATTATACTAATTTTATTACACTAGCTTAAAATCTCATACATTGTAAGCATAAATCTTAGAGTAGATATTTTTAATTGTATTTCTAAACGAATATTATGTGGGTTGAAATAAATAAACCAAAAATTTGTAAAATATCAGCTTTGGACATCTACCATCTAAGTCCACCCGTGATCATGAATGCTGTAAAGTATTCGAAACGTCGGGATAGTATAAAAATCAAGTAAACGCGTTAGATTCCGTAAACGTAGTTTTATTTCAAAATGTGTAAAATTCGCGTAAATGTTAGAAAGTATTAAATAAATAAAATAAATGTTCACGGACATTTTCACACAACGTACTCTGGTCCCAAACTAAGCTTAACGCTTGTGCTATGGGTACCAAATTACGGATATAATACATATATTTTTTTTTTTTTGTAAATACATACATCTCATAGATAGAAAACACGCAGACGCAGTACAAATACCTGTGTTCATCATACAAATAATTGTCCTGAGTAGGAATCAAACCCACGACCTCGTGCACGGAAGTCGGTTACACTACGAGGCCCGTCAAAGTGAGATAGTAAAAAGTAATATATCGTTTTAACGATTGTTCGTCATTACCTATATAGTCATATTCCAAACTTTGTTGGCGTTCAATTATATATAAATATTATTTTGGACCAAATAAAATACGGTAGCCTAAATTTAGTTACTCTCCTTTACTTTTATACTCAATAATAAATTATTTTTCGGAGTCAGTGTGTATTTCGTATGTACGTGAATGGTATCTTTAAAATTTAGGGTCGTTACAGGGACTAAAAATGCATATAAATATATATAGTAATAAATAATAAATAAATATTCACCACGGACATTTCTCACAACGATCTCTGGCCCCAAACTAAGCTTAAAGCTTGTGCAATGGGTACCAGATTACGGATATACATATACAACTTTTTATTGTAAATACATACATATAATCAATAGAAAACACACAGACGCAGTACAAATATCTGTGTTCATCACACAAATAATTGTCCTGAGTGGGAATTGAACCCACGACCTCGTGCACGAAAGTCGGTTACACTACCGACTACTCCACGAGGCCCGCCATATAAAACGTTAATTTACTCAGATCAAATAATCCAATAAATGTCACTATTTTAAGCACCTTAGGCGCTCGGTTTGGAACAGTTCTTCTTCAGATCCCACGAGTGCAATAAAAGTGATCAGGAGCCGTTCAAGTAATTAAAACTAACGTCTTACTGGGATCGTTAATCCTGTGACAAATTAGAGCATAAATTTTCAAAGACAGTTCACTCTAGTCATTGATTTAATCGAGTTTTGGAATACGAATATCTTTGGCAGCAAGTTGATAGAATGAATACCGATATACTACTAAATTCTGTAGAATTTAAGGGCCGGTTTTCTATAACAACTTTTCTCTAGGAAAGCTACTAGTTTTTACCTTTACAAATATTCGCAAAATGACTGAATAGGTATACTATTCTATATCCGAATAAGTATTGAAACGCTAGTAAATCTTAAGTAGCACTCACATTCAAATACACAATGACCAAGTTTAATCCTTAAAAATAGATGTTTATTCAAATAATGAATTAGAGTAGGATTTTTAGGAGTCAGCTATTATTTTACGGTCTTCCAAATATGAAAACTAAAGAGAGTTGTTAAAGTTAAAGAGAATTGTAACCGGTATTTGATAATCACTGTTCTTTAACATAACAATATTGACACTGTCCTTTGCGATAGCAGTGGTCTTTAATCGGCTACTTTTCCCGTCAGGCCAAGATGTTCGACGGCTGGTGAAAACTTTTTGCTATTGCTTATAGTTGCAAACAACCCATGGCCCACCGGACGGTAATTGGTAACCACCGTTTATGGACTCTACTATACTATGAATACTGCCCGGTCGCCGCTCAATATTTAATTTCGCGGGTGGGATAAAATGAATAATGAGTGAAAGGAATGTATGGACGGATATTTCCGTTTACAACCAGAACACAACGCGGTATTTCGCGGTTGGTCACACGATACTCTGACTAGTTTTACTTGGTATCCAACCTTCCACCTCGTTTACACCTGCGGGAAAGAAATAGGTGGTGAAAATTGTATTCTTAATTTATCACCTTTTAAATCATCACTCAAACAACCACACTATAAGACTGCAATGCAATATTCTCAAGGTAGACATTGGCGTGGACCTCCTATATTGCTAAAGCCCCTATATGGTGATTACCGTTCACCATCAGGTAGATAGAGCAATAGCTCATCTGTCACCTGAAAAAAGACAAAATCTCGCATATAGCTTCGATATTTACAGTTCAAAAATTCTGTACCCCCAAAGAATGTCATTTAGAAATGACAATAGCGAGTTCCGGACAAGCAGTTCATGTTTGCTGGTTCTAATAGTGACAAGATCCGACGTGGGTATTACGTGGTTACCCTAGCTTTCGCTAATAGAAATTCTTTCGTATGGTCACCCCAGTTTTAGGTGACAGGTTTGGTCGAATCGTTTTCTGAATGCCCGGAAACTTTCGCTGCTGTAAAATATTTGATGGACTGCCCTAACATTTTAGCAGTTTTACTGTTTGCTGGATTATTTCTGGTTATTTTTCCTTTAAATATATCCGATAATATTACTCTGTAGTGGAGTTTTACGTGACAATAATCTAGTCATATAAAATGACAGGCATTGAAAAATATCTTTACTAATATAATAATGCTAATTTATTAGATAATTTATTTTATTTTTGGAAAACTTACAGCTAGAAGACGTAGTATAGAAAAAAATTACCACTTTTTTATAAATACAAACACACACATATTTTTGATTAAGACAATCACTGTGAAAAGTAAGAATAAGATAAGTAGATATTATAATCAATATAAAAACAAAAATTACTATATTAAAAATAAAAATTGCACTCATCTGACGCTTTAGTTGTGTTGCTGATGTTACAAAAAGATCTAAATTACATTCTTTAGCTGTTTCATTGTAACAGTTGCTTGCTCTTACAAATAATGAATTTCGCCTATAGTTTGTACTAGCCATTGGAACATGTAAGCTAGCTAGGTATCCGTTCAGAAAAGGCTGGCACTCTTATCACTATGCGCTCTAACAGTTCCGGGCAATCTACTGTACCGTTTACGATATTTAAAAGATACGTGAGATCTGCTATACGTCTTCTCTCAACAAGTGGTAGTATATGACATTTAAGACATCTATTTTTGTAGTTATCAATATATATATTAGTTTTAAATTTTAAATTGAATGAACCTAAGAAAACATTTTTGGATGCGCTCAAGGCGAGTTATATAAATATTATAGTCAGAGTTCCAGACCTGGGAGACGTATTCAAGATGGCTGCGAACAAAAGGCCAATATAGAATTTTATATTTTTTTATATTTGAAAACTCTGCCGCTATTCTGAAGATAAAGCCGAGTGCTTTTAAGATATCATTTATGTTGCAGTCAAACAGTAGTTTTGAATCACAAGTGACTCCCAGATCCTTTATGTCATTAACCCTTGTCAGATCAGTGTTACTTAGTGTATAATTAAAATAAAAAGAAGTAGGTTTTCGAGTGAAGAAACAGATGAAACATTTATTGACATTTAAGTCCAGTTTAGTTTTTTATACATTTCAGTTGGATTATAAAAAGTCATAACAGGACAATTTTGAGGAAGGCTAGGCTATTTAATATAACACTGCAACGCTAAACGACCAATCGAAAAATGAATAATCGCCATCTGTTGTCACCAAATTAAAACTGGACATCAATATGTAAAATATTAGGCGTTTTTCTAAAATAAATTATTATTTAAACAACAAATTATTTGTGAAATTGGAAACATTACTACGAGTGGGATGCGAACCTGCATCCCTTCTAATCCGGGGGAGTTCTATAGATCAGCCATCGCAATCACCGACGGTGACTCTCGATCTCCACTTCACAATTGTCTTGACAACTCACGCCACCTATTGGATGCATAAATGCAAAATTAAACTTACTACATTGGAATAATATAAGTATGTTTTTTTGTTTATAATATTCACGGACATTTTCACACAACATATAACTTTTTTTTGTAAATACATACATATAATAGATATAAAACACCCAGACGCAGTAAATATCTATGTTCATCACACAAATAATTGTCCTGAGTGGGAATCGAGGCCCGTCATTTGTGTCACATGTAATACTATATTGGATAAATGTATGTTATACCTACATTATTCCAAAATAGTAAGTTTAATTTGGCGATTAAAATTCATACTCCACTTGTAGTAAAGCTCTCTTTTTCCGCTTTCACAAATATTTTTTCTTTAAAGTAGCTGAGCATGTCGAGTACATACTATAATGCAGATCAAAAAGTTATTATTTATGTAGAGGTAATCAAATTTTTTTAATTATAAGGTGCGTTCAACTGCACGGCATAACTCACAGAACATGCACAGCTACTATATTCAATTCAATTCTTGATTAATGGCGTTGTTAGACTTCTAGACACAACCTTGCCAATGTCCCGTGGAACGGCTACTTTATAATATGAATTGTTGAATCATTCACTTTGACAATTCCCGTGTGATATGTTTTTGAAAATACGCTAAGTGTCAAAAAGTTAAGAGCTTATTTTCTCCTTCGTAATCTTTATATAAAGGAGAACGACCAGTTACATAAAAAAACATATCATTTAACACTTAAATTTGAAAACAATTCATAAGAAAAAGAAGGCTCAATGTATATCAGTGAATATGTTAAGTTATCCGATATTCAGTTTTTTCTGTCACTCGTTGAAGCTAAGGGATGATTCGACGCCCTCTCAATCTTGCAACGCTGACACGGCATATAGGGCATGCTTCGCGACCCCTTCAACTAAGTAGAGTGTTTTATATGCGCAATAAGTTCACCAGACTAGAAATATACACATACTAGCCTATGCCTGCGGCTTCGCCACTACCGATTTTTAAGCTATATCTCAGGTACCCGATATAGCTGTGAGAAAAAACGTATAATTTTTTTAAGTTGCGTCAAGAGCAATACAATAAAATTTTTATTAAAATCTGTCTAGTATATTTTCCGTGAAACAAACTTAAAAACTAATAACATGTTAATAAAATACAGCTACGTTTTGTAACTTATCTTAAATGTAAATGCAGCTCTATTATTGATTTATAATAGTACCTACTAGAGTTTGCCCACGGCTCCAGCGCAGGAAAAACTAGTTTTTAGGTTTTATTTCAGTTTCTCTATATAGTAGCGGGATAATACTTATGCCATATGTTAAATTATAATCAATAGCTGTTAAAAAAAAGTTTATTATTTTGTATTTACATAGTAGTCTTGCTTGTAAATTAAATCACTTCACAATGTTTTTCTGCGTGGATAGTAAACAAACATACGACCCACTTGATGGTAAGCGGTTACTGTAGCCTATAAACGCTAGCAATGCCTGAGGCACTGCTTGCGCGTTGCCATCTCCAAGGAAAGGCATAGGAGGTGGAAGGAAGGAGATTAAGGAGAGGATAGGCGCTTGTGACCATTATGAAATCCTACTAATATTGTAAGTACATCTAAAAGATTATATATTTGTATGTTTCTTACACAATCACGCAAAAACGGCTGAACTAAACAAGTTGTATGATTTTTTTGTATACAAATAGTTTATTACCTTTTTCTTTGTTAAGACGGAAAAAAATGGTCCTAACCGCACCCCCGTATTCTATTACTTTTCTCTTGACGTCTCTTCATTTTTGATAAACTTTGAATGTACACACATATCGGGCTCTACCATTTAATTTTTCCATGTAAATGGCCGAATATGTCAATTTCTAAATACCTATATAATATTATGTAAAAATAATAACAAATTATCATATAACGTAATTAAAGAACAAAAGCAAAACAGTGAGAATAAAATTACTAATTATAACGATGCGACAGAGCTATGTCTGTACATTTAAGATACGAGTATTTTGAAAAGAATTAATCATCGTGTACACGCTACCGAGGCGTTTTTTAGATTTTTGTCCGTTTGCCTGTTTATTTGTGCACACATCACGCAACGCAAAAACGAACGGATTTTGATGGAACGTTTTGTTTGATATCTGTTATTAAAACTTGTTATATGTTTTATCTCGCTGCAATATCGAGAACCCGATATGTAAGGTCTTTACCTACGATATTGCCGTTTTATATGAAAAAAAATCAATCCATTTCTTTTCTACTATTTCTATTAATCAAACTGCCATTGCATACTCAAAGATGCATATTTGTTGATGCCTTTCTAGAAGAACTCAGCTGAATGGGATGCAACAAATTCTTCAAAGGCATTTTTTGTACTGCTTCTCGGGTAATGATTTTTTTTCTGCCATGAAATTCTGAAAAAAGTTAAAGTCTGTAGGTGCTAGGTCTGGTGAGTACGGTGGGTGACGGAGTGCTTCCAACCCCAGCTCTGTAACTTGGAAACCATATCTGCTGTCTAGTATGAGGTCGCGCGTTGTCGTGCAGGAGCAGCCGAGAGAAACGATTTACCAAAGCTGGTTGAAGATGTGCGAGCTTCTCCATCATTGTATTCAGTTCTTCACATTACATATCTGCAGTAATGGTCATCCCGTTTGGTAAGAAGCTATGATAAATGACACCGACGCTAGACCACGAAAGAGTAACCATAACTTTTCTACGGGTAAGTTTTCGTTCAGAAAAAGAACCAGGATCCAACTAACTTGCTAAGCACTTGCAATTATCATACAGAATCGATTTTTCGACGAAAAAGATTCAAATGCGATAAAACATTACACTAATCAATAAACATATGACTACTTTCGGAAAAAGTAATCCCTTTTTAAAAAAAATAAAATTAATTTGTTATTAGAATTCTTAGCCAAACAAAAATTATTATGATTTGAAATACTGCACGGCAATTTCATAGGTAAAGACCTATTATAAACTAAAAGCTCCTTTGTTTGCAAAAGCTATATTTACATTGATTGGATTGGCGCCCACAAAAGCAAATACAGGAATTATATTTAAAGATATAATTAAAACTATTTTTCCTATACTTGTTTGTACTTTTAAAGCAATAAATTATTACATATTTATTTTCCTTTTTTAAAAACAGGAAAACAGGTTGTTTTTTTTGTTTTTTTATCCTGTTAAATATAAATATGTATATTAATATTATTTGGTTGTCTCTTTTTGGCCCTAGCTATTACATTTATAGATAAATATGTTGAAATATACTTGAGTCTTATTTGTTTCTATCACTCAATAATTTTAACTATCTTTGGCCCGCAAATTCGACTGCGACTAGATGTCAAAATGTGCTAGATGAAGTCGTTTAGGCATATTCCTGCGGAATTTGCCTAAATCATTATCGGGGTAAATAAAAAACTATGTGTTTGTCCCGGCTATAATTTGTCAGTATACCAAATTTCATACACATCCGTTTAGTTGTTAGATCATTAAACACAAAGCGAAAAATGTGAAATCGAAAATATAAGTCACGAGCAGGATTTGAACCTGCATCTCCTGGATACTGTCCAGATGCTTTGCCAATTCAGCCATCATGACAATTGCTCCTGACTGCTAATTTCGATAACACATTCATTCTCAACGTCTTTGGGTGGCCTGCGCCATCTGTCAGTATTATTTTCATACATTATACCGACCAGGTAAACTTAATTTTATAATTAAGATTTTTACCTAATAATGACGCAAACCCTATAAATATTTAGATATTTTTATATATATTTTTAGCATTTGACATGCTTAGCACTATACATTAAACACAAAGTGAAAAAATGTGATATCGAAAATAACAGTCACGAGCAGGATCCGAACCCACGTCTCCTGGATACCGTCCTGCCGCATCTGGACTCGGGTGGTCACTGCCACCACCCTGACGACGCCTGCTCCGGCGAGCGGGATCAGCTCGCTCACGATCCCGCTCGGCAGCTCCCTTCCGAAGCATGACTGCTTCGCAGCAAGAGACCGCAGCATTCCACTTTGCTTCTCCCGCTAACATGGCCCCTACAAAGGTCGCTGGGGAGAGATCTGGCCCGATACAGGCAACCAGGACTCGGCGCTCGGACTCCCATGCAGGGCACTCAGCGAGCGTGTGTTGGGCAGAGTCCAGGTCGCTGCCGCAGTGGTGACACTGTGCGGTCACTTCCCGCCCAATTCGACTCAGATACTCACCGAAACATCCGTGTCCACTGACTCAGATACGAGTCAATCTGTAGGTGACGCAGCCGAATCTCCTCTCGAACCAAGCCTCAAAGTTTGGCAGGATGGCAGCGACGATGCGTTGGCGTGCACACCGTGGCTTCTAGAAGCCGCGCACGCCACGTTGCTAGAACTTGCCGGTGCGCACGTCTCTTAAATTCTTCGAGCGTCTGAATTGTCTCCACGCTGTTCTCCCGGCGGAAGCGGGTCTCGTCGTAGACGCGCAGGTCCACCTCCACCGAGAGGTCGAAAGGCGGGACCCGAGCCAAAAGTGTGGCCGCCTCGAAGGATATTGTACGATATCCTCGTGCGATCCGTATGGCCACTACAAGCTGTAGGCTATTAAGGATAGCTCTGCAGCGGGAGGCACCCGTCAAGCGATGAGACCAGACAGGCCCTCCATAGAGGGCCATGGATCGCACAACACCACCGTAGAGGCGGCGAACCTCCTCCCGCGGACCTCCCAAGTTCGGGAGCAATCTCTGCAGTGCTCCCGCTGCTCGACGAACCCTTGGACCCAGACGCCCGAAGTGCTCCTCAAAGTTCCAAAGAGTTCCAAAGAGTGAAACCCAGATATTTCATGTACTTTCCCACTAGAACGTCCGTGTCACCCACTCTGATCGACATGCTGGGTGGCTCCGAATCTCGGCGTAAGCCATGGAACCATAGTGCCTCCGTCTTGTGCGGCGCTACCCTAAGCCCCAGCCGGCCGATTGCTGTTACGACACAGTTCACCCCTGGTTCGGCAAGTCGGAGCGTGTCATCGAAGCCGGTCCCTCAGGTCAGCACTAGTGTGTCATCAGCGTAGCAGACAACATTAACACTGTGAGGGAGGGCGATCCGCAGGAATGCGTCATGAGCAAGGTTCCACAGAAAGGGCCCCCACAATACAGCTCTCTTTTGCAGCTTTCTCCGTTCCGACCCATGTAGTTTATCTTGCGGCCACCAAGGTAGGAATTAACAATTATCCTCAGGCACGTTGTGATGGTGGAGTGCCTCCCTAATAGCGTGCCATGGGAGGGAGTTGAAAGCGTTGACAATGTCTAGACTCACTGCCAGCGCTAATCCATCCGGACTGATGACTCCGACAGGGTTTGAACTCGTTATATGGCGTCAATTGTTGAACGTCCCCGTCGGAAACCATACTGTGAGTCAGAAAGGTCCGGGCCTAAACTCGACAGATGATCGCTGAGGCGGCCAGCAATAATCCGCTCAAAAAGCTTGCCTATCTCGTCTAGTAAACAAATGGGTCGGAACGCAGAGGCATTATCACCTGCTCTGCCCTCCTTTTTGATGAGGACTAGATCGGCCTCTTTCCAGCCAGACGGGAATATTCCACTGCGGAGGCAGCTATTGAATACCTGCCTCAATTTGTCCCCCAAGACAGCAAGAGCGAGCACCAGTGCCCGGCCCGGAATACCATCGGGACCTGGGGCCGTGTTGCGGGCCGCGAGACGACGGATAGCTTGGTCCGACTCCCGCTCCGTCACTTCGAGTCCAACAACCCATATTTGGTCGGAAGGTGACGGAGGGCTAAGGATGTAGGTACCTACAGGGGGAGACCGAGACTAACCTACCTAGACCAAATCGGTCATGTATTGAAGGAAGGTGGAGTCAGGAGGAGTCAGGATCGGTGTCGCTCTATGGTTTAAGCGTGACTGACGGACTAATATCAAAACATCTAAATAGCTTCACAAATACAATATTAGTAGAAGTATATAATATAGATTATTACCAGTGCACTAAGCTTTTTTTTTGTTAATTCGGGAAAAAATTTACCTAAACGCACGGTTTGGGGCAACGAACAGGGTAGTGAGGGGCCCTCACCCACTAAATAAACCTGCCGTATGCCGTCTCTACGCCTTTATATATGGGCCACTGGAACTATGTTATATTATATACCAGTGGTACGAGCGCATTACCCACGCTTCTTCATTTCACTCGCGTCATAGTGATGTCTTACTATGTGTTTATTATGTAAAAAAAAAACATTTTGGATGCGTAAAGTCCATTGTGAGTTCACCTATAGTATCAAAGAAGCCCATATATCAATTTTTTATGGTCCTAGCCCCAGGATTTTAGGCTGTACGTTTATATGTCAATCATTATACATTAGTAATAAATAAATAAATAAATATTCATGGACATTTTCATACAAAGTCCTCTGGTCCCAAACTAAGCTTAACGCTTGTGCTATGGGTACCAGATTACGGATACAATACATATACTACTTTTTTTTTGTAAATACATACATATAATAGATAGAAAACACCCAGACATAGTACAAATATCTGTGTTTATCACACAAATAATTGTCCTAAGTGGGAATCGAACCCACGAGTAAGTTAGTGTTTAAACTATCCATTCCACAGTTAACTGTTTCACAGGGGTTTCACAGGGGCTATGAGATTTAAGTACCTCCAGACTAAGTAATACTAACGATAGGCAAATTTTACTATGTTAACGTTATCAAAGGACTCTGCCCACGGCTGCCGGTGACAGATAAAAACGGCGGATTTCGTGGCGCATTTTACCCGTGTCTTCGTCAGCGTATTTACTTACCCTCAAGCTGTTTGCTATACCTTTAACCTAACCTTTAGGGTTGTCGTACAAGTTAGAGAATGCAGCGTTTTTGGATTTCGAGTTCTAAATCTTAAATCATTTCTCTCACGAACACAAAGAGAAAAATGTGAAATCGAAAAATAACAGTCACGAGCAGGATTTGAACCTGCATCTCCTGGATACCGTCCAGATGCTTTGCCAATTCAGCCATCGTGAAAATTGCTCCTGACTGCTAATCTCGATAACACATTCATTCTTAACGTCTTGGGTGACGCCTGTGCCATCTGTCGGAAGTATTTTCATACATTATACTGACCAGGTAAACTTAATTTTACAATTAAGATTTTTACCAAATAATGACGTAGCCATAGAAATATCTAGATATTTTTATATACTTTTTTAGCATTTGACATGCTTAGGCATACATTAAACACAAAGTGAAAAATGTGAAATCGAAAATAACAGTTACGAGCAGGATTTGAACCTGCATCTCCTGGATACCGTCCAGATGCTTTGCCAATTCAGCCATTTTTCACTTTGTGTTTAATGTATATGCCTCAGCATGTCAAATGCTAAAAAAGTATATAAAAATATCTAGATATTTCTCTCACGGCTTACGTTTCTTGAAGGTATTAAACATTAACACTCTACAACATATCGATCAATTGCATTTTATATCGACAATTTTTAGCTGATTGCACAAGAAATCATGTCGCATCTGATAAATTAAATGTCATGCGGAGGTCAGGTGGGCTGTGGCTCGTCTATCTCGCGTCTTATAAGCAATAAAATATAACCTGTGTCTGCCACGCAAATATTTGTCCGATATGTCATTGAACCCGAAATATTGTGGACTTTTTAAAAGTTATTTTACAATAGAAATAAATTATTTGAAGTTTTTGTCTTGTACTCTATCTACTCTTGTATTTTATTGATTCTGTTCTCCGCTAACACTTTACATATTGCTTAGTTAGCATTATTTCATTTCGGCACACCACTATTTATATTTTGAGATCTGCTGATGTTGTTAATGGTGGAGGATCCACCTGAAATCTTCAAATGCTGATTTTGCGAATACGGGTCATCCTCTTTCTATCATAAAGCTATTATAACATAAGTCCCTAACAGAGTTATGTCTGTACAGTTAAGATATTTGAGAAAAAAATTAACGCATTTGACTATTTAGGCGTCTCTTAACACAAAACAATTTTGTTTTTAAATTATTGTCTATTTGTTTGTTCGGCCTTCACGCAAAATCTACTGAACGGATTTTAATGAAACAATGTATTTGTTTGATAGCTCTTGATTAGACTTGAAAAATTGTATACATTTTATTCACCCGAACGACGGGAAGTTTTTCCCGCCTAAACAAAAAAAAGCGGTGTGCCAAGCTGCTTAGTCACTTTAAAACATTATGTGTAAGCTCGGAGATTGACACTTTTTTCGCTACGACACAACAAACAGTTTTGATTTTACAAAATAAACTTTTAGATCCAGCTTTATTAGAGAAACAAGTTTAAACAATTCACAGATACCAAAGAAAAAGAAAAGTTATTATGTTGAGGGTGAGGGGAAAGTGGCAGCTTGTGGGCGGCTCAAGGGATTCATCCGTCTCCGACACGCAAAGCCGAAACCGCAAAATCTCTAGGTACCATCGCTCATCATTTCAACAAAAACCCAACGGTTTTAAATAACGATTTTGACACTAAACCATGAATTTTAGTTTCAAACATTTATAATATAGAGTTCATGTTATTATTATTTTTTTATGTTCATATGTCGTTTAACTTCTTTTAAATCATGCATTGGATTTTGATACGGTTTTTTTCTAGCATTTAGATGTTTTAAGAAATCATTTAGATGTTTGCCTTGCTTATCCCAGTAGTCTCTCACAAAAGATAAGCGTGTAACAACGGTAGTTACCTACCCTTGTGAGAGCGCCGGAGACCCAAACCCCCCTCCCTATCCTCTCCTTATTATCCTTCCTATCCTCTCCTTAGCATCTACCTATCCTCTCCCTATTATCCTTTCTATCCACATTCTATCCCTTTCCTTGGAGATGGCGACGCGCGAGTGATACCTCTAGTGTTGCTAGCTAGATAACCACTTACCATCAGGTGGGCCGTATGCTTGCATGTAGTATAAAAAAAAACAAAAATCTTTATATATTTTATATATGCTAAGTTCAATAAGCTTTTAGAAACGAAATGCCTTATGCGACCTACACCTTACTTAAATCACAGTGATATTCTACTTATCAGTAGAATGATGGTTTTATCAAACCATCAAGCATTGCGAAGACAGTGACATCGAGTTCGATACCTATCCCAGGGTCCTCGCACGGCACGCACCTCTGACTTTTCCATGTAATGTATTTAATCATTATCATTGTACCGACCCGCATCAGGCCAATGTGGTGGACAGCTGCCTGCATAAATGCCTCTCACTCTAAGAAGACCATCCGTGCCCGTATTGGAACAGTAATGAGTTAAAAAAAAACCTAAACCTATCTGTAGTTATAAAAAAAGCTAGTAAAAATATTCATTATACTTGACATGCTCAGCTATTTTAAAGAACTAATTGTTTGTGATAGTGGAAAAAGAGAGCTTTACTGCGAGCAGGATACGAACCTGCGTCCCCATCCAATCCGGGGAAGTGCTCTAGACTGCTAAACTATCGCAGTCACCAACGGTGACTCCAAATCTCCACTTCACATTCACTTCACATTTGTTTTAGAGGTCTTTACGATCCTGCTCGCAGTAAAGTTCTTTTTTTCTACTTTCGCAAATAATGTGTTCTTTAAAATCATCATGTTAGGATTACACGTATAAAAAATTAGTAATGACTCAGATACATTATACTGTTCTAAGCATTTCTCAAGCCCTGAATTCAACATACAACCCCGTAACATTAAACTTTTTTTATGATACGAGTACATGACACGATCACACGACAGTGGCGGCGTCGGCGACACTGCGACTATGGGGGTAGTTCCGCAATAAACTTTTCAAGTGTTTCCGCACATAAAAATATCAGTCACAAGATTCCCCGTCCGGCTGCGGCGCGGCGCTAGTAGCTGCGGGACGTCAAGTTTTATGTAAAACATACACACATTTTTTACATTAGATTCTACCTGTCTGATTCAGAAAATAAAAATAGTTCTCACTAATACATCTACAGTTATATTTCAAAGTTTTTTTCTCGAATGCAGTATCACATAACTCGTTATATAATAATATCGAAAATATTTCTTATTATATAAATATAAATGGAACATTTTTATGAAACATTTTTAAATTTTGGTGAAAAAGCTTAATCTGTATTACATATGCTCATCCCCCTAGCATGTTTCAGTCGCTATTCCTGACTTCTAATTTGGTGCTTGCTTTTCTTCGGATGACGATGTTGACTATATTTGAAAGCTAAGATATTAGTAAATTAGTATGGTATGTGGTTGTCTCGTATTTTAAATAAGTAACAGATTTCCTGTGATTTTATAATAAAACATGTCCGTGTGGTGACGGACTAAGAATACAAGTGTCACCACCCCATTCTTTCCCATGGGTGTTGTATAAGGCGACTAAAGGAAGTAAGCAATTATCATCCATTGCATGACTGGTAGTAGGGCTGGGTACCAAGTGTGAGTACTCACTTGGTATCGGGCCCGAGCGGGTTGGTACCACCATCTCCCGTGTGACCGGCCATGAAGCATATCGTTGCGTTTTGGCTGTAGCAGGAGATAGCCGTTTATATTTTATGTTTCATTTCATATCTGTGAAATGAATTAGTGAGCAACGGCTTGACATACTCTTGGTATAGTCGAGTCCATGGGCGACGGGTACCATTTACCATCAGATGGACCGTGGCTCGTCTGCCACTACATGCAATAAAAAAAAATAAAAAAAAAACTTCCGTTAATACTCTCAAAATATCAGATAACTATATAATCAAATAAAAAATCATGGATTACATAAATTTCGTAGACAATTTTTTATTTTATGTCTTAGTTCTAAAGACAGGGGGATAATTAATAAAATGTTTTTTTTTGCCATGACAAGGCACATTTTATATTTTTAATTAAATCGTACAAAATAGAAAATTAATATAGGGAAAAATAAAACAAGTTCTATAGAGATAGATAATCGACGATTGGATTCTTCGTACTTGAATATATTAAGTACATGAGTAGGTATTTAGATGCATATTAGTAGAAATAAAATATATAGGTACCTAACTTTATAAAACAAATAAACAAAAGAACTAGCCGTGGTCAGTCTGCCCGTTACCCAGTCGAAACCTACTTTATTGAAATCCGTTTAAATTGTTTTATATATAACATAAAACTGACATTGAAATATGTATATAAAATAAGGCTGTAAAAACGTTTGACATTGAAAGATAATATTTTTCAATTATCACTATTTCCTGTATTCACACAAACAGCTACATGTTTAATAAGCATTTGTAGATTTTTTATTCTGAAATACAGAGTGATTGACGCTGGTGTTTTGTTATATTCCAGTTTCGTTGAAAACCTCGCTGTAGGCGTCTGATGAAGGCTAGTATACCTACTGACACACTCCATTGATTCCATTTATCAGCTTGTTGCTTTTTTGACACGAACAAAAACCCGATCTGAAGAATCTGAAGAAGTACGAGGTTAAGAAAGACAAGTGTGAGCCCTCTATACTATATAATCTAAGAATACCTCACCTTACACAGAATTATACAAAATGTGTATACGCTTTTTATGCGATTTAGACTACAACGCACAACAGTTGATGAAATATTACTATAGGCCCAGTCAAAGAACCATATTTATACTGTGTTATAGGTATGTATTATCTTGCAGTTTTTGTACGTTATCCTTGGGCTATTTCTTATTAGCTAAATAAATGACCACAACGGGAAAATAATTGTGAGTAGCTGTTTACTCTTATATAGTTTTATTTTAAGTTGATTTCAATATCATATGTACCTATACACCATTTTGAACACTGTTGTACGTTAATCTTAGGAGACATATTCTCAGAAATTAATTTTCCTCACAAAATATTTTACAAAATCTATATTATATTGACAATATTGCTATTACGGAACTAACTAACATTTAACGCACTATACGTAGATGTGTAACTGCGATAAAGCAAAACAGATAATTGATTTAAATGGTGAGAATATAGTACAAATCATGATAATGTTGATATTGATATCGGCTATACTAGCGATAAATATACGTGATAATAAACATTACAAGTACAGATAAAAAATAACAATTACTGTATTTTCTTGGAAGATATAATAATTATGTTTAAATATTTACTGTTTTATTCAATAACACATTTATCAATAACATTATAAACTTGATTTCTCGTTCTCGGAAATTGTACATGCCATTTTGATAACAAGAAGTCTACAAAAGAATTAATCTTAGATAGTTTTAATCGTGAAAAGATACGAACAAAATTTTCTTTTAGACATCAAAGATTGTTGAAGTTGTATTTTGTTAAGATATATTAAATTAACTATATACTAACAGTAGTGTAACGCTTTTATTTATCGATTTTCTATTAATTAAGGAGTGTCTTTTAAAAAGAGTTATATTTCGTCTACAATTTTTGAATGGATTGAACCACGGACCAGATAATTGGTCCATGGATTGACCAGATATAAACAATACAAACTAAACCTTTTTGACGCGGAACATGACTTTTTGTGAATTGAATGTTTTTTTATAGCCCAAATAAGTTGTTTTAAACCAGCATATAATTTCATTGAAAATCTTTGAGAATGAGTTCGGACCGAATTGCACCAAAAAATGTTTATTTTACAAAATGGGAAATAGACCTTTTTGAAAGAACTTCAATTATATTTTATCTGGCTTGGGAATGTAGATATTTGAAAGAACATTGTACATTAACTTTATGTATAAAATGCAATCTTATATATGTCTTAACTAAACATGTTTAGTGACAAGTTTTCTAGCTTTGATAAGTTCCTAGGTAGGAATTACAGTTAGGGCAATAGTGGTCGGCATTCCTACACGAGTCCATGCAGTATGGGACGCATACACATGGCCAGCACCTGTAACAAAATAAAAAATATTAAATTAATTTTGTAACATCATATTATTACATATATTATTATATCCAATCCCAACTTAATTTCCTATTTAAGAGGATTAGTTCTCAGTACTTACAACGCGCATTACGCATGAATTACTGAATCGTTTTTGTTTAATATCTCTATATTATACTATATACCAGCTGTACTATACATCAACAAAATGTATATCAGATACATTAGATTGCTACTATGATGCGAACCTGAGACAAAATAAATAATTTCTATGTAAACATCACAAAATAACTGACTTCAAGTTAAGACTTATATGGTTTTCTCATGGATGGCATTGTCAGAACTGGACCAAATTTGGGACCAACTTTTAAATAAAAAAAGAATCATCAAAATCGGTTCACCCATTCGAAAGAACTGAGGTAATAAACATAAAAAAAAATACAGTCGAATTGAGAACCTCCTCTTTTTTACACTGATTGTTGGTATTTATTTTAAAATTAGATTTATCCAATTTTTATTGCGTTGGACTTGTTGTATCTTGATTTTAAAGTCAGCTGACAATAACTATTACTTACTTATACAAAATCATGAAAGCGAATTCTTTTTTTTTTTCTTTTTTTTTTCATCTAGTGGCAGACGAGCCACGGTCTATCTGATGGTAAATGGTAACCGTTGCCCATGGACTCGACTATACCGAGAGTATTGTCAAGCCGCTGCTCACCAATTCATTTCACAGTTATGAAATGAAATATTAACGGCTATCTCCTGCTACAGCCAAAACGCAACGATGTGCTTCATGGCCGGTCACAGAGGAGATGGTGGTACCAACCCGCTCGGGCCCAATACCAAGTGAGTACTCCTACTTGATACCCAGCCCTACCACCAGTAAATTGATTTTACTAATAGGTACTATAAATGCAAAAGTGCGTATATAATTCGTTACGTCTTCATGCAATAACTACCTACTTAACCAAACATCATGAAATATTGTATACGCATAGTTCCGAACACGAAAAATGGTTATTTTATCCCATAAAAACGGATGGTTTCTGTCTTAGTGTGCCGTAGAGTATTATATTCTGACATCCACGCGGACCTAGTCGCGGGTAGATACTAGTTTATAATATGAACAACAGGAGTACAAATATTTATTTGATAAACTTGCTCTCAAATTTAACTTTCAATTTGAATACTAAATAATTATAAATACTTTTGTCTGTGTGGTGACGGACTAAGAATACAAGAGTCACCACCCCATTCTTTCCCGCGGGTGTCGTACAAGAAGACTAAGGGAAGCAAGCAATTATCACCCATTGTATTACTGGTGGTAGGGCTAGGTACCAAGTGAGAGTACTCACTTGGTATCAGGTCCGAACGGGTCGTGACCGGTGTTTGACCGGTCATGAAGCACGTCAGTGTGTTTTGACTGTAGCAGAAGATAGCCGTTTATTTTTATTATTAGCAACCTTTCGGCATTGAAGAGTTAATAATAAAGATTTTTTTTTTCAAATTTCCTTTTTTTTGAGTTTTCCTTACTGTAAAAGTGGCGAATAATAGTTTGAGACGCTAGCAACACCAGAGGCATCAATCAGTAACTCTAGGAAGTTAGAGTCTGCCTCTTATGTACTCATACATACTTTTAATTGGTTAAATTATGTGAAGTAGTAATATGTTGCATATAAACAAAATATTATTACCGGCAATAGAGATAAACTCATCCGCTGTTTCCGTTGACTCATAGTTTGTGTTAGCGATATTATTTTAAGTGCCTACTCTGATATCGCTGTAGCCCAAGCCATGAATTAAATTTTCATGGCATAAATTAATACTAGGAACAAAGGCAATATTATTGCACAAAGTACTCGTCTCCACAGAATTAGTAGATGTTTCATGTGGCAATGTATATGGTTTTACAATAAAATTCCTGAAAATATCCGAAACATGCCACTAAATAAGTTTACGAAAGCCTTAAAAATTAGACTTTGTAATAAAGATTCTTACACTGTTTGTTGTTGTTGCTCCGCAATCTTTCATTTTCAAAATTGTTTAATGTTATATTATATTATTTTAGTTATAAGAATTATATTAAATTGTAATAAATTGGCAAGTTAAAAAGTGGCCCATGAGTTTCTTGCCGGGTTCTTCACGTGAAATTACTACGGAATCCGGCCGCTTGTGGCGATTGCAATCGCCACTTTGTTATTGCGGATGCACTCGCCTCAGGCGCTCGTATTAATTTTTAGTGTATTCTTGACGATTTTAAGTGCTATTTGCACGCCTCATAAGCGAAGCGTTGAGGTGTGTATTATTCTCGCTTCATGCAGAAAAACTGATTTTTCTAACTTAAAATGTCTCTATTTATCATATATTGCACTTGTAAAATAATATATACACACAGTCACACACATATCAAGAAAAAAGCACTATTTTGAACACTCATGATATTTTTGATGCCATTTTTGTTATTTAAACGAGTTAAAAAACTGTTTGAAAAAGTTCTGTCTTGGACGTCCGTTTGTTGTAGGTAATGTATGTTAACACGATAACGACCAAAATACTTTACTAATCGAGTCTTTTTATTCTTATAAGAATTAGTATGATTACGAATAGAGCCCTTTCACCGTCTGATACGATGTGGTTTAATTGTTATTAAATAAACAAAAAAAATTGTGAATATCTACGCTCGATTCAACCTAAAACTAGCGCCTCCTTATTTCATGAGAACTATTTCTATAGACCAAAATATAAAAGTACATCTTAAAATTAGCGCTAGATGGCGTATAAGATATGAGATGTACTTTTAATAGTAAATTATTATTATTAGAAATTAGCGCTATCTATGTGATTTATCGAAAACTACTTAGTAAGACCAATACATTATTATTTACTTATCAAATAATTAATTTTATTGTGAAAAATGAAGATTATGTGGCGTGCACTTTTGAATTTGTTTATATATTCACAAATGAATCACAGCTTGGTGAAAAATAACATTAAGATTAAACCAAGAGATTTCACTAAGGCTTGTAAATTCTGGCAACCCACAGTAGGCCAGTGTGGTGTTAAGATCACCATCCATCCATCCATTAGCCTTTTAAAATCCACTGCTGGACATAGGCCTCCCCAAGAATGGGGGATAGTGCCGTAATCACCACGCTTGGCAGGCGGGTTGGCGATCGCAGTGGATGTTGTTAATACTCGAAGGAGTGCTGCTGCCCACTCCCCCGGTATTCCCTTAGTCGGCTCTTACGACTCCCATGGGTGGAGAGGGGTGGGACAATTCTAAAGCCGGCCCCACACGGCATAGCCGGCCCCACACGGCATAGCGGGCCTCACATGGCATTAAGCCCTATAACGATCAAATTCTTGCGTGTATAATAATAAATGTAGAAAAAAGTGTCTATTTACTTTTATATTTATAACAACATAGTGCAAAACAGCAGTGTATGTGTACAGTGTGGACACATCACATAGCAAATATTGTTATCAAATTAAAGTTTGCATTCCGATAAGCACCTTGATACTAAATAAAACATCATTATCAGCAAAAGTAGATCAAAATGCCGTAGAATTTAATTCAGAATACCAAGGTTTGTTTTCCATACCCTAATACTTTGAGCCAAGTATTCACATTGGTTTTTTTTTGTGTTTTTTTATTTGTTTTTATTCGTTCGGTGGCAGACGAGCCATGGCCCACCTGATGGTAAATAGTAACCGTCGCTCATGGACTCAACTATACAGAGTATTGTCAAGCCGCTGCTCACGATTTCATTTCACACATATGAAATATGAAAAATTAACACACCAATGTGCTTCATAGTCGGTCACACGGGAGGTGGTGGTACCAACCTGCTTAGGCCCGATAGCTTGTTAGCCAGCCCTACCAGCAGTAATCCATCACACGGACTATGTTTGAATAATAGACTCTACAATTTCGGATGGCAACACCTATTATAGGTACTTAATATTAGATTAACCTTTACCTGGCAACAGAGCTGGAAGTAAACGTTATATATAACAGCAATTTTCTGACATGTAAACATGTATACCTAAATATAAATAGGAATTTAAAAATAATTTAAATTTTTCATGGCAACGCATATAATTGGCACACACGGCGAACACAAACGTGTTACTAAAGTCAACAAGATCCAGCTGTAAGGTGATACCATTTTGTCGAAGTCTTACCAAACCTATATATAATACATTGAGCTATCACAGTTACGTCAAACGGCATTAAAGGGGCCCTCGAATTCTTTCATTTTGTAGCCATCTGCCTCATAATATGAATTTCGAACAAGAGTTTTTACGAATATATTACAACCTATACAAAAGTACACGTGGCGTCTCACCCACACATTGTCTGAGGAGATAGCTTCGATTTGTGACACTAATTCAGGGGTTTCAACATCATCCATTCTGCGTCATTCTGGTGCACTGGTCAGGTCATATTTCACGATAAATTGTTTTGACAAATTTTGTATATCGCTTAGAATATTAGTAACTATTATTGTTAATTTAGTCTATTAGGTTCTTCCCGTATTTTATCTGCATATTGCGTGAATATAATATTAATAGGTCGCTCTTGGGCACATCAATAATCTTTACACTTAGCTATCCTATACCCAAACCCCCGTCCGTTTTACCGGAATAACAAGACGTAGTCTATGTCGTTTCTTACCTATATATATACAAAATTTTATGAAGATTGTTTAGTAGTTATGACGTCAACACTTTGAATTATATAGAATTTTTTTTTTGGAAGAAGAAGACATAAAGTACTGCGTGACCCCAAATTGGGAAAAGAGCAGGAGAATAATGATGATGATTTTTTTATGAACCAGAAATTATAATTTAATTTCAGATTTGAACTTGCTATCTCTGTTTTGGCAATACTCGGTTTTGATGCTAGGCAAAAAATACTTTTTATATAATTATACATTTAAAACATGCCCTATTTCTTTGTCCGTCCATAGAATGGGCACAGAAGTAGTTATGTATGTCAATAGTGCTATGTACATAAAACAATAAGTCATTTCATATAATAAATATTTTAATAAAATGATATCAGTACCTAAGTATATGAATATCATGTATCCGGCTCATACAATAGATTAAATTATTTTTTCACAGACGAGTTATTTGCAAGATAACCTTGTAAACCAGTTAATAACGAATTTCATTGTTGTACGATGTCGCCGCGGTTTGTATGGCAACTATATTATAATAATGGTACTCCTTAAAAATTTTGAAAATAAGAACATGATAAGGTGTTGATGATGTTTTTATTATGTTCGGAAACCCGTTTATCCAAGGAAAAAAATCGTAATATCTACTTTGCCATCGTACATGTATATCATGGGTTTGGTTTAACGAGAAAATTATCTTATCTTGTAAATCCGAAGTTAGAATTCAGACACCTTCTTCATTAAAACACTGATAAAAGGTTTCAATCTGTAAGAATTGTGTTCTTAGTATGTCACAATACGGTAAACCATACAAATAATTACTTGAGGTCCACTGTTAACAGCGTTTAGATAGCAGTCGCTTCGTGGTAAAGTTAATATTCTGCCAAGTCTAGTAACACTAAAAACCAAACTAGCACTATGGAATAATGGTTCATTTTACCTACTATTAGGTTGGATCCATCCATCCATCCATCCATCAGCCTTTCATCGTCCACTGCTGAACACAGGCCTCTCCAAAATGGGGGTTTTACCATAATCGCCATGCTTGGCAGGCGGGTTGGCGATCGCAGTAGATGTTTTTAGTACACAGAGGAACGCTGCTGCCCGGTCCCTCGGTAATCCCTTAGTCGGCTTGTACGACTCCCATAGGAAGAGACGGGGTGGAGCTATTCTTGGTGCGGGCCCCACACGGCAAGGTTGGATAGAAGTGTTTAATTCTAAGAACCAACACAGAGGACCTGACAAGCCATGGAGTAATTATATCATCTAAGTATATTTTACATTGATTAAGACGTGTTGTTACTTACAAAAACAGGCAAAGTAGAAGCGCTATGACGTGCGTTTTGGTCGTGGCTTTTCTGTCCACCCTGGTAACGATGGTCGCCCGGCAAGAAGGGCAGGTAATTTGTGAGGGTTTGGGACCAACTGGTACAACATTCATTTTGAATCCTGCGGAAATAAAAAATAATTTTGTCACTAAGGAAGTAGTAGTAGTTTATTTTATTCAGATGATGAGATTTTTCTATAAAGAATAGGTACCTAACTTCGATCAAAAATTCACAGGGATTGAAGAACCTTGAAGAGTTCAAAGAAGCTTGAAAAAAAAACACACACACGCATAGCATCACACCTGTATGCCCAGGTGAGGCAGAGGTGTATTACACACCCACGCGACGGTTCGCATAGCTATGTTTAAGTCCTACGTAATAGGGGGCGAGCCTATTGCCGTCTACCGGGCACATTTCCAAACTCCGGCCTGCTACTGAGAATTTTTCTTTTTACGAAAAAGCTCAATAACACTGGCCGACCGGGGGATCGAACCCGGGACCTCGTGATCAGCAGTCGCATACGCTACCACTGCACCACCGAGACAGTTTGAAAAAGCTACAGGTTGAAGGAGCTACTACTGTTACTTACAGAGCACTCTTTCATGTATATTTATTAAATTTGCTCTGTAGGTAGAAGCCGTGTGGGGCCGGCTTTAGAATTGCCACACCCCTCTTCACCCATGGGAGTCGTAAGAGCCGACTGAGGGAATGTCGGGGGAGTGGGCAGCAGCACTCCTTCGAGTATTAACAACATCCCCCGCGATCGCCAACCCGCCTGCCAAGCGTGGCGATTAGGGCACTATCTCCCATTCTTGGGGAGGCCTATGTCCAACAGAGGACGTTAAAAGGCTGATGGATGGATGGATGGAGGTAGAAGCTGCCATGAAAATTCTTATTTCATTAGTCCACTATACAGGGTATAGACACCAATTTTTGCATCGATAAATAGGTGATTTAATGAATCCAATTACACTAAGAAACTCTAAGCTCTATATGAATATCGGGGCGCTTTTTTTTTAAGACAACACTGCACTAAGTCATAATCCTTGTGTCGCGGGAGACTTTATAAACATACAGTTGCACGGACACAAAGTACACCCAGACAACAACCAGAACAACTATTCATGGATCACACAAAGAGTCTTCCTGTGGGGGAATCGAACCCACAACACTCGGGAGGGAAACCGGCAACTAAACCAATAGTTGGCAGCAACTGTGGAAAGATGAGTGGAAGCAGGACTGCAATAAAAACAAATGCTAAACAATAATAGACATGAAACAGTTGAGCGATAAGGTTTTTGTAATATAAAACATATTATATTTCTTTGAAGCATCTATATTATCGTTATTTTACTAATAATCGTTATCATTGAGAACGTCATTCAAATAGCAGTTTGATAACATTTGTGATTAAGGTGATACAAAATCCATTTAATATTTTTTTATCGGAATTTCTAATTATAAATGGCGTTAAAAATACATAAAAACTATGTCAGTAAGTGGCATTGTCATCACAGGCACAAAGCACACAGTTTAATATTTGCTTCTACTTGTATCACGCCGGATAATAATTTCCGTCACTGGCTGGTATGGTTTTTTTTTTACTGCATGTTGTGGCAGACGAGCCACGGTCCATCTGATGGTAAATGGTAACCGTCACCCATGGACTCGACTATACCGAGAGTATTGTCAAGCCGCTGCTCACCAATTCATTTCACAGATATGAAATAAAATATAAACGGCTATCTCCTGCTACAGCCAAAACGCAACGATGTGCTTCATGGCCGGTCACACTAGATATGGTGGTACCAACCCGCTCGGGCCCGATACCAAGTGAGTACCCCCACTTGGTACCCAGCCCTACCACCAGTCACGCAATGGATGATAATTGCTTGCTTCCCTTAGTCGCCTCAAAATGAAAGAATGGGGTGGTGACACTTGTATTCTTAGTCCGTCACCACACGGACGGAATGGTTTCAGTAGATACCAATATATTCCCAATCATGAGATTTCTATTGAGTCTTTAACTGCCTTGGTGGTCTAGCGGTAGTGTGTATAACTGGGGATCACAATGTCTCGGATTCAAAATTTTATTAGGTTATGAAATGAAAGAATAAACGGCTATCTCCTGCTACAAACAAAACTCACCGACGTGCTTCTTGGTCAGTCACACGAGAGATGTACTGACAAATTTAGGTATCTTTAAGGTAATAAGCGCACAACTCAGTGCAGGGTAAGGATATGTCTTTCTGATAGGAGAAGGGGAAAGGGATTTTCCTTGTGACTTATAGGTGTATGATTACAAGTACTGTTGCAAACAGGAAATATTTCATAAAACTTTTCCTCATTTATATTTAAACTAGGCGTATGACATCAGCGTCACAGTGGTGTCGCTTCTGTAATTAGGTTAAAAGCAGTAAATATGGGAACATACTAAAAAATAATAATACGCTCGCTCCAATTGTAAATTAAATCAGCAAACTAAATTCTTGTTTTAAAAGAAATAAGAGGATTTGGAGCTTAAATCATCAAAGTTGTCCTGGATAATGATGGTAAGGAAGCGGACTCAACAGACGTTATTCTACCAGATCATTGGAGTTTTTTTGGGATGAAATAGTTTAATTTGACTTTCGAAAATTGAGGTATGAAATTTTGATAAAGTTATAGAGTTTTTTTTATTAAAATAAATATTCTAGATACCCTATCGCGCCGCCACCAGGGCCATACAGGGTCCAATTGTTAGTTTAAACCATCCCGGGACCCACTTTAACACACACAAAAAAATTAAGCAAAATCGGTCAGGCGGTTAAGAAGGATACCAATGACATACAGAAGAATTATATTTATACTAGTATACAGTTTATCCTGCTATAAAATAAGCGTCGCCACGCTAACAGCCGGTTTTATCCTCCCTCCGCATTAGATGTTGCACATCAAAAAAATATAGGTTCTTAAAGTAATCACCAACATGTCATATACTAAACTCTTCTCCGAAACACGCTGCATCTTATGGTATAAGTATTATTCCGATCGGTTCAGTGGTTTTTGCAGTATAACCGAACAAAAAAACCGGCTCTCCATTTATTAGTATAGATTTTATAGATTGCGTAACGTAGGTATTCGTACCAATACCAAATTTTAAAAGTAGGAAGTTCTCTGTTCTTACATTTAATATTTATATGTATGTCTATTACAATAAGATCTGAATTACTAGAATTTCTAAGAAAATTCTACAAAATTTTGAAATACTGAATTTTTGCTAATTAAGATTTCGATATTACAAAGAATTAATTTGCAATTTCTTGACTACAAAAGGCATCATCTCTGAGCGAGATGTAGTTATAGTTAAATAAAAAATCGATTTACCTTACATCAACATAATAAAATATATATTATTGTTTAGTAGCGTTTTACCTCCCGGCTTACACTTTCGGGTAAATATTCGATAATATACAAACAATCTTCAGTGAAGGTTCAATTTTATTATAGCAGAGTGTAAGTGTAGATAATGTATGATCTTGAAATTTATTTATAAAGTCATGGTATAGCAACGATTTTAATTTAAAATGCTCCTTACCGACGAAATCTCAAGATGTTTTGGATTATTAATAGCTGCCTATATATCTATGGCTTGTGAAGTTTGCCAGCCGGCATTGGGCCAAGGTAGTGAACTACGGGCTACATTAGATAAAAATTAAACTTATCTTTAGTCTGAGCATAGTATTGCTTTTAGATATTATCTTATTTATCTGTATTAATATTATAAAAAGGTACAATTTGCAAACACACAATGTTTAAACATTTTTGATCTATATTTTTTAGCATATGACATGCCCAGCTACTTTTAAAGTACAAATTTATTTGTGAATGAGGAAATATAAACTTTTAGTACGAGCGGGAAACGAACCCGCGTCCCTTCCAATCATGGGAAGTGCTCTAAGCCACTGAGCTACCGTACCGACCTTGCGGTCATCCCAATTTCCTCATCACATTTGTCTTTACGACCAACGCCATCGTTTCCCGCTTGTACTAAAAATCTCTTTTTCCTCATTCACAAATAAATTTTTACCACACAATGTTTGTTATGCTTTCATATCGTAACTACTTAACCAATCACCATAAAATTTTGCACATATAATTAGACAGGAAAAGGACAGACTTGAACCCGGAAAAATTTACGACTTCTGTGGAATTATGACAAAAAACCAACTACAGGTCGTATAAATACATTTTAAATTGGGTATTGATGAGTCTTAGGAAATATTATTCCGGGATAAAAATATTAAAATTATTTCAATCTAGGTAACACATCTGTGAGCCAGATTTCAACCGAGAAAAGTACTTATAAAATTTACTTGCCTGAGATCAAAAATTTTGAGATTTGAAAGTTTATATCTTTTAAAAAACAACAACATTAACTTATTCTTAATTTGAAATATTTATAATTATTTGACATACGTACAATCATACATTAATTTACCAAAATTATGGAAAATATTGGTAAGCAATGCTTTAAGTATAAATAACCAAATGACGGATTTGAGCATATTTTCAATATTGTGTTTAAACAAAAAGAAATAATATACATCATGAAGTCATCTTAAAATATGAGAAATGATTAAACATACTAGAAAGTTATCAAGGATTTTTGGCCCTTAAATTACATAAACAACATGACAAATGTGTGAAAGTACACAGAGGTCAACCTTCCCGCTAGAAAAAAAACGTAAGATAGACAAAACATAGGGACCTAAATATTAAACCACATTAATTCACTGTCCCAACAGCGATGGGATGGTTTGTTTACCTAACGCAAACAATTTGTGTTTTGTGTCAAGGTTAATGACGTCATGCCATTATCCAGGTCGATCAATACCAGTGATAGATGGACACTATTGTCAGCAGTTTACTTAGATTTTTACTTAAATGACAATGAGAAATACGGAAGAGGAAGTTTATATTTTCCCGAGTATAGCGAGTAATTCTTAGTACTATTGGTTACGTTGATTCTTCTTCCTTTATGCAGCCCTCATTGGTCCCAACTCTAGTCAAGTGCTTCTGACAGAATTGCTGTAAAGTATGTTAATATATCAACACAATAACGAAAATATGTAATCGAAAACAACAGTCACGAGCAGGATTTGAACCTAGAAACGATCCCAGATACTTTGTTAATTCAGCCATCGTGACAATTGCTAGGGACTGTGAATTCACATTTGGCATTGACGTTTCTTCTTAATGTCTTGAGTGATGTTTAATGTAATAAAACTTGACGTCCGTCACTTGGTAGCATGCATAGCATGTCTTTACTAATAAGGTTTAGATTTTTTTGAGAAACTAACTATTTTTATAAGATAAAAGTAACGTAAATTATTCCTTATGACATCAGCTAGCAGCCAGTTCAAGTCCCGTTCAAATCGGTATACCTGTTTCGAAGATTAGCGCGAACAAACAAACAAACAGACGAAAACCAACTTGTTTTAAGTAACTTACTTGGTACTTTCATATTCATTTAGTAAAAAGCTGTTATTTAGACTTTACAAACAGACACTTCAATGTATTTGTATAAATAATTAACATATACCTACTATCGAGTATCCAATTCCATACCCTCAGTAACATTATACGATAACGTAAAAGAGACTGTGCATTCATTGCAAAACACCGGGTATTTTACTGGGCGTTGTCAAAGAATCTCGCATGGAACAAATGTATTTCCATCCAGCTCAGTCTAGTTGTACCTAACTGTAACAGAACTATATCTGTACACCTAACTGAAAAATTAATGTGTGTATTAATGTCACTGGGCAAAAATCATTTTTTTTAGAATTTCTGTCAGTTTGTTTGTTCAAGCTTCACGCAAACTACCGAACGGATTATGAAATAACTTTTTTTTTTGTTAAGGTAGGTAGGTACCTATTTGAGAAAACATACTGCATTAGATAGGCTATTTGGGCGTTTTTGAACTCAAAATATTTTTTTTGGATTGTTGTTTATCTGTTTGTTTGTTCGCATATCACGAAAATCAACTCATTCGACAATCATTACTGTATAAAATCAAAACGTAATTTGAGAAATACCAAAAACATGTCCTTCCATCCATCAGCCCTTTGACGTCCACTGCTGGACATAGGCCTCCCCAAGAGAACGCCACAACGAGCGGTCCTGTGCGCTCATATGGGGGGATAGTGCCGTAATCGCCACGCTTGGCAGGCGGGTTGGCGATCGCAGTGGATGTTGTTAATACTCGAGGGAGTGCTGCTGCCCACTCCCCCGGTATTCCCTCAGTCGGCTCTTACGACTGCCATGGGTGGAGAGGGGTGGGACAATTCTAAAGCCGGCTCCACACGGCCAAAAACATGTATTCATGTCTATTATTCAATCAAATACAGTTACTTACAATACATCAGCCAGAAAAAAATTTAGAGATTAATAGATAATGTAAGTAACCACAGCCAAATATTGCCTAAAGCTTCCATAAGTGCTAGTCTTAGTAGGACCCAGGGTACAGTATGGAAAATATATATTATCACTTATCTATTTACCTATGACAATATTACGGATGGTCCTTTCAGAGTGAGAGGGATTTACGCTATAGTCCACCTAGCTAGATAATTACGGCTTCATGGACTTCACAAACCATCGAAAAATCTCTCAAGAATGCAGGTTTGTTTTCCTTCACCCAACATTGATTATTTGTAAACAAATAAACACAATAATTTCGTAACATTTCGAAAATTCCGAGATGTTTGCCGAACGAGCACTTGGGTTTGCTATTAGATATTGTGCAATTACTTTAAAACACATTATTATTACATATCACTCTACATATCACTCCCATTCGGGGAATACAGGCGTGATGCTATGTTTAGTCATTAAGCTTACATAATAGGTACTTAATATGTAAGAAGACTTACTTAAATAGTAGTATGTATCAAGAATTTACAATACAAGTAATTCTTTTAGAAAACTCTAAATATTATCTCACAGATTTCTCGAACGCAAACCGAAACGGTGTCGTTTAGAAACTCGAGTGATATTGAACGAAGTTTTATAAACAAGTTAAATAAAATAATAATAAGTAAATAATTATTTGATCATAACAAAACAAAATGCGACGTGTTTATAACTACTAAAAAGTAATAAAACTTACCTTAGTTAAGATGTAACTACAGTAAAAAAGGTTTGACGCTAAGCCACGCGCACACTCGAATAATATCACCATACAACTGAACGACTGACGTTGTAACATTCATTCTCAGTTGGTTGAGCACAACTCATAATACGCATTGGTAGAAAAGTGAGTCATCCGATAAGGTCGCGATGATTGTACGCTTACTGTCAGTCACTTCATCCATTCATCCATTAGCCTTTCATCGTCCACTGCTGGACATAGGCCTCCCCAAAATGGTTTTTTTTTATCACTTACAGAGACTATTATAAAAACCTTTTGAACATTGCTTTTGAAGCAAAAAATATATAATTTACCTAAGCAACAAATTTTTCAACTATCTTTAAAATTGGTGCGGTTTAATGTTCTTACAGAAAAAGCAGGATAAGTTCTAGAAAAGTTAATATTTATAATTATGTATCTCTGTACGTATATTTTAAGATATTATCTTTATATAAGATATATATCTTATAAGATATGTATATATCTACTTAAGATGTATATCTTTAAGTGGTAGATTTTAAGATAATATCTTAAAAAATCTACCGCTCTCATGTGTCATTTTATTGCTGTATTATTGGGCCATGTTGCTATTTATCTTTGAGATTTATGTTTGCTTTTTTTTTAAGTATAATAAAACAATGTAGATAAACAAATATTTATCCAGCCAGGTCTCGCAGGTCGTTATACTTTAATGTTGCATGTTGATACAATATTTAGATAGGTACCTACCTACCCTACTTTAATTTAATTAATTTAAAATGTTTCGTTGAACTAGTTATGAATCACTAGCTCTAAAACATAAAAAAATAGTTTTTTGGCATTCATTTTCTAAAACTGATTGAATAAGATTGAATATTTTTTTTAAGAATACACCCAGCCTTATGCAATAATCCATAGGTATATCGCGAGGAATTTAATAAACATATAATTTAAATAAAAAGTACATCCAGACTCATACCAGCATTATTTTATTGATCATACAAAGTATTATGCGTGGTAATTAATCCCCCCCTTAAAATGAGTCTTGACTCAGGACGAGAACGAGACGTTATCTACGTCACTCTACCATCCGTGTAATATAAAACGACGACCCTCATACGCTTACACAACATTGAAATACGATGCAAAAAGACCTGAAATGAAACAGCGGTAATCACCACTGATAATAATCAAGCAAAAACTGTGTGACTCTGTGCGTTATAATACTACCATGACATCATCGTCTAATAAACGTTACGGCCAAGGTTCTTTCCGCTAAATATTAGGTATAAACCCGTCGTGTGCCATCTCTCCACTTGCACTGGCGGACCATAGGAACTGTGTCACGTTACCTAGGTACTTATTGTCTTACGTCATGTAGAGTGATTTCTGATAATCTCACAGAAATCTAAATATTTTTCCCGGATAATATACTTTATCCGTGTGGTGACGGACTAAGAATACAAGTGTCACCACCACATTCTTTCCCACGAGTATCGTATAAGGCGACTAAGGAAATTAAGCAATACCCATTGCATTACTGGTGGTAGGGCTGGGTACCAAGTATTCACTAACATATCAGGTCCGAGCAGGTTGGTACCACCATCTCCCGTGTGACTGGCCATGAAGCACAAACACCTATAAACCTTTACAGCATAAGAAGGGTTTATCAGGTTAACCAGCACTCTAAGCACTCTTCAAATAATAGGTAACATCTAGTGGTAGAAGCCTTGCTTATCCCAGCATGAATGGGCTGGCTCGAACGGGGAAGTGCCACCCTCTCACAAAAGATCAGCGTGAAACAATGGTAGGTATTCCCACAATTGTTTTTCGTATAGTGGGAGCGCTGGAGGCCCCAACCCCCTTCATATCCTCTCCTTAGTATCCTAGCTATCCTCATCTTAGTATTCTACGTATTGACCTTCTATCCTTTTCCTTGGAGATAGCGTCGTGCGAGTGATGCCTGGTGTTACTAGCATCTATAGATTAAGATAACCGCTTACCATCAGGTGGGTAAGCACCGTCTTATCCATTTTTATTAGCCCTGTAGTACCTTGGTGTCTTCTGGTTGTAGTTAAAATTTGCAGCAGGCCTACCATGAACTCTAAGCTAGCGATTCAATTCCGACGCAAATCAAGATAGGTGTGTTGTTGATGAAACGAACCCGCGTCCCTTCCAATTCGGGAAAGGGCTCGTATTCCCGCTCGCACTAAAGTTCTCTTTTTCCTCATTCACAAATCTAGACACGCGGCAGCGTGTGAAGCCAAGTTCAAGCTAAAGAATTGGCGAGCAGCACCGTGTGTAATATTAATACACGAACCATTCGGAGCCACTTTTGACCTCATAACTCAAAAATTAAGACACATAAACATGCTCAAACGGTTATTTAGATATTAACAGTTCCAGATAACCTAGAAAGTTCAAATTTGGCATCCAGATTATAGGTATTTGAGTGAATACAAAGGAATAAATAAGAAACTAGTAAATTATTATCATTTTAGTATAATTTTTTAACAAAAACAATTTGGTATTAATTTTATTATAAATAAGTACCTACTAATAATTTCTGTACAAAAAGTAATGATATCCCATCAAAAACATAAATATGAAACGAGAGCCAAGTTCAATATTTGGTTGTTGACATTATCGACAAAAGAAGTGAGATCTAAATGGGTGCCAAGATCAATAGTCAGTCCTTCTTTTTTGTTTAGGCGGGAATAAATGTTCCTATCCGCACACCCGGGCAACGTTCGGGCAACGACCAGGGTAGTGTGGGGCCTTCACCCACTAAAGAAACCCGCCGTGTGCCATCTCTCCGCCGCTATTGGCGGGCCACTGGAACTATGTTACATTCCTTCGGTGGTCCGCCGGCGGCTTATCCTTTCGGGTACCCTCTACTGAGCGACGCATCCGCAGAGGAGCGTCGCACCTTCGCGGGAGGCCTTGCAGGTGGCGGACGTTCCGCGCTCCATCCACTCGCAGTCTCAGCTAGGACGGCATGAGGCGCAAGTACCTGCGCCTGCGCCGCCCCCGGTCACTGGCGGCGGTTTGGGTCAGCGGAAGAATCCTCCTCCCTAGCCCTCTCCGCCGCTTCCTTCCGCGAGATAACCTCCTCGCAGAAGGCAGCGCGCGGTCGCTGTCTTCTGCCCAATTCCTGTCGCTGCCAAGCATCGCTCTGACGACGCTTAGCAGCGAGAGGTCTCCCCCTATTTTCGCGACGAGTTCACGGCGCTGCTCGGCCCAAGCCAGGCCCGACTCGAGCGTGTGCCACGCCGTGTCCTCGTTACAGCTGCGGTGGTGACAGCCCGGAGTCGCTTCCCTCCTTGCGGCTATGTGCAGATATCTGCCGAAGCAACCGTGCCCCGACAGCACCTGCACCAGTCGGAAGGTAAGGACTCCGTGCCGTCGCCCCGCCCTCTCCTCCAGCACCGGCTGGAGCGTCCCTACGGTCCAAAGATCGGCCTGGGGCGCCTCCAACCGTGCCCTCCATCTGGCCACGGCAGCTCGGCAGGCGTCGCCCTGCCACCTGGCCACCTCCCTGGGTAGGGGGCGTTCGCCCCCCTCCCGCTCTTGTGACGCCCACCGATACACCTCGGCGAGCACCTCCGCCTCCAAGCCCCACGGGGGGATTCCGGCAAACGCGCAGGCCGCCTCCGATGACACCGTGCGGTCTCCACGACTCTCTAAACGGTCTAAAATTTGGCTTGCTGCTAGAAACTAGCCATCGAACATAAGGTTCTTCCATGACTGTTTTAGTAAGTACTCAATAATAAAATTCGTATATTAGAACTATCCAAGTCAGACCTTAGGCTTCAATATATTATCCTAAGTTATAAGAATAAATTATATTTTAAGGTGTAATAAAATATTTTATGTTGTTATTAAATAAATTTCAGGGCTGACCATTGAACTTGGCACCCTTTTCACATTTATGTTTTGATGGGATAATTTGTACTTTAATATTTACTTTGCTAGTGAAGCCGGTCTATGTGAACGGATACTAAGAGTGGATGACCCGATACAGTTTGTAATTCTATCCCCTATAACTACCAATGTAGGAGTTACATTGGGGACAGTAGTGGTCAATATTGTTGCAGCTTGGTATGCAATACGGTATGAAGCAACACGGCCATAATCTGTAAAAAATACAAAATTATTTGCAGTTGAATATAAACTTTGTTATTGCGTTGGTTGCAATGATAAGAACTATCTTATGTTTAAATTATTAATTATGGCGCAAATCTGTGTGCTGTGACTCAGAAATATGTTTGTGTAAGACCTATTATAGTTGTAACTAACAACCGCCACCGCCGTCTTACAGCTAATATCAGCTGTAAAATTAAATGAAACACATTTTCAATTCAGTTACAACGGCTAGGTTTCGGGTCACGTAGTGGCTGTGACGTGGTTGTTTACACCTCAAGAAATTTAGTTTTAAATACTGGTAGGAGATGAGGTTGTTTAGTGGATGTCACATTTGTTTTCAACTGCGTTAATAAGGGCACTTTTTGGATTTAAATCGAAAACTCTTCATCTTTATCTTTTTTTTGGCAATGTTATGCAAACAAATGGCCGTGTGGGGCCGGCTTTAGAATTGTCCCACCCCTCTCCACCCATGGGAGTCGTAAGAGCCGACTGAGGGAATATCGGCACTCTGTCGAGTATTAACAACATCCACTGCGATCGCCAACCCGCCTGCCAAGCGTGACGATTACGGCACTATCCCCCATTCTTGGGGAGGCCTATGTCCAGCAGTGGACTTTAAAAGGCTGATGGATGGATGCAAACAAATCAAAATTAGTTTACCAAAATGAATTTAGGTATAATATATATAAAATATAAAAACGCTAAAACAGTACAGTCAGTACATTAGGTAAGTAGTAAGTAGCCTACTACAATGTTATCTACCGCTTTTTTAAATCTAGCAAATGTTGGCAACCTTTTATTTTTTTTTGGGCGGGAAGAAATGTTCCTAACCGCACACCCCATCGTTCGGGGCAACGAACAGGGTAGTGTGGGGCCTTCACCCACTAAAGAAACCCACCGTGTGCCGTCTCTCCGCCTTTATTGGCGGGCCACTGGAACTATGTTATATTCCTTCGGTAGTAAGAGGCGATATACTCGTACTCGTAAATACCATATTTATTTAAAATTTTGTTTAATATTTTGGAAATTTATAAAATATCCGTGAATATTTATTTTTTTGCTACTGTGAAATTGATGTATCTATTGTAGGAATAAGTTTTTTGCGTAAGTACTTACCCAAATACAAATAAACAAGCAGCCCATACATGGGTCCTTACTGCAGGCTTCATTTCAGTCCTAGTCAGGACTCTATAATTGCAATTCTGGCATATTGCATGACTCGGTGCCACGTCGATTACAGTACCTCCATGTACTATATGTGCCTGCTGATGGGGTACCTGGATGACCACCTGCGGCTGGGGTTGAACTTGTACTGGTTGCATCGGCGGCCCTTGCGCATATATTACGTTGTACGGTGGTGGATTGTTTGTGTGGCTCATTTTGGCTGGAGTTTTCAATGATTATATTTACTAGATTCAGAGAAAATATACTTTTGTTAATGTTAAGAAAACGGCTTCTTCTTCTGAATTGAATTAAAAAAATTGAAAAAATGAAACAGGATTTTGTATTTATCGCTAAAGGTGACAAAAAACTAGTCTATCTGTTGATAAGTTTAACGTCTAACATTTATAGACACAGAAATAATAGGAGTCTTTTCCGGTCTATAAAGATACCACATCCATACGCTACGTTACTGTAATCACGAAAAGAGTTGAGATATATCGAGTTTCTCCTGCAGCCGAAACACCTCAAGATATTTCGCGGCTCTAATGGCTGTGGTGGTACCTACCTTTGTATTTGGGTCGGACAGTAATTTTTCTTCATATTTTGGTTTTTTGTTTTTTTTTATTGTTTTTTGTATTTTTTATTGTTTTTTGTATGTTTTGTGTTTTTTATGTTAAGTACTGTTTTTTGTAGTTATTTTTATTACTTGATGTTAATATACACCATTTACATTATTTACATCATGTTTACTTATTTTAATTGTTCAAAACTTGTCGATATACTATATTAGTAGTAATGTTGTCATTTGGTACTAAAATATATAGTCTTTCAGGAGTTCCCACCTATCTCGGATTGGAACTCCAAGCCAACATGTAACTGAAAGCTAAAAGTATATGGCAGAAAAACAGTACTTTCTCAGGTCAATGCCCACCAGAGAAAATGTTTGACCCTGGGACTTATTAATAGTGAGGGCAAAAGAGACCTTGACGGGTAACCTTTTAAACGGTATAGGTAAATCAGTCGGAATCATGGGTATCCGCGGAATATAAGCAAGTTGTCCCACTGCTGGCCCTGTGAGAATGGTCGCCACGATTATATTCTCCCGCAACTATTTTATGAGCAGCCTTGTGCCATTACACATGTTGGGATATCTCAAGTTCCTTAAAAGCATGATAGGAATGCCAACTTTTAGCATAAGGTAACGTGGGGAGGTAAGCCAGAAGGACTCAAAGAATTTAAATATTCTTGAGGATAGTGTTCTGTATCCTCAATAATACACACCGTCTCAATGGACTTATAGTGATTGACTTGACTGGGAATTATTCCTAAAATTATTTTATTTATCTCATTCACTGAATCGTTTGTGGGGGACTATTGCTTTAGAACAAAGCCAATGATAATCTTTTTCTATTAAACTTCCAAGACCGGGATATATTGCGTCTATCAGATCTTCTAACCTGTGTAATATGTGACCTAACTGATTGTAAAGTTTAATATCATCCCTACTGTTGGTGTTAGGAGTTCAGAGGAGCTGTCCTAACTTAGGACAGCAAATTTTTCCTTCTCCAAGATTCAGTAGTTCATGCAGAAAGTCGTTATCGTAGTTGTCGCTCAAGTGGGCTCTCATGTTTGTTCGTAAATTGAGAGTTTTAACGGATCTCCATAAGCATGATGAATTTAAGCATGCCCTGAGTGTTCCTGTTGTTATTACTGGCAGCGTTTGCCGAAAATCGCCCTCAAAAACAAAAGTAACACCACCCATATCAGCGTCTGAGTTTCTGATGTCTTTTAGCGTAGGGTTCACGGCTTCAATATGAGCTCTACGACTCATGGTACATTCGTCCCATATAATTAAGGATGTATCTTGCTAACGGCCGGGGCGGCGCGCACCGCACGTTTTTTTGCTAATATCTTTGAAGATATTTGTTTAAACTGTATAGAGTAAAGGGCACAGATATTTTACATTGAATTTCCGTTCTAAAAACATATTTATAAAGATATACGAGTATGTATATTAATACCATATGGGCTAAATAAGCTTCAAAAAATTATTTTTAATTCACAATTTTAAAAGTAAAAGCAGTTATTGTGAGTTATCCGTAGGAGATAGGTATATGCTATCGCGGACTTTTTTACAGATTTTGATGCGTTGTTTAATATTGTAGTACATTGTTTTGTTCTATCCTCAATAGTTTCCGCAGCGCTTGCGATGAAAGCACTTTTTTTCACAACTTGGATTACATTATTCAAGTTTAAGTAAAGATGCGTAATTAATTTTGGTAATTATTATAGTCTATGACACTCCACAATAACGTAGCTTTCTATTGGTGAAATAATTTTGAAAATCGGTTCAGTAGATCCAGAGATTACCCCTTCCAACGTCACAAACTCACAAACTCACAAACGTTTCCTCTTTATAATAATAGTATAGAAGAAAAGAAGGAGAAACAAACAAAAACACTAAACAAACTAATTATATTATTATCTAATACCTACTTTAAACTTATATCTAAAAACTACGTATAGATCTATGTATTTTTAAAATCTAAAACGCGCTTATTCCGAGAAGAGTCAATAAGAACCACATCCGTTCGCTTTAAGAGTGACAATATGAGTGAAGTCGGCGCGCTTTTTTTTTGGTTTGTGTGTGTGACGTTTGTTGTTAGCCTCAGATGGCTATGACAACCTTACCCGGACAATTGGTGAGCGCAGAGGGCTCTCAAACCAACATTTAGGCAACGCTACCCGAGGGCACCCCCTGTGAGGTAAGGACCTCGGCTCGGGCTGTAGCTGGCAAAGTGGGGTTTCCCACGTTTATGATTTGAAGTCGGCGCGTGAGCGCCCTTGCCTTTTTATAGATGCAGCGGATGGCCGTTTCGCGCGTTAAACAAAAATCAACCATATAGCCATACCCATACAGGCGCGGCGGAATTTTTTTTTTAAATAGCTGTTAATGTGTACTTTTTGAATATGGGAGTTTGATAAAGATATATCTATGTGAAATACAATATATTTATGTATTTAATAATACACTTTGAAGAAATGCCTAAACGATTAAGCGCGTTATTGTGGCTAATTTATAAAAGATAGATATATACTATTGAAGACTTTTTTGTAGATCTTTTGAAGATCATCATCTTTGTAATACATACTTTTAGTGTATGATCAACGTATACGAGGATAAGAGCTCGAAAGCGCATTTTCATCCGACTTGCTTCAAATTTATCGTCACTGCTCAGCTCCTATATATCTTAGCGTTATGTTATATTGCCTATAACCTGCCCAGGAGTATGGACTACAATTATACCAAGTTTGGTTAAAATCCCTTTAGTAGTTTTTGACCCATGCGTGCATATACAGACAGACAGACAAAAAATTTACTGACTACATTTTTGGCATCAGTAGTGATCACCATTCATCCTCCAATATTATAATTTTGAATATATATTCAATGTACAGAATTGACCTCTCTACAGTTTTATTATGTTATATTTATATTTTATTATTATATAGATATAGATTAGTTGCTGCCCGCTACTTATTCTGCATGGACTTCAGAATTACATCGCCATCTAGTGATAAATGTCAATACTGAATTGGTATGTTAAGCTTAAACTGATAGCACTTGACAAGTAATATTATTTACGGTTGTTCAGTTTACTTTATTATGTCAAATTTCGCATAAATCCGTTTAACTATTCTTACTTTAACTTTTACATGTGTAATAGCCACTTATATTAGAAAAACAAACATACCTTTTATGTGAGATCCACGTAACCATTTATTCACAGCTATATAAGTAGGTATATATAGCAACAAGTTAAATAATTATGAATATTATAAAATATTATTGCATAAAATATATGTCTAGCATCAGCAACTGGTAAAACTGAAATCCGTGCAGATAGCACATGCCATGTTCTTAATAATTGGCCGATAGCAGAAGATAACTATCGATATAAAGGTAGATAAATTTTGGATATTATAATGTCTCATTGTAACAACTGTGACCTGATATAGTGCAGTAATCGGCCATTTATACTAAGAAATCGTATTGAAAATTACATGTATCACTTTGCGACGACGTTGATTTTCAGAACGAGAATACATTCGTTCCTGCTATTCACCATAGCTCTGTTTGTACAGATTAATTTGATTATTTATCGAAGTCAAAGTACACAGTACAACCGTACATGCTGCTGCAATAAAACGGCGCTGGCGCAGCCATATATTCTCAGGGTGAATTCAGTCATACCGTCTCGCTGGTACTAAAGTGCGGTTGGTCCCATTTTACCGTGGACATATACCACATCCATACGCTACGCTAGTTTATACCTAAAGTAAATTGAGGAATATAACCGCGCGCTGTTTCTGGCATTTGTGGACTATGAGACAGCCTTCGATTCGATTGAAACTTGGGCGGTGCTAACTGTAGTACCGATAGTCAATTTGGCACCACTAAAGGTACTGACCTTTAGTGGTGCCAAATTGACTATCGGTACATCGAAGTGTTTAAGTGCTTGTAATGAAACGCCACCATATTAGTCCGAGTTGAGGACAAGAGTACGAAATCGATCTAACTGCAGAGAGGTGTTAGACAGGGCGACATCATGTCCCCGGAAGTCTTCAGCAGAGAAGACATCTTCGTCTTCGAGCTCTTGGACTAGACCAGAATTGGCATTAACATTAATGTGCGAACAAAACCTTCAATTGGCACCATGCTCAATGATTAGCAGGATTTCGCTTTTAGTCTGTCTAAAAATGAACATGGACAAGACAAAAGTCATGTCTAATGTCCATGTCATTTTAGCCACGGTTATAGCCGGGAATGCGCTTCTCGAAGTTGTCGACCACTGTGACCAACAGTCCGGTTAGGTAGGCACAACTTTGAGAAAGAGGCCAATGGACGAATCCAACTCGGCTGGGCAGCGTCCGTAAAGCTAAGGAAAGATCTTATCGTCCCATATTCCGCGGTGTCTGAAAAGGAAGGTCTACGACCTTTATCTATGTTTTACCAATGATGACATATACCAATGTTTTCGAGTGGTGACCCACGTATCGGTCGGTGCAGCATACGATTGCCTCCCACCAGATGCTAGATGTAGTTCACAAGACCGCTCATTGTGGCACTCTATTGGCGAGGCCTATGTACAGCAGTGGACGTTGATAGGCTGATGAATGGATGGACGGAAAAGGCGATACAACTCAGTAGCTGTGACGCCGTGTCTAATCTTCAGCATTTCAACAATTACTTGTCATATCCTCCATCCTTGGTTTCCCTCTTTTTATACTTTTGTCGATCTTATCCATACCTATATTCAACATATTAATTCTCATTTAAATCTAAAAACTAAATCTCAAACAAGTTTTTATTATCCTCATTCAAGCTTAAATTATTTTCGCGCATTATCCTCTTTTCACCATATTTGTTTTTGTCATTTATGTAAATCAAAAAGGTGCTTACGTAAGACAGAATAAATAAAATAGATAAGTATACATAAAATTAAATATTCACGGACATTTCACACAACGTCCTCGGGTCCCAAACTAAGCTAAACGCTTGTGCTATGGGTACCAGATTACGGATATAATACATATATTACTTTTTTTTGTAAATACATAAGTACATATAATAGATAGAAAACACAAAACAAAACAATAACTTTAAAACAATGTATGTTACAGTTACAAAAATACTTATTTGAGCTCTTCTTTCTTTTAACATGTTACACGATACAGTTTCCCTCGCAAAATGACCCCCATAGGTACCTACTCATAATCAAAATTCGTTTATTTTTCTTATACATGTATCATATATAGGCCACAGTTTCAACGTATTAGGTTCATTAGATTCAGAGTACACAGTGGCTGTAACAGACGGGCAGATACATGTATTATCGTATAAAAGTTTTATGTTTGACATATGGAACAAGTCAAAAACTAGTCTGTAAATATAACTACATTCTAATATTTAGTGGGCACATTAATCTCGTAGTTTTAAAGTAGCTACATTAACAGAGCTATTAAAAACCGGTTGAAACACAATCAGTGACGCTTCTCATCTATAATAGGTACATTGATTTCCTTTATATATTGATATTTTTATTTGCATATATAGGTATATTATATACCATTGCAGATAGCTAACCTTCATGGCGAGAAATTACTAGAATAGTAGGTAGTAGAATATTATTAAACCTTTATTCAAAAAACACAACATATTGGATTTTAATCAAATATTTAATTACATTTTCATTTGAGGTAGTTTCTATAGGTTCCTTAGTATAATTTATTTAGTTACATAAACTACGTCTTATTACTAAAATTAACTCTTGGTGAACGCTGTCAATGACCTAACATAACAACACTCGATATACCTATAATCACATTTGCATTTGAAATGTTGCCATGTGTTTTATTTGGCTTCTGTGTTACTTGTAATCATTGCTTAGCCAACAGAAAGTAGAAAACATTTCACTTTTCATTTAACTGGAAATCGTTGTCAAAATATATGGAACGTACTTATCATACTTATATCTACTGTTCATAAATAGAATCCATACAAGCATAATTTGATCACAAAACAGCTTAAAATTATGAAATTAAATCATTTACGGAATCTATCACGTGGACAGTCAGTCTACCAGTGACCATGAAAGCTGCTATGTATCCGAAACGTCGGAATAGTAAAAAAGCAAATAAAAAACGACAGATAACGTAAATGTAGTTTTGTTTCATAATGTTGTAACATTCGCGTGTATATCAAAAAGTATTACAATTACCATTGACTAATAATTATTATTGTAATAATATATACCATACCCTATATGCCTACGTTATACAACTTCTAATAAAGGGATGGGCCGAACTTCGTTTTACATTCGGTTTAAATGAATTTCGGTAGCTTAAATCGGGTTAAATGCCGAACATTCCGTATAAGAAGAACTTAAATTTATATATAATTAATCACTAAATCATGGCCATCAAACTATAACAATTAAAATTAAAATATATAATACAATAACCAAAAAAAATATATTTTTGCTTAATTCAGGAGTCTATGAATAAACACAGTAATTTATAACAGTGACATGCACCCTTACACTAACTGTTTCTTTTATAGTCGACGTCTTTCATAAAAATTACACATAAAACATGACATGTTACTCCCGGGAAAGCTTGGCAAGATACACCGAAGTCCGGCCGAATTTCAGCCGAATTATGTATTTTTACCGAATGTTCGGCCGAAGTTCGTATCCGGCTAAAATCAGATTCGGCCCTTCTCTACTAATAACATATTTAGTATATCTATTAAAATTTCTTGCAACATACTGTTGTTGACATCACATTACAGCCACTTGTCTATGATGCTGTTAACGAGCGTGTCGTGTAATTACACGTGAATTTCCAGACATCCCTAACGTGATCGATAACGAATTGGTGATACATCTTACTTACATATTCCATATGATAGCACGTAACCTCAATTCCAATAATTTGACGCCAATTTCTTTGGAAATCTCTCCAACGCAGAGTGCGTGCTGAATAAAAACTGAATTTAATAATGTCCGTGAAAATTAGATGGCATCGCTTTGTTGAAGCTTCATTCTTTTACTGAAGGGCTTGAATCGAATATTATCAAAAAATATCCGCTTTATTGATTTTTGCGTTAGATTGCCTACTTTTGGTGATTATTCCACCGGCCCATATAACGTTTAGGTTCATATATCAACAACAAGCAACTGTTAAATTTTTGTACCGTTAATATGGTAGTAGATTACTGTTTTCTATTTGTTCTTACATACCACTAATAAGTATAAATACTAATAAAATGTACTATGATATATGTTATCATCGTACATTTTATTAGTATTTTCTCATGAAATTGAATATTTCAATAAAAAATCGAACTAAGAACATAACTAAGAATATTTGTTATGTTGTTATAAAAAGTTAAGTGATTTGAAGGATTCATTAAGATTAAAAACATATTTTATATGTAGTACCTACCTATAAGTCGAATAATAAATATCACAAATATTGGTACTCGACAAAATGTTAAAGTACTTACTTAGAAAAAAGTTAACTGAGATCAGTATAACTTGTTTTACAATTTTATTTTATTTTTTTTGACTTGATTTTTTTGTATAACTTATTATCTAGAGTGGCCTTTACAATTCACAATTGATTAATAATATCAGTTACTGAGGATATCAATAAAAATATTAGTCAAAATCCTTTTAAAATAACCTTAAGACGAGTCTAATGAATAGTTTCAAATGTAAATTTCAGATGATAAAAATATCACAAACACAAAAAAATAATTGTCAGTACAGTGGTAACATAATGTCACCACTGTAGTAATGTCACATACTTCCAGTGGTCTGCCAATACAGGCGGAGAGATGGCACATGGTGGGTTTATATAGTGGGTGAGGGCCCAACACTACCCTGTTCTTTTACCACGAGCGACGGGGTGTGTGATTAGGTACATTTAAAAGGAGTTATAATATTTCTTATGATTTAGTTATGACTGTATTATTGAGAGGGTTGTCGTGAGTCTCAGTTTGCGACTGAGACTCTGACTGAATTTGCATTATTGAAGTTCATTGTCATTTCATTTCAGTCAAGGATTCTCACATTTTTTTAATTAATACGACAATATTTGAAATAACAAAATTATATAGTTACAAATATAGCAGATGACGTTTCACTGAGTTTGGCATATCCATGAGTATCTTCGATGAAAGTTCAGTTAGATATATAGCTTCCAATAAATGCATCACAATTGGAACAATAATGGTCAGAATTCATACAGGTATCCATGCAGTATGGCAAACAAGCAAGCGGCCAACATCTAAAAAATAAATATATATAAGTGAATGCACTGATTCAATCGATTAAATGATATTTAATAACTGCCTCGGTGGTGTAGCGGTAGTGTATGCGACTGCAGCTAATCATGGGGTCACGGGTTCGATCCCCGGGTCGGGCAATGTTAATGGGCTTTTTCCTAAAAAAACTCTTTTCTGCCTACCCCTTCGGGGAATACAGGCGTGATGCTATGTTAATCACTTAAATATAATTAAATCCTTATTTGACGTCGCTGAAAAACAGTGATTACGTTATTTCTTAATATTAAATTATTACTTAACGCAAATAGAATCGTAAAATTGTGGTATTCATCAAATTTCTAGAAAGAACTCGACTCCTAATGTGACAGGAATCGAGTATGAAACTTTAAGAGATGACACTAACAATATTTCACAACTCCAAATAGTAATAATAAATGAATTTTGGAAAAAATCCTACTTACCCTACTACGCAAAGCACAAGAGCAAAGAGATGAGTTTTCATTGAGGGTTTCTTCTGCACTCTTGTCGTTGTTTGCTCATGACAGGATTGGCATACTACAGAGGCTGATTCTGGCCCCACCTGTTGTGTCACTATTACAGGCACGAAAGTAGTTGCTGCATTTGCATGTGTGAAAGTCTGCTGCGGGGCTGCTGATGCATCAACAGTTGGGGCAGTAGGCGTCTCTTTAGAGATCGATGAATAAGGAGGAGGATTGTCTGGGAAAGAATTAGTTGAAGGATAGATGTTTGGTATGGGGTTATCTGAAGGTGCACCAGTCTTAGTAGCTGCAAAAAAAAGGAAAAATAGTTTGTGTATTTTCTAAGGATAAATAAAAAAATACATATTTTGTCAAATACTGATGTATCTGTAACTCCTTTTCAACTATAAATAGTTAGTTAGTATAGCCTAAGCCAAAGTCGTAATTAGAAAAGCCTAACGGCAGACTTATCTGGTAATTTCAATTGTTCTCTACTTTGGAATTATCCATAAAAATGATTCGGGCTTTAAACTAACATTGTTTTTATAAATTCTGGCGTTTAAATAAGTTTTTGCACTTTTAAACGCTTAACCTTTTGGTTCCATTGTATGTGAAAATAACACCACAATAAAATAGTTTGTTATTGTCTCTCACATAGAAACGGTTACAATATCTTCTATGGTCATGGCAGAATCGCTGGAGGACTTTGGCACCATGCTCGATGATCTCAGCAGGGTTTCCCGACTAGTGGGTCTCAAAATGAACATGGACAAGACGAAAGTCATGTCTTATGTCCATGTCATTTTAGCACCGGTCCTAGTCGGGAGTGCGCTTCTCGAAGTTGTCGACCATTATGGTTACCTGGGACAAACGGTCCAGTTAGGTAGGCACAACTTCGAGAAAGAGGTCAATCGACGAATCCAACTCGGCTGGGCAGCGTTCGGGAAGCTAAGGAAGATCTTCTCGTCCAATATTCCGCAGTGTCTGAAAACGAAGGTCTACGACCAGTGTGTGTTACCAGTGATGACATACGGAACAGAGACGTGGTCTCTGAATGTTGGCCTCATATCAAGGCTCAAAGTCGCTCAGCGAGCCATGGAGCGGGCTATGCTTGGTATTTCCCTACGTGATCGAATCCGTAATACGGAGATCCATAGGAGAACGAGAGTGACCGACATAGCCCGCCGAGTTGCCATGCTGAAGTGGCAATGGGCAGGCCACATCGCTCGACGAACCGATAACCGTTGGGGACGAAAGGTTGTCGAGTGGCGACCACGTATCGGACGGCGCAGCGTAGGACGGCCCCCCACCAGATGGACCGACGATCTGGTCAAAGCTGCGGGGAGCCGTTGGATGCGGTCGGCACAGGACCGCTCGTTGTGGCGTTCTCTTGGGGAGGCCTATGTCCAGTGGACGTTGAAAGGCTGATGGATGGATGGATGGATGGAAACATTGCTGGCGAGTCGTGGGTGTGTAATACACCTCTGCTTACCCCTTCGGGAATACAGGCGTGATGCTATGTTTAATATTTAGCTATTTACATAAAATATAATTTAATGCTAATGTGCTATAACTCAAACCTATTATGATATTTAAGCATATTATCACGTTGCTAAATTCAAATTACGAATGATAGTAAATGCTACTAATCTGAAGTTCACGGACAAGGTCATCACCCCTATATACATAATTAACTACCTACACATATAGTCATCGGTATACTAAACTTGGGAAGTAGTTGATTCATTAGATTATTAGCGATGAGACTAACGGCAGGAACGAAGGCGAGTGACGTCACTCGGTGCCATAGTGACGTGTCATTAGCCTCCTACACTAGGTACTACCTACTGCATCCGAGTTCACCCGCGTGGACTTCAGAAAATAAATAGGTACCTACGTCACTACTTACAGTGTGTTACTGTAAATTATCAATACCACATGAACTATCCATTTTTCCGAGATAAAACGTAGTTAAATATAGCATTTTCTGAGCCCTAAACTGCCTACCTATATGCAAAAAATCATATCAATCATGGGATAAAATATTATGCTATTCCAACCTTTAATGCCTACATATATCTCTATGTCAACTTTATTTTAGACCCGATCAGCCGTTCAGACGTGATTGAATATCAAACATCTATTGAAACTTTCGTATTTATGATATTAGTAAGAAGTAAGATAGGTACTTATTAGTACGATTAAGTTCATTGACAGCAGACAGTTACAGCAAGAATAGAGAGTATAGGTACATGAAATAGCACAAACTCTCCAGGTGTTAATTAAGCTGATTAAAATTACGATTCTAGCAGGATACAATACAAATTTACTTCAACGATTTGTATTTTATATAGGTATGTGGCTGGATATGCATTATTATCTATTTGTGCGGTAGGCACACAGACTATTTCTTACTAGCCAGTATTTATATAATTAATAAAACAATAACGATCTCCACTTCGATTCAAGGTAAGGTAAGTTAATTATCTTCGTTTGCTGAATGCTCCGATGACCTGTTCAAGGCGATGGAAATAATCCGGATAGGTACGGCTCTTGAAGTAGGTATTGTAATAAAACTACGTTTACGGAATCTATCGCGTTTACTTGATTTTACTCCTATCCCGACGTTTCGAATACTTTACAGCATTCATGATCACGGGTGGACTTAGATGATAGACGTCCAAGGTTGATATGGTTGGTCTATCATCTAAGTCCACCCGTGATCATGAATGCTGTAAAGTATTCGAAACGTCGGGATAGGAGTAAAATCAAGTAAACGCGATAGATTCCGTAAACGTAGTTTTATTTCAAAATGTGTAACATTCGCGTAAATATCAGAAAGTATTAGGTATTGTAAGTTACAAGATGCGTCTGTTCAGTACAATTTGGGCACGAGTCTCCTCTCAAAGTGAAAGGGATTCAGGTCCTAGTTTTTTTTATGTGAAAACATCTAATGCGGAGGGGAGGCAAAACCGGCTGTTTGCATGGCGACGACGCCACGTCAATTTATTTAATTGTTTTAACACCTTCTGTTGACAAAAGTGTCTAACTAGGAAGTATAATGTCAATTAATAAACCAATAACAGTTTTAATTCATCTATGGATAACGAGAGGGTGCTTATATAAAACTCAAACAAAACCTCTTTGAAGAAAGAAAGAAAATCGATGTTTTCACATCTGCGAGATGTCCCGTGACGGCAATTTTTTTTATTTAGTTTAGGTATTTAATTCAGCACAATGCAGTGCTCTTAAGGATAAATCTGCCTTTGTTTTTAGTTCCCTTATTACTAGTTACCAGAATCACTGTCCACTGAAAACACTATTCCTTTATTGTAAGTTGATAAATGATAAGAAATTTAGTAACATAAACAAACTATTGATAATCCAAAAGTCAACTTAATGTATATACGGCCTTGTATGAGAACTCAGTACCTACCTATATACATTACGAATGAGTCACTAGCATAAAATTTCAGTACCCTGTCTAAACATCGTGCAATTGAGCGCTAATATTTATTTCATTTAACGCACTTATTTGCTTAAAACTAAATTAATAACTACTGCCAGTGAAAGGCTCCACATGTTACTAATAGCTATTGTTTAATCAGCTACTATTCAAACAAGAAAAATGTTATTGTATTGACAAAATTTGAAAAAATATTGTAGAGATAAAATAGCTGTGACAACTACATAATAATTTTGTAGTAAATTTGTACTTACTCTCTTTGGGTTCCATTTTGTTTATATATTTCTTATTTAACTCTCACTAAGCAATCTTATACCACTAACTCCCACACAATTACGCACAGAACTGAACTGAGCTGGCGCCGTTTTGGCGCTCCGGCGAGCGGTGTTCGTAGATAATGTAAAAACACGCGCCACGCTACACGGCGCGCCTTAGTTAGATTTGGAATTGGTACATCTTCGGTCTTTATTATGTAGATAAAACTGCTGTCAAGGTTTTGATTGTAATCTGACTAGTTCTTAACGCAAAAAAAATAGCGTAGTACTTATAAATAATATAACAATATCGTGGTTTCATATTATATTTGAAACTCTAAAGCACTTAGCTATAATTCTATTTCTTTTTGGCTTAAGTGAGATTTTTTTTTATAGACATCCTTTAGTAGCGGACAGCTTATGCCGCAGTCCCAATAGTTAGAAATATACTGGTTTAAATTTTTAGCTGGAGATTACTATAAGTTTTAGGCACGTGATTCTTTTACTTCAGATGATAGTGCTTGCCGGCAGGAATATTTATCACGTCTAAAAGACGGACTCGCGCTGCCACAGGCGTCGCCAATTCGAATATATATATTATATATATATATATATATATATATATATATATATATATATATATATGTATATACGTTTGCTTGGGCAATAGGCTGCTCATAGTTAACCAACATAATAATATACGCATATTGCCATTCGCGCTCTACCACCTCCTTCGCATATACAAGAAAAGAGACAAACTTCCATATAATTTGAATGAATAGACTAGTTTTTAAATTGTCGAACAATTGTGCATTCAGTACGAGTGTCAATTAGATGAACATTAACATGAATATGAGCATTAATATGAACATTAACATTATTTTATATGAGAGAAATTTCAGATAAAAGTGTTAGGCAGACGTATTAGGTTGGCGATTAATTTCCCGCTGTTTTTTTTTAATGAGCCCATTTAGATGTTTTCGGAATAATGTTTTAAATTATTAGATAGAGTGAGTATGTTTTGATCTACCGGAATCTGTATTTTGTGTTTTCATTCGAGTTAATTTTATATTAAAGTTCAGAAATGGAATGTCAAGTAGACGAAAAGGAGAATTTTTGACACCTTATTTTTGTATTTAGATATTTTTAGCATTTGACATCCTGCTCGTGACTGTTATTTTCGATTTCACATTTTTCACTTTGTGTTTAACCTTATTTTTGCTCTTAATCAAGGTTCTAGGGCCGCAAAAAAAACCAAGGAAGGCATTGGAAAACATGGCTGGAAAGTGTTCTCACATCCACCATACTCTCCCGATTATGCACCAATGGATTACCACCTCTTTCGGTCTCTTTAAATGTTATGCGTGAAATGACATTCAATACTGACGAGAAATACGAACTTTGTTGGATCGATTCTTAGAATTGTAACCCGGTATTTATCACCAACAAAGTATTTAAAATCGTGTAAATAGTTATTAGTCTGGGTATTGATAAATAAGTTATTAATTTTGTTTAAAATTTACCTAACCTTATGTGTATGTTTGTAGAAATTCAAGTAGAGACAGATTAGATAAATTGCCTTAATAGCATTAAATTGACTGTCTTAAACTTACGTAAGTCAATAAAAAAGTAAATGAAATAAAGAGAAAAATAATAGAACTGCATGTTATTACATACGTAGTAATGAAAAGTACGAGTATGTAGTTTGAGTTTTATAATGATTTACGTGCCACCTTCCTCGTGAAGGTCATCTCAAGCAGGCAACGCCTGTACGAGACATCATAGCAAAGGAACAAGATTGTGTTTTAATACCTAACATTCAATATGATGCCAGGGTTACACCAGAATTGAAGATTTCAAAAGCACCCTATGCAATAATACAACAGTGTAAGTGAACAGATAAGATAATCTTGGTTGAAAACTTATTTGACTAATGGACGAAAATGCTCGTTGACAAATCGATCACTTAAGGGAAAACTTTCTAGAAGTAGGTACCTACAATATTCGCTGTTTACAAACTTTTGATTTCTAATTCTTAGAAAACAGATCGAATATAAGCTTACTCAAAGGCCCTCCCTGGCAAGAATCTATAAAGAGACTAGCGGGTCAGCTAGCGGGTCAGCTAGCTAGAAACGTCGTTTTGCCATATAAATTATTTTTAGAGAATTTTTAGGGAATTTCTAGAGTAGAAATAAATAACTAACTTATACTAAGTGTGTGAGAATGTGGTAGGAATATGAGTGAAAGAGGCATGGAGCGCTGTGAACGATGATGATAAAAATAACAATACTAATTCGCTATTAAAAAATAGGGGTTGGCAGTAGAAAGGTGAAAAGGAGAGAAACGCTTCCATACATTTTTGGGCTCGGGTGTTAACAACATGAAAGATTACCATTTGAAAGCTTACATCTAAATATTTCATAATCTAAAATTTAGCGAGATTTGACATTCCAGGAGCCGAGATATGGAAGATTATATAAAAGTGAGGTTGAGTATCAAAGTACACCCACTAAGTGTTATCATAACATTTAAAATCCCAGAAACACGTTATTTATAAACTCGCAGGATGTATAATACTATAGAGATGATACTTAAATAGATTAATAAATAGATCTACTTCGCGTTTGATAGGTAGTTAGGTTGAACCTTGCTTAACCCAGCATGAATGGCTTGATCGGGGAAGTAGCAACCCCTCACAGATCAGCGTGAAACAACGGTAGGTAATATTTGTACTAGACTACTACTCTAGTAGTATTTAATTCAATGTACCATTCTATATGGTGGAACTATGATGAGGTTATATTTGGTTATTTCAAAGAAAACACATTTTTTATACAGGTATATTTTAATCCTCTTCGATTATTGAGTTTAGGTGTAGTTGTAGGCACGCGTTGAGGTGTAGACACAGGTTAAGGCACAACTTCAAGCAACTTAAAACTTCTTATTTCCCGTGGCGAATTATTTTACAGTCGGTGAGTGATAAGTTGTGCAGCCAATGAACGTCCACACCGGATACAAACACTGGAGTGACCTGCTGCTCTTTATTCTATGCGTCGTCTTCCTAAGACTACTTGTTGCAAGTCCCAGCAGGCCTGACATAAATGGTCATTGCTGTTTACCTAAAACACAAGAAATATTTTATAAATCAATAATAAAAAGGTCACAAGTCTGGTCTAGGAGTTGTGATGTGCCGAGAGAAGAACACTGAGATTTGACGGCTTATTCAATAAGATTGATAAATAAATAAACATTTAGTACTTACAGGTTGAGGTGCACATCATTCACGGATCACAGACAGTATTGCTTGGTCATGTAAAACTCGTTTTCCTATTGTATTACAGCGACCAGTCGCTATATTACAATGAATACAACGATCCATATTGTCAACATCCAATCTATAGGCGTAGTATCGTTTTCCAAAATAGCAAGGCCAGGTCCGTCGTGTAGGCAAAATTTTCAGTATCCAGCAGTAACAAAGCTAGGGTCAAAAAATAAGCCAAAATAAGCAATTCAATTCAATTCTTCTTTATGGCGATCCTGATAATTCCGCCAATGACAGTATTTTTGATTCTTTTACTCCAATTTGTTATGTGTTAGAATAAGGCTTAGTATGTTACAAAATAAGCAATCAATAGACTGAGAATAGATAGAAGTTGAACTGTCAAGTGTAGTCAAAGTCATAGATTGTAGTGTTGCCGTATAGCGTTCAGAAAGGAGGTTTCACTAGTGCATCGATATATTATGTCATTCAATATGTTAACATAAAAAAATGTTCTATATTATTTTTCCGGGAATAATATTTTTATATTAATTTATTCTTTTGAATAAATTATTAATAATGAAAGTAAACATTTAGTTTTATTTTGATTTTTATTTTTAATACTAATGACCACTAATTCAATTGTATTGATTAAAGTAATCGATTTCTATAATTATTTCCTTTTTTAATGTATATTTCGCATTCCAGAATGCAAAATAAGCTAGCTTTTTGTATTTTACATTAGAAAAATATGGCAATTTTTTTTAAGAATATTTTAACTTTTTAAAGTACAAATTATTTGTGAATAAGGAAAAAGATATATTTTGTACTAGCGGGAATCGAACCCGCGCCTTTTCCAATCCGGGGAAGTGCTCTGAACCACTGAGCTATAGATAGCTAGTGATAAGTAAATTGGGATGATCTTTCGATCATCCCAATTTACTTATCACATTTTGTCTTCACGACCAATGCCATCTATCGGAAGCATTTACATGCATTAAACCAATATAGTAAGTTTAATTTTGCAATTAAAATTCATACTATTTGATGGCGCAATTTTCTATATATTAAATAATAAACGGCTATCTCCTGTTACAGCCAAAACCGAACGATGTGCTCCATAGCCGGTCACACGGGAGATGGTGGTATCAACCCATTTGGGTCCGAAACCAAGTGAGTACTTCTCCCACTTGGTACCCAGCCCTACCACCAGTCATGCAATGGATGATAATTGCTTATTTTCCTTAGTCACCTCATACGATACTCCTGGGATTGAATGGGGTGGTGATACTTGTATTGTGAGTACGTCACTACAAAGACAATTCCGGATTTAGCTGATCCACCATATTTACACTTAGCGACTGTCTATCTGACCTCCACAACCCAATTAAGGGAACCGCTTACGACGCCTTTAGAACAAGACGAGGTGTCTTGTTCTACGTTGTTTATCGAGCCTTATGTAGCACGGAGAATGTCAGGTTTCCAAATAGGCGTTACTTTGTGGTCACCCATCTAATTACTAGCCGAGTAAAAGTTGCTTAATCTTACCTGTCGTTCCATCTGCAAGTGCACAGCCAGGCTATGACCTCGATAATTTTTTTCGACTAAAGAAATTTAGTACTAATATTACACAGTACCTAATTCAATAAACTGGTAAAATAATCTGTATGCAGTACACGTGCAGGCGACGGGGGTTCGCAAGAGCATATACAATCAACGATATAATTTCGTCAACGACCGTGCAATTACTTAATTTGATTGTGGCCAAAACCGATACGTCTTTGTGTTATTTGAATAAATTTACATTTGAGAATTCAGGTAGGACATTGCACAAAATGCTTTCTTGATAAGATTACCATATAGGTATAGGACTATAGGTAGATAACCCTTTGGCGTTAATGCCATCCTATTACATATACTTTTTTGTATTGCTTACTAGCTGATACCCGCGACTTTGTTTGCGTTGCTTATTATGTGTTTCTTAAAGCCAACTTTAATTACTTTATAATAAACTAACTTCTACCCGCGAATTTGTCCGCGTAGAATAGTTATTTTGGGCTAACGCTAACTTCAGTACTTGATCATTATTTTGCTTTTATTTAAAAACTGCGATATCTCCTAAGATATTCATTGAAATCGAATGATGTATAGGGCAATTTTGTTTTAAATTACAACACTTGTGATTAATAACGTATTTATTTCGATAAGGATTAAATGTTTATAAAACTGACGAGAGTATTCCCAAGCATCTTTAAAATTGCACTTGTTATTCCTTTACACAAGGGTGGGGAAAAAGATCGTGTTGACAACTACTGCCTCATCTCAATCTTACCATCTTTATCCAAAGTCTTGGAGAGACTAATAAATAAGAGGTTAATAACTTATCTAGAAAATAACAACCTACTTTCATCCGCTCAATTTGGTTTCCGTCGTGGTAAGTCTACCAATGATGAGATGCACGAGCTTCTCCAATCCATAATTACCAACCTAGATAAAAAGAATAAATATCTCACGGTGTTTCTGGATCTGGCAAGGGCCTTTGATGCGGTCTCCGTCCCCCACCCACTTAGTAAGCTAGATCGAATTGGCGTTAGGGGTACTCCTTTGCTATTAATGGAAGATTATCTAACAAACCGAAAACAGAGAGTCAGAATAGAGGACAGTATGAGTGACGAACTACACACTACATTTGGTGTTTCTCAGGGCAGTATCATTGGACCAACGTTATTTCTAATCTACTTTAATGATCTTTGTCAACTTCAACTCAACTGTGGCAATGTAGTTGCATTCGCCGTTGATGCTGCATTGTTTTTCTATGGAGGAAGCTGGGAGGAAGTATTCAACACAGCGCAAAAGGGTTTTGACATAGTTTGTGAATGGCTCCAAGAAAACATATTATCATTATACATTGCTAAAACTAAATACTTAACGTTTACACATAAGCAAAATTTACTTCCTCCACCTTCCCTCAATATCACTGCACATGTGTGTGGTCCTGGACGTACCATCTGCGCCTGTCCTATACTTCAAAGATCTGACACTGTCAAATACCTCGGTATTATTATTGACCAATGCTTGACTTTCAAATCACATACTCAATATCTAGTAACGCGTTTACGTAAATTAATATACATCTTTAAAAATCTCAGGCATGCGGCAAATGGTTTACTATGCACTATGCCAATCATTAATTCTAAACGTTTTTACGGGATTTATTCCATGTAAATTTTTACTTACGAGTTTCCGATATTTCGGCACTGTTGCAAGCGCCATGATCATGGAACGTTTAGAATTATAAGTGACCATGAAAATTTGAAATTCAATCATTAATTGACTACTGCATTGTGTCATAGGAGGGTGTAGCAAAAACTAACCTCTTACAAGTGGAAAGGGCTCAACGAGCTATACTCAAAGTAGGTGCCGGTCTACCCTACCGCTTTCCTAATGTCGAACTCTACAAAGAATGGGACATTCTCACAAACCGACAAAGATTCATACTGCAGCCTGTCCTCAAAACCCACACACAACTGCAATATGACCCAAACTTAAATAAGGGTAAACGTCGTAAATGTAAAGTGTGTCCAACCAGACTTTTAATACTGCCCTCTCACATAATTTCTTCTGTTTCCTTGGCTCTTATCTGTATAATAAGCTAAATAGTATCCTAAATTTATATCCTCTTCTCAATTTCAAATGCAAAGCTGTAGTCACTAGTTATCTTAAAACTTTAAACTATCAAGAGACAGAAAATATGTTGACTCCACTACAATAATTATATGTACCTAATGACAATATTGAATATCCACAAACTCCTAAATATACACTCTCTCCCTTCAATTACCACTCCTACAGTCTCCTAAAACACGCACACACATTCACAAATACACACCTTCGCTACATTCAGCGACAATAATTTATAAAACTCAAGCTAATTTGTTTGTTATATCACTCTTTTCTATTTTTAATACTCACGCAATAAACAAAAATTCTGGTCTAGAAATAAGTTCTAAGTCAAATAGACTGCTCTGGCTATTGTGGGGGGCCCTGGTGACCTGTAATACAGGTTTTGTAAAAGACCCACAACTGGCACCAGTCACTCGCAGGGTTAGGTGGCTATTAAGATGCACTTAATTAATATTTTTTTCTAAAACAATGTTAATTAAATAGCTTAAGACCTGTTGTGACTTTATTGTGAGAGAGAAATAAATGGTTATTATTATTATTATATTATAAAACTCCTTCGCAAATAATGCATTATTTTAGAACAAATTTGGTTAGCATAAAAAAGGTTATAGTGAGCCAACCTTAAAAGATAGACATATCCTGTCGCAGATGTTTTTTAGAACTTTAAAGGGGAACAATTTTGTTATACATGATTTTTTCAAAACTTTAACCGTTAACGCAGCGCACGCAGCGGAAGCTTTCAAAAAGAACAAAAACCTCCCGATTTTGAAACATTCTTCAATGGTGCTCCGCTCCTATTTGTCTTAGCGTGATAATATATAGCCTTCCTTGATAAATGGGATATCTAACACTAAAAGAATTTTTCAAATCGGACGAGTAGTTCTTGAGATTAGTGCGTTCAAGCATACAAAGTCTTCAGCTTTATATATTAGTATAGTATACGAGTAGATATAGATGAATATATCGCAATATTTTTTTTAGATAAGTGCCTAAGAAATATAACATAGAAAAAATAATTGAAATCTATTCAGTAGTTTTTGCGTGATGCGCACCCAGCAGACCTCTATCATTTTATTGATTTAGATGGTGGCACACCCACCACGGTTCACCTGATGGAAGTGGTTACAGCTATTCCCGGTATCCCTTACAAGATGTCGTGAGGTAAACCGTCATGGTGGTTTTAGTTGGTAGATCATTCCGGGAGAGTCCAACATAATCTTTCTTGCATGCCCTTGTGGATATGCGTTATGCATTTTCTCCGTAAAAAGGTAAGTCTGTAAAATATTGTCTTTTTTCCTATTCAAATATATTTAAACCACGAAAGAGGCAAATAAATTCATGGGCCACCTGATTGAGTGGTTATCGCAGCATATAGATGCTAGCAACACCAGAGACAAGAAAAGGGGTAGGAGGTGGATAGGAAGAATAATAACGAGAGGATAGGGACAGGGTTTGGGCCTTTGGTGCGGAGAACCTATCGTTGTTTCACTTAGATCCTTTTTGCGATAAGCAAGGCTCTACCATTAAAACACTTTGCTTACAGGGAGCATGTGCAATTATACGATCATTAACATTCATTATTTATTTACAAATCAATAATATTCTTAAAATACTATATGAAGCTTTTGATCTGTCATTAACAAACACCAGTATTTTATCTATTTGTTCGTATATACTCGTAAATAAATAATATTTAATTACAACAGGAATTTACAAGTTGCAAACTTTATGAGTGTATAAACGATATACTCAAATAAAGCCCGTGTAGGTCCATCATTTTATCGTTAAATCTACCTATTATAAAAAAACCCTGTCGCAAAAAATTCACAAATTTTTATCCGGAACTAGATTCCGGATACCGAATATGAGAATCGGTTTCTCAATCAATATAAAATATTTTAATATACTTATAATAACTTAACGAATTATAAATAGGTATGCCATAGCAACGCGCAGCCGGGTCTGCTAGTATAATATAATAATCAAGTTAATGTTGGTACTTGTGTCACTAGACCTAGCAAAATATAACTACACGATCCATCCACCAGACATTATTTCAATCATTTGTATCAATCACGCTATATATCAGATACACCAGTTGTTTTATTTATTAATTAATAAGCAGCTAGGAACTTACTGATTCATAAGCAGCTAGGAAGCGAAATTTAATATAGTTAGTATGTAATTATAAAATTTTATTAATTCTTTCAATGGATTTGCGAAATGGACGGATGCAGGATCCGTCCATCCCGCAACTAACGGCATCGAGGTAAATTTACCTAAGAACCTACTAAAACTTATATTATAAATGTTTGAAACATTATCATATTTTGACAAAGTCAAGACAATAATTATGTCTCAATATTGAAGATCAGGTTACAAACAAAGTAGAACTCAGTTCATGCAGCTATGTAGCTTCCGATGTAGGAGTTGCAGTTTGGACAGTAATGGTCCGAGTTGTTGCAGGAGTCCATACAGTATGGCACGCACACGCAGGGCCAGCAGCTGAAAACAAAGTAAGTTGAATAAATATTATAAGTCGTGTTATGATGTCTGCTTATTTGAATAGGAATACAAATCATGACCAAGAAAGTTTCAAATTCCGGGAGGAGAGGAAGTGGAAGGACAAAGGGGTAGAGAGCAAGTGAAAATGGGGATAAAAATGACGATAAAGAGGTAACGATGAGGGCGATTTAGCCTTTAGTGCTCTCATTATCTGAACGAAAAACAATGTGCATCTGTGTCTACTGTTGCTTATGTGAGAGGGTGGTACTACTACGGTCAAACCGGTCGATTCGCGCTGTGTTTGTTAAGGTTCGTCATCAGTATTTATGGAAAAATTCTTCGTTAATATATTAAGTAAACCCATTTACCTGGTGATTGATTAATTTGTGACATATAAAATACTATAGGTACTACAAAATAACGCCAATTCAAAACTTATAAATAAAAATTAATCTTTATTGATGTGAAACATCTAATGCGGAGGGAGGCTAAAATCGGCTGTTAGCGTGGCGACGCTTTTATTTTACTTGTCCCGTTCAAATCTTGCAAGTTAAATTTGTTTGGGTTCCGATTAAGCTGAAATTTTACACGCATGTGTATATTGCGTGACAATGCAGTTTTATGATGACATGGAGCTGATCTGATGATGGAGCTGGAAGGTGGACATAGGAACTCTATAATGAAATGGCGCAACCCCATCGAGTTTGAGCTCGTATGATTCGTCTTGCCGAGTACTTTGTGTCTAGATGGTATCCAGGGCCTGATGATGAATCTGGAAGGTGGCCACAGTAACTCTATAATGAAACGACGCAACCCCGTCGAATTTGGGCACGTTTGATTCGCCTTGATGAGTACTTTGTCTTTAGATGGTATCCAGGGTCTGATGATGGAGCCAGAAAGGGGCCATAGGAACTCAGTTATAAAACGACATAACTCCATCGAGTTTGGGCTCGTATGATTTGTCTTGACGGTTACTTTGTCTCTAGATGGTATCCAGGGTCTGACGATGGAGCTGGTAGGTGGCCACAGTAACTCTGTAATGAAACGACGCAACCCTATCGAGTGTATACTTATTTGATTCGTCTTGAAGAGTACTTTATCAAGTTATGATCGTTTTATTTCTACAATATAATTTCGATGTTTTCACATCTGCTAGACGTCCCGCGACGTCTAAGTTTTTTTTTAATGGAGAGGAACGATAATAGTAAGAGAATAAGGGGAAAGGGTTCCTTGGGCTCCCGGCACTCTCACTCACCATATGAAACACAACTGTTGGAGCACCTATGGGTATTATACGCTGATCTGTTTGAGGTTGGTATTATCCTGATCGAGCTGGCTCATTCATGCTGTGACAAGCAAGCTCTATCACTACAGATAATTTGTTCGCAATTTTATCAGTGTAAACTTAGATTTTATTTACTTATTAAATTTTCTAACCTGTACATAGCTATAAATTTTCCTAAATAAATATCATAAACTTTTAAAAGAATACATACCCTAAGAAACATAGTATTAGGGCGAAGAAATGAGTTCTCAATGTCGCCTTAGATTCCACTCTGGTCTCTATCTGATTATTGCAAGACTTGCACACAATAATAGCTGGTTTTGGTCCCATTTGTCTTCCCACGACTACGGGAACAACTGCTGGACCCACATTAGTATGAATAAATGTTGTAGTCGGGGGTCCAGCTATACCCACTACGTGATGAGGAGGTGGACCTGGAGGAGCAGCTGAGTAGGGAGGAGGGTTGATTGGTACATTTCCGCTGGCCATTTTAGCTGAAATCAAAAAGTAAGTAAATAATACATTCTACAGATGCAAGACATGCCTGCACAGATGGCGGAGTTGTTTAGATACCGGCCTCCCGCCCGAATGTCGTGGACTCGATTCCACACAGAACAACTCATTGCGTGATCAAAAAACGGTTGATATAAGTCCGAGTGTACTTTATGGCCGTAAAATTGTATGTTTATAAAAGTCCCTCGCAATACAAGAACTTAGTGCAAGGTGTTGCCTTAATATTTTTTTTGTTATTATACTAACGTCGACCAAAAATAACGATGGTAAGTACATATTCCATCCATCCATCCATCAGCCTTTCAACGTCCACTGCTGGACATAGGCCTCCCCAAGAGAACGCCATAACGAGCGGTCCCGTCATGGGGGATAATGCCGTAATCGCCACGCTTGGCAGACGGGTTGGCGATCGCAGTGAATGTTGTTAATACTCGAGGGAGTGCTGCTGCCCACTCTTCCGGTATTCCCTCAGACGGCTCTTAGGACTCCCGTGGGTAGAGCGGGGTGGGACAATTCTAAAGCCGGCTCCAAACGGCCAAGTACATATTATATTGCACTGATTATTTACATTAATTATTTACTCAAATTATAGGGTTTTCCAAGAGAGTTCTCTAACTTTGTAAGCTCCAACTACATACCGTGCACTACGTTATTATTATAGGGCAAAAAAACAATCGTCCTGTTGAATCAGTACTATTCGTCATTTGGTGGTCAGATTTGAAGGAAAACACACTGAGAAGTAATACTGCACCCCATAGTGACACTGTCAGAAACGTTGCCATCCATCTTGATAGAAACCCGACAAAAACATATAAAAACCAAAAGAGATGAACTAAACATACGGCTTAAAAGAATGTACTGGGTCCATCCATCAGCCTTTTAACGTCCACTGCTGGACATAGGCCTCCCGCAGAATGGGGGATAATGCCGTAATCGCCACGCTTGGCAGGCGGGTTGGCGATCGCAGTGGATGTTGTTAATACTCGAAGGAGTGCTGCTGCCCACTCCCCCGGTATTCCCTCAGTCGGCTCTTACGACTCCCATGAGTGGAAAGGGGTAGGACAATTCTAAAGCCGGCCCCACACGGCAATGTACTGGGGTAATGACTCGCAACTCAGTGCTGTTGACTAAATGACAGCAAGCTGCTAATAGTTGTCCTCAAAGTCCTATGGCAATATGGCATGCGGTTTGGGGATAGCGCTTTCAACTACAACATTAATATCAACTTATGGAAAATTACATACTACGAAACGTTTCCAATGTACCGTGGTTCGTTACCAGCGCGGAAATCCATGAGACATCAAACGTAAATACTACTAGGAAGGAAATAATCCTCTTAGCAGAAAATTACAAGAGTCATCTAAACTATCTGAAGAACCAACTAACATCGATCAACTATCACAAGCGATAGAATCGATATGACGTAAAAACTGGACATCAGTTTTACTAATAAGTGACCGCTCTTGATGGGGCGTCCCCTAGACTTGAGAAATGCTTTCAACAAATTCACTTATAGGCAAAAGTAGACTAATCACAAATAAAAAGATATGAAAAATTAATATTCATTTAGTGGATATCATACTTCATACATACAGTAATTACATGCTCTGTTAAAAAAAAACTATTTGTTCTTTTTTCGAGCAATCTTAATAGAAATCTATACTTCCCTTAGTATTACTTTACTCTTTGATCTATACATAAATTTTTTCTTTAATGCCTATTGTTACAGACGATTATTCTTAGCCACCACACGGACAATGGACAATTTCGGCGCAAACAATTACTTTTTTCATTATGTTATCACGACGACTACTCGTTATCTTTGATAACGAGTTTGTACCTAGGTATATTGCTTTATGACGATCGACCATCGACAGCAAAAATATTAAACACATACAACTTAATATAGTCACATAAATCATTCCTCGGAGTAGACACTATTATAACACATAAACACAAGTTTCGTTTAAAAAAAATTAAGGATAATGTTAAGCACGTCTTAGCAAACATTATGTTATACGTATATACCAAGGCATGTTACAAAACTTCACAATCCATCAAGAAAATCTCTCGGGGGTATACATAGTTTCCTTTCAATAGTTTCTTTCATCGAGATGTATAATTTGTGAACAGCGAGCGTAGTGCTTATACTTTCAAAAGCCGTACCTTACGAAGTCTCTATTTCATATAAGGATCGAAGTCGAATCTCTGTCAGGGCAATTCTCGGCCTTACCGTGGGTATCTCGTCGTATCGCACCTATCGTACATAATTGCCTAGCTTTAAATTAATACAAGCATACACAGAATAACGCCTATTATCCAGAAGAGTAGGCAGAGATAGCGGCTTAGCACTTAACTTAAAACACGGATTCCATACTCCGTGACTTAAAACTTCCTTTTGCTACCTACTTACTATTCGATCCCAATGTTAATAAAAAATTTATTTGCAATTTTACTAACCGCTAAATAACAGTATAATTATGTCGATGTAAGGGAGGGGGCAACAGTTTTCCAACGTCAAAACAAAGTTTGTCCCTCAATTCAGTTTATCTTTTCGTTAGAGTAACGTTCGTTGTTTTCAAAAAACTTTGGTGGCTCAATTCCCGTAATGGACGAACTATTTACATACCTACACATCTGTATGGAACCCTCGTAGCGCATCTGAGTCGCACTTAAGTGATTTTTTAATACAAACCCACCAAAAGTGACACTTTATACTACTAAGGAGTTATATTAAAGCAAATAGTCGACAAAGGAAAATATGTTTAAAATGACGCAACCAACAACATAAACGATATCTTTAGATGTTATCAGTAGGAAACGACAAGAAAAAAATACTTATTATATTCTTTCACCTTTAGCAAGGGGAATACTGATTAATATTAATGAGTCACGCAAATTTAAAAAAATCCTATAGGTATGGCGTGAGCTATTGCCTAGCATTGTCTCTCCGCTACCTCTTTCAGTGCTATAACAACTTTATAGAAGGAGGCAACGGTCGATCAAAACCCATCCCAGCCGAGCATTTTTGTAACTAGGACTAGCAAAATCAGGTCTCATCCAGTTACACCTGCCAGCTGAGGTTCCCAGGCGGGGCATTCTTCTAGAATTTAGTGCGTAGTGCACTTTATCAATTGATGCACCAAGCTCGTAGCAACCACGGGCCCTTCTTTGCCTATTTGGTGCAGGTACCCACCAAAGAACCAATTTCCGGTGAGCACCTGCAACAGCGGTGAGGCTACCGTGCTTTCTATTTATCTTACTTAATCTGGCCAGCACCGCGACGCCAGCCTCTTGCAAACTGATCGGTGCTCCTTGAGGAGGGACCCCGGCGAGTACTATGGAATAACAGACCCTCAGTTTTGTCCAACGAGAAAATTAGACTCAACATTTCAATCCCGTCTACGATAAGCATGACTTCAACTTCCACCAATCGCGCGGTTTCCTCACGGGGACGAGGGTGCCATCTTCGTAACAAACTACTTCTATCCCAGGAAGGAGCCAGCCCCACAGGATTCAGTCATACCCAACGATCCACAGGAAAGGGCCCAGAACTGAGCCCTGCAGAATGCCACACTCCACCCAATGGTGCTATATGCCCTAATAGGTTACCCCCTTCCAGAGCACGCATCTATCTTCCTCGAGGTATGATTCCAACAGCCTCCGGAGGTAAGGAGGCACTCCATGAAATCGGAAGACCTCCCTCAAAGTCTCTGTAAATGTATCACCAACACTTCCATGACCACGGCTTTTAGGGCAACCAGCGCATTGATTTTCAACCGTCGTAACTAATATGCTTGTTAGTGCGAAATGATATTGAGTAAAAGTTAAAATCATTACATAAAAAAAATAAAGATCCGTTCTTCTATCACAGTAAAGTGGGGATGTCTTACGAGGAGACTAAAAAAGTAACCAGTTATTACCTAATGCATTACTGGTGGTAGAGCTGGATACTAAGTGGAATACTTGTCATCGGGCATGAGGGGAGCGCTACCATCGTATCCAGTGTGACCGGCCATAAAGCATCTCCGTGTATTTTAGTTGTAGCGGAAGATAGCCGCTGATTATTTCATTTGAAATCCGCCATATGGAATGGTAAACAACGGCTTGACAATAGGTTACTATAATTAGTGACGGATACCTCTGCACGTCAGCTTGTCTGACACAATAAGCATCGAAAAAAATGGCTTTTACAGCTAACTTTACTTACAATCACTGTTTTCCATATTTATAAGCCGCACAAATATTTGAAATATCTCACTAGTCGCCGATATGACCTGCTACAGTTGTAAAGGAAACTATAGTAATATTTAGTCAAAAGTGTAATGGATATATAGATAAAGTGAACAAAGATAAAGAGTACCTACTCACTGATAAGCCATTGATAAAGCGATGGAGTCGTATGAATTTTACCTTTATTAGAAAAAGGTACTAGCTGTATGTATGTGTATCTTCCAAAAATGTTATTCTAGTTGGCCACGTTAGTATCTTCATTTAAAGATTTCTCGTACTGTGAAATTATGAAGGACAAATACTTTTTCGCCATTTATTTATTTGTTAACTCGTCTCCGATCGCTCCGGCTCTATAGATGATCAACGGGATTTTTACCTATTCCCGGGTTCGGATCCCCTACTGATCGGCAGGCCCGTGATTAAATTGTTATTCCCACCTGGCCCCTACGCTACGGTTCGTGTTGTGGGTGTCGAGTCGGTAGATGTGTTTTTGTGTTTAATTTGCTATGGTACAGCCTAAACTGTAATACTTGTATCACATAGGAAACCATATAATTCTTAAAGCGAGAACAGTGCCATCTTTTTATGTATCTGTGTAGCATTGGTACTAATCGATTTATAATTTAGTTTTTCTACATTCTGCACTATGCCTACACAGTGCAGCTGTTGCGGTAAATTTGTTGCGTCGATAGATGCCGCTAAATGTACAAAATGTAAGTCGTCGTACCACAGGGCATGTGTTTTTTTGCCTGTCAACAGTGCAATTAGCCCTACTTGGAAGTGCACTGCATGCAAGAAACGTCCTGCTAAAATTAAAACTTCCACCGAGACTAATGTGACGACCGATAAGGTTCTGCAGGATTAAATTTGCTTGGATGAATTTCTAGATACCGGTAGCATAAATAGCCCTCCCCCTGTTAGCCAGCCTTCTGGTATAGATATAGCATTGGAGATTAGACTTTTTAGAACCAAGCTGAGCGAAATGCGTGAAGAGTTGAGAGACTATCGCCGTGAGGTAACCGATCTTCACCTGACTATGGATACTTGCCTGAAACGCGTTGACGCCATGGAAGGTAGACTAGAAGCATTGGAATGCCTACAACCAGCCACTTCGCCCGGCAGTGATATTGGGCGGCTCAAGCTTCAATTAGAACTCAACGAAAGCGAGCAAGAATCCCTTAGTGCTAACTTTGAGATTGCTAATCTACCTGATGAGAAAGGCGAAAATATTATACACATTGTATGCCTCATAGCTACTAAGCTCGGCGTGCAGCTGCAAGAGCGTGATGTTGTATTCGCGCAGCGAATGGGCTTACGAGCCAAGGAGGGAGGTGGTAGTGAAACGGGACCGCGTGCGCGGCGTGTAATAGTGCGAGTGGCACGGCGTGAGCTGCGCGACGAGCTTCTCTGTGCAGCGCGCGCGCGCCGCGGGGCCACCTCGAAGGGGCTGGCTCGCAGCACCTTCCCGCCATTTCTACCTCAATGAGCGGCTTACTAGAACGAATAGGCTGTTATTGCATAGTGCGACAGAGGTGGCTGGGTCTGCCGGATGGAGGTACACTTGGGTGAAGCGCGGACGCATTTTAACTAAAAAATGTGAAGGAGATAAAACAGTGTGGATCCGCACCGAAAACGATGTCTCTCGTGTTTTTAGCCCGGAAAATACCCAAAATAAAACTAAATGAACCCCATTTTTACCTTAGAATTTTACCATACCAATGCGCTATTTAGTGTTATACTTTTCTTTTAATTAGGTTAAAAAATATGTGTCAATTTATGATCAGATCTCGTTGCGCAATGTACTTGTACTCATATAACAACTATAATTACTTAAATACAATCAACATATATCTTTATTTCATGACTGTAATACTTAATATGGACCTGTTGGAAAATATCTATTTCTTTAAACAAATGTTTATTTACAATCTGAATCTATCACTTTGGAATTTGTGTAATGTAAACGTGCCTTATTTGGGCATGAAACTGTGGTATTGCGTCAAGTATAACAATAATAATTTCGATCCTATAATTTGGATGTATACATATTATTATCATCTCTCGCTTCTTAGTCACTTTTACAGGTTAACATATAATCTAATAATAGTTTATTTATTTATTTTAATGACTTACATACAATTTATATTAAATATTATCAATGATTAAAAACAAAAAAATGAAAGTTGGTTTCTTCAATGCTAGGTCATTGGGAACACGGCATGAGGAGTTTATTTTGGCAATGGAGGAAATTAATGTTGACATTATGGCACTTAATGAAACCTGGATAAGGTCTGGTGAAGAAGGTAGTGCTCCTGCGGTGCCAAATTATCGCCTGCGACACCTGCCTGGCCAATGGTGGTACGTGGGGGACAGGGTGGTGGTGTTGGTTTCTATGTGCGCCGTGACATTAAAGTACAAACGCAGTCGCATCCCTACTTGCCAATGGTTGAGCAAATGTGGCTGAAAATAAATGTAAACTCGCAAATTGTCATCATAGGCACTGCATATAGACCTCCTTGGCTTGCGTAAGTGTTTTCATTGATGCAATGACAGACTCTGTTACTTAATTCAGCAGAGCTGATAAAATTGTACTTTTAGGCGACTTTAACATCAACTTACTCAACCGTACAGACAATAAAACTAGGTTGCTAGAGATTTTCTTAAATTACTGTAGTCTTAAACAAGTTGTGCATATGCCAACTCACTATACAGAACACAGTAAAACCTTAATTGATCTTATATGTACTGATACCCAATTTAGTAATGTTTCCATCTTACATAAACCTGACCTTAGCCAACATGCTATGTTATCAATACAATTAAATTTTAAGATAAATAAACTGCTGCCAAAATATGTTTGTTACAGACCTTTAAATAACATATATAGTGCATTTATTCCATAGTGACCTATCTATCCTAAACTGGGTTTTAAAATTCCAACAGGTAGACGTTAACGGAATGATATCAATATTAAATACGCTAATAACAACTTTATTTCACTTACATGCCCCCGTTAAGAGAGCTTTAATTAAGGAAAAGTCAGTTCCATGGATTACTGATACTGTCAAAGAGATGATTAAGGTACGAGACAAGTATCATAAACGGTACAAGTTAAGCAATTTAGAAGAAGAACTAACCCTAAAAAGCTATGGCAAAACTTAAAATCGTCTTTATCTATTACTAAGAAATTTAATCATGATTTGCCTCTATCCTGCAATAATTCAGAATTTCTAAATGATAAATTTTTATGCATTCCTGGTAATGACTTAACCACTATATCTGCTCTGACATATTAAGAGTTCCACAGATTTCATAACTTTACATTCACTCTTGAACCAGTTAATGAAAATATTGTTCTGCAAACTATTCGGAGAATAAACTCAAATGCTTTAGGATCCGATAACATATCACTTGAGATGTTGAAGATATTTTATATACAAAGATAATAAAAACTTAACTTATATATAATAAAAATAAATGTAAATAAAAATCACTTGAATGAACCTTAGACCATGAGGACTAAAGCTCATTCAAGTGACATTCTACAATCGGTGACGTGCCCAAAATACTAGCGGCATTTTGATCACGTGTAGCCTCTACAAGCTTCCCCGCTAAATCTTTATAGATTTCGAAAGCACCGGGTCTCTAGAGGCCCATGGTCTCTTCTCCGAATGGCACAAATAAGCAAACTCTGTCAAGGTTAGAATATTTGCGCCGTTTGTGTGATTCAGCCATCATAGCACCACCACCAGCACTCCGAGAAGTCTCTGGAAGATGAGACGATGCCAAAGTATCCACACAGGTGGCATCCCACACTAATGGCCGCCCCATCTTTCAGGGAATAAGTGTCATCCCGTCAGGCCTTTTACCATCGTCCCGTAAAAGGCCGGATGGCTCCAAGGTTGCCGGGATATTCGCGGTTCCAAAAGCTCGATGGATGACCTCGTTTAAAGTGCCATGACGAGCTAAACGGCCAGCGCTTCTGATACATGATAGCCCGTGGTGACCCAAGCTATCTACACTATCGCCGCATATGCATCGGTGTGGAACGATGCATGGAGCACCAATACGTAGTGAAATGGCTATATGGGACTTATGGGCACTTTATGGGATCATCAAGCGATAGAGCACTCTGATTTGCACATTCCTTTGCCATATCTTGCTTCGAAATAGAGCGGGGCTGGCTCATAAAAATAAAAAAAATATACAATAACTAGAGTTAATAAAGTAATTAAAATAAGCATAAAAACACAGTGGAAAAGAGCAGAATCCAATAGACACAAGCTATACACGAAAACACAGCTCGTTTTTTTTCACAAGAGAACTCACTTAAACTTTTGTAAACTTTGAACTATTGAGCATCTTTTTGCGGTAAATAAATATAAATCTTATCTTCTTGTTTATTAGCTTTTGTAATAAATATAAATCCATCGATGAATAAACAAAGCCCAGCTGTCACACGATAATACACGCTTACGTTACTATGGAGAAATGTCAAAAATGCGCAACGTCTTCATCGAAGAATAATTTAACTGTAAAATGTAGAAAAACAACACTTATATGTGATAGTAGATATACGTAAACTGAATTAGTTCATATAAGTTTTATGAGCAAAGGGGCACTAGTTTTATAAAGAAAAATATATTTTTATAGAGCTAAAAATTTGACAACCTATCAGTTGGCTTTTTGTGTCGTTAAATCCGTGGCTAGCGTGAATATGTTGATATGTCTAAAATTGCAATTAGCCAGGGCGGCCGTTTTAAAATTTTGAAGGTGTCTGGTAAATCGGTAAATTAGTTAAATGTATGTGTTTTAGTTGTTTTAAAAGTTATTTTATGCCATCTTTTAATTGATGACAGTAAATAAACGAAATTCCTCATAGGTTGCTTAGTAATGGACTTGTTAAGTCGTTCACCAACGAGTTATCAACTTATTACCCAAGTTATCAACTTGTTCACCAACAGTTATCAAGATATTCACCTTCTGAGTGGTGATTATCAGTAGGTAAACAATGTTATTTTAAAGACAAATACATTATTATTATTATTATTGGACAGAAAACAGATAACAAATATAAAAAATAATGTTGATTTGCTGAAGTAGGTACCTACTACCTGCTTAAATCAAGCATGTTTTTCTAACTGAACAAATATTACATTGAAACACTACAATCCTATCAATTTTCTAGTGTAAAAGCAATTAATAAAAAAAAATCAAATACTAAATTGTTTTATTAGGCCATAAACAACGCAAACTCTTAAATTTAAGTTGAGAGATACGTCAGGTTACCATACAGATACAAGTATGTATACCGCGGTACCATTCATATTATGTTAGACCTCAGAATCATCTTCATCTGGGTTGTCCTCATCCAAATCTGGATCAGTAAATGCAGATAAATCACCTACAGTTTTTATTTTTATATAAAACTCCTTGAAAGAATCGTCAATCAGGTCAATCATGTCCATCAAATCCTTTTTCTTCTCTGCGCTGATTGGCAAAGCCTCCTTGGAGATTTGGTTCAACCTAAAAACATCTATGGTGGTTTTTCCTCTTTTCCTAAAATTTATTGACTTGAAAGGTAGTTCGCGATCCAAGTTTATCTTGAAATTAATTTTTCCTACGCTGTTTTTATTATATTCCAGCCATTTTATAGGTTGCCACAGAAATTTTCCCCCCGAATCATCCAGTTTTTTGACAGTAAAAGGTCCTTTCTTCGATTTTAGTTCGGCAAAATCCAAGAAATCATTTAGCGTCATCACCAAGACTTTAAATGGTTTCTGAACTTTGCAAGTCCTCACTAACTGCACCCAATCATATAAATGATTGATTCTCATTTGTGTTCTCTTTTTACTTTTTTCAATAATCGCGTGGTCAGAATCACACTCCATATGTGTGTGCCCACTGATGAGGAATTTATGGCTTATCTTTTGCAGCGTTGGATGATTATTTATCAAAAACATGAACATCATTGCCACTACATTGTTTTTGTTTTGGCCACCACAAGTATCGGAATAAAAAATCAATTCTTTGACTTCCGATGGCAAACTGTTGCAGAAGTGCCATAAACATGACGCAATCTGGTTTGCTCCTCGAGCTCCTATAGTCTCGTCCCACATGTAGCATGTAGCCTCATTAGTTGCTAAATCGTGTATTGTTAAATTAAAAGACCATAGCTGTCGTTTGTAAAACGAGACAGATGTTTTTAAATATGGTGTCGGCAAGCACTGCTGAAGGTCAAATGCAAATGCCTTAACAGACGAATCTGCTTTGGCATTCTCTTTATCTACACGTTTTTCAGCATAAGCTTTTTCAGCTTGATATTGGTGTTCAGCTAATTCAGCAGTTAAATGAATTTTGCGGTCTTCATCTGCAACTTTAATTTTAGCATTTAACACATCGCATGTGTTGCATGTGTCTTTTGAGGGTTGTTTAAACGAGAGATTTAGGTCATGGAAGCATTTGGCATATAGTTTCAAAGAAACAGGATTTAACGTAGATTCTTTATATTCCCGATACATTTTTGCAATCGATAAATTGGCAGCAAGGTATTTCTTGCCAGTAGTTTTCCTGCAATAGTGGCTTTCGTAGCTCGGGAAACTGGAAATGTGTTCTCGGACAGACGTCATTTCCTCCGAGGATTTTTTATTTTTTGGCGACTTACAACCTCTCAGATCACTGTCTATGATACCTGTGGGGGAATGTTTTTTCTTTTCGACCACCACATTTATAAATCCCTTGGTTTCACCAAGTACTCTGCAAAAACACTCTTTGCAAATCGTTCTCTCTTCATTAGAAATCAAGAGTTTATACACACAGTAGCAATCCCTGTTTTTTATTTTACAACCAGTTGTTTGAGTTTTTTTGGGTAGTATCGTAACTGATTTAGATATAAATGCTGCTCTTCTGTCCCTCTGTCCTAATTGCCAATAATCTTCAAAACACTGTTTCCTGTCAGCCACTGTAATTCTTTCAGCACATTTTAATCTACATATTCCTAAATCTTTAGTTTTTCTCTCAGCGACTACCTTACCCTTTTCTGTAATGTAGCTCTTTCCAGTATTTCTTAATATTTTCGAGTCTTTTCTTTCTTTTCTTGATCTGCCCTTATTTTTCTTTATTAAATTAATAGTTTCTTTGTTGGCATGTGTAAAAACTATAGTATGCACAACTTCATTTCTGTTTTCTGTAGGAGAATCCACATTTACAACTAAGTTTTGCGTGTGGTTTTCATTAAAAGGTACGCTATCATTTTGTTTGTCAATAGTATTATTTTGAACTATCATATTTTGTGTTTCTGGCAATCTATTGCAAGTAAATGTTGTAATCTCATTTACAATATTAGCATCAGCCATATTAATAATTAGAGGAGTCATGCTTCGTTTCTCTAAGTTTGTTGTGTCGAGTTCGAGTTCGTTTATCGAGTCACAGTCAGTTTCCGATTCATCTACTATGCGTTGCTTCGTGTTATTCACTGTAAAGTCGGGGTCCTCGACGCTGTTGTCACTAGCCGCATAATAGTGACTTTTTCTTTCATTTTCCGAAAGATCACTATTTTTAATCATGACTGATGAGTTTTCACTCTCTAAATCCACTTCAGATAATACATTGAATAGTATTTGGGTTTCTGGTGACATTGCTGGAATTGGAGATGATGTGGGATCATCATTATTAACACTATTCTTCAATGACGAAGATGAAGCCAATGGTGGCGAAACAGTACAGGGTGTATCAGAAGTAAGTTCACCTAAAACAAAACAGCATAAGTTATTTTAGATATTTTATATATATTTCTAGCATTTGACATGCTTAGCCATATAAATTAATACAAAGTGTGAAAATGTGAAATCAAAAATAAGAGTTCCAAACAGAATTTGAACCTGCATCTCCTGGATACCGTCCAGATGCTTTGCCAATTCAGTCATCATGACAATTCCTCAGGACTGCTATTTTCGATAAAACATTCATACTTAACGTCTTAGGTGACGCCTGTGCCATCTGTCGCACGTATTTCACACATTATACTAACCAGGTAAATAAATATTTAGAGGAGTGCATTATTATTAGGTAAAAATCTTAATTATAAAATTAAGTTTACCTGGTCGGTATAATGTATGCAAATACGTCCGACAGATGGCTCGTGACTGTTATTTAAAAAAAAAACATAGCATCACGCCTGTATTCCCCGAAGGGGTAGGCAGAGGGGTATTACACGCCCACGACTCGCCAGCTATGTTTCGAGTCCCACGTAATAGGGGGCGAGCCTATTGACGTCTACCGGGCACATTTCCAAATTCCGGACTGCTACTGAGACTTTTTCTTTTTAGGAAAAAGCTCAATAGCTTTGCCTGACCCGGGGATCGAACCCGAGACCTCATGATTAGCAGTCGCATACACTACCGCTACACCACCGAGGCAGCTATTTTCGATTTCACATTTTTACACTTTGTATTAAAGAATAAGTTCTATTCGGAAACCACTATTTTATAGTAAAGAATAAGTATCTAAAAATCAAATAAACCACTTACACTGTAATTTGTTTTGTTTTTGTTTAAGTGTTAAAGGAGTTAATGGCGAAAATGGTGGTGGAGAAATTGAAGGCTGCTCTATAGAGAATAAAGCACAAGGACTGCATTCATCTAAAGCAAAAAAAAAAATACATCTAAACATGTACCAAGAGGTGTGGTATGGTATGTAGGTAAATGTGTAGGCTAACGAAAGCAAGGAAAGCGAAATTCAGATTTCTGGGTACTCATAAAATATGCTATAGGTAAATTAAAGAGCTATGGCAAAACACGTAAAATGCGTCCACTAGTAAAATAACAAAAATGTATGTATGTAACCTTTTTCATATACTTGTATTGCCTTGGAAGATGATTTCACCATTATTTCTTCGCGAAGTTCTATCAACTTCCGCTTCCTAAGTATTAACTTCTCAATCTCAATCTTATTCTGAAACAAAATCGTAGATAGTTTAAAAGAAAATAACAGATAGTTAATCCTTCAGTCGAAAAATTAAAAATGTTTACAAAGAACTTAAGAATACTGACAATTTTGTAAGGTAAGTACTAGTTCTTATTATAAAACATGAAATCTAACTACTTCTTTTTACATTATTAGTCATATTATTGCTACTGTATTTATGATATAATTTAATATAAGTTTCAAAATTTCTTATCGATAGCAAATCTTGGATACGGCGGCGGCGGGGGTCAAAAACAATAAAATACATAACCTCTTTCTTTATACGTAAAATTGAAATACCTACATATTGAATAATAAGGTACTCACATTATCTTCGGCTTCCATTGCATGTGAAGTACTATACAACTCACACAAATAAGTGTATTACTACTAAACTAACGTTCAACCAAATATTCAGAACACAATAAACTTTGTAAAATACTTTCGGCTCGTTCACGCTAATTTCGACGGTGAAATGTCAAGTAACATGTCATTTTTCGCGCCATTTCTATTTCTATGTACAGCGGTACAGATAATAATCTATTACCTTAGTCTTATTTACCATCATGATAGTTCATAAACCTTGTCTGCAACAACTAACGATGCTTTACATTTTTTGAAGGTTTCGTGACAACTTAATATACTCGTAAGTTGAATCTGCGGATTTAGTTTAATAACTAAATACTTATATTCAAAAATTTTCAAATATATGTACATTAATTGTGATATCTATAGATATCACAATTAATTTAACTGTCTTCAGTCGGCCATAACTGGATAACTGAAAATGTTTAATTATGTTTAAACATCTGATTTAGACACAAAAAATAACTTTACGAAGAACATAAATCAAAATAAGACTTTAAATCACTTAAATTCGAGTAAATATGAAATTATCAACCACAAACACATATTTGTAAAAAAAAATGTTTATAGATACCTACCTACGCTTTTTTATTATTTAGAATAAAGTTTTATAATATAGGTATACCACCTAGAAATGAGGTTTACCAATGTTTTAATAAAGTTGGTACAAGTATAGGTATTATTATATACCTACATTATACAAAGATAATTATTATCATGTTTCAAGATTCGTAGGTTGTTTATACACAATATAATATCTAATAATATCAACATATAAATTATTAAAATAATAAAATGTTAAATGTACAAATTGAGCTATCAAGTTTCGTGTACTAATAATGTGTGTTTTGGTTAGCGAGCATAACTTAATAAAACGTTATATCAATTATAAATGATTAAAACAAAAAAATGCTAAATGTACATGTTGAGCTATCAAGTTTCGTGTACTAACAATGTGTGTTTTGGTTAGCGAGCGTAACTGGATAAAACGTTATATCAATGTGTGAACAGAATAGACCGGCAATCATTAATTTTACATGTCGTTTTGTTAACTGGTGAACTCGCAAAACTGAGATGTTCCGTTATTACCGAAGGGAAAATCTTACAAAATTATGAATATGTCGGACTGTCAATTTTTTTCCTATAAAAACACAGGCGTAGGAAGCGTCTAAACGAATAAAAAAAAATACATGTATGTCGAGATATCAATGTATTCCCACCAGGCACCGAAATGATGTTGAAGATGACGCTCCAAGAAGTCTCCCAGCAATAACTGCAATTATAAATAAATCTATTGTCACATCAACCTTTCCAGAATTATGGAAAACATCTATAGTAAAACCAATACCTAAGGTACCTCATCCTGTATGCGTTAAAGATCTTAGACCAATCAGCCTGCTACCGTGTTTGTCAAAAATTCTGGAGAAAATAGTTTATAACCAATTAAGGATTTACTTGGAAAACTATAAGATCTTACCTCTTACACAATCCGGGTTTCGACAAGGCCATAGCACCACCACTGCGCTTTTAGATGTAATTAATGATACATTGAACGCTACTGACCAATGTATGGGTACAGTCCTTGTTCTTCTAGATTTTTCACGTACCTTTGATTCTATAAATATTTCTCTCCTTTTATCCAAACTTTCTTATTATGGATGTGACATAGCATCAGTGAAATGGTTCCATAGTTACCTTTCTAACCGGTTTCAATTTGTCCAAATTGATGGTGGTAACAGTCTGGCTAGATCGTCGGCTCGTCAGGTAACCAGGAGTGTCCCTCAGGGATCCATCCTTGGGTCTCTCCTCTTCATTTTGTATAGTGCTGATGTTACTAACCAGATACTTCAATCAAAATTTCACATGTATGCTGACGACCTTCAAATTTATCTCTCTTTTCAACCAAGTGATTGCAATTAAATTTTTGTTAATTGATTATCAATATGTTAATAAAATTAATGAGGATTTAGACAGAAAAGCTAAGTGGGCTTAAGCAAATTCCTTAGTACTAAACCCACACAAATCTAAATATTTAATATTAGGGTCTAAAGCTTGTGTAAATAAAATAGTTACACTAAATCCTTCTATAAATATTGAAGGTTCTCAAATCGAGCGAGTCTCTGAGGCTCGTAATCTGGGAGTAGTCTTTGATGGTCAATTGAACTTTGAGACTCATGTGCTTGATACTGTGCGAAATTGTTTCTACCGTCTCAAACTCCTGTACCGAATTCGGCCGTACCTAACAGTCAATCTGCGCGTTTCTCTCTGTGAATCTCTAGTTTTATCCAAGTTAAACTATGCTGATAGCGTTTATGGTACATGCATACTGGGTAGAACGGAGAAGCTTATACAGCGGGTACAAAACGCATGTGCTCGATTTTGCTACGATATTCCACCGCGGTCACATGTTACACCTTTCTTAAACGCAGGCAACCTTATGAAAATGACTGCGCGCAGGAAGCTTCATTTGGCTACTTTATTATTTGGTATTGTAATGTATAAGACTCCAGGTTATCTCTACAATAAACTTTCGTGGGCACGGGAGGAGCATCAGTATAAAACTAGAGCGTTATCTTTTCTTCTACTTACTCAAAAACATCGCACTATGGCTTTTCGAGGTAGTTTTAAATTTTCTGTCACTCGTTGCTGGAATGTTCTGAAGCCCCCTTTACTCACGTTGAAAAGCCTTCGTATATTCAAAACCAAATTTAAAGAAATACTCTTGAACCAGCAAAAACTTTAGTTATAGTGGCAGATGCTTTGTGTTTTAAGTAGTTATAAAATTCATGCATGTTTACACTTTAGTAATTAATTTAGTTTTGTATCTTAGAATTATTTTAGTTAGTAAATATTTGTATTTGTGTTTTTTAGGTTATATATCAGGCTCCCGATATAGTGGTGGGATGGAATGTGTACCGATTATTAGGTCCAATCCTCGGACCATACTTAGTCTATGGTCTAATCAAACAGATAAACAAACAAGGGATCTGGAAATTTGTTTTGTGTTTAGACGCGCATATGTGGGCTGGTGGAGTAATTTTTTCTTAAATATCTTAAATGTGCAGGCGCGGCTCTGTTACAGTTTTATAATAGTTAGGATATATATATATATATGTATCAGAACAGGTTGATAAGACATCCTGTTCTTTGTGACTGGCATCCGTGACACGAAAACGGAACGCCAGCGCAGGTTTCATGACCTGCATTTCGCTGTGTTGGGGTCTTTTTATAACAAACTTATTGATATTTCTTCCTTTTATTATTTTGTAGAATGTTTGTTGATTTCTTGTTGTACCATTTTATTGTTCGTTTTTTAAATTAATATGTTAATGTGCTTTTATTTGTTGCAATAAAACCATTCTTTCTTTCTTTCTTTACGTACCCTGCATCAGTTCCTTACACCCAATGTACCAACCATGACTCCATCAAGCTTTACAATAAACCACCACGCGCCCAATAAATATGTTTGGCAGCTGTCTCCCGCTACAACCAAAACACACGAGAGTGCTTCACGGTCAGTCACAGGGTAGATAAGGGTACCTACTGACTCTCTCGGGCCCGTCAATAAGTGAGTGCTCCCACTTGGTACCCAACCCTACCAATTGCGCAGCAATAGATGTTATTTGGTTACTTCAATAACTCGGCTCTTACGACACGCATGGGAATGGATGAGGGAATGACACTTTCGGAACACAAATAATTATATAGCAAAAGGCATAATGTTGTACAAATTTTACATGAGACCAGTTTATAAGAACCGGTATACAACTCTGTCAAGAAAGTACCGGGAAAAGATCAATAATACACAAAATTTTTGTTATTCATCCAAATTTATTTTATCACCTTCAAAGTATGCTCCTTCAGAAACGATAGACTTACGCCAACAAATAATCCAATCATCAAAACATTTTTTAAACACTATTTCCTGAATTGAGTTCAGTTTTCGCCGCGAATTCTCCTTTATGTCTTCTACCGATTGAAAACGGGTGCCAAGAAGTAGTAATTTAAGTTTAAGAATATCTGGTGAATATGTTGGTTGCTCGATGGTATTTGTTGAGTGTTTGGACAAAAATTCATTCACAATGATGGCCTTTTGCGAAGGCGCATTATCGTGGTGCAAAATCCAAGAATTTTCTTTCCACAAATCTGGCCTTTTTCATCGAATTTGTTCTCTTAAACGCCGCATAACGCTCAAATAATATTCTTTATTTACCATTTGACCTTCTGGTAAGAATTCACAACACCGCTATAGTCAAAGAAAACAGTCAACAAGACTTTGACTTTTGGTCGACTTTGGCGTGGTTTTTTCGGTTTCGGTTCAGTTGGAATTCGCCACTCCGAAGCTTGTTGACTAGTTTGCATATCAAACTCGTAAACCCACGTCTTGTCACCAGTAACAATGCGTTTCATGAATGTTGGGTCAGAATTGACTCGTTCTAGCATGTCCTCAGCGACTCTCATGCGATTGAGTTTTTGGAGAAAATTCAGGTCTTTTGGGACTAGCCGAGTGGAAACATGTTTCATACCCAAGTGATTATTTAAAATGATACGGATCGACTCGTGAAACACAGAAAGTTCGGCGGCTATCTCTCTCAAAGTTGAATGAGGATTTTCAGTCACTATTTCCTTCACTTTTGCAATGTTAACTTCAGTTGCAGACGTTGATGGCCTACCAGAGTGAGGCAAATCTTCCATCATATCTCGACCGCTTTTAAACGCTTTGTACCACTCATAAAACGCGCGGCGCGGCCGTGTACGGACGTGTTTACGCTGCCCGGTACGATTATTTTCTTTCGCGTTCGGCGTGGCTATAGCCACTGCCCGTTTTCATCGCTATGAGTTCGCAAACACTCGTAGTCAATGAGCTTTTGGCTTTTATCAACCATGCCATCAATTTTATGGACGAGGTCAGCATCTTGCAGATATGTGGATCTACCTTCAAGCAGGAGGAGATAAGTAGTGCCAAGCTGTTGCTGTTCCAATCACTCGGAAAAGTCGACCAGATGCCGTCCCGCCGGAGGGATGGAGGCGAGAAGAGTGTGCAAGACATCATCACGATGCTCAAGACCACCGATCCGGATAACGTGCCTGCTTTCATGGCGAAGGAGCTACATAAGCTACCCCCGTCATGTTCGACCACGTCGATGTCACCAGGTTGCTGAAGGATATAACATATTTAAAAGTGAACCTGGCCGAGTTAAAGTCCAAGCTGGAGGTGTCAAATAACACCATAGGGGAACTACGTACCGAAGTAGAGTTACTGCGTAACGCTGTTTCGGTAAGTAGGTCGCCTGACGCCTCTAATGTGAACACACGACGCGGGGCGCAAAACGTTTCTATCGGCAGTTTTGAGTCGGCGAGGTCCACTACGTCACCCGTAACTGATATTGCATGCGCTGCATCGTGCCCCGCCGCCGTCGCTACATCAATACCGGTTGAAGAAGTGACACCTGCAGGTACATCGACCCCGAAACGTGCCTACGCTACTATCATCGCCACACATAAACCTGCTGTATCTAAACGGCAAGCAGGAAATAGAAAAGGGGACAAGGGCTGCTGTGAATCCACCAAAGTTTTGTAACAGCACAAGATTGACAAGGATGGCTTCATAAAGGTGGAGAAGAAGAAAAAGAGAACACCTCCTTGTCAGAACCAGTGTGGTACCGCGCTGGCAGGACCTAATATGCTTCTGCGTCCAGCGATGAGGACCTACGACGCAGTTGTACGTGTCCCGGCTGCATCACTCCACAAAGGTTGAGGAGATTGTTGAGTATATGCGGGTGAAGACCAGCTGGACTTTGAGGACTGAGAAGCTCGAATCGCGCCACAACACAAACTTCAAGTCGTTCGTGGTGCGAGTTCCAACTCAGCATATTGCGACTTTCTTTAAGGAAGAGTTTTGGCCGAAGGGTGTTGTGTATCGAAGATTTCGCGGAAGGTTACGCGACACCACGCAGCACAATATGACGCCGACACTTCGTGTGTAGTAGTTTTAAGTTTTATTTTATATAGCTTATTTATTAGTTTATAATTAGTTAATATTTATTTATTTATACTTTATTGTACACCATATGCTATATCATTTTAAGGTACAATGCGAAGAAAGACAAAAAAGAAATGTTAAAACCCATAAGTGGTACAGTGGGCGGCCTTATTACTAAAAGTAATTTCTTCCAGGCAACCTTTGGATGGACACAACTTTTAATTGGACAATGGTAGTTGTAGGTGTTGGTACCTATTTATATATATAAATAAAATATAATAAATATGATACATACACTTACATGCAAATACATAAACCTCTGTACAAATAAACTACACCTATATACATACATATAATTATTACACAAACAATGCATAAATATTTATAAAAAAAGAAAAAGAAAATACACATTCAGTGAGGATGAGACCATAGCTTGATGGTATATTAAAATTCATGGTTGCAAGCTCAAATAGTAATTTTTGACCATTATTTTAAATTTAGTTAGGGTCTCTACTCGCCTTATTTCCACTGGCAGAGCATTCCACAGACTAATAGCAGTGATTGTGAAAGATTTGCCAAAAAAGTTGGTAGAATGTAAAGGCATTTTTAACTCCATATTTTCCGATGACCTTAAACATATGTATATTTTTACTTTTTAAACTTTCGCGTTTTATATTCATTACAACACGTTTAACGGGTCTATACGCGCATAAAACTTATCAAAATACTATTATTTTGACTAACCTCGACGTTTCGGCTGAGTTGCACCAGCCGTGGTCACGAGTAGACTGGTGAGAGCAGGTGTTCGTCGGTTATATTGTGTGAAAGTATCTTCAACTACCCTCACTTTCTGACCGCAAAGTATTAAGGTCCCTACACACAACACTAACGGTGTCGACCGGTTTTCTGTGACACAAATCGCGACGCGAACACTTGGCCACTACGGGGTTCCACGATGATGACAATCTAAAACCATCTCCTCGATTGAAATTTCGGTACTTTTTGATTTCTATCGCCTCACGGACCAGCCTTGGGTAGAAATGGCGTTCCGTGGAGAGGATTTTTTTTTCAAAATAATAGTATTTTGATAAGTTTTATGCGCGTATAGACCCGTCAAACGTGTTATAATATGTATATTTTTTATGGGCCGTAGTTGTCTGAAATAAAGGAATAATAATAATAAATAATAAGCACGTGTTTTTGATAAAGTCGATTCACCGTAAGCCTTCTGTAACATTTTCAGTGAATCCGAACACGAAATTCCATTGGCGATGCAAAATTTAAGACAAACTCTTTGTTCGATGTTTTTGTCCATTATGAAATTCGCAATACACACTAGATATGATATACCTAACTAAAAATAGCACTGTATTTAATATAAATAACAGATGCAACTCAAACTCGGCGCCAAAATGGATAACAGTTGTGCCAATCTAACAACAACAAAAAAAATAAAATTTGAATTTGGAACCATAAACAAATCATCCATTCCCAATACTTTCTTGACTGAATGTATGTATATATACATATTATATACTTACATAGTCATGAGTCATTGTCAAGTAAGACGGCATTCAAAATATTCATTGACGTGGTATTTATTTATAATCACTATTTATGGATGTAAATAATGTGAGTCACGTTTTGATAACGATAAGGCGATATATTTCGCAATATTATTTATTTTTAAGGACAAGATATTTATAATAAGAGAAGACGCAGTCGGCATCATATGAGTGGCTAAATGTAATATTTACCTTCAGCGTGATTCGGAAGGTGCTTAATGGTTCCCGGCTCTCAAAGAAAACCTTAGCAGCGACTATAAATTGTCAGATCCTAAATAAAAATCTGACTGATCTTATTCTGAGGTCGCTTGTTGTCTCACAGGTTGGGTTGAGGAGATAGGCACTTTACACAAGTCACTTCGTGCGTTTTTTTGTTTTTTTTAAAGAACTTAATTTATATATATACTATTTTAATAAACTTAAAGAGTTAATTTATTTAAAACGCTAATCCCTGGAATAACCTAGCAAATTCCATGGTTACCTTTTTCTTCGACCGTACGTGTGCCATTAGATGATGGCTCATCACAAATACATTTTTCGATCCACTCTACTCTCTATCTGAGTGTTACAAGATTTGCAGACTTCTAGTGCTAGCTTTAATCCCACCTGAGTAATTATTATTACAGGTCCCGCTGCTATGTTTGTATGAACGATTGTTGGGGTGAGTATATAACTCACCCTATACAAGATACTACTACTAATTGCGAAAGATGGAGCTAGTGTAACTCCCGGGTATGGTGGAGGTCAATTTAGCTGAAATTTAGATCTAGCTTAACTTTTGTCAATGGTGGAATTTTGGAGATTCTGATACACACATAATAACCGCTACTTTACTAGTACAGTGATCTAGAACGCGAGGTTTCCTTCAGAAAAATTGTCAGCATGGATATTTGTCTGGTGGGCTGTAATAGACTCATACTTGCATTACATCTTTAAAAAAATATTTCGTACTCTCTCCAATATTTTTATTATGTATAATAGGACATACTCAAGGTACCATTGCGCGTTCGTTGCCCCGAGCGACGGGGTGTGCGGTTAGGTACATTTTTCCCCGCCTTAACAAAAAATAAATAAAAAAAGGCGTAGCATTACACGCCACTGTAGTAATGTCACACAGTTAGTGGTTCGCCAATACAGGCGGAGAGACGGCACATGATAGGTTTATTAAGTAGGTGTGGGCCCCACACTACCCTGTCCCCTGTTTGTTACCCCGAGCGACGGCTGTGTGATTAGGTACATTTTCTCCCATCACACACCATACCTCTCATTCCCCACGAGCTGATGGAAAAGAGGACAGTAACAGTTCAGGGCTCATAGTCTCACCCCTGTATATTTTTTTTATTGCATGTAGTGGCAGACGATGCGCGGCCCATCTGATGGTAAATGGTAACCGTCCCTCATGGACTCAACTATACCGAGAGTATTGTCAAGCAGCCAAAACGCAACGATGCGCCGGCCGTTCACACGGGAGATGGTGGCACCAACCCGCTTGGGCCCGATACCTAGTGAGTACTCCCACTTGGTACCCAGCCCTACCACCAGTCATGCAATGGATGATAATTGCTTACTTCCCTTAGTAGCCTCATACGACACCCGTGGGAAAGAAGGGGGTGGTGACACTTGTATTCTTAGTCTGTCACCACACTGTATACCCGAAGGCAGAGGTGTATTACACACCCACGGTTTGCCAGCAATGGTTAAGTCCCACGTAATAGGGGGCGAGCCTATTGCCGTCTACCGGGCACATTTACAAACTCCAGGCTGCTACTGAGAATTTTTTATTTTACGACAAAGCAGTTACAGTTTTAGTTTACGGTTCTGGACTACCAGTTTTTTTACTATGGTTAATAAGTAGTTATTGACTTAATGAGCAATGTTTGGATTTTTATTATTCATCTGAAGTACTATTTCACTATACATATAATTTTACTCCCTTACTCCATTCTTACGAAACCTGAGATACGAAATGTAATGACAACGCTGTTTTTTTTTTACTTTCAAATTATTAAATAAATTGTAAAGTTGCATATTCAATTATACAGGATATGATTCCCCAAACTTAAAATGCGTGCATTTGCCTAGACCCCCTACCTAGTTAGATTATCGCCAATTGGTCGCATGACTCCATTCCCAAAAAGGCCAGAATCAAATTTTATTGCCATATATTGCCAGCATGCGATCCCGGATGCGAGCAGAGTATGCCAGGGTTCGAGAACGTTCTATGGCTACTCCAATCGCAAGCGTATAGATAGGAAAAGTTCTAGAATTTAAAATTATGTACCAATGAGCAGGCCCGGGGCAATAGCGCTAGAAAGGGATGGCAATCTAATTGTAGTGGGAAGTACTTACAGAATTAAAATATAAGAATGCCATTCGGGTAGAATTGTTTTCTCAGACTGGGAATTATTGTGTGTGTCGAGGCAGATAACACTGCGTGAATATCGTGGGTTAAGAACTAGAGTAGCGTAAGGCCAAAAACTAAAAAAAAAAATTTTTTTCCCCATTCGCCTTTTTAATTCCTATATTTTTATGTGCCATAAAACTGCAGCGATGTAGTGTGTAGATTGCTTAGTACAAAAATAACGGACCAAATAACATTATTTTTGTTTAGTGCCAAAATGAAGTGTTTCTACTTACAATAATCTTGAAATTATTTTGTCAAAAAAGTTACGAGGACAACGATCGAAACTCGATTTACAGAGCGAATAGGACACCGAAGATGGCTGGAATGTAATCGCTCAAATAACGTATCTTGTCATACGTTTTTAACGCAGAAAGTTTGAATATGTAGCTCCTATTATTATTAAGGCCATTTTAACGGAAGTTCCGTTGCATTACATACATTATTAAACTAATGTACAGCCAAAATGAAGTATGTCAACCATATTTTGAAAAATAAACTTTATAAAATAAAAACGTTTTTTGATTGGCCAAATAGTTACACTATTCTGTAGCCGATAAATAAAGCTTTTTTATTAGTAAAAATCAGATATCTAACTACTATAGATTTTGTCATAAAAGAGCTATAAGATAACGTTAGGTAAATTTGAGTTGTTATTCGGCTCTCCTGTGAAGTTGTCATTTTGCCCTTACGCTACTCTAGTTCTTAACACACGATATATATAAAATATTATTTTTGCCTAGGGCATTTAAAAGTAAAAGGGTGTGACTAGGAGACCCCAGAGCTCCTGGGGTTCCTGGTTACAAGCAAGTGGTTCCTGGTCTCGACCAGATCCTTGTTGGCATCACCTGCGGACTCGATACTGTACGTATCCGGAGCATCGAGACCAGCTCACCGGTCGGGCCTTAAGTGAGGTCACCGAGTTCTTCGGCCGCCACGCGCCAGTCCACGAGACGGGAAGACCGCGCCCCTAAGTTGAGTACCCCGTAGGTGAGGGTCTTGGGGAATACTCCTGAGTTGCGAACCTCCCCCCTGATTTCTCATCTCTATATATTTTTAAATCTCTATTACTATTTTAATTGATTAACTTTTTTGTTAAAATATTATTTTTTACTTAGATTATATTGAATTGGTAAATTTTAATATTTGTCTTTTAATTGTTAGGGATTTTCCCCGTAACACAACGCCATTTCTAATTTTAATATATTTTTTATGACGCAGATTATATCAATCGTTTAGCATAAAAAGCAGAAAATACCTGATATAATCCTTTTGGATTAGATTGCTATCGTAGTGATTGTTATTGATAAAGCATATATATATAGAGCCAGACATCTTTATAATATTATATTAAGCCACCTAAAAACCAACAAATTATTTGTCAAATTTTACGTGTTGGTCAAATTTATTTGATAGTCTGAGGCTTTGCTTGACGTGTTTGTTAAACAAAATACACTCATTATTTGTTGAAAACGTGAAATTTGACAAACACCTTGGTCAAAGAAATTTGATCGTTTACAAGGCGCTTTACGTTGGTGTATAGGTACTAGCGACCCGGCCTAGCTTCGTACAGGTGCAATTTCGTTATAAAGAAAACCTTAAAGATTTTTTAAGAAATACGAGTAGTACGTGTTTAAGTTAATTCTCGATTATGTTATGAATATAAAATTTCTCAACTTAAAAAAAAAATTAGATGAGTTATACATACAAACCTTCACTGAAAAATATATCAAAATGACTTTGAAATTTGTTATCAAAATATTATATATTATAAAAAAAAAGCAGCATCAAACCTGTATCCTCCGAAGGGGTAGGCAGAGGTGTATTCCACACCCACGATTCGCCAGCTATGTTAAGTCCCACGTAATAGGGGGCGAGCCTATTGCTGTCTACCGGGCACATTATATTATATGGTTACAATATTTATTTTATAGTTTAAAGCAGTGACTTTATACTACTTATAGATTTTGTATTCACATCATCATATAGAATGATAACCACTGTAGATACTTACAAGGAGTTTCCGTTGGTTTCTTTGGTTTGTAGTTTATATTTTTTTTATAATTATAGCATTTATGAAGTTATAACTCTTTACTAGTCGACCCATGCGGAATTTTGCAGTTTGATATTTATCGAATCTAATTCGATGTCTATTGAAAATTTTTAAATTGCATATTTAAGAAAATTGTTAGGTACTTTTTAGACCGTGGGTATTTTTCGTCAGTAGCCACGATAAGCTTTAGAATGAGAGAGCCACCATATCTGTACTTTTAAACTATTAGAAAAAAACGGCATTTTAATGTAGCCATCTCTGAACACAAAATATTTTTTTAGAATATTTGTCGGTTTTTTCGGGCATCACGCAAAAACTACGGAATGGATTTTTATGAAACTTTTTTTTGATAGCATGGTAAACGGCTGGTCTGAGGGCCGCAGCCGCGGCGGTCGTCGCCGGCGGTGGAGTGCTGTTGGCGGTGTCGCTTGACATCGCCAACGCATTCAACAGTCTGCCATTCAACTGCATCGGGGAGGCGCTCCGGTATCACGGGGTGCCTGTATACCTGAGGCGGCTAGTGGCAGACTATCTTGAGGGCCGCAGCGTTCTCTATGAGAGCCGTATAGGGGACGTTGTGAGGAGACCCATGTCGTGCGGTGTCCCATAGGGTTCGGTTCTAGGGCCGCTCCTGTGGGACATCGGTTACGACTGGGTGCTACGCTGTCGGCTCCCCCCCGGGCTGGCGGTCATCTGCTATGCGGATGACACGCTGGTCGTGGCCCGGGGTGGAAACTTCGAGGAAGCGGCGTTCCTGGCCACCTTAGGGACCTCGGAGGTGGTCAGGAGGATCGGGGCGCTGGGGCTTAGGGTGGCCCTGGACAAGTCGGAGGCCCTGCTTTTCCATGGGCCCCGACGTCCGCCACCTGCTGGTGCCTCGATCACTGTGGACGGGGTCCAAATTGGGGTGTAGGCCCAGATAAAGTATCTGGGTCTAGTGCTGGACGGACGGTGGCGCTTTCGCGAGCACTTCCGTCAACTGTCCCCAAGGCTCGTCGGTGCGGCGTCCGCCCTTGCACGGCTCATGCCGAATATGGGCGGACCCAACAATGCGTGCCGACGGCTTTACGCGAGGGTGGTCCGGTCGATGGCGCTGTACGGCGCCCCTGTGTGGGCGGGGGCCCTGGACGCACTAAACAGGGCTCTCTTCTGTGGAGGCCACAGAGAGTCGTCGCGTCCAGAGTCATACGCGGATACCGCACGGTGTCGACGGAGGCGGCCTGCGCGTTGGCCGGAACCCCTCCGTGGGACTTGGAGGCGGGAGTGCTCGCCGAGGTGTATCGGCGGGCGTCGCAAGAGCGGGAGGGGGGTGGTCGTCCCCCACCCAGCGTGGTGGCCAGATGGCAGGGCGACGCCCGCCGAGCTGTCATGGCCAGCTGGAGGGCGCGGCTGGAGGCGTCCCGGGCCGGTCTTCGGACCATAGGAGCGCTCCAGCCAGTGCTGGAAGAGTGGGCAGGGCGACGGCACGGAGTCCTTACCTTTCGACTGGTGCAGGTGCTGTCGGGGCACGGTTGCTTTGGCAGATATCTGCACATTGTGGCAAGGAGGGAAGCGACTTCGGGCTGTCACCATTGCGGCTGCGGCGAAGACACGGCGCAGCACACGCTCGAGTCGTGCCCGGCTTGGGCCGAGCAGCGCCGTGAACTCGTCGCGGCAATAGGGGGGGACCTCTCGCTGCCGAGCGTCGTCAGAGCGATGCTTGGCAGCGACAGGAATTGGGCCGCGGTCGCTGCCTTCTGCGAGGATGTCATCTCGCGGAAGGAAGCGGCGGAGAGGGCCAGGGAGGAGGATTCTTCCGCTGACCCAAACCGCCGCCAGCGACCGGGGCGGCGCAGGCGCAGATACTTGCGCCTCATGCCGCCCTAGCTGAGGCTGCGGGTGGATGGACCGGGGAACGTCCGCCACCCGCAAGGCCTCTCGCGATGGTGCGACGCTCCGCGTGCGGATGCGTCGCTCAGTAGAGGGTATCCGAAAGGGTAAGGCGCCGGCGGACCACCGAAGGAATGTAACATGGTTCCAGTGGCCCGCCAATAAAGGCGGAGAGACGGCACACGGCGGGTTTCTTTAGTGGGTGCAGGCCCCACACTACCCTGGTCGTTGCCCCGAACGATAGGGTGTGCGGTTAGGAACATTTTTTCCCGCCATAACAAAAAAAAAATGGTAAACGGCTGGAACATGCTGCATATTTATTGATTACTCGCATATTAAAACTGATAACGAGCCTCAGCAAGCACTAGTAAGTGATCTTCACACGAGAATATATTTCAGATTAAATCATATGGAACTACCGTACAATGAATAAGTTACTGTCATTATACAGATCAGTTAATCCTGACGGAGAACCAATTTGACTAATGGACTTACATGGACATGCCAGCCAACACATCGATCACTTAACGGGAAAACTTTTTGGATTCTACTGTGAGGTACAGTAACGTACATAGTATATTATTTATAGTTGTTTTAGTAATTAATATGTTTTTTGATAAAAATCGGATTGTTATAGGTCATAGAATTCTAAACGGACCTTTAAGGCTCGGTATAGTCTGTGTAAAAGCTCTACATAAATATTTTCAATGTTAAGAATAAACAGTAGTATTGTTAATAGTTTATTTCATAAACCCCCAAGTAAATAAAAATAAACCCTATAAACCTACAAAGTAAAGTACTGATTAACATGTCACGCAATGAAACCGGTATTTTCCTCGGAATGATGTGCGTACAGTAAGTAGATCTTATTATATTAGTATTCACCATAATAACATAATATATACCTATATGATATATTGGTAAATTTTTATATACGAGTATTTTTAGCATTTGACATGCTTAGCACAAAGTGGAAAACATGAAATCGAAAATAACAGTCACGAGCAGGATTTGAAGGCCACGTTAAGTATGAATGTGTTATCGAAATTAGCAGTTGAGAGCAGTTGTTGTGTGGTTCTATAATTATGGCATTTATCTGTTACGTATAAGATACATGAAATATAATTTCATCCATTTATCAGCCTTCTAACGTCCACTGCTGGACATAGGCCTCCCCAAGAGACGCCACAACGAGCGGTCTCGTCATGGGGGATAATGCCGTAATCGCCACGCTTGGCAGGCGGGTTGGCGATCGCAGTGGATGTTATTAATACTCGAGGGAGTGCTGCTGCCCACTCCCTCGGTATTCCCTCAGTCGGCTCTTACGACTCCCGTGGGTAGAGAGGGGTGGGACAATTCTAAAGCCGGCCCCACACGGCACGGTACACGGGTATAATTATTAGATTGCTATTTGAGTACCTACAAACTATCCCTACAAAAAAATATGCCTATGAGAAGATCTCAAAGTAATAAAAAAAATATTTTCCTGTTTCTACGTGAATAATGCTTCGGAAAATGGCTAACACATTTTTGTACTCACAACAGAAATAAATAAGAAAACGTACATACGTCATTTGTATCCAAAATGTAATATTCTTGATCGTAAAGCGTCGAACTATTCAGAGCATCTGTGTTCGGGGAAAAAACATTGAAGCCCTCTTTAGTACCTACGTCCTATTACTGGAGCCAGTTCACGTAGTCATATTTACATCTAATACTGTTGGAAAAAAATAATATATCATTTTTCAAATTCTAAATAATAATATAATAAATATATCATTACAAATATTATAAATGTGAAAGTGAGTTTGTTTTTCATGCTTTCAGGCCGTTAACTGCTATGTATTAAAGATATATACATACCTACGTAAATGTGGCTTGGAACCCCAGAAACCTCTTAATCACATTCCAAACTATATTTCTAGCTTTGCGCGTATATTAATAATAACAGCCTTTACACGCTATTACTGAGATAGATGACAAAATTAATGTTCTGACTCCCTGCGTTTACAGGGCTCTTTGCTACAGTAACTTGTATTAGTGATATTATCACTGGTACAAGTACTGTGTGTTCTACTGCCACGCTTAAACACTCTTACCGCAGTGCGTAAGGAGGGTGCCTAATACTTACAAAGGTTCTAAACGAGAACCTTTGTGAACGATGATATCATACATTCGTGAATTTCTAATACTATCGAAAATATATGGATTTAAAAGCCTTTTAATTTCAAATAATAAATAAATAAATGTTCACGGACATTTCACACAACGTCCTCTGGTCCCAAACTAAGCTTAACGCTTGTGCTATGGGTACCAGATTACGGATATAATACATAATATATTACTTTTTTTGTAAATACATACATATAATAGATAGAAAACGGAAAACACCCAGTCGCAGTACAAATATCTGTGTTCATCACACAAATAATTGTCCTGGGTGGGAATCGATCCCACGACCTCGTGCACGGAATTCGGTTACACTACCGACTACGCTACGAGGCCTGTCATATATATAATATTTATAAAGTAAGATTTTGTTATTCAGTCTTACGCTGAATATGGACAGAACCTCGCTCCTTTATCGCATTATTCTTTGTAATCTTGTACTTCTCTGGACTAAGTATATATTATTATTTCCTTAGATGCTCCATTGTCTAAAATCATGCTGCAACCCTTACAAGTTGAACAAATTGTGCAACTTTTTGTTCAGCCATCTGATGAAGGCCGAGTGTATATTGCTGAAAAAAAAAGTGTTACACAAGCATAAGAAGGATACCGAATAATTTAATGTGAAAATTAATGTGTGTTGGTTTATTGGGTACGCTTTCACGCTGTAACAAGTTAACTGATTGTTATGATTTTTGCATACATATAATAGTTCAGAACCCAGAAAACAACCATAGGTTACTTTCTACGCTGGGCGAGTCCCATGGAATAACTTTTTTTATTGCTAATGATGACAGACGAGCCCAGGCTCATCTGATGGTAAGTGGTAACCGTCGCTCATGGACTTAACTATACTGAGAGTATTGTCAAGCCGCTGCACATCATTTCATTTCTCAGATATGACATGACAGAATAAAGGGCTATCTTCTGCTACAACAAAACACACTCACGTGCTTAATGACCGCTCACACAGGAGACGTTGGTACCCACCCGTTCGGGCCCGATAGCAAGTGAGTACTCTCACTTGGTACCCAGACCTACCACCAGTAATACAATGGTTGATAATTGCTTACTTCCCTTAGTCGCCTCGTACGACATCCGCGGAAAAGGATGGAGGTGACCCTTGTATTCTTAGTCCGTCATCAGATTTAGATAACTCATTATTTAAAGCATATTTGCTGTAGAGTGGCGTATTTGTATTAGGAGTATTAACCCAATTCTGTAGTCCATATTACAACGCAGGATCTAGTACAAAAAAGCAGGACTATAATGCTAAAAGAACGTGTTAAATGATTACAGTATTCTTCAGTGAATATGTCATGTTGGCTCATGATGAGCTGTCTGCACAGACTGAAGAGCTCATCGCTAACAAAGCCTGCATTTGTCCCGCACTCGCTCTGAGCTAGCAATCGCCTAATTGAGATGTCGCGTTGGCGTCGTACTCAGTAGGCTCTAGAATCTATGTCAACGGATTTCAATGTCTGCTGCTGTAGTTGTATGTATAGTTCTACATTTACAATGTTTTACAGAGAAATGTATTCATATATAATGAACTTACTATTTAGGTACTGAAAGATGGATAGATTATATTTATTTATGTATTTTTGTAGCTACTTTAACAAAGTAAACAGTAGGTTTCTAAACAAAAAGATTGTAAAATTCTCGTATATTTATCAATTTGTTATTAATATTGTTATTATATTTTGGCTGGAATTATATGCACATTATTTTAACAATAATTATGTGTGAAATATACAATCATTTCTTAAAAACTTCATAATATATTTTATTAAAACCTTGCCTAAACACAAAGAAGAAGAAAACTTTCTAAGGTTTACTTACAGATCCCATTTTATATTTTCAAAGAAAGGACAATAAAATCAATCCTGTTATGCTTGAATTAAATATCAACCTTACTTATAATCTTTCGAATTTCAATATAAAGAGAAAAGTGAAATAAAAAATAAAGGCAAGGCTCCTCTAGACCGTGGAAAACTTTCGCGACACACTCCAAGTGACCCCAAACTGATCTCGAATGTTTTGTAACTTTGTTATTACTTCAAAACGTTTAATACATATATGGCTACGGAGAAGAGTGCCCCTATTGAAGTTCAGGCCCAATGATAATTGCATATAGGAAAATAAATAAAGGCATTGTTAGATATTACTTCTTGATTTATTGTTTCTTCAGCCCCTTCTCAGTTGCCGTAGTATTACTGGAAGATGTCGGATGTCTTACAATCGGAATATTCTTGGTGTAGTACTCAGACTAACTATAAAATAAAGACACCTAAAGACTAAAGACACCGCATTGTCAACTAAAAAGTGAAGCCACTTTTTTAAAGATGTATGCGTGAAAGTGTTGGCACCGGAAAGAATTAATATCTAAAAATTGGGTAATTTTTTAAAAGTTTTATGTTTAAACCATTAAATAAGTAAAAGTATAAATTAAGTTTACAGCAAATCATATAGGTTATGGCGCTGACGACGTATTCATGTACATAACGTACGTACGAAATCGTCGACTCATTTAGGGTAATTTTTGTAGTGATCAATTAATACATCTAACAAACGAGCTATAAACTACACAAATAACTCCCCAAAATGTAAACACAATATCATCAAAACCTGCTCTCAACTTCCCGGACATCCTTTATAAGTACACATAAACTAAATAGTTCAGTGGGGACTCCCTGCAATCGCATATGCAAATTTGTACGAGTATACATGACACTGGGGGCCAAAGCTGAATACGTTAGCCCCAAAGACTTAATGTTTTCATCCATTAACTGAACCTAGCTGACGTTTATGAAATTCGTGGCCGCGATCCGAACGAGATTACACGGGCTAGCTAACATGTTTCCCTTCGTAAGGATGGCAGGTTTATAGTAACAGGTGACAGGGAATTCATAGTAATATATATAGTATTTTATTGGTGGCAGACGAGTTGCGGCGTTCTTGATGGTAAATGGTAACCGTTGCTCATGGACTCAACTATACCGAGAGTATTGTCAAGCCGCTGCTCACAATTTTATTTCACAGATATGAACAGAAGATTAAACGGCTATCTCCTGCTACAACCAAAACACCGATGTGCTTCATGGCTGATCACGCAAGAGGTGGTGGTACGAACCTGCTCGGGCCCGATAGCGAGTGAGTACTCCGACTCGGTACACATTTCGGTACAATTCATGATAATTGCTTACTTCCCTTAGTCGCATCGTACGACACCCGTGGGAAAGAATGGGGTGGTGACACTTGTATTCTAAAATAGCTGCTATCTGCTACTTCTACTGCATGGAATTTAGTAATTTTCTTTTTTCGTGCGAAACCCTATGGACTACCTATGTTTTTTTCTAAATAAAAGTAGCCTAGGTTACTTCTTAAAACATCTGCTCTCTGCCAGTGAAAGTCCTGTTCAAATAAGTCAAGCTGTCTGGAACAGACAGACATACAATAACATTAAAAATTGGCATTTTGTAATAAGTAACGTAGGTATATAATTTTATATTATGCAATTAGTAAAAAGCTATTATTTAGGTATTATAACAGACACCTATTTCATTTATTTGTATTGATGTGTATCTCATGTGTGCTTTTCCTCCTGTAATAACGAATGTTTTCCGTGGCATAGCTATTTTTAATAGAGATAATTAATATAATCTAGAGTAAGGTATCCATATTCTGAAGTGATTAATAATAATATACATTATGACTGAGCTAAGTAGACAGATGGTGCCATCACCATTGTATACACTGGCCATTCTTAAGATATAAAGCTATAGACTATATAACATACTTATTTAATACACGTAAATTTGTTACATATTCATTGCAGTAGCGCGACGTAGGATCCCTCTTTTTTTGTTAAGGCGGGAAAAATGTACCTAACCGCACAGCTCATCTTTCGGGGCAACAAACCGGTTAGTGTGAACTCTCACCCACTAAATAAGCGCACCATGTTCTGTGCATGCCTGTTTTGGCGGATCACTGGAACTGTATTATATTACTTCAGTGGCGGGTTTAGGGTGAAGCCCCAGCGCCCAGATCCTCCTGACCACCTCCGAGGTCCCTAAGGTGGCCAGGAACGCCGCGATGTAGGACCCCTGGGAATGTATATTTTTGCCTCAGTCAATCCCACGGATAGTTAGAAGAAATAAGTGTTTTAAACTTCCAAAATCTTTTTTTCTACTTAATAATTCATTATTTTAAGAGCCTAGAAATACTTCTTACTAATAACTATTTTAAAGGTGAAAGTGCATTTGTTCGTTTGTTACACTTCCATATCGTAACTGCTTAAACGATTATCATGAAATTGAGCATACGTATAGTACTCAGAAAACTACTTTATTGCCGGAAAAATGGATGGTTCCTACAGGAATAGTTATTTTTCTGTAGAAATAATTAATGTGCCGTAGAGTGACGTATTATTATAATAAAGTCCACGCGTGTGAACTTACGGACTGAATCTAATGAGAAATAATTTGAAAAGTAAGTATAGAGCTGCAATATCATTTGGTATGAATCCTAATTGTAATATTAAGTTTAACTGATCGTAACGTTTTCAAAAACATCTGTACGATGCTAGAAAATTCAGAGAAAGTTAATTGCCAATTTGGAAACACCTCGAGCTATCGCACGCGCGCTGTCAAATTTCATTCTAACTTTTGGTGTACTGCAACCATTTTAAAGTCTAAAAGGTTGCAGTTTCCTCTACCATATCGTGGTGGTTCCATCAAAAATGAAGCAAATTTATTTTAGCGACATTTCTTTATAATTATTATAATCAAAGTTGTTCAAAGTACTTATAATAACAACAAAATATTAACTAAAAACATTTCTTGACAGCCCTATTACCTCGCTCGTTACCTAGATGATGGCACCTCAGGCGTTTGTTACATCTTGCGACACAACCACTCATATTAGATCCCTGATTAAACATCACCTGGACCATTACATACCCAAATATATAACAAACGAAGCAGTAAGGAGAGATCAAGTTAAACTGGGTCATATAAAACTGCTAAACCGTATTTGCTAATGGAATACAGATGTGTAGATGAACAACATTCTGCGGGCTACCGTAAATACGAACACCTTGTTCCTACATTATACCATCACGTATAGCTTTCATATTATCGTATTACAAAGTTACATTGAGATATAGAATATATAGTACCATTAATAAGCATCGTTTACACTAAGGTTAGGTACAGTACAGTGAATTTTAAAATGTAGTAGACACTGAAATATACATAGTGAATTATATTTAGGCTTCCTTTTTTATTTATTCTACATCAAAAATATAGCATCACGCCTCTATTCCCCGAAGGGGTAGGCAGAGGTGTATTACGCACCCACGGTTCACCATCGATGTTGAAGTCCCACGTAATAGGGGGCTGCCTCGGTGGTGTAGCGGTAGTGTATGCGACTACTAATCATGAGGTCTCGGGTTCGATCCCCGGGTCGGGCAATGTTATTGAGCTTTTTCCTAAAAAGAAAAATTGTCAGTAGCATTCCGGAGTTTGGAAATGTGCCCGATAGACGTCAATAGGCTCGCCCCCTATTACGTGGGACTTAAACATAGCTGGCGAGTCGTTGGTGTGTAATACACCTCTGCCTACCCCTTCGGGGAATACAGGCGTGATGTTATGTTTGTTTTGTTGTGTTATAAGTAAATATGGAAGTATTTAAGTCGGGCCTCGTGGCGTAGTCGGTAGTGTAACCGACTTCCGTGCACGAGGTCGTGGGTTCGATTCCCACTCAGGACAATTATTTGTGTAATGAACACAGATATTTGTACTGTGTCTGGGTGTTTTCTATCTATTACATATATGTACGTATTTACAAAAAAAAAGTAGTATAATATGTATTATATTCGTAATCTGGTACCCATAGCACAAGCGTTAAGCTTACTTTGGGACCAGAGGACGTTGTGTGAAATGTCCGTGAATATTTATTTGTTTAAATTTTAGTATTTGACAGACCAGTTTTTACATTAGGCTACGGCCGCCTGATTAAGAGACTAGGAAAAGTAGAAATTTAATCAAATAAAGGCCATCTTTTTCTTTTACTACTAGGGTGGTTAATAAGCATACGGTTCGCCTGATGGTAAGTGCTTGGTCTATATACGCTAACAATACCAGAGATATAACTTGCGCGTTGCCAAGGGAAAGGACGAGGATAGAGAGGAATTGATGCAGTGGACAGTGTAAAGAATATGAAGGAGATGAGGAAAGGGTTTGGTCTTCGACGCTCTCACTCCCCATGAGAAACACAACAGTAGGAGTATCTACTGTAGCTTTACGACGATCTGCTGTGATATGGTGGTACTTCCTCAGTTAAGCCCGGTTAACTCAAGGTATGAGAAGCAAAGGTTTACCGCTGGAGAACCATCTGACGTCAATAAATAAAAACTGAAATGCTATTTGTAAAATACAGATGAAGCCTTTCTAAAAAATATTTGTTTTAGGGCCACTTGCGCGGAAATTTTGAGATAATGAAATACCTTTGGGTTTACTAACTTAGGTTACACAAATAAATATCTAATTCAAAATTTCTCTTGCACGTAAGAAAAATCACGCAGGTTTTACTAACCTCGTTCCGCTTACATCCAGCCAAATACAAAAGGGATGAATGATGAACGACACAAGTATTCTTCTCTCTCTCTCACACAACAGTTACTTGCATAACTCTTTGTTTAATGTCACATTTGAATTGACGCCATGTGTTTTTGGTAGTTTATATTGAATGGCGATATGTCATTATGTCAAATTATTGTTTGTTTACTCTCGTTGTGACAATATATCTGTATTATTTTGTGAAATGTGAAGGAAATCTTATATATGTGGCCCTATTTTAACAAGTGGGAGCAGTTTACTTCTTTGTGATATACCTAATAACCAAATATAGGTAAACATGTTATTGGTATAAATAAGAAACTGCTGGTGCTATCCTGAACTGACCGGGCCCTGTAGATAAGTGGCATCGTAGACGATGTACCTACCTACTACATGTAGCGAAGTGGCATAAATGCTAGTAGAACAGAATGAAATAGAAGAATAGAAGAATTATTCTAATAATCAATCTATGTGATTGACATAAGATTACGACGACATAATAAGCATATCCCGTTGTCTAGGGGGGCTGAACACACATGAACACATCATCAGAATCCAAAAAGTCACTCATCAAGACAATAAAAATAAACGATGCAATGTTATTCTGTTGTTGTTTTTTAAATACAAAACGTAAACTAGCATAGACTTACTATTTTGACGTAATAAACTCAGAGATAGACATTTAACCCTCCAACTTTAGCGGGTTTAATAGTTAATTATTTTACGCATGGTATAGTGTTAACTCTTAGCAGTGCAAGCAAAAATAATTATTTAGCCCTGCGTTAACTCTGGAACTTGCGCATACATTAACTCTGGAACTTGCGCAAGTGGGCCTAAAGAGGTATAGTTCCATTCGACGCACCATTCCATTTTGAAACTTAAATACAGGCTGTCAAATAAAATTAGATAAAATATCTATAACTTTGAATATATTACATCTTATGAAAAACCTTTTCTAATTACAAATTACAACCCTTTTAGCATTAACTTTATAATATTTGAGAATGGCAGGTGTATTGTAAATACCCTTACAAAACTTTTACTGACAGACTGAAGACTTTTACTAAAGAGTTAAGAGGTGCTTTTCTAACAGTATACTATGGCAGACCCTTTCTGATGCGGTGATGCGAAAACACAAGCCGACAGAAGGGGCTTGTGTTTGACTCCTCATTTGCGCAAAACAAGATAATTCCCTTGAAATTATTCAAATACACACAGTTATAAACATTGTCAATCTATGTTACCGAGTCTGTTAGCAACATTATAAATCACCGAGATATTGTCTATTTTTAAAACTTCCCAGTATAGTCTTATTTTAGAAATTAGATATTATTAACTTCACATAACTGTCACGTGAATTTTATTTAATTATTATTATTACTGGCATATAGGCTTTCTTAGGGAATTTTCAATTGAGAATTTAATTCTGCTTTATTCATTAGGTATTTTTTTATAATTCTGATCTCATAAAATAAATCTGAAAGACTACCTTTCAATTGAAACGTGCTTTGAGCATGATAGTAATTTATAAATTGTAAAAATATGCGTTTATGTATAGCATGTATAAAGAAAACCTCTGAAAATGATTATAGTTTCAGTTAAGTGTACAATAGAGCGTTAATATGAAAGAAACATAACTACATATTCTACCAACTTATAATGTCAACAGAATTGTTTTACACTCAAAAAACTGAAGGCTTATATTATTCTAAACTCATACTAAGGAGTTTAAAATCAAATACATTATCCTTTTACCATCGATTTATGCTATTTACCAGCTTAATAACTTTTAACTGCCTCGGTGGTGTAGCGGTAGTATATGCGACTGCTAATCATGAGGTTTCGGGTTCGATCCCCGGGTCGGGCAATGCTATTGGGCTTTTTCCTAAAAAGAAAAATTCTCAGTAGCCCCGGAGTTTGGAAATGTGCCCGGTAGACGTCAATAGGCTCGCCCCCTATTACGTGGGACTTAAACATAGCTGGCGAGTCGTGGGTGTGTAATATACCTCTGCCTACCCCTTCGGGGAGTACAAGCGTGATGTTATGATTTTTTTTGTACAAACTTCAATAAAACAAATGGTATTTTAAACATTATTTCGGAAATTCTTAATTTGAAGTTCGTCAATTTGCCCGCCTGTACATCATGCATACCTTCAAACTTAAAGACGCGTGGCTGGGAGCCAGGAACCGTTTAATTAGACAGTTATACGTAATAGAGAGGGACTTGATACTTCACAAGTGGCCAACATTGAATTAACTATTAAATCTTATACTGTGTGTGTGGAATACTTTGAAACTTAAGTTTATAAACGGAGGCACAATCGTTCGGTACCTTTGGCGAAAATTTTAAATGAAAATCAAGCTGGTTGCTTTTATATTTTCCTGGTTTGTGCAGCTGTAAAACATTTATGAGTCCATCCATCTACCGTCAAACGAAACTATCCTGAATTGCTACGGATATGAAGTCTCAATGAAAATTCAATAAACACCAGCTTTGAGACCTTCCAAACAGATGTCGACAAAATAAAACGGATGTAGGAAGGGATTCATTAAATTTGCCTCAAATATGTACACACTATACATAACAAGTCAAATTACAAAACAAGTTTAATCTATTTATAATTCTAACATGTCTTCAGAACAATTTGATTACCATGAACCGAATACGATGTTCTTTATTCATAAAAGTCGAATTGATAAACAAAACAGTTGATATCTCTATCAAAAAGAAAAGTTAAACTCGCTAGAAAACATTTCAGTCTTGAAATATCCATGCGTAAAGTTTTTCTATGGGGTAAAAGCTGGAAACAGCATTCGACATGCACTTTGGAAAATCGAACCCTAACGTTACAATAAAGTGAGGGGATACTAAACGGGAGAGTCCAAGCGGAAGTGACGTTGCAGGTAGATAATAACCGTGGTTGGGTGTGCCACCCTAGCATTGTGCAGCTTCCGGTCCGCGCGGGGCTCTGACAACGATAATCTTCGACGTACGTAATTTTGAAATTGGACAGGGCAGTGTATAGAGTATTATTGCTATTATTTGTAATTATGAAAATGTTATATCATTTAATTGTAATCGCATTAAAATATCAAAAAAATACCTATGTGCAAGCCCCTCCAGGCATTTTTTGTAGTTTTAGCTCCTTTTTACTATTAATTTATTTTTCTACTTAAGTTATGTTTTAAATTCTCCATATAATAACAATAGATAAACAATAGATAACTGTCAACAATCGCGTCTCATGCGTTTGTCCGTGTGGTGAAGGACTAAGAATACAAGTGTCACCACCCCATTCTTTCCCACGGGTGTCGTGTGAGGCGACTAAGGGAAGTAAGCAATTATCATCCATTGGACGACTGGTGGTGGGGCTGGGTGCCGGGTGGGAGTGCTTACTTGGTGTCTGGCCCGAGCGGGTTGGTACCATCATCTCCCGTGTGACCGGCCATGGGGCACATCGTTGCGTTTTGGCTGTAGCGGGAGATAGCCGTTTGTATTTCATTTCATCTCTGTGAAATGAATTGGTGAGCGGGGCTTGACGATGCTCTTGGTATAGTCGAGTCCATGGGCGACAGTTGCCATTTACCATCGGATGGACCGTGGCTCGTCAGCAATAAAAAATATTAAAAAAAACTCAACTATACTAAGAATAATATCAAGCCGCTCACCATTTTACGTTCGCGAAATGAAAGAATGAATATCTAGCTATGTTTTACTACAACCAAAACACATTGTGATACTTCATGACCGGACACACGGGAGACGCTGGTACTGACCCGCTCGGGCCCGATAACAAGGGAGTAGGTACTCCCATGTGGGACCCAATCCTATAATGTCCTACTTACTTGAACCGCCTTTTATGACCCCATGGAAAAGAAGTCTTAGTCCACCACCACACGGAGAACTTAAGAATGCTGACACAAAATATGAATACATATTCGTGTACATAATACAAACACAGATCGATCATAGAGCGCTCTACAATAATATAAATATTGTATATGGCTACTCTGCTTCTTTCACAAATCTCAGCACCCTTCGCAATTCGGCAACATGACCTCCGCGCCCCGTAAACATTCGAACACCTGGGCTCCATACCTCTTAAGTACACTCTCAACAAAACAAGCTAATGAAACATAAACACTGCCACTACAGGCTTACGATAACTTAGCGTTGAGCACTTTTTCTAGACAATTAAATCTTTTAAGGGCATTACTTTGTGCTAGGTGTCGTAAAAATATGATAGGTACACGTTGGCATTCTCTATCACAAGTGAAAGGTAATATTTAACAGGGTATGAGTATAGTATTACCATCTGTGTTTCATTAAAATGGAGTAATCTACTACTTCATCTTTCAAATTATTGTTTTACAAAATTATTTTACTATTTAAATACGTAATTATATATATTACATTAAAAGACGGTTTGCTTATCAAGATTTACTGTTTCTTTTTATCCCCTCCCAAGCAGTAACTCCATTTGCTTGGATTTTCTTTGAGTTGCGACCAGAAGCTATCATAAAAATGTCTCATGAATATAAATAAAAACAAACAAACTCAAAGCTGAAGGGGCTCTAATGCGCGCTTCTCTGCAGTAGTTGACACAGTAAATACTATCAAAACTCGCCAGCGCTTACTTTTGCAAGAATAAAATTAATTTTGTAAACTCTCAACCCGTTAATAACTATAATCTAACGACGCGCACACATTTTGCGGTTTTAATTTTTTTACAAAAACATTCGCATCCTCCACTGGTATAGTCTGTACATTGGGCGCGATATTTATGATGTGTTATGATACCTCCATATCTGCGACTTTCCACGCACTTCCACAACATTGAACAGCCATAAACTAAAAGCAAAAAGGGATACTACAGACCGTTCTATAAAATGCATCAGTTTTGGACCCTTTGCTGTAGCAATTTAAAAATAAACTACAATACTATCTTTATGAAAAATGTGTATTGGTAAGTGTATAGTTAAAAATATTGTTTATTTTCTTACTGGTTTATTAGCGTAATGAAAAACGATATACTTAGAATCTATCTATTCTATACTATTATAAAATTGTAGCAGAGCTTTGTTCAATATATTTAAAAGTGACTGTTTCTGTTAGGTTATTTAGGCGTCTCTGAACACATTTTACTTTTAATTGTGACCTGTGAGTCTGTTTGTTGGTTCACACATCAAGCAAATTCTTATTTGTTTGAAAGCTCTTAAATAGACTTAAACATTAGTATACGTTTTATTCGCCTATTATATCGGGAACTTGAGATCTAACCTAAAAACAAAAGCTAGCCTTATTGAAAAATTAATAGAGGCTGAATGATTCAACATAAATCTTACAGGAAATGAGTGTAGTGTACTTTGCTCTAATTGAAACTAAGGATAAATAAAGCGTTTCCTCGTATGATATCCATTTTATTGGACGGAAATAGCGAAAATGGTTCATAATAAAACAATGTCATAATTATCCCTCATAATTATTTTAAATCTTAAATAAAACTAAAATTATTTTCTTTTTATCTGTATTAGCTCACATTCCTGGCAATGTTTAAGGACTGAAATACTGAAATTATCAAATTACTTCTCAAGAAATAATCTGACCGAAACTGTATATGAGCGAGGCATGTCACAATTAAAGTCGCTTTTACCGTCAGACTTTGCGATTGTACAAACGTATTCATGAACATTGGACCAAACAAAACATAACTTCAGTTGTTTCCGTGGAGACTAGACCAAATTGCTCTGATAATGAACAAAACAACGGTGCACAACAGCGAGTTGGCATTCGCTAATTGATCTTGTGAAGCGACCAGTGACTCGAATGAAATGACATCTACGTTCTCTTTGCTTAGAATAAGGTGGTTAATACAATAATTTATTTTGTAGAGAAGCTTACTGACTAATAAATAATACATGTAAGTCATGAATAGTAAAGGTAATTTTTGTTCCTAATTACCAGCTTCTGTATATAGATGTTTATATATATATGACTAGCCTTTGCCCGCGGCTACGCCGCAGTCAAACGCTAGTTTTTGGGTCATGTCTCAGGTTCCCGATATAGTAGCGGGATACAATGTCAGAGTGTCAGTTTTTAAGTGTAATTAAGAGCTATCAAATAAAATAAGTTGCATAAAATCCGTTTAGTAGTTTTTGCGTGATGCGCGAACAAACAAACAGATAAACAGACCAACAGACAAAAATTCTAAAAAAAAATAGTTTGTGTTTAGACACGCCTATATAGCCTATTACAATCATTTTTTCCTCAAATATTTTAAGTGTACAGGCACAGCTCTGTTACAGCTTAATAGTATAGATACATGACAGAAAAAAAGAATATACGAATGCTGATAGAGTGATATTTGACAAACTGATAAAAAAAACAAAGAAGATAAGTACAGAATCAGTAATACAAACAATAATAAAATATAGGTAACCGATGTGTTGCCTCCCTAAAGAAGTTTGCATATTATATAATTCTTATACATTTTACAATAAGTATAATAATGTATATTAGAAAACTTTTACTCATCTGTTTTTTCTACTGATTCTCTTTTGTTATTAATTAACAACAAGCTTTTACCACAACCAATAAAACAATGTAAAATTAGGAAAAATAATGTTGGGTATCAAATTCTGATATTCTTATCTCAACTTTTCAATAATAATTATTGGGTAATTTCGACCATCAAGCGAATGCTAATAAGCAACGCAGTGTCACGCCTGTATTCCCGAAGGAGTAGGCAGAGGTGTATTTTATACACCCACGGTTTGCCAATTATCTGCATAATTCGTATTGGTATTGTATAAAAAGAGAAATAAAGAGCTTTTTTTGGGATTAGCTGATGGTAAATGGTAACTGCCACTCATAGACTGAACAATACTATGACTATTGCCGAGCCGGTGCTCACCTTTTACATTTAGCGAGTGGGAAATTAATGAATAGATGGCTATCTCCGGCTACAAGCAAACCACACCGAAGTGCTTCACTGTCGGTCACACGGCAGATGGTGATACCGTACCTCTCGAGCCCCATAATAACTGAGTACTTCCATACTCCCCCTTAGTACCCAACTTTACCACCAGTAATGCAATTAATAATAACTGCTTATTTGATTTGATTTTAGCGGGAATTAATTTATAAACGTGAAAGAATGGGTGACACTTATATACTTAGTTCATCATCACACGGATAGGCTTATATGTATATTGAATCGACCTATTTTTATTTTAAATAACACCCAATCCTATACAGAGCTATTCAGTGCACTCAATGCCTGTGAGTACAATATTCTACGTAATCCTTATTAAAATTCAGGATAAGCTTTTAAGTTTCTGCATCGACCCAATGTGATTAAGTGATACCCCTTTAATGCAAATTTTGTATATAAAGGTACCTAAACAGTAAATTTAGAGTAGAATACAGTTATTTTGATCTTTTAATGTTTATTTTAAATTTGAAATCCTCGGCTGTCTATCAGCCATTGGGACATCTGCTCGAGACTGAATTGGCAAAGCATCTGGTTTCTTATATTAGTTTATTATCTATGGCGTCTGGAATGGTTTTCCAGAAGAGGCAGGTTCCAAGTCTTGTAAACTAATATCGATGCTTCTCAATCAAAATCACTATCACAATTAGCTGCTTCAATTACTTACAGACGGGCCTCGTGGCGTGGTCGGTAGTGTAACCGACTTCCGTGCACGAGGTCGTGGGTTCGATTCCTACTCAGGACAATTATTTATGTGATGAACATAGATATTTGTACTGCGTCTGGGTGTTTTCTATCTATTTGTATTTACAAAAAAAAAGTAATATATGTATTATATCCCTAATCTGGTACCCATAGCACAAGCGTTAAGCTTAGTTTGGGACCAGAGGACGTTATGTGAAATGTCCGTGAATATTTATAATAAATTAATTAATCTATCTATCTATACTATTATAAAACTATAACACAGCTATGTCTGTACATTTAAGATATTTGAGAAAAAATGTCTGTAATAGGCTATATAGGCGTATGTAAACACAAAACGTTTTTTTTTAGATTTTTGTCTGTTTGTCTGTTAGTTTGTCTGTTTGTTTGTTCGCGCATCACGCAAATACTATTGAACGGATTTTAATGCAACATTTTTTGTTTGATAGCTCTTGACTAGACTTAACAACTGGTACTTTTTATCCCGCTACTATATCGGGAAGTTAAGATATAACCTAAAAACTAGCTTTTGGCTGCGGCAGAGTCGCGGGTAAAGGCTAGTAATTAATATTAATAATTATTTTAGTGTAACACACAATTTTAATTTTATGCAATCACGCTTCATTGGAAACTAATTTTATTTAAGATTGACATAGATATACCTATTTTTTTGTTAAGGCGGGAAGAAAATGTACCTAACGCACATCCCGTTGTTCGGGGCAACAAACCGGGTAGTGTGGGGCCCTCACCCACTAAGTAAGCCCTCCGTGTGCCATCTCTCCGCCTGTATTGGCGGGCCACTGGAACTACTCATATGTTACATTACTTCAGTGGTCCGCCGGCGGGACATAGGTATACCCATCAAAGTAGGTGTGCGCCAGCTTGTCATCAGCAGCAGTGATATATTTTCTCATTTCTATATTACGATTTCCAGAGTTCCTTAAAACACTTGTGTGTTATTTGTTATATGAACTTTAACAACCACAAAGTTCTTGACAGGTAATAAACACAATTTGCGCGAAAAAAATTCTGCCTATTATCACATAGGTATATGAAAGGCACGTAGACCAGAGCGTCACGTACCAAAACCTGAACTATCCTAATCAGATACTATTATGTATTCCCGGTACCTTGTACGAACAAATCGTAGCCACGATTAAATGTAGGTTGTGACTTTCTTACTTTGTGACATTTGATTAGCCTAAATGTGTGATTTCTATTACAAACATACATACATACAGTACATATATAATATATTCAAGCTGATTAGATAGAGATATGTAAATAACAATGCTATGCCTTCAAAGATTTCATTGCACTCTGTAGTTATACAAGTCGGGAGGACTAATTTCCAATTAAAGCAGAATTATGATTTTGAAATTTATATTTTAAATTAGGATTTTTGTGGTCCACAATTCTAAATTCTTTCTTTCTTTCTTTAATTTTTTAATAACCATACAATTTCACGGCCACATAGTACACCCAGACTTAGAACAACCAATTGTGGATCACACAAAGAGTTGTCATGTGTGGGAATCAACACAACATTCGGGCGGGACCGAGCTATCTACACTATAAAAATCCAATAGATATCGCGTCAGCCCAAAAAAACCGTCTAGGTAAATAACAGCGCACTTGATAAGTGAGCTCTTATTTTGTTTAGTTCAAAAAGTACTTATTTGTTGCTAATTAAGCTTGATTTCACAGTATATGTTCTTTTTCTTTTCACTTTTAAGTGGCAGTAGAAAATTATTGCGATTTTGTGAGGAATGATCGTAAATATAAGATAATATTTTAGATTTGTGACTTTATTACTAAGTGTGCCATGATTATAATTAGGTTGAACTTAAAACAGTTTTAAAACCTTTGTCTCAATTCGTTAGTAAACAGATGTAGCTGTATATTTTGTTCATGACACTATATCTGTGTTGGTATTGATGATCGAAGAATATATCCGTAAACAATGTAATTATCTAGTAAATGTACAAAAGCATAAATTACATTTACAATCCTTTGAGAAATTTCTCCTTTAAGTAAACAGGTTCATAAATACCTGGCGAGGCAAGCGTTCCAATGTTCAATAGAAGATTAATTGATGCTACTAATAACATCACGGTACAATGTACAAGATCCATCATGGCTTTCTAACCGCAAAGCTAAGCAATTAACCATCTAACAATATAAATGGCATTTGATACCTTTGGGGTTAACATTTATCTTATTTAAGTGATTTTAGCTCTCTTATAAATTAGAAAATTTGCCTTAAAATGTTTTGATAATTTTCACAATGCGTATGTTTTTTTAAAAATAGTTTCTGAATCAAACATATCATCAGTAGCAGCACGAAGTTTGGAAATGTGCCTGGTAGACGGCAATAGGCTCTCCCCCTATTATGTGGGACTTAAACATAGTTGGAGAACCGTGGGCGTGTAATACAACTCTGCCTATCTCTTCAAGGATACAGTCATGATGCTATACTATGTTAAATCGAATAATAGACTCCATTGAAAAGAAGGTTTTTCATATATTTTGTTTTACTTATAAAGACAACACCTGCTCTAGGACTTTAACGAAAGGGTGGTACTCTTTCACGAAACCACTAATGTCACATAGTTCCAGTTGCTCGCTAATAAATGCGGAGAGTCGGTACGCGGCTGGTTTATTTATTGGGTGAGGGCTCTATACTACTCTGTTCGTGTTTCAACGATGGGGTGTAATTCTTCAAAATTTTCATAGGACGTGTACAAATATTCAAAGAATTTTACCGGATCATTCTTCAGGACCAAGGAATAAGTGTAGAAATTCACCACAACGTCGTCTTTTCTTGCTTAAATCGTGAACCCAGACTGTATGTTTGCGACGTTTATTATTTTCTTGTTCCTCATCGAACAACATTAATAAATATAATTCCCCATCGGAGTTATCCATTGTCGCACTACCATAAGCTCGCTTGTCATACGTACGACTAACTGTAAAAATCCGCCGATGCAGCGCGGCTCGCCCTGTACGAGTATAGTGAACGCAGTACGCAAAAATGCTCGCCGCACCGTTGCGGCCCGACCCGCCTCAAATCGACGCTTAGCTTTATACTTTGCGGTCAGAAAGTGAGGGTAGTTGAAGATACGCCCACACAATATATCCGACGAACATCTGCTCTCACCAGTCAGTTTTAAATGTAAATCTTTATACTACAAAAATGAAATTATAGAATTATTAGACAATTTATCAGCAAAAATCAGCATGTGGAAAAGAAAAAATAAACCCATCTTAGTTAATACTCATAATATGTTTAAACATTCACAAGTCGCGGTCAGCAAACAGTTAGAAATGTTTGCGTTTCAGACATGGATCAGCTTAATAGATTTATCCACAATTATTAATTATAACTTAAATATAATAGATCAAGCTAAAAAATTATATAATAAGTTAGTTATAAATAAATTATGCATTTTGTTTTTATTTAGGGAGTATTCCAACCAAAATAATTTTTTTACTGATGGTTCTAGGAATAACAATGAAGGGGGTGCAGCCTTTCTAGATCCACAAGCCGATTCATCTGCATGTTTTAAAATAGATGCCAAAGTATACATTATGTAATTATGTATATAGAATTAATAGCCATAAGTGAAGCTCTTTCGTACATAAACTCGATAAATTTCGACAAATTCGTAATCTTAAGTGATTCGAAAAGTGCACTACAGCATATTGCTCGTTGTATCTCGACGATTCGAGGAACACCGATAGCATACAAAATAATAGGTCAAATTATAGACCTGCAGCAAAATTCTAAAACAATTAAACTTCAGTGGATCCCCTCACATATCGGTATAATTCATAATGAGAATGTAGACATACTGGCGAGAAAGCCATGCGACGAGAGTATCCCCACAAACATTCAAACTTATTATACTGATTGTCTATATTTGATAAGAAATAACTGCTATAACCTATGGAAAGAATATTTTGATGAGAGGTCTCTGGACAAGGGCATTTGGTATAGGACTATACAGCCAGAACCTTTAAATACGTCTTGGATCGATACCTGTTCGTTAAGCAGGCCAAATATTGTCAATGCTCTAAGACTTCGCTCGGGGCATATTCCAACTAGAAAGCTTACGTATCTCATGGGTTTGGTACCATCTCCTAATTGTGAAATATGTGGGGTCATAGAGGATGTCCACCACGTATTGTTGGAGTGTGTCCGAAATGACAATTTAAGGAGAACGTTATTAAGGATTCATAAATTTCATACTGGACTATGTAATAGTGTTTTGGCCTCTCCACTTTCCGAAGAGTCTATGAAACTGTACAAATTATATAATAATTTCATGTCAACTTTTTAGATTGGTACCTACCTATTCTTTAATATTTTATGTAATTTTAATATTTATAGTTTGTACTTAACGGAGTGACATCGTCATGTTGACGAAGCTCCTTAAATAAGAATAAAAAAAAATTAAAAAACTTAGTTATATTTAAGTAGGGCAATATAAAACTATATAAATTAAAATGAGTTCGTTTCAGAACACAAAGTCCGAAAGTGATTTATTTCAGTTTACGAAAGTCATTCCACATGTCCTACAACTTACAATAAATATTTAAATATTATTTTATAATAATTTAAATAAAGTTTGCATAATAATGATCAAATTCAGACATACATAAAAGCAAAATAAAGTTTAATACGTATATTTTGTACTTTTTTTTAACTATGCGCTCTCGAAACCTAGCATCCACCACAAATAATTTGTGATTTAATTTGATACTGGTTTTTCATGTAGTGGAAAAGAAGCCATCGATTTCCTGTCCTCAAAATGAAGTTGTGATACTTAGTAGCATAGTATTAAATATTCATTAATTTATTTATCTCTACTTTGAATTGAAAAAAATAAAAATAAAAAAAAAATCTATATAAGAATTTAAAGTAGATATTTTAATTGTGTTTGTGTTTCTAAACGAATATTAGGTGGGATAAAATAAATAAATCAACGTTTGTAAAATCATATAACTATGGGTAGATGAAACCGTTGAAACAACATATCAGCCTTGGACCTTTACCATCTAAGTCCACCCATGATCATGAACGTGCAACGTTCGAAACTAACTGTTCGTTGCGAACTAACTAGCCCGAGCACGAAATACTTGTGAAAAAGTATTCGTATCGTCATAGAAAACAATAAAATTTGTATGAGAATTGTGCAGCGCCCCGCCCCTATCGTGCATAAAATGAACTTATTTTGCTACGAATGATTTCGTATCGCGAACTTTGATTTGACGTACGGTAATCTAAATTTCGATGGCTGGCTATCGAGCCCTGTCGAAACTTATTTCACTTAGAAATTGTCAGTGAAAAAAGATTCGAAACATATATATGAAAAAGTAGATATAGATGATAGATATAATAAAATAAATTCGTATAAAAATATGCCGTTCGTACCTACCTAGTAATAGCAATGTTCACATAACAAAACGGGCTATTTTGGAAGTAGCTTATGATGTAAAACCTTGCATATTTCTATTAGTCTCACATATTTTACCATAGGGCATTATAAAGGCAACTTTATAATTACCTACGAATAATATACACTTTAGTGTTCATAAAGGTGTAACTAAATAATTAAAATAGATGATTTGTCAACTTGTACGCGGGGGGGTACGTGTGCTCTCTAACTGTGGGGTGCGTACTATCTCTGCCTATACCCCGCAGTCTCTATGTGTGATTATACTGTAAGATGCCTCACGTCACAACCTAGTTCCTAATAACCTACGTATGTGACGTGGAATGTAATGTGCGTGTTCTCCTGACTGTAGTGAGCGTGGGGATCCTAATTGCACTGTGAGCTACTGCACCTGGCCCTACGCGAATAAAGAAAACCAATAAGTCCCAAAAAGCCAACTAATTTATTCAGTAACTTATTAATTAAATTCCCCAAATCTAACACACAAGTTTACGGGCTGGCCAGTGCGCAGTAACTGGTCGAGCGCCTAACATACTTCTCGCTTGCACGCTAAACTGCTGACATGACTAACCTCATTCGTACTTACATGGTCCCTACACTACACCCCCCAAATTTTTACAAAAATTTCAAAAATACTTATTATTAAAAACCTTTAAAAATACCTCTTAATTTATTTACTTTAAAAATACTAATTACAAGAATTTCAAAAATAATTATTACTACATGTAAGATTCACTTGCACAAAACTTATGGTCACCCTATCATTACATACGTATAAACAATATTTAATACAAGCTACTGATTACACCGAAGCAATCACTATCAACAAAATTCTCGCGTATCCTATTACATCTAGCTCGTCGTAGGTAGCCGCGATGTTGTCGCGTGGGTGGCGACAGGCGTCATGGCTAGCTACTAAAACTACCTGCTTGGCACCTTAAACTTGCTGTCTTTGTGCACTTTGGAACTTATGGATTGAGTTTTCCATTTTCCTCTCGATCCATCTCTTGCCAGTAAAATGACATGTACCACAACATTTGCACAAAATCATTACTAAAAGTAGTAACCCAATAATTAACAATAATATTCCATACATTTTCATGTGACTTTCAATATTCGAAAAATCCATTTAATTCGCACCATTCTGAGCTATTACAATCTCTTTATCTTACTATATGATTTTCCCATTGTTACAATAATCTTGACTGAATTTTATTACAAGTTATACTAAAAAAAAAAAATTACCTATATTTTATACTCAATTGAGATGTAATGATAGAATGTGACCATACCTAAACTTCTTACTTTTACATCACAACAACAAAATGCGCTTTTGCAATTTCACAATCCAAAAGTAGGTTGTTAATTATTAATTACAAATATTTATTATCTGCAGTTTAGCAAAACAATTATGTTGCAATGCTTAGAGCTGAATTCTTATACTTTTGCAATCTAGCAAAATAATATTCTGTAAACATATATTGAATAGACTAAGGCACGGTTATACCATACATTAACCAATGTTAATCTGCTGTTTAACTTAACATGTTACAGTTATGCAAATTATTTTGAGCTGAACAAAACACGGTTGCACCATATCCTAACCGTCGTTAATCTATTGATTACCATAACATATAATTCTACAAATTAAATCTAACTGGTGGCTTAACAACCCGGCCACTCTTGGTTGTCTTAACACACGAATCCTTAGACTTACTTTCTAAAGACGTATTTTTACCAACGCTGGCGTCATGTCCACTGTTTTTATCATCGACACTATCGTCGTTAATAAGGAAAGCTGGTTTTAACCTGTCAATCGACACATTTACTGTTCTATTGGGCAATTGAATTGTATACACTTTATTTCTCCTATTTATAACACGATAAGGACCTTCATAGGGCGGTACTAGCGGTTTACGAACTGCGTCATTTCGAATAAATACCTGTTCGCATTTAGATAATTCACGGTGAACAAATAATGCGCGTGAGCTCCGTGGTACTGCCGATACTGGTTTCAACTTTTCTATATTGTATCTTAACTGCTCCAAAAACGCATTTCCTTCGCTCAATCGCTTATCTGAGACGTCATAAAAGTCTCCAGGTAAGCGAATTGCTTGACCGTACATATATTCCGCGGGACTCACGCCATTATCGCTCCTACCTGCCGCACGTAGTCCTAACAAGACTGTTGGTAGTTCGTCACACCATGCGCCGTTTTTCTCTAGACGTGCCATTAATGCCTGTTTTAAGGATCTATGCCAGCGTTCCAGGATACCATTAGATTGTGGATGGTACGAACAACAGCGTATCCTTTTTATACCCATTAACTTTAATAGTTGCTCAAAAAGATTACTTTCAAACTGTCTCCCTTGGTCGGTGGTTATTTTGAAAGAGTTCCCAAATCTACATATCCACGACTCATAGAATACCTTAGCAACTACCTCTGCTGTTATTTCCGTCACTGGTACAGCTTCTGGCCACCTCGTAAATCGATCTATCATCGTGACTAAGTACCTATGCCCATCTTTACAAGTCTGTAGCGGGCCTACAATATCTATATGCACATGGCTTAATCGTTCTGCATTCGGAAATTGTTGTAACTCTGATACTGTGTGTCTACCTACTTTCGCTTTCTGGCACTTAATACATGTTTTCACCCATTGGCCAACGTCGCGATTTAAACCTGGCCAAAAGAATCGCTTTGCCATTAATTTTCGCGTTGATCTAGTACCTGGGTGACTTACATCATGAACTGAATGAAAACCTATTTGCCTGAAACTTTTAGGTAAATACGGTCTACACATATTTAACCTATTTTCACAATAAATTGGTTTATCATAATTCGGCATAAAAACTTTCTGTAACGAAATATTATTATTGTTCCCGTTTAATAATTCTGCTAACTCGCTATCACATTCCTGAGCTGAAGCTAATTCCGCGTAATCAATTACTGTAGGGCTGTGTATGGTTTCAATTCTCGAAAGTGCATCTGCTACTGTATTGCTATCCGCCTTAACATATCGAATGTCCGTTGTGAATTCACTGATGAATAATAACTGTCTAGTGCGCCTTGGCGTTTCGCTACTTGTTTCAATTTTATTGAATGCAAAAGTCAAGGGCTTATGATCCGTAAAAACTATTAATTCTCTTCCCTCAAACATGTACCTAAAATGTTTCATAGCCAAAAATATTGCCGTAAGCTCTCTGTCATATGTAGAATACTTTTGTTGAGCTTTGGTAAATTTCTTCGAAAAGTATCCTAAAGGTAACCACTTACCATCTACCAATTGGTGCAATGCCGCCCCGGCCAAGTTGTCAGAAGCATCTGAAAACAGCGATAGGGGTACGTTACTAACTGGGTGAGATAACATTACAGCGTCTTTCAATTTCATCTTACACTGTTCAAAAGCTTTAATTGACTCTGATGTCCATGCGATTTTGGTTTTATCTCTCTTCTTTGCACCTTTTAAAAATTCGTTTAATAGTGATTGATGTTCTGCTGCATGGGGTATACTAGCCCTGTAAAAATTTATCATCCCTAAAAATCTTCGGAGCTGTTCAATGGTTTCCGGCCGAGGGTACTCTGTTATAGCCTTGACCTTATGGTCAAGTGGTCGTATGCCGTCGGTCGAAACCTGATATCCTAGAAACTCTATATTTTCTTTACCAAATTCACACTTCGCTAAATTTATCGTTATACCAAACTTTGAAAATCGTTCAAATACTTTTCGTAAATGCATTCTGTGGCTTTCCATTGAGTCACTTGCAATGATGACGTCATCTATAAAATTAAATAAAAAATCTAGGCCTTCCAGAACCGTATTACTCATAAATCTCTGAAAGGTTTGACTAGCTGTTCTTAAACCAAAATTTAATCTTAAAAATTCAAAGAGTCCAAAAGGTGTTATTACCGCAGTTTTCTCAATGTCTTCAGGTGCAATTTTGACAAAATAATACGCTTTATTAATATCTAGCTTTGAAAAAATTTTCTTACCTGACAGTATGTATGTGAAGTCGTGTAGCCTCGGTACGGGGTAGCGATCCGGCTTGGTGATCGCGTTCAATCGCCTGTAGTCACCCACGGGTCGGATGTCCCCATTTTTTTTCACCACAACATGTAACGGGCTGGCCCACTCGCTTTTCGATGGTCTACAAATCCCCATTTCCTGCATCAACTGAAATTCCTTTTTAACCTTATGATACCTATCTGGCGGTAATGGCCGCGCTCTCGCATGAACTGGAGGTCCCGTGGTTTCAATATGATGATATACATCATTCTTGAAATCACGGTCCATATTTTTAAATGACACCGGCTTAGTTATCTCTGGAAATTCTGCTAATAAATCTACAAAGGGGTGGTTCCTATCTATGGTTGTAATTGACACCTGATCACAAGTGGCTATGCTGCCCAGCGTTAGTAAATTCGTCTCCTTATCGACTAATTTACGCGCACTTAGATCTACTACTAAGGTGTGATGCTCCAAAAAATCCGCACCTAATATCGGTTGGTTAACGTCTGCGACCACAAAAGTCCACCTATATGGCCGCCGTAGGCCTAAATTTACATGTAATGTTTTTGAACCGTAAGTTTTGATTTCACTACTATTTGCCGCAAATAACTTAAAGTCCGTATGTGCTGCTGATAACTTCTGCTTCTTCGTGGCAGGAATAACTGATATGTTCGCGCCTGTATCCACCAAAAATTTAAAACCATTTTCTCTATCATAAACGCTAAGACGGTGATTAATCCCCGGCACAAAACTCACCGCCGCCGTATTTTGTACCGCGTCTAGTTTTGCGTCTTCCATGCGCAGGGTTTCTCACACTTTGTCGCTCTAGCCCGGTATCGAAAATGCCACCTGCATAGCCAGTCCGGGTCCGCCGATGTTCTTGATTTTGTTCTCGAGCGCCCTCTTGATGGTGTACGGCCTCGGCCCCGGGAAGCGCTGCGACGCTGCTCACTAACCTCCTCGCGCAGTGCCGCTACTTCGAGGCTCAGCTTGTGCATCTGCACCAACATCTCGCTCATCGGCAGTTGGGTACCACTGGCCGCCGCCGTGCTGACCTCCGCTACTTCACCTCCCCGGATATTCTCGATGATTTTATCCGCTATATTGGCCAAATTCTCCAGCGTCTGGTCTTGGCTGACAAGCAGCACCGATCTAACTGATGCTGGCAAACGGGCGAGCCACAAGTTGTGCAGAGTCTGCTCGGATATCTGTGCGTTCCTCCCCAGGTCACGCATCCGCCGCAGAAGCTGAGATGGTTTTTGCGTTCCCAATTCCATCTCACTCACTAATTTCTGGAACTGCCTTTCCGCGCTTTCTTCATATACGTGCAGTAGTCGCTCCTTTATCGCTTTATATTTATCACACTCGGGAGGTGTGATTAAAATATCGCTCACTTGTTGCAGAGCGTCGCGACCTAACTTTGCCACCACCAGATTGAACTTGGTCTCGTCACTTTGCTTCTGAGGACCGAGTATGCTCTCTATCTGAGCGAACCATAATCGCGGCATTTCCGCCCAAAAGTCCGGTAGACGCGAATGCACACTAATTGCAGCCAGTTCTATACTAGGGTTAGACATACCTGCAGCCGACGATGTCAAATCACTTATATTTACTTTTTGCGGCGTTTGGAACATCACTATAAATAAACACTTAGTGTCCTTATTCACCACTTAAATTACTCCTTAATCTAACCAGTGCAACGGCCCTAGCAATCCCCGCACTCAAAACAGCCTCACTTAAAAACGCGGGTCACCACTGTACGCGGGGGGGTACGTGTGCTCTCTAACTGTGGGGTGCGTACTATCTCTGCCTATACCCCGCAGTCTCTATGTGTGATTATACTGTAAGATGCCTCACGTCACAACCTAGTTCCTAATAACCTACGTATGTGACGTGGAATGTAATGTGCGTGTTTTCCTGACTGTAGTGAGCGTGGGGATCCTAATTGCACTGTGAGCTACTGCACCTGGCCCTACGCGAATAAAGAAAACCAATAAGTCCCAAAAAGCCAACTAATTTATTCAGTAACTTATTAATTAAATTCCCCAAATCTAACACACAAGTTTACGGGCTGGCCAGTGCGCAGTAACTGGTCGAGCGCCTAACATACTTCTCGCTTGCACGCTAAACTGCTGACATGACTAACCTCATTCGTACTTACATGGTCCCTACAAACTAATAAAAATAATGAGTCAATATAAAAAATATTATAATGAGCCAGCATATACATTTTGTTCTTCTCATTTTAACTATAATACAATAAAATGCATTAAAATTAAAATACGGCATAAGAATACCTAACTGTCACTGTCACTCGGAAAACATAAACAAACAAGCTTGCCCTACACTGCCACAACAAGAGCCATTAAACAAGAAGATAAGATAAGACAAGCTTGCCTTCGACAATGTCATGTATAGTTGTTCGAAAACCATACAATATTTTTTATTATTATCGTGGATTCGATACGTTTACGATACGAATTCGATAGTTTTTCGTGCTTGGGCCTTTCAGTTATTCGAAACGTCGGGATAGTAGAAAATCAAGTAAACACGATAGATTCCGAAAACGTAGTTTTATTTCAAAATCAATATTTTTTTTAAATATTGACTGAAATAAAACTTTGAAATATTAATTATTTTTTTAAATATTGATATACATCGATACTTTCTGTTTCTTTTCAAAATCCTCAAATTAAATTACAAGTCTTTAAATAAATATTACGTTTAAATACCTAGTTTATATACTGACTAACGTAGACAGAGTATATAACTGAGTAAACTCGATGGGGATGTTTACTGCCATGATTTCACGACAGATGGCGTATTGTCGACATGGTCATTGAAAACTGGTTTCCATACAATTTGTAACCTGTAATTTGGTACATTTTAATTTTCTCGCAATCAATTCTCAGGCAAACAAAACACAACACTTTACAATTTGACAGAGGCCATCTAGCTGATAGCGCCATCTGCGCTAAGCTTCCCATGGATCCCCATTTCAGCATTGTAAAACAGGCCCTAATACATTGCTCTTGTATTAAGCTTATTTTTTATACAGAATTAACAACGTAAACTAAAATATTTTTAAAAAGTTGTTTTTATTTTGTTTAATTCCGCATTTAAGATGGTCCTAATACAATGTTATATTGTATTAGGAACATCTCCAATAAACAACGTTATGTAATGTCGAGGGAAAGATGACCTAGTGGTCATCCTTCCTTTGAAGATTTATAAAACCTAGACGTCGCGGGACGTCTACCAGATGTGAAAACATCGAAATTATTTTGTAGAAATAAAATGATCATAACTTGACAAAGTACTCCTCAAGACGAATCAAACGAGTATAAACTCGATAGGGTTGCGTCGTTTCATTACAGAGTTACTGTGACCACCTTCCAGCTCCATCGTCAGACCCTGGATACAATCTAGAGGCAAAGTACTCGTCAAGACAAATCATACGAGCCCAAACTCGATGGAATTATGTCGTTTTATAACGGAGTTCCTATAGCCACCTTCTAGCTCCATCATCAGACCCTGGATACCATCTAAAGGCAAAGTACTCGTCAAAACGAATCATACAAGCACAAATCTGATGAGGTTGCCCCGTTTCATTATAGAGTTCCAATGTCCACCTTCCAGCTCCATCACCAAATCAGCTCCATATCATCATAATATTGCATTGTCACGCGATATACAGATGCGCGTAAAATTTCAGCTCAATCGGAAACCGGGAAGTGTGTCAAATTTAACTTGCAATATTTGCACGGGACAAGTAAAATAAAAGCGTCGCCACGCTAACAGCCGATTTTACTCTCCCTCCGCATTAGATGTTTCACATCAATAATATTTAGTGGGTCGCTAAAAAGATTTAAAATAATGTTTTCTGGGTCGCTAAAAAGTGGGAGGTATTAGCTCTGTTAGGTTGGCATTTGTAACGTAATGACATAATTATTATGTTCCTTGCTAATGTTGGTAATAGAATGCCACGCAATTTAATAACAATATATTGTTCGGAGTCCCGACTCTTAAAGTAGTGTCTTACATTCTCTTTGCTATTCGTGACCACGGCTGGTGCAACTCAGCTGAAACGTCGAGGTTAGTCAAAATAATAGTATTTTGATAAGTTTAATGTGCGTATAGACCCGTTAAATGTGTTATAATTGGTAAACTTATATTTTATCCCGCTACAATACCGAGAACATAAAAACTAGCTGTGGGCTGCGGCGGAGTCGCTGGCAAAGACTAGTAAAAATAAAATAAATTATACTACGTAGTTACATCAGTGTATACCGAGTCTACGTACGAGTACACGTTCCTGTTTCCCGAATGTTGTGAGTTTTTAAAGTGTCTAAGCAAGTAATTGGTCTGCCAGTCACTACTGTGGATTTGTAAACTTGCGACGGGTGCGTTTAACTGGAACTTCAGCTTAACGATTTTATCTTAAAACAAGTCAATTCTAAGCAACATTTTACTTGATGATATAGGTACTCGTAGTAACGTGGACTACGTTTTGACGATAAAGTAGGTAATAAGCTATGCTTCGCAAAAACCTATTCTTTTTCTTCTTCTTTGCGTCTCTTATTCGCTGTTGAGTATGAACTTTCTGAATACTAGGAAGCCTCGCTCTATAAAACAATAGATACTGTTCGCAACTAATTTCGTGTGGACTTAAAAATTGGGTCACCTTAAATACGTCTCTTCAAATAATTATCCTCATGAAAAAAACAAATATCCCATAGAGACTGACCATTTTTCCGGGATAAAAAGTAACATAATGTCATTTTCTGGTTCCGGACTATGTATGCAAAATTTTATGATCTGTTCAGTAGCTACGGCGTGAAAGCATAACGAACAACTATCATTTGTAATATTATTATAATAAAAAAAAATTAATTGTCTTTTTGCTTTCGGAGTTAAATTATTTCACTTTGTACGTAGTTAGTCGGATCATACGACATGCATATATGTAATGAGGTAGTAGTATTCTTACAATTAGTTGATTATCAAAGAACAAAACCTATCTTTAAAATCTTGGTCGTACCGTGCATAATTCAAACACTTTTATAATAAATATGCGCTACATAATATATAACCTTTCAAGGCCTCAGACATAGTACTAATTAATTTTATATCTCAAAGCCCTAAAGGCAGATTCATTTAAAATAAATCCTACAGACGTGTGCTGGTACAGTAGTTACTATCATTAATAAAACAGGTAAAACAAATATTAAACATTCCTCATTTCAAAGCGAGGCTCACAAGCTTCTGGTTTTCATAATATTTACAGTGTGGCCCCGAAATTGAGAATAAAAAAGAAAGGTACCCATGTGCTTATCTACACAAATAAATAAAATTGAAATGTCTGTTTGTAATGTCTAAATAACAGATTTTTACTAAATGAACTACATTTAAAAAAATCTCGGAAACATTTCATGTTGAATGACACTTTTTTAATTATAAAAGTGGACACAATGACATGAGTCTTTATCTTGTATAGGATTGATTGTACTTAGATTTTAGAACAACTTAAATGTCACATCAAGAGCAGTGGGCCTAGCCAAGTAAGACATACGTTAAGTCACGTGACTTAGCGTTATAGATATTTTTAGATGTCAAATTCCCATTTTAACCCGTCAATTCCCATGCTTCCAGAAAAATTTTTGTAAAGGGCGTGTCACCTACAGTTGACACTGGGTGTAATTTATACCTTTAACTTAATATGTTAATAAAAATAACACGACTTATTTTCTTCTGTACAGTTTTATTATGTGAAAAATATAATGAAAATAATAATAAATGTAGTATATTAGATAACATATCTGTTTATGCTTGTATGTGTGCTTTACTTTTAATAAAATTTGTACCAGCATTTGAGATGTAAACCTATATTACATTTAGAACATATTTTTCTTGTACGTTCATGGCATAGTCCGCAACGGCGTTGTGAACAATCCTTCATGATGATATGATCAGCTGAACTGCCTGATAGTCTAGTCTCAATTGAAACTCTCGATTCAAGAGGCACTCCGCAATTGGTGGCTTTAGTTGGGGGTTTGCCGTATTTTTGTAAATACGATATTACTACAGCCCTGCGAAACTCGCAGTAAGTCTATTTACTACCACGCTTTCTTTGAATCAGCCAAGCATTTTGACAGGATGCATCCAGTCCGAAAGCGAATAGTGGAAACCACCATTTCTTTCCTCGTAAACCTATCCTCATAGAATCGGCATTCCACAAGGTGTAAAAAGTGATGTATTATTTGTCCATTTTTTACTGTAAATTCTTTTTTCTTTTTTTTCTTTCGAACCGGTTTTTTATTTTCAAGCTGTCCTTCTTCTATCTCCTCTTCTTCATTGTTTGTATCAGTAGGTCTAGTCTCTATTTCTACTTCTGAACGTAACATTCTACTCCTAAGGTGAAGGAAATTAGCTTCATTTTCATGCCCACTATCTTCATCAGTAAAATCCCCATCTCTAGGCGGAAATAAAATGATCCATCTAAGCTATCTTTACCTTCTAATGCATCAACTATTTCATTCAACGTCAACCTAAAGGAAAAAAGATGCTATCATGAACTCAGCCGAAACAGGAATTTTGTTGTAATAATGCCCAGTGTCACCTGCAGGTGACATTTGCGAATTTTGACCTCTATTTTGAGTAAAAAAAGCTGTGGATTTCGCAATAAAATTATTTAGAATACAAGTTACATTCCATAAAAAAATTTGCAAAAATAAGTATTACAGTACTTACCCTTTTGCCATTTTTACAGCAATAAATAGTTACAAAACCGCTTCCACGTAAAAAAAAATGCACAACCGTTTGAAACAATTGAATAATTTGGCATAAGACGTAAAGATCAGTGTAGCCAAAAAAAATATATATATACTACTGACTGTTGACTTTGTCGTAGTTGTATATTTTTTTCTTAATTTTTTATTTTATAAGTTAAATAAATTCTCCAATCGCTGTCACTGGGAATTCACGGGTTAATAGTTTTCTATAGCGGTAGCTATCATATAATGCAACTTGGCTCGGCCCATCCATCCATCCATCAGCCTTTTGGCCTCCCCAAGAATGGGGGATAGTGCCGTAATCGCCACGCTTGGCAGGCGGGTTGGCGATCGCAGTGGATGTTGTTAATACTCGAAGGAGTGCTGCTGCCCACTCCCCCGATATCCCTCAGTCGGCTCTTACGACTCCCATGGGTGGAGAGGGGTGGGACAATTCTAAAGCCGGCCCCACGCGGCATGTGGCTCGGCCCACAGGTTAGTTATTAGATAATTGAGACACTTGACCGAAGTTCATTGTTATTAAAGAAACAGTCAATCCAGCATTTCACTTTTAGTATAAATCTCCCGGACCCGGCCAGAACAATGTATGCAAATAATAAATCCGACAGATGGCGCAGGACATTTAGGAGGAATGTGTTATCGAAATTTGTAATCCCGAGAGTATGTCACTATAGCTGAATTTGCGAATCGAGAACGGTATTCCAGAAGGCGCAGTTTCAAATCCCGCTCGTGACTATTATTGTTAATTTCACATTTTTGCACTTTGTATACATGGCCGAGCATGTTAAGTACTTAGTATACCTAAATACATACAAATATCAGAACATACCATTCATTTGACGGGGCTCGTGGCGTAGTCGGTAGTGTAACCGACTTCCGTGCACGAGATCGGGTTCGATTCCCACTTAGGACAACTATTTGTGTGATGAACACAGATATTTGTACTGCGTCTGGGTGTTTTCTATCTATTATATGTATGTATTTACAAAAAAAAGTCATATATGTATTATATCCGTAATCTGGTACCCATAGCACAAGCGTTAAGCTTAGTTTGGGACCAGATGATGTTGTGTGAAATGTCCGTGAATATTTATTTATTTATACCAAATTTAACTCTACAACACTACCCTCAATTTTAAAGATATTAATACTACCGTGGGGTTCCAGAGGACCCCCAGATATTTTGTGCAATAAAATTAATCCCATATAATTAAAGATCAAAATGTTTTATTAATTAAAATTAACCTTTTAAAGAGCTTACAAAGCAAATATATTTTAATAATTAATTTCACTTAACGTTACAAATTTGACAAATTTTAATTTGATGCTCCGCGCAAATATGACGCAGACAGGAGGAACACACGGTCTTCGATTTTCGGTCTTTTGTGCGGGGACAGAAGCAACAGCAACCAGGTCTGATATCTGGAAGAACCGGTTCAGTACTGCCAGTTTCAACTTTCAGAATACCATTTATAGATTCCCGGATATCCCGGGGCAATCTTGGCAATAGTGGCTCGGAACAAACTAACTCCCGTATGTTTGTCAAATATTTCTGAAGTAGATAGGTGATTCATATTGAAGACGCCAAGTAAATAGTACATACCTATCAGTGTACGAATTTCAGATGAAGTAGTTTCACATGTAAAGGAGGGTTGAAGGCCCCCAGGCGCTCCATTATCATCTTCCTCTTCACGTTCGGGCTGTTTATATTTCTCTCGTTGTCTTTGTATTTCTTCATTAGTATATATTACAACATTGTTTATGATTTCTTCAGTAAAAAAAAGCTCGAAGACTTCTATAGTGCTAGCCACAGTCCGAGCCTGACCCTTACTTCCAGGTGGGTGGAACAATATATTACGACGAGGGATTCTCGATCTTGAAGGTGGTATTCCTGACCATTTGGATCTATTATTCTTGCCTTTACCATACAGAACCAAAGGCATATATATTACTTTTATTGGAATCCTGCCACTTGATTCTGGTTGTTCTGCAATCTCATACTCGGCATCATCTTCATCATTATCAAGAGCATCGTTGAAGTTATCGATAGATGGATGATCATTTTGAGAACTAACAGGTCCTCCTAAAAGGCGAAAATCCGGAATGGTGCCATCAGGTTCATCATCTGAAGCATCACCAGTGTTCAGCTCCTCATCGTCTGAATTCTCTAAAACCCCAGCTATTTCATCATCATTGAGAAGTTGTTTAGATCTCCGAGTAGTCATGACTACCAGTAAAATAATTTACCTGAAATAGAAAATAATAAACATGAAGCGATATCTAAAAAATCTGTGATATAAACACATTTTTTTTCATCACATTAGTACACACAAGCTTTACACACTACATTATGTAATATTTTATGTACAGTAGTAATAAAACTTACCAGTAAATCATGCATATAGATTTCCAATTAATTATGAAAATCCTTTGAAGAATACTATCGCGGGGTTCTACAGTACCCCCGGACAACACGTATTCGCAACTGCACTTGCGCGACTCCAGCGCACGAATGACCTAATTACGCGAGAACAATCGAACAGCGATTAGCTTGAACGGCTTGAACGTTGTTCCAATATTTTTGTAAATATTAGAAATTAAATATCGTGTGGGGTACTCCAGTACCCATGGTAGTGTTTAAGAGTTAATAGTTCCCCAATACTAAACTTGTTTACGCATCCTAATATAAATTAATTAACGATCATTTCTCGTCATATTCTTAACATAAATTACATTAACGATAATTTCTCGTTACAGCAATTTCAAGATTTAGAAAATAAACTAGCTGGCGTAATAGGGGTTAGCGTGCTTTCCAATCTCGAGAAATAACTGTCAAGTTTCCTTACAATAATAATATGTGAACATAAACTATTCGAAACGTATGTGCTTCGCTTAAGTCTCGAGATCAGACTGGAAGATCGAACATCTTCTCTACTACTTCCGTGTTAACACAAACCCATCACTGCTCTGTAATATACATATTATTATATACTAGTCTAGGTAAATCCCAAGACTTTTAAATACATTATTTAATGTTATAAAGCTGCTGTTTAAATTATAATTTTAATGTTACCACCCGCGGAGCTCATGGCTCCTGAGCGACAAGTAACAGACTAATCGTCGATGACACGTGACCACGCCTATTGCCCGCCCGCTTTGATGTAACCCCCTGTCCACCCAATGTTGTCCAAAGCTCTGTTTAATTACTACATCGTTATTCCTGGATTATGTACACAGTGAAAACGTTTTTAATCACAGCGTTTGTCTCATTGCGAATGATCAAACGGTCTTCCTTTACGTTAAATAATTGCTGTTAAATTGATGTGCGATGCATCGTTGTAAAGGGTAAATATAGATAATTGATTTGGGTAACTTCTAAAAATACAATATTTCTACTTAATGATTATACTAGCCTTTGCCAGTGATCCAGGTTCTTGATATAGTAACGTACTAACTAACTAACTTATCATCACGCCATTTCCCTTGCGGGGTAGGCAGAGAGAACAGAGTGCCAAGAGGCTCTATTCTTGCATACATCTCTCGCTTCCTCAACATTCACTACTCTCTTCATACACGCTCGCCGGTTTCGGAGACTCCTGACTCTACCTTCCTTCAATACATGACCGATTTGGTCTAGGTATGTGAGTCTCGGTCTCCCCCTGTACCTACATCCTTCCACTTTCGCATTGTATATCTTAACCAGTCGCTCCTCCGGCATTCTTTCAGCATGTCCGAACCATCGGAGCATTCCCTTTCGCATCTTTACACCAATACTCTCTTTCATACCTACTCGCTCTCTTACGTTGTTGTTACGAATGCAGTCAGTCAGCCTCACTCAACAGATTCTCCGCAGAGATCGCATTTCGACCGCATTGATTTTACTCTCATGCTCCTTTTTGCATACCCAACTCTCAAAAAAAAAATAGCATCACGCCTGTATTTCCCGAAGGGGTAGGCAGAGGTGTATTACACACGACTCGCCAGCTATGTTTAAGTCCCACGTAATAGGGGGCGAGCCTATTGACGTCTACCGAGCACAACCAACTCTCGCTTCCATATAATAACGTTGGGACAAGCACTACGTTGCGTATTGCGAGACGTGCCCTCTGGCTAGTGATGACTGTTTGAAACTTATAACTTTAACCGTCCGGCCTCAACAATTACAATTTTGCAGATGTAACATTGTTCTACGCAGGGTGCGAAGTGTTAGAGTAGCAATAGGAAATGGTGTGCTAGAACAAGTGGATGAATTTATATATCTTGAATGTGGATTCAGTCGGGATGGAAGGTACACCACTGATGTAGAGAGAAGAGTGAATGCGGGAAATAGAGTGAACAGAGCATTGGGAAAACTTCTCGGCAACCACCACCTCAGCCAGAAGGCACGTGTTGCAATACACAAAGCAGTGCTTGCCCCAACGTTATATGGAAGCGAGAGTTGGGTATGCAAAAAGGAGCATGAAAGTAAAATCAATGCGGTTGAAATGCGATCTCTGCGGAGAATCTGTGGATTGAGGCTGACTGACTGCATTCGTAACAATGACGTAAGAGAGCGAGTAGGTATGAAAGAGAGTATTGGTGTAAAGATGCGAAAGGGAATGCTCCGATGGTTCGGACATGTGGAAAGAATGCCGGACGAGCAACTGGTTAAGAAGATATACAATGCGAAAGTGGAAGCACTTACCTACCTAGACCAAATCGGTCATGTATTGAAGGAAGGTGGAGTCAGGAGTCTCCGAAACCGACGAGCGTGTATAAAGAGAGTTATGAATGTTAAGGAAGCGAGAGATGCATGCAAGAATAGTGCCTCTTTGTACTTTGTTCTCTCTGCCTACCCCGCAAGGGAAATAGCGTGATGATAAGTTAGTTACTACCATGAGGCAAGCTTGAAAAAAACTCGACATATTTTTCGGGTATAGTCTTGCCTTTGCACAAACTCTGTAAGTCTTTATATTTAGAGATAAGCATACCTCTATCGTCTTCAGCATCAGAATTATTCTGATGCTGAAGACGTTATTGCATTCATGCTTTTTCCATGCCGTGCGAAGAATCCTTCCGCTCACGCTCAAAGTATTTATGAACATTGTTTTGCAGACATCGACTACCCCTCTGAAATCGGTAGTGAGTATTTTATAGTAAATTAAAGTTTATTTCATCTTTTTTGTTAATTTTGTTACAAAACTCCATTGCTTTGATTTATTTCCCTAAGTTTCAAAACTTTGAAAATATTATTTCTCGTATACAGCACTTACAAGGTGGTCCGATTTCTTTAGCACTTACAGTCCTGCCCCGCTTAGTTTTATATTCATATCAAAGGTTTTTCAAACGTCGACGTTTATTTTCTGCCCATTTTTCTGGAGACGCATGACGTCTTTTTGTGCCTACAGATTCTGATAATACACGGTCATTAGCGTTGTCACAATTTGAAGATGAAGGTTTGCCAATATTGGAAGCAACTTCGTCGACGGGTTCATGGCAGTTTTCAGATGGTGATTGTTTGCAGACAGCAAACGTGATGAAACATCGGAATTAATAAAACTGACGGTATCAAATATATCTTCATCATCAAACTGGTGATTGTTTGCAGATGGTGACATAGGTAATGTATCTATATCATAAATCTGACGGCTGTTAGCAGAGACTGTTGCAGGCACTATTTCAGGATTTTTTTTGAAAGACGTTTTACACAACGTGGTGGTATTTTTCTAAGTTGGTCAATCTGCGCAGCAATCAATTCAATTACAGATAATGAAGGAGAGTTTTCGAAACTACTTGTAGATTCTATATTAAGTGGCGTCAGGGTTCAGGGGGAATGTGATAATAAATTTAATTTTGAAACTTCTAAATTAAATTTACTTCATAATTTGTTTGATTTATCACTGTTTTTATATTATTAATTCATTAATAAGCATTTAAACAAAAACCGATCGCAAAAAATAATCGCTCACCTGCGGTTTTATCCTTGTCCATATTGTAACTGCACACAAGCGTACCTCCGCGCGACAATGAACTAAAGGGTTTTGATACAGCGCTCGAGCGCTCACAGATGATGATCACAATGACGAATAAAACCGTCTTTAAACGTACATATGTCCTTGTACCACAGAACACAAATCAGATAGAACGTTGTTCTATTGAGAACCTCAGGATCTATACCTCAGATGAAAAAAAGAACAATGTTATCCGAAAGCGTAGACAATAATTAAGACATTCCGATGATAAAATCAAATTCGTTCTATGTTACCATATAACGTTATTCTACGCAAGGTGCGAACTGTTCTGGCTTCTTCTCTTTCAAAAACCATTATTTTGGCTTTGCTCACATTCACGATATATTATTCACATATAGTAAGTTTTTAAGTTTAATCAAGAGCTATATATAAAAAGTTGCATCAAAATCCGTTCAGTAGTTATTGCGGGATGCGCGAACAAACAAACAGACAAAAAGTCTTAAAAAAATTGTTTTTTGTTTAGAAATGCCTATTTAGCCTAATACAGTAATTTTTTCTCAAATATCTCAAGTTTATAGACACAGCTCAGTTACAGCTTTATGAAAGTTAAGGTTTGTTAAGGATTGTATAAAAGCAAATGTTGTGTTAATTGATGCTCCTGCCTACATTAAAACTAAATTTATATGTCTACAACCATACAGCCCTTCCTATTGCCAATAAAATCTGGCCAAAATAACGGGAACTAAAATATATAATACGTTTAAATGTTGACATTATTCAGAGCCGTTTGTTAATAATTTTAATATTCAGATGTACTCGTATATGAATTGCATCATTGAGCCCCGCAGGCATTTCATTCATTCATAACAGTTATCGGGCGATTTCAGCTCAAACCATGATTACTAGGCTGTACTTCTATAGTACAGTTAATAGGTACCTACATACAGTTAATAAGCAAATAATTTTCAGGCTATATATACAGTAGGCAAATCAATATCTATAATCTATACTATTATAACGTTTTAACAGAGCTATGTCTGTACCTACATTTTAGATATTTAAGAAAAAAAATACTGTAATAGGCCACTGTATGGCCGTGTGGGGCTGGCTTTAGAATTGTCCCACCCATGGGACTCTACCCATGGGAGTCGTAAGAGCCGACTGAGGGAACACCGGGGGAGTGGGCAGCAGCACTCCCTCGAGTATTAACAACATGATCACTGTGATCGCCAACCCGCCTGCCGATTACGGCATTATCCCCCATGACGGGACCGCTCGTTGTGGCGTTCTCTTGAGGAGGCCTATGTCCAGCAGTGGACGTTGAAAGGCTGATGATAATGATGAATAGGCCATATAGGAGAGTCTAAACACAAAACGATTTTATTTAGATTTTTTGTCTGTTTATCTGTTTGTTCGTTCGCGCATTTCACAAAAACTATTTAACGAATTTTGATGCAACTTTTTTTATTTGATAGCCCTTGATTAGACTTAAAAACTGGTATACATTTTATCTCGCTGCTATATCGGGAACCTGATATATAACTTAAAAACTAGCTTTTGACTGCGGCAGGGCCGCGGGCAAAGGCTAGTATTATAAACTTTAATGAAAATTTTGTGTTTATTTAGCTGTTTCTTGGGTGTTTTCTATAATTAGATCCGGTAGATGGTGCTGCAATCGGAATCACAAAATAAAAATAGGATTTTGTCTCAACCAATAACTGTTATAGTGAGAAGTATGTGAGAACCAGTGCACTACGCTGGCCCAGCCCAAGTTCACAAGGTCTAGAAAATTTCTCAGGCATGCAGGTTTCATTAGGATGTTTTCCTTTACATTTATAATTAAACAAATACCTACACACAGATTTTGGAAAGCCAGAGGTGTGTGCCGTGCGAGGTCTGGTGCTCTTTGCAGACTTGGTTTTGCCACTAGGCAACAATGGTTTATTATTATCTAATACGACATTATCATGACCAGTTTGTAAAGTTTAGACTAGCGACTACCATTATAATATGTATTATATCTCAGTCAGTTATTCTTTTATATGTATAATGTCGTAGCCAGATCATGGAATTGTTTACTTTATGATGTGATCGACCATTTCATGAAACCTTTTTGATGTGAAACATCTAATGCGGAGGGAGGGTAAAATCTGTTGTTAGCGTGGCGACTAGGGTTGCCACCCGTACCCGTACCGAATAGGTATGTACGATAGCTCAGTGGCTTAGAGCACTTCCCCGGATTGGAAAAGACGTGAGTTCGATCCCCGCTCGTACAAAAAAATCTCTTTTTCTTTATTCACAAATAGTTTGTACTTTAAAAAGTAGTGGAGCATGTCAAATGCTAAAAAAATATAGATCAAATTTTTTTTATCAGTTTTGATATACCTATTTATATATTTTAAAGCATGCATACATCATAGCCATATAAATTTACACAAATAATTTGTACTGTTAAAAATTGCTAAAAGTAATGCAATTAAGTAAAAAGATAGAGTAAAATAAATCGCACTTTATTTTGGTACTATGTACTTTTTTTCCTATTTTTAATAACCTGTGTACTTTATTTTCACAAAAAAAAAGGTGGCATCCCTAGTGGCGACGCTTTTATTGTACTTGTCCCGTTTAATTTTTGCAAGTTAAATTTGACACACTTCCCGGTTTCCGATTAAGCTGAAATTTTACACGCATGTGTATATCACGTGAAAATGCAATATTATGATGACATGGAGCTGATCTGACGACGGAGCTGAAAGGTGGACATAGGAACTCTATAATAAAACGGCGCAACCGCATCAAGTTTGGGCTCGTATGATTCGCCTTGCCGAGTACTTTGTGTCTAGATTGTATCCAGGGGCTGATGATGAAGCTGGAAGGTGGCCACAGTAACTCTATAATGAAATGATGAAACCCCGTCGAGTTTGGACACGTTTGATTCGTCTTCGTGAGTACTTTATCTTTAGATGGTATCCAGGGTCTGATGATGGAGCTGGAAGGTGGCCATGCGAAGTGCTATAATTAAAAGGCGCAACTCCATCGAGTTAAGGCTCGTTTGAAATGTCCTGACTTGAACTTCAGTCATAGATGATATCCAGGGTCTGATGATGGAGCTGGAAGGTGACCACAGTAACTCTGTAATGAAACGACGCAACCCCATCGAGTTTGGAATCATTTGATTCGTCTTGACGATTACTTTGTCTTTAGATGGTATTCAGGGTCTGATGATGGAGCTAGAAGGTGGCCATAGGAATTCCGTTATAAAATGACATAACTCCATCGAGTTTGGGGTCGTATGATTTGCCTTGACGAGTACTTTGTCTCTAGATGGCATCCACTATCCAGGGTCTGACGATGGAGCTGGAAGGTGGCCACAGTAACCCTGTAATTAAACTACGCAACCCTATCGAGTTTATACTTGTTTGATTCGTCTTGAGGAGTACTTTGTCATGTAATGATCATTTTATTTCTACAAAATAATTTCGATGTTTTCACATCTGCTAGACGTCCCACGAGGTCTAGTTTTTTTTTTGTTAAGGCGGGAAAAAATGTTCCTAGCCGCACACCCCGTCGTTCGAGGCAACGAACAGGGTAGTGTGGGCCCCTCACCCACTAAGTAAACCCGCCGTTTGCCGTCTCTCCACCTTCAATGGCGGGCCGCTGGACCATTTCATAAAACCTAAACTAACAAAATCTAATAATTTCATGAAATGATCGGCCACATCATGAAATAACCCATTCTAAGATGTAGCTACGACATAATATATATAACGTTATAAATGCAACCTTTACCTATAATTTCATGAAATAGTTATAACATAGCATCACGCCTGTATTCCCCAAAGGGGTAGGCAGAGGTGTATATTACATACCCACGACTCGCTAGCTATGTTTAAGTCCCACGTAATAGGGGGCGAGCCTATTGACGTCTACATTTCCAAACTCCGGGCTACAACTGAGAATTTTTCTTTTTAGGAAAAAGCTCAATAATATTGCCCGACCCAGGGATCGAACCCGAGACCTCATGATTAGCAGTCGCATACACTACCGCTACACCACCGAGGCAGTTCAGTAGTAATTATTGCCCTTATTAAATTTAAAGAATGAAAACATGTCTGTTTATTCTGGAAAGATTAATATTATGTAGGTTAATTCCAATCATTATAATTATCCAAAGCTTAACAATATAATGTGAGCATTTGTAACACAGTTAATTCGATCCCATTGTCTGGCATTTTTCGTTCTTCTAATCTTGTTAAGCATATCCGGGGCTGCGTGACATGGGTCTGGGTTTATGTTAACACATACATTTTTTTTACTTATGCTAAAGTACATGTAAGCTAAGGTTATGTTTGTTTATGAATGACAACATAAAGCACGCATTGGGGTAAATACAAATATTATTTCCGTTTACATTTTAAACATTTATATACAAAAATAATTATATTTTTTAAAACTACTATAGATACTTTTTTGTCCATGTGGTGACGGACTAAGAATACAATAGTGTCATCGCCCCATTCTATCCCACTGGTGAGGAGGCGACTAAGGGAAGTAAGCAATTACCACGCATTGCATTACTGGTGGTAGGGCTGGGTACCAAGTGAGAGTACTCATTTGTTATAGGGCCCGAGCGGGTTGGTACCACCATCTCTTGTATGACCGGCCAATTGCGTTTTGGCTGTAGCAGGAGATAGCCGTTTATTCTTTCATTTCATATCGGTGAAATAAAATGGTGAGCAGCGGACAATACTCTCAGTATAGTTGAGTCCATGAGCGATGGTTACCATTTACCATCAGGATGATGGACTGTGGCTCGTCTGCCACAACATGCAATAAAAAAAAATGCTTCTTCCATGCTGCGTAAGGCACGTTAGGCAGTAGGTGCCGGCTGTTGAATAACATCCTGGCAGCCGTTACACTCTTGATTTTTCAACGTTTTTTTGAAAAACATCGTGAAGAGAAATTTAAGCCCATATGGCGGACTACGGCCTAAATCTCTCACATTATGAGGGATAACCCATGTCCAATAGTGGGATAGTAATGGATTGTAAAAAAAAATATATAAATTATTGAAAGAGCTTAGTTTAAAAAGTTTTTACGCACCTGTCACATACTTATTTACACAGTTATATTTACTTTATAACGAAATATAGAGAAAAGACACTCAGAATAGTTAATGAATGCAAATATAGGTACATGTACCTCTTAGATAGTTTATCTAAGATGTACCTATTTCAAATATATTATCAGCCGCTAACTGAAACGATACTCAAAGCAGCCACTCGTATTAAGACAGTCTTAATTCAAAATTTATGCAAAAAGTTTGAATACTTATTATATTATGCCAAGGAAAAAATATAGACGGAGCATTACGAACAATCCAGTGAAGCCATATAAAACCTTGCCAAACTAGTAATTACACGCGCTCACGCACACAAATACAAACAAAACCATGACAAAACGAAGTTTCTTAAACCACGAGTGTTACCCAGAGTATGATTTAAAATTACCCCAAATGGCTCGACGATTTCTTACGTATGTTACGTACATGAATACGTCATCAACGACATAATTCCCTTTCCCTATATGATTTGTTGTAAACTTACTTTATATTTTTACTTCCTTTATGTTTTAAACATAAAACTTAAAAAAAATTACCCTAATTATAGAGAATAATTCTTTCCGGTGACAAAACTTTCACGCACACATCTTTAAAATAGTGGCTTCACTTTTTAGTTGACAATACGGTGTCTTTATTTTTTATTTAATCTAAGATATTATACCTATAACAATTCAGTAAGTATTCATTCGCGTATCTCATATCTACAAATGCACAATCATATTCCCATACAACAAAACAGAGATACGATCCCATTTCAAAACCCAATTACCGTGAAGTATTCTCAACGCATCTTCAAAAATATACACAATAAGGTTTAAAGTGTAGACATGTCTAAGTCGAATCAACTTGACTAACAAGACAAACTTGCATCTAGTCCCTAACAAGTCGTCGGAGTGCACAGTGACTGTCACTCGAATATCGTAATCGGCTTAGTTACTCGTACCATTGCAACCCTCAATAGGATTATGCGTATAACTAGATATTTCGATATCTGTTATTATGCGTATAACTAGATATTTCGATATCTATTATTATGTTGTGTACTACTAATGTATTTTGTTAGGCGGGCTTATTTGACAAGGCATCTCCTTAACGATGATAAAGGGTTCAAATACTTACTTCTAAGTACATAGGATACTTAGTGTATGATACCAAATCTTATATATTATCTAGTAATAGATCTTTATTTATCCCAGCACGAATGGGCTAACTCGATCGGCGAAGTACCACCCTCTCACAAAAGATTTTATCAGTTAGTCCTGCCATTTTGTTTCGTATGGTGAGTGAGAGCGCCGGAGGCCCAAACCTCCTCCCTATCCTCACCCTGTTATCCTTCCTATCCTCTCCGTAGTATCCTACGTATCCTCTCCTTATTATGATTTTTCTGGTGTTACTAGTGTCTATAGGCTACGGTAATCGCTTACCATCAGGTGGACCGTATGCTTGTTTGCCACACGAGTAGTGTAAAAAAAAAGGTTCGTAGATTGACGTATTCATATTTTTGATCTTACTACAAGTCACACAGACGAAGTATTGGGTAGTATCTAGTAGTATAAAAAAAAACATAGCATCGTGCATGTATCCCCGTAGGGGTAGGCAGAGTGTATTATACACCCATGGTTCGCCAACTATGTTTAAGTCCCACGTAATAGGGGTCGAGCCTATTGCCATGTACCAGATATATTTCCACACTCCAGGCGGCTACTGAGAATTTTTCTTTTTACGTAAAAGCTCAATAGCACCGCCCGGGGATCGAACCCGAGACCTCATGAACAGCAGTCGCTCACACTACCGCTACACCACCGAGGCAGTCAAATTATCTAGTAGTATACAAGTAATTGGTCTACGTTTTTGAAATATTATAATTATATTTTCTACTTCACTACACATAACCAAACATCCAAAGAGTTTATCTAATTCAAAACAAACAAAATTTAGCAGACTTGGAAGAGCAAAGCATTTGATCTTGAAGTTAGAGTGCATTATCATCGATCGCGAATATTGTCTCGAGGCTGCACAGTAAAAGATAAGAAGGTATAGTGTTGGCAAGCGCCCCGGTATTCACGGGGATTGGTGGATATTCCGGGAACTTTATAACTTTGTATTTTAGGTGCGTCTTGTTCGTGACACTTACAATGTTTGGTGTTTAAAGAGAATATATTTTTTGACAAAGCTCCTATCTCATTGTTTGCAATATAAAAGGTTGTGATTTAGCTATTCTAAAACTAACTCATGTTTCTTATTATAAGCAATTATATTGGTTCGATCGCGCTTAATCGATCTGCTATTTTTAAATTAACGTTCGGTTTATATGACAAAGAACTAATTGTTTTTATGTACCTACTTCAACATTAAACACAAAGTGAAAAGCATGTCAAATGCTACAAATATATATAAACTACTTCAACATGTTTACACAAAATCTATTATGACTATAGTCTTTGTAGTATTGAGAAACTCTGAAATTTTCCATGACTTATATGACTTTTTCTTTTAATATAAGAATTATTGACCTACAGTTTCACATGAGCGAGATGCCTTTTCCTAACTATTATAAAGCTGTAACAGAGATGTGTCTGTACATTTAAGATATTTGAGAAAAAAATACTGTATTAAGCTACATAGGCCTGTCTGAACATGAAATATTTTTTTTGTTCGCGCATCACGCAAATACCACTGAACGGATTTTGATGCAATTTTTTTTATTTTATAGCTCTTGATTAAACTTAAAAACAATATGTTTTATCCCGCTACTAGGTATATCGGGGACCTATATAAAACCTATATTAAAATTTTATCTTTGGAGAAATATATTTCAGAAGAATTGAAGTTTAAAATTTTATGAGGGATGTTGTCATATCCACATATTTGCGGCAGGTATTGTATTTACGTTGATTCTAGATGATTTGACCAAATAAGTTCTGCCCATGTGTGGCCATTAGTTATCAACCTGCAGCGAACTAAGTTATTGTTCTTAAATCTTCCTGTCACTAAAATTCCGTGGTTAATCCCATTACAACGGCTTGTCGTGTAGCAACACTAGTCCGAACCCTCTTAAACAGTTACGTGAGGTATTAAGAATTTAGTGAGAGATCTCCGGGAGCCCTCTTCATCGATTCAACGCCAGGTTTTTGTTTTTATAGCGTTGTTGTGATTGTAACCCTCAACGTCACGATTCTCAGTTCAATACTGTATTGGCAGAATGCTGTAAATTTTTGAACGCTTAAAACTTTCTAACATTACAGGACGCGCAGTTGCTTTTTATTATATTTGCACGGGTTTAGACATAATTTTATTTTACAACAAGCTGTCATGTTTTAGGTAGTTGATATTGAAAATGAGTTGATATTCAAAATTTAGATACAATAGTGATATTTTTTTTGTCTGTTAGGGCTGAAATAGATATTCCTAACCGCACACCCCGTCGTTCGGGGCAACGAACAGGGTAGTGTGGGGCCCTCATCTACTAAAGAAACCCGCCGTGTACCGTCTCTCCGCCTTTATTGGCGGGCCACTGGAACTATGTTACATTCCTTCAGTGGTATAATAGTGATAACCTAGTACCTAGTAATACCAAGCACTGCTAAGACAATGGTGTCAATTTTTGACTTTTCGAGTTTTTTTTTTATGTGCGTATTTGTTTAATAATTATGTTCGGTGAACGAATATATTTTGAGGAAACATGCATACTTGAAAGTTTTTTTTTCTAAGGTCTGTAAAAGGGTAGAAAAAAATCATATAAATTATGGTATCAAAGTCCTAATTTATCTACAGGATTTTAACTCGTATTATGTTTTTAGTCATAAATAAGAATGTTTTATTAATAACACGTAGGCAGTATATTGATAACGATTGTAAATTTGAAAAAAGTATGCAACAATAGAATAAAACGCCACTCATTAATTAAACTTACCTCGTCTCCTCTCCGGCTGTAAACGGCAAATTACATACATAAACATCCGACATCCCCCACAAAAGGTCGCAATTTATCGAGGGGCAACAGACGCATTAAAATAACCAAAAAGTACGTATAGGTAACTGCAGTACAATTGGAATAAACTGAATGATCAATTGAAATATCGTCTGATGTTGTTCGTACAATTCCTGCTTTGTGTGTTTGTTTTTTTTAATCTAGGTATAAGTTTTAACCTGCCTTAATACTTTTAGATTTATTCAATATGCAAAGGTTTATAACTTATATCTACACAAATAAACAAAATTGAAATGTACGGATATGTTTGTAACGACTAAATTAATGAATTTACAAAGCATCTGGGACGGTTTTTCAGAAGATACAAGTGCAAATCCTGCTAATGAATATAATTCTCGATTTTGCATTATCGCATTTTGTATACATTTATATAACTAAGAATAATATAAGATTATGCACATTAGTTTAAACATAGATCCTGCCCGCGACTTCGTTTGCGTGGGTTTTATATACTTCACTAAATATTGTTATGTAATAATAGCTATCCTAGAGGAATTATTCAACTCTCCGGGATCAAAAGTAGCCTATGTCCTTTTCTAGGCTCCACAGTATAATTATGCAAAGTTTCATGATGGTTAGTTCAGCAGTTACGGCGTGAAAGCGTAACAAAAAAACTCACTTTCGCATTTACAATATTAGTAAGGATACTACACAAACGAACATACGACCTGACTGATGGTAAGCGGCTACCTGTAGACGCTAGCCTATAGACAATATCAATAACAGTAGCATCACTCGTATCGTTTTATATAAGCTTGAATTTTGCCTGAAAATTACTATCAACTGCCCAGGACAAAAAAAAACACAAAAAAAAACATTGCAACACGCCTGTATTCCCCGAAGGGGTAGGCAGAGATTTATTACACACCCACGATTCGCCAGCTATGTTTAAGTCCCACGTAATAGGGGCGAGCCTATTGACGTCTACCGGGCACATTACCAAACTCCGGGCTGCTACTGAGAATTTTTCTTTTTAGGAAAAAGCTCAATAACATTGCCCGAACCGGGGATCGAACCCGAGACTTCATAATTAGCAGTCGCATACACTACCGTTACACCACCGAGGCAGGCTTAGAATAATATTTATTACAGCTCTGAGTGACAAAGCACACACTCACTTTGTTTACTGCCTTTACTTTAGATGACCCTCATTCCCTTTACGGAGACACAACTTCGGAGAGTTAGTGCTCTCCTGAGGCTGTATGTGATAATCTTATGGGGCATTTGACTCTTATGGTTGTCCAAGTACCTTGGTATATACAGTTTATTACTAATAACGATAACACTTACAATGACAAATCTTAGAAATAGGTGATGGACTAAGAATACAAGTGTCACCACGCCATTCTTTCACGCGGGAGTTATAAAAGACGAATAAGGGAAGTAAACAATTATCACCCATTATTGGTGATTGGTACCCAACTGGGAGTGCTGGCTTCTTATCTGGCCTGAGCACGCCTACTTTAGATCTTACATGTGCCTTCATTCATGTGTGATATAAAAAGGTGAGCAGCAGCTTGACAGTATTCTTAGTATTTCTAAGTCTTTGAGTGTCGGTTACCACATACCATCTAACGCCGTAGCTCATCTGTCACTATACGCAATAAATAATCGTGTTAAAATATAGACTCACATCGTTGCAGAGAATTTTTAGCTAATATAAAATTGCACCCATATCTTTTTTGTCAATGTTTTGAATTTTTGATATCTTGGAACTTATAAAATGGCTAAATTAATTTATAACTTTCCATTCCTTTAATTCTAAAATTGGATCCCTGTTTAACTGGGATCTTGGAATTATTACTCCAAATCCCATTACAATTTCTTAACAACTATACATTTGACGCTATTTAAACCACGATACTAATTTATTAGCTGCTTTGTGTTTACTTACTTGGATAATGACGACCAAGCTACTATTTTTAAGAGAAACCTAAAAACAAAATAAATCGGTATCAAACACAAATACCGATTTTTTAAGTACCCATCCACTTATGATCTCGCGCTTAAAACTTATTTCTAATTTCGCAGTAACATCTAAAAAATACTGGGCGAAAATAATCTGACAATTTATAAACAAAAAAATGAAAACATACAAAGATCTTATTCCTGTTAGAGCTCTCCTCGATAAACCAAACTGGTAGGCTGTACGGTCTATGCAAAGCGTACATGATGCCGAATATGTCACCCCTGACGTATGATATGCTGCAGCTAGCTGTTAACTTATGGAGTTCCTTACGTTAGGGATGCTACATACAAAACGCTACACTAATATCGATACGTACCAGATGAAATATTCAAATCAATTGTTTAGAATAGGTATAGTATGCTTAGCAAAGTTTCAACTGTACTACATTGTAGTACAAAGTTGCTGCATAGTGTGGATATGGACCTCATAAAAATCCAAATTTAGATAATATCATAGCATGCTACTAGTACAGTTTTATTTTATTACGAGTAATATTTTCTGTGGTGATACTACTTGCCTTATTCCATTACCTTTTACAACACCCATGGGTGGAGTGGAATTTCGACATTTTGTACTACTACTTCTATCTCACGAAAACATCTAAGGTTAAACTAACCTTGATCAGCAAACAATATCGAAATCGACAAATCAATTGCACGTCACTAACCAACCACTTTACATTCAACGCATTCTCCCAGCGTTGGCAAACGACTAATCTCGTGATATATCGTCGTTCACCTGCGCCTCTAAGAAGATTCACCAAAAAGTACTCCTTTATTATGCCGTGGATTACGGTATATACTGACGAGCCTCATAAAGCCTTAGATCGCGGTATAATGGACTTGAGGAAAATAATCATAGACCTTTTGAGGGGCCGTTTAAAGAGGTTTTTTTCTTTTAAAAGTAGATAAACATTCTTCACGAAATTTTTTCTCGCCTTTTTTCTTTTTATTCTTTTTTATACTTTACCTCTAATTTATAGAAATTATTAGTGTAGGTAAATACCTATATATTATGATCAAATGATCATAATTTATATAATTGCTTAGTGAATGAAAACGTCATGGAAATACCTGTTTGTTTTTTTTTTGTTTAGGCGGGAAAAAATGTACCTAACCGCACATCCCGTCATTCGGGGCAACGAACAGGGTAGTGTGGGGCCCTCACCCACTGTCTCTCCGCCTTGATTGGCGGGCCAACGGAACCATATTAAATTTAAATGTGAATTATTGTGTACTCTGTCAAGAAAGTACCGGGTAAAGATCAATAATACATAAAATTTTTGTTATTCATCCCAATTTATTTTATCACCTTCAAAGTATGCTCCTTTAGAAACGATAGACTTACGCCAACGAATAATCCAATCATCAAAACATTTTTTAAACGCTGTTTTCGGAATTGAGTTCAGTTCCCGCCGCGAATTCTCCTTAATGTCTTCTACCAGTTGAAAACGGTAATTTGAATTTAGAAAAAAGAAAGAAGTCACCTGGAGCCATATCTGGTGAATATGGTCGTTGCTCGATGGTAAATGTTGAGTGTTTGGACAAAGATTCATTCACAATGATGGCCTTGTGCGAAGGCGCATTATCGTGGTGCAAAATCCAAGAATTTTCTTTCCACAAATCTGGCCTTTTTCGTCGAATTTGCTCTCTTAAACGCCGCATAACGCTCAAATAATATTCTTTATTTACAGTTTGACCTTCTGGCAAGAATTCCAAGTGCACAACACCGCGATAGTCAAAGAAAACAGTCAACATGACTTTGACTTTTGATCGACTTTGGCTTGGTTTTTTCGGTTTCGGTTCAGTTGGAAGTCGCCGCTCCGAAGCTTGTTGACTAGTTTGCATGTCAAACTCGTAAACCCACGTCTCGTCACCAGTAACAATGCGTTTCATGAATGTTGGATCGGAATTGACTCGTTCTAGCATGTCCTCAGCGACTCTCATGCGATTAAGTTTTTGGAGAAAAATCAGGTCTTTTGGGACTAGCCGAGCGGAAACATGTTTCATACCCAAGTGCTTATTCAAAATGGTACGGAACGACTCGTGAGACACAGAAAGTTCGGCGGCTATCTCTCTCAAAGTTGAATGAGGATTTTCAGTCACTATTTCCTCCACTTTTGCAATGTTAACTTCAGTTGCAGACGTTGATGGCCTACCAGAGCGAGGCAAATCTTCCATCACATCTCGTCCGCTTTTAAACACTTTGTACCACTCATGAGCACGTGTTTTTGATAAAGTCGATTCACCCTAAGCCTTTTGTAACATTTTCAATGACTCCGAACACGAAATTCCATTGGCGATGCAAAATTGAAGACAAACTTTTGTTCGATGTTTTTGTCCATTATGAAATTCGCAATACACACTAGATATGATATAACTAAAAACAGCACTGTATTTAATGTAAATAACAGATGCAACTCAAACTCCGCGCCAAATTGGATAACAGTTGTGCCAATGTAACAACAACAAAAAAAACAAAAATTTGAATTTGGAACCATAAACAAATCATCCATTCCCGATGCTTTCTTGACTGAATGTATAGTTATATTTTTTCTAAAAATAAACTAATGTTTGGACAACTGCTTCTTATGTCCTAGCTAGTAAGTGGCAAAAATTAAAGAAAAGTGGGCAGCGAAAGGCTGCTTCTTAATAAGTGACAATCCGTTGTCTAAGCCTACCGCTCTTGGAAACAGGAGTGAATCTATGTATGTATTGAAGAAATATAACATTGCGCGTCAAAACACAAAAACGTGATCCACCATCACTTAAAGCACTTTAAAGTAGACCAGTAACGTCAAAGTTGAAACAATCGCAGTAAGTTATGTAGCTAGGCGGCAGGACGAACTCGGGGCAAGTTTGACAAAGCATTTATTGTTAGGAAGAAGTCGAGGGCATGGGCCCGCGAGCCACGATAACGACTTCAAAACTCGGATACCTATAGAAACTTTAATATACTTGCCTTGTCTAAAGTTCAATTTTAGTTCATTTGTAAAGCGTAAACAGGTATGGTATTCATATTGACTCTGTTATATGGTGAGAAAATTATCTGATTGCGTAATGATATTTATATGCTCCAGTAGCTCAGTGGCAGGGCATTAGAACCGGCAGAAAGCGTGGGTATGATCTCCGCTCGCAGTTATCATTTTCTATTTCGCATAATTTATTGCTATAAGTAGCTGAACATGTCGAGTGCTTAACAATTTAAAACGAAATATATATAATACAAGACTAATAAAACCTTTATATGCACTTCATCTGATGAATGTTACATGACTCAGAATACTTTTTTGTAGATTTTCTAGAGGCAATAAGCTATTTTAAACCATTACAATATCATTGAAAATCATTGGAAATATGCAGTTGGGACTGAATTGCACTAAAAAAAGTTTCTTTTTTCAAAATGAGAAAAAAGAGTTTTGTTAAAAAAACACTCCTTATAATTTATGCTTAGATGGATGAGGACCCCACACCATGCTGTTTATTGTCTTGAACAACGGGGTCTACGGGTGAGTACGTTGTTCCCATTTAAAAAAAAAAAGAGTGATATCTTCAACTTAATTTTTCCAGAATTTTCTAATTCTTTCAACATTATTTTCCATAATAGTAATAAGCAACTAAAGCTAACATAACGCTGAGTGAGTCTCTAGCTGAACGATATAATCGCCATACACTTATCCGTACTTGAGCGTTGTACATAGTACTTGAGCGTTGTATGACGGAGCTCAATAGAACTGCTTATATGTATGTAGGTTTATAGGATTATTGAATTCAATTAGAGGTTGAAATGGCTGTTGAAGCTTAGATTACAAGCAGGTCAAGTCTTAAGTACTCTAACCCTCTAAATCCTTATTGAAAATATTATGAATTTAAACTGATTCTATTTTTACTGCTTAATAAATACCCGTAAGTCAGAAGCGCTTATATTTTTTTTTTAAATGGTGGGTGGCTATGAAGCATACGGTTACATGATGGTAGGCGGTTATCGTAGCTTCTCTCATATCACTCGCACGTCGCTACCTGAGATGGATAAAAAAGATAATAAAAAGAGGACATGTAGGATACTAAGGAGAGGATCTAGGCCTGCGGTACTCTCACTCAATGTACAAAACACACTGGTAGGACTATTTTTTTTTTTCACCCTGGTCCTCTGTGAGAGGGAGGTACTTCCCCGATCGAGCCGGCCCATTTAGGCTGGGATAAGCAAGACTCTACCACATTAATAATTTAAATTACTTATCACGCCTAACATATATCTCACTGAGCTCAGGAATAATTAATACACGCGATGTTTGAAGTTTTTTAAGACCACAATTGGCGTAAAATATCCTGGTAACCTATTGAAGCTGGCAACATGCCAATTTGGTATACAATTTTCGAATAAAGAATATAATCAACTTCTAATCTATAGTCGGAATTTTAATTCGATTCCAGATTTGACAATTTCAGTGTTGCAACGTTATGACAAGTACTAAATAGTGACGTTGCGAAATTATTCGATACGGAAATGGAATATTTCCGGATCGATTCCTCTCGTTTATAGTAGTATATCTTAACAACTACTTAATAGAAACTAAGTATATCAGGAAATTAAATATTTCTGAACGGATAATTTAGTTATGACGATTAATTTTATTAAGGATCTGAGAGTTTTCTTTAATAATTGTGTGTGAAATAAATAAAAAAAAGTGATCATGAAGAAACATATGAAATAAAACAAATAGATGTATTATGGTAATATTTTATTTTATAAATCGTCGCCGTCACCGCTATCGCTATCGCTGTCACTTTCTGTAACATTTATTATAAATGTGTCTGTGATATTGTCAATTAACATATCTAGCCTACTCGTTTTTTCCTCTTCTTTGACAACATGGGATACGCATTTAGACCATTCGGTAGCCGTAATTTTTTAGATGCCTTCCTCAAATAAATTTCTCACGTCTGTCAATTTGAAGGTTTTATTATTTTGAGCTACACGCCCCTTTACCTGCGCCCATATCAATTCGATAGGGTTCAGCTCGCAATGGTAAGGGGGCAGTCTTAAAACCGTGATCCCATGTTGTGCTGCCATTTCGTCTACAGCGTACTTATTAAAAGACTCGTTATGTGGAATCAGTTCTAAAAGCGTAGCTTTAACCATATCTGGTTCGTAATGAATATTTTTATTTAAAAGCCAGTCTTGAATTGCAGCTTTTTTCCAGCTCATTTTTGGTGCCGTTCCCAATTTTCGGGAGTGGTAAGATGCATTATCCATCACCACAATTGAGTTTGGTCATAATTTTGGTAAGACTCCAGCGAACCACTCCTCAAAACAAACTGCATTCATCTCAATATGGTAATCTTCACAATTTTTCTTTGCTTCAAAAATCATGAGCCCCTCTTCTTCACTACCTATATGTCTAATTATGAGACGTTTGCCTTTTTCAGATGGATTTTTTAACCCAGTGGTCAGTCCCTTGCCGAGATGATGTGACTTTCTTGTCCACCCAAGTTTTTTTTACAGTATGACCTAAAAATAAATATAGTACATGAACATTAAATATTACTATTAAATTTAATGTAAAATGTATATAAATTCAAAATGTCAGGGGTACCTGCGTTAACCCAAGTTTCATCTTGATAATATATATGTCTCCCTTCTCGTCGAAACTGACATATAGATCGCAAGTAACGCTGGCGCCATGTTATTATATCATTTCGATCAATAAGTGTGCTCTTGCGTGACCGTGCAACAAATTAAAAATTAAGATGCTTCAAAATTTTTGCTTCAAAACCTTGGGCATTTCTGGATCATCGTTCATCTCTTGTAAAATCTAAAATAGTAAATTTTATAATAGTTTGGAATTATTAGTTATATATATTTAAATATGTAGGTATAAAATAATACTGTCTGACTGATTGACTAACCTTTGCAATGGTTGGAGGTTCATTTCGGTAAAAGAACTGATGAACAATTCTTCGTATTGCGGAGAATGTAAATTCATCAATTTTATCTTTGAAACTTCGCTTTGGTCCAGTTTTTTTAGGAGGAGTTGGCGGCGCACCTTTATTTACTTCCTTCAAAACGTTACAAACAGAGCGTGAGGTTATTCCCAATATGTCAGCAACTTTGCTCATACATTCATTTTCTTCCACAACTTCAAAGGCCTCCAATTGCGCAGAAGTTTAATTTTTCACGTACTTGTAGGCATTGCGGATCATTACTTTTTCAGTAACAGTGAAAGCTTTTCGTGGACGTTTTTTTCTTGGGGACAAGAAAACATCCACGTCTTTTTGTGATGTACTTGGCTGAGGATCCATTTTGATGGAAAACCAAAACAAATAGATTCACTCAAAGTTCACAAAAAACTATAAACGTAACAACAAACACTACGTAACAAAACTTTAACAAAAACCCAACAAAATAACAAAATATCGATTCGCAATGAAACAAGATATTCGTGCAGTTAGACTGGGAGAATGAAGCCGAATGACAAGATAAACAAAATGGCGATAGCTGCACGAGCGCGCACGGGTTGCCAATACAGAAAATTATCTAGGCTCTTTTACTATAAGTTTTGTTTTTAATATAAAAAACAAAAATATTAACATTTTATAAAATAAAGCAAGGGTTACTAATTAATAAATAATTATTATGAATAATTATGTATTTATTTAAATAAAAATCAATAATTTAGTCTTTAATTGGCACACCAATATTATGATTACATAAACATAAATCGCGATTGTTTATCGATTTTTGTGTTCATCACTACACTTAATATGTGGTATTATTATTTTACAAAATGACAGTAGCTAATGTCAAATGTGGAATCAAATTATAATTCCGACTATATAAAATTCTCGTGTCGCGGTGTTTGTGGTTAAACTCCTCCGAAACGGCTTAACCGATTATCATGAAATTTTGTGTGCATGTTGGGTAGGTCTGAGAATCGGACAACATCTATTTTTCATCCCTCTAAATGTTAAGGGTAGTCCACCCCTAAATTTCTTTTTTAATTTTTGTATAACTTTTTATTTTTTTATGATACAGCATTAAAAAATACATACAAACCTAAATTTTCAACCCTCTACGATCAACCCCTATTTTTTATTTGTTAATTATAAACCTTAATTTTTTTGGCAAGATATTTATTCTTATTTTGTCATGACTTAGAATAAAAAAAATTATATTATTCTAGATTTTCCACCCCTCTACGATCGACCCCTATTTATCCATCGCGATTTTATTTTATTTTAGTCTTAATAATTTCCTTTATGTTTTTCTTTCTCAATTCAATTTGATCTTCACCGGTCTGATCTCTGGTTAACTGATCAACTATCAATCGATCAGTTATCCCCGCTAGACGTTTACCGTTGTCACCTCTCATCCAGCAAACATCACGGAGTAAGGATGAGAACGAAGCCGGTCTCCTGTCTTACTCTTTTTTTGGTTTTATTTGTGTATCGATCGTAGCAGTCTGTTATACACATTATTTTAATTTTTCTGTGCAACTCTCATGTTAATTTTACTCTCATCGTAAATTTATTATTAATTTCCAGTGCAATCATTATTTATTTGCAATTTATTAATAACAATATATTAGTGGTCTGTTCAGAAAGTGGAGACACTGGCGAGAGCGTGTCCACTTCGGAGGGCTTGAAAGAATAAAGATTGAAAAGTTGCAAGAAGAGAGTGTAAGAGCAAAGTATGCAGAGGGTGTCCGTGAACAGCTGACAATGGCAAGTCAGCCGGAATCTGACATGGAAGAATGCTGGAGAGTATTGAAAGAAAGTATGGTAGATACAGCGAAAGAAGTATGTGGATGCTCAAAGAAGCATAGGAAAGTGAAAGGTGATGCATGGTGGGATACGGAAGTAGCAGCTTCCGAAGACCAAAAGAAGAAAGCGTGGCTGGACTATGTATCTTCTTTGAACCTGAGTGCAAGTATGAAAGAACAGAAGAAAGAAATATACCGGCAACGTAAGAATGACACATAGAGCAAATATGATTGCAGAAGAAAGGCTGACCAAAAACTTCGAGAGCAACACCAAACTTTTCTGGAGGGAGGTGAAGAAATTTCGGAGTGGTTGGTCAGCTTTCAGAATGAATAAAATAAGGTCTAAAGGTGGAGACATTCTTACGCAAACACAAGATGTGTTAAGCCGATGGAGTGAATATTTTGGAGATATGTATGCGGATGTTCAGGGTGATGCTGGTGCCACATGTGATCTAACAGATCAGCATTCGGTACCGGCATCCTCTGATGACATTAGTATGGATGAAGTTGAATGGGCGATTAGAACTTTGAAAAATGGTAAGGCAGCGGGTATTGATATGGTGTCTGCTGAGATGATCAAGCTTGGAGGCTCATGTGTCTGGGAATCCTTCCTGATGCTTCTCAATTTATGTTGGAGCTCAGGAATGGTTCCCAAGGACTGGAGAAGCGCAGTCATCGTGCCTTTGTTTAAAAACAAGGGTTCACGTTATGACTGTGCGAACTACAGAGCCATAAGCTTGACCAGTTTGGCAGCCAAAGTGTATGGTAAGATTGTTGAAAGGAGAATGATGATGGTGTCTAATGAATTTTTGTGTGAGGCACAAGGAGGTTTCAGGTATGGACGAGGATGCACGATGTTTTTATATCTATTTTGATCTGTATGTTCAGCTTGGTGTGCTCAGCTCCTTTAAAGAAGAGATTATTTAAACATTTTGGATCTATAATTTTTACCATTTGAAATGCTCCGCCACATTTTAAAGTACAAATTATTTGTGAATAAGGAAAAAGAGATTATTCATGTCAAATGCCAAAAAATGTAGATTCAAAATGTTCTTGCAACTTCTCTCAAATAGTATGAATTTTAATTGCAAAATTAAACTTACTATATTATATTGGTTTAATGTATGTAAATGCATTCCGATAGATGGCGTTGGTCGTAAAGACAAATGTAATAAGGAGATTGGGATGATCGAAAGATCTGTACGATAGCTCAGTGGCTTAGAGCACTTCCCCGGATTGGAAAAGACGCAGGTTCGATTCCCGCTCGTACAAAAAATCTCTCTTTCTTATTCACAAATAATTTGTACTTTAAACAGATGATTTGTGAAAGTGTAAAAAGAGAGCTTTACTACGAGCAGGTTCAAACCTACGTCCCATCCAATTGGGGGATGTGCTCTGGACCACTAAACTATCGCAGTCACCTAATGGTCATCATCAATCTAAACATCACTTCACATTTTGTTTATTGAGTTTGTTTGTTTGTTACGCTATCACGCTGTAACTGCTGAATTCATCATCATGAAATTTTACACACATATAGTCAGGAGCCCAAAAAAGGATATAGGCTAACTATAATATAATCGCGGGCAATTACTAGTATTTAATAAAAACTAATTTCTAATTTTTAATCAGTATTTTTTTATTATACTAACTCAATTTTAACTGCTTCGATGGTGCAGTGGTAGGTAGTGTGAGCGACAGTCGATCCCTGGGTCAGACAGTGTTATTAAACTTTATCGTAAAAAGAAAAATTCTAAGTAGCATCCCGGAGTTTGGAAATGTGCCCGGTAGACGGCAGCTGGCTCGCCCTCTATTACGTGCGATACACCTCTGCCTACCCCTTCGGGGATACAGGCGTGAGCCTAATGTTTTTTTTTTAATATTTGTAACTTGAGAATAAAATAACTTTCATCACCGCTGTACTAAATTCGACACAAAAACAGTCTGTTCTTAGAACATTTTATCGAAGTTTCTTCAGTGGGTAAAACGTTAAAATCAAACAAATAGATACTATTAGATCGTGCCTCTAGTAGAATATACTTTACATTTAGTGCTAGAATATTCTCAACAAACTTCAAAACTTGAATCGTTGTATTCAAATTGCAAAGTGACCGTGAAATGAATGTATGAATTTGCATGACATATGAAAGTAGATCTATGTACCATCAAGCCCCGGATCCAAGTCCCGAATCCCAAAGAAATGGTTGCAGTTTACCATAATGCGATACACTCCGTCATCGGTCGGCTATCTCACTGAATATATTGTGGATTCTCCAGCTATTAATCAAGGGTTAGTTTCAGTAGAAAAATGGGCTTGGTTCATAATCCTGTCGCTTCGATAACATCTCGACGGATGAAGACGATTTATTAAGTTGTATGATGTTGGTCTATGAAGATAAATATGTTTTGCTTCTGTGGTCTTTAAGACCGTGATTGTGTTTAATTCAGTATAGAATCGACCTAAGTATAACAATTTTTATGATTTTCTCAATAAATAATTAATTATGTAGTTATTATATTAACTTGGACTGCACCTTTGCAGTATGCCTTCATAGTTTGATCCCCCAGTATGTGTTATACTAATAATAAAATAATCACAGATTAACTATATTTAGGAATTTGTTTTATACGAGAATTGAATCCACGGCTAAGGGAATACGGGAGAGTGGGCACCAGCACCCCCTCGAGTATTAACAACGTCTACTGCGATCGCCGACCCGCCTGCCAAGCGTGGCGATCACAGCACTACCCGCCATAATGAGCACGTAACAAAAAATGGGACTGATGATCTGATCAAAGCTGCGGGGAGCCGTTGGATGCGGTCTTCGCAGGACCGCTCGTTGTGGCGTTCTCTTGGGGAGGCCTATGTCCAGCAGTGGACGTTGAAAGGCTGATGAATTGGATTGGATTGGAATCCACTACACTTGACACAATCAGCATCTAATCACATTATCTGTGCAGTCAATCTGGGACTTAGCATATAACTTTAATATGCTGACATTTGATGTACCTATATCCTATAATAATCTAAAAAGCGATCTATTAGATTAATAGATACTTTAAAAATCGGAAAAAGCGGGTATCGAACCTGCGTCTTTTCCTATCCGGGGAAGTGCTCTAAGCCACTGAGCTATCGTACAGATCTTTCGATCATCCCAATCTCCTTATTACATTTGTCTTTACAACCAACGCCATCTATCGAAATACATTTACATACATTAAACCAATATAGTAAGTTTAATTTTGCAATTAAAATTCATACTATTTGAGAGAAGTTGCAAGAACATTTAGGATCTATGTTTTTTGGCATTTGACATGAATAATCTCTTTTTCCTTATTCACAAATAATTTGTACTTTAAAAAGTGGCGGAGCATTTCAAATGGAAAAAATTATAGATCCAAAATGTTTAAATAATCTGTTCTTTAAAGTAGCTGAGCATACCAAGCTGAACATACAGATCAAAATAGATATAAAAACATCGTTAAAACTTCTCTTACACAAACACAGATTTGAACCTGGGACTGTCCCTAAATTAGTAAATCACGAGACCAATGAGACACTTCAATATGCTATTTAATAAAACTAGCTCAAGTCTAAGACGTTGGGGTTACTAAGCCGTAGTACCGCATTAAAGGACACCAATTAAATGGTCAGTTAGCAATCACGGCCATTAAGTTCCCGCAAGTGAGTTCACATCTCAACGGTACTTAGTAACTGTCTCCACGACGCTCTATTTTAGCACCTCATTAAGAAACAAGGCACTTTTAACTAGTTACGTTCAGAGATCGATATGCTACAAAGATGTATTATTATTGGCGTTAACATCACTTGTCTTTGCACTTCGGAAGCCACTTAAAAATTTAGATTTTGGCTGTTGTTACTGGTCGAATTTCATCTTTTACTTATTTTTATATACTCAAGCCGTAAGTACGAACTACTGTCCATTGTTAGGAACATCAGTCTATTCTAATTATGTCATAAGAATCTCATTCTATATAGATACACTTATCATTCAATAGATGTATTTAATAAAATCATTTACAAGCTCAGTTGCTTCTCAGTTTTTGCCTATATTTACTAAGAAAGTCGTGAGATTAGGTAGCTCTAATTGTAGAGCGACTGTAACATTATAACTGTGCCACAACCCACGGTTATGCAAACAATTTTCATCGCCAGTTCATTAACAGAAACCATAAATAGATTATATTTTAATTACTTGTCCATTTAACTTGTCGTATTCTAAATTGGAATTACGGAGACAAACGAGGCGGAGCCTGTCAAACTAAATATAGACCGCATGTCATTGTGTTATAGTACGTAGTACATATACATCAATGCCGCATGTCAACTAAACGCGTGTATTTTGAAGTGGTAGAATGCATTATTAGTTATTGACCTGTCAATTTCACTGAATAGCACATAAGGAATTTCAAATGAAAAAAAACATATTTTTTTATTGCTAATGATGGCAGAGGAGCCACGGCCAACCTGATGGTAAGTGGTATCCGTCACTCATGCATCGAGCTCTATACTGAGAGTATTGTCAAGCCGCTACTCACCATTTCATTTCTCGGATATGAAATGAAAGATTAAACGGTCATCTTCAGCTTCAGCCAAAACACACTGACGTGCTTCATGACCGGTTACGCAGGAAACGGTGGTATCGACCCATTCGGGCCCGATAGCAAGTGAGTCCTTTCACTTGGTACCCAGTAATGCAATGGGTGATAATTGCTTACTTCCCTTAGTAGGCCCTTAGTAGCCTATAGCCGTTTGGGTCCAGCTTTAGAATTTTCCCACCCCTCTCCACCCATTGGAGTCGTAAGAGCCGACTGAGGGAATACCGGGGAAGTGGGCAGCAGCACTCCTTCGAGTATTAACAACATCCCCTGCGATCGCCAACCCGCCTGCCAAGCGTGGCGATTACGGCCCTATCCCCCATTCTTGGGGAGGCCTATGTCCAGCAGTGGACGTTAAAAGGCTGATGGATGGATGGATGGACTTAGTGGCCTTGTACGGCACCCGCGGAAAAAGATGGGGTGGTGACACTTGTATTCTTAGTCCGTCACCACGCAAAAATGTATCCAAATAAGACCCACGATTGTAGGTATGCCGTTGTGGTGACAGGGTACAGATACATCGTATTAACATTCCATACAAGGGGTGGGTGTCGCCTAACGAAGAAAATTAAGGTTTACTTCACTGTGAAAGAAGAAAATCTCAAAGAGCAAGAGAGAGAGAGAATCAGAGCCTACCTATCCTACACGTGTAACCATGAGAAATAAAACATGCTATATATAAAATTAAAATTAAAAAACTGTAGACCATATACAAAAAGAGAATCAAATCAAAATAGTAAGACATACAAATTGCTATAATAGCTTGAATTGCTTACATAAATGCAATAAATTAAGATAAAGTACGTAACAACAAAGGATTAGACTAAGGTGTAATGTACATCGTATATCGCACCGTAAAGTCCTCGTACGCCTTCTAGTACCCAAGTATCTAAACAGCAAAAACATCGGTTTGAATGCAGAATGATAAGCTACAAGATAAGTATATATGTATATACTAGAAGACCCATATCACGGTGAGACACGAAATTTTGATATATAAGTAAAATAAGCGTCGCCACGCTAACAGCCGGTTTTACCCTCCGCATTAGATGTTTCACATCAAAATTATAAGTTCCGGATAAGTAATCATCAGCATATCATATACTAAAACCTTCTCCGAAACACGCTGCATCTTATGGTGTAAGTATTATTCCGATCAGTACAGTAGTTTTTGCAGTATAACCGAACAAAAAAAACCGGCTCTCCATTTATTAGTACAGATCGGACAGTATTACAAGTTTTGTATTTAACGTGTTAAGTTGTTGCATTAAATACTGCTATTAAGGATCTGCATGAATGATATGAGTAATGATTACATGCCATTTTAACCTCAATGCGTTTTTTGTTTTTGCAGTCCAACGAAACATTTAATACCAAGATTTAGAAAAGAGGATTTATGTGGGGATATTGTTAGTTTATTAGCTAATTCGATTTTTAAAGCTTTATGACAAATTTCTCCAAATTAAGGGGGCGTATTAAGTATGCGGCAAATTTATAACCGGGAATGTTTTGGCAAAGTTTCTAGTTGTTAATATTATGTAGCTTGAGAACTTGCCAGTACAAAAATGATTCGCTTCATATCGATAAATTGTAAAAAGTTGTTATGCTGGTTGATTTAGTATTAACATTATACTGTCCCATACTACAATTATTATGAACTGTCTGCCAAAAATATACGAGTACTTTAGATTGACTGACTTAAATGGATGGTTTACCTTTGAAAATATAGATACATTATTTTATTTTAATCAATAAATAAATATTGTCCTCCCACAACCACGAACAAAATAATAATATAAAAGAATACCACGCCATACTAATATAAATGAGATAATACGTCGTATTTTTTTTTACCGTCAGTGTACCAGTCTTACGTGAATCTATCAGTTTGGTACGTGACGATAAGAAAAGACCAGACTCATGTTATGACTCTGATGCTTTGAAGATGGATATATAGGCCTTTGGTGTGGGACTGACCGACGCTTCGCGTGATCAGAAGTACAGAGAAGAATCAGAAGTACCTAGCACAAAGGATTAGCATTTCCATTTAACGTGGCAATGCTGCCAACCTTCTGGGCACGTTGCCAGGAGTCAGTAAAGCGGATGAACTTTTTGATGCATAATTTTTAACTTAATTCGTTTCTTTTTTTAACCTTTTTATTTAACTTGTGTGTAAATAAAGAATTTAGACACAGTCAAAAAACATATTATATTATGATGTTTTTAGTATACAACAATACTTAGAAAAATTAAAATATTATTTTGTTATTTTCAGGTTGGACATCTACCGGAACGAAAATTTTAAATAGAAATGATAGTCTATCTCACATTTTTGCATTTATGTTCTAACTTAAAATAGCGTTGGAACTAATCACTAAGAAGTATTAGGGGTTAGATATTTTTGCGGAGTAGGTACTTACAATATCATAAATTGATAATAATTAAATTTTTAAAGGACCAATAAGCCAACGCCAAAAATAATTATGAGCGCTCATTGCTGTCTCATCTAGACACAGACTTTTAAAACTCAAATCATTTAATCTTAACAATATTTAGTAGATTGTTAAAAACCGTGGTGTTAGGTATAATTGATCGACGCAGTCTGTCATGGGGCCCTCAGCTTGAACAGATTAGCCGCGAGATATTTGCTTCTGCGCGTACTCGACAAATTTCTTACCTATAGCCAATAAAATCGCACTTGTTCAATCCCTCCCACTTCCCATCCTTGACTAATTTCGGTTCTGCTAACTAGGGAACAATTCAACAAGCTTGAGCGCCTTCAAAACTTTTGTATAAGATAGTCACATCCTATATCTTCTCATTACAATCCTCTTCAATCCTTCTCCTCGGTATCTTCAGGAACGATTCAAGTTTCTACACACGACTCACACTCACTACACAAGAATCTACAGAAACCTGAGATTAGAAGTTCCGTTACTTAAAACCACTTTCTAAGGCACATCCTTTAGCGTAGAAGCGGTCACATTGTGGAATAAGTTACCAATTACAATAAGATTATCTGCCTCACTTAACTTATTCAAACAGCGTGTCAAATTAAATTATGTAACGGAAGTAGCTACTATGTCACTTTGACAATAATTATAAATTATCCTTTTGTTTATGTATATATATGTATGTGTTTGTATGTATATATAATATTTCTAATGTACCTACTTATTTATGTACCTATATTTGAGTATTTCAATTGCTTATCTTTTGTTTGAAATCTTTAGGTGTTAATTAGTCATAATTAGTTAGCTTAAACTTAAATTATCTATATTAGATACGTATGTCAATTTCCTTTTAAGAGTATTGTATATAAGTAACACGTAAGTGTCTTAATTTCTGTACATGGTCGGTTGCCTGAAAGAGATCGTTCTGAGCGATAATGCCGCCAATTGAAACACTTATAGAGTTGAGCCTTTTATACTTACTTTGTCTATAGCTTTCTATTAAATTTTTCAATAGTGTTATCTATATATATATATAAAGATAGCATCTAAATATTTAAATGTTTTTATATATATTTTTAGCATTTGACATGCTTAGCACTATACATTAAACACAAAGTGAAAAATATGAAATCGAAAATAACAGTCACGAGCAGGATTTGAACCTGCATTTCCTGGATACCGTCCAGATGCTTTTGCCAATTCAGCCATCATGACAATTGCTCCTGATTGTTAATTTCGATAATCACATTCATACTCAACGTCTTTGGGTGACGCCTGCGCCATCTGTCGGAAGTATTTTCATAGCATCTAAAATCAAAAGTGAGCATGTAAAGTACTTTAAAAAATTAATTGTACCCATAATGTAGAACCGGGTTATCTTTTGATATGAATCCACTTTTATATACTACGTGAGTGACAAACAAGCATACGTCTCACCTGATAGTAAGTGGTTACGGTAGCTTATGGACGCTAGCAACACCACAGGCATAAGTCACGCATCACCAAATCTAAGAAAAGGATTAAGGAAAGGTGGACAGCATGGACGATAATATGGTTTCACTTACCATGAAATACAACTGTAGATTATCCACCGTTATTTTACACTGATCTTCTGTGAAAGGGTGGCATTTCCTAACCTTCATCGAGCTGGTCTATTCATGCTCAGCAAGGTTCTATCACTAGTGATAATTATTTTTATCAATAGGCATACGTTATAACGTAACGTATTTAACGTTTTGTCTATGTGGATCGGACTTAGAATACAAGTGTCTATTCTTTCCCACTGGTGTCGTACAAGGCGACTAAGGGAAGTAAGCAATTATCACCCTTTGCATTACTGATGGTAGTGCTGGGTACCAAGTGAGAGTACCAAGTGAGAGTACTCATATAGTTGAGTCCATGAGCGACGGTTACCACCTACCATCAGGTGGCCCGTGGATAATCTGCCACTATTCGCAATAAAAAAATCTACACCCGGTGGATGATGTCTCCCAAGATGATGATGTGTGGCAGAAATTGATTACTACCAGTACTGTCTGCGGTAACTTAGCAGTACCTAATACATAAGTGACAGCATCTGCTGAGTCCGTCCGAGACGACTTGAGAATATAAATAAATCACTCTCTACACGAATTATCTTTATGTGAAAATAGCTATCCCACGGGAATCATTGACTTTTCCGGAATGAAACGTAGCCTATATACTATTCTGGGCTCCAGACTATAATTATTCAAAATTTCATGATTATTGGTTCAGCAATCACGGCGTGAAAGAGTAACAAACAAACTCACTTTCACATTTACAATATTAATAAGGATGTAACAAATCATTGATACTCTATTAACACAGTTAATAAACAGCACTATACATACAAAACAAATATTGTGCTATAATGTATGTTGGAACCTTTGTCAATTTTCTGCGGTGCGGCACTAGTTTAGTCGCAAGTGGTACATCTCTATAGCGTCGGCCCGGCTACTGAAGATGGCCATTATTCTATCACAAGGCTTACTCCATTTTGCATCTCTTGAGCACAAGTTTATATATTATCCTAATTTAAGGTTCAGTACTCATTTGCTATATTGTAAAATTCTAAAGTTAATAATTAAGATAAACCAGTTCAAAAGCAATTTAATTTTTCCCAATTAATCACCACCAAAATGTATAAACAACATACAACATCTAAAGTATCGATAATAATACCTAAACTAAAAAAAATACTATGACAGTAGGTATACATATAAAGTATACATATAAGAACATAGAAATTAGAAATAAAAGATCAAAGTAACCATTCAATAACATTTTTGCAATTTCATACAGCAATAAAGATGTTTCAGTTAAACGACAGTTGTTGGAACGAAGTATTCTAAATTATAATTAAGTGATAATTTTATGCCAAACAAAATGTATTTTGTATTCAGCATGCATTGAAAAGGAATTTGCAAACCTTTTAAAGAAAAATAGAGTACTGCACAGATTGTCCGTGTGGTGACCGACTAAGTTTGCAATAAAAAAAAGATGTCTTAATAGTTTAGATACCGACCGGGAGGCACGAGAGTGTCGTAGATTCGAATCCCACATAGGTCGATTCTTTATATGATCCATATCGTTCTGAGTCTGGGAGTGAGTACTTTGTGTCCGTCAATTGTATAATAATTGTAAGATACTGCGCTATGCAATGATCATGGCTAGTGTAAAGTGATGATTTTATTTATTTAAAAATAATAAATTAACAATAACTGCGTTCCAATTCCATGCATTTTGTATTTAAATCCTTACATAATATAAAATAAAATGGCTTTACGCGTCTGTTTGTATAACCGCTAACTCCTCTCAAACTACGCAACGGATTTTGATGCACTTTTCACCATCAGTTATATAATTTCTTTCGTATAGTTAAATGTATAATACACGCATATTATTAGTACCTATATTGCACCCGTGCAAAGCCGGGCCTAGTCAATAGTAAAACTTATGGAACTATGTAGGTATTTGTTGACAAGTTATCACTGCTCGATAAAAGAATACGTCGTAAGGAAACCTGCATGCCTGAGAGATTTTCTCGACGGCTTGTGATCTGCCAACCTGCACTGGGGCTGTATGGTGGACTAAGGCCTGAATCCCTCTTACTAATAATAATGAGACAGTATGATAAAAAGAAACATTATTGCTGGTAATGAAGTCAAACTACAGCCCGCGTAACACTAATGGTAACTTTTGCTCTTAAGACTTAGCAAGGAAGCTAAGAATCGCACATCCAACAATGACGTGGTAGTCATTGTTTGATGTGCGATTCTTAGCTTCCAGTGATAGAAAAAGCTAAAGAAAAAGGAGCATTCTGAGTTAATACTTTCTTCTATCAACATGATACTGTCTCATTGTTGGTCACTACCGTACCCAACATCTCAGGGTGACGAGGATATACGCCATCGCTGTCGCTGATACAGTGCGGATTGGCAGACGTTAAAAATCGTCGAGAATATCTCTAAATTGTGTGTTTATTTCAGAAACATAGACCTACAATTGTCCCTGCCTTTGGCAAAGAAAATATTTCAAATATTTTATAAGGTTTTTAAGTATTATAACATTCGGCCAGCGTGCAAAGACTGCACAGATGGCGGAGTGGTTTAGATACCGGCCTCCCGCCCGAGTGTTGTGGGTTCGATTCCCACACAGGACAACGCTTTGTGTGATCCACAAATGGTTGTTCTGAGTCTGCGTGTACTTTGTGTCCGTGAAATTATATGTTTGTAAAGTTCCCCGCGGTACAAGATTCATTACTAATTTTTAAAAAAAGCAAAATAAAAGAAACAATTGTGTGTACTTATGTACACGCGTTAGAAGTTATACTTCTTATTATTCTTTATTAAAATATCACAAAAAAAAAACTAAAATGTTGACTATAGCTAACTTCAGGGTGTCGGTTTTTCGTAACGGTGTGCGCGCGCATTGTAAAAATTAACTCTCATTATTTTTCCCTAACGCGCCAAAAGAAGTATAACTTCAAAAAAATATGAAAGAAGAATAGGGTGACTTAAAGTGCGCTGTGAAAAAACAAACCGATATAAATACTGCCAAACGGAATTAAATAGTGTTTATGGGTATTAGGTTTGTATAGCAAATGCTCACTTTCCAGATCCCTACAAAAGAAACCAGGCTTGAAATGAAGTATTAATTCAAAGGCAAAATATTCTTAAAACAATACTTAGATACATTATTACTCGTACAATACAAACAAAAGGCACTTGTCACGTTTAATTTGGAGTGTCATAAGCCAGAGCATATTCATAAAACAATGCGATGATTATGTAGACTGTCGCCAGCTCTAGAGGATGAGTGAGGGGTATTGTGTACAGCGTGCCAGACCGTCTGCCTCAAATCTGCTTTGCGAATCCCTTTTCATGAAAACGACAGCTTAAAACCTCATTTACTCCGGGCCCGACGCCTCCACCACTTAAACGTTATAGCCCAAGAAAATTGTCGCGTAATTTAAATAACTTTGTCGAGACCTCTCCATTGTCTTCGGTTTCAAATTCAGAGAACCTCAAGTGTATAAATCTTCCACTTTCTGTGTTTTTGCAAAAAACATTTATGTCATTGTCTCTCAAGGTTATCTTTAAGGCTTTTAGTAATATTAAACAATGATGTGGTTAATCTTTTTCAATTTTGTATTTTTTATTGAATTATTTTTATAGGTATTTATATGCGGCGTAATTTCAACAATGCCCTTCGGTATAATTGGGTATATATGAAATTTCCACTCACCTACCAAGACCAAATCGGTCATGTATTGAAGGAAGGTGGAGTCAGGAGTCTTCGAAACCGGCGAGCTTGTATGAAGAAAATTATGACTGTTGAGGAAGCGAGCGATGTTGCAAGAATAGAACCTGTTGTTCTCTCTGCCTACTTTGCAAGGGAAATTACGTAATGATAAGTAAGTAAGTAAGCAAGGCAAAGTAATCAGTATAAATATAAATATATAATATAATAGCAACGCACATGGACTTGGAGTGACACAGACTAACCATCGCGTACGACGAATAAGATATTCTGTGAAAACTTATTTCAAAGGGATGTGACATAGCGCTGGGGAAACTCTGAAACACGAAGTTTGTTGCAGAGGAAAAAAAACCATTATGACAAAATAAAACTGTCACTAAATACCAGTCCTTACCAACCATAGGTCATGTACTTATCAAGAAATATATCATAAACCAATACACTATATACTCGTAATAACAAATATAATGTTTTCCCGCCAAAACCAATTAATTAACTCACAAAATTAACATTAACGAAAACAAGTAACGTATACATGATGCTTACAGTAACAGGTGAGTGAATATGAGAGGACATCAAAGGCATTCTGCTATGATAGTTCACCAATTCAAACAGTAAGGTTGGCTCGTTAATTGGAAAGCGTACGGACTATTTACTTAGTGCTCACCGTCCGTAGTGGTCAGACTGTGTGCATAGCTCTTGTATTACTTGTGTCAAAGACGGTCGAAGCTGTTTGCCAATATAGGGTTTTAAAATTATTTACAAAAAAAACAACCTATTTTTTTTAATGTTTTAATCAATTTACTACAACGTGTAGAACATACGTTATAACCTAAAAATATCAATCAAACTTGATGATTGCAGTATAACAATATTTTCTTTTTAAAAATAGGAGTGTTCGCAACGGCTATTTATTAAAAATGTTAAATAACGATGTGCTATTTTTAAAACGCCTATTATTTTTTACGCTTTAATATATTAAACGATATCTTTTGATTATCGTCGTATAGCACATCGTGCGCTATTTGAGGTTACGTTATTTAATATAGCTATGTACGCGCGTTGAGCAGTTAACAATCTTAACAATAGATTACTGTCTACTAAGTGAATTGAAATTGTAATCTAAGATATATGTATTTGGTTTCTGCCCACGGCTTCATCTGCGTGGACTTCAAAATTGGTTCAATCCTTACTAATAAACTTTATACACTAAAATGTCCATAACTACTGACCCAATGCATTTTTGATTAAATTTAAGTAGACTTTAAAGATATTATCTAACCGAAAATTATTTACACTATACTACAACAAAATTTTATTTACAGTTTTATAATACACTAAACAAACAGACACAACAAACCAACACCACGAATAATTTAAAATCAAAAACTATAAGTACATCTAAACAAATAACGCGCGGAAATCGCTCAAAAACTCAGGATAATCATACGTTATTCCAGCTTAAGCGAGTTATCCGTACTGATTGATTATATCATCGTTCAAAAGTATAACGAAATAAAATCAAATAACCAAACCATGCTTTAGATACTTAGATTATTTTGCACATTATTTTTTATAATTGACAGAAATATAGTTCATAAGTGGTAAAGTTAGAGCATAATTTCGCATGTGACAATGATATGAACGGGTCAGGGTCATTCCGTTCTGTCCCTTTCTTTCGCGGTATGACTAACTGAAGTGACTGACTGTTCAAGTGTGCATGTGACTGTGATGTTTTGTGAGTGCAGTACCTTTTTTTTTTTTTGTTAAGGCGGGAAAAAATGTTCCTAACCGCACACCCCGTCGTTCGGGGCAACGTACAGGGTAGTGTGGGGCCTGCACCCACTAAAGAAACCCGCCGTGTGCCGTCTCTCCGCCTTTGTTGGCGGGCCACTGGAACTGTGTTACATTCCTTCGGTGGTGTTAGTGTAGTGCCTGCCGAAGCCGGGACGGTCTCCGAATACAGTCGCAGCCTTCAGGCCCATCGTGTTGCTGGACGAAGCGGGCAAACTTCTCGAGCGGGTTGTCGCTGCCCGCATCGTCCGGCACCTAGGTGCGGTCGGCCCCGACCTGTCCAATGCCCAGTTCGGACTTCGGGCGGGTCGGTCTACGGTCGACGCCATCCTGCGCTTGAAGGCCGCGGCTGCGGAGGCCGTCACCTCGAGGGAAGTGCTGTTGGCGGTGTCGCTCGACATCGCTAACGCCTTCAATAGTCTGCCGTTCGGCTGCATCAAGGAGGCACTCCGGTACCATGGAGTGCCCCTCTACCTAAGGCGGCTGGTGGCAGACTACCTCGACGGCCGCAGCGTCCTCTTCGTGAACTGGGAAGGGGACGTTGTAAGGAGGGCTATGTCGTGCGGCGTCCCACAGGGTTCGGTTCTTGGGCCGCTCCTGTGGGACATCGGCTACGACTGGGTCCTCCGTGGCCGGCTCCCCCCCGGGCTGGGCGTAATTTGCTACGCAGACGATACGCTCGTCACAGCCCGTGGCGGGACCCTTAAGGAGGCGGCAACGCTGGCCACCTCAGGTACCGCGGAGGTGGTCAGGCGGATCGAGGCGCTGGGGCTTAGGGTGGCCCTTGAAAAGTCGGAGGCCCTACTCTTTCATGGGCCCCGACGTGGCCCACCAGCCAGCGCCTCGATAACGGTCAACGGTGTAGGCTTTCCAATCCAGGCCCACATCAAATATCTGGGCCTGGTATTGGATGGACGGTGGCACTTTGACGAGCACTTCCGCCGTCTTGCGCCAAAGCTCGTCGGCACGATGTCCGCCCTCCGGCGACTGATGCCGAATTTGGGCGGACCGAGTCTCGCGTGTCGACGACTCTATGCGAGGGTAGTACGGTCAATAGTACTGTACGGCGCGCCCGTGTGGGCGGAGTCCCTGGCCGCTCGCAATAGGGCCCTTCTGTGGAGTCCACAGAGGGTCGTAGCGGTCAGGGCAATACGCGGGTACCGCACGGTCTCGTGCGATGCAGCCTGCGCGTTGGCCGGATACCCCCCCGTGGGATCTGGAGGCGGAAGTGCTCGCCGACGTTTATCAGCGGGCGTCGACGGCGCGGGCGGGCGGCAGCCACCCCTCGTCGAGTGCAATCGCATCGTGGCGGGAAGACGCCTGCCGCGCCACCGTCCTAAAGTGGAGGTCTCGGCAGGAGACGCCGCGGGCTGGTCTCTGGATCGTGGGGGCGCTCCAGCCGATTTTGGAAGAATGGGCAGGGCGACAGCACAGGGTCCTTACCTTCCGGTTGGTGCAGGTTTTGTCGGGGCATGGTTGCTTCGGCAAATACCTGCACACGATCGCTAGGAAGGAGACGACCCCAGGCTGTCACCACTGCGACTGCGGCGAGGACTCGGCGCAGCACACGCTCGAGTCGTGCCCGGCCTGGGATGTGCAGCGCCGGGAACTCGCCGCAGTCATAGGCGTGGACCTGTCGCTGCCGGTCGTTGCACGAGCGATGGTTGGCAGTGACATGGCCTAGACCGCGGTCGCCGCCTTCTGCGAGGCTGTCATCTCGTGGAAGGAGGCGGCGGAGATGGCCCGGGAGGAATCCTCCTTCGCGGACCCGATTCGCCGCCCCGTCGTGCGCACGCTTACCTGCGCCTGATGCTGCCCTAGCCGAGGCTGCGGACGGTGGGGTCGGGGAATACCCTGCCATCCGCAGAAGCCTACTGCGAAGGTGTGACGCCCAAGTGCGTAGGGCGTCGCACAAGAGAGGGTGCCCGAAGGGGCTGCCGCCTGCGGATCTAGGTGAAACGACGCGGTACCCGTGATCCGCCGTAGCAAGGGCGGGTGAGGGCGCACGGTGGGTTTTCAGTGGGTGAGAGCCCCACACTACCTCGTTGTCTCCCTGGGCAGCGGGGTGTGCGGTAGGACATTTTTGCCCACCTAAAATAAAATAAAAAATTTAAAATAAAAAGAGTTGTGGTAGCGCTTATTTAATAAAAATAATCTAAAATAACGCTTGCCTGGTGAAATAAATAACGGGGCTATGGATTATTTATAAATAGCAAGTGATTTTATTAGTTATTTATTATAACGAACACTCCTACTTAAAGAGGCAAAAACGTTGCTGATCAGCCCCCTTAGAATGTGATTCATAAAATCATATCGACATCGTATCGTCTTATTTGTGATTCGTAGAGACGTGGACGCGTAATGTCGCTATAATCGCTCAACCAATCACGATGATCTCTCAAGATCTCTCAACCAACAAAAATATCACGATGCGATGTTGATACGATTTAGTGAGTTATATTCTACGGGCTCCTGACGTGTCGTGTACCTTATAAAATAACTACATTCTGATTCTATATGGCATGATTTGTCTCTATGCAAAAACTGGCATCCCAGAAGAACCATAAATTTTCCGAGATTATTGTAACCTGTGTCCTTTTCTGTACTCTAGAACATATATATACAACACGTAATCACCGGTTCAGTAGTTATGTTAACAATTAATCATCATTTATTTAACTTTTAAATAATCATATTACTTCAAATAAAATTACTACTAGGTACCTACTTTTTTCTTTGTATTATATTAGCACCCTACCTTAGAAGCTCTTCTCATTACCTTTATTATAAGTTTAAGTTTTGGCACTCAATGTCCTGTTTGTAGTAACATAATTAAGTTATCTAGTTGTTTTATAATGACTGTTTGTCGCCACAATAAAGAGAAAAAAATAATTAAGCGCATTTATATTATATATACTAGCAGCCCGTTCCGGGTTCGCACGGGTGGACATTTATTTTTTAAACATTTTGGGATAAACGTAGAGTAAATGTATCTTTGATATCTGACTGGCGTACTGAGAAACTGGTCGAGATTTTGTGCGCGCGGTGCGTTTGTATTAAGATAACCTACCTCCCACTCTTTCTACTATGGTTCTACAGTTTGGCAGTATAAATAGTAGGAAGATAATTTGTGTAAGATAATTTCTAAATAAATTATAAAATTTTATATTTTTATCCATAAACGTACATTATTGAAGTTAATAGTTATAAGGAATATATATTATTCTAGTACCTAATAAATATATTACTCAAGGATAATATAGCATTCTAATGGTGAAAGAATTTTAGAAATCAGTCCAGTTGTTGTTGAATTTATTCGATACAAACATACAAAAATACAAATCTATCCTCTTTACAATATTAGTGTAGATTAGTAAGTATGTTCTAATACTATCTTTATACTACTTAAATTATAGTCTTATTTCTTCTCACCAATACAAAAATAAGCTCAAAGTCGATCAAATATTTTGTGCCGACCAAAAGTACACCACTAAATGACAATGATAAAGTGGAATAAACAAAAAAGTGGTAGCGTCTTGCTTATTCGGGAAAGTATCACCCTCTCACAAACAATTGCTTGTTCGGGAAAGTATCACCGTCTCACAAACAATTGCTTGTTCGGGAAAGTATCACCCTCTCACAAACAATTGCTTGTACGGGAAAGTATCACCGTCTCACAAACAATTGCTTGTTCGGGAAAGTATCACCCTCTCACAAACAATTGCTTGTTCGGGATAGTATCACCCTCTCACAAACAATTGCTTGTTCGGGAAAGTATCACCCTCTCACAAACAATCAGCGTGAAACGTGTGTGTTTTGTATGATGAGTGAGAGCTCTGGAGGCCTTAACCCCCTCTCTATATTCTCTTTACTATCCTCTCTATCCTCTAATTAGTATCCTACCAATCCTCTCTTTAATATCTTTCCTATCCTACCTCCTCTTCCTTTCTTTAATGATATACGGTAACCACTTACCATCGGGTAGGCCGTTAGCTTGTTTACCAACTACGTAGTATATGAAAAAAACAATAATATCCACCTGGATGACACAAAACAGTATCTAAATTTTATATAAAATTAAACATTGAATAACTAGAATGGATAACATTTAAGAGATAATATTTCCAACAGTACATTACAAAATAATTCGTGAACAAAACATTAGCTTTCACTGTGCAAAATAAACGTCGTAATATTAACATCACATAAAAATGCTAACGTAACGAGCAAGAATATTAACGGTGTCATTATAATGCGACTATCCGTGAACATATTCATATAACATTACCCAGGAAATATCCCACAGAGTTAGCTAAAGACTACCGTCAACATCATTAGCCTATTACTATCTTTCTTCTTTCCACTGAAGTAATGTAATAAGTATAGTTCCAGTGGCCCGCCAATAAAGGCGAAGTGACGGCACACGGCGTGTTTATTTAAAGGGTGAGGGCCCCACACTATCCTGTTCGTTGCCCCGACGAGGTGTGTGGTAAGGAACATTTTTCCCTCCTTAACAAAAAAAAGGTATCCCTCTTCTCCCTCTGTAGCATAAACCTGGTCTCAAATTGTGGATATCATGAAAAAAGTATTATATTTTTATGACATTTTTATCATAGCCTCAATCTGAGACTATCCTATTGGTGGTACATACTCACCAATGCTCAGTGGAACAAATAGAAGGGTCATCCGAAATCTATCCACGGCTCCTACGATTCCGCTATATCCAAGTCTGAACCCATTCAAAAGCACACCTTAACGGACACTAAGAAATACATCGAGGTAGAATGTTAGTTGTATTTCACATAATTAAGAAACTGTTTGGCATGGGCATTTTCGGAATTTGGTTAAGTAATTTTCGGTTTTTACCATCCGTGTGTTTTAGTGGTTAACCAGTAAGGGTTAACCATAGATATAATACTATATCTATGGGGTTAACCATTTTAGTGGAGTATTTTTTATTTATTTATTCATTTAGCATTTAAGCTAACTTGATTCCGGTTCACACTTAAATGTGAACATAGAGTCATTATCATGAATAAGTAACACACATAGTTACAATCTTTCACATTAATATTTTTATCAGTCCGATTTTATAAAGGCCAGGCCTGAACTATATATCCGGTGGCCCGCCAATAAAGGCGGAGAGACGGCACACGGCGGGTTCCTTTTGTGGATGAGGGCCCTACACTACCCTGATCGTTGCCCCAAATGACGGGGTGTGCGGTTAGATATTTTTTTTTTCCGCCTAAACAAAAAAAAAACCAAGATAGACAGACCTTTATTTTTTTGTCAAAAATAAATAAAAATTTACCTAACCGCACTACCGCACCGTGGGGAGATCAAGAAAAATCTATCAAGCATGCCATCAACATCATCTCTCAAGGATTCCTCACAACATTTTTAATGTCTCACATAATAATATTCACATAATATCTCAAATAATATTCGTTTTGATATTTTTTACTTATATTTAATCAAACTACCAATTATAAATTAAAATAAGCTGCTCAGAGCTATGGTTGATAGAGTTTCGTTGGCTAATTAACTTGGTATAAACTTTAAATCATTTGAATTCAAGCCAAATTGGTTAATGGAGCTCATTGAAATCTGCCTTCATCCCGCTAATCAATAAACATAAATGTCGATTTAGAGATTCGTACAAGTAAAGCCGTGCACCAATCTTAATACCTCGAGGGGAAAGTTCAAAGACTTTCCAATTAGAAATAAGGTCCGGAGTTAGATGCTCCGGCTGCTTTAAGAAATAGAGATATCAAGTTAAGGATAAATTACAAGTTTGCAGGGCCGATTATGGCCTCCTTTTGGTATCTTTCCAGATTTAATTTCAATAGCAATCATAATTGCATCGCCACGATGGACATTCTTGAAGAAACCCGAGTGTACTTATCATCACGCTATTTCCCTTGCGGGGTAGGCAGAGAGAACAGAGTGCCATAAGGCTCTATTCTTGCATACATCTCTCGCTTCCTCAACATTCATAATTCTCTTCCTTCAATACATGACCGATTTGGTCTAGGTAAATTAGTCTCAGTCTCCCCTGTACTTACATCCTTCCACTTTCGCATTGTATATCTTTCTAACCAGTGTATAATATTTTAAGTTTTTTTGGCTGTTCGCTATGATAAGTACTCATCACTTTTAGTAAAGAAAGGATAATTTCTTAGTTTTCTAATATTCAATATCCTTAAAGAAAAATTTGTGTAAACGCATAAACTAATAACTTAATGTTAGTTATCTGTAATATGTCAAATAATCAAATAAATGGTAACTAAATTCGGTTGCTTGAAGTATTTACAAATAAAATTATATAATTGATCTAGTGAAAAAACCAAAACTGTATAATTTTACATTGCTTTCCAAATACAGCCCTGCTATAAATGTAGCGCAACAGTAAAGGTTAAACTGCGCTGCTAGACGGCGGCACTACGCTATATGAAGCGCTTAGCGCTGGGGCACACGAAGCCTCTTATAAGGCATGGTATATATCTTTAAGAAAGATTAACGATCTTCAGGTAGTGGAGAGCTGGGGTCGGGTAGTCGGGCTATAATTAAACGCAATAGATGGAGCTTCCCCAAAGATTTAGCGTGAGGGGTTGGCGTCTTGCTGAGTTATGATTTCACACGCGACGATGTGATTGGCACCCAGTAATGAACACGGTGAATCGACTTTTTGATAGGGCATGTGAAAATGTTTATTAGAAAAGTTTGAAGGAAACGAGGATGAGTTTCTAATTTTGTTCAACTTTAATATCAAACCTTATTATATAAAACCTTAAAAAAACACTTTATTTTTAATTTATCCATTAGCGATTGTTTTATATTTTTATTACAATTTTTTTTTATTTTTGACACGCTGTTAACGAGCAGTTTAGAAAAGAATTTTTCATTACTCATACTCAGAAAGTAGGCCTGAAGTTGCCTGAGGAGCGGGTTGAAAGTAATACTTTTCAGCCCTAGGGAGAATTACTTTCAACTGACAGCTAAGTAATTATAAAAATAAAACAGTTCTATTTTCTGTACAGCCAGTCAATTACAGCGCGATGTAAAATTGAAATAACATAAAGTTAAGTATTTATTAAAGAATTTGTTTTTTATATGACTTTATTTTAACATAGTTGCATCTAAATATCTTTAAAATAACGAAGATTTATATTTTTTCAATGATTAAAATGAAAAATAATGGCTAAATAGCTGACAGGCCACAGAAAAAAAACAAAATCGGCGGGAAAACGGCGATTCAAAATTATTTTTTTTAAAGTCTCCCATTTTTTCTTTAGCTAATTTAGTAAATAAGTTGCTTTCATCCCTAGGGTAACAAAGAACTATTCCTCTATGAGTACAACATATTCAGCCTTAAACCGCTTTATCCTTAAATCTATACTATTATAAAGCTGCAACAGAGCTGTGCCTGTAAATTTAAGATATTTGAGAAAAAATTACTGTATTAGGCTATATAGGCGTATCTGAACACAAAACATTTTTTTAGATTTTTGTCCGTCAGTTTGCCTGTTTGTCTGTTCACCCGTTTATCTGCTAGTCTGTTTGTTCGTTCGCACATCACGCAAAAACTACTGAACGGATTTTGACGTAACTTTTTGATGTAAAACATCTAATGCGGAGGGAGGGTAAAATCGGCTGTTAGCGTGGCGACGCTTTTATTTTACTTGTCCTGTACAAATCTTGCAAGCTAAATTTGACATACATCCCAATTTCGATTGAGCTTAAATTTTCCACGCATATGTATATCACATGACAATGCAATATTATGATGACATGGAGCTGATCTTATGATTGAGCTGGAAGGTGGACATAGGAACCCTATAATGAAACAGCGCAGCCCCATCGAGTTTGGGCTCGTATGATTCCGTCTTGACGAGTAATTTGTCTCTAGATGGTATCCAGGGTCTGATGATGGAGCTGGAAGGCGGCCATGCGAAACTGTGTAATTAAATGGCGCAACTCCATCGAGTTAGGGCTCGTTTAAAATGTCTTGACTAGTACTCCAGACCTTAATGATATCCAGGGTCTGATGATTGAGCTAGAAGGTGGCCGTAGGAACTCCGTTATAAAACGATATAGCTCCATCGAGTTTGGGCTCGTATGATTCCTCTTGACGAGTACTTTGTCTCTAGATGGTATCCAGGGTCTGATGATTGTGCTGGAAGGTGGCCACAGTAACTCTGTAATGAAACCACCCAAACCCATCGAGTTTATACTTGTTTGATTCGTCTTAAGGAGTACTTTGTCAAGTTATGATCATTTTATTTTTACAAAATAATTTCGATGTTTTCACATCTGGTAGACATCCCGCGACGTCTTGTTTTTATTTGATAGCTCTTGATTAGAATTAAAAACTGGTATACATTTTATCCAGCTATTATATCGGGAACCTGAGATATAACCTAAAAACTAGCTTTTGGCAGCGGACAAAGGCTAGTACTGTTATAAAGCTTTATGTATGTTTGTAAATTCAAAAGTTAAACCATTACTGCTCCATTACGGATTCTTGTTAGTTATATATTATCTAACATACATTAGGTACAGTATACATAAAGAAAAATGCTCATATTAAGTTCTCGAAAGGTTACATTTCTTCCTCGCTTCACAGAGCGTGTCCACGCTGTCACGTATTTTATTCACCCTCACATTCACCCCCTTAAACGGTAGGAAGCACCACATTAGAACCTTTATATAAGTTTCTATCGCTTGTTGTATTTTCTTAATTTTTTCCTCGCAAGAAACGTTTGCCTATGGCACATAATGGTTTCGTATTTGTCAAATATTAGTGGTTATTAAGTTTTTAGAATCAAATAGACAGCTTTTATTTTTTATTGATTAAAAATCATTATTTTAAGCTAATCATATTTTTACTAGACTATATGAAAAACGTAATATGAAAAGGAACTATGAGTTCAACGTATGTTAACCTCTGAAAGGGAAAGAACATCACTACAAAAGACAGAAAATGTCATTCAATACTCTCCTGATGTTAGCCATCGATCAGATCTGAATCGAGAAGGTACAACTATTTTGCTCGTCTTAAGAAGCATCTCAGTGTCTTCCATTATTTTAAAGAAAATCTTCAATCATTAGTATCATCGATATTTTAGAGCCACTCTATTATTAAGCATGCTAGTAGATTATCACTCTAGGAAGTGCCTTACCTGTGCTCTTGGTATTGTTATTTGCAAATTTAGATATTACCATTTACCATTCGATAGCAATGAAACCATTTCAACTATTTCTCTATTAAAGCTACTGTAATAAGCATTTTTAATGTCATCTACATAGATTTTTTTTTATTGCATATAGAGGCAGACGAGCCACGGCCCATCCGATAATAAATGGTAACCGTCGCTCATGGACTCAACTATACCGAGAGTATTGTTAAGCCGCTGCTCACCATTTCATTTCACCGATATGAAACGAAAGAATAAATGGCTATCTCCTGCTACAGCCAAAACGCAACTATGTGCTTCATGGCCGGTCACACGGAAGATGGTGGTACCAATCCTCTCGGGCCCGCTACCAATTGAGTACTCCCACTTGGTACCAAGCCCTACCACCAGTCATGCAATGGATGATAATTGCTTACTTCCCTTAGTCGTCTCATACGTATACGTGGGAAAGAATGGGGCGGTGACACTTGTATTCTTGATCTGTCACTACACGGAAGAAAACAGCAGGAACTATTGCTTCAACCCGTGATTTTGTCTTCCTGCTATAGTTAGTCAATCATGTTATTTTCTGGGATAAAAAGTATTCTATCCAGGTAAAAAAAATACTTATGCAAAATTGTATAAAGATCTGTTCAGCCGTTTTTGAATGATTAAGTAACAAAAATGCAAACATCCGAAACATCAATATACCAACATTCATATTTATAATATTCGTAGGACATCTCGTATCTCACCATCTATACAATATGAACGTCATATTGTTAAGACGAGATTTACTAATTGTCTTGGAGGATATAGATCAAAGACATTTAATCAGTGCCTAAAGTGCACACCTAGGTGGTATATAATATGGCTATTCATAAGCACACAGACAACAATACATCCTAGTTACCTATAGCTATCATTAATCTGGCTCAATCAGCCCCTGTCATATTCTATTGCTGAAATCTCACTACAGTAAGCTGTATCAGAGATAATTGCTTTGTACAACACAATATGATCTACATCTTAGCTGTTTAGAAGCCTATTTTGCTCACATTTGCTCTGTACAGCATTTAAAACATGCTTGCGTTTGCTTGGCTTGAAACAAGCCCTAGATAAGTTAATATTACCTTTATATAGATATTTTTATATATATTTTTAGCATTTGACATGCTTAGCAATATATACATTAAACACAAAGTGAAAAATGTGAAATCGAAAATCCTGCTCGTGACTGTTATTTTCGATTTCACATTTTTCACTTTGTGTTTAATTACCTTTATATATTAGCATCATACCGATAACTCCGGGCAAAGATGTCCCTAAATGTAAAATGTACTTACTAACCTTTGCCCGCGGCTCCGCCGCAGCCAAATCCTAGTTTTTAAGTTATATCTCAGTTTCCCGATATAGTATATAATGAGATAAGATTTGTACCAGTTTTTAAGTCTAATGAAGAGTTATCAAATAAAAAACAGTTTCATCAAAATCCGTCCATTAATTTTTGCGTGATGTGCGAACGAGCAAATAGACAAACAGATAAATAACGGACAATCAGATAAACAGACAATCAGACAAAAAAACTAAAAACATTGTTTTGTGTTCAGACACGCCTAAATAGCCTTATACGGTCATTTTTTTTCTCAGGTACAGACACAGCTCTGTTACAGCTTTATAATAGTTTTAGGATAAGGTACATAATATAAGTAGGTACTTCGTAAGACAACGAGATATAAAAACGTAAAGCAACAGTAATAAATATGTCATAGCCTTTTTTTTAAGGCGGGAAATATGCTCCTAACGCACATCCCGTCGTTTAGGGCAACGAGCAGGGTAGTCTGGGGCCCTCATCCACTAAAAGAAACCCGCCGTGTGCCGTCTCTCCGCTTTCATTGGCGGGCCACCGCAAATATGTAAAGCCAAGGACTGCAAAAACAGTGGTATCGAGTTCGATCCCAAGTCCAAGGTCCAGACCTCGTACCGCACACACCTCTGAATTTTGGAGATTTGTCGGAATTATGTGTGTATTTATTGAATATCATATATGCCAAATTTTACCCACAATAACTTATTCCAGGTGTGCTAGTAAAAATGTATTATTATGTCTATTGCCATATAAAACTACTAATAATACATAAATAAATACAGAGTACTGAAGGGTAAGCCTTCAGTACTCTGTATTTACGAACTCTTATTGCGATCCAGTTTAGGACCCAAACTGAACTGAATCGCAATTTCGTACTATGGCGTGTCAAAGACGCAGTCTTTTGTTTTTTGCCGAATCAGCACAAACATGACATCTTTGTATTGAAATTCGTACCATGAACTTACTTGATAACCTAAACAAGATCGCTCAATTAGACATCATAGTACGAAATACAACAACACACCTATTTTTAATTGCGTCGGAATTAAATCGCTAGCTAAGAGTTCATGGTAGGCCTGTAGATCCAATAGTTTAACCAATTCAGTATTACACAAATACTTTTCAATACTTGATGGTTTGTCATTTATTATAATGTAGCTTCGATATTCAAATATAATTATAAAAAATAACAACACAGCTTAAACAAGTGCAATTTGTTTACCGAACACGACAGCACGTACGCAAATAGTTAGACTAGACCGAGTTTACTATTTGCAGTCTAATTTAATTCCCTGTACACTCAGACGGCCTAAAAAATACTCATTTGAAATTCCAATGCAATTGCGAAACGTGTCCTTTTATAATCCCATTTGGATGCACTCCCGGATACCTCGATTAAGGAGAGCGAAGAGCCTCTGCTTACGAAATTACAGAGAACATGAGTTTAGTACCGTAAATTTTTACAAATAAATTAAATTCAAAGTTAAACTTTTGGTGGAAATGCCATCTAGTTATCCAGTTAAATATATGTTACATATTGAATTTTTAATGAAAATATATGTTTATTGAAAGGACTCCGGCAGAATATGAAATAACTTGAAGTACTTGTTATGATTTACAGATTTGCTATTAAAGCTAGCTTTTTTAATAACGGTAATGTCATGAAAAAAACACTTGTTAGTGTTTCTGATGGCAAAGCCTTTACTAAACGCAAAACCCGTAACTACTCCTCTTCTAATTCCAATCTATATCAATCTTTAAAATAACTAAATCAACAACGGTGAGTCGTGGAACTCCGTCAAACATTTCTGATTGTAAACCAAATCCATGCATACAAACTGCACACCGTTTGTATGAATTTACTTCATAAAGTACACACAACCGCTTCCGAGTATCATAGCATTTGCATGATAGGGAAGCTAAAGTTTTACATTTCAAACGTGGAAAAGGTACCTATACCTACAGCATTTTAAAGAATAAAAAAACTATTGTTTGAAGTGTCTTATTTTAAAAATGGAGGTGATAAGTATTTTAACAAGCGTTTAAGAACTTTCCATTATAACTTACTGGTTTCTGCCCGCTACTTCCCTTGTGTATTTCAAAATTGAATTCGAAACTTCTTTAATTTTAAATTTAGGGAAAAAATTATACGAACATATTTGTAGGCAAAGCGATTTGCTACAAATTATGTCTTTACGATCTTTTTGTAGGACGCATAGTTTCCGAGATATCACGAAAAAGGTGTTTTCCGATGGCGGCTGGAGGACAAGGGCGGCAACCCCACAAACTTGGGGTTAAGCTTCTATTGACCCCCCCATACATGTCCCAAAAATAAAATTGCGTCTTCTAAAAAATGCAATATTAGGTCCTTAAATTGTAACATTTCAATGGACTAATAACTAATATAGTATTTAAAAATTTATATGTTTTTATCCCACTATAATTTATGTGTTATCATAATAAAATTCGGGAACGCGAACTAGTATTTTTTTTTTACTACATGGGTGGCAAACAAGCATACGACCCACCTGGTGGTAAGCGGTTACCGTAATCTATAGACGCTAGCAACACCAGAAACGTTACTCGCGCGTCGCCATCTCCAAGGAAAGGGTTAGAAGGTGGATAGGAAAGATAACATGGAGAGGATATGAAGGATATCAAGGAGGAGGGAGTTTGGGCCTCCAGCGCTCTCACTCACTACATGAAACACAACGGCAGGCGTAACAGCCGTTATTACAATCCATCCATCCATCCATCAGCCTTTTAACGTCCACTGCTGGACATAGGCCTCCCCAAGAATGGGGGATAGTGCCGTAATCGCCACGCTTGGCAGGCGGGTTGACGATCGCAGTGGATGTTGTTAATACTCGAAGGAGTGCTGCTGCCCACTCCCCCGGTATTCCCTCAGTCGGCTCTTACGACTCCCATGGGTGAAAAGGGGTGGGACAATTCTAAAGCCAAGAATGGGGGATAGTGCCGTAATCGCCACGCTTGGCAGGCGGGTTAACGATCGCAGTGGATGTTGTTAATACTCGAAGGAGTGCTGCAGCCCACTCCCCCGGTATTCCCTCAGTCGGCTCTTACGACTCCCATGGGTGAAGAGGGGTGGGACAATTCTAACGGCAAATTTCTGTTCTCTCTGCCTACCTTGCAAGGGAAATTGCGTGATGATAAGTAAGTAAGTAAGTATATAAAGTTTATATTAAGAAGCAGATTGCATTGTTTTTTCTTGCTCGTGTGGTACGGAACTGATATAATATTATGTCGTACGACTACTTACTTACTTATCATCACGCCATCTCCCTTGCGGGGTAGGCAGAAAAAACAGAGTGCCAAAAGTCGTACAAGGTGACAAACAATTGGACGTGTGGAAATAACTGCACCAGAAAGAAAATATAGCCACACTTGAGTTAGAGGGTCTACATCGGGTATGATAGCTACTGTATCAAACGATCTATATATATATTTTATACGAAGGTAGAGTTCTCGCTTGTTGCTGAATCCAAAGCCGTAAATCCTCTGTTTTAAACAGCCGCATAAAATCTCGATAATTTTAGCCGTAGAAGACGATGGCTAGATATCGACCAACGTTCACTGTAGCCAATGGCTTTTTAGTAGTATAATGTCAGTAACTAGTTACCATTAGGTAAGCCACGGCTTCTTTAGCCGTGTGGGGCCGGGTTCAGAATTGTCCCACCCCTCTCTACCTACAGGACTCGTAAGAGCCGACTGAGGGAATACTGGGGGAGTGAGCAGCAGCACTCCCTCGAGTATTAACAACATCCACTGCGATCACCAACCCGCCTGCCAAGCGTGGCGATTACGGCATTATCCCCCATTTTGGGGAGGCCTATGTCCAGCAGTGGACGTTGAAAGGCTGATGGATGAAGTCACGGCTTCTTTAACATCGTATGCAATAAATAAATGCTACCGGTATCGTTGAGTACATATGCACTACCATATTTTTACCTTTATACAGTAAAGCAAACCTAAATCACAACTCCTTTCTTTATATCATCCTCATAATTTTCTTAAACGCTGACAGTATTGCCAGTTGTAAAAAATATATTATTTTCATTCAGGGTTCGTTACGGAACATTGTAAGGCAAATTGGGTAATTTCATATCGGCTTAGCGGTTAATGTTGTTCATTTTAAACATTATAGTCGGTAACTACATTGGGTAAAGTAAAACCTGCTACATGTTATAATGACAACCTGATTTTGGTTCGCTGTTAAAAAATTGTTGCACTATCACAATGTAATACATAAAGATATATGGGAAGTGGCTTCGTTTTATTCTTTTTATAAACAGACATCTTGTACAATATGGTCGCATCTGTCATCGATATGTGCTGTTTCAGAGTGCAAACTTTTCAGACTCCTTTTTAATACAGTTTTATTATATAGTATTCACACAGAGTAAAGAGTAATAATATTTTTTTTTTTATACTGGGGTATTCTTTAGGCACTATATTCTGCCCGCGATCTAGTATGCCTAGACAGAATAATTTCCTCAATCAGCTATCCCATATTAGACGTCCGTTTTTTCGGAATGAAAAATAACTTATGTAATTTTTTTGGGTTCTTGACTATGTGTTGTATGTGCCAAATTTATTGATGGTCGGTTGAATAATTACGGCGTGAAAGCAAAACAAACAAACAAATGCACTTTTGCATTTATAATATTAGTGAGGATTTTGTTGAGATAAAATTCCAACATTTTTAACAAGAATAAAGGAAGCTATACAATAAAGGCGTGTGTGGTGCCAAAATATGTGTCTTGTTGTAAGATTTTGGTGAAGGAAGTTTAACCGTCCGGCCCCGCCGAGTCGTCGCCGACGGCATTAAGTGTCTTCTGTGCAGTTGCCTAAAATGTTCATAGACTTAAATATTTGTAATAAGATTCTTAAGCTGAAAAGTCAGTATGAGAGAGGACTTGTTGCAATCTCACTGATGTGAGTGTTGACCATTCTGAAAAATACTTTTGTTAAAACGGCATATTTCAATAGTAAAATCAAGTTCAATCAAATCAAAAATGCTTACAAAATATATCAAAATATCACAATATTAAGTTATAGTAATTAAGTTTTTTTTATTAGTACGAAATAGAAAACCGTGAAATGAAAACTAATGCATACCTAGCCTATGCTATTACATAATTTTTCACTTATTACGAAGGAGACTTGATCCTAACATTCGAACTTAGTGGACTACAAAAAAAGAAAGACGTTATACACTACACAAACAAATGCATACAGAATAAAATAAAACAATGCCGTTCTTGCAGCCGGCGCAGTCATATTTCAGCAACATTTTAACACTGCTGTTTTGCCATCGAGTCTGTAATTGCCAAATTTATGGCACCCTACACTAACGTAATTGTGGTCTGCGACGGTGGCATGTATCACTCCAAATTAGATTCAGAGGAAACTGGCAAAATGGTTGTCAGTGAAAGTGGGAGTCACGTTATTTATAGCTTGTTGACAACTCTGTCTTTTATGTAATTAGACAAGATTGTACAAGCACTATTTTTTCCGTGTTTGGAACTCGACTCGCGATTCTCCCCAAACGTAATGAGAGACATTCTATATCTATGAGGATTTCCTACAGATAGAAAGCATCTGGACGGTATCCAGGAGATGCAGGTTCGAATCCTGCTCGTTACTGTTATTTTCGATTTCACATTTTTCACTTTGTGTTTAAGATAGAAATCATTTAATCATGTGGTACTAACATGGTTATTTAAAAATCTCTCACACTTAACAGCTGTGTCACTTAACAATACCGTTTTAATTATGAACATTCTACGGTAAGGTGTTTAATTATTTTACAGCGCATTTTAACAGAATATGCTGTTCTCGAATACCCTCATTTATTTTATGACTAATAAATAGACAGTATTAAGAATACAAGTGGCACAACCCCATTTTTTCAGTATCGTACGAGGCTACTAACGAGGGAAGTAAGCAACTTTCTCTAATTGCATTACTGGTGGTAAGGTTGGGTTATCCAGTAGAAGTAGTCACTTGTTGTCTGACCCGTGCGCTTCAGTAGCACCCTATCTTGCGTGTGACCGATCGTGAAATATCTCAGCGTGTTTAGTTGTTGCGGGAAATAAGCATCTATTTAAACATACATCATGGAAATGAAATGGTCAGCAGCGGTTTGATGGTATTTATAGTATATAGCTGAGTCCATGGGCTGCAGTTACCACTTACAATCAAGTGACTGAAGCTCATCTGCTGCATAAGCAGTAATAATACAACATAGTACGTTTTATAATATGTCTAGTAGCATAATTGATTTTCTTATCTAGGAAAGAATTTTTATAAGCCGTTTAGTAGTTCCAGATATAGGTACCTACTCGCAACAATCAAACTTTACTGCCTTATTATGTTAATATATATTTGATAACATTCTAAAGAGGATTATCATCGTTCTTATACTGATCAGGTATTCTTTAATCAAAATAAGATTCGTTATGCTGCACCCAAGTTTTACTGCCCAAACACCGGGTATGATACCGTATTTTATGACACTCATGGAGGGGTCGCGTTCTTGCCCACACTGTCATGAATAATGCATATAGAGACGGAACTTCCTCGGGTCCTTTTACTAAAATACAGACATACCTAAAAACAGATTTTAACAAGAACAATAGTAGAGATAAGAGCACACGTTGAACATTTCTGAGCAGGTAAAACTTCGGAACAAAAAGCTCACTTTGAGAGAGAAAAGTGGGCAACAAATCCTTTGAAAATTTCATCTAAACAGCTCTTTAAACTGTGTGGAACATCTAACTGCCGGTTTGCCAGTTTGTTCTCAACTGCGGACGCTCGGGGCGTCTTTTATAATTTATTTTCGAAATTAACGTCAACCCGCGACGTAAACTTGTGAGGAGATAACTCCCACCCCGCGCTGGGGTTATCAGGAAACGTGTTCTAAAAATGTACAATTTATATATTTTAATGTAGGTTTCCCAAATTTATTCGTGGAATAACATAGAACAGGTACCTAAACTACAGTTTTTCATACCTGTTTCGCTGGTGAGTATTAATAAATATTCAAAGTTCATACTTTATAATTTCATTTAAAAATAACTTTGCTAGCGACTCATCTTATCAGCCTGTTCAATTGCTTAACTGCTTATCTATGAAACGATTACGCTATTTGTTCAAATCAAAAACTAAAATCGCAGGTATATAAAACCATAAAAAATGTGTAAGCACTTGACAATACTGTGTTGTGTTAACGGCTATACGAGTTTTATAGCGCAGTTTGACTATAAACTATGTATGTAATAATTCGTTATTCAATTCAACCACGATTGCCGTTGATATTTTTCATTAATGGTATTACTAAAATATTCCATTGTCAGTTAAAAGCGGTCATGGTGTTCCAATAGCTCAGCCGTATTATTTCCCTGATATAGATTTCCTTTCTTACCTTAAGATTTATTGTTCAATTTTCCCTAAAATCGACCTTTGTTGGCAAATAAATTTCCATTTTTGGAGATAAATTTCCATTTACTTTTTACTGGCAACACAGTCGTACAAACACAGCCCACATATCTCCAGGCGTTTGAAGAAACTTTTAGAATATACAAGACAAAAGTATCTATGTGTTTCAGTAAACGTTATTAACTAATTGTTGAAAGAGACATACTCGTGAGTGTGTATAATAATAACTAATTTAAATCATTTGCTTATGCATTATGTTTTTGAAAATAGGCTTGGTTTGGACTTGTCTATTTCTTGAAGTCAGCTCCTGGGACCACCAGTATAGCCCCTTCCTCGGAGGAGGACGTCGCACAGGGGGCATGGCCGAGTTGCACACCTGCGTAATCGCAGCGCGAAATCGGCCAGCCTCAACGTCCACCCCCTTGGTCAGGGCTGGTGAGGACAGCCACGATTCAACGATGGCTGCCTCCGCCAATAGGTCCCTATCCAGCCAAGCCCACAGCCCACCGTGGGAACGCGGGAGAACTGCGCGCCGCGTGACCCTGGCCCCCTGTTTTGGCCGCCGCGACAGGGCAACTCGCCCAGACGGCACCTACACCGCCGGGACCAATCCGAATGGAGCCCACTCTGACGGCATTCGAGCATCCGGTTTTCGAGGCAATAGCCTCCCGGACGTCGTCCGCCGTCACCGAGTCATCCAGACCGGAAATGCGCAGTTCAGCGCACTTTACCGGTCTGGTGACGCGGACTCCACTCCCCTCACCAAACAGACCCTTAAGCCTTTCTGCCACCGTGTCAGCCATCCTGGGGCCCTCCGCCCCAGGGAACTCGAGAATTCGAGCCTCTGTGCGGGATAGGCGGGTCCGGGCGGCGACGACTCCGATGTCAGAGACGTCAATTTCCTCCCGGGCCTTCCTCAAGATGGCCTGGTAGGACAGGCCCGCTTCCGCCTCCGGCAGCATGGTGATAACCACCGCTGCCATTTTTGGCGTCTGAAGCTTGCGCGGCTTCTTGGGGCCGGGCTTGCTCCTCGACGCAGTGGGTTCTGCAGCCCGGACAGCAGCCACAGACGCGGTCCCCTTCTTCCTCTTGCCCCGGGATTTCTTCCTCCCGCCGTCCACTGTCTGCCAACCCTCTTCAGAGTGCAGTAAAACCTAACATATAATTTTTGGATAGACTAATAGATATTTTTGGTAATTCCCACGACGGTGAAAAATTGGGTGAAGGTACTTTTTTATATGAGTTACTTATACCTAATTATTCTACACTTATTTTGAAACTATAGCCACCAACTTACTAAGAGACATATTTTACATACATAGGTAGATATTCCATATTTGATATGATCATTCATCATTCATGAACTCTCTAACAAGTGAGGCTACACCTTTCTTATAGGTATAAAAAAGTAATTTTCTTATTTGTTTATTCATATATTTTATACCATTTTTAATTACTGTTTTAAATTCACCCACCACCTTTATAAATATCATATTGTTCCCCATTTTACATATATGCATGCAAAATTTTAGCTGTATCGGAAACCGGCAAGCAGATCAAATTTAACTTGTAACATTACATTACTGAAAGACAGACACCGGGACATGTGAAACTAAATAAAAGCTTTTAAATTAACGATAATATATTTTGAATTGAATACTTTTGAATACTTTTTAAAACGCATCTTTCATCATTAATACCGTTACGTTTTTGCGGAATATTGATTATGGAGCAGATATCGTTGTTCTCTGAAAGACTAGATTAATTACGTGTACCTACATATACTCACTATATAAATCTGTTAGCTCATCATCACAATTTTCCCTCGAATTTCATGATTTAATAATTTTAAGACTACTGATTCCAATACTGTATGTAGGAAAACACACATACATTTATGCTTTTAAAACAAGAATCTTAATTTTATTTTAAGTTTTACTTAGAATCATGCGTTTCAATGATATGGGTAAAATAACGCTGATAATGAAGCGGATACTTCAAAAATTGAAACCTCAAAATAAGTATATTTTTACCTACAACCAAAACATTTTAAATTTATTACTACAAATATTCGTGAGCAATTATTCTTATTACAGGATGCGTAACATGATTTCGCGCGAACCTGTGGTTACGCGCCGCAGAGCCAGAGGGCTCTTCGGGGAGACGTCAAATAAACTTTACAAACTCTCTCATAAAGCTTGAACAAACACTATACCGACGCAGACATGACAACATCTTATTAGTATTAATGGATATATAAAATTATCACATTATTGGCATATATTATATAGAACTTCATGTATCTATAATCTACATTTTGAAATCGAAAATAATAAATTATAACAGAAACTATTTATATATTTTTATATAATTTTTAGCATTTGATGTGCTTAGCCATATAAATCAACACAAAGTATGATATGTAATATCGAAAATGACATTCTCCAGCAGGAATTCGAACCAGCATCTCCTGGAATACCGTCCCAGACGCTTTGCCAATTCAGTCATCGTGACAATTGCTCGGAACTGCGAATTTCGATAACAAATTCATTCTTAACACCATGGGTGACTCCTGCGCCATCTGTTAAAGTCAAATTAAGTTTACCTGGTCGGTATAATTTACGCAAATACTTCCGTTGATATATACGAGTATACCTATAACAGAAAGATAATAGTACAACGTTGTTTTATATGTGTCTCTTTGTTTGTTTGTACATAAAATAGCACTGAAACGATCTTAATGAGATTTTACTGATAGAGCAGAATAGGCTCCAATATATATGCTTTACATTATTGAAATCGGATGACAAGGAAAAAAAAATGCTATTGGTAGAGCCTTGTTTATCCCAGCAGGAATGGGTCAACTCAATTGAGGAAGTACCACCCTCTCACAGAAGATCAGCGTGAAACAACGGTAGGCACTCCTACCTAGGTGTTTCGTATGGTGAGTGAGAGCACCGTGAGCCGAAACCCCATCCCTATCCTCTCCTTATTATCCTGCTTATCCTGTCCTTGTTATCCTTCCTCTCCATCTCCTATACCTTTGCTTAGAGACGGCAATGTGTGAGTGATGCCTCTGATGTTGCTAACGTCTATATGCTACGGTAAGTGCTTACCAACAGGTGGGCCGTATGCTTGTTTGCCACTCACGTAATATAAAAAAGTAATTTTATTTTAGAAATATTATGATAAAACTAAAGTCCACTAGCCGTGTGGGGCCGGCTTTAGAATTGTCCCACCCCTCTCCACCCATGGGCGTCGTAAGAGCCGACTGAGGGAATATCGGGGGAGTGGGCAGCAGCATTCCCTTGAGTATTAACAACATCCACTGCGATCGCCAACCCACCTGCCAAGCGTGGTGATTACGGCACTATCCCCCCATTCTTGGGGAGGCCTATGTCCAGCAGTGGACTTTAAGGCTGATGGATGGAATGATGGATGGAAAGTCCACTAACCCAGCCCACACAAACAAAGTAGCGGACAACAGCTAGTATAATCTACATAAATATTATATATCATAAATAGGTATTCCAAATATCTGTCAAATCAAAACAGCTCTGTGAAAAATTAATACTCTATGCGACGTACATAAAATATACTCTACAACAGGGTAATAATTAAAAGCAAAATGGCTAATCCTGGCCGACTCACAAACGACGGGCGTTTATTTATATACACATACATCCAGTTCGCTAATAAATAAATTATTAACCGCAACTGATACTGACTGGTTTTGTGATTTGTATTTTTAGCATTTGACATGAGCAATTAATTTTACTATAAAAGAATATTTTGGTGAAAGGGCAAAATTAGAGATTTACTTTGAGCAGGATTTGAAGCTGCTTCCCCTCCTATCCGGGGAATGCAGTAAATCTCTATTCTTAATTGCAATAATTAAACTTTATATAGCGGAATAAAATATAATGCAATTACATCCGATAGGGCCTCGTGGCGTAGTCGGTAGTGTAACCGACTTCCGTGCACGAGGTTCGATTCCCACTCAGGACAATTATTTGTGTGATGAACACAGATATTTGTACTACGTCTGGATGTTTTATATCTATTATATGTATGTATTTACAAAAGAAAAGTAGTATATGTATTATACCCATAACACGAGCATTAAGCTTAGTTTGGGACCTGAGGACGTTGTGTGAAAATGTCTGTGAATATTATTTTTTATTTTACGACGAGTTCGCGGCGCTGCTCGGCCGAAGCCACAACTCGAGCGTGTGCCGCGCCTCGTCGCAGCTATAATTTAGCGACAGCGCGGTATCACCTACTACCTGGCAAGTATGTGTTGGTAAATGCCAAAGCAACTGTGCCCCGCAGGCACCTGTACCAGCCGGATGGTAAGGACTTCGTGCCGTCGCCCTGCCTACTCCTCCAACAGCGGCAGGAGTGCCCCTATGTTCCAAACACTAGCCCGGGGCGTCTTCAGTAGTGTCCTGTAACGGGCCATGACAGCTCGACGGGTGTCGCCTTACCACCTGGCTATCTCCCTTGGAGAGATAAACAAACCTACTCTTAGTGAGTCCTTCTTTCGCAACGATGCAACGAACAGTCGCGATGTCTTCATTATAAATTGAACCAATTACTGTCTCTACTCTGTAATGTAAATAACTCATTGCGCGATTTAACGTTATTATCATCATGATGAATATTAATAATGTTAAAAAACAATAAACCTTGACCCATTTATTACTAATCCAGCGAAAATTACTTACCATAAACAAAAAAATATTGCCAATCCATTGTTGGATAATTAGAAATCTGAGAAAATAAGTTAGTGAGTTTAAGATATAAATAAGAGCATGACATAAAAAACAGCATCACGCCTGTATTCCCCGAAGGGGTAGGCAGAAGTGTATTACACACCCACGATTCGCCAGCTATGTTTAGGTCCCACGTAATAGGGCGCGTTTGATTTTATTTTATTTTTTTTAGTTGTAGCGAGAATGAATCCATCTGAGAAATAAAACGGTGAGTCCATTACCATCAGGCAGTGCGGCGGCGGTTACCACTTACCATCAGGTGGGCCGTGGCTCGTCTGAGATCATAATCAATAAAAAAATATTATTATTGTTTATTGCAATATGTATGATTAATTATCACTTTACTAGCAAACCCGGCCACGCATTGCTGTTGTTTATTTATTTTAGGATATCCCACGAAAACCTTATTTTTTTCGGGATAAAAAAGCCTTTGACCTTTTCTGTTAACCAGATCATACTGTATATAAAATATCATTATAATAGAATGAACAATAATTATGGCAGTGGATAAGATACAAACAAACATTGATTTTTTTATACATACCTATATTAAAATAATCATCATCAATATATGACTCCCAAAAATACATAAATACTTATATCTAAACCTAAACACAGACGAACTGTCGTTACAAGTGACCTAAAAGCAATTAGAATATCTATGGCGTCGAAATCACTTTGTCATTCGAAGTGGAACCTTCTGATGGCAGTTGATGTGAATTTATTTTCCCCATAACCCTTCCCGCGTCCATACATCGATGTCATTCAAAATTGATTGCGTATGAAAAATGCCAAAAGTCGAATCGTGAATATTAATGGTTGTGCGTAAAATTACTCGTACGTTTCATGGTTATTTCGTTTGGCAAACGTAAGCATCAAATGGATGTTTTCAGCCAGAAAAGACATGACATTTAATGTTCGACTTTCAATTGTTTTAACATAGCATTGTAGCTTTTAACGTGAAGATGGATAAAGCAAAAATCAGAGAATTCGAATAAGATTCCGACGTGGGACTAATGCACGAGAAAGTGTTCATAATAACAATCCTGTGTTTTGAGAGGATACGGCTAGCGAACGCACCGTGGGTTTTGATTTAACCGCTATCACAGTGAAAACTTTGACCTGAAATATAAACCGCGCAAAAACAATACTTTTAATTAATTATTATTATTGATATTTTATTCTAATTATATTAACCGTGAAGTAGGTACCTTAGAATAGGTTACGAAATAAATACATCATAAAATTAATCAATTGTAGTTTTTCAATGCCAATGTGTCTTAATTTACTAAGTACCTACACTACTTTCTACAACAATGAGTTTACTATTATAGAATGGATTTTAGGAGGAGAGCCCACCACTCACCCACGGATTGTCAATCCCGGTTATCTTTGGACAGAATAACCTAAGATTGCCAATCCGCACTCTCACAGATAGAGGAGAATGTGATAATAGCAAAGTAGCATGCACGATAATGACAAAAAACTCACCAATGCGACACAACCATGCGATACGGTAGAACTCTCAGAACCACAATATTGCAATATTCCGCAAAAATCTGAACATAAATTCGACACGTGTTTCACCTCTAAACGAGGCATTCTCAAGAACGCTCGGCAACAAATGAGCCCTTTTTAACCTTTTCAACTTTTTCATTTAAAAAGCGTCAGGGTTCTTGGATTTCATGAGATAAACTTTGAAAGTTTTTCAAGGCATTGAATGTTAAACAGTTGTTTGAAAATATATTTTTCTAGGCTATAGCTCTACATCACTGAAGGAATGTAATATGGTTCTGGTGGCCCGCCAATAAAGGCGGAGAGACGGCACACTGCAAGTTTCTTTAGTGGGTGAGGGCCCCACACTACCCTGTTCGTTGCCCTGAACGACGGGGTGTGCGGTTAAGAACATTTTCCCGCCTTAACAAAAAAAAGGCTATAACTCTACGTTTTACTAATAGTACTTTTTATATTTCTTAAACATATATGTTACGCTCTAATAAACATTCAAATAAAATTAAATAAGTTCTTTTTTTCGTATTGTTTTCTTTCTTTAACTGTTTAAATATGGCTTGCATGATTCATAGGGGGGAATACTAATCAGTAGGTAAAGTAAGATAAACGATGACTTGAAAGTGATGGTGGAAGCCGATCTATGTCAAAGTACCAAAGTATTAGCGTCATGGTTTAATGTTAGCATACCCACATTATTTACTCATTTGCAGCAAGTCAGTGATATTAAAAACTTGAAAAATGGATGCCTTGTGATTTGACTGATATGCAGAGAGAAGCACGCATGAAGCTTGCTTTACCTTGTTAAAACCGTATCGAATTTTAAACTCTGACGAACAAACCCAATGGCTGACTCCAGGTAAAACGTTAAAACCCTAAAGTGAAGCTTAGCACACAAAAGTTACACAGAAAAGTGATGATAAATACTCAGACTAACTACAAAATACAGACGGAGCATTACGAACCACCCAGTGAAGCCATATAAAACCATGCCAAACTTGTATTTACACACGCTCACGCACATAAATACAAACAAAACCATGCCAAAACGAAGTGTCATAAAGCACGAGTAAGAGAGAGTATGATTTAAAATTACCCCAAATGATTCGACGATTTCATACGTACGTTACGTACATGAATACGTCGTCAGAGCCTTATTAATCCCTATATGATTTGCTGTAAACTTACTTTATACTTTTACTTCCTTAATGATTGAAATATAAAACTTCTAAAATTTACCCAAATTATAGAGATTATTTCTTTCCGGTGACAACGCTTTCACGCACACATCTTTCAAAAAGTGGCTTCACTTTTTAGTTGACAATTTGGGTCTTTTTTGGTTTTTTTTTTTGGTCTCTATTTTGCCACTTCAGGACTTAATTTACTACAACTTCCTCAGATCCGGTCAAGCAATACCATTAGATGTCTACTGTGCAAAACGTGTTTTTTTTTTTGTTAAGGCGTGAAAAAATGTTACTGCCCGCACACCCCGTCGTTCGGGGCAACGAACAGGGTAGTGTGGGGCCTGCACCCACTAAAGAAACCCGCCGTGTGCCGTCTCTCCGCCTTTATTGGCGGGCCACTGAAACTATGTTACATTCCTTCGGTGGTATAATAACGCCAGACCTCACACTGCTCGTAAAACAGTTTTAACATTAAGAACTATGGCTAGAAATCGTCTGTCAAACTCTTTACTCACCGGAACTTACTACAACCTACTACCATATTTTCTGCTATATGGACAACTTTCCCCATGGGAATAAAATTCTTCCCAAGAAGCAGCACAAAATGCATTTACACAACAAAAGTTTCAATGAACGTTCCATTAGAAGGCAGAAATGCATAGACAACGAGGGATTGGCCCTCTATGTTTGACTTTGATTTCATCCATCCATCCATCAGTCTTTCATCGTCCACTGCTGGACACAGGCCTCCCTAAAATGGGGGTTTTACCATAATCGCCACGCTTGGCAGGCGGGTTGGCGATCGCAGTGGATGTTTTTAGTACACACGGGAACGCTGCTGCCCGGTCGCCCGGTAATCCCTTAGTCAGCTTTTACGACTCCCACAGGAAGAGACGGGGTGGAGCTATTCTTGGTGCCGGCCCCACACGGCCTTGACTTTGATTAAACAAATATAATCCTACAAAAGTAAAATCATTACGAAACGGCAATTTTGTACTACGAGTACCTATAACCCCTAATATGGGTATATAAATTACAACAATACATTGTTTACTATGACAGTAAAAAAGTTGAATACATAAGTATTCCATTTTTCCACTCGTAGATTGAATAGTCTTAATACCATTTGCCGTACAAAAGAAATGAAAAATGGCACAATAAAGACATTAATAAGATTCTAAATATCTTACGAAGTAGGTCGCAAACAAAAATCTCAACAAAAAGGCCAACGAAAACCTTATTATTTACACCTTAAATCGTTTAGACATCAATGCAAGATGAAAAAAATCTAATTTCCATGGAATCGAATTGTCTGAGATCCATATTGTAAGACACGCAACTCATTCGGAAATAGGCCACGATCTTACGTAACTATATACATGTTGTGCTTTCAAAATTGTTTAATTAACTATGCATATGTATTTTGTAGACGTTGCCTGTCAAATTGCTCAATTCTCTCCATATACATGTCACGAAAATAAACCAAGACAGCAATCAAAGGCAATTAATATTAATCGACAACGTTTGCAATGTTGTGTGGTTTTTCTGTAATAATTAATTTTTAAGGAACCATGCTTTCTCCCCAAAATATAAAAGCAAATGTAGGTGAAGGTAAGATTAATAATTTTAGTAATAAAATATATTAAACCTCTTTGAACGACACTCATGGATTTGTAGTAGATTATCAATACATTTAAGTATTTTTATTATTTTCACTTTTACTAAGCTTTCTAAGACTGTCAATCCAGGCAATGCATTATAACTCAAAAGTTACAGGCATAAACTTTAGGTAAGGTTCTCTTGTATCAATCACAAGTTAAATATTACTTAAATGCATGCACGTCATGATAATAATATGTATTACAAGCACGTTAGTATTTGTTTACATAGACCAGCTGGGAGGCATAATTTTACTATGCCAGAGGGCAAAACAAATTTTGTTTGTAATTAAAATAGAGTTATAAGATATTGAAGTAAGTTTCATTTTAAATTTTATCCCAACTCTAACATATATTTTTATCCCGAATTTTATCCCACGAAAATCAATACCTAGTTTCCCTTTAACACGTTGATGGATAGTACAATCTTGGTGGCGTAGCGTCACAACGCATCATTATAAAATTATATGATATTATGACAGAGCGACTGCATTAGCTGTCTGATCGTATGCAAATACGACGTCCACATGCGTGCCTAGTGTGTGTGTAACGAAACATAAAAATATTGATGTGTGATATAATTTCTTTGAATGAGTTCTTGAACATTATAATATGTAAAACATGCCGCTACGTGTAGTAGTATGAAAAATCGGACGTCTTTGGGAGTACTGATATCTAGGTATAGGCATTACATCCTTCTACGAGGATGTCATCTCGCGGAAGGAAGCGGCGGAGAAGGCCAGGTAGCTGATCCTTCCGCATACCGGATCCGCCACCAGCGACTGTGGCGGCCCAAACGCGAATATTTGCGCCTAATGCTGCCCTAGCTGTGGCTGTGGGTGGATGGACCGGAGAACGTCCGCCACCCGCGAAGGTGCGATGCTCTGTGTGCGGATACGTCGTTCAGTAGAGGGTACCCGATAGGGTAAGCCACCGGCGGACCACTGAAGTGATATAACATAGTTCCAGTGGCCCGCCAATAAAGGCGGAGAGACGGCACACGGCGGGCTTATTTAGTGGGTGAGGGCCCCACACTACCCTGTTCGTTGCCCCGAACAACGGGGTGTGCGGTTAGGAAGATTTTTTCCCGCCTTATACAAAAAAAAAGTTATAGGCATACATAAAACAAAGTCGTTTTAGTTACACCATTTAAAATTCAAGAATAATAGCGGGCCCGATTTTTATGATATTAGATTTGTTGGATTTCTTTTTCGGAATAGCAGAATAACTATAAAAAGAAGAAAATCCACAAAAAAAAAAAAAAAGCTTACGAACATTGCCATATAAATTTTACATAGAAACGGATTGACTGATTTCAATGCTTTTTAAAGAATTTAGCTAATAAATTAAAACATAGTTTCATGGTTCTGAGGTAGTACGAAGCCGGACGAGTGCCGGGCCAGCTTGTTACCTATATAGGTAATAAACTTGAACGTTGATAGGCGTATTTTTACCTATCGTATAATTTACATGAACTTGATGCCTGGATATTGTTACTGTCGATCAACGTGTTAACAATATTTGATGAACAATTAAATATGGCCTGGAAATTTTATTTATCCATACACATAAAGAATATATTTATTGCTGCAGAATATACGTAAATGACTTTTAGATTTGAATTTTGAAGTCCCGATAGATTAAGTCGCTAATATATTATATATTATTTTACGTATACAATTTAAAAATCAAATAGTAAGTTTTAGTTTGTAAAGTTTACAATACTAATTCAGAACAAACCAACCTGTATGTACTCCGAACACGTATGTAAATATCTTGGTTCAAATCTAATGATTTCGCATGCGACCGTGCGATTGGCGTCTTGTGAAAAATGTAAACGGAATGACATGCTAATGTTAGCACAGCACGCCACATTCGACCTATTTAAAGACTATTGAGGTTGTAGTCAAATTGAGGACAGTGATATTAAGTTAACTATTTAATTAATCCTTCGCAGACCATTATGTCAGTGATACATTTCCATAATATAATAGGTATATTATTAAAGCGCTTTTAAATTGAAAGAACTTACTGTAGTGTGGCATAGTTTTACAAAATGTACACGTGAACACTACCTACATGAGCTGCAAATATTAGCATTTAAACTCATACTCGGATCGAGATGTTTTGCCTTACAAATAATGAAACAAAAACGCTTGTCAACTAAATGGCTTAGGTACCGGCTTTCTACCCGAGTTCGATTCCCACACAGGACAACTCTTTGGGTGACGCACAAATGGTTGTTCTGAGTCTGGGTGTACTTACTTTTTGTCAGTGAAATTGTATATTTGTAAAGTCCCCCACGATACAAGGATTATTCCTTAATGCAGGGTTTGTCTATAAAAAAAAAGAAGAAAAAAAAGGAATTGTTACCAGAGATTTTTATCCATTTGGATAATTATGTTAACCCCGTAATTAATTATTACCAACTACAAAGGTTTGTAGTATGTTATAGATAAATGCTAATATTGAAATATAATATATACAAGTAGAGTACAAGAAGGTGTCTCCAACAGTGAATGCAGGTATGTGTTAAAAAGATGATATACTTTAATAAACAAGAAAATCTGAAAAACAATATTTGCATAACCTTTGCTCACACAATCTATGGTTCGGTTCGGTTGCTCAACTTGTACTATTAATGATTGTAACAAGTGGATACTTTAAGTAAAACTAGCCTTTGCCCGCGGCTCCGCCGCAGCCAAAAGCTAGTTTTAGGTTATATCTCAGGTTCCCGATATAGTAGCGGGATAAAATATATACGAGTTTTTAAGTCTAATCAAGAGCTATCAAATAAAAAAAGTTGCATCAAAATCTGTTCTGTCATTTTTGCGTGATACGCGAATTAACAAACAGCGAAAAACTAAAAAAAAATGTTTTGTGTTCAGACACACCTACCTAATACAGTATTTTTTTCTCCAATATCTTAAATATACAGACACAGCTCAGATGTTTCTCTCGCGAACTTTTAAGCAGAAAACGTGTCATAAATGAAGCTATTTTTATATTATGCATTCATTCATCCATCCATCCATCCATCAGCCTTACAACGTCCACTGCTGGACACAGGCCTCCGCATGAGAACTCCACAACGAACGGTCCTGCGACTACGGCATCCAACGGCTCTCCGCGGCGTCGTCTGATACAATATTATGTATTACACGTCAGTAACTCTTGACATTTTTACTAATTCTGTAGGTGCCTAATTTTTATATAGGTAACGTGATTCTGCCCGCTGCTCCGTTTGCGTGAACCTGAAAATTTGGTCCATAGAGTCGTTTAGACATAATATTATAGAAAATAAGCTGTTATTCAAGTTATAATTTATCGGTATATCAAATTTAGTTCTTAGGACATTTGCGAAAAATAGCTCCGAGAACTATTCATTTTCCTATCCTCCGAGAACTATTCATTTTCCAATCCAATTATTCATGATAAAATTTATTATATCATATCATTATAATTCATAAAAAAAACAAATGAAAATTCATCTAAATCCGCTCAGTGGTTTAGGCGTGATTGAAGAACAAACATTGAAACATCTTCACAAACTTTCACATTTACAATATTAGTAAGCCGGGCGGGGTTAGTTACACTTTAGGCGCATCCATCCATCCATCCATCAGGCTTTTAAAGTCCACTGCTGGACATAGGCCTCCCCAAGAATGGGGGATAGTGCCGTAATCGCCACGCTTGGCAGGCGGGTTGGCGATCGCAGTGGATGTTGTTAATACTCGAAGGAGTGCTGCTGCCCACTCCCTCGGTATTCCCTCAGTCGGCTCTTACGACTCCCATGGGTGGAGAGAGGTGGGACAATTCTAAAGCCGGCCCACATGCCAGAGCTTTAGGCGCGTACCTATCAGAAAATGTTAAGCGACTGGAATACTGGCAAAATGTTGTAATGACTTGTAACGGAGAACAGATTCATTAGTTCACATTTAAATTCAGACTACACAGTCATCATGCAAGGGAAAGGCATAATATATGCCAATAAAATTGTATAACCACCATAAAATTACCCTAGACGCAATCAGAAAGCGCGTAAAGAGCTATAAACGCGTTATATGCCCCGAACATGCTCACATATGCTCAAAGATTTACAACCAACCTTTTTTAACCGCCATATTGCCGATATTTAAAAAAGGAATCCACAAGAAAGGCCCAAAATGAAATATGTTATGTATCTTTTTAAAATTCTGATTGGGGCTTAGGGAGCGGTAACTTTCATTTTATCATCCAATATTTCCAGATAAACAATGGTATTTTCAATTTTTATTGCGATCTGGCATCTGTTGTTGTTGATACAAGCTTTTTAAATATTAAATTTACATTGACGTATGTTTTTAACGTTATTATGGTTTTCCGATATAGCGGTAATGTAGGACATAAAGGATTGCCAGAAGTGATCATAAGCATTTATAATTTTATACTGTACGTTTTGCAAGTGTTATTCTTTTCACAAATATCAATGAATAGCTTCTAAACGTGGCTTCGTCTGCGTAGATTTCAAAGTGAAAAATGCATAATCTAAGTAATTGTCATACAGGAACTCTATTATCTGTATATCAAATTACATTTCAATCCGTTCAGATCTTCATGCTAAAAATAACTGTCCTACAGGTAGATACTATTCGTATTATTTTGGATTAAAAATAACATCTATGATAATACAGTGTCTTATCTATCTACTTACCGAACTTAATTGCAATGCATTTATCGTAATTGCTTCACGTACAAACATCCACATCTTTACGAACTTTCTTCCTAACTATTATAAAGCTGTAACAGAGCTGTGTCTGTACAGTCAAGATATTGGAAAAAATAGAGTATATAGGCGTGTCTGAACACAAAACATTTTTTTTTTAGATTTTTTGTTCGTGTGTTGTTTCTCGCATCACTTAAAAGCTACACGCACACAAGCACGGATTTTGATGCAACTTATTAGCTCTTAAATTAGACTTAAAAACTAGTATACTACTATATTCCCGCTACTATATTGGGAACCTGAGATATAATCTAAAAACTAGCTTTTGGCAGCAGCGGAGCCGTGGGCAAAGATTGGTATTTATAATTTTAATAAGTAGTAGAATATAATTCATGTAAATGAACATTGTAACGACATGTCAAATACTAATCCAAGAGATTAAATGGAATACCTTTAAGTGCGTATAAAACTTCTCTGTGGAAAGGATGCATTCAATTTTGGTTTAAAATTCCTGAAAACCATTGGTCTCTGTAAAATGCCATTGTAATGTAAATTTAATGATCTTCGAAACTAATTACATCACTGTTAAGCCTTTCTGTTCGTATAGTTGAGAACATTATAGCCTAAAGTTAGAAACATTCTGGCGTTGTTTGTATAAGGTGTAAGTTTCTCGCATGTAACATAAAGTTTCCTCTAAAGTTTAGGTTTATTATTGAGTGTATGAAATGTTTGAAGTTGGAGCTGACTACATTTTTGAGGCGGAATGTTTTATCTATCTTGTTGAAATTGTGAATGTCTTGTGTACATACGATATATTACAGTGTTTAGATATTTTTATATATATTTTTAGCATTTGACATGCTTAGCACTATACATTAAACACAAAGTGAAAAATGTGAAATCGAAAATAATAGTCACGAGCAGGATTTGAACCTGCATCTCCTGCTAATTTCGATAACATATTCATACTTAACGTCTTTGGGTGACGCCTGCGCCATCTGTTGAAGTATTTTCATACATTACCTATACCGACCAGGTAAACTTAATTTTACAATTAAGATTTTTTATTTTTAATATTACATAGTGTCTTAGTAATAACAGTAGCGAACAGGTACTGAAGCAATATTTACACGTATTTTTAAGATAATTGATTGAATTAGGCGACACTTGGCGTAAGTCCATTAGAAGGAGAGCCTACCACTCACCCACGGATTGTCAATCCCGGTTATCTTTGGACACACACAAAATAACCTAAGATTACCAATCCGCACTCTCACAGGTAGAGGAGAGTGTGATAATAGCAGAGTAGCATGCACGATAAAATATACATTCTATAATTATAACGTACTTTTAAATAAATATTCACTATTGTATTGAAAGGTAATATTTTCCTTCAAAAGCTACATCGGACGGAAACCATAGATCTGCATTGAGTAGAAATCGGACAATGCCGGGGTTGACAACAGTTCCATTTAGCTATTGTGCTTCTTCCACAATAGAAGTGCATGACCTATATTTGAGTCAAATATTGCAACATTCAGATCTATCTGAGTAAAAATAATTCCTGTGTTGTAAAAAAAGGTTCAACAATGAATAATATCACTGCCACGTCAACAACTACCACTAAACCAAAGAATCTCCAACGATAAAACAATTAGATAAGTATTTTCTAAAGCAGCGATTATTTCAGTGGGTATCCGCGGTACCTATGGTTCTGTTTTTTTGTCAGTCACCAGGGTTATGCAAAATTATTCTCTAGTAATGTCGCAGTTTTCATCGTTTTACACGAGGTTCCATAGATTAATTATTTCCTGAACTTTTCCAGACGATTACAAAAGTAGAGAAATTATATTTTGTTTTACATATAACGTCCTCTGGTCCCAAACTAAGCTTAACGCTTGTGCTATGGGTGCCAGATTACGGATATAATACATATATTATTAATAAAAGAAAAAATTAAATAATAATTAATAATTTATTATTAAATTAAAAAAGTCCTGCATGAGAATTGATCGTGGCTCGGGAGGTCGGCATCTAAACTACTATGCTGTCGAAACAAACATCGTAACATCTTCATAAACTTACACATTTATTATATTAGTAGGAATTTAAAGAAAAGAAAATGCGTTCATAGAAAGCTGAAAATAAATTTTGTTAAAATAAAGATTAGTACCTATAAATAATAAAAACTACAACTAAAATTATATACTTAACAATTAAAAAACAATACAATTTTTATAATTCTTTGTTCCAGTTCGGATTAAATCGATTAAAAATTTAACTACTTTTAAATTGATTCAGAATGACAATTGACACAGTTCACTGGTTGATACAATTGGGATTAAAGCATGAAACATTGTAGATGGACTACTCTGTACTAATATTGTCTATACTATTATAAAGCTGTAACAGACATTAAACACAAAGTGAAAAATGTGAAATCGATAATAACAGTCACGAGCAGGATTTGAACCTGCATCTCCTGGATACCGTCCAGGTGCTTTGCCAATTCAGTTAATTGTAAAATTAAGTTTACCTGGTCGGTATAGGTAATGTATGAAAATACTTCAACAGATGGCGCAGGCGTCACCCAAAGACGTTAAGTATGAATACGTTATCGAAATTAGGAGCAATTGTCACGATTGCTGAATTGGCAAAGCATCTGGATGGTATCCAGGAGATGCAGGTTCAAATCCTGCTCGTGACTGTTATTATCGATTTCACATTTTTCACTTTGTGTTTAATGTATAGTGCTGAGCATGTAAAATACTAAAAATATATATAAAAATATCTAAATAGTTATAGGGTTTACGTCATTATTAGGTAAAATCTTAATTGTAAAATTACGTTTACCTGGTTGGTATAATGTATGAAAATACTTTCGACAGATGGTGCAGGCGTCACCCAAAGACGTTAGGTATGAATGTGTTATCGAAATTAGCAGTCAGGAGCAATTGTCACGATGGCTGTATTGGCAAATTATTCCAATGTGTGGTATTATAGCGTGGGTCGTAAAGACATCAAAAACAAATGTAAAGTGGAGATTGGGTGTCACCGTTGGGTGTACTGCAATAGCTTAGCAGTTCAGAGCACTTCCGGATTGGAAGGGACGCTGGTTCGAATCCTGCTTGCAGAAAAACTCTTTTTCCACTTTCACAAGTAATTTGTTCTTTAAAGCAAGAACATTATGCAGAGCACCGAATGACCTAAAAATATTGATGACAAATTACAATTTATTTCATTTCAATAATGGATGTCGAAGTATATAAATTATAACAATAATGTATGTGTACGTATGGTACTTACTATGTACAAAGTACATTACAAACGGTTATCATTCCTTGGGAACGTCAATAATTCAACAAAATAGCAGTATCGTCAAACAACAGGAGGAAATAAAAGGATACAATATGAGAGGGTACGGTTTACGCAAATAAATGAAAATTTATCCGAGCACACAATGGTGAGATCTTGTGCTTGTTCGTATGAAAGTAAACATCTTAAAGCGGCCCCTTCAAAATGGCTTCTAATGGTATTAACATTGTCACAGACTTGCCTACATTATATTAACGAGGTAAATTTTCATTTGTCGATGTTTAATTTCTGTGAATGTTGCCCGTCTTCACAACTTCAAGTAAGAGGAAGAATTATCTTTCAGTTTAAATTTTATACTACAAATGTGTGTCTTTGTACGTAGACTTCAGGAACACTTATAAGGGAACAAATATATAATAAGAGCAGTGTGATACATACATTACTTGTTAGTAAGTATTCGAGTAGAAACGAGAGCTTTGGGGTAAGAAACTACCTAGATTTCATTTATTCAGGCCGTTTTTTTTATTGTTTATCATTTCAACGCCCGAATACCTATTCAGCAAATTCTTTCGGCGGCATTTAAAACCTGCATGGTAGACTATTTGCTGCATTTGTCTCACTCTGAGGAAACACACGCAAAAGTGGGAAAGTAACAGATTGATGACTGCTTACATCAAAATGGTTATCGCTTACCGGTGGGCCGGGCGTATGCTTGTTTGCCTTGCCACCCTCACAGTATATAAGAAATCTTCTCGCGACTTTACATACATACCTACATAGCATCACGCCTGTATCCCCAAAAGGGTAGATAGAGGTGTATTACACACCCACGGTTCGCCAGATATGTTTAAATCCCACGTAATAAGGGGCGAGCCTATTGCCGTCTACTGGGCACATTTCCAGACTCACGACTTTGTCCGTGTGAATTCCAGAATTGGGACATTCGTACCCTTCTCCGAGAAAAAAGATAGCTGATTTTCTTTTCTGAGCTCCGAACTGTGTTAAATGACTTTTTTTTTTAATACTCACCCTACACTAACGGGTCAAACAATTTCATGGACACAAAGTACACCCAGACTCAGAACAACCATTAGTGGATCACACAAAGCGTTATCCTGTGTGAGAATCAAACCCACAACACTCGGGTGGGAGGCCGGTATCCACACTTTATAATGATCGAATAAGTAATTACGGCGTAACAGCGTAACTAACACATTCCCTTTAACATTTTTGATGTTACCTAATAACAATTTTTGATATTAGCTAACAAATAAAAATTTAAAAAAAAAATGTCAGAAATGCATTATCTATTCAATATTTTTGTCTACATAACTGACACTTAATAAGCTTAACGTTGTCACTTATTAACATTTAACCGTTAAAAGCTCGAACAAGCATAATCGCCTTTTGTAGCAAGACTTACTTCCGCGGTGAAAGCTTTCACGGCCCTTTCAAGCAGACTTTCATAACAAAAACCACATCATTCAAATTATTTATCTCCATTTGAAATTTTAGCGTCTTTTAAATATTCTAAAATGGTGCTTTTACAGCGCAATAATACGGGAGCTTACTATTAAAGACAACTTGATCAGACATTAGTACAGAGTACCAGTTACTTTAACGAACAAATTATTTGTGAAAATGTGCTTAGCGGTTAGAGTTCCTGGGTTGGAAGGGACGCAGGTTCGATTTCCACTAGCAATAAAGTTCTCTTTTCCCACATTTTCACAAATAAATTGTTCTTTAAAGTAGCTGAGCATGTCAAGTGCTAAAATACATATAAAAAAAAAAGAATACCAGTTTTCAATGCACTCTGTGGGGCAAAACTTTATTTTTACTTTCAAGTTCCTAATTCACATAGATTTTTTTATTTATTTCTAGCGATACATAATTTACAATTAATTATATTTTATTCAATATGTTTTTGTAACACATAGAATACTGCAAAGACATCAGGCCTCATTTTGAACATCTTATATTTCTGACGGATAGTTTGCTTATCCGGCATGAATACTCAATCGGGGAAGTACCACCCTCTTACACAAGATCAAAGTGAAAGAACGGTAGAAGCTGCTACTGTTTGGTGAGTGCGAGCGCCGAAAGCCAATCTAACCCCCCCCCCCTTATACTCTGTCCTTGGAAATGAAGACACGCGAGTGACGTCTCTAGTATGGCTAACGTCTTTAGTCTACCCCTACGTTAACTGCATACCATCAGGTAGGCGCCATATGCTTCTATGCCACCCGTGTAGTTTAAAAAAAATGTTTGGGTGTAACTTTTACGCGCGGTTGAAGTACCTAAAACTTTGAATAATATGTATGGTGGACAGGTATTACTAAAAAAATTAATCATAAAGTAAATGGAATTTCGCACTTTGAACTCTTATACCAGTAAGATCATATTACCAATAACGTATTTAGATTTAAATGAGTGCGTGTAATCTTTTTTTTTTTCTTTTTTGTCCGTGTGGTGACGGATTAAGAATACGATATGTCACCACCCCTTACTTGCCCGCGGGTGTCGTAAAAACCGACTAAGGGAGCACCAGGGGAATGGGCAGCAGCATACTCCTGGGAAACGTAAGCGTGGCGATTATGGGATTTCCCCCCCTTCGTGGGGAGGCCCATGTCCAGCAGTGGACGCTTATGGGCTGATGGATGGATGGTGTAATCTTTAAGCGAATACAACAACAAAATCATAAAATGGTAAAACGTGAACCTGCCATTCCTATCATGGCGACATAATATATCTCTTATTATTAGTCTGTTAACTGTTATTCGTGTGTCGTTGACTGCTTCTTAGGACATTATGACCCAGTATTTCGATAAAATAAAATCGCTCTACATGATAATCGCTCAGTTACTGGCCAAAGTTCTCTCACAACTCGGGGGACACACAGATGCGTTCATAAAAGACCCATACCATTTTGTAAGTGAGATTAAAAACCTTCATCTCGCTAACAATAAAACTATGGTGTGTTTGATGTGAGTTACTTTTCACCTGCCTACTGTGGAAGACTGCATCAGAATTGTGTCTAAGAAACTATCAGAGAACAATATACCTATGGAATACGCTGAACTGTTCAAGTACTACCTTACATCTGGCTACATTATGTGGAATGATGGTTTCTACAAGCAAGTGGATGGAGTGGCCATGGGTTCATGAAAGGCTTCGAGGAGACTGCCCTAAAAACCTCACCTGTGGTCCCCCGTTTCTACAAGCGGTACGTAGATGAAACTTTCACTATATTACCATCTGATATAGTAACCGTATTTCTAAACAATCTGAACTCCATCAATCCTAAAATTCAATTCACTGTGGAACTGGATTCAAATAACTCTTTAGGTTTCTTAGATGTTATGGTAATTCGTGACCCCAACAACACTCCGAGTCATACAGTGTATCGAAAGAAAATATTGCCTGTTAATTATGACATCTCCGGACTACTTCGCCTTCCTACTTCGCTGTAATGAGGAAATATTTCATAGTATGTCCCACTCGAAGATGCTGATTTAGCAAGTTGGTCTGCCTTTGCGTTACCCTCAATTCCGATATATCCTGGGATCCATTGCAGTCTCAAAGACACTGAAGAAAAAAAACAGAGTACGGCGGCACCTTATTTTCCTTTTAATGGCATCCCTGGTAGTCTTGGTGGTTAAGTTGTATGGCGAACTATTTTAAAGTTCACCAGTTGAAAAACCTGCACGTTATATGAGACAGGAAGACACGATACTTTGTCTCAATTTTCTTAGGTATTTCATATATGCCCGTCTCACTTCCACACTTCCTAATGTATCATGGCTACATCTATAGGTTATTTATCAGATCTAAGTAGTAAACAAACAATAATTTGACATAATGACATATCGCCATTCAACAAAAACTACCAAAAACACATGCCTTCAACTCAAATGTGACATTAAACAAAGACTTATGCGCAAGTAACTGTTGTGTGAGAGAGAGAAGAATACTTGTGTCGTTCATCATTCATTCCTTTTGTATTTCTCTGGATGTAAGCGGAATGAGGTTAGTAAAACCTGCGTGATTTTTCTTGCGTGTAAGAGAAATTTTGAATTAGATAGTTATTTGTGTAACCTAAGTTAGTAAACCCAAAGGTATTTCATTATCTCAAAATTTCCGCGCAACTGGCCCTAAACGAATATTAGGTGGGTTAAAATAAAAAACCGTTGAAGCAACATATCAGCCTTGGACGTCTACCATCTAAGTCCACCCGTGATCATGAATGCTGTAAAGTATTCGAAACATCGGGATAGTAGAAAATCAAGTAAACGCGAGATTCCGTAAACGTAGTTTTATTACAAAAAATGTGTAACAACATACCAAACATATTTATGTTCGTATTTTTATACAAGCATTTAAAAAAGTTTGTGTTCAAATAGTAAGCTGTTATGCATTGCATTGAAAAGATTGAAGCCTGCCTCAAATATAATTTACTAAAAAGTCAATACCTATGTACCTAGTTTAAAATAAAAATGATGGGTGCAACACGTTTCGATCCAATCTGAAGGCAATTTAACGCTACGCGTCGTCGCAAGACCCTAACATTATTCATTCTACATGTAAATACGCCTAACGCGACAGTGAAAATATTCGTTATAGTAAGTACCTAATACGTATTTCTTCTTTTATATAACATTTTTAACTCCAGGTAAATATAACAGATAGTAGGACCTGTTCCAAGATATAATATTCAATATCATATAGGTATAAACATAGCATCACGCCTGTATTCCCCGAAGGGGTAGGCAGAGGTGTATTGCACACCCACGACTCGCCAGCTATGTTTAAGTCCCACGTAATAGGGGGCGAGCCTATTGACGTCTACCGGGCACATTTCCAAACTCCGGGCTGCAACTGAGAATTTTTTTTAGGAAAAAGCTCAATAACATTGCTCGACCGGGGGATCGAACCCGAGACGTCATGATTAGCAGTCACATACACTACCGCTACACCACCGAGGCAGTTAATAAAACAAACATAATACCACAATTTTAATTTAAGAATAGCCAAACAATATAATTGGGCGTTAGTTAACAACCGTGTAGCAGGCCCATAAAAGGCTACCCAATGCCGTGGCAGAATTGACTAGCCTAGGGGTGAGCTGGACAAAGTACGGCACCGAACTCAATTTACTGTCGAGGTACATGTCAAAACATTTCATCTGCTCCACATCCAGACGTCCTCCTCAAAGCCTAGCGAGGTCACCCCCACCATTTCATGCAATAGCAAAACCTAACCATTTTATGAAATAGTTCCATCCATCCATCCATCAGCCTTTTAACGTCCACTGCTGGACATAGGCCTCCCCAAGAGAACGCCACAACGAGCGGTCCTGTGCTGACCGCATCCAACGGCTCCCCGCAGCTTTGACCAGATCATCGGTCCATCTGGTGGGGGGCCGTCCTACGCTGCGCCGTCCGATACGTGGTCGCCACTCGAGAAACTTTCGTCCCCAACGGTTATCGGTTCGTCGAGCGATGTGGTCTGCCCATTGCCACTTCAGCATGGCAACTCGGCGGGCTATGTCGGTCACTCTCGTTCTCCTACGGATCTCCGTATTACGGATTCGATCACGTAGGGAAATACCAAGCATAGCCCGCTCCATGGCCCGCTGAGTGACTTTGAGCCTTGATATGAGGCCAACATTCAGAGACCACGTCTCTGTTCCGTATGTCATCACTGGTAACACACACTGGTCGTAGACCTTCGTTTTCAGACACTGCGGAATATTGGACGAGAAGATCTTCCTTAGCTTCCCGAACGCTGCCCAGCCGAGTTGGATTCGTCGATTGACCTCTTTGTCGAAGTTGTGCCTACCTAACTGGACTGTTTATCCCAGGTAGAAACTTCGAGAAGCGCACTCCCGACTAGGACCGGTGCTGAAATGACATGGACATTAGACATGACTTTCGTCTTGTCCATGTTCATTTTGAGACCCACTAGTCGGGAAACCCTGCTGAGATCATTGAGCATGGTGCCAAGGTCCTCCAGAGATTCTGCCATGACTACGATATCGTCGGCATATCAAAGGTGAGTGATTTATTCGCCATTGATGTTGATGCCGAATAAGTTTAATTTTGCAATTAAAATTCATACTATTTGATGGCGGATTTTTTAAACATTTTTGATCTATATTTTTTAGCATTTGACAGTTGGTCGTAAAGACAAATGTGATAAGGAGATTGGGATGGTCGAAAGACCTGTACTATAGCTCAGTGGCTTAGAGCACTTCCCCGGATTGGAAAAGACGCGGGTTCGATTCCCGCTAGTACAAAAAATCTCTTTTTCCTTATTCACAAATAATTTGTACTTTAAAAAAAGTGGCGGAGCATGTCAAATGCTAAAAAATATAGATCAAAAATAACTATTTTCTTTACATTTAGATTATAAAATTTCTTACTATATTATTACTTACAAATATGACCTTGTTATAGAATACACGACGTTCTGATTCGCATAGTTCATAAATCAAAATCAATAAACTAGATTATCAAGCCACTAAATTTAAATATGTCCTAGTTTCCGTTTTCAAGTATTCCATTTTTAAAACCAAGATGCACAACAGAGTAACAAAACTGTGCTGTGAAATTTCACCCATAACCTCTCAATTAGTTTAGTTAAGTCGACTACACTCGTAGCAGGCATCCGTGCATAAATTAGTCTTGTTAAGTGCAGTACAGGAATTTAATCCTCATATTTCGTCGGCAGCCGGTTCGGCATATCTTTTCAGGTCTTAAATTATTTGTACACGAGGTCAGTTCTCTAAACAAAATTAAACTTTATTACGTATAATCAAAAGTCAATATTGCTTGCAAAATACATATTCTATTTAATTTGTAGAACTATATCTAGGACGATACTGCTAACCAATTAGCAACTATATGTTTATTAAAATAAAATTCATTTTGATTGTCAAAGTTTGGGCTTTTAGTCACGTTTGGAGTTAGAAAGTTGTATGTTTAATGGTGCTCATTACTTGGTGAATGAAATCGGATTACCAGACGGCAACTAAGCTTGATCTCTGATTAAAAGATGAGGGGGTTTTAATTTTGAATGAGTAATATCGCACTTTTTAGGGAATTTCAAGATCAATACTCGTCCTTCATTAAAAAGGTCGCTGTATCAAATTCGGTGCATTTTCAATAAATGTATTATCTTGATTACATGCAGATAGATTGGAATGGTGTGTGTATTTTTGTATTCCTATTAATGACATAAGATTTAAAATTAGAATAATATTCCTAACTTTAGAAATAATTATAAATTACTTATTTATCATTTACTCATCCAGCCTACTTGCACATAGTACCTGAATAGATACATGTGTATTTTAACTAGTAACTTTTTAAAACTAATTCCAATTTCAAATATTCTATCGAGTGCTTTACACATAAAGAAGGGGCATAATGTTAATCGTCTCACGTCCATCAAAAGAAAATCCTCCGGCTTTTATTGTCTACCGCTTTTTATACGATTGAGATGTAACTTTTTTACAGCCTCGAGTGTTTACGTTCTGAAAAATCATACACATATTTAATGGTTTAAAATAAATACACCATCTCCTAGCTCTGTAGTTCTCAAACCCATTGAAATAGACTTTCTTGGCTAAACGGATTGAGTAGCATAAGAGCTTTTTCACAAATCGGCTACTTTTACTGAATATAGCTATATTATCCTAGTTAGACCCTCTAGAGTTTTACAAGGATACAAGATTTTCTTTCTCTACGTCGATAATAATAGGTATCGAACCCACCGAAGTACTCAATAAGAATCATGAGTGAGCTAGACTGAAATAACTCTTCAAATATTTTTCAGATTGCATTGGTAATCTTGGTTTTTCACGCCATGTCCGTTGCGGGGTAGGCAGAGAGAACAGAGTACTAAAAGGCTCTATTCTTCATACATCTCTCGCTTCCTCAACATTCATAATTGTCTTTATTAACGCTCGCCGGTTTCGGAGACTCCTGACTCCACCTGCCTTCAATACATGACCGATTTGGTCTAATAAGAGTGTCTCGGTGTTCCCCTGTACCAACTCCTTCCATTCGCATTGTATATCTACTAAACCAGTCGCTGTTCCAGCATTCTTTCCATATGTCCGAACCATCGGAGCAGCCTTTCGCATCTTTACACCAATACCTACTCTCTTTCCTACCTACTCGCTCTCTTACGTCGTCGTTACGAATGCGGTCAGTCAGCCTCACTCTACAGATTTATATTTATAAAAATGTCCATAGTCACTTTTTATAGGTAAAAAGAGTAATAAAATAACATTTTTTATGACTTGTACAAAGTAAACTAGCCTTTGGCTGCGGTTATATCTTAGGTTTCCGATATAGTAGTAGCTTCATTGCGTAACTTGCATATAAAAATATCTGGGTATAATAATATTGTGGAAACTTTAAATAGAAATGATGAAACCTCTGTGTATTGTACTAAGATTGTACTATAGTTATAATTTCTTCGCATTCAAGTCTCGCTACAATCCGGGCTTATCTTTGTTCCTTGACAACACTTTCCCTTGGGCTCTGTACCTTTTCCTTGCATTTTGTAAGGACTTTAATACAAAGATATAACACGTATATTAGTTTAATCTAACTTTGAAGTTGTGTTCCACAAGACGTAGCTAGGATTTATGACAGAACTTCTCAATTCTTCCAGTCGCTTCTCGCATACTCTGTAATAAATATATTGTCTGTCCTTATTGTATCTATTTATATATTTTGTTTTGTTAGCTGTATAAATGTATATTTTTTTATATTCATATAGGGTGTTTTGCAGTTCACTTGAATTAGGTATGTAGCGATTACTTTATCTTAGGTCCTTACATATGAAATTGGCGTTATTTTCAAACTGGCTACTTTGATCTCAAATATCTGGCATTTGCTTAGGAATTCCAAATTCAAATTTAGACTTGTATAGTTTTGTTTGCAATGTAGCAATTAATTTTTTTTTGCGCTATTTGATTTTTCTTTAACGTCGTTCTGTTCACGATATGGAATTCGCTTGAAATAAATTGGAAAACCAAAAAATGCTCGAAAAATGGGTACCGCATGAATTGAGTGAAGCAAACCAACAAACACGAGTCCAGTGCAGCGTTACATTACTCAACCGTCGCAATAACGAGGGGATTTTGGATGTTACTTGTGATGAAAAATGGATCCACAGATGGACAGATCTGTATTGTTAACCATGATGGAAAAACTAGCTATTAAACAACCGAGACTGGTCAATTGCTCTAGCCCACTGCTGCTTTAGGGCAACGCTAGACCACACACTGCACAAAAGACCGTCGCTAAATTATAGGAGCTATTGGAATGTCTCTGACACCCATCGTACTCCATGGACCCTACCCCAAAAAACTACCACTTTTTTCAGAATTTGGAGAACTTCTTGCAAGGAAAAAAAACAATTTCCGATGAGGCTGTCAAAATCGCATTCAAAGATTTTCTTGATTCTTGAATGTTATTGAGCTTTTTCCTAAAAAGAAAAATTCTTGGTAGCAACCCGGAGTTTGGAAATGTGCCCGGTAAACGTCAATAGGCTCGCCCCCTATTACGTGGGACTTAAACATAGCTGGCGAATCGTGGTGGGTGTAATACACCTCTGCCTACCCCTTCGGGGAATACAGACGTGATGCTATTTTGATATTGACAAAAAAAATCGTTTTGCTTTTTCCATACATAACGCCAATTTCATAATTATGTAAAGACCTATTATATCAATAATATTTTTTTGTATAAAAAATAAATTATAGTTTAAAAAACAAAAATAACACGCTTTAAATAGCTAGTTGAACTAAAAATTAGCAAATAATATTACAATAAATAATAATTGTAAAAAAGCGTGGGGTGCTTTTTACTATATTATACTACGTGAATCATAAAGGGTAGTATATGCCTTCAATGCTAGGTTATGTGAGCCATATGCAATAGTATTGTGACGTTTAAATTTTAATAAGTCAATAAAAAAAAAGAAATTTCCCTACAAAATAAAAATATTATTTTTCAATTTCTTTTCTTAGACAACCCTAACTTTTGAAGAGACCGCCATTTTTGTGTGGAGCCGTTGTTTGTACACAAAGTAAAGTAACCTACCTATGGACGTAAGGCCTACCATAAACATAAACAAAGCGTAGGTACATACCATCCTCTCTCTTATTTGTATCCTGCGCAGCTTTACACTTCAGTAATTTCATAAATTAAATACACGGAATACACCACATCACATGTTGGTTTTGTTTTAGCTAATTAGTAAGTTGTTAGGTACTTAAGTATGTAATTATTTGATCACTAGTACTTTCAAAGCAGTACAGGCACATCACAGCATGATACAGGATACCGATAGAAGTAAGTAGGTAGGTTTTGCAGCCACACCACTAAAGGAAGGGTTCAATGTGCCGTCCTTCCCTTTCAATACATAATTCGGCTCGGCGAGCTACGGACCGCGTCGCATTCCGGAGCATTTGTGAGGAGACCGTGCTAGAAGCAGAAATAATTTTGTCACGCATTTCTTGGACACTTGACACTGTGCCGCCGCGGCCTATCCACATCGTAAATTGGCGATCCAGGTATTCTCGGACACCATGGGCGTAATGCGCCGGCGCGCCGCCCTGTTGCAGCACCATGTCCCGGTACAGACTTACTGGCAATTCTTCCAATGGAAAGGAGTATGAGGAAAGCCTCCTATTCCGGTACCGACGGTGGTACAATTCGCGGGCGGCAAACAGATTGTTATTCCTCTCCGCACCGACACACAATATCATGTTATAACATTCATTGTTTCCATAATCTGCCATGATTATCACACAAAGTCACTGCAATCCAAAATAGTCCAACGCGACGAACTAACAAGTACGTCAGCAGGAAGACTACTAAATTTATTTTGGTAAGTAGGTAAAAATCCTTTGAAATTGCGACATAATTAAGGTGTATGCACACTAGACCGAACCACACAAGAGCGAATAATACGGAAAGGCATGTACGTGGCTTGTGTTTACGTAAGTATTGCACATACAATTACAATAACACTTCTCGTTATTGAGTAACAGTATGAGAAATAAACAAAATAAGGAACTACATAACATAACATAGTTTCACGCTTGTATTCTTGAAGGGTTAGGCAGAGGTGTATTTTTTGACACCCACGGTTCGCCAACTATGTTTACGTCCCACGTAATAGGGGGCCAGCCTATTGCCGTCTGCCGGGAATATTTCCGAAAAACCCAATTACTATTTTTTCCCGGTCCGGGAATCGAACCTGAGACCTCGTGATCAGCAGTCGCATACGCTAGCCAATACGCCACGGAGGCAATAGTAACTAACCGTAATAATTATAGGTAAATAAGATTCGAAAGTACAATAACCCTCCTTTTTGCTTCGCGTAGTCGGGTAAAAATAAAGCTACATAGTGACTTGGTTATTACTGACACGAGGACGGTCAAAGATATCCATTTCTGACTAAATTTATCCGTGAAGAACAGTAACTTAATAGGAGCCTATTAGAATTATCTTTATTGGATAATTAGGTACTTAACGAAAGTAAATACAAATTAAGAATGATTTTCAATGTCAGCTAAAGAAAATTTCAAATAATCCTACATTAGAGTACTTATCAAAAATTGTAAACTGAATTAATTTCCAAAATAACAAATAGATGTTGAATTAAAAATGGTGCAGTGTACATTATGCTTTAGGTGTCGGCATATTTTGTGCAATGTTTTAGGTAAAGCGCGGCTTTTTTCAAAAGAAATCGTTGTCACTGTCGGCTTTTAATAAAGATGCTCGATTAGCCAATTAGGTAGCCAAACCGATAGGCGTGTCAAAATAATATCCAATCACGCAACTAATAAATGTTGGATTCTAAAGAGCATTAGGCACACAGGCCGATCTTTTTAACCTTTATGCATAACATAACATAGTTTCATGCCTGTATCCCCGAAGGGTTAGGCAGAGGTGTATTTTTTTTCACCTACGGTTTGCCAACTATGTTTAAGTCCCACGTAACAAGAGGCGAGCCTATTGCCGTCTACCGGGCACATTTCTAAACTCCGGGTAGCTACTGAGAAACTTCTTACGAAAATCCCAAATAGCACTTTTTTCCTGACCCCGAGACCTCGTGATCAGCAGTCGCATACACTAGCTAATACGCCATGGAGGCAATATGAATTAACCGCAATAATTGTAGGTACATAAGGTTCGAAAATAAAAACAAATAAAAAAAGTAAAGAAATAAAGTAAATACACATTGGAATGATTTTCAATGTCAGCTAAAGAAAGTGCACACACAAAATAAGTTCGTCTTCATGGCAAAATGGGATCAAAGTTAGGCATTTTACTATGATCTGATACTATGTTACATCTACGTTATTGATCTTTATTAGGTCAAAGAAAGTTCAAAAAAACAGCTGATTAGGGTTGCGGGACGCATAATTTTCGCGACAACTTAGCACATCAAAAATCGTATTAAAATATAATGCAAATTAATTTCTGACTTCACATAGTCATTAGTGATGACCTAAATAATGTCTGGTTTCGACTATAGTATATGCATAAAGTTTCTAATTGTATAGGTGAACTATTTGTAACATTTGATTATGCACTGCAGCTCACGCTTTTTTACAATCATTATTTATTGTAATATTATTTACTACTTTTTAGTTCAACAACTAGCTATTTAAAGCGTGTTATTTTAGTTTTTTAAACTATAATTTATTTTCTTCTTTTTAGTATCAAAATAGTATCAAAAGTACGAAGCAGAGTAAAGTAATACTACATGAAAGTAGAACATAGATAAACCATAAAATTGATTATTTGATAAGTAACTAATAATATATTGGTCTTACTAATTAGTTTTCAATAAATCACATAGATAGCACTAATTTCAAAAAGTACTAATGTGGGTTTCATGTCTTATACGCCAATTTTAAGAAGTACTTCTATATTGGTCTACCTCTCATTTCCGGGCCGCGCACACGCCAAGGCCACGCAAAAAACGGGCCCCCGCGCCGCTAAAAATATTCCGTTGGTGTGTTATTATTTACGTGTGTTTAGTGTTTTTAATTATTGTTATGGATAAAATAGTTATTATACTTGACAAATATCATCAGTTCGTCAAGCAAAGGTAAGAACTTTCTTTTAACAAAAAACAATGTACCGGCCGGGTAAACGGCGTTCTGTTGACGATAGTAAAACCACCGGTGGCTATGCGTACGTAAAAAGGTAGTTCTCATGAAAGGCGCTGGTTTTAGTGTCGCGTCGAGCGTAATATTCAGCATTTTTTTGTTTCCATCCATCCAGCAGCCTTTCAACGTCCACTGCTTGACATAGGCCTCCCCAAGAGAACGCCACAACGAGCGGTCCCGTCATGGGGGATAATGCCGTAATCGCCACGCTTGGCAGGCGGGTTGGCGATCGCAGTGGATGTTGTTAATACTAGAGGGAGTGCTGCTGCCCACTCCCCCGTTATTCCCTCAGTCGGCTCTTACGACTCCCATGGGTGGAGAGGGGTGGGACAATTCTAAAGCCGGCCCCACACGGCCACGGGTTTTTTTTATTTATTTAATACAATTTAACCGCATCGAATCAGACCGTGAAAAGTAATAGGGCTCTATTCCTAATCATAATAATTCTTAAACGATAAAAAAGACTCGATTAGTAAAGTATTTTGGTCGTTATCGTGTTAACATACATTACCTACAATTCACGGACGTCCAAGCCAAATTTTTTTCAAACAGTTTTTTAACTAAATTAAATAACAAAACTGGCATCAAAAATATCATGAGTGTTAAAAATAGTGTTTGTTCTTTATATGTGTGTGTAGATATTATTTTACAAGTGCAATATATGATAAATAGAGACATTTTAAGTTTGAAAAATCAGTTGTTCTGTGTAAAGCGGGAGTAGAACCCACCTCAACGCTTCGCTTATGAGGCGTGCAATAGATATACCTTAATACTAAAATATATATGCCGCCGGTGCACATCTTAATATCGCGATTCAGAAACATGGACAACGCCGGTGCACATCTTAAATATCGCGATTCAGAAACTTACACATTCAACAACTACGGAACCCTAAAAACCGATAAATACCGAATAAGTTTATCAAATTAGTGTATTGTCATCGGTCCTCGATAAATCTACAAAGTTTGAACGAAATCTGGCCGTTTAAAGTGTGTCAAAATCGCGTCCAAAGGAGTCGGTTACAAACATACAAATATACAAACATACAGGTGAAGCTAATAAAAAGCGAGTAAAAATAGATTTTCGTTTGTTTTGTAGGCTTCTTTAAAAACTAACTATATACCAAAATAAACCACCTTGTTTATTTTATTTTGTTCGCATTATTTCAACAAAAAGAGTCTGGGGCATGAAGGTGCTATTATTGAGCATAAACAAAACATAGCATCACGCCTGTATTCCCCGAAGGGGTAGGCAGTGGTGTATTACACACCCACGACTCGCGAGCTATGTTTAAGTCCCACGTAATAGCGAGCGAGCTTATTGACGTCTACCGGGCACATTTCCAAACTTCGGGCTGCTACTGAGAATTTTTCTTTTTAGGAAAAAGCATTATTGAGCATTTTTAATGTAAATCGTCAGGATGCGGTGCATAGAACCTCTATACACTTTGCTAGACAGAAACTGTTTCGGCGTCACGATATAAATATAGTACACTAGATACATACCTATTACTTATATTGATATTATACACTGACAAAGTTGCAACGTCATATGTTTTCAATAGTGATAACTACGGTCCTTACTAATACGTTTTCTTATTCCGTTTCGATTTCGTTTACTTTATATGTTTCTTTGGTTACCTAGAATCAGTAAATAGTTATTTTAAAACTGTTCACCGTCGCAAATAATTAGCATTAGCTATAAAATGTAATTATATTAGAGTAAATTCAACAAAATACATAAAAGAAAGTATAAAAGAAAACAAATGCTACAAAAAACAGATAGCGTTTTCGCTTTGAGTGTTTAGCAAAATTACTATTTAATATCGCCATAACATCCCCAATTCTTTTTATAAGCGATGAGCTTAATAAATCAAGCGTCTGCAAGCGAAGGTCTGCTCACTAAAACAAAGACATCACGTGCCAAGAGATGATAAAATAAATTTTGAACATCCCCCATTACAAAGCTAATGGGCTGTATCTACAAAGCTAGGGAATAAAAGATTCGTCGATTAGAAACTTTATGTTTGCAATTTTCTGGAGTCCCCCAAGAGCCTTCCGAACCTTGATAAATTATATGTATATGTGTACAACACTACGAGAGCACAATCTCTGTATTGATCTAGTCTACTATTAAAAAAAACATAGTATCACGCCTGTATTCCTCGAAAGGGTAGGCAGAGGCGTATTACACACCCACGATTCGCCAGCTATGTTTAAGTCCCACATAACAGGGGGCGAGCCTATTGACGTCTACCGGGCACATTCCCAAACTCCGGTCTGCAATTATATTCTTTTAAATATGTTACTCAGCTGAAGAAGTAAGGTCCAGCAACCTGGAATCCCTGAAATCTTGGACTATTATATTTACGTCATGACTCTAATTACATGTTCTTAGTACAAACTGATTTTCATTAACATCAGTCGAGCCTTGAACCTAAGTTATTTAGAAAATATCAGAAATGGAATCAGTAAGACTTAAAATGAGTAAGTCCTTATTACAAAATTTGAGGAAAGAAAAGATATTACAGATTTATACATATAGAGTAGTATAGATACCTATAGATAACTTCATAATAGTAATTTTCTGTAATTTACAATAAACAATAAATAACACAGAAAAATGTTATGTTACTATTCGATGCCATAACAAAATTGAAAATTTCATCATCAATTGAATCTTTAGTATTTTTCTAATAGGAAACAACTTCTTTTTATTATTAGTGGTAGCAGATGAACCACCGCCGACAATAGGTAAGTGGTCACCGCTCACCACCATTGCAATTTCGTGGATGGGAAATGAATGAATAGATGGCTATCTGCCGCTACAACCAAAACACACTAGATAACAAGTGAGTACTCCCGCTTGGTACCCAACCCTACCACCAGTAATACAATGGGTGAATTTAGCTTACTTCTTTTAGTCGCCTCGTAGGATACTCGCAGAAATAATGGGGTGGTGACATTTGCATGTACGCGGTTCAATTAAAATTGCGCTTTACATCTGTCGCCTCGTAGGATACTCGCAGAAAAGAATGGGGTGGTGAACATTTGCATGTACGTGGTTCAATTGAAATTGCGCTTTCTAATTAAGGCCACTTACAAATTTCGTACAATTTCGAAGATCTATACAATTTAAATATCAAATTTTGAATCCATACAATTTAAATAATGCATAATCACGGAAAATTATTATTTTTAAATAATTGAAATAGGACAAAGAGAATACACGGCATTCCAGGAACAATTATTTTAAAACACCGCCCATGAATCATTATAAAAATAAATCACAAAAAGTGTTAAAATAATGAAAACGACGTCTTTTCGGAGGCATAACGGCGCTTAAATTAAAAATCGCGAAAATTGACGGGCGTACTGAAAACATATAAATCTGAAGGCTAGCGGAAAATTAAAAAGGTTCCCGAGGCGCTGGGGTGGGCGATGGCGAGTGTCGTTTGGAACAGCGTCGAACTGGGAATAATCAACCAATCTCTCATTACTTTACACAGCATCAGTCTCTTTGATTTAAAATCCCAACAGACGTCTCTTTGTCAAAGGCCTTTTATAAAATTAATTGAAGATGGCGTTAAAAATCAAGTGCAGTTTCAGTTTGGTAAATCATTTTCTACTGTCCTTTGCTTTGGGCTTTCTTTGTTTGGTACTTTTAATTGTTTATGTCAAAACAATAAAGGAATTAGTTTATGATCCATAACCGCCTATGACACAACCAGTTATAATTAAGAAAACAATGAAAACGTAATATAGCATCAGATTTAAACGATAAATCTTTTTGAATTTAACGCGATTTGAAAACAATATTAGTACATTGAATTGATATTTTTTATTCTACCACAATGCCATAACTTTAAAACGCTAGCAGTTTTCTTTTTAAGAATCATGATACATATTGCTTAAGTAATAAAATTGATAGTCTTTATGCAGATTATTTCCTTTTTCTATTGCAAAATTAACGAAAGAATTATTTGTGCCACAGCAACGCGTGGCCGGGTCTGCAAGTAAGTAGTACCTAAGTTTCATTATAGATTTTTATACGCTAACCGAATTGTTATACTATCACAATTACAGCACACTTAGCAGGTCATTCAGCTCACGAACCATTTCTTCAAATTCGTTACGTAGAATCGTTTTGTTAACGATGCACTAATGCGTTTGCAGTGTTGCCATTACAGCCCCTCCACCGTGGAGGTTCGTTAATACTATTCGATTAATATTGACTCATGCCTATTTCCTATGTTACTAGCTCTGTTCTAATTGGATCTGACGTAAGTATAGCGCGATTCTGAACCGTAGGTAATTTTTGTAAACCTACTCTGAATGCTGTAATATGGCTGCAATGTATACGAGAATGAGGTCGCGGCTTCGATTCACGGGTCGAGTCGGGCCACGTTATTGGGATTTTCAGACAGTTTTTTTACCAGCTCGTAGTTAGAAAATTGCCGGTGTTTTAGCTTCGTGACGATTCACGATTGATCGTGCGCCTGTTTTCTCTCCAGTCATGTCGAAATGCCATCCTATCGGACTATGAGAGTGAAGGAACAGAGAGTCCACTCGTGCGCTATATTCGTGTCTGTTGACACTAGCCGCTGTGACCGAAATTATGGTCTAAAGATAATTTTTACCTATTAAATAAAAGCAATTCGACATAATTGCATGACCAACAAATATTCAAAAGCAATTTATTTACCTCAATGTGATCGAAAATAAAGGTCGGATCCCCGCATAAAGAATTCTAAACGTGCTATCTCGCATTACGCTTTCTTGAGATTTATGGCAACCCTCTGTCCGCCATACTGTTCCAAATTTAAAAATATTTATTTGCCTGTCGAATCCTATAACAACGCTATTTGACTTGTTATATCGATAAGAGTCGAGTGGACTTCGGAGACCTGGCCGAAATTTTATAGGATGGGAACATCGGATATTTTCCGTGGTTTATCATGAGTTATGTGTCCTTATCGACGGATCCTTCGGTACTGTAGTGTTATACAACATATGTAACAATAGATACGACTGTGTAAATATTACAAACAAATTATTTTACACGGTTCATAGAACTGTAATACGACGAAAAGCACGCATTTCTCGCTTGTTTCATGTAAATAGGTGCATATCTAACGCCGGGGTAAGAGCACCTCTTCGTCGCCTCACAGACATTTATAATAATCATTTCACCAACATAGACATCTTTCATTTGTCCAGTTAAACAAATGTTAACTCATAAATTAAATAAATAGAATTATGTATTTATATTGTGATATCGGTGGAATCATATAACAATTGCGATGTACTGTAGTCTGTTTTCTTCCTATTATTATGTTTAATATGTGGACATTGTTATGGGTTACATATTAATATATATTTACGTTTGTTAAGTACTTTGTTGTAATCACACTATGTAACTGTTTTTTGTCCCTGAATAAATAAATAAATAAATAAATCCAACTTGGCTGGGCAGCGTTCGGGAAGCTAAGGAAGATCTTCTCGTCCAATATTCTGCAGTGTCTGAAAACAAAGGTCTACGACCAGTGTGTGTTACCAGTGATGACATATGGAATAGAGACGTGGTCTCTGAATGTTGGCCTCGTATCAAGGCTCAAAGTCGCTCAGCGGGCCATGGAGCGGGCTATGCTTGGTATTTCCCTACGTGATCGAATCCGTAATACGGAGATCCGTAGGAGAAAGAGAGTGACCGACATAGCCCGCCGGGTTGCCATGCTGAAGTGGCAATGGGCAGGCCACATCGCTCGACGAACCGACAACTGTTGGGAAAGAAAGGTTCTCGAGTGGCGACCACGTATCGGAAGCCGCAGCGTAGGACGGCCCCCCACCAGATGGACCGACGATCTGGTCAAAGCCGCAGGGAGCCGTTGGATGCGGTGGGGAGGCATAGGCTGGACATAGGTCCAGCAGTGGACGTTGAAAGGCTGATGGATGGATGGATGATGTGTCTTTATACATGACGAGGATTGCACTCAACTTTATAATAGTAGAAAGAGTGGGGAGCAGGCTATCTCCGGCCCATTCCACGATATAATTACCTACCATACTTGCCTGTCTCAGGGTTGTCACTTTTAGCTAAATTTTAATTCAGTGCCTAGAAATTGGCAAGGGCCGGGAAGTTGTATTTTTTACTTGTAATCGTTTAGGTAAAACCGACCTCACTAACCCTAAATTTTACTTACGGTTATTACGATTATTACTTAGTCACTATACCTACAATACTGAGAAATTGACATAACTAAACGTAAACAAAGCAATAGCGGCGTATCAATTTGACAGATCAAAAATACCTAGGTAATACATTATATTGGGCGTGCCTTCGTCTGTCTGATAAAACACTACCTAATATAACAAAAAAATAAATAGGTATCTCACTCATCATCATGTAATAATTATAGGTATTATAAGTGACTTCCGTGCCGTGTGTGTGGGCTTTAAAATTGTTCTACCCCTCTCCACCCATGGGAGTCGTAAGAGCCGACTGAGGGAATACCGGGCAGCAGCACTCCTTCGAGTATTACGAACATCCATTGCGATCGCCAACCCGCCTGCCTAGCGTGGCGATTACGGCACTATCCCCCATTCTTGGGGAGGCCTATGTCCAGCAGTGGACGTTAAAAGGCTGATGAATGGATGGAAGTGACTTCCTTACCTTTCCTGTTCAGTAGGTAATCTGAACAGAGACAACTCTGGAACCGATGAATTATTTAGACAGCCAAACACACAGGAATAACTTCACTTGCGATTATCACACATTTTTCATTTATTTAGCGGTGCCGAAAAGTCGTGATGCGTGAACCTTGTGCGGCGTTAGCCCCGACTGGCGCACTGAGAAACGGGTCGAGATTTTGTTAGAGTGTGCGGTAGGCGCACACATACAAGCCGTGCGCGGTGCGTTTATATGAAGATAACCTACTCCCCACTCTTTCTACTATGACTTTATTCAGGGATAATTAGCTTATCTAGAAATCAGATGGTGTAGTGGTTTAGGGGCTGACCTCTCGTAAGTGTTCTGGGTTCGAATCCGGTGTACTTATATTGTATTAGTAAATCTTAAGTATGAAAGCTTTTACTGCACAGAGATCACTCCCTAATTCAAGGATCAGTAATAACAAAATGAAATGTTTAACTAACAGAAATATCGTTATCATTTAGATCAACAAAAACTAGAGATAGTTATTTGCTGATCAATGAGTTGCTGCTAACCCAACCATACTTCAGTCAACCTAATTTTTAATACACGAAACATTAGTGACAGTAATATATATCCTGTATTTGTGTATTTCCAAGTCTTTTTAAATTACAAAGGACGAATATAAAAAAGTAGTTATTATATTATATTGCCACCTAAAAAACAGTATATTCCTACTGTTTTACATAAAATACATACCTACGTATCATGAACATGGAAAAATACGAAATGAAACACACATGTATGTATACAGAGACAGTTTCACCGGACAAAACATATAAATTTAAAACGTAGCGGCAAATTAAAATGGCTCCCGCAGCGCAAGGTGGCTGAAATAATGCCTTATAGCCTAACAAAATATAAAAAACACAATATACCGCTGAAAAATAACACCAAGACACTTAAATTTATCACACACAATATTTGCTTTAAAATATGACGGCGGTATTTTTTATTTACGAACCTAATGGTTGGATACGAATTAATTTATTATTAGATTTCGGCGCGAAATAAAATGAATCGATTTAATAAAATGCTCTTGTTTGGATTTATGATTACGAATAAAATTATCCCATTTCGATCGAGAGGTATTAAGCACCCTTGATTTATCTCAATATCACGATTGTTAATATATATTTTATTTTATATTCCTTTTATTCTGAGGGTCTACTTCAAAGCTTCTAGTTATACTCCTTTATTTACCTATTTAAAGCCTCTAACGATGTGGTGTGCTGATGTTTCTAAGACAGCGTTTATCGTAAATAAGCCTAAATTTTTTTAATTATTAGTGTATTCTTGAGGATTTTAAGTGCTATATGGTTGCACTTAAAATCGTCGGACAATGGTTAATTTTTCTGAGTAGGTATGTAGGTATAGTTCATCTAAGCTTGCCTTGAATTTTTGCATTGAAATGATTGCATTTTTAGATATTATATTGTACTGATGGTAGGTTTTGGTGGCACGTGCGATTTCCTCTCCTTCGTTTTAAATAGCCGTAAAATTTTCGTTGTAGAAATACTCATGATAGGCAGCTGCTTAACAGTGCTCCTACTAATACTGAGTCCATAAGCGATGGTTATCATTTACCATAATGTGGGCCGTGAATCATTTGCCAATAATAAAAACATCCGTCGTTTTAGCCTCTATGTAGCTATGAATAGGAAAAGAACAACAGAACCGTTTTCTTCTTTGTTTGCCTACTGATTTTTAGTATTTTTTATATGAAAACATCTAATGCGGAGGGAGGCTAAAACCGGCGGTTAGCGTGGCGCCGTCGCCACCATAGATTTATACAGTGGAATCCGTTTATAATGACATCGCAGGGACATAACAAACATGTCATACTAAGCGGACATACATAGCATTTTGTAGAAAATAAACAATCTCCTATTTTTGTTAGTATGTATTTATTTTAATAGAGAGAAACAAAATCAATTACCCACCGACACTCAAAACAAAAAAAACATGCACGCGCCGAACGTCGTCGGGTATCACGTGACTCTCCCGAACATTGCCGAAGGTGTTAGGAATCATGCCGGTCACTATAACTGGACGCAATTAATTAAAAATGGGTCACAATAAGCGACATGTCACTATATGCGAAGTCATTATATCCGACTTAGTTATAAAGAATTTTATATGAAAACCAAACTTCGCTGTGTAATTACGTCATAATAAGCGGTTGGTCAATATAGGCGGAGTCATAATAAACGGATTCTACTGTATATACTAAATCTATGGTCACCACGATTTATTTATTTGATATTAACGACATCTGTTGATAAGAGCATCTAACTAGGAAGTAGAATGTGATGTGGGGATTGAGTATGGCCCAAGGTCAGTGCGATAGCTCAGCGGCTTAGAGCACTTCTCCGCATTGGAAGGGACGCAGGTTCGATTCCCGCCCGCACTAAAGTTATCTTTTTCCACATTTATAAATTTGTACTTTAAAGTAGCTGAGCATGTCAATAGTGCTAAAATACAGATCAAAATTCTAAGATATTTGTTTTAGCATTTGACATACTTAGCCATAGAAATCTTAATTGTAAAATTAAGTTTAGCTGGTCAGTATAATATATGCAAATACTTCCGACAGATGGTGCAGGTGTCATCCAAGACGTTAAGAATGTATGTGTTGTCGAAATACGTAGTCCCGAGCAATCGTCACGATGGCTCATTTGGCAAAGCATCTGGGACTGTGGTTCCAGAAGATGCAGGTTCAAATCCCGCTCGTGACTGTTATTTTTGAGTCCACATTTGCACACATTGTGTTAATTCAAGTTCATTATTTTGGTTATTGTTATAGTGTGTTTTTAAAACCCGAACAACAGATAAATTACATACTCGCGCTTAGCTTTTCCCCGTTTTTGATTATAACAATGGTAAAAGTATATAAATAAATGCAAATTTACTTGATCAAATCGAATACCAGTAATACAATAAAATGAAACAGATAAGACAATCCGAATAATTTTAAATTGTTGCGAGAAAATCTAATAATCCCCACTCAGAGGCCGACACGGGCCGGATCAGCCAATTGCTCAATGACAAGCATTCTCTGAATTATTGAGAAATTGTTCTTATTCGATTATAGAGTACTACTCGGATCGCTAAGACGGGAAGGAATTCTTTCTGCCGCTTTGTGATAATAATAACTTGCTGAAATTGAAAATAAAATACAATGCCTTTTCGAAGCAATCGCATTCCCGTGCGATATAAAGCGATATGAAAATTAGTGATGTTATATATCACTCCAGTTATATCTACCACCTATTACCTTCTGCCTAGGTTTATTATAAACAAGATATTTGTTGGATTCTAGTCTAATTAATTATCCATATCCCAACCACCCTCTGGTTAACTTGGCCAGGATATGAGTAATTAAATGTTTAGAAGATCCGTGCCCAATTTATTGTGAATAAAATGTGTTGAAGATGGCGATGCACGTTATATCTTTATGTAAGCAAAAACTCCTTTACCTTTTTGTTTAAAAGTATTCATAGGTTTGAGCCATAGATATAGTATATATAGACGTCAGTATATACTATATCTATGGTTTGAACAATGTTTCAGACCTTTCTGTGCAACAGTAAGTAAATAGATTTGTTTTTTATTTGTTTGTTTGGTAGCCGAATATGCATTCGCTGCATTTGGGATCTAAATACATTTAAATAAACACAAAATGCAGGATTTGAACTTTCATATCCTGGAATACCGTCACAGGTGCTCTGACAATTCAGCCATCGGCATCGTGACAATTGCTCGGGATTACGAAATTCCATAACACATTCCTTCGTAATATCTTGGGTAACTACTCAATAGTTAATCATCAGACATCTGGCAAGTTCTCATTTTTACATTTCGTTTCATACGTCTGTATGAGAAATACTTTTTTTACAGCTATTTTAATTCATAAAAAAATATTTTCCTTTAAACATACTATAAACAAGGAATCACTCATGATATTTTATTGATATTAAACTTCAGATACTTTTAAAATAGCCTTTCAAACTCATGGAAAAAGATCTCTCGTAAATGTGCTATAGGTGTACCGAAACACAAAATCAAATGTCTGATGACTTTACGTTTAGATTGTGAAACAGACGCTTAGCATAATAAGGTTATTTTTTTAGCATTGAATTGTTAGCAGACAAGAGACAAGGCATAGATTAATAACAAATGTTAAAGAGTACAAATGGCGTATAGAGTAGTGTAGCAATTAGTAAATTTCAACAGCCTCTATACGTATATCTCTCTATATGTATAAATGCCGATTGGCTTACAATTAAAATTAAGCAGGTGTATCACAACATTTCAGGTTAGACGAGCCTGCTTAACATATTTATAAATAGCCATAGCTTTATCTGAAGCAGGTTGACTCAAAATTATACCTATTTATAATCTCACTTTAAATATTTGAACTAATATGACGCTGTAACCGTTCTTGTATAATACTTGAAAATAAACTACATTCGATCAAAACATGATATCAATCGTCAACTTTACTTTGTAGGTACGTGTGTACTTACTTTGTGTCCGTGATATTGTATATTTGTAAAGTCCTCAGCAATACAAGGATTAGCACAGGGAGTTGTCTTTAAAAAAAAATCACTGAGATGTAATGGTTAAATGCCGATTAAATGTACAGGAGCACAAGAGAACAATACCTTTTACAATCAAAAAGTTACAAAATGCCTAACCAAAAATACCAAGTGAACACAATAACGCCAGCAGAAAAGGGTTGACTGTGACATGACACTTACAGGTTAACTCAATTAAATTGTTTGAGAGTACGCGGTTAATTTCTTTGAGCTTAAACGTCCAATCTTTCAGATCTGACGACTTTGGGAATGGAAATTTATTGTTTTTTGTTGTTTCAGAGTATTAAAGCTGTTGTAACGTATTTCATTAAATTAAAGATCTATGTATTTATTACTTATGTCCTTAATTTTTGTGTCGATAACAATATCAATGGTCGATAAGCTAAAAAAAGCAGTAATGAAGACTGCCGACAGAAGTAAAAACTTAAAACTATTAACAAACAGTTATTTTTGGATATTTATCTACTTGTGTGTGCGCACCACTGAGATAGTGTTATCGTTAATACGTCACGTGACCATGTCGATGACGAGTTACATGAATTTACTCCCTATCCAAACCTTCCTATAGAAGTTTTCACTTCAACAAAGAAAGAATCTCAACCATTTCATATAAAAGAGCGCGAGCTGCGTTCCTTAATATCTTTTTAAATTGAAATTAAAACATGCTTTCCCGACGTTTGAAATGCTTTCCATTCCATAAAAATAACACGATCCTTTTCGGCCCAAAGTAAACATGAAACCGTACGTTTGTGTAACAAATGAAGAAATATCATTCCTGAGTCCATAATTTCATATTTTAGGAGCGAATTTTCCTTCATTACGCGTTTTTCGAGACAAGAGTCTAATCTCGAGCGAGCCGGGAGGCCCCGGACTGTCTCAGGGAATTAAATTATGTCTTTCCATGAATATTATAGTCGGTGTCACAATCTTTTTGCGTTATTTAACAGAGAATTGGCTGTGAAATAATCCCGATGAATCATAATACCAAACCTCTAAAATGCAGGGTCTTAGGATTTACGGCAGGTAATATATCTTTATCTATTCAAAGAAATAAAGTGTCCTATTTGTAATGTTTAAATAACAGCTTACTAAATGCATATAAAAGTATATACAGTACTGTCTGTTTGTTTGTACTGGCTAATCTCCGAAACGGCTGGACCGATTTGGATAAGGGTTTTATTGTCAGATAGCTGACGTTTTAAGAAATAAATTACACTACTTTTATTTTAGAAAAATCTATTGGAAATAATAAACTAAATTCCATGCGGACGGAGTCGTGTGTAACAGTTTTTTTTTATTACTAGTAGTAGCAGACGAGCTACGGCCCACCTGATGATAAGTGGTAACCGACGCTCATGGACTCAACAATACCAAGCGTATTGAGAAGCCGCGGCGCACCATTTAATTTCTCGGATATGAAATGAAAAAACAAACGGCTATTTTCTGCTACAGCCAAAACACACTGACGTGCTTCATGACCGGTCACGCAGGAGATGGTGGTACCGACCCGTTCGGTCCCGATATCAAGTGAGTACTCTCTCTCTCTCTTGGTACCCAGCCCTACCACCAGTAATGCAATAGGTGTTAATTGTTTTTTTTCCCTTAGTCGCCTTGTACGACACCCACGGGAATGGATGGGGTGGTGACACTTGTATTCTTAGTCCGTCACCACATGGACAAAAAAAAAAAAAAAAAAAAACACTATATTTATTTTATTTTTTTGTTTCTAATCTTTGTCTGTAGGTTGTATGGTTTGTAGTAAACCCTCCTTAGTTATAATATTACAAATATGAATATGAGTTAGGTATACCTATTGTTGGGGTGCTAATTTGTCCGGTTTACCTCCTAGTGGTGCACCCCGGGCAACGTCGGCAGTCGCCGGCGGCTAAAATTCCGGACAGGACGGGTCTCCGCGTGTCCCTCTGACTCAGCAGAGGGCACAGCGGATAGACCAGGCGTCGGAGTCGGTGGGGCCAGACTGGCTCACTGGGCTCTGGAGAGGGGGGACAGTGGGGCCACAGCGGCCCCCCCCGTCCCAAATCGTAAACCTGAGCGCGTGTCTGTGGTTACGTCTCGCGGGCATACAGGAACGAGGGTCTTGGCTTAATCGCCCGGACCGCGAGGAAGACAACCTCTATAAAAAATTACCCCGAATCTCAAGTTCTGGCGCGCGGCGAGGAGATGCATGGCTGATGGGTAGTTCAGTCTCGAGCGCGGCCCCAGCCAGGGTACCTGCGGACCCCCTGTGTTGGGTTACAAATGTACGCTTACCCGGGTATTGGGAGCTCTGCCCGGGTGGACCTCTTTTCTCCCACACTCGTGGGAATCGTATGGACACTGAAAATTTAAATATATCTTCGACGGAGTCGGGTAATACACCTGACGCCTCAGCCGAAAGGGGTCCGGCTGTAAATACGGCCCCCACAACATCAGCAACATCATTGGTCGCGTCACAACCACCATTGCGTGACGCTAAGGGAAAGTTTCGGTCCCGCAAGGGACGTGGAAAGAAAAAGGAGGGAGCTTCGGCGACGGATAGCTCGGCTGCTAATTCAGCTTCCGAGATGTCCGCCGCTGAAGAAGGTGATGGTGCCCTAAGCAGGGCAAATAGTAGAAGGACAGGCAGCTCGACGTCCTTAGCTGCTGTGGACATCGGTGCGGGGCAGATGGAGGTGGACCACCCATCTCGAAAACGCACCATCTCCCGGGGTGGCGGGGCGCCGGATTCGGCGGGCTGCTCTGCCGAGACGCCTCCCCCGAAAGCGCAGTACAGCGTTAGGGGTCGAGGCATCAGTCGACCTGTGGCACCTCCTCTACGTGCCCTATCTGCTAGCAGGGCAGAGGCCTTAGGCCTTAAAAGATTGGAAGCGGAGCAGAACGCCGAGGAGCGCCTGGCGCTTCTAACGGAAAAGCTCCGCCTCCCAGACGAGGGCCAAATAGGGACGGCCCAGGTCGAGGAAAGGGCCCTGAATAGTGTGGCCATAGTAGAGACGGTGGCTGCGGGTTCGCGGAACCTGAAGGGAAATTTCGTGCGTGGCCTCAAAGATGCCGCACATGAAATCACGCTGTCGGTGCAACGCTTGGCAGAGCAGAACAAGCGCCTCGAGGCGCAGAATGCTCGTCTTGAGGCGCAAAATCAGCGCCTCGACGAGGCTAACCGCTGCCTCGAGGCACGGATGGCAGAATTGGAGCAGGGTCAGGCCGGGTTACGGGTTGAGCTTGGGCTCCCCGCGGCTGCCCCGGTCCCGTCCTCCGCCCAGTCCAGCGTTGGGCAGGAGCTGGAGGACGAAACGGTCCGCGCGATTATTGACCGCATTGCTGCGGTCTTTGGTCCGCGGCTCGATGCTTTGGCCGCGAGGCTGCCACCGGAGCCACGATTGCGGCCGCCGCTAGCGGCAGACAAAAGGAATGGCGCAACATCCTCAGCGCCGACAGCCCTGCCGTGCCAGGAGGGCCATGTGTCCTTTGCCGCGACAGCGGCCAAACCAGCGGCGGCCAAAGCACCGGCGGCCAGACCACCTATGGCTCCTGTGGTCCAAGAAAAGGGCCAAAAGAAAAAGGCCAAGAAAAAGGGCAAGGCGGGACAAGCCCCGAGGGGTCAGCCCCGAGAGGAGTTCCCGCCTCTGCCGAGCACCGCTGCACCTGCACGTTCTGCGCCGCGACAAATTGCCGCATCCACACGGGCCGCGGTGGTCACAGCCCCGGCTCCTGCCCCCGCTCCTGCCACTAATACCTCCTCAGATGGGGACTGGCAGGTGGTTGGACCCCGGCGATCCCGGGCCAAGGATCGCGGCGCCGCCGCGGGGCGTGAGGCGGCACCAATTGGCAAAAGAGAAGCCGCAAAGCCGCGAAAAAAGAGGTCGCGCAAACTCAAGGTGCCGAAGACAGCAGCGGTTGTCATCACGCTGCTGCCTGAGGCCAAGGAAAAGGGCCTGACGTACGAGGCCGTCTTGAAGCGTGCCCGGCGGGAGATAAACGTCTCCGATCTCGGGGACGTCTCCGCTCGCTCCCGCCAAGCCCGGACAGGTGCTCGGATTTTCGAGTACCTGGGGCCAGAGGGCGCCAAGACGGCCGACGCGATGGCCGCGAGGCTGCTGGGCCTGTTCCCAGAGGAGAGTGGTGTCCGGGTTGCCAGACCCGTGAAGTGCGCCGAACTGCGCATTTCTGGGCTGGACGATTCCGTGACGGCGGAAGAGATCCGGGAGGCAATCGCCTCGAAAACCGGGTCTCCCAGCAGCGCCGTCCGGGTGGGCACCATTCGCCCAGGTCCAGGTGGTGTGGGTGCCGTCTGGGCATCGTGCCCTGTCGCGGCGGCCAAGGATTTGGTCGCCGCCGGTAGACTTCTGGTGGGCTGGAGCGCCGCGCGGGTAACCGCGTTGGAGCCCCGGCCTGCCAGGTGCTACAAATGCATGGCGGTCGGTCACACCCGGCCGCTGTGCACCAACTGCTTCGACTGCAGCGGGCTTTGCTTCCGCTGCGGTCAGGCAGGGCACCAGGCGGCGACCTGTACTGCCGCCCCACACTGCCCCGCATGTGCGGCGGGCAACCGCCCCGCCAACCACTGCATGGGGCGGGTGGGGTGCAGGCCTCCGGCCAAGTCAGGCCCTAAGAGGGGGGTGGGCAGCCAATCGGCCCCGGCTGCCCAACCCAGCGCGGCTGGACCGCCGCAGCGCATGGAGGAAGATGTCGTGGTCTAGTTTATGGACCACGACTCTATCCTCCTCCAAGGGAATCTCGGCCGCTCCGCCAGGGCGCAGGACCTCTTCCTGCAATCCATGGTGGAGCGGTCGATCGGTGTTGCCGTAGTCGCGGAGCCCTATATAGTCCCCGATCGCCCCAATTGGGCGGGTAGCGGGGATGGCTCCGTGGCGGTCGTCGGGTCGGCGGCGCCGCATTCCCCGCCCTTGTCAGTCAAAGACAAGGGCACGGGATATGTGGCGGCTGAATGGGGAGGGGTCACGCTGTATGGCGTGTACTTCTCCCCAAATCGTAGTCTGGCGGCTTTCGAGGTCTTCCTGCACAGCCTGGAGACCTCGATACGGCGTATGGCACCGAGCCCTGTGCTGGTGCTGGGGGACTTCAACGCCAAATCAACGGCGTGGGGGTCCCCCAGGACGGACGCCCGAGGTGCGGCGGTCCAAGAGTGGGCGGAAGCGGCGGACCTCGTGTTGCTAAACCGAGGGTCCGCCCTAACGTGCGTGCGGCGCGGGGGCGGGTCGATAGTGGACCTTTCGTTCGCTAGCCCCGGTGTCGCCGCACGTGTAAGGAGCTGGCGAGTCCTGGAGGAGGTCGAGACCCTATCTGACCACAGATACATTCAGATAGAGGTCTCCCGGACCCTTCAGGGCGCCAGCAGGGGTCACGTGGCGGACAGAACTCCCGCTTTTCCGCGTTGGGCTGTGGGTAGGCTCGACCGGGAGCTGCTGGTGGAGGCGGCCATCTTTCAATCTTGGCTGCCTCCCCCCCTGACGGAAGACGTGGGCGCCGAGGCTGGCCGCATACGCGGCATGCTTACGCAGATCTGCGATGCGGCCATGCCCCGCGTGCGGCGCCCGCCCCGACGGAAGGGGGTCTACTGGTGGTCCCCGGAGCTGGCGGACCTCCGTGCGGCCTGTATTCTTGCCCGGAGGTCCTACACCCGCAGCCGCCGTCGCCGAATCCGCGACGAAGAGCGGGAGGGCCGGTTGTATGCGGCGTACAGCAGTGCGCGCGCCGCGTTAAAGCTGGCCATCTGTCGCGCCAAAGACGCGAAAAGGCAGGAGATGCTGGAGGGTCTCGAGCGTGACCCCTGGGGACGCCCGTACCGCGCGGCGCTCAACAAGCTCCGCGCCCAGGGCCCCCCCCTTACGGAGACCCTCCAGCCGGGCTTCCTCTCTGAGGTGGTTGAGGGACTATTCCCTTCACGGGCGGTGCACACGCCCCCGGTCATGGCTCCGCCAGATGACGACCGGGAGGCCGACGACGGGGAGGTACCGCCCGTGACGACGACGGAAATGGGGGCGGCGGCAGCGCGTATGCGGAGAAGCGCCGCCCCCGGGCCGGACGGGATTCCCGCCCGAGTGCTGGCCCTGGTCCTTGACCACCTAGAGCCCCGCCTCAGGGGACTGTTCGACGCTTGCCTGGTGTCTACGGTCGACGCCATCCTGCGCTTGAAGGCCGCGGCTGCGGAGGCCGTCACCTCGAGGGAAGTGCTGTTGGCGGTGTCGCTCGACATCGCCAACGCCTTCAATAGTCTGCCATTCGGCTGCATCAAGGAGGCACTCCGGTACCATGGAGTGCCCCTCTACCTAAGGCGGCTGGTGGCGGACTACCTCGACGGCCGCAGCGTCCTCTTCGTGGACCGGGAAGGGGACGTTGTAAGGAGGGCTATGTCGTGCGGCGTCCCGCAGGGTTCGGTTCTAGGGCCGCTCCTGTGGGACATCGGCTACGACTGGGTCCTCCGTGGCCGGCTCCCCCCCGGGCTGGGCGTAATTTGCTACGCAGACGATACGCTCGTCACAGCCCGGGGCGGGACCCTCGAGGAGGCGGCAACGCTGGCCACCTCAGGAGCCGCGGAGGTGGTCAGGCGGATCGAGGCGCTGGGGCTTAGGGTGGCCCTTGAAAAGTCGGAGGCCCTACTCTTCCATGGGCCCCGACGCGGCCCACCCGCCGGCGCCTCGATAACGGTCAACGGTGTGGGCTTTCCAATCCAGGCCCACATCAAGTACCTGGGCCTGGTATTGGATGGACGGTGGCACTTTGACACTTCCGCCGTCTTGCGCCAAAGCTCGTCGGCACGGCGTCCGCCCTCGGGCGACTGATGCCGAATTTGGGCGGACCGAGTCTCGCGTGTCGACGACTCTACGCGGGGGTAGTACGGTCAATGGCACTGTACGGCGCGCCCGTGTGGGCGGAGTCCCTGGCCGCTCGCAATAGGGCCCTTCTGTGGCGTCCACAGAGGGTCGTAGCGGTCAGGGCAATACGCGGGTACCGCACGGTCTCGTGCGATGCAGCATGCGCGTTGGCCGGAACCCCCCCGTGGGATCTGGAGGCGGAAGTGCTCGCTGACGTTTATCGGCGGGCGTCGACGGCGCGGGCGGGGGGCAGCCGCCCCTCGCCAAGCGCAATCTCAGCGTGGCGGGAAGATGCCCGCCGCGCCACCGTCCTAAAGTGGAGGTCTCGGCTGGAGGCGCCCCGGGCTGGTCTCTGGACCGTGGGGGCGCTCCAGCCGATCTTGGAAGAATGGGCAGGGCGGCAGCACGGGGTCCTCACCTTCCGGTTGGTGCAGGTTTTGTCGGGGCACGGTTGCTTCGGCAAATACCTGCACACGATCGCTAGGAGGGAGACGACCCCAGGCTGTCACCACTGCGACTGCGGCGAGGACTCGGCGCAGCACACGCTCGAGTCGTGCCCGGCCTGGGATGTGCAGCGTCGGGAACTCGCTGCAGTCATAGGCGTGGACCTGTCGCTGCCGGCCGTTGCGCGAGCGATGGTTGTCAGTGACAGGGCCTGGACCGCGGTCGCCGCCTTCTGCGAGGCTGTCATCTCGCGGAAGGAGGCGGCGGAGAGGGCCCGGGAGGAATCCTCCTTCGCGGACCCGATTCGCCGTCGGCGCGCGGGGCGGCGTGCGCGCGCTTACCTGCGCCTGATGCCGCCCTAGCCGAGGCTGCGGACGGTGGGGTCGGGGAGTACCCTGCCGTCCGCGGAAGCCTACCGCGAAGGTGTGACGCCCAAGTGCGCGGGGCGTCACACAAGAGAGGGTGCCCGAAGGGGCTGCCGCCTGCGGATCGCGGAGAAACGACGCGGTTCCCGTGATCCGCCGTAGCAAGGGCGGGTGGAGGCGCACGGTGGGTTTTTAGTGGGTGAGAGCCCCACACTACCCCGTTGTCTCCCCGGGCAGCGGGGTGTGCGGTAGGACATTTTTGCCCACCTAAAATAAAAAATAAAAAAAGGTATACCTATTGTTGTCAGATACTTACACTTAACTACTGGTGGTAAGGCTGGGTACCAAGTGGGAGTACTCACTTGGTATCGGGTCCGAGCGGGTTGGTACCACCATCTCTTTTGATTGAAAAGCTTAGTATTATTCGATTGTAAGCAAAGTTATATTTCAAACGAGTTAAGTTTGCAATTTAAAAAGTAGTTGCCTTTGCCCCGCCGCAGACAAAAGCTAGTTTTTAGATAATAGCTTTCCGATTTAGTAACGGGATAAAACGTATACTTACCAGTTTTTAAGTCTAATCTCTTGATTGCTTGCATATACGCAAAAAAAAATCACGAAAATTAATTTAGTAATCTTTGCGTGATCTGTGAACAAACAAACAAAAAATAGATAAAAGTTTTCAGTCTTCAGTTGAAAAACACCCACATAACCAAACCATAGTCAAATGGTTGATCAATACATTAAATTCTATTTCTTCTCAAATATCTTCAATATACAGACTAAACCCTGTTACAGCTTTATAATATTGACTAACTAACTTATCATCACGCCATTTCCCTTGCGGGGTATGCAGAGAGAACAGAGTGCCAAGAGGTTCTATTCTTGCATACATCTCTCGCTTCCTCAACATTCATAACTCTCTTCATACACGCTTGCCGGTTTCGGAGACTCCTGACTCCACCTTCCTTCAATACATGACCGATTTGGTCTAGGTAAGCGAGTCTCGGTTTCCCCCTGTACCTACCTACATCCTTCCACTTTCGGATTGTATATCTTCTTAACCACATCGCTCGTCCGGCATTCTTTCCACATGTCCGAACCATCGGAGCATTCCCTTTCGCATCTTGCCCTAATTAAATTTATTTTTTAATGTTTATAATAGTAATAATTTTTATAATAGTACCACAGTATAAACAGAAGATATTACTAAGTGACGAATTTGAGCAGCAGTATTCTGCCGTAAGTCATGTAACGGTTTAATCTTGTGGAAAGTAAATAATATGAGAAGAGAGCAATGTATCCTGTCGCGCTTTTCTGTGGCGCCGTAGTTTTTTTATCGTAGAACGGAGATAAATGTACGGTTAGTAGGGGTCTAACATTGATTTATACTGGACGTCCGTCAGGCAACGAATTACGTAGGCTACGATGTAAATCACCGATGTCAGACTTAAATCGATAGCGTTAGTGCTATCAAAGTGAGCTTTTAGAAGCTGTTAATGTTATTTCCACCGTTTTACACCGAAGTTATGTCCAACTTATTTAAACACCGAAGATAAATTTACTTCTGGATCAAACAGAAAGTGAGAAATTCTTCTCGTCTCCAACTACAACACGCTCTAAGTTAATAATAAGTGAAAAATAGAAAATCGTAATAATAGAGTTTGAAATTTCGATAGATTTATAGATAATTTAGACAAAAAGAATACCCATATATAGCCTAAAAAGTTCAGTGATCAATATTTTTCGAAATATGATAGGTAACTCAAGAAAAAGTTTTTTTTCATTACTCATACTCTGAAAGTAGGCCTGAAGTTGCCTGAGGAGCGGTTTGAAAGTAATACTTTTCAGCCCTAGGGAGAATTATTTTCAACTGACAGCTGAGTAATTATAAAAAAAATCAGTTCTATTTTCTGTACAGCCAGTCAATTACAGCGCGATGTAAAATTAACATAAAGTTAAGTATTTATTAAAGAATTTGTTTTTTATATGACTTTATTTTAATATAGTTGCAACTATATCTTTAAAATAACGAAGATTTATATTTTTTCAATGATTAAAATGAAAACGAATGGCTGAATAGCTGACAGGCCACAGAAAAAAAAAAACAAAATCGGCGGGAAAACGGCCCCAAATTCCAAATTCAATTTTTTAAAGTCTCCGATTTTTATTTAGCTAATTCATGATTTTTATTTTTAGTTTCCTCGTATTCGTAATAAAAAGTACAGTGTTTACCTCGGGATAAAGACTTATTTAAATAAGTCTTTATCCCTAGGGTTACTTTCATCCCTAGGGTAACAATGTAGTATATCATAACTACCACAAAAGCAAACTTTTTAAAGGATATTGGTACTGGTTTACTTAATTTCAAAGCATAATGAATAGAAAATCATAATTATAATGTTAGGATAAAATAATTGATTAAGTGAGGCGACACTTGGCGGAAGTCCATTGTTATTATTATAGAATGGATATTTTAGTAGAGCCCACCACTCACCCACGGATTGTCAATCCCGGTTATCTTTGAACACACAAAATAACCTAAGATTGCCAATCCGCACTCTCACATATAGAGGAGAATGTGATAATAGCAGAATAGCATGCATGATACTACATCATCATACTCTTGGGACGACAAGTAGCTTCTGAAATAACATACCGGCCAGCAGAGACCAGAAACGTCTCCTCTCCTCAGTCCTGACCTACCAAGTAAGTGTCGTGCTATCTACCCAACAGTTAGTAGCTGTAATATACCTATGTATGAATGATCTATATAACATAATACTTACATATACTACGAGTATATAGGTAGAATCCAATACTCTGGTTGACTTTAACAAGCTGTTACAATGCAAGAACAAAAATAAAACTTGGTTTAAGGACACTTTTAAGTTCTCAGTTTACGAAGTTTGTTACGTAAATCCGGTTCCTAAAAAACCTTCCCCTAGTAAAACTTTGCCCTTTCTTAATCCACCTGTACATGTTTTACGATCCTTAACTTTACCGTTATAAAAAATCCCGACCGGTGAAATTAACATCAGGATAATGAAGGTCACTCCTTCCAACTTCCCTGTTGTTTTAATCTATTAGAGCTTGTGTTGAGCATTTAAAAACTGTAACATGAGTGGAGTCCAGAGTATTGGGTATTTTACACCCTCAACTTCCAACTAAAGAAATAGATATTAAATTAGAAATAAATAATTGTAAAAATAAACTAAATAAACACTCTTACTACGAACTAAAAATAGAAAATAATGTTATAATTAATAATAATGATAATCGTGTTCTTATAGTTTCAAAAAAACATTAAAAGTACTTCTATTTAAAATACCATATTAAGTATGAAAACAACGTATTATTTGTGAAAGTGGAAAAAGAAAGTAGGTTTTAAAGGCAGCTAAAACAAATGTGAAGTGGATATTGGGTGTCACCGTTAGGTATAGCTATATATAGGAATAGCTTAGCGGCTTAAAGCATTTCCCCGAATTGGAAGTTGCGCAGATTCGAATTCTGCTCGCAGAAAAGCTCTATTTTTCCACATTTCATAAATAATTTGTTGTTTAAAGTAGCTGAGCATGTCAAGTGCATACTGACCATATTATTCCTTATTGATCGTAGCTGTGATGATAGTAACGATAGAAACTTCAAATTATTGTATTATCGGCCCTTGACAAGTTTGCAAAATTTCTATTTAATCTGACATTTTGAAGTGAGTGAAAATCACGTTCAACGATTCTGTTACATACATACAGGCGAATATAATGTGAGCGGGATTCGAACCCGTGACTTACGCAATACCGTATGAGCTTTATCCCTTAGCTATCGTAGGTAGTACACGCAGTGATCAATTTTTAGATAATATCCCTTTCATATTTTTTATTAGGAGACACCCACGTGTAAGTTATGGATTAGTAAGTTTTTTGAAAGCTAAACCACTAATACTTAGTTATATCTATTAAATATGAAGCTACATAATAAATTATCATCTATCAATGACTGTAAGGCTTAAATTGTTTTACCTGGATGACCAAGCTTCGCTCGGCTCTTTATTTTTCTATTTTCGAAGAAGATACTATTTTACACGAGCTTAAAAAGAAAAACTTTCAGTATAACGCTTCCTTCTGTGGTCATCCCTAAGAAGGAAGCGGCGGAGAGGGCCAGGGAGGCTGATCCTTCCGCTAAACCGCCGCGAGCTAACCGTCGCTAGCGACCGGGGTGGCGCAGGCGTGAGTACTTGCGCCTGATGCCGCCCTAGCTAAGAGATCCGCTGCGTGTTTTTAGTATTTGTTGTTATAGCGGCAACAGGAATACGTCATTTGTGAAAATTTCAATTGTCTAGCTATCGCTGTTTTTGAGATACAGCCTGGTGAGAGACGGGTGGACAGACAGACGTTGTATGGAAGCCCCCCTTAAATACTATTATTATATCGTTTTTAGTATTTGTTGTTATAGCGGCAACAGAAATACATCATTTGTGAACATTTCAACTGTCTAGCTATCGCCGTTCTTGAGATACAGCCTGGTGACAGACGGACGGACAGACAGACAGACAGCGAAGTCTTAGCAATAGGGTCCCGTTTTGACCCTTCGGGTACGGAACCCTAAATAGGTACAATCATAAGCAACAGACGCACGATGATTATAGCTACCCGTCTGTTGCTCCACATACTTCTTCTAAACCACGCAACGGATTATGGCCCAATTTTGTTCACCAAATCACAGTGCGAAAGTAGCTACTTATCATTTTCTATTTCACATTTTTTGCCCGACTACTTCATGAAATAGTTAGGTTTTGTTAGATTGACCCCACAATTCCCTGTTCGTTGCCCCGAACGACGGGGTGTGCGGTTAGGAACATTTTTTCCCGCCTTAACAAAAAAAAAGTTTTGTTAGATTAGGTTTCACAAAATAGTCGGCAACATCATTTCAGTGGCCAATTCTATGATATGGCTACGATATTTATAAAAATATCAATTTTTATTATCATTGTGATACCTATACTAATAATCAATAATAAAACTTTTTTATAGGTTCAATGTGTCCTTCATCGCTCACGCCATCCAAACAGGGCAAAGAAGTTGCGACTTTTCCAAAATCTTTGAATGTTTCTCCATCAAAATCTTAGAATGTTTCTCCATCAATATCTTAGAATGTTTCTCCATTAAAAGCCGGGGATTTTAATCGAAGAACATTTATTTATTATTACCCAATATATTTCCCATTATTTGTATACCTACTCAAAAGCATTTTACGCCTATTACATCTAGTGATTGCTAAACTAAAGTAATGTAAGCTTGACATAATTCATCTATACTTAGACAATGGTTCATTGATTGCTACGAATACAACCAAAACCTAAGATTTATCAGTTCATAAGTATTCACGGAAACTTTTTGACACAACGTCCAGTACAACTAACCTGCTAGTACCTACCTGTCAATATATCTGTGTATATCTACATGTGTATCTTCAAACTAGTACCTACCTATACTAATTATAACGAAATAAATTAGAAAGATTCTTCCAGAAAATAAATAATGCCGTGAAATTAAAGGGTTTAATAATAATTGATCAATGAATTCTTAATATATGACTTTAACTGGCTGTCCCCTTCTATTGAATGAAAGTAAAACGTCACCCCATTCATAAAAACAAAATAATAATCTGTCTGAAACAAACTAATCCATAAAAGCCATTCGCACATGACAACTTATGTTTTGAAGCAAAAAGTTTAATTTAGCCCTTGAGTTATAACCGGCAGCGGGTGTTTTGTAGGGATGCCAGGCAGAATAAATGTTTTTGTAGAGCAACCTAAAACAATAAAATTCTTTATTTAAGCAATGAAACATTTAGAAGAAATACATAACTTTGAATGAAAAAATTATAAACCCGTTAAAGAGACTCGCAAATCGGTAATTAAGTTGGCCCTTTCTTTCTACTACAAGTAGGTATGTGAATAAAATAGTAAACAAAAGAAAAATAACAGTATATTTTATTTTAAAACTAATTCTGCGCGTCCAATCCAAGCAGAATAATGATGATTCATCTGCTTGGACTTCAACATTGGGCAAATTAAAAAAAATACTACTTCAACAGAAAAAAATATAATAGTATACTAGGTACTCTTTTAAAACAAACTTCTGGCGTATGTTGAAAGTTAATAAGATACGGGTTTAGGACGACCCTGACGTCGGGTGTTATAGGGCGAATACTGCAATATGGGCGCAGAGAAAAATTACAAGTGGGAAATCTTGAGCACCCTTCCAAATGCACTGGGGGAAAGTGACGACTGAAAACTCCTTGTGATAATGAAAATTGCGGAGGATGTGTATCTACGTGTGAATAGACGCTATAATATTGTGTTGTCTGAATTATATAAGATATTTTTAAATTGGGAAATTTTAGTCATTATTAAGGAAAGTTATTTCAGAGCACTTATGAAGCCAGCGGACCACTGAAGTAATCACACACAGTTCCAGTGATCTGCCAATACAGGTGGAGACGGCACACGATGAGTTTATTTAGCGGGTGAGCAATGTGTGACGAATTCCACCCCATCGTGAAATTTGCGAAAAATACTATCACTGCTTAGTGATGGAAAACATCATGAGAAAATCTGCAGGCCTAAGAGGTTTCTTCGGCGGCTCATGTCTGCCAACCCGCTCTGGACAAGGTTATTGCAAATTATTGCCTAAGTCCCTCTCACACTGAAGGAAGAACCGTCGCGAAGTACTGATAAAACAACTTCATCTGATTACGTAATCAAAATAGACCAACAAACATTTTCGAGATAAGTTGTTAATAAATAAAAATTTGATACGTCACAATATTTCACACACATTTCATGTCATGTGTCTGTGTATACTACAAGCATATTTAAAACAGTTTCTTTCTAAACTTTTTTACTCTTTTCATCAACTGACCGAGTTACATGGTACCTATTAAAGCAGCCCTAGTAGAATACATCTAATGTACAATTTCAAGCTACATAGAGCATCATTTCAAAACTTAAAACTTCTACACAAACAAAGCAACATTGTAACAAGTTTATTCAACTAATTTACGACGTTCTCCTAACTCCTACCCAGTTTTAAAGAACACTTTTCACCTTTATACTTGAGTCCCTGACAAGGTGCGCCACCTGCCCGATCCGGTCAACATCCGGGCCGGCCGGACGTCATTTCAGAACCGGAAAATCGCCAATCTCCTCCCTATGAATTTTTTTATTTCACACGATTCATGTTAGTGACATCTGGCGCAAAATTTACTTGTAGCTACATTTAGGATTGATTTCAGGATTCTTGTATATGCATTTCCACCGAAGGAATGTAACATAGTTCCAGTGGCCCGCCAATAAAGGCGGATTGACGGCACACGGCGAGTTTCTTAAGTGACAACACATTTTTTCTCGCCTTAACAAAAAAAACGGATTATATGCATTTATTTGTTACTAGCTTACAGGGTCAAAAAAGTGCAAAGATTTTCTCTCTCATTTTTTTCTGGACCTACACCTTACGAGTATTAACTTTAAAAACATTCATTAAACTCAAAGTGAAAAATGTGAAATCGAAAATAACACTCACGAGCAGGATTCGAACCTGCATCTCCTGGATACCGTCCAGATGCTTTGCCAATTCAGCCGTCGTGACCCTTGCTCCTGACTGCTAATTTCGATAACACATTCATACTTAACGTCTTTGGGTGACGCCTGCACCATATGTCGGAAGTATTTTCATACAAAATTAAGTTGACCTGGTCGGTATAATGTATGAAAATACTTCCGACATATGGTGCAGGCGTCACCCAAAGACGTTAAGTATGAATGTGTTATCGAAATTAGCAGTCAGGAGCAAGGGTCACGATGGCTGAATTGGCAAAGCATCTGGACGGTATCCAGGAGATGCAGGTTCGAATCCCGCTCGTGACTGTTATTTTCGATTTCACATTTTTCACTTTGTGTTTAATGTATGTTGCTAAGCATGTCAAATGCTAAAAATATATATAAAAATATCTAAATATTTAAAAACATTTTTGTTTTGGGGCAGTCGTGTAAAAAGGTACAAAATGAGTTGTCTGCCTATAGGTCCATTATAAATTGTTTCACTGCATTTGGCGAATTACAAACAGTATGAATTAAATTCATACAGATGATGTTAATCAAAAAGCCAGGAATAAGATCTCTGTCAAGATAATTATAAGCGGCAGCGGTCTAATTAGTGACCCGCTTACATGACATAATACCAGTGCAAACCGAATATTCCTTATTCTTACGCTAATGGCGAAGATTATACGGCCTATTACCTCTAATCAGTTACAATTTAATATCAAAGCTTTGATATCTTGTCAATGGCGCAACTTGAAATATGGGGTATCTACTAGTATTTTGATCTCTGATCTGTATTATAGAGATAGTAAGACGTGATGGATAATTAGTTTGAGTTTGTCTTCTCATGAATGGGCTGGCTTGACAGGGGAAGTTCCACCATCTCACAGAAAATCAGCATGAAACAACGGTAGGTATTCGTATTATTCTTTCATATGGTGAGTAAGAGCGCCGGGGGCGCAAACCCGCAAGTGTTCGTTTCCTTATTATACTTCTTCTTCGCCTCGTATCCAAGTGATGCCTCTGGTGTGAACTTGTGTCTATAATAGGCTACGGTAGTAGTTGTGGAGAGATCAGCATTTAAATTCGGAGTTATAACTGCTTACCATTAGGTAGAGCAACAGCTTGCTTGCTACCCTCGTAATAAAGAAAATTGCCACCACCTGATTTTTTCCAAGGGTAGGTACCTACTTATTGTGAGAAGCGAAGTATGCACATGATAGAAGGAAAACTCAGAACAACACCAAACTATACTAATAAATATTCACGACCATTTCACACAACGTCCTCTGGTCCCAAACTAAGCTTAACGCTTGTGCTATGGGTAACAGATAATAGATCCATCCATCCATCCATCAGCCTTTCGACGTCCACTGCTGGACTTAGGCCTTCCCCAAGAGAACGCCACAACGTGTGTTTCGCTCATATGGGGGATAGTGCCGTAATCGCCACGCTTGGCGGGCGGGTTGGCGATCGCAGTGGATGTTGTTAATACTCGAGGGAGTGCTGCTGCCCACTACCCTAGTATTCCCTCAGTCGGCTCTTACAACTACCATGGGTGGAGAGGGGTGGGACAGTTCTAAAGCCGGCCACACACGGCATAAGATTATAGATATAATACATATATTACCATTTTTTTGGAAATACATACATATAATAGCTAGAAAACAAAAGTAAAGTTTTGTACTAAAGATACATTAATCTTATCTCATTCCTTTATACGTCCATGTCTCAATCATATTGGATTTCGCATTCTCCTCTCCTCACGTATTGGTTGGCCAGTCGTGATTCCTATGCCAGATTTACCAAAAAGAAGAAAAACAACGTCTAAATCAGCGCAAAACAACGCGGGTACTAATAAATACTGATAGCTTCCCTACTATTTACATCCCTACCTATTTTACGTCGTACTTTAGAGGGCACGTAAAGCCGTTGATTCGGCACGATCGTGTCGGACTACGCTTACATCAGGCTAACATAATAAGGGAAAAATGAGTACGTACATCGGTGTATCACTTATGATACTTAGCTTGTGACCAATTTGCCCCCCGCATATGGCTATTCGCCCTTGACATTGACCCTGGCTGGCATAACTACAAAACTGTCAAAAGGATATTTTAATCGATATTTTGAGCGGGTACGACAAGTTTCAAAAACTTAAAAGTACAGGACATGGATAATTTGCAACTGTAAATCCTTTAAAGAAATAGAAAATCAGTCTGTCTGTCCGCCATACGTCTTCATCCACCTGTAGGAGTTAGTTATTAGTCTGCATGTCCACTGTGACGTTGTGAAATGCTAAATACTTAGGTAGTTAGCTTATTAAATATAATAATATGCTTTACATTTAGTTGTCCATGAATACAAAACCAATAAAACTGAGATATAACTTAACCTAAATGGAATATTCCCTAAAAATCCGTTTCATAGTTCGAGTTGGCAATATACTGTGATTTATAGGTGAAAGAAATTTATTAGCTCCATAAAATTTGTCCTAAGGTAACGGTTTTTACCTTCTTTAGCTATCTGGTGGGCAAACCTGTCAGGGATGGATATGTCTTTTGCGTACCGCCATATATTATGCCTCCGTAGACATCTATACGTGTGTTGATTGTCGAGTCTTATAAAGTCATCCACTTATATAATAAATAAATCGTCGTATAGTTACGAGTACCTACCACACAAATATTACTTCAATCAAACGTCACCTAACCTAAATGTCCAATTTAGATTATGTAACATTTAGTAGATGATATTATCAGCCCCAATGAGGTAAATCATCAACCAGCCCTTAAACCACCAATACTGACTCCTCTGATTAAAAATGGAGTACCCGACTCCACCACTTTCAATTATTTGTTCAATATATACTGCAACGTCTAACCGAACTATCACAGCTGAGATAGTGATGGTATCGCCCTCTGTTAACTGGGAGTAGGCATAATATGTGTATGTTATTAAGTAGGTAGGTACTCCTCACACATTCAGAGACTCATGACTAATGACCACTGAAGTAATGCAACATAGTACCAGTGGCCCGCCAACACAAGTGGAGAGATGGCGCATGGCGGGTTTCTTTGGTGGGTGAGGGCCCCACACTACCCTGTTCGTTGCCCCGAACGACGGGGTGTGCTGTTAGGTAAATTTTTTCTCGCCTTAACAATAAAAAACAGGGCTACCTACTAATAATGTTATAATAAACTTGTAGTTATTGATTTATATACTGTAAATTTTAGTATAAGCTTTGTTTTAATGTTTCCTCTTTTTTTATATAAAGACAACACTAGTTGTAGAGCCTTGTTTATCCCAGCCTATTATCTCTTCTATATACCTGCTGTCCCTTTCCTTCGAGATGGCTACGCACGAGTGATGCCTCTGATGTTATATATATATATATATATACCTAGACCTAGGCTACAGAAAGCGCTTACCATCAGGTGGGGCATATATTTATTTGCCACCTACGTAGTATAAAAAAACACCCTATACAAAGAAATAATCCTGGCATCACGGGGCACTTTTTAATTTTCAACCCCACTATTGGGAACGGGTCACCTCTCATTGTGAGAGGGATTTAGGCCGTAGTCCACAAAGGTCTTAACAAAAAAAAAAACGGTAGGTCCTAAATAATTGTGACGTGACAGCTTCACCGTTACGCTACAAAATAACGAGCGAATGGTTTCCATATTTATTACTTACTTTGTATGAATTTTGCTGCAATGGTGGTTTTCGTGGATGAAAAAAAAAGTTTTTAAAGGAATATAACACTTTATTATTCGCTTTCGCTACTAGCATCGCTATTAATCTCGCGCACTTTAACTATAAAACTGTCTGTTATGTTGTCTATTATTGGTAGAGATGGCACAGTTTGTCCTCTAGATAATTGTTTGCGAGATGCAGTCATCCAATTAGAAGCAATTATTGTGTTTACTCCTTCTTCAAATAATTTTTTTACCTCTTGCAGCATAAAACTTTTATTTTTTGTTCCATGCCCCTAAACTATGCTCCTAAACTAGTTTGATAGGATACTTTCTGATATTTACGCGAATGTTACACATTTTGAAATAAAACTACGTTTACGGAATCTATCGCGTTTACTTGATTTTACTCCTATCCCGACGTTTCGAATACTTTACAGCATTCATGATCACGGGTGGACTTAGATGATAGACGTCAACCTTGGACGTCTATCATCTAAGTCCACCCGTGATCATGAATGCTGTAAAGTATTCGAAACGTCGGGATAGGAGTAAAATCAAGTAGTTTGATAGGATTCAGCTCGCAGTGGTATGGGATCTTAACGCCATAATTCCATGTTGGGTAACCATCTCGTCCATAGCGTATTTTTCAAAAAATTGAGCTCGGCAACTATGCCCGTAAGAGTTACTTTTACCATGTTTATTCAAATGAAATATGTTTACTTGTCAGCCACTCTTGTATTTTTGTTTTAGTCCAATACACTTTCGGCAACATTTCCTTCAACCTTACGTTGGTGGATGGTGCGTTATCCATTACTGCCTACCCCGCAATGGAGATGGCATGATGATAAGTAAGTAATAGTTAATTTTCGATTAGTTATGAAATCAAATACTACATAATTAAGTAATCATTTTCTTTACATAGTTATATAGGTAAAGCTAAAAAAATCGATAAATCCTATATACTATATATTGGCATGGATGTTGGTGCACGGAGGAAAATTCTTTGATCATTATGGAATGGATGTATTAGAAGAGTTTTCTATTATTGATTAGACTTGTTCTTGCTCGGTCACTAAAAGGGGCGCTCCGAACTAGTTCTTTTTTCCAAATGAACTAGTTCGGACATCTAGTTCAATTAGTTCTCTAGTTACTGTTCCTTCATACTTAATGTTCTATTAGTTTATTCTCTAGTTCTATTAGGTCATCTAGTTCAATTAGTTCTCTAGTACTGATCCTTCATTAAGTTCTCTAGTTCTATTAGGTCATCTAGTTCAATTAGTTCTCTAGTACTGATCCTTCATTAAGTTCTCTAGTTCTATTAGGTCATCTAGTTCAATTAGTTCTCTAGTACTGATCCTTCATTAAGTTCTCTAGTTCTATTAGGTCATCTAGTTCTATTAGTTCTCTAGTACTGATCCTTCATTAAGTTATCTAGTTCTATTAGGTCATCTAGTTCAATTAGTTCTCTAGTACTGTTCCTTCATTAAGTTCTCTAGTTCTATTAGGTCATCTAGTTCTATTAGTTCTCTAGTACTGTTCCTTCATTAAGTTCTCTAGTTCTATTAGGTCATCTAGTTCTCTAGTTCTATTAGGTCATCTAGTTCTATTAGGTCTTTAGTTACCTACACTGATCTTTATTATAACTCTTTGATGACGTAAATGAACTCTGTAACTATTTTGTTATAATAGGTCGCATTAATTTATTGTATAATAGAACTATAATTACATACCTACTTTATTTGAAACAAATATTTGTTTTCTTTTAATACTTTGCAGACTTAGGACTGTAGTTATACCTAATATTTCAAGTATTTTACCTAATTAATATAAACCTTAGAATAGCGTATTTAAAAATTTAATTAAAGGTTTATAAATATTTATATTTTCACATATTTACACAACAAATAAAAAAATCTCTTTTTTAAAAACATTTTTATATTTATAAAAGAGATAAGTAGGTCAGTTAGAAAAGAAAGAGAGCAAGATTTTATGTTATATGCTATTAGTTCGTTCCTTTTACAAATGTTTCTTGAGTCGAGATACGAACTATATTCCTTACCGCTATCGATGAACTAAGACCGAATACGAACTACCTTACGGAATAGTTCGTTCTAGTTCAGTGTCAGGAACTAGTTCCTAATAGTTCTTAGTTCGTGAACTACACAAGTCTATTATTGATGGATTATGATAAGCTGAGGATTTGTTAACTTTTTGTAGTGTATTCTGCGAGAAATTTATTTAATAAGAGAAGAAGAATCTTTGTACTTTTATGTAAGTTTTATTGAATTAGTTAACAACTTAAACATACAGTGTAACAATGGCCTATTTAACAAGTCTATAAAAAGTTTAGACAGACTCATACCTAAAAAAGTCAGGTGCAAACAGAATCGTATTTATTATAAAATGGGGGCAATCATTAATAAGTTTCTATAAAAATATTATTTCGAAATGACATAAGCCTATTAATAATTGTGTCTTTAATTTAAACATATTTTCAGTCAGAGTGTCTTAATGATAAATAAGCCACAGCTGCCTATAGCAAGTTTAGTATGAGATAGACCCAATCACAAAACAAGTCTTTACTTTATTAAAAATAGTAACATCCACATATCTTAATGTTCAGTCTCGTACTGGCCTAATACGGTTTAAGTCGCCACAATAATGAAAACGTTACAATCTAGTCATGATACAAACGGCACATTAATATTTGTGCCTCTCTTGAACTAAAGAGACGTGGTGGGAAGGACTAGAGTGAAAACGACCGAAGTATCAGTTTGGCCCTTTCTAAGCTGTTTTTGATCTTTCTTTGATTACGAGTCGATGAAGACAGTCGTTTTAGGCCCTTTTATGATTTAAAGTCAAAATCCTAAAATTTCGTATTAGGTCCCTATAATTCTAAAGGTGCGATTTGTCCTTAAAACTGATTTTGTTCCAGGTAATGGACTAATACGTTATAATTCTAAACGTTTTTACGGGATTTATACCATGTAAATTTTTACTTACGAGTTTCCGATATTTCGACACTGTTGCAAGCGTCATGATCACGGAGCAACCAACCACGTTATATCTCGCTCACTCACGGTAGTAACGAACAGTATTTCTGGCTTGTTCTCGGATGGAATACAGTCAATGCCATAAATGTTACTAATGGTTAACAAAGAACAACTCTTAAAATATTAGACATACAGTTGTGTATTTTATTTTGTATTATAGCTTAGCTCAAACTCTGTCGATCTAGTCAAAAAAATAAAAAAGTTGTTGGGGGTGTTCTTGTAGTAAATATCAATTATTGGTTGAATTGCATAATTTTTAGTTTTTATTTTAGAAATTTTTTTCAAAGTTATGGAATTGTGAACACTGAATTGTAATGCAGACGGTAGACAATATTATTGCCTTTCGAATAAGCCTATTTTTATCTCAGTAGGACTAAAACTGAGAGATATGATTTTTTTGTACTCGCATAGAGCATATTTCAACAAAAAAAAACAAAATGGCTGCCACATAGTGGGGAAGTGTATTGGATGCAAGCCTAGAGTGTAATTGTACTTTAAAATAGTTTATATTTAAGTATTTTTGATCTATATTTCTTAGCATTTGACATGCTCCGCTTGTACAAAAAATCTCTTTTTCCTTATTCACAAATAATTTGTACTTTAAAAAGTTGCGGAGCATGTCAAATGCTAAGAAATATAGATCAAAAATGTTTAAAAAATCGCGCCATCAAATAGTATGAATTTTAATTGCAAAATTAAACTTACTATATTGGATAATTGCATGTAAATGCGTTGCCGATAGATGGCGTTGGTCGTTAAGACTAAATATGATAAGAAGATTTGGATGATCGAAAGATCTGTACTATAGCTCAGTGGTTTAGAGCACTTCCCCGGATTGGAAAAGACGCGGGTTTGTTTCCCGCTAGTACAAAAAATCTCTTTTTCCTTATTCACATGTAATTTGTACTTTATATTTAAGTATTTAGAATATCACTAGTCCATGTCCGGACACATTGTATATAAATTTACCCTTGGTTTACTTACTATTAATAAAATAAAAAAATGTAATTGTTATTGAAATAAAAACATATTAGTTCACTAAATATATTTATACAGGCAACACTAAATAAAATAAAACCCCAGGAAATTACACTTCATCTACGAGCATAAACCTCTGATGCTGAGGTTGAGGAATAACATTGTAATACTTTTTCATAATGGTCTGCTGTCCCCTTCCACTGTAGTTTCTTTTCACCCATGTGTGTTCCCAATTAGGATCAAACTTCTCACAAGTCACTACAACTTTGCCAGGCTCCATGGCAAATAATGTGCCGTTACGTCCAAAACCAACCTAAAAACATATTTACATTGTAGTTATGTGTAGTGATGACCTTGTGGTAAAACCAAAGACTGCAAAGACAGCGGTATCGAGTTAGATCCCCAGACCAAGTCCAGATCTTGTACGGCACACATCTAAGACTGATTAAAATTTTTCCAAATTATGTAGTTGTTATCAAATTATCACTGATCTGTGAAGTTAAGCATTGTGAGGAAACTTGCATGCCTGATTTTTGTGTCAGCTTGTGCAGTTATCCACCTGTGATAGTATGATAGACTACAGCAGTCCCAGAGAAAATGACTCAATTATAGTAAGACAAATTAGCACTCAAGCATAATACGGTGGTACACACTACATATTACTTATTGTTCAAGGGATTAACATTTATTTAAGACTAGCTTTTGTCTGGAACTTTGTATGCATATACCAGATTTTAATCAAGAGCAATCAATTAAAAAAAGTTTCATCAAAATCTAGTCATATTTTAATTGTTTTTTATATTATATCTCTGGTTCTCAATATCCTAGCGGTATAAAACATAATACTAAATTTAAGTATAATCAAGAGCAATCAATAAAAAAACATTTCATCGAAATCCATACAGATAACAAAGCAGACAGACAAAAATTCTAATATTTGTTATTTTGGCTTCTGTTGCTCTAATAAATACCCCCCATATTAATTATTCTTCAATATCGGAAATGTACAGACACTGGCTTGTTATAATTTTATTATACTTATAGATATAAATCATAACAATGAGCTGCTATCAAGTTTATAGTTCCTGGAACAAGATATCTAGTTGCTATCTGAATCCATAGATGGGGTTTTAAAGTCGCTTACATTCAGCCCAGGGTGAAATCTTAAAGTCCTTTGTGTGGCTAACATATGACCAGCTTGAACATAATGTCCATCTTGCACTTTCCACCCACGATGCTTAGGCTTTACTTTGCAATTTGTATTCTGTGTACTACCACCTGTCTTCTTACTGGCATGTCGAAAGAATTCTGTGCAAAACAAAGCGGTTTACTTGATTTGCCTTGCAAGTTCCTAACCTTAAAATAATCTTGGTATGTAAAAAACTAACCCCTAAAGGCCAAATTAATTTTAGCTGTGCCTAAAACATAGTTTATTGACATTTCTAATGAAAAAAATAGAATTCTATACAGGCTTAATAATCGATTTACACAATCTTATCACAATAGAAAACTACCAAAGAAAAAGTATGAAAATAAAAATATATACTTTTTTTTATTTGTTTATTAAAGGCTTTGGCAGAACCATCAGCCTAACTTAAGCTTAAAACTATTTACATTGGTTTAGTACTTAAATATACTAAATTTTACTATAATGATGGATCATACAGTTTTAGTCACAAACTAGTTGGTTACAAAGATTCAATTGTCCTTACAATATAATTATATAACGATTTATATAATGCTGGAGATTTTGACATATTTTATACAGAGTTAGGAACGTATTTTAATATGTCTTGACATTGACAAATTAGCAATAACCTATCGAAGTTAAACTTAGGGCAATTGAAGAAAATGTGTTATAAAACACATAAATCACAGTTATTCTAAGTTACATATGAAAATCCTTATTAGAGCTCAATGATGAAAATATATACTCTACCCCACAGACTAGGAAGTAACTGCTCTACTCTACGCTACAATAATCAAAGAGAATATAATACAGATGTGTCAACTCGATTTATTAACTCGAGTTAACTCGATATGGGCTTAACTCGAGTTGTTTACTCTCTCACTCGAATTGGTTTGGCACGGCAAATGAATGAATATACGCGATTGACTATAGCGTTTAAGGGCGTAAAGCGTGAAGATTGCCGAACATTTGTGACTATATTCATTGTCAATCAAATGTGACAGTGGCAGTGATCACAAAGTAGATTAGTTGCAGATTTGACTGATTTATAGGTTAACTTCGTAGTGGCGGTTGTTGTTGTTAGTTTTTTGAATGCGGGACGTGAGCGTTACGAGAAGTGCTAATCGGGCGAGGCGAACGGAAGTTGAGAGGGAGATATAAGTTACTGAAGATAGAAAGAGAGAGAGAGTTACGTTATGTATATTACTGTAGGGGCAAGAGAGAGAGGTGCGAGCACAGTAATAATATATATATATATATATATATATATATATATATATATTTACTGTTAAGTTTTAGTTCAGTCGTGAGGTCTATAGCACACTCGTTTTTATTTGTTTTAAAAGAAATGCCAGGACTTAGAAGGAAATCGTTTGTATGCGATGTATTTGAAACGCCAGTTAGTGGACGTGTTAAGTGTAAACAGTGTTTGGATTCATTCAAATGTATTGGAAATACGACAATATTGTTAAACCATATTAAAAAGGGGCACCCAGGGCTGTCTTCGTAAAAACGAATAATTTAAATTAGACCAACTTCATCGTCAGCAAACCAATACAGAATTCCGCAAGGGACGTCTAGTTTACTAAGATTTGTTTAAATTTTTTGAATACAGTTTGGAAGTTAAATAATGAAAATGGTACAAATAAAACAAATCATACTTCAGTCAGTTTCATCCATTTAACCTGAGTCACGTAACTCGAGTTCAATTCGAATTACGAGAATTTAAACTTGAATTAAATCAAGTTGTGTTTTTATTACGAGTTGGCTCATCTCTAGCATATAACACTACCACACACTAGAACACTACGTTTAACACTTAGATAAATAAGTTTAACCCATGGAAGTAACATGTATACAACTGGAATGCGCACTGCTACCAAAAAACGATCCTAGTGAGATAGTAGGTACGAGGTCAATTTATCTCACCCCATTTGGGTGACCATATGATTGAAAACAAATAGAAATTTTCAATTTCTTTTACTTTTGTTATTATCGGTTAAACTAATTTTTCTTGGTTTTGCTCTCACGCTTCATGTAGTGAACCGATTTTGATGAAATTTGATCCAGTTCTTAGGGAAGCTAAACCTTAAAAAAATACTAATATACGTATAAGCATAACTAGAACATAGGTCTCCCCTACATTTAAAGATGCCGATCAGACGTATTTGTTGGCTCATGCAAACAAAAAAAAACTAAACTATAGTTAGAAGTCAGAAAACACTAAAAATCTTACATTTGATGAAGTTTACTTTATGGTGACTGACAGTTTTTTATTAATTTAGTTATAGTGAACTGACTGGGCTAGTCAGAGAGAGATTCTGAGTTTAAAAACCTTAAGGCTTAGATTTTAATGAACCGGAAAAGGAAATTTATTGTCACCCTAATTGTTCTATAGCCTTACGGCTTAGCACGCACTGCGAAATCTCGCCGCGTGATTTTTTTTCTGGCGGTTTATAATCAGCGTTCAGAATCATAATTAGAACGCACTACGTATAAAATTCCTAGCGGTTTCTACCCAGTCCTCAAGCAAGACGCACGCACCTAAATGGACATCTGAACAACAATAAAACAAATCTTGATATGATATTTAGATATTTTTATAAATATTTTTAGGATTTGACAATCGATATTAAACCATAGATACACAGTTTCAAAGAAAAGAAACGTCCAAAACTGTCGCCAGTTGTACATAAGTAGTTATAGTTATGATATAAATGCATTCTTTCCAAAATTCAACCTTACACGTATGGTTTAAAGTTGTATTTATAAAGTATTATGCAAAAAGTAATAAAATTTTACGACCGAAATTTACGGGCAGGACAAGGACGGAGTGGAGACGAATATTTTTTTATAATTTTCATGTATGAACATTTACTTAGTTTATTAAATTTGTTTAATTTATAAATGTGTTCTAAACTCATATTTATACTTTTATCTGATCGTATTAATATGCTTTTAAGTAGAATATTTATTTATATATAAATAAAATAAAACTCGTAAATATAAATTTTAGTTTTTATTCCCAATATAGTAATTCTAATATTATTAGTAGTCCCAGATCTATTCTAGTCTAGATGAATGGCGTCATAATAAGCATTGACAATACAGTAGTAAGTAAATCAATTTCCTTGAAATAAATGAAGCTTATTGTAGAGTTGTCTTTTTGAATTAGATTTCAGCTTTTCTGTTATTTTTTTTTTGCAATATAATGTAAACTAACATCTATAAATTTTTCTATAATAGCTTTTATAAGACTAATTTTATGATTAAAAAGAGCAGGTTGTTGAAGGAAATGTGTAACAATACCAGAAAATATATTTAAATTTAATGTACATTTTAAAACTAAAGAACACAAATAGGCTTTGGTTGTGTTTTTTGACCGCATATGCGCTGTTCTCATCCTATTATCTCCTCGGTTTTATTACATACAGTATATTCATCTTCACTAGCGTAACATAGACCACCAAAAACTTTTAAATCTATTAGTATGTGAAACCATAATTTATACATAATACAACATTTCAACATTCATTATTGAAACATAAAAGCCATAAATTCAACAATTTAAATGATCATCTTATAAAATATTAGTTGTGCCCTTCGAATTCGCTCGCTGTTTAATTAAAAAAAAAATACATATTTATAAATAATTTAGAGCAAGCTTTATCATCTGATTGGGTTCCTAGGAAAACTAAAATAAAAATTATCATATAAATGACAATGTTATTGATATTTAAACTTTGTAAATAAAACAATGTCAACTAATTACTTAATATATATATAAAAAAAATACATTCAACAAGGTGACTCCATTCGTTTTTAGAACCGAGAACGTCGTATTATGCGATCGAAGTGAGCAAAATGCGTTAAAGTATGAGCATAGTTCGAGACTGCCTTTGTTTTAATACATACTCTATTTGACTGGTTCATACAGGGCCATCGTCGATAATTTGAAACAAAATATATTGGAAAATTAAAAAATGCGACTCTTAAGCAACAAAATATGAATGAAATAGAAATACTGTCTATTTATACTGACCGAAAATAAGAAACGCCATCCTTTTTTTGTACTTTTAATACACTATTTCGGCATTTATTCATCGAACAATTAGACATTTTGACACGCTTCGTCTACTCGCGCGTCGAAATAATACTAAACGAAAGGAGTGCAGGAAAGCGTAATCTGCACTTCTTTATAGTGGACACTTTTCATGCCTGATTGTGTATCTTCTCTTTTTTATATATCAATGGATTTGACATGCTTACTAAATACATTACACATACATTAAACACAAAGGATGAAAATGTGAAATCGAAAGTTATTTTCGTTATCACATTTTCACACTCAAGTCACCCAAGACGTTAAGTATGAATGTGTTATCGAAATTAGCAGTCAGGAGCAATTGTCACGATCACTGAATTGGCAAAGCATCTGGATGGTATCCAGGAGATGCAGGTTCAAATCCTGCTCGTGACTGCTATTTTCGATTTCACATTTTTCACTTTATGTTTAAAATATAGTTATATAAAAATATCTAAATATTTAAAGGGCTGCGTCATTATTAGGTAAAAATCTTAATTGCTTCTTAATCAGCTTCATACAATTTCCATTAATGTCACAGAATTTTGTGGATAAATCGTGACAATAAAATTCGCAGTGTATGCTAAGCCGTGTGTCAAAAGAAAGGGTACCGTCACTCCGTACTAGCGGTCTCACTTGGTTCGCTGATCTTTTCATTTGAAATATAAACCTTCTCTATTGAGAATCAAGTGTAATTTTGTATACACAGAAATACAAAGCGCACAGTCCTGTTGTATGATAGGTCCATGGTTTAACCATAAATATAGTAACGTATAGATCACCTGACAGCTCGATAACGCGTAACCTCAGCGCGTAACCAATTTTGATTTGTTAATGTGTGCGTTGGATAGTGATTACATCACCAAACAACCATTACAAAACCAAAGCCTTAAAGCTTTGGTTTCACAAAACCTAACATCTATATACGTCACATGGAACTATATTGTAAAGTTTATATATTATTGATAAATACATAATTCTAAATAATTTCCCTTTTTATTAACGTTATAATTTTTTTTTTCAATAATTCAGTGTCATCTATTCATTTAATAACACTTACCTACTCGTGTACTTATAAAGTTATTAAGGGAAATACTTTAAATTATTGAAGTGAAAACTTCTTTTAGCGCGGTACGCATATTTTTAGATGAGATAAAATCTCTGCACTCGCGACGCTGTTACGAGACGCAGCTATAGTGTATGCATTGGACATTAACTTTGACACACTTCCCGGTTTCCGATTGAGCTGAAATTTTACACCCATATCGCGTGACAATGCAATATTATGATTACAAGGAGCTGATCTGATGATGAAGCTGGACGATGGACCTAGGAACTCTATAATGAAACGGCGCCACCCCATCGGGTTTGGGCTTGTATGATTCGTCTTGATGAGTACTTTGTCTCTAGATGGTATCCAAGGTCTGATATGGAGCTGGAAGGAGGCTACAGTAACTATGTAATAAAAACGTACCCGAACCCATCAAGTTGTCTGTGTGGTGAAGGACTAAGAATACAAGTTTCACCACCCCATTCTTTCCCACGGGTGTCGTATGAGGCGACTAAGGGAAGTAAGCAATTATCACCCATTGCATGACTGGTGGTAGGTCTGGGTACCGAGTGGGAGTACTCACTTGCTATCGGGCCTGAACGGCTTGGTACCACCATCTCCCGTGTGACCAGCCATGAAGCACATCGTTGCGTTTTGGCTGTAGCAGGAGGTAGCCGTTTATATTTCATTTCATATCTGTGAAATGAATTGGTGAGCAGCGACTTGACAATACTCTCGGTATAGTCGAGTCCATGGGCGACGGTTACCATTTACCATCAGATGGACCGTGGTTCGTCTGCCACTACATGAATAAAAAAAGTTTATATTCGTTTAATTTGTCTTAAGGAGTACTTTGTCAAGTTATGATAATTTTATTTTTTTTAATGCCTGAATGAGTAATTTTTATTTACAAGTTTTAATTTAAGATCGAACAATTAATTTAGATATCTAAAAATAACAACTGTTTGTTTATAGTTTTAAGTTTTCACTTCCGTTGGCAGTCCTTAGACAGCTTTATTTTATTTTTTTCATTCTAATCATATTTATACTAATTACTTCTAAACTAAATAAAAAGAAAAGAATTATTTTTTTTAATTAATGTTTTTATTGATAAATAACATTTCATACATGTATTAACGTTAATAATAATAAGTGGTGTCGCATTTTTTCCTTTTTCCATGTTTTTATTTTATTTAATGTTTAATTATCCTTACATAATAACTATACAATAATGTTTACAAATTGAAGAACAGCAAATTTGAAATACACATGAAAAATAAATATATTACTGAATATAACCATAACTAAATCAAAATAGAAAAATAACAGATGTCACCAAGAAAAAAATGGTTTTGAAAAACACGAATTTCATTATAAAGTAGATGGAAGAATCGAAAAATGTTGACACGAGCAAAAGCCAGGCTCGCTACCGCACTACGACCAACCCCGGACTCGTCACTCAGCTCCGCCTCGCAGCTACCGGAACCCGTGGCAGTGACATCGGTTACTGCCGAGGCGTCGAACTCAACATTGAGTGACGAGTACTTCTCTCCACCTACGTCGCCGTCGTCTGTGCGTAGGAAGAGGAGAGGCCGGCCGCCGACGTGCTTGGAACTCCGAGGTCAACAGATCTCAAATAGAGCCCCAGCTGCCGGTGGTGATGTGCGCCGCATGAGATGGTCTCAAAGGATGAATGAAAATGTCATGCGGGCATATTATGTGGCTACAGAGGGAGGAATCAATATTACAGCGTACCGTGATCGTATGCTGCCTTCGTTTCAGGAGCTTGAGCCGGCTGTCAACGTCACGGCACAGCGATTATCGGATCAAGTGCGGGCCATTCAGCGTTGTCACCTGTTGGATGATACCGTACTTGAACGGCTTCACTCAGACGTACGGTTTGTTACTCTCATTCCCTCGCAAACTACGGAGACTATGCTGATTTTGAAGAATATACCGCAGTTGAACCCCGCTGAGGCAATGGAGGACAATGGAACATCAACCGTAATCATGTACCCAGTACAACGATCAATTAAGGAGTGCTTTGGAATGTGCTTTAAAAGAGTATCGATCCATGTCTCCTGAGTGTAGACCAAATCTGCCGCGTTTGCCTACCCACAAAAAAAATATAGCGCTGGTGAATGCCCTGGATTTGCTGTTAGCAGCTTACATAGAAAGCAGCAAAAATTTGGCGAATACACACTCAATCCTGTATTGCAGCCGTTGCAGCGTATCGAGTAGCAGGAATTAAAATTTCTGATGAAGGTCATGATACTCGGTCAAATACAGCTGCACTGGCTTGGCAATGCAGGATTGAACGACGTATAGCCGAAGCCAGGGTACTCATCGGTAAGCTTATCTGCTTCAGGTTGGGCAACACCCGCCCGAAGGTGCGCTTTGTGAATCGGGCGTTCTCGAGGATTGAAATAAATCCTCGAGAATATAAGGGAGTGCATAGACTTCCTGAAGCAGAAAATTTATGCGTGGGCAAATCGCGTTTGGCGTTACAAAAGGAGAGTGGAGCGATACACTATAAACCGCACATTCCAAAAGGAGGAGAGGCAGGTCTACCGTAAATGGGAACGACTTGATATAGACCTGAATGTCAGGTATCTTCCAGATGTTTATGCCACTACTGCTTTCTGTCATTCATGAAGTGGATGACTGGATGAGGGATGTCGAACGATCATGTGAACATATTCCTGATATGGAACAAATAACTATAACAAAACATGACGTAACCAGTGCAGTCCGTTCGTTAGCCAACTGGAAAACATCAGGGCCGGACGGACTGCACAATTTTTGGCTCAAGTGGTTACGCAGCTCACATGCTCGTTTGGCATCTCAATTTTAATTGTCTTTAATATCGCGTTCGTCACCACAATTTTTAACAATCGGTATGACCTACCTTATCTATAAATCTGATAGTTCCACGGACCCTAAAAATTATAGACCAATAACATGCTTGCCAACCCTATATAAGCTACTCACATCCATTTTGACACTAAAAATCTCTTCACATATTGTGAAAAATTCTATTTTGGCCACATCTCAAAATGGATGGAGGAGTGGGGCACGTGGAACTAAAGTACTCCTTACCATTGACCCGTGTAATGACCGTTCATTAGCCAACAGGTTCACTGCGGCCGGAAAGAGCTAGCGACAGCCTGGATAGACTACAAGAAAGCTTACGACTCTGTTCCACATACATGGCTCTTGAGGGTGCTAGAGTTGTATAAAATAGATACAACTGTACGTACCTTCTTGAAGACGTGTATGAGACAATGGAGAACGATGCTTTGCTACCCAGGTTGGTCGCTGGCTTCAGGTTGACGGCGGACTCATCAAAATAGAGCGGGGTATATTCCAGCGGGACAGCCTGAGTCCATTGTGGTTTTGCCTGGCCCTGAATCCTCTTATTACTCTACTGGAGAATTCAGGGATAGGCTATCGGTTGCGGAGAGAGAGTCGGAGCATATCCCACCTTTTATATATGGATGATTTAAAGTTGTTTGCCCCCACCAGACCTCAACTGATGGCATTACTAAAGGTAACTGAAACCTTTAGTAAATCTATCAGGATGGAGTTTGGTGTGGATAAATGTGCTGTCTTATATGTAAAGCGAGGTGGCGTTGTGAAATCTGAAGGAATGCAACCTTCAGATTTCACACATCTCCTTGCTCTGTCTGCTACTGAGACATACAAATATTTGGGTATGTCACAGGCGTTATGCATCTCTGAGACGGACATGAAACAAAAGTTATAGGAGCGTTTCCTTTGCCGCTTGAAAAAAGTATTCAACAGTTTACTTTCTGGCGGCAATAAGGTGCGCGCCTGTAACAGTTGGGTTATGCCTGTCTTGATGAATTCCTTTGGCATACTCAAATGGACTCAGTCTGAACTGGACGGCCTTGATATAAAGGTTCGTACACTTATGAATACACACCGAATGCACCACCCACGATCATCGGTTATGAGGTTGTATATTCCGCGGAAATGTGGAGGTCGGGGTTTGCTTAACATCAAGAACCTTCATAACCACGAAGTATACAACCTTAGAGAATATTTTCTCAGCACTGACACGGGTGTGCATCGTGATGTGGTCAGAGTGGACCAGGGACTATCCCCGCTCGGTTTGGCAAAAGAGAACTGGCACAAACCTATGGTACTTAGCACTGAGGACCGTCGAGAGGTATGGAGGAGCAAGGAGCTGCATGGACGTTTTTATCGGGCCTCACATGGGCCTGATGTTGACTTTGCAGCACCTGTCTCTTGGCTACAATTCAGTAATCTCTTCGGAGAAACTGACGGTTTTGTTTTTGCAATAATGGATGAAGTTGTGATGACAAATAATTACCGGAAATATTTCCTGAAAGATGGTATGGTTGACATCTGTCGGGCATGCCACTGACCCGGAGAATCACTCAGGCATATTGTTTCTGGTTGTACTCGTCTTGCCAATGGCGATTACTTGCACAGACATAACCAAGTAGCCAGGATTATCCATCAGCAACTTGCTCTGAAGTATAATCTGGTGGAAACGGAAGTGCCATACTATAGATATGTGCCCGACCCAGTTCTCTAAAATAACTATGCCACGTTGTACTAGGATCGGTCTATCATTACTGACAGGACTATTGTTGCTAACAAACCTGATATAGTGGTGATAGACCGATCAGAGCGTCGTGCACTAATTGTCGATGTCACTGTTCCGCATGACGAGAATCTCGTGAAAGCTGAAAAAGAAAAACAAGTAAAAGATTTGGATTTAGCTCACGAGGTTACCGACATGTGGGATGTTGACTCGACAATTATTGTTCCGATAGTCATATCGGTTAATGGTCTGATCGCCAAGTCTCGACCAACACTTAAAGAGGCTCTCGTTGGACGGCTGGATTAAGGGCTTGATGCAAAAGGCGGTACTCCTCGACACAGCACGTATTGTGAGGAAAGTTTCTTTCCCTGGAGCCCTAACCACCGGCAGCTTGGTTCCTGCACCCGATGTCGGTGGTCCACTATTTTATATATTTTTAAATTAATTATATTTTGTTGTGAATGTTTTTGTAATAGTGTATTTAAATGTGTGTTTGTTTTTAAAGAGAATAATAATAATAGTTCCGCGGATCCCAACAATCACAGGCCTATTACTTGACTACCAACTTTATATAAACTCCTCACATCTATTTTGACAGTAAAAATTTCTTCACATATTACAAATAATTCAATTTTGGCCATATCTTGGCGACGGCCTGGATAGACTATAAGAAAGCCTATGACTCTGTTCCCCATACATGGCTCTTGTAGGTTTTTTTTTTTATGGCTAACGGTGGCAGATGAGCAATCGGCCCACCTGATGGTAAGCGGTAACCGCCGCTCATGGACATTAGCAACACTAGGGGCACAGCTAAGCCGCCGCCTACCGCAAGTTAAGTGCTCCTTTCAAACCTCGTTTAAAGAGGGACATGTCGTAGCAGGTAGGTCACTCCAGAGCTTACAAGTACGTGGTGGAAAAGAACGCTGAAAACGAACTGTCTTTGACGAAATCGTTTCCAGGTGGTGTGGATGAACCCTACCGCGACGTCTCGTGGTTCGGTGGTAAAATGGTGATGTCGGTACCACCTCAAACAGCTCCTCCGAGCACTCTCCATTGTAGAGCCGAGAGAATTTTAAAAGATAACTATGATTATAACTTTGTTCACTAAAAATGTACTACCCGTTTTAGCCGGACACAAGAATGACAGGACAAAAGAAATTGCAGTTATGCTATATTTTGCTTAAAATGTATTAGAACATGTAATATTAGCGTATATAACGTGGATAATGAAGGGTTTTTTTTGCGTCAATATAAAAACAAGCTTACATACTGATGAAGGGGACGGTTGGCCACCTTATTTTTTGGACCCAGTTGATTGGGTCCAAATACAAATAACGCATACGCGAAAAGGATAAAAATACTTATGCATGTGTCTCTCTCACTCTTGGTAAAACCTAATATGTGCATCCTTTTCTTCATCCTTAATGTCAAAATAGTAGCGAGTCTATATTATTCTTCAAACCTTAGAGGTTTTTAGTTTTTTCACGGAATAAAGAAAGCTTTTGCTCTGTGTAGAATAGAGCAGCTTGAGCTTCACTCTCCAACAAGAGGCTGTTTGTTTGACAGTACATTTAAAAATCTAGTGTTCATGAAAGGAAACTCTGGTTTTACTGATTCATTAATCTTGTTTTCCTCTATTTTTCAGCCCGTGCTGGTATAGATTACTTATTTTGTAATTTGTATTTCAATTAAAAATAGCTAAAATACATTATTTTGTATTTTGTAATTCAAATACCTTACTTAAAAATATTTTGTATTTTAATTACTTGCGATACTGTAATTTGTATTTCAATTAAAGCATGTATTTTGCCCAGCCCTGAATATAGGCGGAGTCATAATAAACGGATTCTACTGTAGTTAACACTGCGCGGGCTATGCCCTCTATCTCGAAAATGGTTCAAGATATAAAAAAATGTTTAAACAAAAGTTGTAGAGAATTTAATCCTCTACAATATTTATTAAACATATAAATAGCATAAAACCCACAGGAACATTGATGTATAAAAAAGAATATATATATATGCATCCAGAACGAGATATTTGCAATGTGTAAAATGATTTTTTGACCTTTGATCTTGGAATATCTGAAGTCGCGGACACCCTATGATAAGTAGGTTTTGAGACAAGTTTTAATGTCAGACATTAAAACGTGTGTAGAGGTGGTCGTTGAATCAATAAACTGTTTTTTTAACGGCTTTTCATTCGTCAACGGGTTAACTGTTAATCATCAATGAAAAAACGGGTTGAAAATATTAACTGCTAATTTTACGCCCAAGACTATCATTATTTTATTCAGATCCAAAAAAAAACAGTTGAAAATATAAACTGTTAATTTACGTCAACGACTCAACGGAATATATTGACACTGAACATTCAAAACCTCTTATTAATTTAACAACTTTTTTAACCTGTTGACTATTTGTCAATGATTGAAATAGAAAACGTTGACATAAAATTGACACTGAACATTTAAAACCTGTTATTTTAACCTGTCTGCAGATTTCAGACTCGAAGTAGCCGAAACTTTTTGCAAACTTGGACAGGAAACATCCATCAAGAATCGCAAATCAACAGAAAGTGACATTCAGGTCAAAAAGCATAAAGGTCCTGCGTAGCATATACCACCAATTGCCGTGCGTCAAGATCAAGTCGGGCACTGGCCAGCTTGGTCAGAAAATAGGATTAGGTGCAAATTCCCTAAATGCACAGGAGTCTCCCAAACAATATGTGAGAAATGCGGTATAGCTCTTTGCTATAACAAGAAAAATAATTGCTTCAAAGATTTCCACACCACAGAGATAAAAGAGACAATATTAGCTCAATGTTACAGATATGTTACACTCCCTAATTTTGAAAATAAATAAATAAATAATAAAAATAATGATTTTCTGCAAAATACATGTTTTATTAGCCTACAACTGCCTCGGTGGTGTAGCGGTAGTGTATGCGACTGCTAATCATGAGGTCTCGGGTTCGATCCCGGGTCGGGCATTATTAGAAATATAAATTTTTAAAGTAGTGTCGAATTTAATAATTTTGTTACATAGTCGAAAATAAAAATCTGCTAATAATATGGACTGTCTTTAACCCCTCCTTCGAAAATTTCGTAACGGCCGCTCTCGGCACTGTCTGTATAAATCACCTCATTCAGATTTACGGCCTCAGATCAAACAATTTGATCTCCGGCATTAATGGGAGAGGATTTCATTGCACCAATTATAATGCGGAGGCATTTCGATTGGACTTTATCCAATTCTTTTAGTGCTATTTTAGTGCATGGTTCATATAAGAATGAACCATATTCTAGGCGGCTGCGGAGGAGGGCGTTATAGATTAGTTTATGTGAGTAAGGGTGGGAGACCCACCAAGCTCCTGACAAGGCACGAAGGAGATTAATAGAATTTTCACATTTGCTGGTTATATAATTAGCATGGTTAGTTGCTGATAATTTAGAATCAAGGACGATACCTAGGAATTTCACTTGGTTTTTAACAGGAATGTTTTGGCCTTCAAAAGATATGGCAACATCTGGAATTGACCTATGTCGGGTAAACACAGTAACATTGCTTTTCAAAGCCGAAATTGAAAGCCCGTGGTCCGATAACCATTCCTGTAAGTATGATATTGCACTTCTTAGTCGATTGGATGCTTCCGTTATATTTTCTGAGTATACATATAATGCCAGGTCGTCGGCATATTGGAGGGTATTGCAGAAGCAGTTTACTGACAATTCCAGGTCATATATGTAAATATTGTATAGAAGGGGCTGAGCACCGAGCCCTGGGGGAGGCCTTTAAGGACCATTCTTGGCGGCAGGGCAAAATTTTTAGTGCTGATCACTACTTCTCTGTGAGATAGAAAATTTGAGATGAAGTTGGCTAACCTCACTGGAATACTCAGCTGTTGCATCTTCTGCCTGAGCACAGGAAGAAGTACATTATCATAGGCCGCTGAAATATCAAGAAATACTCCCACCAGGTACTGATGTTTTGTAAAGGCTATGCGAATGTCTGTTATAAGAGTGCTAAGGCTATCCATAGTGCTCAGCCCTCTCCTAAACCCAAATTGACTCTTTGGAAAGATGTCTTTGCTTTCCAGAAACCATTCAAGTCGGTTTTTAATGAGATGTTCAAAGATCTTTGCCATAGTACAGGATAGTGTTATAGGACGATAACCTGAGGGGTCCGAGCTTGATTTGCCTGGCTTTAAAATGGGTAAGATGATGCATGATTTCCATTCCTCTGGTGGGATTCCAGAGGCAAAGATGTGGTTTAAGACCTGAAGGATGACTTCTTTTGTTTTGAGTCCACTGTTGACTATAAACGAGTATGGGATACCATCCCCACCAGGGGAAGAGTCCTTCAGGCTACCCAATACCATATGAAATTCATCTAGAGAGAATGGTGCATCAAATTTTTCTGTGGCTTGGGTGTTGTGGTATGTTTTAGTTTCGTTGAGGGATGCAACATATGGGGGAGCTAATTTTAGTGCGAATTTTTCTATAGGTCCTAAAACATTATTGGACGTGATATTTTCAGGGGAAGTTGCAGAGCGAAATCTACGAATACTCCTCCACACAAAAGATGTATGCAATCTGGGGGAAAGGGATTCGCAAAAAGAGTGCCATCCTGTTATTTTTTTATTTTTAAGCAGTTTAGCTGTTTCCGTAGCTATTTTTTGATAATTTTAATAGTTATCTAGGGACATGCATAAGGAGTAACTACGTTCGGCTTCTTTCCTTTTTTTAACTGCCGAAGTACACTCATGGTCCCACCAAGGAGGGGATGAGATATATTTTTTGGGGGCAGTTTTGAGAGGGATAGTGTTGTTGGCAGATAAGAGAAGTATCTTTTTGATTTCATTGTAAATATTCTGGAAATTATGTGGGTCTATAGGTGGGAATAAGTTTGTACTTTGGTCTGTATAGGAGGCAAATTGGTCCCAATCAGCTCTAGACACATTATGTTTTAGCCGAGGAATGGGAGGGGGGATTTGATTGTTAGGGCCAGAACATGGGAATGAGATAAAAATGGGATAGTGGTCACTCCCATAAGCGCTATCCAAAGTTGCCCAGGAGATTGAGTGAGCAATATTGGGGGTACAAATTGTTAAATCTACCGCACTATTGACATTTTGTGAGGGAGAGACCCTTCTAGTTGGGCAGCCATCATTTAAAATGCACATGTTTAACCTATCAATATGTTCCAAAATGAAGGTGGATAAAGAGTCACATTCATGAGAACCCCAAGACGTGTGATGGATATTAAAATCCCCTGAAATTAATATAGGAGGGGGTAGAGCGGCTATTAAATTAAATATATTATTTATTATTGGTACACTTGGTACAGGTATATATATAGATACAAATGAGATGTTTAAGGCACTGGCGGCGACTATTTGAAAGGTATCAGGGTGGGCAGGGAGGTTTATTTAGGAGAATGCTATTTCTTTGGATATGAGAATACAAGAGCCTGCATGACCATCCGGTCTGTCATCCCGGAGGCAAGAAAAGCCCGGGACCCCAAAGCAGGATCCAGGGCTCAGCCAAGTCTCCTGGATGGCGAGAAGTGCAGGCTGATATTTGCTTATCAGGTGATTTATATCTGGTTTTTTATTGCTGATGCTCCGACAATTCAACTGGAGAATTGGTTGGAACATTATTAACTAAGGAAATGAGCTAAGTAAGTTTCTGGTGGGACTGTGAGGATAATTCAGATGCACTGAATTTGGAGATTATTTTGATAATAGTGGATAATAGTAGATCTAGTAGGTTATCATTTGGAGAATTTGGAATAGCACATCCGTTAGGTGCTACTGAGAGAGGGGTGTATACTATACCTTGATGGGCCTGTTTATCATAGGATGGACCAGATGCTGGTGAGCGGGGTCGGCGAGGGATGAAAACAGTCTTTCTGTATGAGTAAGTAGGGGTCAGAGCTGGGGTTTGTGCGGTGGGCTGAGAGAGTGCGATAGGAGTAGGGTTTGTTGGTTGGGTGGATTTAGTGGTATCTGCATAGGATCTCCGTACTTGGGGAAATCCTGCAGAGGCTTCCAAGTAAGATATATTTTCTTGAGACATTGCAAGTTTAATTGATTTTTGCCTTCCGTGTTCAGGGCAGTGGGGGTCCTTAGCCTGGCGATTGCCAGAGCAAAACAAGCAGGTGGGGGTGTCCTTAGTGCAATTCACTCCTTCATGGTTTTGGGCGCACACAAAACACCGTGGGTTAGATCGGCATTGAGTTGTTACATGGCCGAATCTGCAGCATTTATAACACTGTATTGAAGGTAAAATATATGTCTCAACTGGCATAGATGTATAGAAACTATAAATATTGGAGGGAAGTTTTTGTCCGAGGAAGGTCAGTACTACAAGTCTGTGTGGGTTTCCAAGAAACGCCTCCATCGCTAATGGTATTTCTATTGAGCCGACGAGCCCTAATAACGCGACCATACCCCTGTGGAACGTCAATTGCAGAAACAAATTCTTCCAGTGACCATTCAATCGGGACTTCCCTTACTATCCCCATTTGAGTGACATTATATGATGGGATACTTACAACATATTTACTAGTAGTTAGAGAAGGATGTACCAGAAACAGATTAGCATCAGTCTTGAATTCTACAGATATTCTATTTCTGCCAATACGTTCGACACCACCTTGTATAATGTTTTAAGTTAGTTTTATATAGGAAGTGACCAAATTTCATTGGATGTAACGACACAGCTGTAGAGGGATCATCTGCTGGCCTACTTATATGTACTAAGAATGGAGCAGTCTTGATCTCCATGTTTGCTTATTTGTCCCAAAATCTGGGTGTGTGAATGTGGTCTGTATGGATGCAGTTGCCTGAGAGGGGTCAGATATAATTTTTTTTGTGAGGGGGTAGATGGAAGAATCGTTAAGTTTTTTGCTTCGTTTAGGTACAGCTAGCAAGGGAAGCGTTGAGTAAATCATCATCATCCATATGATCTTGCAGGGTTTGTAGGGGATTTGGATTATTTTTTGGGTATTTCTGTGTATATAAGGTACATTTCTTCTCGCTACGAACAATTGGTATTAGTATTAAGATTTTGTAGGCTAAACCGCTGGTAACGCGGTGGTAACAAGTAACAAATGTAGAGAAATGGAGAGAGATATTTTGGATAAGTTTTAATGGAAGTGATGTTTCTGTCCGTACGAGACTAGTATCTATTCTGTGCTTATGGTACTCCAATAATAAAATAGTATAGTAGGTACCTACTATGTAAAAAGAATTCAATAATTTGAAAAAAGAAACGTAATAATAATATTTTTCGTACGAAAACTGGCTAGCGTCTAGTGCACAAAGTACTTTTTAACATAGGTCTAGTGACGCGCGGCGGTCTGTGTCAGAAATATCGACATTACGACGCATGCTCGATAGTATTATTATTTCGTAAATAGGTATACATATAGGTAGAATAGCAAATAAAAAACATTTATTGTTTTTTTTTATTTACTACTGATAATCTAAAATATGTTGGTACAATATATTTGCTGTCGACATGTGGTAAAATAAAAAAACTGCTTTTTACAATATTATGTTTTATTTACCTTTTATAATATATATAAACCTTATAAACTATGACGACGACAAGTCACAGTGGATAAAAAGAGTCTTCCTATCATAAAGAAGGAAGTATTATAGTAGGTATCCATCGATCATATAATGGTAGGTACACATAGCGCAAGCTATAGTGGCATCAGATGATGCTATAGGTATGTAGGTATCTAAATGTTACGAACGAGTGAGTAGAAAAATATCACACATAATGTCAATCAAGTCAGTGGATAAAAAGGGTCTTCTTATGATAAAAAAGGAAGTATTAGATATAGTAGGTAGGTATCCATCGATCATATGATAGGTACACATAGCGCAAGCTATATTGGCATCAGATGATGCTATAGGTATCTATGTAGGTATCTAAATGTTATGAACGAAATAAGTAGAAAATTATCACACATAATACCAATAAATATCAAATTTTCTGTCAGGATACCATAAAAGTTTGTTTATTGCTCATTGGGATCAGATTATATTATATATAGCCATCCTCGGAGAATAAAATGGTTACCGCCCATTATCTTAGCTTTAGTATTAGGTAGGTATATCACTTGAGATCTGTGGGTGCTCTTTTTCGTAAACAAAAAGGGATAGTTTGAAGTGTGACCTCCAGAGCGACGGCACGCAGTCCTTACCTTCCGAATGGTGCACGTGCTGTCGGGATACCGTTGCTTCGGCAGATACTTGTACATAAAGCGGCGGAGAGGGCCAGGGAGGAGGATCCTCCCGCTGACCTGAACCGCCGCCAGCGTCTGGGGCGGCGCAGGCGCGAGTACTTGCGCCTGTTGCTGCCGTAGCTGAGGCAGCGGGTGGATGGGCCGGGGAAAATTGGCCACCCGCAGAGCCTCCCGAAGGTGCGATTCGTCGCTCAGTTGAGGGCAGTAGGAAACCCCGTCTCGCTTACGATTTCAATAGCTCTGCTAACTGATCTACCATGGCAACAAGTATATATATATACATACATAGCATCACGCCTGTATTCCCGAATTCTGCCACCCCGGCAGAGGTGTATTACACACCCACGATTCGCCAGCTATGTTGAGACCTCATGAATATATATAAAAATATCTAAAAATCTATACTAATAAATGTAGAACCGGTTTTTTTTGTTCGGTTACATTGCGAAAACTACTGCACCGATCGGAATAATACTTATACAATAAGATGCAGTGTTTCGTTAAAGGTTAGCACATGATAATTGGGTTTTTGAAAAAAAAAATTTTTTGTGATAAATGGAAAGATCTTATATAAGTTTTATAACAAAACTTTTTTATTTCGCAATAATTCGAAAGTGATTTCAAAATAAAAATTAATTTTTGAATCCAGTACCGAAGACACGCCGACAACTCCCGAACAAACCCGAGCGCGTGTGACGTCATAATGTTAGTTTTCACTCATTGAAGTTGATAGAAAAATAATAAATACAGTGTTTTGATCTATTTAATTTTGTTGTCATTTTTAAATATTTAAATTTATATTAAAAATGTCTAACCTAAACAGTTATCGTTCTTGTTTTGTACCATTATGTACGAATACTACAAAAACAACTCCAGACAAAATGTTTTTCTTGACTTTTCATTAATAGTTAAAGTAACTGAATAAGCTTTACTCCGAACTCGGTGTTCTGGACATACCCGTCCTTTTACAATACAAATATTATTTTTACGACTTAGTTGAACATAACCTATAGCTTTGTCGCCGTAACTCTCACGCGATGCTCTACAATTTATGAAATGATTCATTATATTTAATATAATGGAGAATAAATACTTAAATATTTTCATTTATTATATTATTTTTTAACAGACTTACCTTGATGCCTTGGCACCTCGAACTTCAGCAGAATTAAACCGAACGTCATTTTTTAAAAAATCGGTGGTCATAAATATATCAACATCAGGGATATTATCAGACTTTGCCTTAATAAATCCTTTATCACACATAGCTAATCAGAACCAACTAACAACTCGTATTTCAGCAATAAATTTTCAATATTATTGTCTAGTCACGTGTAATAGCCGTAAACGCTGTACTGTTATTAAATAGCTATAACATTATGACGTCACAACTATGGCGACCAATCATGGCGCGTTTATAGTCACGTGATTTTTATTTAAATTTCATCAATTTTTAATTGTTTATAATTAATTTAAAAAACTTTTTTTGAGGTTTTTTGCATTAAATATCAATATTATTAATAATACAGTTTTAAAATACATAAAAAAAATCAATAATTTTTTTTTTCAAAAACCCAAATGCGGAGGTAGGGTAAAACCGGCTGTTAGCGTGGCGACGCTTATTTTACTTGTAACAAAATAATTATTTGCGAATGTAGCTATCATCCTCTCTCAAAATAATGGCAGTTATTATTTTATTCTCATTGAGTGCGTTGTAAAATAACACAGTCTGGCAGACAGAGGATGGCTATATAGCTAGTTAAACTGGTAAATAAAAAATTATCACACACATGAATAAAATACAACTATTCTGTCTTGATAACATAAAATTAGTTCATTGCTCATTGTGATCAGACGTCTTTATATCTATAGTAAGTTAGCTTTCCAATATCATCAACTGGTAAGTACAAAATTATCACATATTTAGCAATTTTACAGTTTCTCTCGGGGTAACTGAAATCTATTCATTGTTATCAGAATTGCTTTTATATATTATATCTATTGTACACATAACTATAGTAAAATAGCTTTCCATTATTATCAAAATTAGTTCGTTTCTCATTGTAATTAGATATACCTTTATATCTATAGTAAGTTAGCTTTCTAATATAATTAACTGGTAGGTACAAAATTATCACACATTTAGCAATTTACAAAGTTTCTCTCAAGGTGACGCTGAAATCAGTTAATTGTTATCAGGAATGCTTTTTTATATCTATTGTACATATAATCAACTGGTAGGTACAAAATTATCACACATTTATCAATCTACAAAGCTTTTTTCAGAGTGACATTGAAATCAGTTCATTGTTATCAGAAATGCTTTTATATTATATATTATTGTACTGTAGTAAACTAACTTTTTATTATCAACTGCTAGTAGAACATTATCCCACATTAGGAATAACTGATAGACATTGAAACCTATTATATAGCATATATTGACAAATTCCTATAGATTTTAGGTCACCCTAGAGAGTTACACACACACACTAACACTCAGATTCGAAATATAACAATCATACTCTACACCTGTAAAAATCATGCACCCAATCCATACATCCCATCGATTACAAATAGACAACAGGTCAGAAGAAAAGCAGTAGAAAAGCAAAGCATTGCCTAACTACAAATCTACGTGCCTGAATGATATTTTTTGAAACAGCCATCCACACACAGTGGCACATTACAGCCCTCACACAGGAAATGAGTCCTCTGATTTTTACGCCCATCCTCGTAACACATCAAACAAGTCTTCCTACTCTGGCGGTTGGTAGCCTTGTCTTTCGCAGTCTGTGGAACGCGTACTGGCCAATGTGTGTTGTTGACGATGCGACTAGGTTTAACTACACTACTATGAGATGGTACAAATGTTGATTTAGATCTAGATTTAGGAATAGATGAAAGATGACGTGAAAGAATGTCATTTACTAGGCGTAATCTAAAATCTAAGTTATCCTGTCGGGCCTTCAGGGAAGACTCCAACAGGATACGTGAATTTTGGATGGAACAATTAAGCAAGCGTTTGAAAAGCTTGAGATACCATTTGGCACACCGCTTTCGCTCAAGCAGGTATGGTTCCAGCATTTGATCTTTGAGATCAACGCCGCCCATTGAACGATTGTAGTCGAGGACCGACTGGGGCTTGTATGGCTTGGGACGAGCCAGTGGGCGCGATGACACAGTCGGCAACCCGATGGCTGACCCATGACAAGTCGAGATCATGGTGATCTTTTTCTTGTCCATCCACGACAAGACACAAACGTCCCCCGAGTGCCGGGCTACAATCTCTCCCTGCTTGAGCGGAGCCTGTGTAACCAATTTGGGAACGTCTACACAAGACGTACGTAAGGTACCGACGCAGTCAGTACCGTTACGCTTGAGAAAGCGAGCGAGCAATGGAGAATTGAACCAGTTGTCCATGAATAGTCGATATCCTTTATTTAGTAAGGGCCTAATCAGCTTCACAACTACTGCGGAGCTTTTGGCTACATCTGGCCCAAGATCGTAGGAGCTCTCTTTCCCGGTGTAAACGATAAAGGACCAGAGATAGCCGGTACCACTCTCACATAGTTCGAAGGTTTTTATCCCAAACTTGGCAGCCTTCGACCGACTGTACTGTCTAAACTGTAGCCTACCTTTCCAAAGCGTTAAACTTTCATCTATGCAAATGTCCTTAGACAACACGTAATTTGACTGAAATTTAGAATTAAGGTGTTCAAGTATTGGGTTCAGACTGTACAATCGATCAAAGCTTGCGACGTCACTGCTGATTGGGTTCGCAGAGTTTGCAGGATGAACATCCGCAAAGTGCAGTGCCTTGGTAAGATTTTCGTGCCTTTTTTGGTGGGTAATTTTGGAGAATATCTCCGTCCTCAACAGCGTATTTCGCGAGAAATAGCTCTTGATGGTCGGCATCCTGATAATCCCCATCATAATCCAGACCGCAAAGAGGCACATAATCTCATCGGCGTTTGTCGGATACCATTCAGCTTGGAAAGTGGCAGACTGGAGTCTGCTAGCATGCCGGTTCGTTTCTTCTACAATAACCTGTATGATGCTATCATCCCAAAAAGAACGAAAGGCATCATAAGGGTTTGTATATAAAGAAACAGCCCCAGTACGCTCAGGAATAAAAGTTTCTTCGACACCTCGATATGTGTCCATTGGTGACCATTCGAAGTGGAGACCCTCACCTTCCAATAGCGGATTATCCTGTCCACCAATGGCGTCCTCGAATACGTCATCATCCTGACTCTCGCTGTTATCCTCTTCAACTACTCTCGCACTTACGTGGGTGCTTCTCCTTGCTTCCATTTCCGCCACTCTCATCTGTCGCCTCTTTATTACATCCCTCGCCATTTCACGCAGCTGTAAGGGGACGTCGTCGTCTGTCACCCAGATTTCTGTCAGGGGCTGGCCTGGCTGCCACCTGGATGCTTGTGGACGGCGCCCCCTGCTACCTCGGTTCTGTTGTCCACAGTTTCTCGCACGCCCTCCTTCTGTTCGCCGACTCCCTCTACCTCTCACACTTCTTCCACGACTATCATCTGTTGCACCCCTGTCAACAATCACACCTGAGCTTCTCTCACCCACACTCTCGACACTTTCATACAGGGCGTGCGAGTCTGGGGCAAAGAATTCGTTATTCTCAACTATATCTTCCATGAAGACTATGAATCTGAAAGAAATAAACAAACAAACATTATTTTTTCAAATATAAATATATATATATATATATATATAGTGGATTTCAATCAAAGATGAAAACTTAATAAACAAAGAAAAGTCAATGACCTTTAATAGTTTTAGCTATGCCTATTGCATATTGTAAGGAATATGAAAGAATGAGTTCGTTTTCAGACACTGCGGAATATTGGACGAGAAGATCTTCCTTAGCTTCCCGAACGCTGCCCAGCCGAGTTGGATTCGTCGATTGACCTTTCTCGAAGTTGTACCTACCTAACTGGACTGTTTGTCCCAGGTAAGACATAGTGGTCGACAACTTCGAGAAACGCACTCCTCGACTAGGACCGGTGCTGAAATGACATGGACATTAGACATGACTTTTGTCTTGCCCATGTTCATTTTGAGACCCACTAGTCGGGAAACCCTGCTGAGATCATCGAGCATGGTGCCAAGACCCTCCAGCGATTCTGCCATGACGACGATGTCGTCAGCATATCAAAGGTGAGTGATGTATTCGCCATTGATGTTGATGCCGAATCAGGTCCAGTCCAAGAGCTTAAAGACATCTTCCAATGCAGCGGTGAAGAGTTTCGGGGACATAACGTCTCCCTGTCTAACACCTCTCTGCAGTTGGATCGGTTCCGTACTCCTGTCCTGAACACGAACTGACATGGTGGCGTTTCTATACAAGCACTTCAGCACTTCGATGTACCGATAGTCAATTTGGCACCGCTGAAGGGACTGCAGCACCGCCCAAGTTTCGATCGAATCGAAGGCTTTCTCATAGTCCACAAATGCCAGACACAGAGGCCGATTATACTACTTACTTATCATCACGCCATTTCCCTTGCAGGGTAGGCAGAGAGAACAGAGTACCAAGAGGCTTTATTCTTGCATACATCTCTCGCTTCCTCAACATTCATAACTCTCTTCATACACGCTCGCCGGTTTCGGAGACTCCTGACTCCACCTTTCTTCAATACATGACCGATTGGTTTAGGTAGGTGAGTCTCGGGGTGCGGGTCGGGATACCTCCGCGTTGGTGCACCCCGGGCAAAGCCGGCACTCAAGTGCCGGCGGCTGAATCCCGGCAGGGGACGGGTCTCCGCGTGTCCCTCTGATTAGCAGAGGGCACATTGGATAGGCCGTACGTCCGCCGTGGAGGGGCGGCGGGGCCACAGTGGCCCCCCGACCCTGGGGTGGGGACAGCGGGGTCAAAGTGACCCCCCCGTCCCCGGAGGCGGGGCTTTCAGCCCAAGTGGCGACGGGCTCACTGCTTGCAGTGGGCCGAACGTCTGCCGTGGAGAGCCAGGGGGGCCATAGTGGCCCTCCCGGCCCTGGGAGACGGAGACGGGGCTTTTCAGCCTGAGGGGCGACGGGCTCACTGCTTGCTTTGCAAGCGGTGGGCACGGTCTGATGCAGACCACCGTTCGGCCCGACCCGTAATCCTGAACGGACAGGACCGGGGGTCTTCAGACTGCGGGGAAGAAAACCCCTATAAAAAATTACCCCAATCTAAGCCCTGCCGCCCGGCGAGGGATGAATGGCTGGAGGGTATCCAGTCGCGAGGGTGGCACCCTATAGTCGAAGGACTCAAAACTTAAATATGGCGGAAGTTAAAAACACCAGTATACCTCCGGAGGGTACCGGGCGCAACGCGTCCGGAGAATCCCTCACAGGGCCGAGTACCAAGACCGGCCCTGTCAGCCCCGCGTTTCGGAGGGGGGCAACCAACGCCGAAGATAAGGAGATGGAAGGGAGGAGGAAGAAGAAGGGGAAGACCCGTGGGAAGAAACCCACACCTGCGGGTAGTGTTGCCATGGGTGGCGGCTCTACCGCCGACATGGATTCGTCCGACGGTGGCAACACGTCTGCCAAAGTGCCGAGCGCCTGCTTGCCGAAGCCTTCGAAGCCTAAGCAGGGCCCGGCCACACCGAAAGAGCAACCAGCCGAGTCGACGAAGCAGCCAGCTGCATCGGTCGAGCAGCCAGCGCGTCTCCTGAAGCGCCCGATTTCGGAGAAGAGGAGCGCGTCATCGGAGTCGGAGGGCAGCTCTACAGAGATGCCCCCGCCGGGAAGGCCGGGAAGGTCGGCCAAGAGGGGCCGAGGCGCTACCAGGCGTATGGCGACCCGAGCCTCAACCCTAGCGGATGAGGCCATACTGCAGGGTTTGGGAGTGGGGCTTTCGGTGGAGGAGAAGGTAACCCTCCTCACATCGAAGCTCCGTGAGGAGCCTCCGGAGACGGATGGTCCGCCCACGGTGGACCAGATTGCCCAGAAGGTTTCAGATGCCCTGGCCGTCGTTCTAACGGTGGCTAATGGGTCGCGGAGCCTTCGGGGCAGTCTCGCGGAGGCCCTCAATAGCGCTACGAAACTAGCCTATGGAGCGATGGAGTCTCTCCGGCGGTACTCGGTGCCGGGGGAGACTGGGAAGCTGAAGGCACCCTGCCGCTGCAGGTGCCTCGAAGCGGAGGAGGCAGAGCCCCGTAAGGAGTTCACCGGCCGGCGAATCAAGCCAAGCCTCGCCAAGGCCGGGCCGGAAAACTCTGCCTCACGGGCGTGGGGCCTCCCGCCCCTGGTCTCCTTACAGAGGAGCAGATGCGCCAAGTCATCGATCGCATTAGTGCCATCTATGACCCGCGCATCGACTCCTTGAGCACTAGGGTGCCGCCGGAGCCAAGACTCCGTCCAGCTCTGGCCGCGGACAAGAAGGCCGCGCCGCCTTCGGCCCCAACGCCGCTTCCCTGCCAGGGTGGCCGCGAGGGCACTTATTCCGCGGCCGCGGCTGTTACGCCGCCCAAGGGGCAGGGCAAAGCCGCCAAGGCAAGCAGGCCTAAGACAGCGCAGAAGGCTGGGCAACGCTCCAAAGGCCAGCCCAAGGAGCAGTTCCCTCCCCTTCCGCGTGCTGACCAGCCCTCTCGGGCCCAAGCAAACATACCCCAGGATTCTCAAGTCCCTCCCCGCCACGTCCGGCTCTGCACCCTCTGACGAGGGCTGGCAGACTGTGGACGGCGGGAGGAAGAAGTCCCGGGGTAAAAAGAAGAGGGGATCTGCGGCTAGGGCTGCTGCCCAAGCCCTGGAGCCTATAGCCGTGCCGGGGAACAAGCCCGGCTCCAAAAAGAAGCCGCGTAAGCGCAAGCTTTAGACGCCGAAAACGGCAGCGGTGGTGATCACCATGCTGCCGGAGGCGGAAGCGGGCCTGAGCTACCAGGCCATTTTGAGGAAGGCGCGGGCGGAAATCGACGTCTCCGACCTCGGAGGCGTCGCCGCCCGGACCCGCCAAGCCCGGACAGGGGCTCGAATCCTCGAGTTCCCTGGGGTGGAAGGTCCCAAAATGGCCGACACGACAGCCACGAGGCTGCGAGGTCTGTTCGGTGAAGGCAGTGGAGTCCGCATTGCCAGACCGGTGAAGTGCGCTGAACTGCGCATTTCCGGTCTGGACGACTCGGTGACGGCTGAGGACGTCCGGGAGGCTATTGCCTCGAAAACCGGATGCTCGGATGCCGTCAGAGTGGGCTCCATTAGGACCGGGCCCGGCGGTGTGGGTACCGTCTGGGTGAGTTACCCTGTCGCGTCGGCTTAAACGGCGTCGGCAGGGGTACCGGATACGTCGCGGCCGACTGGGGGGGAGTTACGCTGTACGGCGTGTACTTCTCCCCCAACCGGAGTCTGGCTGATTTCGGGGTCTGGCTTAACAGCCTAGAGACCTCGTTGCGGCGCTTGGCACCTAGCCGCGTCTTGGTTGTGGGGGACTTCAACGCCAAATCCACGGCGTGGGGGTCCCCTGCGACCAATGCTCGCGGGGCGGCGGTTGAGTGGGCGGCGTCGACGGGCCTCTGTTTATTAAACAGAGGCTCCGTCAACACGTGCGTGCGGCGACGGGGCGGGTCGATAGTTGACCTTTCGTTCGCTAGCCCTGACGTCGCAGCACGTGTGAGGAACTGGTATGTTCTGGAGGAGGTTGAGACCTTGTCCGACCATCGGTATATCCGGATTGAGGTCTTCCGGTCCCTCCAGGGCCCCAGTAGGGGTCACGCGGCGCGCAGAACTTCCGTGTTCCCGCGGTGGGCTGTGGGTAGGCTGGATAGGGACCTACTGGCGGAGGCAGCCATCGTTCAATCGTGGCTGTCCTCACCGGCCCGGACTGAGGAGGTGGACGTTGAAGCTTACCGATTTCGCACTGCGATCACGCAGGTGTGCGACTCGGCCATGCCCCGTGTGCAACGTCCTCCTCCGAGGAAAGGGCTCTACTGGTGGTCCCAGGAGCTGGCGGACCTCCGTGCAGCGTGCATTCGTGCCCGGAGGTCCTACACCCGCAGTCGGCAGCGCAACCGCGATGGGGAGTGGGAGGACCGGCTGTACGAGGCTTACCGCACTTCGCGGGCCGAGTTCAAGGCTCCTCACCGAGGTGGTCGAGGGCTTATTCCCACAACGGTTGGAGCACGCGCCCCCGGTCATGGCACCGCCAGATAGCGACCGGGAGGCTGACTTCAGTGTACCACCCGTCACTGCGTCGGAAATAGGGGCGGCTGTTGCGCGAATTCGTTCCAAGAACACCGCCCCCGGCCCGGACGGGATACCTGCCCGGGCTCTGGCCCTGGCTCTGGACCACCTGGAGCCTCGCCTCAGGGGACTGTTCGACGCGTGCCTGGTGTCCGGACGGTTCCCTGACTGCTGGAAGGAGGGGAGGCTGGTACTCCTGCCGAAGCCGGGACGAACGCCGGATTCGGTCGGGGCCTTCAGGCCCATCGTGCTGCTGGATGAGGCGGGTAAGATGCTGGAAAGAATCCTCGCTGCCCGCATTGTCCAGCACCTGCGCGACGTCGGGCCCGACTTGTCGGACGCCCAGTTCGGCTTTCGAGCTGGTCGTTCGACAGTCGGCGCGATCATGCGTCTGAGGGCCGCGGCCGCGCCGGTAGTCACCGGCGGGGATATGCTGTTGGCGGTGTCGCTTGACATCGCCAACGCATTTAATAGTCTGCCATTCAGCTGCATCAGGGAGGCGCTCCGGTATCACGGGGTGCCTGTATACCTGAGGCGGCTGGTGGCGGACTATCCAGAGGGCCGCAGCGTCGTCTATGAGAGCCGCACAGGGGACGCTGTGACGAGACCCATGTCGTGCGGTGTCCCGCAGGGTTCGGTCCTGGGGCCGCTCCTGTGGGACATCGGTTACGACTGGGTGTTGCGCTGTCGGCTCCCCCCCGGGCTGGCGATCATCTGCTATGCGGATGACACGCTGGTCGTGGCCCGGGGTGGAAACTTCGAGGAAGCGGCGTTCCTGGCCACCTTAGGGACCTCGGAGGTGGTCAGGAGGATCGGGGCGCTGGGGCTTAGGGTGGCCCTGGACAATCGGAGGCCCTACTTTTCCATGGGCCTCGACGTCGGCCACCTGCTGGCGCCTCAATCACAGTGGACGGGGTCCAGATTGGGGTGCAGGCCCAGATTAAGTATCTGGGCCTGGTGCTGGATGGGCGGTGGCGCTTTCGCGAGCACTTCCGCCAACTGTACCCGAGGCTAGTCGGCGCAGCGTCCGCCCTTGCACGGCTCATGCCGAATATGGGCGGACCCAACAATGCGTGCCGACGGCTTTACGCGGGGGTGGTCCGGTCGATGGCGCTGTACGGCGCACCCGTGTGGGCGGGGTCCCTGGACGCACTGAACAGGGCTCTTCTGTGGAGACCACAGAGAGTCGTTGCGTCCAGGGTCATACGTGGATACCGCACGGTGTCGACGGAGGCGGCCCGCGCGTTGGCCGGAATCCCCCCGTGGGACTTGGAGGCGGAGGTGCTCGCTGAAGTGTATCGGCGGGCGTCACAAGAGCGGGAGGGGGGCGGACGCCCCCTACCCAGAGAGGTGGCCAGGTGGCAGGGTGACGCCCGCCGAGCTGCCATGGCCAGATGGAGGGCACGGATGGAGGCGCCCCGGGCCGGTCTTTGGACTGTAGGGGCGCTCCAGTCAGTGCTGGAGGAGTGGGCGGGGCGACGGCATGGAGTCCTTACCTTCCGACTCGTGCAGATGCTGTCGGGGCATGGTTGCTTCGGCAGATATCTGCACATAGTCGCAAGGAGCGAAGCGACTCCGGGCTGTCACCACTGCGGCTGTGACGAGGACACGGCGCGGCACACGCTCGAGTCGTGCCCGGCTTGGGCCGAGCAGCCCCGTGAACTCGTCACGGAAATAGGGGGGGACCTCTCGCTGCTGAGCGTCGTCAGAGCGATGCTTGGCAGTGACAGGAAATGGGCCGCGGTCGCTGCCTTCTGCGAGGAGGTTATCTCGCGGAAGGAAGCGGCGGAGAGGGCTAGGGAGGAGGATTCTTCCGCTGACCCAAACCGCCGCCAGCGACCGGGGCGGCGCAGGCGCAGATACTTGCGCCTCATGCCGCCCTAGCTGAGGCTGCGGGTGGATGGACCGGGGAACGTCCGCCACCCGCAAGGCCTCCCGCGAAGTTGCGACGCTCCATGTGCGAATGCGTCGCTCAGTAGAGGGTACCCGAAAGGGTAAGCCGCCGGCGAACCACCGAAGGAATGTAACATAGTTCCAGTGGCCCGCTAACAAAGGCGGAGACGGCACACGGCGGGTTTCTTTAGTGGGTGAGGGCCCCACACTACCCTGTTCGTTGCCCCGAACGACGGGGTGTGCGGTTAGGAACATTTTTATCCCGCCTTAACAAAAAAAAAGGTAGGTGAGTCTCGATCTCCCCCTGTACCTACATCCTTCCACTTTCGCATTGTATATCTTCTTAACCAGTCGCTCGTGCGGCATTCTTTCCACATGCCCGAACCATCGGAGCATTCCCTTTCGCATCTTTACACCAATACTCTCTTTCATACCTACTCACTCTCTTACGTCGTTGTTACGAATGCAGTCAGTCAGCCTCACTCCACAGATTCTCCGCAGAGATCACATTTATATTCCTCGCCGATTATATTTCTCGGTTTTGTTTAATCTGGCGTAGTGTATGGATGTGGTCTAAGATACTTGGCCTTTTCGGAAACCAGCTTGTTCGGGAAGCTGGGAGTCGTCAAGCCTGCGCGTGAGTCGGTTTGTACTGACCCTCGAAAACAACTTATAGACTTGACTTGAGCCACAAGAGCGAGATGGGTCTATAGTTCTTCAAGAGGGTTCTGTCACCCTTTCTTGAAGAACAGCACCAACACGCACGCGGTCCAAGAATCTGGAACGTCGCCCCCGAGAACGACGGAATTGAACAGCCTCTGAAGAGCTTTTAAGACCGGCTTTCCGCCTGCTCTCAGAAGCTCTGTGGTGATTCTGTCGTCTCCCGGTGCCTTTCCGTTTTTTAGTTGTTTGAGAGCCATTCTGATCTCGTACAGGCTGACGTCCGGGATATCTTCCGTAAAGTGTCGAGTTAGCTTGGACCTGGGATCTTGGACTAAGCCGACAACAGGACTCTGGGATTTGTACAACTGTCCATAGAACTGGTGGACCTCTCTCAAGATCTCATCTCGGGATGAAATGACAGTGCCGTCGTTGGTCCTCAGCTTAGCCAACTGGTTTTGGCCGACAGACAGATCTCTTGCGAACACTTTCGAGCCTTGGTTCCGCTCTATCGCCTCTTTAATGCGGATGGCATTAAATTGGCGAATATCATGTCGCACAGCCTTGGAGATCTGCTTGCTTGACCGCCTCAGGCAGGACCAATCGGCTGAAGACTGGACTGTCATTTCGTTTCTCCTATCCATGAGCTTGAGAGTATGGTCCGAGAGTTCACGAGTCCTACTAACGCGACGGGCCTTGAAGTAGGTCGAGCCGACCGCGTGGCAGTTTGCACGAACCTGCTATTTAAGTCGCTCGCTTATTCGCACTCATCTAGACATTGGAAGCGATTTTGTAGTTAGAGCTGAAAGCTCTCAGGGTTCTGGTATTGGGCAGGTGTTGGTCGGAGCGTAGACTTCATTTCTTCACTTTCGTGCTAATATTCAAGATGCCCCTGACTAGTCGGTGATCACTCCCAGTTTTAATCGTGCTGATCACTGAGACATCATTGAATATGTGTCGTTTGTCCGACAAGATGAAGTCAATCTCCTTTTTTACTGAATCATCAGGGCTTATCCAGGTCCATTTCCGCTGGGACTGCTTCCTGAAGAAAGAATTCATCATGAAGAGGCCTTCCTTCTCCAGAAAATCAGCCAGCATCTGGCCCATGTGATTCCTACGCCCGAAACCATAGTGCCCCACTTTCAGCTCATCGTCTGTCCTTTTGCCTAGTTTCGCGTTAAAGTCTCCCATAACCTCCGTGAAGTAGGTTTTAGACGAGTGAATGGCCTTCGAGATATTCTCATATAGGGCCTCCACCTCGTCGTCGCAGTGTGTCGAGGTCGGTGAGTAAACCTGTATGACCTTCGACACACTCTCAATCCTCTCCACGTTGCCTACGAGAGACCTACGAACGATAAACCCAACACCTCCTTGAGTGGTGGCCCTTCCGGTGGAAGAGCAAGTTTCCGGACTGGAGGATTGCCATGCCCTCACCTTCTCTTCGGACTTCTGACAACCCTATAATGTCCCAGCGGATCTTGCTCAATTCCTCTTCCAGCTCGGTGATTCACTCGTCGGTCCGAAGTGTCCGAACGTTGTGCGTTACCAGGGCGAGAGGTCGTTGTTTGTGGTAGCTTTTCCGCGACCGGAGATTCTTCGCATCCCCTGCTCCGCCGTTACAGGGCCCGCTACCGTAAGGCCACGGAATAGCGGAGCTGCCGTTACTGGGGGCCATTTTGTATTGTGTGCTCGTCATGGGGGATAATGCCGTAATCGCCACGCTTGGCACGCGGGTTGGCGATCGCAGTGAATGTTGTTAATACTCGAGGGAGTACTGCTGCTCACTCCCCCGGTATTACCTCAGTCGGCTATTACAACTCCCGTGGGTAGAGAGGGGGTGGGACAATTCTAAAGCCGGCCTCACACGGCATAATTTTTCTAAACTAACCGAAAATGCAATTGGCATAATGACATAATCCCTTTGCCTATTCACTATTTTGAATCTGTATTTGATTCATTCTATATCGTACACATCAGCACTTCACTGTATCTTTAGAAGAAGAAAAACGTCAAACGAAAACAATTTTTTTTAAATTTGATATTTATTACATCTTTTAATTTCACATGAGTGTAATATGAAGGCAACAGTATTTTCGAAGATACCGACATCAGAATTTAATTAAATAAAGTGAAAATAAAATAAGTATGAAATCTACGATGGTTTGTTTACAATGTTTTAACTTTTGATTCAAATGTACTATATATGTATATATAAACTAGCCTTTGCCCGCGGCTTAGCCGCAGCCAAAAGCTAGTTTTTGGGTTATATCTCAGGTTCCCGATATAGTAGCGAGATAAAAAATACACCAGCTTTTAATTCTAATCAAAAACTATCAAATAAAAAAAGTTGCTTCAAAATCCGTACAGTGATTTTTGCGTGATGCTCGAACAAACAAACAGACAAACTTCTAAACAAATGTTTTGTGCGTAGACACGCCTATATAGTCATTTTGTCTCAAATATCTTAAATGTACAGACACATCCCTGTTACAGCTTTATAATAGTATAGATGAATCCTTTTCACTTGAGAATGACTATACCGATTTCATTCAATTTTTTTTTTAAGTTTTCAAATACATTGTAAAAGGTGTTTTTGTATTTTCTCCAATCTGATTTGAATAAACTTTTTGTCTTGTATAGGCCAATTCTTGAGAGATTCTACCTTGACTAAACTAGAAAGAAAGTAATAAAACCTACGGCTTTAACTCCCCAAGCGGTGACCGGGAGCGGACGGGCGTCTGCCAGCTCACAGGTTGTGACACATGCCTTGAAATAAATACATTTATATTTTTACAAACTTTTAGGCCCCGAGGAAAGGGAAAAGTTGTAAATACTCTGGAAATCCTGCTCCTGACTGTTATTTTCGATTTCACATTTTTCACTTTGTGTTTAATGTATAGTGCTAAGCATGTCAAATGCTAAAAATATATATAAAAATATCTAAATACTCTGGAAAATCCAAAACTGCACGCCTCATAATCTTCATTTTTCACAATAAAATTGATTATTTGATAAGTAACTAATAATGTATTGGTCTTACTAAGTAGTTTTCAATAAATCACATAAATAGCGCTAATTTCAAAAAGTACTAATGTGGGTTTCATGTCTTATACGCCATCTAGCACTAATTTTAAGAAGTGCTTGTATATTGGTCTATAGAAATAGTTCTCATGAAAGGCGCTGGTTTTAGTGTCGCGTCGAGCGTAAATATTCAGTATTCTTTTGTTTATTTAATAACAATTAAACAACATCGAATCAGACCGTGAAAAGTAATAGGGGTCCATTCGTAGTAACACTCAAGTTAAAAAGAAAAAAAAAAGACTCGATTAGTAAGTATTTCGGTTGTTATCGTGTTAACATATATTACCTAAAACAAACGGACGTCCAAGACAGAATATTTTAAACAGTTTTATAACTAGTTTAAATAACAAAAATGGCATAAAAAATATCATGAGTGTCAAAAATAGTGTTTTTTCTTGATATGTGTGTGTATATATTGTTTTACAAGTGCAATATATGATAAATAGAGACATTTTAAGTTTGAAAAATCAGTTGTTCTGTGTAAAACGGGAATAGTACCCACCTCAACGCTTCGCTTATGAGGCGTGCAATATAGTTAGGCGATACACAAAGATTGGGGAATGCCTGGTGAGAACCAAGCCAAACTATATAATTATGCCTATTGTCCATGACGTACCTTCACAAAACTAGACAAAAAGTAATAAAACTTACGGCTCAAATGGCCGGAGGGGTGAGTGCGACCGAGCCCGATCTGCCTCCCTCACAGGTGACATATACCTGAAATAAATACATTGATATTTTTACAAATACATATTATATACTAATAAAATAAAGCTGAAAAGTTTTTGTATTTTCTCCAGAATAACCAGTCAGAGTTGAATAAACTTTTTGTCTCAGAAGCTTTATGGTGATTCCGTCGTCTCCCGGTGCCTTTCCGTTTTTTAGTTGTTTGAGAGCCATTCATATCTCGTACAGGCTGACGTCCGGGATATCTTCGGTAAAGTGCCGAGTTAGCTTGGATCTGGGATACTGGACCAAGCCGGCAACAGGACTCTGGGATTTGTACAACTGTCCATAGAACTGGTGGACCTCTCTCAAGATCTCATCTCGGGATGAAATGACAGTGCCGTCGTTGGTCGTCAGCTTAGTCAACTGGTTTTGACCGACAGACAGATCTCTTGCGAACACTTTCGAGCCTTGGTTCCGCTCTATCGCCTCTTTAATGCGGATGGCATTAAATTGGCGAATATCGTGTCGCACAGCCTTGGAGGAAGACTGGACTGTCATTTCTTTTCTCCTATCCATGAGCTTGAGAGTATGGTCCGAGAGTTCACGAGTCCTACTAACGCGACGGGCCTTGAAGTAGGTCGAGCCGACCGCGTGGCAGTTTGCACGAACCTGCTATTTAAGTCGCTCGCTTATTCGCACTCATCTAGATATTGGCAGCGATTTTGTAGTTAGAGCTGAAAGCTCTCAGGGTTCTGGTATTGGGCAGATGTTGGTCGGAGCGTAGACTTCATTTTTTCACTTTCGTGCTAATATTCAAGATGCCCCTGACTAGTCGGTGATCACTCCCAGTTTTAATCGTGTTGATCACTGAGACATCATTGAATATGTGTCGTTTGTCCGACAAGATGAAGTCAATCTCCTTTTTTACTGAATCATCAGGGCTTATCCAGGTCCATTTCCGCTGGGGCTGCTTCCTGAAGAAGGAATTCATCATGTAGAGGCCTTCCTTATCTAGAAAATCAGCCAGCATCTGGCCCATGTGATTCCTTCTCCCGAAACCATAGTGCCCCACTTTCAGCTCATCGTCTGTCCTTTTGCCTAGTTTCGCGTTAGTCTCCCATAACCTCCATGAAGTAGGTTTTAGACGAGTGGATGGCCTTCGAGATATTCTCATATAGGGCCTCCACCTTGTCGTCGGAGTGTGTCGAGGTCGGTGCGTAAACCTGTATGACAATCAACGAATACCGTTTGGTTATTCCGAGTATAAGGTACGATACCCTACTAGACACACTCTCAATCCTCTCCACGTTGCCTACGAGAGACCTGCGAACGATAAACCCAACACCTCCTTGGGACCGGTGGTCGCCCTTCGGGTGGAAGAGCAAGTTTTCCGGACTGGAGGATTGTCGTGCCCTCACCTTCTCTTCGGACTTCTGACAACCCTATAATGTCCCAGCAGATCTTGCTCAATTCCTCTTCCAGCTCGGCGATTCTCTCGTCGGTCCGAAGTGTCCGAATGTTGTGCGTTACCAGGGCCAGAGGTAGTTGTTTGTGGTAGCCTTTCCGCGACCGTAGATTCTTCGCACTCCCCGCTCTGTCGTTACCGTTTAAACTAACCGAAAATGCAATTGGCATAATGACATAATCCCTTTGCCTATTCACTATTTTGAATCTGTATTTGATTCATTCTATATCGTACACATCAGCACTTCACTGTATCTTTAGAAGAAGAAAAACGTCAAACGAAAACAAGTTTTATAAATTTGATATTTATTACATCTTTTAATTTTACATGAGTGTAATATGAAGGCAACAGTATTTTCGAAGATACCGACATCAGAATTTAATTAAATAAAGTGAAAACAAAATAAGTATGAAATCTACGATGGTTTGTTTACAATGTTTTAACTTTTGATTCAAATGTATATACGTATATATAAACTAGCCTTTGCCCGCGGCTTAGCCGCAGCCAAAAGCTAGTTTTTGGGTTATATCTCAGGTTTCCGATATAGTAGGGAGATAAAAAGTCCACCAGTTTTTAATTCTAATCAAGAACTATCAAATAAAAAAAGTTGCTTCAAAATACGTACAGTGGTTTTTGCGTGATGCTCGAACAAACAAACAGACAAAACTTCTAAACACAGTAAAAGTACGGTACATCCCTGTTACAGCTTTATAATAGTATAGATGAATCCTTTTCCCTTGGTCACTCACTTGAGAATGACTATACCGATTTCATTCAATTTTTTTTTAAGTTTTCAAATACATTGTAAAAGGAGTTTTTGTATTTTCTTCAGAACTACCAATCTGATTGGAATAAACTTTTTATCTTGTATAGGCCAATTCTTGAGAGATTCTACCTTGACTAAACTAGAAAAAAAGTAATAAAACTTACGGCTTCAACTCCCCAAGCGGTGACCGGGAGCGGACGGGCGTCTGCCAGCTCACAGGTTGTGACACATGCCTTGAAATAAATACATTTATATTTTTACAAACTTTTAGGCCCCGAGGAAAGGGAAAAGTTGTAAATACTCTGGAAAATCCAAAACTGCATGCCTCATAATCTTCATTTTTCACAATAAAATTGATTATTTGATAAGTAACTATTAATGTATTGGTCTTACTAAGTAGTTTTCAATAAATCACATAAATAGCGCTAATTTCAAAAAGTACTAATGTAGGTTTCATGTCTTATACGCCATCTAGCACAAATTTTAAGAAGTGCTTCTATATTGGTCTATAGAAATAGTTCTCATGAAAGGCGCTGGTTTTAGTGTCGCATCGAGCGTAAATATTCAGTATTCTTTTGTTTATTTAATAACAATTAAACCACATCGAATCAGACCGTGAAAAGTAATAGGGGTCCATTCGTAATAACACTAAAGTTAAAAAGAAAAAAAAAAGACTCGATTAGTAAGTATTTCGGTTGTTATCGTGTTAACATACATTACCTATAGTGTATTTTTCTTAACTTGTCCTAAGACGTAAACAAACCGTACTGGGTACGAAAATCATGAGTTTTGGCATAAATCCGAAACATTACCTAAATTATGAGCGTCTTGATTATTACACTTGATATTACACACACGTACACCAAAAATTGCTTCATATTAACTATTTTAACCACAATTATTTTCATAAAATGTTTAATATATCAGAATCCATTTCAACAGATAAAAAAAGATCATCTCTATTTGGCATTACTAAATTCTAGATTGTCTTTGGATCGTTGGGATGCGAGAAGCGAGTGAATAAATCTGACCAGTGAGTGAACTGTAACTATCATTTATAGAGCATTATAAAATTATTATTATAAAATTAACATGACTAATAAATCTGATTTTATTTTTATTGTATTGTTATAGTAATGTAGTATTGAAATTATTTGGATAACAAATCCCAAACATAGACTAAAACTATTATTTGACAAATAATTTTTTTAGCCGGCCAACTGGCGGAAACTTCCCGTCACGTCTCACGCTCGGACCAGTAATACACTGGACGGCTTAGCTTTAATATTACACTTCAGTGTGACTATTACGCTACGGCTACGGCCATTCGGCCTAAATGTGGCAAAAATTAAATGAAGATCGCAATATAATTTTTACCACTATCTAAATAAATCACTTATTAATTTCGATAACTTATTATTCTGATTAATATTGTGAATGCAAAATTAGTTGAGAGTTTAGAGATAATAAACTCTCACAAAATTTTAACGTAACCATGTAAAAAAGGTTTTGTTTTATATGTTCAACACTAATTCTGCAACATCACATAGTTAATAGTAAATTTGTTATACCGATATCATATCGGATATTGTGATAAATATTTTTTTTTATGGTTTTTTTTATTTACTTTCGGGACTTTTATGGAACATGGATATGCCATTCCCATTGTACTCTTCTTAACTAATAACAATCATAATCTAATCTAAGCATCAGGGAGGAGCTGCTCAGAAGCAACCACCATTTCTTATACCCTTCTTGCAGCAACTGAAGCGGGTCCTGCCAGAATGGATTGGATAATACCCACATTGCTTCTAATCAGCCCAAACTCTCTCAGCAACGCTTCCCTATTATATCGGTTCCTATCACATTCCACTAACAAATGATGCATGTCATTTGTTAGTGGTGGAGCCACAATTTTTAAATATTGCCTGTTAATTATGACATCACCGGACCAGGGGCTACGAAAGATTGAGCACTGTATGATTTTATACCAAATACCCTTTTCTCTTGATATTAAATCAAAATATTCCTGCCATATATCCCAGAATTTCCTTTTATATCTAGGGATTACTTCGCTGTAATGAGGAAATATTTCATAGTATGTCCCACTCGAAGATGCTGATTTAGCAAGCTGGTCTGCCTTTGCGTTACCCCCAAATTCCAATATATCCTGGGATCCATTGCAGACTCAAATTCACCCGCCTCGATTGAAAGTCGTGATTTTTCAATGCTTCAAAGGCTCAAATTAATAAAAGAAAATAAAAATAGCTTGTCGTTTTATTTCTTTCTATAGGGCAGACGATTTTCAGAAATTATTTCTTTGATCATGAAAATCATTCAGTCACAAACTTTATTTGTTCACTCGTTTGTTTGATAATGTCCCAACTCCCAACGCTATCAATTGTCTTTGGTTACTAGGACGCCATTTCTTTTTACGTAATAAGACAAGTTAAGAAAAATACACTATACAACAAACGGACGTCCAAGACAGAATTTTTTTAAACAGTTTTTTAACTAGTTTAAATAACAAAAATGGCATAAAAAATATCATGAATGTCAAAAATAGTGTTTTTTCTTGATATGTGTGTGTATATATAGTTTTACAAGTGCAATATATGATAAATAGAGACATTTTAAGTTTGAAAAATCAGTAGTTCTGTGTAAAACGGGAATAGTACCCACCTCAACGCTTCGCTTTTGAGGCGTGCAATATAGTTAGGCGATACACAAAGATTGGGGAATGCCTGGTGAGAACCAAGCCAAACTATATAATTATGCCTACTGTCCATGACGTACCTTCACAAAACTAGACAAAAAGTAATAAAACTTACGGCTCAAATGGCCGGAGGGGTGAGTGCGACCGAGCCCGATCTGCCTCCCTCACAGGTGACATATACCTGAAATAAATACATTGATATTTTTACAAATACATATATACTACTAAAAAAAAAGCTGAAAAGTCTTTGTATATTCTCCAGACTTACCAGTCAGATTTGAATAAACTTTTTGTCTTGTATTTGGTCTATAAAAGACAAAAAGTTTATTCTTGATAGATGCTCAGACTATTTACATAGCATGCTACAACTCTTAGGCGCCGAGCAAATTGAAAAGTCTATATATCGAAATAAATATTGTATATCATGCACATTATGTAAGCACTTCTTAGCTAAAATAAATAAAAATATTCAGACTTACGGCTCCAATGGACGACATCTATGTATGGGAGAGCAAGGAGGAGTTGGTGACGAGGCATCTTGGACAGGATCAGGCTATAAAAAAACCACTAACATTATTTTATTGCTACTGGCATGCTTATAGTAATGGCTTAAGGTCTTGCTCTTGATGGTAAGTTGTAACCGTCACTCATGGGTCCAACTATATAAGAATACTGCCAAGCCACTGTAAACTATTTTGTTTCACGGATGAGATATAAATGAAACAACTAAAACACAGTAAGACGTTTCATGGTCGGCCTGCAGCAAGGCAGACAGTAGTCCTCGTGTCGCGGTGTTTGTTACCAAACCCCTCCAAAACGGCTGTACCAATTTGTATGAAATTTTGTGTGCATATTGGGTAGGTCTGAGAATTGGCCAACATCTATTTTTCATAACCCTAAATGATAACGGTGACACCCCTAAATATTTAATTTTTGGACAAAATTTTTTATTTTTATTTTACTATGATTCCGCATAAAACAATATGTACAACCCTAAATTTTCACCCTTCTACTGCGGATGTAGAAATAATTTATATGGTAAAACAACGTTTGATGGGTCAGCTAGTAATATTATAATATAAACACAGAGAGAATAAGCAAATGATACTACTTGGTACCAAACCCTAATATCCTTCAAAACATAAAACATAGTCACACAAAATTTAGATTTAAAAATCAGTCATTATTACCTCTTCATCGCTAGATTCTAGTAAAAATGCCTTATCAAATTCTTCATATTCTTCATACAGTTCTTCTGCCAACTCCTCCTCACTATCCTCATACAGCATCTCCACGAAGCCTGACAAAGGGATATTTTTACTGGGCTCCCACGACATGTTTTCTAGAACATACAAAAAAAATGCAACAGGAGCACAATGCCGTTTTATGGTAACAATCACTCGTATGGCGGCAACATATTTCACCTCTCGTCACATCCTTCCATATAATCCATCCATACATCCACTAGCCAATCCAAAAGAGCGCCACAAGGTGCGGCTCAGTACCGCCTGAATACAATGACTCCCTAAAGCTTAGACCAGGTCCTCAATCAACCTGGTGGGAGACCCACGTGTCCCTCATGGGACTTCTCACCATCGACACATCACTACGACACACAGTTACAATTACTGCTTACGAAACAAAGTTTATATCCACATCATAGAAATTTTTAGACGTCCATGATCCACATTGAAATTAGAATTTCGTCAATGGCTATTTTGGCCTAAAATCCTAAACTTTGCTTTCATAATTTATTCGATTTACCTAAATAGAATACTTGAATAAAAAATATAGTAAATACCACTATGCATCATATTACATTCATTTTTTGGTGCAGAATAATAAGAAAATGGCGTACACTTAGCCGTGTGGGGCCGGCTTTAGAGTTGTAAATGTGAGTCGTAAGAGCCGACTGAGGGAATACAGGAGAGAGTGGGCAGCAGCACTCCCTCAAATATTAATAACATCCACTGCGAACGCCAACCCGCCTGCCAAGCGTGGCGATTACGGCAATATACCCCCCATTTTGGGGAGGCTTATGTCCAGCAGTGGACGTCGAAAGGCTGATGGATGGATGGATGGCGTACACTTGTTTGACGGTTTTCACGATGGCGTACACTTGGTTGACGGTTTTCACCTCGTTGAGTAAAAATCAGTAAAAATGTTCTTTGGTTTTCACGCACTCTTTCACGAAACAATAAAACTAAGTGCAACGAAATTCACAAATCTAAATAATAAAATACATACTGGTTAATGTATAAAATAATGCTTTTAACTTGTTTAAAATTAATGCTGATTGCTGAACAAAGACTAAATCAAAGAGTAACTAATGATAAAATAATATAATATTATAAAATTATAATTACGGGAAATTAATAAATGTCTTATCTTCTTGATTCCGGCTTTTTTGTTTTTGTTTGGCTTTTGTCGAATTTGTTGTGCTCCAGTTGTGGCAGTGTAGAGATGAATCGATACTTTTAGTATGATTACTTTACCCTATGATCGATACAACCGAGTACTCATATAGTATCGATACTTTTCAATCAATACTACTACTAGTAGTACATCACACTACCATTCGATACTGAGTACTGGTATTGAAAGAAAACAATAGTATCGTATCGGCGGTATCGGTAAAGGTAGACATCACAGAGTAACTTATATTATACTGAGAAGGCATTGTAATAATATAGTAGCGAGGTGGGCCGAGCGCTGTGCTGCTGTGCCTGCTCTGTGCATGGGTACGCGTAGCGTACGCGTCCTGTTTATAATTTTAATAAGCCTATAAGGTACTCTGTGGTTTTCGTTTGACTATGAGACAAATTGTAATCAAACGAACGAGTCGTTTGATTACAATTTGTCTGAATTTGTTTGTCTGTGTGGTGACGGACTAAGAATACAAATGTCACCACCCCATTCTTTCCTACGGGTGTCGTATGAGGTGACTAAGGGAAGTAAGCAATTATCATCCATTGTACTGGTGGTAGGGCTGGGTACCAAGTGGAAATACTCATGTATCGGGCCCGAGCGGGTTGGTACCACCATCTCCTCTATGACCGGCCATGAAGCACATCGTTGCGTTTTGGCTGTAGCAGGAGATAGCTGTTTATTCTTTCATTTCATATCGGTGAAATGAAATGGTGAGCAGCGGCTTAACAGTACTCTCGGTATAATTGAGTGCATGAGTGACGGTTACCATTTACCATCAGATAGGCCGTGGCTCGTCTGCATTTCTGCAACGACAAGCAATAAAAAAAAAATAAAGCCTAATTTATGAATTTAATAATTTTATTAAAAATTTAATGAGTACTCAGAAGTATCGATACTTTAATATAGTATCGAATGTGGTATCGATACTATGATTCGATACTACTATCGAGTACTATTATCGAGCAAAGACTGGTATCGTTTCGTCCCTAGCAGTGTGACGACAGACAACACGGAACAATTGTTACATTTATTATATATATTATTTTTATTATATTTGTTTTAAGGCATTGGCAGAACCATTAGCCTAACAGTAACTTATAAACATCATTATTCTCCAAACTAGATTAATTCATCAAACAAGTCGTAGTTGAAGTCAGTCATATAAAGTCAGTCAAGTCAAAGTCACGCTACAGTTAAACGATGGCAAGCTTACTGAAGCTTCTATGGAGTTTTGGAAACAACAGGAAGAAACACGTTATGTCGCATTACATCACTTGCCAGCACTTATGCACATACACAAATAGTTAATAACCAAAAGGCCACCACTTTTACACATTAATACTTGAAATAACACAAGTTTAGGAAAATAATGCAGAGCAAAGACATGATCTTCTTCGTGTTCCCGCCAAAACTCGAACAATTTTTACTTTTAAATTTTAATTTTTATTTGTTTAAGGCATTGGAAGAACCATCAGCCTAACAGTAACATAAACATAGTTATTCTCTCATCACACGTAAGTTTAGTTCATAAAACAAGTCATAGTCGAAGTCAGTAATATAAAATTAGTCAGTCAAGTCAAAGTCCTACTCCAGTAAGACGATGGCGATCTTACTGAAGCTTCTATGGAGTTTTGGAGACAACAGGAAAAAACACGTTATGTCGCATTACATCACTTGCCAACACTTATGCACATACACAAATAGTTAATAAGCAAAAGGCCACCACTTTTACACATTAATACTTGAAATAACACAAGTTTAGGAAAATTATGCAGAGCGACGACATGATCTTCTTCGTGTTCCCGCCAAAACTCCAACAATTTTTACAATTTTAACCACAGACTACTATACTACTTAACTTACTCTACTTACTTTTGATTTTAACCTATTGTGATTGTGACACTGACCAAAGAGTAAACTAAGTAATTAGTAGATTTAGTAGGAGTGTTCGTTAATTCGTTATATTAAATAACTAATAAAATCACTTGCTATTTATAAATAATCGATAGCCCCGTTATTTATTACACCAGGCAAGCGTTTTTTTTTGTTGAGCGATTATTTTTATTACAAAAGCGCTACGACAACCGCTATGCCACGACGTCGACGACACACTACCTTGCACACTACACTAACAAAACATCACAGTCACATGCACACTTGAACAGTCAGTCACTTCTATAGGTGGGCGATATAACATACAACAAATTATAAAACTCATTATTAATTTCTCACCATACCGCAAATTATCATATATCAACCATGACAGTTATAATATTTATTATTACACAGCAGCGACACAGAATACCATGTACTAACGTAGCAGCGATATCTAACAAAAATAGTTTGTCTTCCAACCGAATCGTCAATACTCGGCAATGCTCGGAAATAATCAGAGTCATTCATCGTAGCGTGGACGCGTGGCAACAATCATGGCGTACTTCATGGTAATATATAGCGAGCGGTTTTTTGTTTATACTAATATGAGCTCTCGATGAATAGATATAAGAACTAATATTACCTACATTAAAATATAACATTTACAAAACATATATTATATTTTACAACATTGATATTTGCGTGAAGTTCGTTCATAATGAGAATCACAAATTATGTAGTTTATCAAGTTGTACTGTTGTATTGGCGCATTGACGAGACGAGTGTTGTTGAAATAGGTTGTGTGATATATTATATATTTCTGTTAGTCGAACTATTTTATGGTTTTGATTTGAAATTTTAACTGCTATCACGACGACGATTTACGAACCGAGCCTTTCGCAAGTTGGTCTTATAGTGACCAACGATTAGTTATTGTAAATAATTTAAATTAGTGTAGGTACAACCAAATGGCGAAAACCAAATGTCTGCAAGCAAGATCGTGATTTCAGAACATCACTCTCGCAAAGGTTTTATGGATTTCTAGGTCCCTCTTTATACAACAAAGCTAACAAGATATTGTCTATTTATAGTATGAATAGAAATGAACTCAAAAAAAAACCTGAACAAATGGTTAATATCGTTATCGTACGATGAAACAGAAGCACTGATGGCTATCATAAAATAACGGCATTAGTGACATCTACACGCATCACATAACAATTACAGACATACACACACGAACACGCACGCATGTACGTGGTACGTACGCGCGCGCACACACACACACACACACAAACACCAACACACACACGCACACACACACAACACATCAGTATGCGGATACACACTTTATATGTAATTATGTAACTTATCTAAAATTCATGAGCCCAAAAAAGCTCACAAGCACGCTACATAAATATTGCTACATCCTGTTTTGTTACTTTTAAGGAGAGAGCCTGGAGTTCTGTAGTACAGGTTCTTACCTAGTTCAGACTCCAGACTCTCACAAGGACTTTTTCATGGTATCAGTGGCAAATGTATTGTTATTTAATTAATGTACTTTCCTTGTGAGAAGTGAATAAATATATATATTATTATTATTATTTGCTATTTCAGACCTCCCTTTGCTGATCTGTGGAGCGGGTCTAACTGCAACATGTCTACCCAATAATAACATTGTGTTATATTTATAGATAATGGTTTCTTGGTTGACGTGGTGCTGTTGTTTTCAACTATCTGAATTATCTCTGCAATAGTAGATTTCACTTGTTGGCCAATGATCGTCCACACAACAAGAAGACTTCCATGTCTGGTTTGGATTTAGCTATTTACAGCTTGCATAGCTGTATGAAAACAAGCCTCACAAAGATAATCATCTTTAGTAATCTAAAAAAAAATGTGTAAATGACATAATATATATAAAAAACAGAAAGGAAACTACTTTAAGACTGGTTACTAATTTGAAGTGACTTACTTACTTACCTATCATCTCGCCATCTCCGTTGTGGGCCAGGCAGAGAGAACAGAGTGCAAAAAGGCTCTATTCTTGCATACATCTCTCGCTTCCTTAACATTAATTTAATAATTCTGACATTACCTTCCTTCGATACATGACCGATTTAGTCTAGGTAAGTGAGTCTCGGTCCCCCCTGTTCCTACATCCTTCCACTTTCGTATTGTGTTACTTCTTACACCAGTCGCTAGTCGGACATTCTTGCCACATGTCTGAATCATTGGAGTATTCCTTCCACATATTTACTCCAATACCCTCTTTCATACCTACTCGCTTTGAAGTCACTTACTTGCTATACCAAATGTTGCACAGTTCAAGTATTATGTAGGTACATACCTATGTACATACAAAGACGTATATTATTTTCATTTCTCTTTCCATTCAGGGTTTGCAGTACCTACGCAGTTAATAATAAGTTTTAATAAGCCATTGCCCAGTTATTATGAACTTGATTGTTATAACAGCCTTTGATGTTTCGTTTAGTTATGTACTATGTTTCTGAATTCAATATGCCTTTAGGCAAAAAATATAACAAAAGACAATAAAACTTCGGTAAAAAGCAGTTTTAATTACTATAAAAACATTAAACTTACTATGACAGGAGATATCACAGCGTTTATCAAAACAATTATTTAAAAGTAAATCTACCACCCCTTCTATTCATCCAACCATCAGTCTTTAAACGTCCATTGCTGGATATTGGCCTCCCCGAGAGAGCACCAGAACTAGTGGGATTGTGCTGACTGCATCCAACGGCTCCCTGCAGCTTCGACCATATATTTGGTCCATCTGGTGGGAGGCCATATTACGCTGCGCTGTCCGATACGTGGTCGCAACCCGAAAACCTTTTCCCCCAACGGTTGTCAGCTCGTCGAGCGATATAGCCTGCCCATTGCCACTTCAGCATGCAAACCTGGCAGGCTATGTCCGATATTCACATTCTACGGATCTCCGTAATAAGAATTCGATCACGCCCTACGTAAACACCAAGACTTTGAGCCTTGATGCAAGGTAAGTATTGCTGCTCCATAAATTGCCGTTCTGTTCGATATCTCATCTGGTAAATAATAATAAGTTATATTTAATAAAATAATAGTACACAAGAATATAATTAAAAAGTGTTATTGAGATTTTTCAAAACAAAAAATAATTCTCTGTAGCAGCCCGGAGTTTGTAAATGTGCCTGGCATACATAGCTGGCGAGTCGTGGGTGTGTAATACACCTCTGCCTACCCCTTCGGAGAATACAGGCGTGATGCTATGTTTTTTGAAGTTACAAAGACTTTAAAAGCTATACTTACATGAACATATTCACTGGCAATGATTTTACTCCCAACGTTACTATTTCCTTATTATGTATAATGAAACATCAACAAAATGTCGTGGAACATATTTTGGGTATTTCGTGGGTTGCCTCGTTTTCCCGCAGCGTACACCCATTTCGATCTCTCATCTGGATTAGAGGGAAACCTAAAATAGTAAATATTTATCATCATCTCATAAATTACATATAAATTTTTGTAAAGTGAAAACTGGGCAAATTAAATTCGCAATAAGGCAACACCGAAACAATTCTCAGTAATAGAAAGTTTTTCACTTTGTGTTTAATGAATAGAAAGTTAGCTAGAAAACGTGTTTTGCGAGTGTATCTTAGTAGCAATTATTAATTTCGAGTAAAAAAGCCCATTTTATATCACTTTATAGCATTCAATCATTATTTTTTTTATTTTCGACTACATATGAATGAAATGTTATACCTGTATTTTTTCGCTCGCTGTAGCTTTTGTAGATTAGTACACTATTTTACAAGCACTATTATCACGTAGTCTTTTGCTCAAAACACTCAATAACACAAATTAACATTAAATTTTAATTAAAACCCGAATTTTTATACAAATTTTCGATTATGTCAGTTGAATCGTGACAAAGAAAGCATTTTGACATCGTGACAATACCAAAAACTGGCCACAGCGACAAAGACAAAAATCTATGACTGTCTGTTTTTTGCACCAGTAAATTGTATCTTACGTTCTCGCTCATACATGTCAAAGAATTTTCTTGGCTCTGTCTAGGACGTATTTAGTCTGAGGATTTGCCGGCTTTGCCTAGTCTAGTCTTTTGAGTTTGACATAAATCGCTGTCAACGAAAAAATCATTTCATTTCACACTACTGTCCTTAAACTCCTTGATTGATAAGTTTCTTGTTTACATTAAATGTCGTAGTAATAAATAAACTATAAAATCTTGATAATTATGGTTAAAAACATGTCAAAATAATCAACTAAAGCTAAGATTTTTGTGTCAGTCTTCCATAACTGGGAACGCAACGTTATTAATATGCGTCTATAGGCTGCGTTCATTCTAATAAAATTACTTTACACTAATTTTTTTTTTAATTACACATAGTAATTGTTTTTTCCATTTAATTTTTTTTTTAATTTTACATAGTAATTTTTTTTTCCAGATTGCCAATTTTTTAAAAGTCCGTGTATTATAATAAGAAAAAAATAACCTTTTTTTGAGATATGTATCATCTCTGTACACAACTTCTCCTGTCAAAATTCTTTCAGGTCAAATATGAGCATTGTTCTTTATATCTATGTTGTTAAACTAAATACTACTAATCCATAAGTGCTTATTTGTATGTTACTTAATCACACAAATATGACTAAATGAATTTGGGTAGTATTTGGCACACATACGTAGGATACTTTTTATCCCGTTATTGGTACGGGATCAGGAATAACGCCTCATTTTGGTTATTATCACGGTATTAGCTGGTTTCCGTGTGGTGACGGACTAAGAATACAAGTGTCACCACCCCACTCTTTCCCATGGGGTATCGTACCAAACGACTAAGGGAAGTAAGCAGTTGTCATCCATTGCAATACTGGTGGTAGGGTTGGGTAAGAAGTGGGAGTGCTTGCTATAGCGCCCGAGCGGATTTGTACCACCATTTCACGTGTCGACCATGTAGCACATCGGTGTGTTTTGGTCGTAGCAGGCGATACCTGTTCATTTTTTTGACGGGCCTCGTGAGGTAGTCGGTAGTGTAACAGACTTCCGAGCACGAGGTCGTGGGTTTGATTCCCACTCAGGACAATTATTTGTGTGATGAACACAGATATTTGTACTGCGTCTGGGTGTTTTCTATTATATGTATGTATTTACAAAAAAAAAGTAATATATGTATTATATCCGTAATCTGGTACCCATAGCACAAGCGTTAAGCTTAGTTTGGGACCAAAGGACGTTGTGTGAAAATGTTCGTGAATATTTATTATTTTTTTATTTATTATTTTTCATTTCATATCTGTAATGAAATGGTGAGCAGCGGCTTGCCAATACTCCCGGTATAGGTGGTGGAGTGATTATTTGTGAGCCTGTAAACGTAAGAGACTTTCTTGATTGCTTCTGAAGCCTTTCAGCCAGCACTAGGCAAGTTTTTAACAAACAAATAAGTAAACTCACTTTCGCATTTATAATATTAGTAATGATCAACTATATCACAAAATTATTTTTATGTTATATGTATTTTAGAACTACATCGAAGAAGATATTGTGAAATGTGTTTATTTGTATATAGTTCACTCATTCCTTAACCGGCCTGGCGGTCTAGTGCTTAGTGACCTTGACTGCGAAACTGGAGATCGTGGTTTTGATTCTAACCCATGATAAATATACGCGCGATGGCCACGAATGTTTGCTCTATGTGTGTATATCTGTATAATAAATATCTGCACATTAGTCAATATATAACTGCGTATTTAATAGTTAATAATTATTAATGGGGAAAATTTATCATAAACTGGCATCACTGTTTTTGCAAGTACTTTATATATTTCCATTACGGGTGTACGCGTATATCATATCTATTACTATCCTTTATCCATGGCCCAATAATACAAGCCTGCTCAAATCGTTGACAGATTGCTGCAACTACGAGCAGATGAGCAGAAACGTAGTTATTAGTCTGGCAGCATAGCGTGGTTGTTGAATATGACAGATACATGACAACTATCGCGTTTAGCAGTTTTTCTTTCAAATCAACTAGAAAACTAGTTCGTACTCTTTCTGTTAACATTGAATCTCAAAGTTTTTCCAACCATTGTGATATCGCACATCGGCAACGACAGTGTCACAATAAATAAAAATACGAAATTGAGATAAGTATTCTCTAAGAATCGCAAATGCAACCTTTATCTACTAAAAAAAACGTCATAATTATAGTGTGATTCCTCACCGAGATATAGCATTTAATACCCTTTTTCACTGAGCCACTTTCCTACCTTTTGCAGCGTAAATAGTGTCATATCAAAGTTAATACACAGCGGGCGTGCATATAGTGCATGTAGTACTGTCATAACCTGTGTAATGACCCTATTACCGTAAGTAATTCTCATATAATTGCTTTGATTTCTGCAAAAACACAGTCGCATCATGTGAAGTGACCTTATTTTTGAGTTATTCTACGTATTTTACAATTAGGGAATAGAACTGTCATATAATGTTAAATGACACTTTTCTTGATTTAGCGATAGTTAATACACGAAGTAATATAATAAGTAGAAGTGTTATAACATGTGATATAACTGTACTGTCGGTTAAGACAAGTATTTTATTGAGTATTATGTAATAATGTGTCTTTAATTCTGATTTATATAGCGTTTATAATTTATCTTAGGACGCGTTACAACTGTTGCAACAATGCTTACTTTTTGCTCTATTAGGACAAAATGAAGCGGAACTCAAGAAACAAGTTCATGATTGATATAGTTTTACGCGATAACACTGCATAAGCATCCGTTGGTATGGATGAATCTGAAAATTTGAAAGAAAATATTGGTGTAATTTTTTTTTTTCAATTACCCACTTATTTCCAAATATTACATTCTGTTTATTAATGTTCTATTCATATTAATTTTCAGCATCTGCATCTACATGTTTTAAACGATGTATGTAGTTTACAAAATAATACCTAATTTAAATACCACTGTAGCAATACACGAAGTAAGCGTATTGCCTATGTCCATCAGTGGATGTTAAAATCCATCAGGGATGGGTGTAAGTGTAAATTATTTATTTTATTTTTGAACGAAGGTGATGCTGTCCAAACATATACAGTAAAGGTTAAAATCTGGGCATATTTACGTGCCAAGCCAGTACCCTGAAGTGATCCGGTCAGTGAAGGAAAAAGCAAGAAAACCTTGACTGAAATGAATTCTTGCGATTTTATGTTATTCAAAACTTTAGCACAGGATACGCCTGGCCATCCAAACAAATTCTATTACAATATTAGCCGAGACAACATGATAACGAAAGATACACCTAAAACATTATTTTATAAAAGTTCGTTTAATCAAATAAAAATTTTAAAGCTTGATTTTTATCATTTTGTTATTACAATGTGTTTTTGATGTGAAACATCTAATGCGGAGGGTGGGTAAAATCGGCTGTTCGCGTGGTGAAGCTTTTATTGTACTTGTTCCTTGAGTTGAGAATCTTGAGTTTGGAAATGTGCCCTGCAGACGTCAATAGGCTCGCCCCCTATTACGTGGGACTTAAACATAGCTGGCGAGTCGTGGTTGTGTAATACACCTCTGCCTACCCCTACGGGGAATACAGGCGTGATGCTATGTTCCATGTCCCGTTCAAATTGCAAGTTAAATTTGACACCGATTTGGTTTCCGATTGAGCTGAAATTTTACACGTATGTCTATATCACGTGACAATGTAATATTATGACGACATGGAGCTGATCTGATGATGGAGCTGGAAGGTGGAAATAGGAACTCTATAATGAAACGGCGCATCCCCATCGAGTTTGGGCTCGTATGATTCATCTTGCCGAGTACTTTGTGTCTAGATGTTATCCAGGGTCTAACGATGGAGCTGTTAGGTGGCCACAGTAACTCTGCAATGAAACTACGCAACTCTATCGAGTTTATTCTCGTTTGATTTGTCTTGACGAGTACTTTTTCAAGTTATGATCATTTTATTTCTACAAAGTAATTTCCAGGTTCATCATCAGCCCCTGGATACCGATATCACTTTGTATCAGAATTTCATCATCAGCCCCTGGATACATGATATGGATAAATGATTTCGGTATCCAGGGGCTGATGATGAAGCTGGAAAGTGGCCACAGTAAATCTATAATGAAATGAAGCAGCCCCGTCCAGTTTGGACACGTTTGATTTGTCTTGATGAGTACTTTGTCTTTAGATGGTATCCAGGGTCTGATGATGGAGCTGAAAGGTGGTCATGCGAAACTCTGTAATGAAACAACTCAACCCCATCGAGTTTGGAATCATTTGATTCGTCTTGACGAGTACTTTATCTTTAGATGGTATCCAGGGTCTGATGATGGAGCTAGAAGGTGGCCATAGGAACTCCGTTATAAAACGACATAACTCCATCGAGTTTGGGCACGTATGTTTTGTCTTGACGAGTACTTTGTCTCTAGATATGTATACAGGGTCTAACGATGGAGCTGATGATGGCCTATGTCCAGCAGTGGACGATAAAAGGCTGATGGATGGATGGATAATCTATAGATGTAGCCATGATACATTAGGAAGTGTAGAAGTGAGACGGGCATATACGAAATACGCTAAGAAAATTGAGACAAGTATCATATCTTCCTGTCTCATATGACGTCAATGACGTGCAGGACCAGGGGGGTTAGGCGGAATCTCATATCTCATATGTCGACCGTATCGAGATCACTGTGATTGGTTGCGAGATCACCGTGATTGGCCAACGGAGTGTTGTGATATCAAGCGTCTGTTTTTCAACCAATCACAGTGATCACGATACAATCGACATGTGAGATATGAGACTCTGCCTAACCCCCCAGGTTTTTCACATTAAACTCTAATAAGGAGGAGGCGCCCTAATCTTAATAAACCTAGTAAAAGTGACTTACTTCGGCTGTCGTCCGCCATCTTAATAGTTACGATGACAGCGTAATTTGGGTGTGTTCCGATATACACTGCGAGCACTGTAAGGTGTGATGTCAATTTAGTATACTGTGAAGTCGTTCCTTTATAGTTAGCTATACTGTTTACTGTTTATAACGGAATGCAGTCCAGTATACTGATCTGTCATTACTTTCATTTCATACAAAGTATTGGTTTTACACTGCAATAAACACAATTTATTTACATTAGCCATGTTTGGGTATCTTCGATTTACAATATTCAATAATAATAATAATATTCCATAGCGCAAATTGTTATATTTATGGAAGCTGTTGATCACGTGATATCACAGTACTCGCAATGTATATCAATTCAATTCAATATTTCTTTTGCCAAGCAGTGCCGTAAACATCACGGCAATTCTGCCAATGACAGGTGGTTAGTAGAAGGCACATCACGAATTTAGTAACTTATTTATTACACATGCTGTGGGCCTCGTTTTATGTTATTAAGCGGGGAACTAAATGACAAAAACACAAATATATACATGATATACGAATCTATGATGGAAATCATTAATTGATGTTCTATACAATATGATCAGGAAAGCCAATCACTACAATATTATTTATAATAAATTAAAACGTCACAGATAAATGGAATTGAGATGGATAAAATGAATAAGGATTCTGAAAAGCTTTGGGGAGGAATATGTGAGAAGGGAAGGAAAGTTAATAGGAACCGGAATTCTTAAATCGATTATCAATCGATACAAATCCAAATTAGGGATATTTTTGGAGCAACAAAAGAATATATGTTCCAGGTGACCTTCGTCTATACCACACTCGCAAAGTGAGGAATCCCAAATACGAATCTTATGTAAAAACACGGGTGAACAGCAGTGGCCTATGCGTAAACGACAGACAGTCGAAATAAGGCGTCGAGATGTATTTCTAAATCTGTGGAACCAGGGCTTCCGGGGAATTGTGGGTTGAATAGAATAAAAGAGGAAACCTTTTCTTTTGCTACTATTATCCCAGTGCTCTTGCCATGCCGTAAACAGCGCCCTTTGCCAAAGGTTCTGCAAATCATAACCCTGGTGGTTAAAGTGTTTTAGATCGAACACTTGAGAAGAAACCACGGACTTAGCCAACCCGTCCACGAATTCATTCCCCTCGATACCACAATGGCTCGGGATCCATACAAGCTGGACTACCTTGTTATTACGAGCACAGGAGAAAATAGTTTTCTTAATGTCTAATATTATGTGGCTGCGTAATCGACTTTTAAAAGGATTCTGTTGGATGGCTTTGAGACAACTCAAGGCGTCGGTGAATATAACCGCTTTATCAATGTTCAATAGAGGCCCTCTATGAAGCGGCATGCCTCCAGGATAGCGATGGATTCACCTGTGAAAACTGAGGACTCTTTGGGACATTTGAATTTAAGAATCAATCTAGAATTCTGATAGTACACTGCAGCACCTGTGTAGCTATTCGGAGTAAGTTTCGAAGTATCAGTAAAAATCTCTGAAACCCAAATCAGCGCTCCTGTACAAGAGAGTTAAAAACCAAGTTGGGAGATACAGAATCTTTAAGGGACTCCAAATCACAGTGGATCACCGGTTGATAAGTCATCACCTTATAATCAAAACTGTAGATGGGGAGCATGTTATGTGCTATAACATCTCCCTCCAAGTTACGAAAAGCCCTAAGTGCCAGTATTGTTAAAGGAGGTTCTTTGTGTCTCCAGAACTCACATGATTGGCATAACTCATTCAGAGTGATAAATTTTTGAAGTAGTGGATGAGATTTATTCGAGACAATTTTGGCGATGAAGCGAGTAGCCAGATATTGTCTTCTAAAAGGTAAAGTAGGAACCCCGCACTCGACCTGTAAGGCATTAACAGGAGAGGACCTCATGCATCCCAAGATAATCCGAAGGCATTTAGCCTGTAATCTATCCAATCTAGCCAATGCACCTTTGTTACAGGGAATTAGCAGGAATGAACCATAGTCCATTTTGCTCTGTATAAGAGCGTTATATAAGAGTTTCATGGAGCTAGGGTGCGCTCCCCACCAAACCCCTGCTAGAGCCTTCAGGATGTTAATCATTTTTTCACAATTTTGTACCAGGTGGTTCACGTGGGAAATTCCCGTGAGTTTTGAATCGATATAAACACCCAAATATTTAACTTTAGATACAACAGGTATTCTATGCCCTTGTATATTTATAGTAATATGGGAGACTAATGATCGGTAACCGATTTAAAGAGAGACCTGTATAATAGATATACGGATGAAGGACTGGACAAGAAAGTCAGAGAAAGAAAGTCAGGGGCTACAAAACAACTAGACATATCGCGAAACCTCAATAGGGAGATAAGGGAGGAAATCTTAAAAGAGACAGAGGATTGGTACGGAGTATCAATGTATATGTGGCACAGATTGAAGGATGAGAAAGGGAAAGTATGTAAGAATTGTAAGGAAGGTGAGAATAAAATGGAGCCTAGGAATGAGAGCAGAGGTAAAAAAGATGGAGATGAACTAAGAGTGATAGATGAGAGGATGGCAAGGATGGAACAGATGATGAGGAATAACCTGAACGAAACTAAACTAATAGGGAAAGCTATAGAGGAATTTAACATGAAAAAAGTAGAGACAAATGAGGATGTAAACCTCTTGCAAAACGGAATTGCTGAAATAAATAGAACCACAAGGGATATAGAAGAAAAAATTAACAAAATGATAGAGAAACCATCGTACGCAGACGTATTATCTAAACCGAAATACGCTTCAACTGCAAAGCATGCCATCATAATCTCTTCAGAGGTGAAAGTTGACAGCAGTGAAGATGTTGTAGATAAGGTGAGAGGGGCACTGAAGGCCAAAGAAACTGGCATAAGGGTCGAGCAGGTTCGGAAAATTAGAGATCAAAGAGTAGTCCTCAGTTGCTCTAATAAGGAAGAACTGGAAAAAATGACACGCCAGCTCAAAACCCATAAAGATCTCAAAATAGAGGAAGCCAAAAACAAAGACCCTCTAATAATACTAAGAGACGTGCTGGCTTCGAACAAAGATGAGGACATTATTTTGGCATTAAAAAATCAAAATAAACACCTGCTTGGAGACCTTACGACTGAGGAAGCTGTGGCCACCGTAAGATATAGAAGGAGAGCTAGGAATACCCAGCTATGCCATATTGTCCTACGAGTGACTCCGAAAGCGTGGCAACGCCTAACATCAGCGGGAAAGTTGGAAGGGCGAAGGGGATGAAGGCGTATGGAGGAGCCAGGATATACCAGAACACAAAAAGCGGAGACGGTGTTGTCAAGGCAGCAATAGCAGTTTTTGACAACAATATCCACGTCGAGCAGTGCCTTAAACTCACCACGAATAATATAGTAGTGGTGAGAATGGAAACATCAGCATGGAAGATCCTGGCAATATCCTTTTATATTGAGCCAAACACACCCATAGAACCTTACATTCAACATCTTGCGAGGGTGCGCAGACTGTCCGGGACCACTAAGTTCATAGCTGGAGGAGATGCCAACGCTAAGAGCGCGTGGTGGGGTAGCCCAATAATGGATAAGAGGGGGTACGAATTGGTCAAATTGATCGATGAGATGGACCTACAAGTACTTAACAAAGGACGCAAACCTACGTTTGACACGGTGAGAGGAGGACGTAGATTGACTAGTCATGTGGACATTACCATCTGTAGCCCAGACCTCCTTGACCTGGTAGAAGATTGGAGAGTCCAGGAGGACTTGACCAGCTCGGACCACAATGGCATCGTGTTTAAAATACTACAAACCAAATCTAACAACCAAATCTAACAACTATAAATAGAACCACGTGTAAATACAATACAAAAAAGGCAGACTGGACACTGTTTCACACAAAATTAAAAATAAATAAGGAAGAATTTGACATTAATAAAAGGGAGTTAGAAAAAATTGACAACAAAATGGATTTGGACAAATTTGTGGAACAACATACCAGAGCAGTTACGAAAACGTGTGAAGACGCGATACCAACAAAAAGCTTAACACAAAAACTCACTTTGCCATGGTGGTCCGAGAGGTTAAAAAAGCTCAAAAAACAGGTTGCTACGAAGAGGCGCAGAGTCAGATGCGCTGCACCAGTCCGTAGGGAATATGTAGCACAGGAATATCTCAAAGAAAAAGAAAGGTATGAACTGGAAGTGAAAAAGGCACAAGTTGCAAGTTGGAAAGCCTTCTGCCACAAGCAGGACAAGGAAAATTTGTGGGAGGGTATATATAGGGTAATTAAATTACTACAAAAAGGAGAGAGGAGACACCCCTTATCAAAAACGGGAAGGTTCTTGAAGGAAAGGAATCGGCCGAAGAATTGGCAAAAGTGTTCTTCCCCGAGGATACTGAAGATGGGGAAAACCAAGAACATCTAAAGATGGAGGAAGCAATGGACCATGAGATAGATCTCGACCCAGAATTCACCCATGAAGAACTGGAGACAGCCATGAGGAGTTTTAACCCCAAAAAGGCAATTGACTGGAGGTGGACGGCATTGGTTCATTGATCTGAAAATAAAAGAGATTTAGAACCTAATGGAATAATGAAATATTGAAATGAAATTAAATTAACTTAAAATAGACTTGACATTCTTATAAACACCATTAAAACTATTTTCGTAGTAAACAATAACTGCAGTTGAAAAAAAAATTAACAAAATAGAGATGAGAATAATTAGAATTGAAAAATTACTACCTCGCTGAAGGCTGGCACTTGGGTTGTAGTTTGGCGTCCACCAAACCCCTCTCCCATTATAGACAGTACTTTTAACTGCCAATGTGAGAGTGGGGGTGCCAGTGATGGACCACCAGTCACTGAAGCCAACCTCCGGGAATCAGCAGCAGCTTTCTTGGCTAAATGTTTTCTATCAAACCACACCTGCAATATATACAAGCACACAATTTATTAACTAGGCTGGTGGCAAGTATATAGATAGGTGATAACCCAAGTGGTTTAATTTCTTAGCCTCTCTGTGCTTCCGAGAACACATTAACTATGCTGCTTGCCCCATCTATAAACACAACATGCCACCATGTCGCAGGCCTACTGGGTGACTTGAACAACTCTGAACCTTGAACCAGAAACCTTAATTTGCCACTGCCCACACGATAAAGTAGGTAATAACACATAGGTACCTTTTGCCACTGCTGAATTGTTTTTGTGCAACCACCCATGGAATTGAGATTATTGCACAAATTTTCCCACAGTCTCTTTGCCTCGGCATTTCCTTCGCCACCCCTCAATCTCCCGCGGGCTAGGTCTTTGTGCTCGTCCAAGAAATTGAGAAGTGCGTCGATTTGCTCTGGAGTCGCTGAACCCGTATGTGGAGCCATTTCTAACTGAAAAGATTAGAAGGCGTACCCAGTATCGAATGTTAGTGTGATGTACTACTAGTAGTTATATTGAATGAAAAGTATCGATACCATATGAGTACTCGGATGTATCGATTCGTCCCTAGCTATGACAAGCTTGCGCCCATTCATACATTAGACTGAAATGATATAAAGTATGGAAGTTCCGACTCTTCTTCGTTATATACTCCATAGATAATATACTTATATACTCCATAGATAATATACTAATATAAAATAATACTCTTTGGTTTCGTGAGCCTGCCTTATTAGAGCTCGATGATCACAGAACAATATTACTGTCGATGATTGAAGGCAATAGCAAATAGGTAATCGTATTTATGTCATGTAGTTAGAGTTGTATTTTTTGTTTCAGTGTATATCTCATGGTAATCCGTCGTGTTGGACTCATTTTTCACCGTTTATTTCTCTTTCACCGAACAAATTTCCTTCGTTTGACGGTCTACCTTAAATTAATACTCGATATTGGCGAAATTGTGCTCACACTGCCACAACAAGAGCCATTAAACAAGAAGATAAGATAAGATAGGTAATCGTATATAATAATACTATATCTCAAGCCAGTTATTTTATTAATTTCAGCTCTCCTCGTAAGAATTTCTTTTCTGTATAACGATGAGTTCGGATCCTCTAAATATTGCAAGACGAAAGCTAAACGAAGTTCTTGGTGAAAAGGCAACAAAATACTTTAACCACATGAAACAATGGTTTAGAATGAAACTTACTAAAGAAGAGTTTGATGCCGAGGCACGATTACTTTTATACAATGACCAAGTGCATTACCATAATGAGTTTTTGTTAGCACTATTGAATAAAGTAGAAGGTTTGGCTGAAACATCAATAAGTATCGCCCAAGAAAAGGCCAATACTCACAACAAGAATAGCAGACGGCATAAAAGAAGTTCTCGAACATCAGAGAAGTCTAACTTTGAACCTGTTGATTTACTGGAGTATTTGCCACCAAGTTCACCACCAGGTGCAGGGAGTGATGGTGTCAAATATGCTGCTCAGGTATTGAGGCTAATTTTGAATAAATACTTATTCAAAGGTTTGAGTGAGCCTTTGACTAGGTATATTATTATTTAGGCAATTTGATAAAAGATTTATTTGTGTCAGTGCAAAACTCCTGTAAATCTCTAAAGCCAAAATAGATTCATTCCATTTTAGCCTTATCATTCTTTTCTAATAAAAAAAAAACAGCCTCACGCCTGTATTCCCCGAACGGGTAGGCAGAGGTGTATTACACACCCACGACTCGCCAGCTATGTTTAAGTCCCACGTAATAGGGAGCGAGCCTATTGACGTCTACCAAGCACATTTCCACACTCCAGGCTGCTACTGAGAATTTTTCTTTTTAGGAAAAAGCTCAATAACATCCTGGGGATTGATCCCGAGACCTCATGATTAGCAGTTGCATACACTATCGCTACACCACCGAGGCAGTTAATAAATAATATTCTGCTCTATAAATGAAATATTGTTCTTGTTAACATCTGAGAGCTCATTGCTTACTTCACAGCATCAAACACTAAAAAATTGGAAACCAAACTGACTATCATAATATGTGTGTGAGATGCCAATTTCCTTGCAGTAAAGAACATGCATGTAACTAAAAACGCAAAATTTGTGTTTACAAATACATAAGTTAATTAAGTTTATATTTTAGTACTCCCTTGCAAATTGCTAAAATGCTATGCTATAGGATGGTATCAACTATGACACAGTTTGCAATTTATGGAAGTTTTAATTATTAAACACCTTGTTTTAATGAATTTCATAGCAGTATGAAGTACATTAAAACAATCTTTTTGCACAGCCTTGCACTTTTTCACTATTTTTGAAAATTTATAATTTGTCAGATGCAGTTCTGACTGAAGTTTTGCACATAGGAACAATGAAATACGTGAAAATAAAATTACCTATATTTTTTTAACAATAATAAGTAGATTTAATATCAGACTTGTGCGCATCAAAATAGTGTTGTTTAAATTACCCAAAACTCAATGTTATATGATTATTTAAATTTTTTAAGTGTTAAATATTTTTTTATAATAACTTACAAAATCATATAAAAAACATGCAAATTCCTTGTTCTGGAAAGTTCTGCCCAAAAATGGGATAGTTATATAATGAACCAATAGCCCCTACGTAATGTGTATCAAAATATACAACAAAATACCAAACTCGATTAAAGATGAGATCAGCGGCACACTGAAAAAAATGCTCATTGATAGAGCTTACTACATGGTTAATGATTATTTGATTGATAAACACATGATTTAATAAATAGATAGATACCATATGCAATTCGAAATATTCTAATATAATTAAGTAGTACATTTATTTTCAATCATGGTTTTATATATTAAATTATTTTGTTAAAATAAATAACAATAATAAACACATATAAACTAATAAATAATAAAAATATATCTTATGTAATTAAATTATAATATAATATATTATAAACATGATTAAAATATATAACATGCAATGATACATACATAAATAATATATAATACTAATAATATTTAAAATGAACAATAAATTTAATATTAGCAAAAAATAATATAATACAAATTATAATTTGTGAATAAGGTAAAAGAGTATTTTAGTACGAGCGGGAATCGAACCAAACATACATTTTATGTCTTCCTCTTTTCTAGTTTTCGCTGTGCCCAACAGGGTCCATAATTGTTACTCTTTTATTTTCATGTTATCACCTACTACCATATACATTGTGGAATGCGAAAATAAATGAATATTAACCATAAAAAACAATATCAAGCTATCCATATTTGTTACTAGGACAACTGTAATACATGCTATGTAATATTTGTAGGAAATATTCTTACCTGACCATGCATTGGTAGTTGGAAGATTTATGCTAGCAGCTTGGGAACTAGGTCTGGAAGGTGCCGATGATGATGCAGCTGACATAGTCGTAGTAGCAGTACAAAACTTTCTTAAGAATGTTATCACTGCAGTATTATCACAACGCAAAGGTTACAAATTACACAATAGACATTTCAAGTATGATATTGGAGGAGATATGCCCAATATGTGGTTGCGGAATACATCAAAATTATATGACCCTCAGAGCGAAGGGAGACTCCATGTAGATGATGCTATGAGTGACTGTTTGGGCCCTCGATGTCCACCTACTATTGATGAAATGGAACATTCAGCTGCTTTTGAAATAGCATGCAGGTAACAAAATGATGGTTTATATTATCCTCTGATAGTACTAGTAGTTTTCTCTTATTAAAAACTATATTAAGCACTAGATTCAACCCATGACTTCGTCCTCATAGAATTAATCCTCACAGAAGTCCTCACAGAATATAAATACATCATTCTACTGCAAAAAAATTATCTCTAACTAAAAATATGTCACTAGCTATCTCATTCCATTCATTTTTTGGGGACGAAAGTAGGCCTAGTCTTTTCTTTGGTACAAAATTTCAATATAGTTACAGAAAGCTTTACCTGCTGGCTCATTATTTAAAGTTCACTATTTTGGAATTCCACAGGGTATTATGCTTGGTCCATTAGTGTTTCTATTTAAATAATTGAAACAGAAATAAATAAACATGTGATATCAGGCCAATAATCAGTTTGGTCAGCATGATATAATGAATACATTTCTTACTATTAGAATTCCCTTATTTTTATATTATTACTAGAACTCAATACTATTAGACTAGTATAAGCATCAATACTATTGCAAATAGTAAGCGCTAAAATGACAATAATTTTAATAAAGACTTCATCAAGTAATGTTTTTACTAGTATTATTAAAAATGATTTATTTTACAGCACACCAAACCCAGAGACAAATGATGACAAACTAACAATAGATGAATTCTACAACACATTGCTGGTGCATAAAAATGTTATTGCATGTCATTCAGTTTACGCAGTCAACATGGAGAGGTTAGCTGTGATGTTGAACCATCCTAGCATATAATTTAGGTAACGGAGCAGCTACCTATGGGCATCACATGACAGTTTGAACACAATATTAACAACAAAGTGTGAAAATTTGAAATAAAAAATAACAGTCACAAGCAGGATTTGAACCTGCATCTGGAATACCATCCCAGATGTTTTGCCAACTCATCCATCGTGACAATTGCTTGGGAATGTGAATTTCGATAACACATTCATTCTTAACGTCTTGGATAACACAACAATACATATATTGAAATACAATATATTAAAAAAAATTCAGTTTCTGCTGATGAGACCATTCTAGGTACTAAATTACTAAGCACTGACTGCCTATGTAGAAATCAGTTTCTACATCACAATCTTACCATCCATTGAGAGACATTGATGTCATCCACTTTATTTAAGTTCTAATCAATTGTTCTACGCTAAACAGTTTTGATAGGAGGTAGCCTGATATATCCTGGCAGATTGCATTTTCAGTACACCACTGATTGTTCAAAACCAGCATTTACTAAACATCAGATTAGCATTGGTTTTCCGTCCTTATCAGATCCATTACACTTTTCTGTGTATCTAAGTGTCTGTATACGTGTGGGTGTGAGCGTGTGTTCTTATATGTATTAGTTTGTCTTATATGTAAATAAAAGATCATAATAAATGTAATAATTACATTTAATGTGTTTTTCTCACTTATATATCTTAAAGTACAAATTATAAAAAAAAGAAACAGAGCATCACGCCTGTATTCCCCGAAGGGGTAGGCAGAGGTCTATTACACACCCACGACTCGCCAGCAGTCCCACGTAATAGTGGGCGAGCCTATTGACGTCTACCGGGCACATTACCAAACTCCGGGCTGTTACTGAGAATTTCTCTTTAGGAAAAAACTCAATAACATTGCCCGACCAGGGGATCGAACCCGAGACCTCATGATTAGCAGTTGCATACACTACCGCTACACCACCGAGGCAGTTAAATTATAAATTTGTGAATAAGGAAAAAGAGTATTTTAGTACGAGCGGGAACCGAACCTGCGTCCCTTCCTATTCGTAGGAAGTGCTCTAATCCACTGAGCTATCGTACTATTTGAGTTTGAGTGCCATATCAGGTGGGTGTCACTCCGTAGTTCAGGTACGTTCGAATGGCGCATCTTTTAGGCAGGCGTAGGGTGCCGTGACAGAGGTTATCATTATATATAATAAAACTAAGTTGATAAGATGTGCGTGCCGAAAACTTAAAAAGTAGTCCCGGCACGATAAAGAGACTTAAATAGTGTGATAGCCCTTTATCCCCCCTCGAACAAGAAATTTCCCGTTTTAACCTAAAGGGCGTGTTTTTAAAGATATAAAGGCTTTTCCAACCCTTCAACTTGGAAATTAAGTGTAGTGGCGCCTTCTGTTGGAGAGTATTTGAACTTCATTCAGATTATTTGGGTTGCATTCGAAAGGCGCATGTGTAGTAACGGCGCGAAATTTAAAATTCCAATTTCAATAAAGTCTTATAATTACATTTGTTACTATACTAAAGTTATTACATTTTGTGTGTTTATACAGCAGTAGCTAATTTTATTTTGGAGTTAAAGCGACAATTTTAGTTATTCAAATTAGTTCTGAAAACATTTTAAAATTTCAGTTTTTAAATTTCGAGCCGTGTGGGGCCGGCTTTAGAATTGTCCCACCCCTCTCCACCCATGGGAGTCGTAAGAGCCGACTGAGGGAATACCGGGGGAGTGGGCAGCAGCACTTCCTCGAGTATTAATAACATCCACTGCGATCGCCAACCCGCCTGCCAAGCGTGGCGATTACGGCAATATCCCCCAAAAAAAATGAGCACCCAACAAAAAACGGCCCTCAGTCACGGCAGCTCCGCTATTCCGTGGCCTAACGGTAGCGGGCCCGGTAACGGCGGAGCAGGGGGTGCGAAGAATCTCCGGTCGCGGATAGGCTACCATAAACAACGACCTCTGGCCCTGGTAACCCACAACGTTCGGACACTTCGGACCGACGAGAGAATCACCGAGCTGGAAGAGGAATTGAGCAAGATCCACTGGGACATTATAGGGTTGTCAGAAGTCCGAAGAGAGGGTGAGGGTACGACAATCCTCCAGTCCGGGAACTTGCTCTTCCACCGGGAGGGCGACCACCAGTCCCAAGGGGGTGTCGGGTTTATCGTTCGCAGGTCTCTCGTAGGCAACGTGGAGAGGATTGAAAGTGTGTCGAGTAGGGTAGCGTACCTTATACTCAGAGTAACCAAACGGTATTCGTTGAAGGTCATACAGGTTTACGCACCGACCTCTACACACTCCGATGACGAGGTGGAGGCCCTATATGAGGACATCTCGAAGGCCATCCACTTGTCTAAAACCTATTTCACGGTGGTTATGGGAGACTTTAACGCGAAACTAGGCAAAAGGACAGACGATGAGCTGAAGGTGGGGCACTATGGATTTGGGCAGAGGAACCACAGGGGCCAGATGCTGGCTGATTTTCTGGAGAAGGAATGCCTCTTCATGATGAATTCCTTCTTCAGGAAGCAGCCCCAGCGAAAATGGACCTGGATTAGCCCTGATGGTTCAGTGAAAAACGAGATTGACTTCATCCTGTCGGACAAACGACACATATTCAATGATGTCTCAGTGATCAGCAGGATTAAAACTGGGAGTGATCACCGACTAGTCAGAGGCATCTTGAATATTAGAACAAAAGTCGAGAGGTCGCGTTTGATGAAGTCTACGCTCCGACCAACACCTGCCCAATACCAGAACCCCGAGAGCTTTCAGCTCGAACTACAAAATCGCTTCCAATGTCTAGATGAGTGTGAATCAGCGAGCGATACGAACAGCAGGTTCGTGCAAACTGTCCACGCCGTCGGGTCGACTTACTTCAAGGCCCGTCGCGTCAGTAGGAACCGTAAACTCTCGGACCATACTCTCAAACTCATGGAGAGGAGAAAAGAAATGATAGTCCAGTCCTCAGCCGATTGGTCCTGCCTAAGGCGGTTAAACAGACAGATCTCCAAAGCTGTGCGACACGATATTCGCCAATTTAATACTACCCGTATTAAAGAGGCGATAGAGCGGAACCAAGGCTCGAAAGTGTTCGCAAGAGATCTGTCTGTTGGCCAAAGTCAGTTGACTAAACTGAGGACCAACAACGGCACTATCATTTCTTCTCGAGATGAGATCTTGGGAGAGGTCCAGCAGTTCTATGGACAGTTGTACAGATCCCAGAGCCCTGCTGTTGGCTTGGTCCAAGACCTCAGATCCAAGCTAACTCGGCACTTTACCGAAGATATCCCGGACGTCAGCCTGTACGAGATCAGAATGGCTCTCAAACAACTAAAGAACGGAAAGGCACCGGGAGACGACGGAATCACTACAGAGCTTCTGAGAGCAGGCGGAAAGCCGGTCTTAAAAGCTCTTCAGAGGCTGTTCAATTCCGTCGTTCTCGGGGGCGACGTTCCAGAGTCGTGGACCAGAAGCGTGGTGGTGCTGTTCTTCAAGAAAGGTGACAGAACCCTCTTGAAGAACTATAGACCCATCTCGCTCTTGAGCCACGTCTATAAGTTGTTTTCGAGGGTCATTACAAATCGACTCACGCGCAGGCTTGACGACTTCCAGCCTCCCGAACAAGCCGGGTTCCGAAAAGGCTATAGTACCGTAGACCACATTCACACGCTACGCCAGATTATACAGAAAACCGAAGAATACAATCGGCCTCTGTGTCTGGCGTTTGTGGACTACGAGAAAGCCTTCGATTCGATCGAAACTTGGGCGGTGCTGCAGTCCCTTCAGCGGTGCCAAATTGACAATCGGTACATCGAAGTGCTGAAGTGCTTGTATAGAAACGCCACCATGTCAGTCCGTGTTCAGGACAAGAGTACGGGACCGATCCAACTGCAGAGAGGTGTTAGACAGGGAGACGTTATGTCCCCGAAACTCTTCACCGCTGCATTGGAAGATGTCTTCAAGCTCTTGGACTGGACCGGATTCGGCATCAACATCAATGGCGAATACATCACTCACCTTCGATATGCCGACGACATCGTAGTCATGGCAGAATCTCTGGAGGACCTTGGCACCATGCTCAATGATCTCAGCAGGGTTTCCCGACTAGTGGGTCTCAAAATGAACATGGACAAGACGAAAGTCATGTCTAATGTCCATGTCATTTCAGCACCGGTCCTAGTCGGGAGTGCGCTTCTCGAAGTTGTCGACCATTATGTCTACCTGGGACAAACAGTCCAGTTAGGTAGGCACAACTTCGAGAAAGAGGTCAATCGACGAATCCAACTCGGCTGGGCAGCGTTCGGGAAGCTAAGGAAGATCTTCTCGTCCAATATTCCGCAGTGTCTGAAAACGAAGGTCTACGACCAGTGTGTGTTACCAGTGATGACATACGGAACAGAGACGTGGTCTCTGAATGTTGGCCTCATATCAAGGCTCAAAGTCGCTCAGCGGGCCATGGAGCGGGCTATGCTTGGTATTTCCCTACGTGATCGAATCCGTAATACGGAGATCCGTAGGAGAACGAGAGTGACCGACATAGCCCGCCGGGTTGCCATGCTGAAGTGGCAATGGGCAGGCCACATCGCTCGACGAACCGATAACCGTTGGGGACGAAAGGTTCTCGAGTGGCGACCACGTATCGGACGGCGCAGCGTAGGACGGCCCCCCACCAGATGGACCGATGATCTGGTCAAAGCTGCGGGGAGCCGTTGGATGCGGTCGGCACAGGACCGCTCGTTGTGGCGTTCTCTTGGGGAGGCCTATGTCCAGCAGTGGACGTTAAAAGGCTGATGGATGGATGGATGGAAATTTCGCGCCTTTACTAAATGTGCTACAGCTGCAGAACCACGGAGTACAGAAAAATAGCGGAGATGTAGCAAGGCAACTAGGTCATGTCGCCTTCAAATAGGTCAACGACGTCACAGTGGGCGGGGCCTAAAACCGTAGTATCAAATGAACCGTCACTGCAATCGGTTCGCTCTTTTCTCACGTTTATATAGGTATTAAATTCTTTTAACAATGAAGTGCGTTTTTTATGGGTGTAAAAATTGCTCAGGAGCAAAATTAAACCAAGATGGCATATCATTTCATGTGTAAGTCGTTTAAATTTGTATATATTTATATTTGAAAACTCATTTTCTTTGTTTCATTACAAAGAGACATCTGTCGTCGAAAAGTGCATTATACCTACAACTCCACAATATCGTAAATCTAATATTATAAAAGCATAATATTATAAGAATTTTTTGTCACAAATAAGTAAATTTAGCTTTTATAAAGGAAAATCCTTTATAAAATATAAATTATTTCAAAGATTTATTACTTAGTTACATGATATGTGAGAAAAAAATATTAAAGAATTACATGTCATCTGTCGGTGAGTATTCGGAAATAATTGACAACATAAAGTTTGCGTCACACCAGCGAACCCACTATCGAATATAAGTATTAACGTCATGTTATTTTTTTTTTTTTCATCGTGTTATTGATTTATTTGTTAATATATCTTATAGATCTAATAGGAAAGTTATCGCCTATATTACAGGTGAATAAGAATCCACCTGATCCTGATACACATTGGCATACGGCATTTTGTTTTGCAATCTCAGTTACTCTCGCAGCGGTTTATACTTGATTAAGATCTTTCACTCCAATGCTTCATTGGTATTTTGAGCGTAGCGAAAATATCCTACGGTCCTACGTCATTACGTCTATGCCCAATACTGATATCAATATACATTATAAACAATGTGAGATAGAGTAGAGTATAATAGAGTGAACGGAGCATTGGAACAACCTCTCGGCAGTCATCACCTCAGCCAGAAGGCACGTGTCGCAATACACAACGCAGTGCTTGTCCCAACGTTATTGTATGGAAGCGAGAGTTGGGTATGCAAAAAGGAGCATGATAATAAAATCAATGCGGTCGAAATGCGATCACTGCGGAGAATCTGTGGAGTGAAGCTGACTGACCGCATTCGTAACGACGATGTAAGAAAGCGAGTAGGTATGAAAGAGAGTATTAGTGTAAAGATGCGAAAGGGAATGCTTTGATGGTTCGGACATGTGGAAAGAATGCCGGACGAGCGACTGTTAAGAAGATATACAATGCGAAAGTGGAAGGATGTAGGTACAGGGGGAGACTGAAATTCACCTACCTAGACCAAATCGGTCATCTATTGAAAACAGGATGGAGTCAGAAGTCTCCGAAACCGTCGAGTTTGTATGAAGAGAATTATGAATGTTGAGGAAGCGAGAGATGTACTTACACAAGAATAGAGCCTTTTGGCACTTTATTCTCTCTGCCTACTCTGCAAGGAAGATGGCGTCGTGATGAGTAAGTTAGTATAAACAATGTGGACCTGTGGTGTTACTAACGCCTGTGGTATTACTAACGCATATGGAATGTTCTGGAACAAACTGTTGTGCTTGTAACGCCATAGTGGTGAATAAACAAACTAAATTAATTAAAAATGTTCTCTATTGCGCTGTAAAATACATTTCACCACTAGATGGATTTTGATCTAGGGGTGGAGCTATAGTTTTACCTCGTCCCCCGAACACCTGCATTTAGCGACGCTTCGTTCTAAAGTGATTTTGCCTTGAAACATCTTCGCTATTTTTCTGTACTCCGTGTGCAGAACTTATTGTTACGGCGGACGATAATGTCGAGAACATTCTAGAAGGTGTGAGAAAGAAAATATTCTCAAACTTTCTCGAATATCCTAGAGCCTAGCTCTCTGAATATATCGCACCCTTAGTAATTAGTTTTTTATCTAAAGGGGAAAATATGTTTGCGAATTTATTCATTAAAAATTAAATGGAATATGTGTAGTGTCAAACATCATCATCAACTCTCTAGCCTTATCCAAAATTTTTTGTAGGGTATCGGCATCTGATTTGTGACTCGATAGTGTTTACACGGAGCAACTGCCAATCTGAGGTCCTGGAACCAACAAAGGGTGATCTATCTTCTTTTAAAACTGTGAAGATGTAACGACTACCAGTATGTTATTTGTCACTGTTTAATGTGCCTTCCAATGTGAAGGAGGTGTGTCTAAATAGCTGTCGCTTTTCGATCAGCCATCTGATTGTTAGCCGGGCGAAAGTTGCTTAAATATTAGAACTAGGCGACCTTCTTGTAGAGTCAAACATAGATGTATTAAACATTAAAATGCATGATGATAGTGGTGATCTTCTGTTAATTTTAGTTTTGTTTGTGCAGTCATCGAGCAAGTGAGTGCTGAGGACAGAAGTCTTGAAATACACCTTGAAAATGGAAGGTGCATGAAGTTTGAAGATTGTTGGTTGAGAGATAACTGCAGGTATTGAAATCTTGTGATGTAATTTTTTTTCGCCCCCGCGTCCACGCCCTAACCCGCACTGCGGTACGCATTCAAGCCGGATTGCAGCCTGTGCTAGGCTGGCAGGGATCGCGACGAGCACGCTACGGACTAGGACCCCATCTTTCAAGATGTGGCTACACATTTTAGTTGATAATGCGGTGTCTTAATTTTTTAGTTAGTCTAAGCTTCTTTTATGTAAATTAAATATTGTTTAAGGTGTTCATCCTGCTATGATGCTCCAACATGCCAGAGAATTAATCATATTTTAAATATACCTGATGCCACAATTAAGGACATCTGGCATGACAAGACACAGGTTTTATTATATACAATTAGTATAGTATTTTGTATTGTTATCAATTAGATTTTCTTATTCTGACAATGAAGCTTGTACCTATGACCCATTAGATGGTATATGCAGCTCTTCATTTTGTAATATAAAGGATACACCTAAACCGCTGCTTAAAAGTGCATTACTACGCGCAGGAGAGGAATATAAATAGAATCAGTTATTTCCGTATTTTTTTTGGGCGGGAAAAATGTTCCTAGCCGCACACCCCGAACAGGATAGTGTGGGGCCCTCAACTACTAAACATAACCACCGTGTGCTTACCCTTTCGGGTACCCTCTACTGAGCAACGCATTTCCATACAGAGCGTCGCTACATACATTCATACCATACCTTCGCGGGAAGCTTTGCAAACCAGCCTGACACTTTAGCTGAGCTGGAAACTTCTTTAGCATAGGCGTGAGATATACATTGCTTACAATTATTGTTCTGCTGCCGTGTGATAAAAATATAACCACAAATTATGTATTTGTATCTATCAGGGTCTGACAACCACAAATCAACTTATTCTAGTACATTTTTGTTAAAATTCGACTACAAAGAGTGGAGGGAGCAGCGCCGCCTGGGCAACAAGGGCATTATACGAAAAAATTGTTTTTTGGGAAATCGCGTTTAAAGATCAGCTTATTTTTCGAATAAAATGCTTATTAGTTAAGTTATAAATGTGACATTTTGCAGATTTGTTATTTGATAACTATACTATAAATAGCCATGAACAAGAATTTGAATTTAAATAAACTTCATATATTACAAGTAGTTGAAAAAAACACTTAAATTAGGCCTGTATAGTACAAAAACACAGAACACAAATTAGGAGCTATTTAAATTTGATCCGATATATTATTAATGTGACTATAATTATTTAGTTTTTAATCATAGTTAGTACTCTATATCACAAAAACAAACCGCAAGTCTGAACTTATTGTTTCCATTTTATAATAAAATATCAGTTAAAGTTAAAATAATACTTTAATAAATTCAATATCAAAAGTAACATACAATATTGCACTCATAGATGGTCTTTCTGTCGATTTTTTTTCTTCCCTGCCTAATTCCTTCTCTTCTAAATATGTGTCATATTTATCCCTTAGTTCCTACTTTTGTTGTTCAGAAGAATTGTGGATCTGTAGACAAAGATTTCATTGATCTTTTTTGGGTTGATACAAGCTAAGGTTAAATTTTGTGTTAAATATTATGTCATAAAACGTGTGATAGAGTCCGACCAGGCGATACCTTTCCTTTTGCAAAGCTTCAAAATCTTTAAGTTCTGCAATGATTTTGCCACTGCTGATGTACTCTCTAGAAGTAGACGTTCTTAAGTAATGTGACTCAACATGGGGTATGGAGTTGATGAAGTTATATAGAAGCTCACCAATTGCTTACTTACTTATCATCACGCCATCACTTGCGGGGTAGAAAAAGAGAACAGAGTGCCATAATTGTCTTCATACACGCTCGCGTGTTTCCGAGACTGCTGACTCCACCGTTTTTAAACCATCCATCCATCCATCCATCAGCCTTTTAACGTCCACTGCTGGACATAGGCCTCCCCAAGAGAACGCCACAACGAGCGGTCCTGTGCCGACCGCATCCAACGGCTCCCCGCAGCTTTGACCTGATCATCGATCCATCTGGTGGGGGGCCGTCCTACGCTGCGCCGTCCGATACGTGGTCACCACTCGAGAACCTTTCGTCCCCAACGGTTATCGGTTCGTCGAGCGATGTGGCCTGCCCATTGCCACTTCAGCATGGCAACCCGGCGGGCTATGTCGGTCACTCTCGTTCTCCTACGAATCTCCGTATTACGGATTCGATCACGTAGGGAAATACCAAGCATAGCCCGCTCCATCCGCAGCGACTTTGAGCCTTTATATGAGGCCAACATTCAGAGACCACGTCTCTGTTCCGTATGTCATCACTGGTAACACACACTGGTCGTAGACCTTCGTTTTCAGACACTGCGGAATATTGGACGAGAAGATCTTCCTTAGCTTCCCGAACGCTGCCCAGCCCAGTTGGATTCGTCGATTGACCTCTTTCTCGAAGTTGTGCCTACCTAACTGGACTGTTTGTCCCAGGTAGACATAATGGTCGACAACTTCGAGAAGCGCACTCCCGACTAGGACCGGTGCTGAAATGACATGGACATTAGACATGACTTTCGTCTTGTCCATGTTCATTTTGAGACCCACTAGTCGGGAAACCCTGCTGAGATCATTGAGCATGGTGCCAAGGTCCTCCAGAGATTCTGCCATGACTACGATGTCGTTGGCATATCGAAGGTGAGTGATGTATTCGCCATTGATGTTGATGCCGAATCCGGTCCAGTCCAAGAGCTTGAAGACATCTTCCAATGCAGCGGTGATGAGTTTCGGGAACATAACGTCTCCCTGTCTAACACCTCTCTGCAGTTGGATCGGTCCCGTACTCTTGTCCTGAACACGGACTGACATGGTGGCGTTTCTATACAAGCACTTCAGCACTTCGATGTACCGATTGTCAATTTGGCACCGCTGAAGGGACTGCAGCACCGCCCAAGTTTCGATCGAATCGAAGGCTTTCTTATAGTCCACAAACGCCAGACACAGAGGCCGATTGTATTCTTCGGTTTTCTGTATAATCTGGCGTAGCGTGTGAATGTGGTCTATGGTACTATAGCCTTTTCGGAAACCGGCTTGTTCGGGAGGCTGGAAGTCGTCAAGCCTGCGCGTGAGTCGATTTGTAATGACCCTCGAAAACCACTTATAGACGTGGCTCAAGAGCGAGATGGGTCTATAGTTCTTCAAGAGGGTTCTGTCACCTTTCTTGAAGAACAGCACCACCACGCTTCTGGTCCACGACTCTAGAACGTCGCCCCCGAGAACGACGGAATTGAACAGCCTCTGAAGAGCTTTTAAGATCGGCTTTCCGCCTGCTCTCAGAAGCTCTGTGGTGATTCCGTCGTCTCCCGGTGCCTTTCCGTTCTTTAGTTGTTTGAGAGCCATTCTGATCTCGTACAGGCTGACGTCCGGGATATCTTCGGTAAAGTACCGAGTTAGCTTGGATCTGGGGTCTTGGACCAAGCCAACAGCAGGGCTCTGGGATCTGTACAACTGTCCATAGAACTGCTGGACCTCTCCCAAGATCTCATCTCGAGAAGAAATGACAGTGCCGTTGTTGGTCCTCAGTTTAGTCAACTGACTTTGGCCAACAGACAGATCTCTTGCGAACACTTTCGAGCCTTGGTTCCGCTCAATCGCCTCTTTAATACGGGTAGTATTAAATTGGCGAATATCGTGCCGCACAGCCTTGGAGATCTGTCTGTTTAACCGCCTTAGGCAGGACCAATCGGCTGAGGACTGGACTATCATTTCTTTTCTCCTCTCCATGAGTTTGAGAGTATGGTCCGAGAGTTTACGGTTCCTACTGACGCGACGGGCCTTGAAGTAAGTCGACCCGACCGCGTGGACAGTTTGCACGAACCTGCTGTTCATATCGCTCGCTGATTCACACTCATCTAGACATTGGAAGCGATTTTGTAGTTCGAGCTGAAAGCTCTCGGAGTTCTGGTATTGGGCAGGTGTTGATCGGAGCGTAGACTTCATCAAACGCGATCTCTCGACTTTTGTTCTAATATTCAAGATGCCCCTGACTAGTCAGTGATCACTCCCAGTTTTAATCCTGCTGATCACTGAGACATCATTGAATATGTGTCGTTTGTCCGACAGGATGAAGTCAATCTCGTTTTTCACTGAACCATCAGGGCTAATCCAGGTCCATTTTCGCTGGGGCTGCTTCCTGATGAGGCCTTCCTTCTCCAGAAAATCAGCCAGCATCTGGCCCCTGCGGTTCCTCTGCCCAAATCCATAGTGCCCCACCTTCAGCTCATCGTCTGTCCTTTTGCCTAGTTTCGCGTTAAAGTCTCCCATAACCACCGTGAAATAGGTTTTAGACAAGTGGATGGCCTTCGAGATGTCCTCATATAGGGCCTCCACCTCGTCATCGGAGTGTGTCGAGGTCGGTGCGTAAACCTGTATGACCTTCAACGAATACCGTTTGGTTATTCTGAGTATAAGGTACGCTACCCTACTCGACACACTTTCAATCCTCTCCACGTTGCCTACGAGAGACCTGCGAACGATAAACCCGACACTCCCTTGGGACTGGTGGTCGCCCTCCCGGTGGAAGAGCAAGTTCCCGGACTGGAGGATTGTCGTGCCCTCACCCTCTCTTCGGACTTCTGACAACCCTATAATGTCCCAGTGGATCTTGCTCAATTCCTCTTCCAGCTCGGTGATTCTCTCGTCGGTCCGAAGTGTCCGAACGTTGTGCGTTACCAGGGCCAGAGGTCGTTGTTTATGGTAGCCTATCCGCGACCGGAGATTCTTCGCACCCCCTGCTCCGCCGTTACCGGGCCCGCTACCGTTAGGCCACGGAATAGCGGAGCTGCCGTGACTGAGGGCCCTTTTTTTGTTAGGTGCTCATTTTTTTGGGGGATATTGCCGTAATCGCCACGCTTGGCAGGCGGGTTGGCGATCGCAGTGGATGTTATTAATACTCGAGGAAGTGCTGCTGCCCACTCCCCCGGTATTCCCTCAGTCGGCTCTTACGACTCCCATGGGTGGAGAGGGGTGGGACAATTCTAAAGCCGGCCCCACAAAACAAAATGAAAAAACACAAAATTTTAAACACATGACCGATTTGGTCTAGGTAGGTGAGTCTCGGTCTCCCCCTGTACCTACATCCTTCCACTTTTGCATTGTATATCTTCTTAAACAGTCACTCATCCGGCATTCATTTCACATATCTGAACCAATCACAACACCCATCACTTCTGCAGCAGTTTTCTGATTATTGTTTTTGCCACGTTAGTTATCCTTTATGAATCCCCTCGTGTTTCGTGTGTCGTGGTACGGTTCGAATCATCTTATGTGATATATCAAGAGTATTAGTAAAAAACGTTTAACGTTTTGCAAACCCTTACTCTTTAATCTTCTACTGAAAAATATAGTGCATCGTTCGGGTGTTGTATTCGGGTGTAATGTTGGTAGACAAAATATACTTACATTATTAAATTTGAAACTGTATATCCCTCAATGCCCAGAATGCATTAAAAAATCTCCAACCCCTTGGAATCATCGATGAAATCACTGCATTTTAACCTACAGTTTTGGCCACAAGGTTGTTTTATATTACGTGCAGGGACCAATTTCTTTGAATGTACAGCTACGTAGCTTTGACCCAAGTTTCGTTTAATTTTAGCACGTTATAGATGCTGTACTCGGTGGACGTTAACGTACGCTCTTGATTGTAAGTGGGATCGTCATCACTAAGGTCTACGTCACTTTCGTGAAATTGGAGAAAATATGTAATTACGAACCGCTAATCTAGAGTCTAACCGGTGGTAACACGTCGCAAATCAGCGTGATGGATTCGCGGATAAAGAAAGAAAGAAAGAAAGAAAATATTTATTTCGTGCTACAAAAGACTGCATATTTGTAACAAAAATAAAATTTAATATACCTAAAAACTATCTATAATAAAAAGTTGAAACAGAATTATACAGGATTGGTGTTTGTCTTAAGCAGCAGAAAAAGGCCCATTGCTCAGCAAATGTTGCAATGCCGGATGCATAGATAATATACTAATATAAAATATAGATAAGCAACTCTCCGTTTTTATTGGGGGACAGTAAAACTATTTAATGCAGCTGCCCCTCAGATGGCACTAAATGAATGTATTAGCGCACAAATCCACTAGATGGCGTTTATATCAATTTATTGTATATTGGTCTATAATTAGTATGGGATATTGAATAAAAAAAAGCCAATATATTACAATTACTTTATTTCTATAATTTTCAAAATTTACAATCCAGCATGTACTTTTATAGTATCATTGTGTTGTACTGCCGAAGCAAGTACATTTGAAGTACAATAATATTTGTATATATACTTTATTTACAAAAAAAAAATATTGTGCAATTTATTACAGCGCCATCTGTTATTAAATTTTATCATCTAAATATTCTCTTCTAACAAAATTCGAGTCTCTTCCGCCCACTAGGGAGCACGATTTTAAATAAAAACAAGCTCTTAGGGAGTGACATCCCCCTGGCCGGATGGCATTCCAACGCTGATTTTCAGCAATGTCCTGGACCCTACTTGACACCAACATAGAGGTCATAGAGCTTTTAGTGCTCCAATTACTGTACAATTATTATTTCTATTTTCTTATAAATAAATACATTCTTACAAATAGACATAGTTACATTTGCATACATATATTTGTTTGTTACTAACATATATGGCTAAATCCCACAAAATAAAAAATAATAAAAAATAAATAGCCTGCGCTGTACGTTTTCTACATTCCATGGACATAACAAACCAAGCTAATCTGTGTACATAGCGTTGCCGTTCCATAATGCAATAGATGGCGAATAAACGCTGGATTTAGAAGTACTGGCTGTGGGTCAGCAGGTGGTTGCTGTTTTATGATTGTCAGAAGATCTTATAATAGATGAAGTATGTAGTACTTGAGTTACTGCTAGAACTCGAACTGCTGGAGCTACGAGAGCTGGACGAAGAACGTGAGCTAAACAAACGACGGCGCGTCACGGATTTCTGAAGAGAGGTCATGATATTTCTTACGTTGACCCTTCCTACAGGTGCAACACATTCTTGTGATGGTCTTTTGTCATGACAATTATCCGGACCAGTTGCTTCTTGCTGGGTAACACCAGTTGTAATTTTTTTTGGACTAGTTACTAATTAGTAGACTAGACTACCTAATGGTAAACACATAATTAAAAAATAATACAGGTGAAAAAGATAGATCATCCTCATTATCGCAATCTAATCTATGGTGGCTCGGTGGATTCCATAGGTTAATTAATCTTCGTGATCGGAATTGTGCAAAATTACACAGTTGAACAATACATTAAGTCCATTAAAATATTATCTAAAATAGAGTATCTACTTAGCAAAACACTTGAAAAGCCACTAAACTGTATCGTTATAACATTCAAACTTACAATACTTATACAACAAACAAGAAATACCAGCTATGTAGTAAACACTGATTTAAATTTCTGTATTATTTTTCTATTCATTCACGAAGCCAAATTTTAAAAAAAAGTTGATGTTTTCATGTAAGTAAGGGCCTATTACAATGAGCATCATCGCAATTTACGTACTATAATGAACCAATAATATGTAATTCCTTTTAACATCTTTACTTTTTGGCAATATAGCGATCTATTATGAATTAAACCCAAAAAAATACTACAATTTGTGTAATATAACGGCGTAACTACAAATTGTTCCATATACTCCAAAAGGGGTAGAACAAAGCTCACCTGTTTTTTTATCATAGAAGGGCACAAATACGAATTGCACAATGATTGAACGGTCCACCTTCGAAAAGTATGGGCACGTTACTGATTGCGACCTTGTAGCAGTAAGAACGGGAGACCCGCGGTAAAAGTATGAGAGATACACAAATACATTTACCAAGTCATAATCGTCCTTTTTCTCTCTTTCTCAGAGCTAATTGGTAGATAATTCCATTTTGTGCCCTTAGCATTTAAAAACACACTTTACACAAATTTTTACTTGAGCCCTTATATTATTAAGGATGCGATATAAGAGCCCGGTGTCGCCCGCCAGAGCTAGTTCGATTTGAACAGCGAAACAAGCGATTTCGAAACGAAAAGAAAAGAAGTTATCTGTGAGCCTTTATTTTGAAGTATCACGTGTGAGTATTTTTAATAGTGTGTTTAATTAATTCTCGATTTTGAAGCCAAGAAGAAAAAAGTTGTCTGTGAGCCTTTATTGTGAAATATCAAATGTGAGTATTTTTAATAGTGTGTTTAATAAATTATAATGTTTTTTTTTTTCTTTTAATTTTAATTTCCTTAACCTTCAAGCAGTCGCGCGACGTTGAATCGATGCCTTCTATATACTTTTGGCCGTAAACAAAATATCGTGCGACCGCTTGAAGGTTATATTTTACAGAATACAATGCCTAGACGTAAAAGAGGAGGAGATCTTGCCAGTTCTGCAGCGAAACGGCGGCAACAAAAAGAATATCGAAGAAATGAAAGGATTATAACAATATGTTGTAATCAGAAAAATTAATAACATTTGCCAATTTTGCCACGCGAAAAAATTCAGTAAAGAAACACCAGGTCTCTATTGGATGAATGGAAAAATTCGATTACCACCACTGGAAGCACCTCCGCAGGAATTTCTACATTACATGACCGGAGAAACACTAGAATCAAAACACTTTCTTCAAAATATAAGATCATACAACTCCTGCTTTCAAATGACTTCTTTCGGTGTTATTTCGACTAACACTAATAGAAATGAATTTGAATAGTACATTGTTACCCTAGGGATGAAAGCAACCCCTCTGGCCACAAGTAAAATACTGCAATTAACAAAAAACATGAAAGTTGAATTATCAAAAGATGAAACAACAGCACATTTTGCTAAAATACTTTTACAAATAGGCGAAGGTACATATCCTACTGACGAAACGACCAAACGACCGGCCTCATTGAACTCGATAGTGATTTCTGTAACATAGCCACTACTGAAAACTCAGACTAAATACGTCCTAGACAGAGCGAAGAAAATTCTTTGACATGTATGAGCGAGAACGTAAGATACAATTTACTGGTGCAAAAAACAGACCACAGAATAATGATGTCAATTTTTTCTAGGTCTTATTAAAAATATTAATATCGAAATGGTTGTATAAAAGTAGATTGAAATATATCTTAAGTAACGTAGTACAAAATCTGTATAAACACCAATAAAACTATATGTATGGCATCCCTGACACAGTGACAATTTAAGTAGGATTTGCCATTACGTACCAGCAAATTCTAACGTCATTTGAATGTATATTTGTTTAAAAATAATATAAATAACTTTATGGTCTTAGAATCTAGGTTGTAATAGAGAAAATTAGCTGAATAAATATCTTAGATAATTTCGATATTTTTAAGGAACTGATAAAATACAATTATCCATAGTCTTAAAAAAACAAATATTCTAAAACGGTAGACATGTTTAAAAGATGTACAGAATAATCAAGCATGCGATTATTAGCATGCCTGTTTATTCCGTCCCTTTCTTTTGTAGAGCGTTATCTCTGTTGAATTCATTTTGACCAAAGCTGGCATTGGCTAGTTTTAATGCTGACTCCCTGTGAAACAGACAAAGTTACAGATTTTTGTCTTTGTCGCCGTGGCCAGTTTTTGGTATTTTCACGATGTCAAAATGCTTTGTCTGCTTAGACGAAGGATATTATAGACAAGCTATAGATAGTGCCATCCACGAAGACGCGCCCCACTCTTTTTTCTAATTACTTACAATGCAAGTGTGTTCGCTTCACCGAATTGCCTATTACGCACGCACACATCGATGAATAAACAAAATCACGACAGAGCGATACGATCAACTAGGAAGATGCTCTACTTAATATTATCAACCGACTTCAAAAAGGAGGAGGCTTTCAATTCGACTGTATGTTTTATTTTTGCTATGCTTTATTTCTTTCTCTACTGCGCTCCTGTACTCGATGCTTTCTTATATGCACCCAAGGAATTCCTCCCTATCGTGCACCACCTACTTTGACCTATTTTATAGAAAACACTAAAAATCATAAAATAAATTACATACGATATCCGCGTTAGACACCCACTGATGTGTTTGAAGTCGACCAATTATTTTTTGCGTTTTAGTTCCTGGGTATCTTTTGAAAGCGGTTTAATTTTTAAAATAACTAATATTTCACGTTGCCGTTCAGTGTGGGTATTGTATGTCATTATTAGTTAATACAGTGTAATATTACCATGTTAAGGGAGCAATTATAAACATTAATAGTATTTAGATATTTTTATATATATTTTTAGCATTTGACATGCTTAGCACTATACATTAAACACAAAGTGAAAAATATGAAATCCAGGTAAACTTAATTTTACAATTAAGATTTTACCTAATAATGACGCAAACCCTTTAAATATTTAGATATTTTTATATATATTTTTAGCATTTGACATGCTTAGCACTATACATTAAACACAAAGTGAAAAATATGAAAATACGGTCGGTATAATGTATGAAAATACTTCCGACAGATGGCGCAGGCGTCACCCAAAGACGTTAAGTATGATGTGTTATCGAAATTAGCAGTCAGGAGTAATTGTCAGGATGGCTGAATTGGTAAAGCATCTGGACGGTATCCAGAAGATGCAGGTTCAAATCCTGCTCCTGACTGTTATTTTCGATTTCATATTCTTCACTTTGTGTTTAATTAATAGTATACTAAAAAAACTATATGGTTGTCTGTAAAGTCGGTTTGAGGGCGATAATTTAATGTCATATATGTTTTCTGAGAGTTTCACAAAATGTAATACTGATAGAAATCGAATGGTACATTTTAATTTTCTAGACATTTTAATTTTTTTTATTAAGTAGAGCAACTTTCTTGCCAAGTCTGGATTCAAGCAACGTGAACTGTACTACCCATGTGCATCGAGCCGCTGATGGCTGATGGCTCGCGACTGACACTTGGCTCAATCGTCCCACACCCCGCGGCCCCCTCGCCAAATTTTGAGGGGCGCGTCTTCGTGAATGGCACTATCTATATCAGCATATGCAGTGTCGAGATAGCAATAGATAACCGGAATAATTTTAAAAGATAACTATGATTATAACTTTGTTGACAAAAAATGTACTACCTGTTTTTGCCGGATAAAAGAATGACAGGACAAAAGAAATTGCAGTTATGCTTATTATTTTGCTTAAAATGTATTAGAACATGTAATATTAGCGTATATAACGTGATTAATAAAGGTTTCCTTTACGTCAATACAAAAACAAGCTTACATACTGATGATGGGGACGCTTGGCCACACCACATTGTTTGGACCCAGTTCATTGGGTCCAAATACAACTGACGCGAAAAGGATAAATATACTTATACCTGTGTCTCTCTCACTCTTGGTCAAACCTATAATATGTGCATCTCGGACCAATAATACACTGGACGGAGTCTTAGCTTCAAATGCGTGTAAATTTTTTATGTGTGCGTTTGACGTTTTGTCATTTTGTGCGTAATCTAGTGTTGTGGAGAATGACGCCACGATGTCGATTATCGATAACCAGACTACCAGTACTATCTTTTATTGTACGTTTACTGCCTGGTTAAAGTTATATTAAATCAATAATTTTTTATTTTATTTCCATAGTGGTAAAGCTATATAATTATATCTCAGGTTCACGATATAGTAGCGGGATAAAATGTATACCTGTTTTAAGTCTAATAAAAAAGTTGAGAGGAGAGCAAGAGCTATCAAATAAAAAAAGTTGCATCAAAATCCGTTCAATAATTTTTGCGTGATGCGCGAACGAATAAACAGACCAAAAACTAAAAAAGATTGTTTTGTATTCAGACGCCTATATTGCCTACAGCTTTATAAAAGTATATACATATATAGTATAGGATCCTAGTGAAACGTGCCGTGTGAGGGCGGCTTTAGAATTGTCCCACCCCTTTCCACCCATGGCAGTCGTAAGAGCCGACTGAGGGAATGCCAAGGGGAGTGGGCAGCAGCACTCCTTCGAGTATTAACATCATCCATTGCGATCGCCAAACCACCTGCCAAGCGTGGCGATTACGACGCTATCCCCCATTCTTGGGGAGGTCTATGTCCAGCAGTGGACTTTTAAAAGGCTGATGGATGGATGGATGGATGGTGTAACGTGCTCTCTGTTAGATATAATATTTAGGATAAATTTAAATATACTTGGTACTGCATCAGATTTTACTTTCATTAAATTTAAAACCATAAATGAAACAAGATTGTTCAAAATGCTCAAAGCATAGGCGGGAATATTTATTTGGCTCCCAGTTTTCTCTTCTTATGGACTTGATCCACGCCTTTCTAACTTCAGGATATTTTGAACCCTATAAAAGAGAACATACTTTATGAAACCATAAGCAAATGTTTAGTTCAGTTGGTTGAACTATCGATAAAGTGTAAATGACTATTGTCTACAAAGGGCGCCTAAAACAATGGATATTATTTTAATAATTTTAACTAATAAACGTGTTTTTATATCAATGTATAATAATGTAATCATATTGATAACATCTAAATCTTCCAATATCTATCGATTTTTTATTGGGTTTCGTAGTTATATAAGGTGAAAATAGCTGATATAGACTTACGTGTGAAATTACAAATTTGGATTCTTTACACCTCCTGGCGTCGTTCTGGATGAACAAAAGACAGCCACACACGATATATTTTCACTAGCGTACAAGATATTTAGCAACTTCAATAGGACTTTCTAGTATTTCACTTTTATGATGCACCAAATCGCAATGTTTTTTTAGTATGATTACTTTACTCTATGGTTTTGACCTACTAGTCGGTCAGCGTGTGACACGAATTTGACATATAGTACGTCATTGCCAAAGTTATATAAGCTATCCTTTTTACTCCTATTGAGACTTCGAACAATAGACAGAAATAACAATACTGTGTTTGACACATGAATACAGAACGGCAACAGCTCTATGGCTCCGTCCAGTAGTATACTTAGTCTATGATGTGCATCCTTTTCTTCATCCTTAATGTCAAAATAGTAGCGAGTCTATATTATTCTTCGTCTAAATTTGTCTGTCACGATCACAGAACTGACAGAACAATACTACTTCATAATCGAACATTTTTATAAAAAATCGGGTTATAATTAAAATTTAATGTTAATTTGTGTTAATGAGTATTTTGAGAAAAAGACTACGTGATAATAGTGGTGGTAAAATAGTGTACTATGCTACAAAAAAAAAAATGATTGAATGCTATAAAGTGATATAAAATGGGTTTTTTACTCAACATTAATATTTGCTACTAAGATACACTCGCAAAACACGTTTTCTAGCCAACTTTCTATTACTGAGAATTGTTTCGGTGTTGCCTTATTGCGAATTTAATTTGCCCAGTTTTCACTTTACTAAAATTTATCTGTAATTTATGAGATGATGATAAATATTTACTATTTTAGGTTTCCCTCTAATCCAGATGCGAGATCGAAATGGGTTGTGACGTCATACGTCGCGCCAGCGAAGCCCTCCTACGCATACACCGCCCGGACCTCAAACCTCACTCCGCGCGGCCATTTATATACCGCGGGGTGCCCGCTGCAGCCCTCTTACTACGCATCGGACACCGACACTTAAGTTGAGTAGCCATACATCGTTCGGCTACTTCACCTCATCTTGTGCCTAGAACCCACACCTTGAAATTTTAGTGTATATATTATGTTAATTACTAGTGGTTCCTATAATATACGCTGTTAGTTATATTGTTTTGTTGTAGTTTTCTTCTCAATCTACACCCGCAAAGCGACCGCATGGTCATTACCTAGATGTGTTAGATTTCTACCACCAGCTAAGTAGGCTAGATGCGACAGGGTGTATGCTACGGGAAAACGAGGCAACCCACGAAATACCCAAAATATGTTCTACGACATTTTGTTTATGTTTCATTATACATAATAAGAAAATAGTAACGTTAGAAGCAAAATCATTGCCACTGAATATGTTCATGTAAGTATAGCATTTAAAGTCTTTCTAACTTCAAAAAATATAGCATCACGCCTGTATTCCCCGAAGGGGTAGGCATAGGTGTATTACACACCCACGACTCGCCAGCTATGTCTACCGGGCACACTTACAAACTTCGGGCTGTGTGGTGTAAATACTCTTTGCTATTGAACAATACTTTTTTCTAACGTATTATGTATGATTGTAAAAACGGAGATTGACAATGTCATTTAAACATGTAAAATTTTATTGGAATAAAGCCAAATAATATTGGTTTTGTCTTTTCTCGTATCAATTTATTCCAATAATAAAATAAACATGGAATCTATAACACGCTTATTACGTCCAGACAAACTTGCGGCAGATCCGGGATCACCCGCAGCTGATTTAACTTATGAATACTGGAAAACTACCTTGGCTAATTATATTGCGGAGAATACTACAGCAATTACTGATGATGTCAAACTTAAGGTATTGTTGAACTATATATCGCCTAGTATATTCGCACACGTAAGGGAAGTTACAGGTTATTTAACTGCTATAAAAACGTTAGATAGGATTTACCTAAAACCGAAGAATGAAGTCCATGCTCGATATATGCTTATGTCGACAAAACAAAAGCCTGGGGAAACTGTATCCGAATATATTCGCACATTACAACAATTAGCACATGATTGTAACTTCGACCCAGTTAATGCGGAGGAGCATAGGAAAGAATATATTAGAGATTCTCTCATAGCTGGACTGTATTCTCAAGATATTCGGCAACGGCTTTTAGAAAACCTCAATATAACATTAGAGGAAGCTATGAATCAAGCAATATCTCTAGAAATGGCAAAAGAAAATTCTAAAGATTTTAGCAGTAAGTCACCAGTGGAGTTGAGCTCCATTGATGGTCACGTGGAAAACCCATGTAATTTAGCTGTAACATCAACACGTAAACGATGTTTCTTCTGCGGTGGAAATATTCATCAGAGAATTAAATGCCCTGCTTTTCGTGCTACTTGTCAAAACTGTAACAAAAAGGGCCACTTTGCTAAAGTCTGTAGAAGTGGAGGCCCAACAATAAATATGTCTAATAATGCTATATCAGAATCAGATGATCAACAACTTGGGGCTATTTTAGCAGCATCACCTGCTAGTTTGAAGAAAGCCACCATATCTATTACCGTCAATAACTACAAAGCTGATGCCTTGATTGATAGTGGAAGCTCAACTAGCTTTATTGACAAGAATTTTGCTCATTTATTAAACTTAAAATGTTATCCTTGGAATGAAAATGTAACGCTAGCCTCTAAAAACAATATATCATCTGACTGGGATTTGCCATGTAACTTTACAAATTGATGATCATATTTATAAACAAAAACCTTTATATATAATGGATTCGCTCTGTGCGGATATCATTATTGGACATGACATCTTAAATTGCCACTCCTCTCTTGAACTTCAATTTGGCGGTCCGAAGAAACCTCTAAAAATATGTAATGTAATGGCAGCATCTGTACCTGAAGTGTCATTATTTAGTAATTTAAATAATAACATTAAACCTATTGCAATTAAATCAAGAAAATATAGCGAAGCCGATACTTTATTTATTCAAGAAGAAATTAACAAACTTTTAAGAGATAAGGTCATTGAGCCTAGTAATTCCCCTTGGCGAGCGCAAGTTCTGGTCACTGGAGGGTCAACGCATCGCAAACGTCTTGTTATAGACTACTCTCTCACTATAAACAAATATACCGAATTAGATGCCTATCCCCTACCTAACATCGAATCAATTGTATCAAAGGTAGCAAATCACAACGTATTTAGCCAAATCGATTTGCGTAGTGCCTACCATCAAGTGCCTATCCTTAAAAGTGAGAAAATTTATACTGCATTTGAAGCCTGTGGAAATTTGTACCAATTCACTCGCATACCGTTTGGTGTAACAAACGGAGTAGCTGCATTCCAAAGGACTCTACATTACATTATAACTCAAGAAAAACTGGCTGGTACATACGCGTATCTTGATGACGTCACTGTATGTGGAAAAACAAATGAAGAGCATGATAAAAACCTAGAACGATTTAAGAAAGCTGTTACCAAATATAACTTGACACTCAATGAAGATAAATGTGTATACAGACAAAACTCCATAAAGTTACTAGGTTACACAATAAGAAACAATTATATTCAACCAGATGAAGATCGTCTCAGTCCTTTAATGAGTCTGCCTATTCCAACAGACTCTCAATCTCTAAAGAGAGCCCTCGGTATGTTTGCACATTATGCGAAATGGATTAAGAACTTCTCTGAAAAGGTCCATCCTCTTACTACCGTTATTAAATTTCCATTAAGCGAACGTGAAGTTTACTCTTATAATGAATTACCAGATCCTCGACGCTCGAATAGAACCAGGCGAGCCCCAATTCGATTACAAGACTATGAGTTAGATTAAGTAGGTACCTAACTCCGAGGAGGGGTGAATGTGGTGTAAAAACTCTTTGATATTGAACAATACTTTTTTCTAACGTATTATGTATGATTGTAAAAACGGAGATTGACAATGTCATTTAAACATGTAAAATTTTATTGGAATAAAGCCAAATAATATTGATTTTGTCTTTTCTCGTATCAGGCTGCTACTGAGATTTTTTTTTTGTTTTGAAAAATCTCAATAGCACTGCCAGACCCGGGGATTGAACCCAAGACCTCATGATCAGCAGTCGCTTACACTACCACTGCACCACAGAGGCAGTTGTCATTTCATCTTTGTAAGTAAATATCAATTCAAGATTATGACTAGTCATAATCTAGAATTCAGAGAAACTGATTTGCTCTAAGTTCTTATTCAATTAGTTAAATCAGCACTGGAAGGAAGATAATTATTTTCTTATTTGACCCAGAAAAGAAAGAAAAGATAATTTAAATATATTCTTGTGTACTATTATTTTATTAAATATAACTTATTATTATTTACCAGATGAGATATCGAACAGAACGGCAATTTATGGAGCAGCAATACTTACCTTGCATCAAGGCTCAAAGTCTTGGTATTTCTCTACGTGATCGAATTCTTATTACGGAGATCCGTACGTAGAACGTGAATATCCGACATAGCCTGCCAGGTTTGCATGCTGAAGTGACAATGGGCAGGCCATATCGCTCGACGAGCGATCGTTGGGGGAAAAGGTTTTCGAGTTGCGACCACGTCAGCGCAGCGTAATATGGCCTCCCACCAGATGGACCAAATATATTGTCGAAGCTGCAGGGAGCCGTTGGATGCAGTCAGCACAAGCCCGCTAGTTCTGGTGCTCTCTTGGGGAGGCCAATGTCCAATAGTGGACGTTTAAAGACTGATGGTTAGATGAATAGAAGGGGTGGTAGATTTACTTTTAAATAATTATTTTGATGAACGCTTTGATTTTCAATTAAATATTTGTTACGAAGAGTTTCTTATTTACGATTAAGTTACAGACCTCATTCTAACTATCGTTTATTTTGCCCAAATATGGTTAAATATTTGTCAACCTGGCAACATTTAAAAAAAATATTGCTGTTTCTACTAACTAATCGACAAAATTTATCCAAATATTATTCAGAACTATACCAACGTAGAGTGGTTATTTCAAAGAGCAATTTTGTCCACTAAAAATAATATTGTTGACGATATCAATTTTAATATTCTAAAGAAAATACCTGGTGAAGAGAAAATATATAAATCGATCGACACGATGGTATCCATTGAAGCAAGTGTCAACTTCCCTACTGAATTTCTAATGCCATTACACTGCCTTCGTCTGAAAATTGGATCTCCAATCATACTACTCAGAAATCTCAACTCCCCAAAACTATGTAATAGAACGAGGATGATCGTAAAACAGCTATCGAATAATATCATTGAAGCTGAACTTATTTCTGGAAAGAACAAAGGACACACAGTATTTATACCTAGAATACCACTGATCTCTTCTGAATTGCCATTTCAATTTAAAAGATTGCAGTTTCCAATTAAATTAGCCTTTAGTTTTACAATTAACAAAGCGCAGGGGCAAACTTTAAAATATTGTGGCATCAACCTCAAAGAATCCTGCTTCTCTCAAGGTCAGCTATAATATATGTAGCTTGCTCAAGAGTAGGAAATTCGAAAAAATTATATATATGTATATACCCCGGACAATAAAATGAAAAATGTTGTTTATAAACAAGTAGTGTAAATAATGAGAAAATGGTTTCAATATTTTTTTTTACTTTTTATGTCATAGTTTATTTTTTTATTTCAACTACCACGTAATCTCATATCAACTCCAAAGCGAAGTCGGGTATCATAGCTAATTCTATATAAAAGTTATTTTATGTTGCTGCTCTGCTCTTGGCATGCACGCTAACTGCGCCGGGCGTAATTATTTTCTGTGATTTTTACAACGAACAATGACTTCGAAACGATCTTATATTATAGTAATCATTTCCGTAACTCTCTACCTAGTAGTTGCGTATGTTTGTAGTGATAAAATTCTTTAATTAGTTGCCAGAAACAATATTAGACATGTATTGCCAATACAAAAATTTGTAGTAGGTAGACAAGTAGATTATCATGTAGGTAAGTGTTTTTACTTACGACCCTTAAGGTAGTTTATTAAATTAATACACACTGTTATCTTTATTGATTTATTAATAATTTATTTGAGTGCACAGATAGCGGAATGGGTTAGATACCAACTTTTGCCCGAGTGTCCTGGGTTTGATGGCCATACAGGATAACTTTTTGTGTGATCCACAAATGATTGATCCGAGTATGGGTGTCTCCCGCCATGCGAGGACTGTTTCTGAGTGCATGACGTTTTAATATATTATATATTTATACATATTATAGGTATATCTCAGCAAGTGTGAGCTCTCTATTCTTGCCGCCAAACCAAACACCGGCGTGGTCAACATTACGATGTCTAAAGAGATTTAAATCCTGGGGCTGACAATAGATAACGGTTTGATTTCCAATGGAAATCCAAACACCAGCGAAGTAAGTTCCCGACAATTTTTCTGACGGTACAAACCCAGGGCGTTAAGCCAAGCTCATTTTAAAGGGAGCCCATCGTGTATCTGTGACCCTGATGCAAATGAAGATCAATAACCTCACACAATATAGGTAATAACTTTTTTGTATAGGTATATAGATATAGCTTTATTTGTGTTTAGAGATAAATTGTATAGTGTGTTTCCTTATTTCTTGGGTATAGCCTCGTTTTATGTGGGTATACATGCAGCTTTATTCTACTGTACTTTTCATTAAAGTCGAAGATGTGCTCCGTTGCGATGTATCAGAAGGCGACTGAATAACAACTGTTGGTACATGCTGTGCTCGCTGTTCAGGAGTTACTGGTCGACTTTGCAGCTGTTCTCGTTCACTGCTCGGCACGTGCTCAAGCTCCTCAGCTTCCATTGGTACGTCAGGACTGCCTAGGACCCTTCGCTTCTTCCACGCGACGTACCCAAGTACGGATAGAACAACTATTATAACAATAGTTGCGAAAGTTATCCCAATTAATGAAGCATTTGACATTGTGTAGAAACCTAGAGTGAGAGGATAGAAAACGCTTAGATTAATAAGACGAAACTAGATAGCACAATGTGTACTTCGAAAGAGAGAATAGTTTTCTGCAGTAGAAATCTTTTACATCTGGTGAGGGATTTGTTCTTAAAAATATTATAGTTTACAAAATGTACTTTCAGAAAATAAATTGTAGATAGGGGTACATTGTTATGAGACACGGTCAGCAAATAATTGGTCTTAGCAGGCGTACATCACTCGCTCAAGGCCCCGAATGTCTACCGCTTTGCGTACCGCCCACGGTACAACCGACAGAAGGCTGTCGCACGCGCGCCTAAGAGCTCGCGCTTGTAGTATTGAAAATAAAGTTATTTACGCGATAAAATACCCTAAGTATTTCGACACTAAAATTTAATAACCGAAAATTCAGAGCTAAAACTAAACGTATAATATGATCAACAAAAAAAAACAATTTATAAAAAAATAATCCGACTTGAAAATAACATTTATAATGATATAAAAAGTAATCAAATAGAATCCACTAGAAAAATATTTTTTTAAGTTTTATAAACGAAGCTTTGTTGCTGTCGGTGGAGTCAGGAGTCTCCGAAACCGGCAGCGGAAACCGAAGAGTGTATGAAGAGAATTATGAATGTTGAGGAAGCGAGAGATGTTTGCAAGAATAGAGCCTTTTGTCATTCTGTTCTCTCTGCCTACCCCGCAAGAGAGATAGCGTGATGATAAAAGTAAGTAACTCAACTGTATTTCTGTGTGCATAAGGTACATTTCTTCTCCCTAAGAACAAGTGGTATTATTATTAAGATTTTGTAGGTTATTATAGAGAGATTTTGGACAAGTTTTAATGGAAGTGATGTTTCTGTCCGTAGGACTAGTATCTAATCTGTGGTCTTAGTGAGCAGACGCACTGTAATCAGATTTAGGTTTAGTGGCCTTTCTAGTCCTCTCAAGCATGAGCATAATCCATATTTTAGTAAATAACCACAATATTAATTGCTTCAGTGGACTAGCGGTAGTGCGTTATATGACTGCGGGTAGCACCTAAAGAATATGGGGTTTTTCCGTCAAATGGTTCTAAGGAGCAGCTCGAACTTGTACTTCACCCCCGTGCCGTTGAAAGAACATAATATCGACTGAGTATGCCGTCCCATAGTCCCATGATGGGACTCCCATCGAACTATGAGAGTGAGGTAACAGAGAGTGCACTTCCCTTTGCGCACATACTTGTGCTCTATATCTCCGGATATATAAGTTGGGTGGTATTCGTTGACACTGGCCGTCATGACCGAGAACGTTGTTATTCTTACACTTTTTTACTTATATTTAATGGGTGGTAAACAAGCATACATTTGTCCGTGTGGTGACGGACTAAGGATACAAGTGTGACCCCATTCTTTCCCACGGGTGTCGTATGAGGCGAATAAGGGAAGTAAGCAATTATCATCCATTTATTGACTGGTGGTAGGGCTGGGTACCAAGTGGGAGTACTCACTTGGTATCGGCCCCGACCGGGTTGGTACCACCATCTCCCGTGTGACCGGCCATGATGATCGTTGCGTTTTGACTGTAGCAGCAGATAGCCGTTTATTCTTTAATTTCATATCGGTGAAATGAAATGGTGAGCAGCGGCTTTACAATACTCTCGGTATAATCGAGTCCATGAGCGACGGTTACCATTTACCATCAGATGGGCCGTGGCTCGTCTGCCACTACATGCAATAAAAAAAACAACATGATGGTAAGCGGTTACTGTAGCCTATAGACGCTAGCAACACTTCAGCAAAGGCATCACTCGCGCGTCGCCATCTCCAAGGAAACAGATAGGAGGTGGATAGGAAGGATATTAAGGAGAATATAGGGAGGGGGTTTGGACCTCCAGCGCTCTCACTCACCATACGAAACACCGATAGAAGTAACTACCTTTATTACACGCTGATCTTTTGTGAGAGCGTGGTACTTCCCCGATCGAGCCGGCCCATTCATGCTGGGATAAGCAAGGCTATATTACTAGACATATTAAAAATACTTTGGAAAATCCAAAAATGCACTCCTCAAAATCTTCATTTTTCACAATAAAATTGATTATTTGATAATAATGTATTGGTTTTACTAAGTAGTTTTCAATAAATCACATAGATAGCGCTAATTTCAAAAAATACTTCTAAAATATTTCGGTCGTTATCGTGTTAACATACATTATCCGAACATACCTACAACACACGGACGTCCAAGACAGAACTTTTTAAACAGTTTTAATAGTTTAAATAACAAAAATGGCATCAGAAATATCATGAGTGTTAAAAATAGTGTTTGTTCTTTATATGTGTGTGTATATATTATTTTACAAGTGCAATTATGATAAATAGAGACATAAGTTTGAAAAATCAGTTGTTCTGTGTGAAGCGAGAGTAATACCCACCTCAACGCTTCGCTTACGAGGCGTGCAATATTTTAAACAACATCTTTTGATTCAATAACAACATGATATGGATGTAGCTAAAACTAGGCACTTGTAGACAATCTAATAAAATCTCAAACCTTGTACTTCTAGTTTAATGACGTCAATGTATTCCTTCCCATTGCCAAGACCGGCTCCGCAGGTCCATGTGCCCATATCCTCGTATTTTACTTTATGGATTGTCACAGCACAGTCTCCGCGATCTAAACTCTTATTTACAGGGAAATAGTATCTCTTCAGTAAAGGTCTGAAATAAAAGGTAGAATTTAGGAAGATTCCCACGTAAAGACAAAATATGTGATGTGGAGATTGGGTATGGCCGTTAGTCAGTGCGATAGCTGTGGCTTAGAGCACTTCCACAGATTGGAAGGGACGCAGGTTCGAATCCCGCTCGCACTAAAATTCTCTTTTTCCACATTCACAAATAATTTATACTTTAAAGATACCTACCCTATTTTATCCACATTACATAATCTATTATATATAATTCCAGTGTCACGATGTTTGTCCGGGATGAACTCCGAAACTACTGAACCGATTTAAACTTTTATTTTTTTTATATGTGTATTTTGTTCCAACTTAAGAGATATGATACTTTATATATCAATTTATAATTGCAATATTTAATCATGAAAAAATATATGGCGGTACGAAGTTCGCCGGGTCAGCTAGTATACAATAAAATTGTAACAGCTATGTTTGTAGATATATGCATATCAAAGATACACCTATTGGAAATACACTGTATCAGGGCTATATTTAGGAGTCTTTAATTACAAAATATTTTTGGAACAAGCGCATCGGATGATAATTACTGAACTGGTTTTGATAAAACTTTTTTGTTTGATAGTTCTTTATTAGTTATACTTACCTTTATTTTAATGCGCTCTTTGGTGAATTCTTTAAAACGCACGGGAATCATAAGGTAATCTTTTATTTTTCTTTTAAAAATTACCCCTTTGCGCTAATGAAAAATCGACACCTACCTAACTAACTAACTTATCATCACGCCATTTCCCTTGCGGGGTAGGCAGAGAGGACAGAGTGCCAAGAGGCTCTATTCTTGCATACATCTCTCGCTTCCTCAACATTCATAACTCTCTTCATACACGCTCGCCGGTTTCGGAGACTCCTGACTCCACCTTCCTTCAATACATGACCAATTTGGTCTAGGTAGGTAAGTCTCGGTCTCCCCCTGTACCTACATCCTTCCACTTTCGCATTGTATATCTTCTTAGCCAGTCGCTCGTCCGGCATTCTTTCCACATGTCCGAACCATCGGAGCATTCCCTTTCGCATCTTTACACCAATAATCTCTTTCATAACCACTCGCTCTCTTACGTCATTGTTACGAATGCGGTCAGTCAGCCTCACTCCACAGATTCTCCGCAGAGATCGCATTTCGACCGTAATGATTTTACTCTCATGCTCCTTTTTACATACCCAACTCTCGCTTCCATAATTATAATAACGTTGGGACAAGCACTGCGTTGTGTATTGCGACACGTGCCTTCTGGCTGAGGTGGTGGCTGCCGAGAAGTTGTCCCAATGCTTCGTTCACTCTATTTCGCATTCAATCTTCTTTCTACATCAGTGGTTCCATCCCGACTGAATCCACATCCAAGATATACAAATTCATCCACTTGTTCTAGCACACCATTTCCTATTGCTACTCTAACATCTGTTCTGGCTTCTTCTCTTTCAAAAACCATTACTTTGGTTTTGCTCACATTCACACGTAGGCCCCTACCTACTATAACAAAATTGTGTTTACCTAACTGGTCGATGTCTGTACCTACCTACTGGGCATAGCCAAGTTGCATTCTATGATCGCTAAAAGAAACTATTTAAATGTATGGGAATTTGACATCTTTGACCATAGATAACGAACCTACCTATATTTATCTAAGTCTTTAACAATATCTATAACGCTAAGTCACGTGACTTAACGTTAGAGAGGTCAAATTTCCATACATTTTAAGAGTTTTCTATTAGCGTTAGCGATCATAGAATGCAACTTGGCTAGACCCATTATAGATATATGTATAAAAACGAGAAAACGTAATATTAATATTCACGGACATTTGACACAACGTCCTCTGGTCCCAAACTAAGCTTAACGCTTGTGCTATGGGTACCAGATTACGGATATAATAGAATACATATATGTATTGCTTTTTTTGTAAATACATATAATAGATAGAAAACTGGCAGGGGCAGGTATGGATCTACATCTGTTGGCGCAAGTGACGAGCCTAATCTAAATAAAGCTGTCGGCAAACTTTAAAGATAGGTATATAATTATGTCCATTAATTTAAATTAACTTGTATGTAGCCTTAAGGCATAGCGCGATGAATAAACAATAGCGGCTTAACAGTAGGGACTACTCTTAGTACAGTTGAGTCCATGAGAGATAGTTTTTTTTTTTTATTACATGTAGTGGCAGATGAGCCACGGTCCATCTGATGGTAAATGGTAATCGTCGCCCATGGACTCGACTATACCGAGAGTATTGTCAAGGCGCTGCTCACCAATTCATTTCACAGATGAAATGAAATATAAACGGCTATCTCCTGCTACAGCCAAAACCCAACGAAGTGCTTCATGGCCGGTCACACGGGAGATGGTGGTACCAACCCGCTCGGGCCGGATACCAAGTGAGTACTCCCACTTGGTACAACCAGTCATGCAATGGATGATAATTGCTTACTTCCCTTAGTCGCATCATACGACACCCGTGGGAAAGAATGGGGTGGTGACACTTGTATTCTTAATCCGTCACCACATGGACAAAACGGTTACCACATACCATCAGGTAAACCAGCATAGCTCGTCTGCCTACATAAGCAATAAAAAAAAACAAGTGGGATAAAGAGCCCTGCCACGCCATGACATCTGCATCACTATTCGGGGGTAATGCCATTATCACCATGCTTGGCAGGCTACCACCTCCTATGACGTTAACGAGAAAAAATGGACTGAAATAATTCTTACCGCACACGTCTATGTGTGCAAACAATAACTTACTTTGAGGGCATGACACTCGAATCGATGCTAAACGGTAAACCAATCGGTGGTTCGAACCAACAGTAGCTTAGTGGTACTAATCCCTTGGTCGTAGTACAATATAAAGTCCTGGGTTTCCCATGCAAAGCCGTGATGTTCTTCTCTACAGCAGCGATTTCATTCACAATTCTAAGTTCGATAGTCTTCATCGTCTCCACACCGACTGCCTGACCGATATGACATCGCCACTGTCCCGTGTAGTTAATTGTTGCTTTTATTTTAATGAAACAGCTGCCAATGTTGGTAGTTAAACCTTTAAATCTAAAATACATTAGTAACTATGAGCTTATTAGGAAAACAATTTAACTTCATATGCACTTTACAAAAATCATTACACACTAAAAAAACTTAGCTGCTCCTAAATGTCTCATTTAAGAGATAAGTATTTTTTTCTTCATATGTTTTAGATGAATATTCACGGACATTTTCACACAACGTCCTCTGGTCCCAAACTAAGCTTAATGCTTGTGCTATGGGTACCAGATTACGGATTTAATACATCTACTACTTGTTTTTTGTAAATACATACATATGATACATAGAAAACACCCAGAAGCATATGCATTTTTTAAGGCGGGAAAAAATGTTCCTAACCACACACCCCGTCGTTCGGGGCAACGAACGGGGTAGTGTGGGGCCCTCACCCACTAAAGAAACCCGCCGTGTGCCGTCTCTCCGCCTTTGTTGGTGGGCCACCGGAACTATATTACATTCCTTCAGTGGTCCGTCGGCAGCTTACCCTTTCGAGTACCCTCAACTGAGCGATGCATCCGCACACGGAGCGTCGCACCTTCGCAGGAGGCCTTGCGGGTAGCGGACGATCCCCGGTCCATCCACCCGCAGCCTCAGCTAGGGCGGCATTAGGCGCAAATACGAGAGCCGCAGTCGCTGGTGGCGGTTCGGGTCAGCGGAAGGATCAGCCTCCCTGACCCTCTCCCGCCGCTTTTTTCCGCGAGATGGCCTCCTCGCAGAAGGCAGCGACCGCGGCCCAATTCCTGCCCCTGGCGAGCATCGCTCTAACGACGCTCGACAGGGAAAGGTCCCCCCTATTGCCGCGACGAGTTCGTGGCACTGCTCGGCCCAAGCCTGGCACGACTTGAGCGTGTGCTGCGCCGTGTCCTCGTCGCAGCCGCAATGGTGACAGCCCGCCGGAGTCGCTTCCCTCTTTGCAACTATGTGCAGATATTTGCCGAAGCAACCGTGCCCCGACAGCACCTGCACCAGCCGGAAGGTAAGGACTCCGTGCCGTCGCCCCGCCCACTCTTCCAGCACCGGCTGGAGCGCCCCTACGTTCCGAAGCGACCGGCCCGGGATGCCTCCAGCCGCGCCCTCCAGCTGGCCATGGCAGCTCGGCGGGCGTCGCTCTGCCATCTGGCCACCACGCTGGGTGTGGGACGACCCCTCCCGCTCTTGCGACACCCGCCGATACACCTCGGCGAGCACCTCCGCCTCTAAGTCCCACGAAGGGGTTCCGGCCAACGCGCAGGGTGGTTTAAGTTATACCTACTTATTTAATTCTAATGGCTCATTTTCATTGATCGTTAGTTCAGTCGCTATAAAGCAGGCGAGGAGTCCCCGAATACGGGCTATCGACTAATGAAAGTAGGCTATCTATATCTTGGTCGATATAGGGCATGCGGGTATTCCCCGCACGCGGCCTAACAACCAATGAAATTTGTCGGTTGGTGTATTAAGTAAGCTTGGCGCGGTGACTCAGGGACTCACTTTACGAATCAGGGGGGTTTCAGGGGGTTTTCAACATTAATTGTTGTTCCATAGCAGGTACCTACGTCTGCTCAGTACCACTCTTTCAAAACAAATGTGCGGTGAAGAATATCCAGCAATCCGCAAGCGGGCCCTATCGACTAATGAAAACGGCTATCGCATGCTGGCCATATGGCATGCTTAAACAGAAATCTCCCGTACCCCGCATGTGGCCAAAGAAAAGGATTGCAACATGCGGTCCCTATGGCATGCGTGAACAGAAATCTCCCGTATCCCGAATGCGAGCTCTAACGACCAATGAAAATGAGCCTTAAGTTAGGACACCTACTCTTTTTGTAGGTTTACTTCGAAAACTGAGCAGCAATTTATAAATTAAATATGTATACATATATTGTATGATTTAAACCATCTACTTTGCTTAATCTGAACTAAAATCTCAATGTATTAACTTTAATTTAGTAGTAAACCTTTACTTACGAATATCGTTCTCCACTAGAATGCAAAAATCCACAGTACGCTATAGGTAAATCAGTTTTACATTCCATAGACACATTCTCATTTTTAAGAGCTAGAATGACTTCCACTCCATTTTCATTAAACGTTCTAAAAGCTAAACAGTTTTTTTTAATAACACCACTAGGTATCCGAATTGAGAAGAATGAATTATGATATACCGTATTCCTTACCGTGAGTTTCGAGAGAACTTAGGTTCACGGTCATTAAAGTTAAAAACATGTAAACCAAATTATATTTATGCATTTTAAACTAAAGATTACTCAAAGATTTCGATATAAGATGTATGCTTCTTATAAAAATACTGAATAACGTTTGTACCGTGAATTTATTAGGTCGAATGAGTTAGTACCTATCTACCCTCATAAAACTACTGAGATAAATTTTATAATGTCAAAAGGTCGATAGTACTCCTATATGATAAGAAGTTATTTTTTATTAATCAACTTTTTGATAGATATGCTGAGGCTATTTTAGGTAGGTATACAAAAAATTACATATTTATAAATATAAATCACATATACCATCTTTTTTTTACGCTGGGCAGATGGAGGCAGAGGACCACTGAAGTAATGTAACATGGTTCCAATGGCCCGTCAATACAGGCGGAGAGACGACACACGGCAGGTTTATTTAGTGGGTGAGGGCCCCACAGTACCCTGTTCGTTGCCCCGGACGGGGTGTGCGGTTAAGTACATTGTTCACCGCCTTAAAAAAAAGGTATAGGCAGAGGAGTTATACCGGATTCAGGACTCCCTGTGGAACTAGTCTACTCACTAAAAACACGCGTTGTTCCGTAGCCTATATTTAGTCCGAGGAGAGGTATACACTGCGGATTTCCTCCACACCTGCCAGGACTGTGCCTCCATTCCTGGTGGCACCGGATGAGATACTTAATTGAGTTCAAAAAGAGTTTAGTTGCTGTGGACCTTGGAAAAAACTAAACATCAGATTAGCATTGGTTTTCAGTCCTTATCAGATCCATTACATTTTTCTATGTATCTAAGTGTCTGTATACGTGTGGGTGTGAGCGTGTGTTCTTATATGTATTAGTTTCTCTTATATGTAAATAAAAGATCATAATAAATGTAATAATTACATTTAATGTGTTTTTGTCACTTATATATCTTAAAGTACAAATTATAAATTTGTGAATAAGGAAAAAGAGTATTTTAGTAGGTACGAGCTGGAACCGAGCCTTTTTTTTTTTGTTAAGGCGGGAAAAAATGTTCCTAACCGCACACCCCGTCGTTCGGGGCAACGAACAGGGTAGTGTGGGGCCCTCACCCACTAAAGAAACCCGCCGTGTGCCGTCTCTCCGCCTTTGTTGGCGGGCCACTGGAACTATGTTACATTCCTTAGGTGGTCCGCCGGCGGCTTACCCTTTCGGGTACCCTCTACTGAGCGACGCATCCGCACATGGAGCGTCGCACCTTTGCGGGTGGCGGACGTTCCCCGGTCCATCCGCCCGCAGCCTCAGCTAGGGCGGCATTAGGCGCAAGTATCTGCGCCTGCGCCGCCCCGGTCGCTGGCGGCGGTTTGGGTCAGCGGAAGAATCCTCCTCCCTAGCCCTCTCCGCCGCTTCCTTCCGCGAGATATCCTCCTCGCAGAAGGCAGCGACCGCGGCCCAATTCCTGTCACTGCCAAGCATCGCTCTGACGACGCTCGGCAGCGAGAGGTCCCCCCCTATTTCCGCGACGAGTTCACGGCGCTGCTCGGCCCAAGCCGGGCACGACTCGAGCGTGTGCCGCGCCGTGTCCTCGTCACAGCCGCAGTGGTGACAGCCCGGAGTCGCTTCCCTCCTTGCGACTATGTGCAGATATCTGCCGAAGCAACCATGCCCCGACAGCATCTGCACGAGTCGGAAGGTAAGGACTCCATGCCGTCGCCCCACCCACTCCTCCAGCACTGGTTGGAGCGCCCCTACAGTCCAAAGACCGGCCCGGGGCGCCTCCAACCGTACCCTCCATCTGGCCATGGCAGCTCGCGCGGGCGTCGCCCTGCCACCTGGCCACCTCTCTGGGTAGGGGGCGTCCGCCCCCCTCCCGCTCTTGTGACGCCCGCCGATACACTTCAGCGAGCACCTCCGCCTCCAAGTCCCACGGGGGGATTCCGGCCAACGCGCAGGCCGCCTCCGTCGACACCGTGCGGTATCCACGTATGACCCTGGACGCAACGACTCTCTGTGGTCTCCACAGAAGAGCCCTGTTCAGTGCGTCCAGGGACCCCGCCCACACGGGTGCGCCGTACAGCGCCATCGACCGGACCACCCCCGCGTAAAGCCGTCAGCACGCATTGTTGGGTCCGCCCATATTCGGCATGAGCCGTGCAAGGGCGGACGCTGCGCCGACTAGCCTCGGGGACAGTTGGCGGAAGTGCTCGCGAAAGCGCCACCGCCCGTCCAGCACCAGGCCCAGATACTTAATCTGGGCCTGCACCCTAATCTGGACCCCATCCACTGTGATTGAGGCGCCAGCAGGTGGCCGACGTCGGGGCCCATGGAAAAGTAGGGCCTCCGACTTGTCCAGGGCCACCCTAAGCCCCAGCGCCCCCCGATCCTCCTGACCACCTCCGAGGTCCCTAAGGTGGCCAGTAACGCCGCTTCCTCGAAGTTTCCACCCCGGGCCACGACCAGCGTGTCATCCGCATAGCAGATGACCGCCAGCCCGGGGGGGAGCCGACAGCGCAACACCCAGTCGTAACCGATGTCCCACAGGAGCCCTGGGGCCCCAGGACTGTCCCTGTGGGACACCGCACGACATGGGTCTCCTCACAACGTCCCCTATGCGGCTCTCATAGACGACGCTGCGGCCCTCTAGATAGTCCGCCACCAGCCGCCTCAGGTATACAGGCACCCCGTGATACCGGAGCGCCTCCCTGATGCAGCTGAATGGCAGACTATTAAATGTGTTGGCGATGTCAAGCGACACCGCCTACAGCATTTCCCCGCCGTTGACGACCGCCGCGGCCACGGCCCTCAGACGCATGATCGCGCTGACTGTCGAACGACCAGCTCGAAAACCGAACTGGGCGTCCGACAAGTCGGGCCCGACGTCGCGCAGGTGCTGGACAATGCGGGCAGCGAGGATTCTCTCCAGCATCTTACCCGCCTCATCCAGCAGCACGATGGGCCTGAAGGCCCCGACCGAATCCGGCGTTCGTCCCGGCTTCGGCAGGAGTACCAGCCTCCCCTCCTTCCAGCAGTCAGGGAACCGTCCGGTTACTAGGCACGCGTCGAACAGTCCCCTGAGGTGAGGCTCCAGGTGGTCCAGAGCCAGGGCCAGAGCCCGGGCAGGTATCCCGTCCGGGCCGGGGGCGTTGTTCTTGGAACGAATTCGCGCAACAGCCGCCCCCATTTCCGACGCAGTGACGGGTGGTACACTGAAGTCAGCCTCCCGGTCGCTATCTGGCGGTGCCATGACCGGGGGCGCGTGGTCCACCCGTCGTGGGAATAAGCCCTCGACCACCTCGGTGAGGAGGCCGGGCTGAAGGGTCTCTGTGAGGGGAGGGCCCTGGGTGCGGAGCTTGTTCAGCGCCGCACGGTACGGGCGACCCCAAGGGTCACGATTGAGACCGTCCAGCATCTCCTGCCTTTTCTCAGTTTTGGCGCGGCAGATGGCCAGCTTGAACTCGGCCCGCGAATTGCGGTATGCCTCGTACAGCCGGTCCTAGCGGGAACCGAGCCTGCGATGCCCTATCCGGGGAAGTGCTCTAATCCACTTAATCGCTACCGTACTATTTGTTAGAAATACGCAATCTCCTTACCACATTTGTCTTTACGATCAACACCATCTATCGGAAGCATTTACATGCATTAAACGAATATAGTAAGTTTAATTTTGCAATTTAAATTCATACTATTTGTGTTATGTTATCTGTTTAAAAAGTGGCCGAGCATCTCAAATGCTAAAAAATATAGATAAAAAATGTTTAAAAAATCGCGCCATCAATAGAACTCAAACAGTTAAATTAGATATATGAAAGTAAACCTATAATTTCTATGCTCCGCTACTTTTTAAAGTATAAATTATTTGTGAATAAGGAAAAAGATATTTCTAGTAGGAGCGGGAATCGAACCTGCGTCTTTTCCAATCCGGGGAAGATGATGATGATGAGATGCATGTAAATGCATCATAATGTGTCACCTCGTAAAGTAAAAATGTTCTGTGGGTGTCACTCCGTAGTTCAGGTACGTTCGACTGGCGCATCTTTTAGGCAGGCGTATGGCAGTAGGTTGCCGTGATAGAGGTTTGTCTATATAAAAGTTATTTTATGTTGCTGCTCGGCTCTTGGCATGCACGCTAACTGCTAACTGCGCCGGGCGTAATTATTTTCTGTGATTTTTACAACGAACAACGACTTCGAAACGATCTTATATTATAGTAATCATTTCCGTAACTCTCTAACCTAGTAGTTGCGTATGTTTGTAGTAATAAAATTCTTTAATTAGTTGCCAGAAACAATATTAGACATGTATTGCCAATACAAAAATTTGTAGTAGGTAGACAAGTAGATTATCATGTAGGTAAGTGTTTTTACTTACGACACTTATTAAGGTAGTTTATTAAATTAATACACACTGTTATCTTTATTGATTTATTAATAATTTATTTGAGTGCACAGATAGCGGAATGGGTTAGATACCAACTTTTCCCCAAGTGTCCTGGGTTCGATGGCCATACAGGATAACTTTTTGTGTGATCCACAAATGATTGATCCGAGTATGGGTGTCTCCCACCATGCAAGGACTGTTCCTGCGTGCATGATATTTTAATATATTATATATTTATACACTGAGATATATTATAGGTATATCTCAGCAAGTGTGAGCTCTCTGTTCTTACCGCCACACCGTTTTTTTGGGATGGTGCTAACCGACAATCTTAGGTAGGATAGGTACACCACAGAAGGAATGTAACATAGTTCCAGTGGCCCGCCAATAAAGGCGGAGAGACGGCACACGGCGGGTTTCTTTAGTGGGTGCAGGCCCCACACTACCCTGTTCGTTGCCCCGAACGATGGGGTGTGCGGTTAGGAACATTTGTTCCCACCTTAACAAAAAAAAAGGTAGGGTAGGTGCACCACACCGGCGTCGTGAACATTACGATGTCTAAAGAGATTAAAATCCTGGGGCTGATAATAGATAACGGTTTGATTTCCAATGAAAATCCAAACTCCAGCGAAGTAGCCCAACAATTTTTCTGACGGTACAGATCCAAGGCGTTAAGCCAAGCTCATTTTAAAGGGAGCCCATCGTGTATCTGTGACCCTGATGCAAATGAAGATCAATAACCTCACACAATATAGGTAATAACTTTTTTGTATAGGTATATAGATATAGCTTTATTTGTGTTTAGAGATAAATTGTATAGTGTGTTTCCTTATTTCTGGGGTATAGCCTCGTTTTATGTGGGTATACATGCAGCTTTATTCTTCTGTACTTTTCATTAAAGTCGAAGATGTGCTCCGTTGCGATGTATCAGAAGGCGACTGAATAACAACTGTTGGTACATGCTGTGCTCGCTGTTCAGGAGTTACTGGTCGACTTTGCAGCTGATCTCGTTCACTGCTCGGCATGTGCTCAAGCTCCTCAATTTCCTTCTTCGACATGACGTACCCAAGAACGCATAGAACAACTATTATAAAAATAGTTGCGAAAGATATCCCAAATGAAGCATTTGTCATTGGGTAGAAAGCTAGAGTGAGAGGATAGAAAACGCTTAGATTAATAAGACGAAACTAGATAGCACAATGTGTACTTTGAAAGAGAGAATAGTTTTCTGCAGTAGAAATCTTTTACATCTGGTGAGGAATTTGTTCTTAAAAATATTATAGTTATACAAAAAGTACTCTCAGTAAATAAAGTGTACCTAGATAGGTACATTGTTATGGGACACAGTCAGCAAATAATTGGTCTTAGTGGGCAGACGCACTGTAAGCAGATTTAAGTAGTGGCCTTTCTAGTCCTCTCAAGCATAAACATAATCCATATTTCAGTAAATAACCACAATATTAATTGCTTCAGTGGACAAGCGGTAGTGTATATTACTGCGGGTAGCACCTAAAAAATATGGGGTTTTTCCGTCAAATAGTTCTTAGGAGCAGCTCGAAGTTGTACTTCACCCCCGTTCCGCAGAAAGAACATAAAGCCGTTGACTTTCGCGCGCGTAATCTCTGTTCGGTCGTCTGAGTATGCCGTCCCATAGTCCCATGATGGGATGGGACTCCCATCGAACTATGAGAGTGAGGCAACAGACAGTGCACTTCCCTTTGGGCACATACTCGTGTTCTATATTTCCGGATATATAAGTTGGTTGGTATTCGTTGACACTAGCCATTGTTATTCTTAAATTTTTTTTACTTATACTTAATGGGTGGTAAACAAGCATACATTTGTCCGTGTGGTGACGGACTAAGAATACAAGTGTGACCCCATTCTTTCCCACGGGTGTCGTATGAGGCGACTAAGGGAAGTAAGCAATTATCATCCATTGCATGACTGGTGGTAGGGCTGGGTACCAAGTGGGAGTACTCACTTGGTATTAGGCCCGAGCGGGTTGGTGCTACCATCTCCCGTGTGACCGGCCATGATGATCGTTGGCAGGAGATAGCCATTTATTCTTTCATTTCATATCAGTGAAATGAAATGGTGAGGAGCGGCTTGACAATATTCTCGGTATAGTTGAGTCCATGGGCGACGGTTACCATTTACCATCAGATGGGCCGTGGCTCGTTTGCCACTACATGCAATAAAAAAAAACATGATGGTAAGCGGTTACTGTAGCCTATAGACGCTGGCATCACTTAACACCAAAGGCATCACTCGCGCGTCGCCATCTCCAAGAAAACGAATAGGAGGTGGATAGGAAGGATAATAAGGGGAGTATAGGGAGGGGGTTTGGGCCTCCAGCGCTCTCACTCACCATACGAAACAACGATAGAAGTAACTACCTTTATTACACGCTGATCTTTTGTAACAGCGTGGTACTTCCCCGATCGAGCCGGCCCATTCATGCTGGGATAAGCAAGGCTATATTACTAGACATATTAAAAATATTTTAAAAAATATCTTTCGATTCGATAACAACATTATATGGATGTAGCTAAAACTAGGCACTTGTAGACAATCTAATAAAATCTCAAACCTTGTACTTCTAGTTTAATGACATCAATGTATTCCTTCCCATCGCCAAGACCGGCTCCGCAGGTCCATGTGCCCATATCCTCGAATTTTACGTCATTGATTGTCACACCACAGTATCCGCGATCTAAATTCTTATTTACTGGGAAATAGTAACTCTTCAGTAAAGGCCTGAAATAAATGGTAGAATTCAGGAAGATACCCTCGTAAAGACAAAATAATATGTGATGTGGAAATTTGGTAAGGCCGTTGGTCAGTGCGATAGCTTAGTGACTTAGAGCACTTCCCCGGATTGGAAGGGACGCAGGTTCGAATCCCGCTCCCACTGAAATTCTCTTTTTCCACATTCACAAATAATTTATACTTTAAAGATACCCTATTTTATCCATATTACATAATCTATAAAATAAAATTTTCGTGTCGCGGTGTTTGTTACCAAACACTTCTGGAACGTCTGGACTGATTTGTGTGAAATTTTGTGTGCATATCGGGTAGGTCTGAGAATCGGCCAACATCTATTTTTCATACCCTTAAATGATAAGGGTGACCCACAAACAAAATACTTTTTGAACTTTTTGGGCAAAATTTTAATTTTAATTTTATTACTAGCCTTTGCTTGCGGCTCCGCAGCAACCAAAAGCTAGTTTTTAGCTTGAATCTCAGGTTCCCGATATAGTAGCGGGATAAAATGTATACCAGTTTTTAAGTCTAATCGAGATCTAACAAATAAAAAAAGTTGTATCAAAATCCATTCAGTAGTTTTTGCGTGATGCGGGAACAAACAAACAGATAAACAGACAAAAAATTCAAAAAAAATTGTTTTGTGCTCAGACACGTCTATATAGCCTAATTCAGTCATATTTTCTCAAATATCTTAAATGTACAGACACAGCTCTGTTACAGCTTTATAATACGAGTAGTATAGATGATTCGGCATTAAAAATACATACAACCCTAAATTTTCACCCTTTTACTGCCGATGTAGAAATAAGTTATAAGGCAAAACAACATTTGCTAGGTCAGCTAGTCTATACTATTATAAAGTTGTAACAGAGCTATGTCTGTACAATTAAGATATTTGAGAAAAAAACACTGATTTAGGCTATATGCGTGTCTAAACACAAAACGATTTTTTTTAGATTTTTTGTCTGTTTATTCGCGCATCACGCAAAAACCGGGTTTTGATGCAACTTTTTTTGTTTGATAGCTCTTGATTAGACTTAAAAACTGGTATACATTTTATCTCGCTACTATATCGAGAACCTGAGATATTGCCTAAAAACCAGCTTTTGACTGCGGCGAAGCCGCGGGCAAAGGCTAGTATATAATAAAATTGTAACGGCTATGTTTGTAGATATATGTAATCAAAGATACACCTATTGGAAATACACTGTATCAGGGCTATATTTAGGAGTCTTTAATTACAATATATTTTTGGAACAAGCGCATCAGATGATAATTAGTGAACTGATTACAGTCGATAGTCATGAGGACTGCCGACAGAAGTGAAAACTTAAAACTATAAATACAGTTGTTATTTTTGGATATTCAAATTAATTGTTTGATCTTAAATTAAATCTTGTAAATCAACGACTGAAATATTTTTTACCGCACTCGAGTCTATGTACATACATGCATACATATTGTCACGTCTTTTTCCCGTAGGGGTAGGCAGAGGCCACTTCTCTCCACTTGCTACGATCCTGACACATATCTTTCGCTTCATCTACTTTCATCAGCGCATTTATGCATGCTCGTTGGTTACGAGTAGGTACCTACTCTTAACCTGGCCTTCCATAAGAATGCGTCCGATCTGGTCAAAATACGTTCGCCTAGGGATCGCCCTACCAACTTGCCCATTCACAGTCGCCTTGTATATCTATTTCGTTAATCTTCTTTCATCCATAGTATGCAAACAATAACTTACTTTGACGGCATGGTACTCGAATCGATGCTAAACGGTAAACCAATCGGTGGTTTGAACCAACAGTAGCTTAGTGGTACTAATCCCTTGGTCGTAGTACAATATAAAGTCCTAGAATACCCATGGAAAGCCGTGACGTTCCTCTCTACAGCAGCGATTTCATTCACAATTCTAAGTTCGATAGTCTTCATCATCTCCACACCGACTGCCTGACCGATATGACATTGCCACTGTCCCGTGTAGTTAATTGTTGCTTTTATTTTAATGAAACAGCTGCCAATGTTGGTAGTTAAACCTTTAAATCTAAAATACATCAGTAACTATGAGCTTATTAGGAAAACAATTTAACTTCATATGCACTTTACAAAAATCATTACACACTAAAAAAACTTAGCTGCTCCTAAATGTCTCATTTAAGAGCAGATAAGTATCTAGAAATTTTTATATACTTTTTTAGTATTAAGACAAAGAGAAAAATATGAAATCAAAAATAACAGTCCCAGAGCAGGATTTGAACCTGCAACTCCTGGATACCGTCCAGATGCTTTGCTGTCGGAAGTATTTTCATATAAAAATACTTCCGACAGATGGCGCAGGCGTCACCCATGACGTTAAGAATGAATGTGTTATCGAAATTAGCAGTCGAGAGCAGTGGTCACGATGGCTGAATTGGATGGTGCCGTGTGGGGCCGGCCTTAGAATTGTCCCACCCCTCTCCACCCATGGGAGTCGTAAGAGCCGACTGAGGGAATTCCGGAGGTGTGGGCAGCAGCACTCCCTCGAGTATTAACAACATCCACTGCGATCGCCAACCCGCCTGCCAAGCGTGGCGATTACGGCACTATCCCCCCATATGAGCGAAACACATCATGTTGTGGCGTTGTCTTGGGGAAGCCTATGTCCAGCAGTGGACGTCGAAAGGGTGATGGATGGATGGATGGACTATCAGTTTTATATAGGTAGTTTCTTTTTCTTTCAACGGTACCTGTAATTCTAATTTAGATCGCGCGTAAGATATACATACATTTTTTTTTAATGAATATTCACGGACCTTTTATACAGCGTCCTCTGGTCCCAAACTAAGCTTAATGCTTTGCTATGGGTACCAGATTACGGATTTAATACATATACTACTTTTTTGTAAATACATACATATCATAGATAGAAAACACCCAGACGCATATGCATTTTTTAAGGCGGGAAAAAATGTTCCTATCCACACACCCCGTCGTTCGGGGCAACGAACAGGGTAGTGTGGGGCCCTCACCCACTAAAAAAAACCCGCCGTGTGCCGTCTCTCCGCCTTTGTTGGCGGGCCACTATATTACATTCCTTCAGTGGTCCGCCGGCAGCTTACCCTTTCGAGTAGGTGCCATCAACTGATCGATGCATCCGTACACGGCGTCGCACCTTCGCGGAAGGCCTTGCGGGTGGCGGACGTTCCCCGGTCTATCCACCCGCAGCCTAAGCTAGGGCGGCATTAGGCGCAAATACGAGCGCAGCAGTCGCTGGCGGCGGTTCGGGTCTGCGGAAGGATCAGCCTCCCTGGCCCTCCGCCGCTTCCTTCCGCGAGATGGCCTCTTCGCAGAAGGCAGCGACCGCGGCCCAATTCCTGTCGCTGGCGAGCATTGCTCTAACACTGCTCGGCCCAAGCCGGGCACGATTGGAGCGTGTGCTGCGCCGTGTCCTCGTCGCAGCCGCAATGGTGACAGCCCGGAGTCGCTTCCCTCCTTGCGACTATGTGCAGATATCTGCCGAAGCAACCGTGTCCCGACAGCACCTGCACCAATTGGAAGGTAAGGACTCTATGCCGTCGCCCCGCCCACTCTTTCAGCACCGGCTGGAGCACCCTATGGTCCTAAGACCGGCCCGGGACGCCTCCAGCCGCGCCCTCCAGCTGGCCATGGCAGCTCGGCGGGCGTCGCTCTGCCATCTGGCCACCACGCTGGGTGGGGGACGACTACCCCCCTCCCGCTCTTGCGACGCCCGCCGATACACCTCGGCAAGCACCTCCGCCTCCAAGTCCCACGAAGGTGTTCCGGCCAACGCGCAGGGCAGCGTAAGTTACCTATACCTACTTATTTATACTAAGTTAGGACACCTACTCTTTTTACACGCTTTTTATTAGCTTCACCTGTATGTTTGTGTATTTGTATGTTTGTAACCGACTCCTTTGGACGCTATTTTGACCCACTTCAAACGGCCAGATTTCGTTTAAACTTTGTAGATTTATCAAGGACCGATGACAATACACTAATTTGATAAAATTATTTGGTATTTATCGGTTTTTAGAGTTCCGTAGTTGTTGAATGTGTAGGTTTCTGAATCGCGATATTAAGATGTGCACCGGCGTTGTCCGATGTTTCTGAAACGCGATATGAGTGTTTGCGAAATATGAATCTTTTTGCTTCTATTTTAGTTTTTAGTAGTTATAATATTACTTTAGAAACGCACCGCGCGCGGCTTGTATGTGTGCTCCACAGTATCGTACGCACACTCTAACAAAATCTCGATCCGTTTCTCAGTACGCCAGTCGGGGCTAACGCCGCACAAGGTTCCCGCGTGACGGCTTTTCGCTACCGCTAAATAATGAAAAATGTGTGATAATTGCAGGAGAACTTATTGTCGGTGTTTGGCTATCTAAATGTCATGTCATGTCGATTTCTCAGTATTGTAGGTATAGTGACTAAGTAATAATCGTAAGTTAAAATAATCTGCTGTTTCGTCTGGGCTCAGGGTTAGTGAGGTCGGTTTTACGTAAACGATTACAAGTAAAAAATACAACTTCACGGCCCTTGCCAATTTCTAGGCACTGAATTAAAATTTTGCTAAGTGACAACCCTGAGACAGACAAGTATGGTAGGTAATTATATCGCGGAATGGGCCGGAGTTAGCCTACTTCCCCACTCTTTCTACTATGTTTAAACCATCTGCTTTGCTTAATCTGAACTAAAATCTCAATGTATTAAAACTTTAATTTAATAGTAAAACTTTACTTACGAATATCGTTCTCCACTAGAATGCAAAAATCCACAGTACGCTATAGGTAAATCAGTTTTACATTCCATAGACACATTCTCATTTTCAAGAGCTAGAATGACTTCCACTCCATTTTCATTAAACGTTCTAAAAGCTAAACATTTTTTTTAATAACACCACTAGGTATCTGAATTGAGAAGAATTAATTATGATTTACCGTATTCCTTACCGTGAGTTTCGAGAGAACTTAGGTTTACGGTCATTAAAGTTAAAAACATGTAAACCAAATTATATTTATGCATTTTAAACTAAAGATTACTCAAAGATTTCGATATAAGATGTATGCTTCTTATAAAAATACCGAATAACGTTTGTACCGTGAATTTATTACGTCGAATGAGTTAGTACCTATCTACCCTCATAAAACTACTGAGATAAATTTTATAATGTGTCAAAAGGTCCTAAATGATAAGAAGTTATTTTTTATTAATCAACTTTTTGATAGATATGCTGAGGCTATTTTAGGTAGGTATATAAAAAATTACATATTTATAAATATAAATCACATATACCATCTTTTCCGCTGGACAGGTGGAGGTAGACGACCACTGAAGTAATGCACATATTTAGTACGAGGAGAGGTATACACTGCGCATTTCCTCCACTCATTAATTAAGCTACATTAATTAAGCTCAAAAAGAGTTTAGTTGCTTGCTGTGGACCTCATATTACTAAAAGTTATTCTCATCCACGTTTAAAATGCATTCCTTTGTCCAATTGTATTTATAAATGCATGTCTTGGCTGAATAGCACTCGTAAATGACTACTTTCTCACTAGATATGTTATAATTTCATTGACTTATTATAACGAGTGGTGAATATATTATTATCCTAACTATTATTGACGGGCCTCGTGGCGTAGTCGGTAGTGTAACCGACTTCCATGCACGAGGTCGTGGGTTCGATGCCCACTCAGGACAATTATTTGTGTGATGAACACCGATATTTGTACTGCGTCTGGGTGTTTTCTATCTATAATATGTATGTATTTACAAAAAAAAAATAGTATATGTATTATATCCGTAACCTGGTACCCATAGCACAAGCGTTAAACTTAGTTTGGGACCAGAGGGCGTTGTGTGAAAAATGTCCGTGAATATTTATTTATTATAAAACTCTAACAGAGCTGTGTCTGTACATTTAAGATATTTGAGATAAAGTTACTGTAAAGGCTGTAGTCGCGTCTAAACACAAAACGTTTCTTTTTAGATATTTTGTCTATCTGTTTGTTCGTTCGCGCATCACGCAGACTATTGCACGGATTTTGATGCAACTTTTTTTATTTGATAGATCTTGATTAGACTTAATAACTGGTAGGTATACATTTTATCACACTACTATATCAGGAACCTGACATATAACCTAAAAACTAACTTTTGGGCAAAGGCTAGTACTTTATAAAGCGCTGTAATTCTGAGAATGGATTACTGTGTAAATACAAACAGGCAGGTGTTTCTTTGTAAGAAACTTTTTTTTTCGCCTTACCGGCTTATTAGCTACCATACAATAGTTCCCTACGGGAATCAACATCAACGTCGGCAACTGACTCCTCATGCTTAATATTATGTTAAAATAAATAAAATAATTAAATCAGATTATCACATATATTTTACTAGGTACACGCATTTTCACAACATTATTTACACAGTATGACAGTAGACACACGACGTCATTTCCTTCGATTTCTATTATTTTTATTTTTGTTCTCTGTGACACTATCGGCAGATAGCTCTTGCTGAAGTTTCTTCAACATCTGTGGTGTGATAAGTCCCTGTAAAAGAAGAGAACTTCTGATGCCTCGTAATAATACTTCATTCTTAACTGCCTCTGCGGTGCAGCGGTAGTGTAAGCGACAACTGATAATGCGGCCTCGGGTTAAAAAATAAAAAATTCTCAGTAGCAGCCCGGAGTTTGGAAATGTGCCCGGTAGACGTCAATAGGCTCGCCCCCCATTACGTGGGACTTAAACATAGCTGGCGAGTCGTGGGTGTGTAATAAACCTCTGCCTACCCCTTCGGGGAATACAGGCGTGATGCTATGTTTTTTTTTTATAATACTTCACGGCCAGACATTATTATATGAGCTGCCAGAATTTACGTCATTATTGTTTTCACTGTTTATATTTATTTGGAGCACAAAGCAACGTTTTAAAATAGTCTTTTCGCCATGTTAGTTTTAGCATCTATCTCTCTCATACACACTTATCTCTCACTCTTAAGTGCATTCCGTTTCCCACATATTATTTTGCGAGGAAGGTTTATAACATCTAGTCATACATATAAACCGCTGCGTCCGCGTGGGCTTTAGTTTTATTTTTTTAAGTTACTCCATATAACGTCACCTGTCTACCAGTGAGTCCCGTCTAAATTAGTCCAGCCGTTTCGGAGATTAGCCAGAACATAGAAACAGACAAACAGCATAAAACCTTAAAAATTGGTATTTTGTTAATAATAACAAAAAATAAGGAAAAAATCTATTTGAGGCACACGCTGACTAAATCTTAAGAAATGGGTCAAAATCATGTAGTTCTTAAAGGCAAGGGTCTCTTAATAGTAACTAAAGAATATATAGTTCGTTCATTACCCTGGCAACTAACATATCGGAGAGTTTTCCTTTCTCGTCAGCCTTACTTCTTCTGCCCGACGCTATTCTCAACAGTCGCTTGGGATTCGTCCTGTCTTCATGTTCCCTATCATCGTTCAGTAACTGCTCAGAGTTTCTTAATAACCTGTAAAAAATATATTGTAAAATATGTACAGGAAACACATACCCAGATTACAACGTAAGAATCAGTCATTATATCTGAGATCCAATACATTTGAATTGAGATTCAATAATTTTCACAATCCTCTTCTATATAATAGGCTTAACAACCCCTCTATTTCTTACTTAATAATCTCAATTTGTACTTTTTGTTAAAATTATATTTTTGGTAATACTATAAGAATGATAAGCATTCTTCTTTTTTTTTTTGTTAATTAAGGTCATCGAGGGTAATGTGCCTATCCACTAAATAAACCTGCCGTCTCTCCGCCTGTATTGGCGAACCACTGGAACTGTGTGGACATTACCGCAGTGGTCCGCCGGCGGCTTAGCCTTTCGGATACCCTCTCTGAGCAACGCTTTTAACACCGGAGCGTTTAAACTTTATGGTTCACGGGAGGCATTGCGGGTGACGGATGCTGCCCGATTCATCCACCCACAGCAGAGCATAAGGAATGTTAACCATGAGACTACTATAGCTCTAGACTACATAGTTTCATTGCTTTTCCTAAAACATTTCTTATACGTCCTAATTTTATTTGCATGTAGTGATTAAAACACATGCTTGACTGCACAGATGGCGTAGTGGTTTAGATACCGGCCTCCCGCCCGAGTGTTGTGGGTTCGATTCCCACAAAGGACAGCTCTGTGTAATCCATAAATGGTTGTTGAGTCTGTCTATACTTTGTGTCCGTGAAATTTTTCCTCGCGATACAAGGGTTATGCCTTAAGGCCCCCGAAAACACCCATTTTTATTTTATATTACTGACCTAGTTATTTGGAATATTCCTTGCTGTATAATAGCATCAAGTTCCGTTTCCATTTCACGTACCAATTGAACGTCTGGAAACATGTCCGGGAATCGATAGCTGTAAAATAAATACATTATATAAATAGTACATTTCAATTTTTTTTTTGATAATACTTTCTAACATTTACGCGAATTTCACACATTTTGAAATAAAACTACGTTTACGGAATCTATCGCGTTTACTTGGTTTTTATGCTATCCCGACGTTTCGAATACTTTATAGCATTCATGATCACGGGTGGACTTAAATGGTAGATGTCCAAAGCTGATATGTTGTTTCAACGGTATAGTATAATACTTCTTTAAGTTTTAAAATTTTTTGTTTATATTTAGTGCTTAAAAATTCTACCACAAACTACCAATTAAATTTTTTTAAGTAATCAAAAACTACCATTAAGAAAGACAATATTGATTATTAGTTTCTATTATTAAATATATTGATTTTAATAGAAGCTAAGACTAAAAAGCAAATCAAAAGTATTTTGATACTAACCAAAAGAAATGTAGTATATTCCTACCTTAGCCATAGATAAAGTTCTAAAACGTCGAACACAGACTCTAGATGCACCAAATCCATTATTGTTTTCGGCGGGGCTAGGGGCCAGTCTACGACATTGCACAACCAATTCTTCGTTAAAGGCTCGTTACGACTGTATTGGCGGACCATCTGTAATTACAGTAACACTTATTTGATTACTATCTCAATTTGGAAATTTATTATTCCAAATGCGTCACCCTGGATGGGCACCTAATAGGTTTTAAAAAATACGCAGTTTGGAGATCTATCACAAATGTACCTCAAAGATTATGACGGACTAAGGGAAGTAGGCAATTATTACCCATTGCCGTACTGGTTGTAGGTCTGGGTACCAAGTGGGAGTAGTCACTTGTTATAGGTCCGGGTTGGTAATACCATCTCCCGTGTGACCGGCCATGAAGCACATCGGTGTGTTTTGGTTGTAGCAGGAGATAGCCGTTTATTTATTTTGTTTCGTTTATTGTTTTTTTTTCCATATCTGTAAAATGAAATGGTAAGCAGCGGCTTGACAATTCTCTGGGTATTCGTGAGTCCATAAGCAACGGTTACCATTTACCATCAGGTGGACCGTGGCTCGTCTGCCACCATAAGCACTAAAAAATCAAATTAAGGCTCAGATAAGAATTTACTGTCCACTATCTTCTGCCAAGTACACTACTCCAGAGACTACATAGTAATGGAATAAAAAATGTCATCCCTCACATTGCTTGCATTAGAATAAAGAAAAAATGCTGCAGTATAAGGCAGCGTTCCATCCATCCATCCATCAGCCTTTCAACGTCCACTGCTGGACATAGGCCTCCCCAAGAGAACGCCACAACGAGCGGACCTATGCCGACCGCATCCAACGGCTCCCCGGCTTTGACCAGATCGTCGGTCCATCTAGTGGGGGGCCGTCCTACGCTGAATCTTGCTCAATTCCTCTTCCAGCTCGGTGATTCACTCGTCGGTCCGAAGTGTCCGAACGTTGTGCGTTACCAGGGCCAGAGGTCGTTGTTTGTGGTAGCCTTTCCGCGACCGGAGATTCTTCGCACCCCCTGCTCCGCCGTTACCGGGCCCGCTACCGTTAGGCCAGAGCGCGGAGCTGCCGTGACTGGGGGCCATTTTGTATCGTGTGTTCGTCATGGGGGATAATGCCATAATCGCCACGCTAGGCAGGCGGGTTGGCGATCGCAGTGGATGTTGGTATTATTCCAGTATTCCCTCAGACGGCTCTTACGACTCCCATGGGTAGAGAGGGGTGGGACAATTCTAAAGCCGGCCCCACACGGCCAAGGCAGCGTTATCCAGTGATCGGTAATTAGAAATAGATTGTTAACAGTCGGTAAGCCAGGTCAGTTCACTTTTTCTGATTTTTAAGCGCTTTAGGATCTACCGATCGAGGCTAAGCTTATTGTTGATAGAGGTAAGAACCTCTCTACAAAATAGATTAACTATTCGCGCGAATAATTAATCATCGGCTTGTCGCGAAGAAATAGAGCTATTACTTAGCAACGCGTATATACGAACCTTAAGGAATGTAGCACACACAAAAGGCAGCTTATTGTTGATAGGCGCACAACAGAACACATAACGAGCTCTTAAGGGCAACGGCACATGCTGTATCATCTCTGCGATGAACTTGAAGGCCTCAGTATTGCACATGAAGTACAGCGAGTCGTCCACTGTGCATAGATGCACAAATATATCCTGTGGAAACAAGTTATTTACGCGTTTAGACCAGGAAAGTATAATTAAACACAAAGTGAAATTTGTGTTTAATGTATGTTGCTAAGCATGTCAAATGCTAAAAATATTTATAAAAATATCTAAATACAGGAAAGTATAAGTTAAAAGATGCGGCATATTTCGGAAGGAAAGATAGATCAATTGAACTAAATTTTTCCAAAATGTACCAACCCACAAATTGTGAATTATTGACACCAAATTAACCAGGAACATTGTACATTGGCATTCAGGAACAACAGCCCAAGATTTATTCACATCAGTTTGTAATGTCTAAATATCAATTTAAATATTCTGATCTGTATTTTAGCACTTGAGCTAAGCATGCAGCTACTATAAATAGAACAAATTAATTGTGAAAGTGGAAAAAGAGAACTTTACTGCGAGCAAGATCGTAAAGACATCTAATACAAACGTGATGTGGTAAATTGGGAATCGCCGTCGGTAACTGCAATGGCTTAGCGGTCTAGAGCACTTCCCCGGATTGGAAGAGACGCAGGTTCGTATCCCGCTCGCAGTAAAATTCTCTTTTTCACTATCACAATTAATTTGCTCTTTAAATATCAGGTTTTGACTAAAAGTCTTTCGCGGTCTGTGTGTTCCGGGCTAAGCCCGATACAGCTAGCCCGATTGGGACGGGGCTTTCACTGGCAGCTGATATTATAAAGAGTAACACATACTAGTTTTATTTTGGACAAATTATTATAGTTCCGCACAAAAAAGAAACTAACTAAATTCCACATGGACGAAGTCGCGGCTTTGACATACAAATAGATGTATTAACCAACCTACATTACGGATTATTATATAGAAAACTCTTTAAACATATTTACATATTTTTATATATATTTTTAGCATTTGATATGCTTAGCCATATACATTAAACACAAAGTGTGAAATTGTGAAATCGAAAATAACAGTCACGAGCAGGATTTGGAACTGCATCTCCTGGATACCGTCCAGATGCTTTGCTCCTGGCTGCTAATTTCGATAACACATTCATACTTAACGTCTTGGGTTACGCCTGCGCCATCTGTTGGGAGTATGTATGAATGTGTTATCGAAATTAGCAGTCAGGAGCAATTGTCACGATGGCTGAACTAGTATTTCAAATTATTGTGTTTATTGATCCTTAGACTCCTGAATTACGAATTTGTTTAGTCTATCATAAATTTTCAATTATCCATAATAATTAAAGTTTAATGAAAAACTGACCATGATTAAATGACCCTAGAAGAGTATTGGTATAGGTATTTGACTTATTTTACAACTATGGGAGATTTGATTTCTTTAATAGAAACTTTTAAAACTTTTTCTTATGACGAATGTAAAACGAATTTCGGTCCATCCCTACTAAATATTTATAGGGCTGCGTCATTATTAGGTAATTAAGTTTACCTGGTCGGTATAATGTATAAAAATATTTCCGACAGATGGCGCAGGCGTCACTCAAGACGTTAAGTATGAATGTGTTATAGAAATTAGCAGTCAGGAGCAATTGTCACGATGGCTGAATTGGCAAAGCATCTGGACGGTACCCAGGACATGCAGGTTCAAATCCTGCTTCATACTTATAAGCAATTCTCGTACTGTGAAATAGTCTTTACGTATAAAAGAAAAAAAAACCTTACCATAAGACTACTGAGGCTCGCATGAGGTAGATGAAAGGCGTAAAGTTCCATCTGTTCGGCGGTGGGGTGCAGTCCCGCTTGAGTCACGGGTTCAGGAGACTTGGATAACAGCTGCTTCAGCGTCGCCAGGTCTTCGGATTTGTATGTGGTGACGTAACCGGTCTCCCAAGCGCTGCCATACCGACCTGCTCTACCTATAACATGATTTATAATTAAAAATGGCTGAATAAGTCGCGCCGTAGTATTCTACTATTTATTTTCAGTAAGCATTGATAGCGATCTCACGTGTCGCGTGTTCATCGTTTTTTTTTATGTGGCAATGGACCAAGGATACATAATGTCACCACCCCATTCATGGGTAAAGGTATTGTAAAAGGGATGTAAGCAGTTATCATACATTGCATTACTAGTGATAGGTACCAAGTGTGAGTACTTAGTTGCATTTAGCCGGAGCGGGTCAGAACCACCGTTTGGCGTGTGACTGACCGTGACTCTGTGTTTTGGTTTCAACGGAAGAATATAGCGTTAATCTTTTGTGAAGATGTACCTACACACCTCATCGTCGGGGCAACGAATAGGGTAGTGTGAGGGCCTCACTCACTAAATAAGCCCGGCGTGTGCACTCTTAAAAAAAAGGGGGGTCCAGGACTAGTTTAGAGTTACCTTCTATTTATATCGTAAAAGCATATAATATGTATATTTACCAGCTATTTGTAGAGCTTGAGATATAGTGATAACGTCCATCTCCTTATCACCATCTTCGTTAACAATTGGTTTTATGAGTGAGTAAAATATTATTCGGCGTATGCTCCTGAAAAGTTATAAATACAATGATAATTTGCCAAAATATACCAACCCACAAATTGTCCCTCACTTGTTGTTCTATCAGCGACTGTTCACTTGTTGCTCAGTTGGTTAACTGAGCAACGCGGCAAAGCTGATTCAACTGTTTTCATACAACTCTATTGGTTTACGTTCAGACAGACAAACGCAACAGGAGGACTTTATTTTAAACAGATAATATTGTAGATGTATCCATCCATCCATCAGCTTTTCAACGTCCACTGCTGGACATAGGCCTCCCGAAGAATGGGTGTAGTGCCGTAATCGCCACGCTTGGCAGGCGGGTTGGCGATCGCAGTGGATGTTGTTAATACGGAACAGAAGGAGTGCTGCTGCCCACTTCCCCGGTATTCTCTCAGTCGGCTCTTACGACTCCCATGGTTGGAGAGGGGTGGAACAATTCTAAAGCCGGCCCCACGCAGCATAGATGTATAACGCTACAAAAAAAAAGAAGTAAAGAGAAATTGTCCGTGTCCGTGAGGTGACGGACTAAGAATACAAGTGTCACCACCCCATTCTTTCCCACGGGTGTCGTATGAGGCGACTAAGGGAAGTAAGCAATTATCATCCATTGCATGACTGGTGGTAGGGCTAGGTACCAAGTGGGAGTACTCACGAGCCCCGAGCGGCCCGAGCGGGTTGGTACCACCATCTCCCGTGTGACCGGCCATGAAGCACATCGTTGCGCTTTGGCTGTAGCAGGAGATAGCCGTTTATTCTTTCATTTCATATCGGTGAAATGAAATGGTGAGCAGCGGCTTGACAATACTTTCGGTATAGTTGAGTCCATGAGCGACGGTTACCATTTACCATCAGATGGGCCGTGGATCGTCTGCCACTGTATGCAATAAAAAAAAAAGAAAAAAAATGTCGGCGCCTAGATACACTTGCAGTTCAAACGATAGGCACTGTTAAAAAACTTTTACTCGGCTGTCAATCAGATGGGTGACCAAAAAGTGACACCTATTTGTGGATATCTGACCTTAAACACAAAGTGAAAAATGTGAAATCGAAAATAACAGTCAGGAGCAGGATTTGAACCTGCATCTTCTGGATACCGTCCAGATGCTTTACCAATTCAGCCATCCTGACAATTGCTCCTGACTGCTAATTTCGACAACACATCATACTTAACGTCTTTGGGTGACGCCTGCGCCATTTGTCGGAAGTATTTTCATACATTATACCGACCAGGTAAACTTAATTTTACAATTAAGATTTTACCTAATAATGACGCAAACCCTTTAAATATTTTAGATATTTTTATATATATTTTTAGCATTTGACATGCTTAGCACTATACATTAAACACAGCAGTCAGGAGCAATTGTCAGGATGGCTGAATTGGTAAAGCATCTGGACGGTATCCAGAAGATGCAGGTTCAAATCCTGCTCCTGACTGTTATTTTCGATTTCACATTTTTCACTTTGTGTTTAATGTATAGTGCTAAGCATGTCAAATGCTAAAAATATATATAAAAATATCTAAAAGATACCTGACCTCCTTCGTGTTTCCGTCCCAGCTGTTAAATAACATCCAGGCAGTAGTTACAGGTTGTCAGAGTTTTGAATAAAAGATCTGACTTCACTCTTGTTCTAAAGTCGCCAGTTGTCCCCTTAGTTGGATCGTGGCGGTCAGAGCAGTCATTCCATTTAAATAAATGTGGATTAGCTAAACCGATCAGATCGGAAGCCGACCCCAACAAGTTTTGGGATATAGCTAAGGCAGGGGCTCGCGGCTAGCCAGCCACATGCTCTTTGGATGTGAAGCTGAGGCTCTTTAGTTCCATACGCAAATATTATTCATTTTATAAAAATGAAAAAATAAATAAAAATCGTTCTGAATCGATTAACGAGGATTAGGCACCATTTCAACTACTTGTAATAATAAATATTTTTCTTATGAATATATAGATTAGCTTATTTTATCAAAAATCTTTATTTATGCAAGTACTATTTATTGTTGGCAAGAAAATTTATTGTGGCTCTTTAAAAACTTTGCAATTTTTGACTCTTCCAACTCAAAAGGTTGCCGATCCCTGAGCTAGGGAGATGTTTTTTTTTAATTATACGAGCTACTTATCCGATTGCGTCAACCATAGCCCACAGAATTAACAATACCAGGTTCATAAGGCTGTGCTTATGTACCTCAACCATAAAGAACTTACAGATTAATTCCAAGTCCTATAGCATCTGTAGCCACCATAACTTTACAGGCACTATTAGGGTCGTTGAATTTATTAGCTTGTGCCAACTTAGTCCCCGGTGGGAGACTACCGTATATCACAGCTACTTCTTGACCCCTAAAACAATATTACCAAAACATTTTATAAATAGCTTCATTCAGCAACTGCAACACAATATACGTTAGACTATTTCTACGAGTCACTTCGACAATGGAAGGAAATTGGTCTCGAGGGTTAGAATGTATCTCACTCTATCATATCGACATGACATCGTGGGATTGGTTGAGAGATCACCGTGATTTGCAGGATTATTGCGACATCACGCGTTGGTTTCTCTACCAATCACAACCGAGACGATACGATGTCGATACGATTTGGTTAGATACATTCGACGGGCCCGCCTACTACAGCTGGTATTTAAAAATAAATACTTAATAGAAGTTTACATTCTAAAAAGGCTGTAAGTAACTAAAACAGCTGTTACTGTTGATTAATGTTATGAAAAATTAAAAAAGTGCAGTACAGAGTTACTGTGAACAATAGTCTGTCTTTTACATACACATCCTATTCAATACAAATTCGGTTAGATTAACCAAACTACTTCCTATTGTACTTTATATTGATTGGATACCTGCCTCACACGGGACTGACCTCTGTTCAATGGCTCGACTTACACTGTAAATGTCATTTTTATTGAAACATACAATACAATCCCCTGGCTTCACATGGTCTAGTGATCCTAAGGCAGAATTTTCCACTTTTAATTCTGTTAACCTTTTGTATGTTTTGACCTGAAAATAAAAAAACACACCTATACAAAAAAAAACTAAGTGTCTGTTGTAATGTCATAAACATCACAAAAAAACCGACTTCAAGTTAAGACTTATATGGTTTTCTTATGGATACCATTGTCATAACTGGACCAAATTGAAATGGGACCACACGAGAAGCACCAGCTTTCAAATATAAAAGAATCATCAAAATCGGTTCACCCAGCCGATTGTACTGAGGTAACAAACATAACAAAATACAGTAGGATTGAGAAACTTCTCCTTTTTTAAATCGGTTGAATAACATCTTTTTTTTTTATACTACGTGAGTGAGCATACAGCTCACCTGATGGTAAGCGGTTACCGTAGCCTATAGACGCTAGCAACACCTGAGGCATCACTCGCACGTCGCCATCTCCATAGAAAGGATGTGGATAGGGTGGATAATAAGGAGAGGATAGGAAGGATAATAAGGAGATGATAGGAAGGATAATAAGGAGAGGATAGAAAGGATAATAAGGAGAGGATAGGAAGGATAATAAGGAGAGGATAGGAAGGATAATAAGGAGAGGATATGAAGGATAATAAGGAGAGGATAGAAAGGATAATAAGGAGAGGATAGGAAGGATAGTGAGGAGAGGATAGGAAGGATAAAAAGGAGAGGATAGGAAGGATAATAAGGAGAGGATAGGAAGGATAATAAGGAGAGGATAGGAAGGATAAAAAGGAGAGGATAGGAAGGATAATAAGGAGAGGATAGGAAGGATAATAAGGAGAGGATAGGAAGGATAATAAGGAGAGGATAGATAGGATAATAAGGAGAGGATAGGAAGGATAATAAATAAGGAGAGGATAGGGAGGGGATTTGGGCCTCTGGACTTTATTTTATGAATGATTTTAGTTTGTCTGTTTGTTCTAATCTCCGAAATGGTTAGACATATTTAGACAAGACTCACTAGCAATAGCTGAAGGAGTACCTTAGGCTGTGGTAGCAGATAGTAATTCACAGACAGAGATTGAGAAGCACAATGCACCAGTCACTCACCTCTAATTCTTCACCAGTTGTATTACATATTTCTTCTATGAGATTTATAGACCCAGCCTCACCGCACAAATGGATTTCATCTGCTTGAAGTCCTAAAATTAAAATGATGACATATATACAAACTGCAATAATTAAAATTAACATAGTCCACCTATTCCTACCATATACCTATATTGAGATAATTTAAAAAATGACGAAAACTGTCCAGAGAGATTTTGAGATAATAGTTTTCACATTACAAGCATGTGCATTGAATTTTAAATAATAATAAGGGTGATGTGTATTTGTAGTTCACAATAAAAATTGTCGATGTTCTTACCCAGAATAGCCCTTGTCCACGCCCAACCTCTGCTTCTGTCGCCAATCATTTGAATTTCATCAATAATTGCCACTTCATCTGGTAACAAAGAAAGATAATTACTGTAAAAACAATATTAAAATATCTTGTTTGTAACTAATATGATTATTTGCGAAATAGAGAACAAATATTGCAATTTATATATTATTTTGACGTAATAACGTCTTAAAAGATCGTTGAACGCCCAGCAGCACGTTCACTCAAGTTCCGAAAAATGTATGGCGACCGATGCATTGTTTGATGTTCGCGCCCATAAGAGAGCTGCGGGCTGAAGAGCGTCTGCGGGAGGGAGGCGGCCAACCACACTGGCCGGCGCCACCTGCGATACTCTGAGTCACCAACCGACATCATATTCTTTGCCCGAACGCGCCTCGAGCAACACGCGTATCTCAATTATTGTATAGCAGCACGCACGATCGTACCTTTTTATATGTACCATTCGATTTATAACAGTATTACATTGTTTTAAAGTACAAACCTAATTCCTTCATGACGTTATCACGTAAAATTATGGTCCATAAACCGACTTTACAGAACCATATATGAACTTTTTTTAGTTTATTAGTGCCACAACGTTTCGCTGTAAACCAGTGTGGTTCCAAATTTTTGTTGTTCTGTATCATAACTACCAGTGATGTAACGAATGTTAGTTTATAAGCATTCGCGAATGCGAATGTTTCCCTCCAACATTCGCGACTGTGAATGCGAATGCGAATGTTAATTTTCAAATAAGCGCGCGCAAAATATCATACGGGTTTCACATCTAGTGTCACTGTCAGTCACCCATGTTTAAACCGAATATAGCCGAGGTTCATTTTGACAAGGTAGATTGAAAGATGTTAGTCGGATTGAGTTCATTCAAAAATATTCGTTGTTCTCCGCCCACACAGGTGCGTGTACAACGCCATCGACCGGACCACCCCCTTTTTTTTGTTGAGGCGGGAAAAAATGTGCCTGACCGCACACCCCGTCGTTCGGGGCAACGAACAGGGTAGTGTGGGGCCCTCACCCACTAAAGAAACCCGCCGTGTGCCGTCTCGCCTTTATTGGCGGGCCACTGGAACTATGTTACATTCATTCGGTGGTGACCGGGTCACCCCTGCGTAAAGCCGCCGGCATGCATTGTTTGGTCCGCCTATATTTGGCATGAGCCGTGCAAGCCTCGGGGACAGTTCACGGAAGTGCTCGTGAAAGCGCCACCGCCCGTCCAGCACCAGGCCCAGATACTTGATCTGGGCCGTCACCTCAATTTGGACCCCGTCCACCATGATCGAGGCGCCAGCAGGTGGCCGACATCGGGGCCCATGGAAAAGTATGGCCTCCGACTTATCCAGGGCCACCCTAAGCCCCAGCGTCCCGATCCTCCTGACCACCTCCGAGGTCCCTAAGGTGGCCAGGAACGCCGCTTTCTCAAAGTTTCCGCCCCGGGCCACGACCAGCGTGGTATCCGCATAGAAGATAACCGCCAGCCCGGGTGGGAGCCGACAGCGTAGCACCTAGTCGTAACCGATATCCCACAGGAGTGGCCCTAGAACCGAACCCTGTGGGACACCGCACGACATGGGTCTCCTCACAACGTCTCCTATGCGGCTCTCATAGAGAACGCTGCGGCCCTTAAGATAGCCTGCCACTAGCCGCCTCAGATATGCAGGCACCCCGTGATACCGGAGCACCTCCCTGATGCAGCTGAATGACAGACTATTGAATGCGTTGGCGATGTCAAGCGACACCGCCAACAGCACTGCACCGTCAGCGACGACCGCCGCGGCCGCGGCCCCCAGGCGCATAATCGCGCCGACCGTCGAACAACCAGCTCGAAAACCAAACTGGGCGTCTGACAAGTCCGGTCCGATGTCGCGCAGGTGCTTGACGATGCGGGCAGTGAGGATCCTCTCCAGCAGCTTACCTGCCTCGTCTAGCAGCACGATGGGCCTGAAGGCCCCGACCAAATCCGGCATTCACCCCGGCTTCGGCAGGACTACCAGCCTCCCCTCCTTTCAGCAGTCAGGGAACCGTCCGAACGCTAGGCACACGTCGAATAGTCCCCTGAGGCGGGGCTTCAGGTGGTCCAGAGCTAGGGCCAGCGCCCGGGTGGCTATCCCGTCTGAGCCGGGGACGATGTACTTGGAACGAAACCGCGAAACAGCCACTCCCATTTCCGACGCGGTGACGGGTGGTACACTGAGGTCGGCCTCCCGGTCGCTACCTGCCGGTGCCATGACCGAAGTCGTCGTATGCGGCGTCGTGGGAATGGGCCCTCGACCACCTTGATTGGCTGGGCTGAAGGGTCTTTGTGTGACCTGAGTGCGGAGCTAATACAAAACTAAGCCTAATGGTTTTGTTTTTATCGTATTCTTACGAGTATTCAAGAACTCTGTCAACTTCGGAGCGCTGTAAAACCCAGATAAATTAATGAAATTAAACAAATTTATAGTGGAAATTTTTCGTTGAAAAACCCTCTATACTTTTTTGTTTTCGATTTTAGGATAAAAAGTAATAAAGTAAAGAAGTAGACAATTTAATTTAATAAAATAATGTTTAACAGAATTTTCTGTATGTTTGCTAGTTTACGAGATACAGCTCGAAAACCCTTTGCACCCCTTCTTCCAAGATGGCGGCTGGGGGACAAGGGTGGCGACCCCACAAACTTGAACTTACGCTTATACTAACCCCCCCTACACATAAAAAAAATAAAATTGCGTACTCTAAAAAACATAACTCTAAATGTAACTTTTCAATGGACTAAATATATTCGCAGAAAATTCGTATCGTTTCATGCGAATACGAATGCGAATGCGAATTGTTGAAAACAGGCGAATATTCGCGAATGCGAACATTCGTTACATCACTAATAACTACCATCTAGCCACCAAAGAATTTCATTCAGGTAATGTAAAAATACTGACTTATTTCAAGTGTAGCTTTCTACCTACGAAATAAATCTATTTTTCATTTGATTTGATTTGATTCAGGGCACTACAAAATTTCTCCTTATTTTTCTTTTGACTGAATAAAAATTTATTGTATCTATCTTTTAGCTATATATTCTTGATTTTTATATACAGGATAATAATAATAACTAGTGCGCAAACTTTTTTTGGTGGTTCTATATCAGTAATAGAACACATTTCTATTAAGTATTCAATCCGAATTTTTAATTTTTTTATCCGACTTGAAATCAGTATAATATGGATACCGATCTTACGAGCTAGAAGCTTTATTTTAGTATAAAGGAAAAATTGGAACTACTTTTACAAATAACTTCAGGTCACGACCTAAACTTAAAAAGTTTGTTTCGAACCTGATAAAATTATCGGTCAGTAACCCGCATAGATACCTACGCGTCGGCGCATTGACCAAAGCGCCGATGTAGGTATTAGGTATACCTAAGGAAGCGCGCGAGTAGTGTGACAATAAAATCTGTTTCAAAAGTAAAACCTTTCGTTAGCGATAACTTTATTTTTTAGTACTACGACATATCAAAATAAAAAATGTGTTTATTAAAATTTGCTTAAGTTTATTCGCTCAAAATTTGCGCACTGGTTAAAAAAATACCCAGTATATTTTTTTAGCATTTGACATGCTTAGCCATTTAAATTATCACAAAGTATGAAAATGTGTAATTTTCGATTTCACACAATCACCAGCAGACAGTAACAGTCACCCAAAGACGTTAACAATGAATGTGATGATGGCTGAATTGGCAAAGCATCTGGGACTCCAGGAGATGAAGGTTCAAATCCTGCTCATGACTGCCAAATACTGTACCAAATAATGAAGAAGTACTCACAGGAGTTATTCAATGATGTCATCTCTACAGTACAAGCTACATGCCTGGACGGCGTAAGTTCCGAGTCATTTATGAATATCGATTGTTCTGCAGTATCTTCAGTCTGTTCAGATTCATTAGTTAAACAGTTATATAGGGATGCATGCCGTCTTTCTTCGCCCGTGATTAAGTCACATGGTGTGCCCTGTGCAAAAAATATTTATTCATTCTATTATACTATGGCAATCCAAAAAGATAGATGGGTTTGAAGCATTACCACTGAAGTAATTTTATGCAGTTCCCGTGGTCGGTCAATACAGGCAAAGAGACTACACATAGCAGAGTAGTTTTGTGGGTGAGGGCCCCACACTACCCAGATTGTTGGTCCAAATGACAGGGATATGAGAATTTTTGCGCACCTTACCAAAAAGAAGTTACATAAATGAAATTAATGGAAAGGGACATGTGAAAATGTTAAGTATAATTATTGTCTGCTAATCAATATCTGCTATTAACGAATTGTTTTTTCAAGCCATATAGTTGGAATATATTCAGATACACATCTAACTCTTATAAAGTACCATACTTTATAAGAGTTAGATGTGTCCTAAAGCTAAAACTATGGTTTCCTACTAAGTACATGATCTTACATAGTTATTAGACTTATGATATATTTCAGTTGCCAACAACTTCAAGGGGCCACAGTAGACACCAGATTTAGCTCTCAAAAATTTCTCCATGGCATGGTAGGTTTTTCCAGAGTTAGTAGGGCCAGCGTGGAATATAATTTTTCTATTAATTCTTCTTGCTTCTGGATACCTAAATATAAAAAAAATATTAGTGCTCATATTGTATTTATTATTATTGACGGGACTTCCGTGCACGAGGTTGTGGGTTCGATTCCCACTCAGGACAATTATTTGTGTGATGAACACAGATATTTGTACTGCGTCTGGGTGTTACAAAAAAAAAGTAGTATATGTATTATACCCGTAAACCCATAGCACAAGCGTTAAGCTTAGTTTGGGACCAGAGGATGTTGTGTGAAAAATGTCTATGAATATTTATTTATTTATTTATTGTGTAATAAATATGTATTTTTTATATTATTTTAAAAATATTAAATGAAATTAATTGCAGAAGTAGTACACTAATAACACTATAGGTGGTAGTTAATGGCTATTGATGCAGAAATATTGTATTTTTTTCAATTATTTTGCAATTGAATCTCTGTAAAGTCTGTTAGTATTTCTTCATTAGTATAAATTTATAAATTACATATAAGACACAATACTCAAAGTTGGAATGCCTTCAATGCTACCAAATTATGTATGTATGCAAACATTTTACATTGAAAAGTGACTTTTCATCTTTGATTGGATTATATCTGCTATTTTAACTATTGATAAAGTTGCTGTTAAGAGTGCTGTTTCTAAATAGTTTTGGTGATTTTATGTTATTTCTCTGACACCTTTGTTAAGTTTCTTATTTTGCTACGTAATTAGTTATTTATTAATTGTTTTATTATTGTTAAATTGACCTCTTCATGGTTTAAAACATGAGTGAACCTAGACTCTTTGAGAAAAATTTGTTGATTTGATTATATATTTTCTGAACCTAAGGGGAATCATATAATACAAGGTGTCTAGTGAGGTATGCACTTCAAATTCATATTCAGTGAAAAAAAATACAAAGAGCAGCCTAACCTGGCATAGGTATCCGAGAAACTACAGATCTCTCTATCTCTGGATCTCTATCAAGCTAAAGACCGAGACAATTGAAGATGCCTACAATCCTCCCCACATAAACCACAATCCTCAACAGTGAAAGAGCGATTTGAGGAGGAGTAGCCTAGTCTTACTATGATACAAACCTCTGATTTTCGAAATTAAGTAGATAGCATCACCCCGTTATTCCCTGAAGGGGTAGGCAGAGCATTGCCCGACCCAGGGATCGAACCAATTGTATTAAGTAAGAAATTAAGTATTTTGACAAATTGTCACCGTTTGTTGAAGGAAAACATTATGAGGAAAGCTGCTTGCCTGAGGTTTTCTCACCAGCTTGTAAACATCTGATAACCAGCACTGAGTAAAGATTATGGCCTAAACCCTTCTTTTATTCTGACAGAAGATCCATGCTAAATATTGGAACAATTATTGGTTGAAAAAATTTTAATTTATCAATATACAGCTTGCAAAATAAAAAATAAATCTCAAAATTAAATGCATAATTCTACTGATAATGTACAACCACATATTTTTTGTCAATAAATCAGGGTTCTACTTACTATATCATAATTATACTGACCAGTTTGCAGGTGTTCTTAGGTCTGATATTTTCTTCAAGTCATCTAAACAATCTAAATGAGGGAATGCCAATCTTGCATGTCTCAGGAAGTATGGGAATAGATCATCAACATGGCCAGCCTCTAAAATTATAATATTAAATAATATAAAGATCTGACCAAAACTGGTGATTTCTTTCTATGTTCTAAATAAAACACTATGCTTTTTTTTATACTATGTGGGTGGCAAACAAGCATACAACCCGCCTGATGGTAAGCGGTTAACAAATGCCACTGAAGTACTAAAGATATAGAATGCCAACTTGATTGCCAAGCAAATATTTATCATAACATTGTTGTGAAAGGTTACATATATAAATAAACACTATAGAGAGATATCTATGTATGTTGCTATCCCTAGCCAATTTGATCAATTATAGGTACACAATCAACTGCATCTGCCAAATGCGCAAAAACGTATGCTGTTGCCGCGCGTTTTTCTTGTTCCGCGTTACTATATTATTAAAAATCATTACCTTGTAATATATCACTGATGATGATATGCAAATCAGGAGGTAGATCATGTTCTAGACAATGTTTTCTGAAGGACAGAAATGCCTGATGTAATAATTGATCATCCAAACCATTTTCTGATGCCAATTCGCGTACTGCTGGCTTTTGATAGAATTTATTGAGAATTTTAAGAAGATCTTGCTTTCTAATGCGGCCTGTGAATTCTTCTCCAATGTTTATGTCATCTGGGTTCGGTTTCACCGGTACCGGAACGAAAAGCGCCGCAGGATTACCACGATCGTGCTTCTTGGTTCTAATCAAAATATAACCTAGACGCCCTAATTTATCGTTTCTTGAATAAAGTATACCGCTTCTAAGAAAAGGTGAAGCACATTGCTGTAGTTTATCACTATAGTAAATTGCCAGTAGTCTTGTAAATCCTTTATACATATTGATCATGTAATTAAAATTAAATAACAAAAAATTTGCTGTTCCCGACTGTCAACCGTCATCCCAGATGACAGATGACTGAAACTTTGGGTATTGTAATCTTTGACTGCAACGTCTGACATAAATTGACATTATTAACATTTTTTTTATTTTTGTAAATTTATGACCTGGCTACTAAGACCTTTAGGTCATTTCTTCAGTTTCCTTCAATCTATTTATTGTTTTAAATTGATTTAATCGTATTTTTTATATATTTATATAGGGGTTTACAAGATTTTTTGTTCTTTAGTAACTGATTGAGTGGCGGCGGGCGGGATGAAGAATCACTTAAAATTTTCACATCACTTAGTTCACTGGCTGAAATTAATCTGTCAATCAAAAATTTTTGACATTCAAAAATCATGTGTGTAACCTCAGACTAAGAACTACTAGACGGAGCCACGGCGTGGTCGCACTTAAAACAGCAATATTTTTTTTAAATGTTGCCAGGTTGACAAATATTTAACCATATTTGGGCAAATTAAACGATAGTTAGAATGAGGTCCTGTAACTAGGTCGTAAATAAGAAACTCTTCGTAACAAATATTTTATTGGAAATCGCAACGTTTATCAAAATGATTATTTAAAAGTAAATCTGCCACCCCTTCTATTCATCCAACCATCAGTCTTTAAACGTCCACTGCTGGACATTGGCCTCCCCAAAGAGAATACCAGAACTAGCGGGCTTGTGCTGACTGCATCCAACGGCTCCCTGCCGCTTTGACCATATATTTGGTCCATCTGGTGGGAGGGTATGTTACGCTGCGCTGTCCGATACGTGGTCGCCACTCAAGAACCTTTTTCCCCAACGGGTGTCAGTTCGTCGAGCGATATGGCCTGCCCATTGCCACTTCAGCATGCAAACTCGGTGGGCTATGTCGGATATTCACGATCTATCTCCGTATCCGTTATAAGAATTCGATCACGTAGAGAAACACCAAGACTTTGAGCCTTGATGCAAGATAAGTATTGCTTCTCCATATATTGCCGTTCTGTTCGATATCTCATCTGGTAAATAATAATAAGTTATATTTCATAAAATAATAGTACACAAGAATACAATTAAATTATCTTTTCTTTCTTTTCTGGGTCAAATAAGTAAAGAATTATCATCCTTCCAGCGCTGATTTAATTAATTGAATAAGAACTTTTTATTTTATTGCATTTAGTGGCAGACGAGCCACGGCCCATCTGATGGTAAATGTCAACCGTCGCTCATGGACTCAACTATACTGAGAGTATTGTCAAGCCGCTGCTCACCATTTCATTTCACCGATATATAATGAAAGAATAAACGGCTATATCCTGCTACGACCAAAACGTAACGATGTGCTTCATGGCCGGTCCCACGGGAGAGAGAGAGATAAGTGGTGAAGTTAGCTATAGGACGAATACCACGACCTTATAAATTTGTGTTGCCACCTACCATTTGGGATGTGAATATATCTTATATTTTGTTTTACTTCTGGGTTTTATTTTGAAACCCTTAAATCCCAGACAGGTGTCACAAGAGAGCAAATTAGTTTATCTGAATTCTAGATTATGACTACAGCGGTAGTCATAATCTAGAATTAAGATTTACTTACAAAGTTGAAGTACAAAGACTTTAAAAGCTATACTTACATGAACATATTCACTGGCAATGATTTTGCTCCCAACGTTACTATTTTCTTATTATGTATAATAAGAAAAACATCAACAAAATATCGTGAAGCATATTTTGGGTATTTCGTTGCCTCGTTTTCCCGTAGCATCCACCCATTTCGATCTCGCACCTGGATAAGAGGAAAATCTAAAATGGTAATTTTTTATCATCATCTCATAAATTACATATAAATTTATTAGTAAAGTGAAAACTGGGCAAATTAAATTCGCAATAAGGCAACACCGAAACAATTCAAAGTAATAGAAATTTAGCTAGAAAACATGTTTTGCGAGTGTATCTTAGTAGCAATTATTAATTTCGAGTAAAAAGAAGCCCATTTTATATCACTTTATAGCATTCAATCATTAAATTATTTCATTTTCGACTACATATGAATGAAATGTTATACCTGTATTTTTTTCACTCGCTATAGCTTTTGTAGCATAGTACACTATTTTACAAGCACTATTATCACGTAGTCTTTTTCTCAAAACACTCATTAACACAAATTATTAAATTTTAATTAAAACCCGAATTTTTATACAAAATGTTCGATTATGTCAGTTGGATCGTGACAGACAAAGCATTTTGACATCGTGACAATACCGAAAACTGACCACGGCGACAAAGACAAAAATATATGGCTTTGTCTGTTTTTTGCACCAGTAAATTGTATCTTGTTTTCTCGCTCATACATGTCAAAGAATTTTCTTCGCTCTGTCTAGATAGTCTGAGTGTGTAACGGTTCCTTCTTCTGTTCCACAATGTGGATAACTGCTATCATAGAGTAAGTATGAGAATAAAGTACTCAGTCCAACCAAAGTAATTGCAGCGCTCCCAGTGATGATTGGCTGAACTAGTATCGATAGTGTATATAGACTATATAGCTATAGGACACTATCTATATATCTATGTTCATATTATAAAGACAATTTTCTTGGTTTTTATTAAATCTACCTATTCGCCATTTATTAGTGTAGCTTTATTATAGGTATTTATTGTATAATTTTCTATTGAATAATAAAAATGAAACACATTTTATTTTCTTCTTTTATTTGCATATACCAATGCACATTTTTGTATATGATCATGGGGATCCATCATCTTTTCTTAAACATTTTAAAATTCGATTGGTATGTTTACACCAACTAAATATAAAAAGATTACATGATGTATCAATTATGTATTTGGACAATTGAATGCCATGTTCCTCACTGTTTAAGAAACTGAGATTACAATGAACACAATTTTTTTTATTTTCTATGTGACTTTTAAGTCTAATAACGTGTAAAACGATATCCTCGATGTTGGAAAACATTTCTACAACTTCCGTTGCTAGGTACGCTAACAAATGTCGTCCTTGAATTCTTTCCTTTTTTTTCAATAAATTCAAAATCATTATAATTATATGCCAATAACTTGCTTTCATAAGTAGAACATTTTTTAAAAATATTATTCCTAGCTTTTCTTATTATGTACCCAGCAACCGTATTTTAAAATTTTAAAATTTTTACCATCTTTTCTCTTGTTTTTCACTCCTACCAGAATGTCAGTTTTTAATAAATCATTGTAATCTATTTCAATTTGATCAGAATTTGAGGGGGCAGTTTTTCTAAAAAAAGTACTCTTTAATGATCCTACTAACATATTTGCCGCTGTGTCATTTTCACAGTTAAACCTTTCGGAGAATTGACTTAAATTATTTATTAGTAACGCAGCAAATGCTACTTTGAACCCGGCGCATGTGGGATTATTGTTACGAATCCCATAACTGCGAATAGAGCCAAAAAAATTCTCCAAAGGGTCTTGATTAAAATGTCGCATCCAGATCCCCCTTAAATAGCGATCTTTCAGTAACTTGTCAGTGAGATAAGTAACATTGTCAATAGTCCAAATCCAATTGATAATCGATGGTACGATAAAAGACTTCCCATGATTATTTACAAACCGCATGGAACGTAAAACAGATTTTGCTTCATTCCATAAAGTCGCCAACCGTTGTCTTTCTTGGGTGCGAGGTGTAATGGGGACGACCACGGAGAGTCAAAGGGTCTGGTTATACCGTTTTTGAGCATAGTTTCAAACTCCTCTTTAGCAATCTTTAGTTTATCCGGGGCCAGCCGGCGTGGTGTACATGTAACGGGTGGTCCCGGTGTAGTACGTATATAGTGCATTGTATTATGTTTAATTGTACGGTGTGTGCCTGAGGGACGAGTAATGTCGGGGTATTTGGGTAGTATGTTGTGGTATATGGACTCACCAAAGATTACCTTAACCAAAGAGACGAGGTTAGACGGGGCGCCGGGCAAAGCATAGTCAGCATAATCGTGCTATCAACTAACCGGTATTTCTTGCAATCAACAATCAAACCGTAAAAATGCAAGAAATCGTACCCTATTATTGCTTTTGTAACATCTGCTACTACAAATTGCCAAGTAAAGTCGCGGCGCAATCCTAAATTTAATTTTATATTTAAATGTACATATGTAGCAATTGAAGTACCGTTTGCCGCATTTAACACGTATGTTGTTTTTTGCCGCCGCTCGGATAGTGCAGACCGGGGGAAAACACAGAGGTCACTTCCAGTGTCAACCAAGAACTGCGTTTTCGTTTTTTGGTCCGTGACGAACAAGCGACCGGTATTCGGGCAATCGTCGGTCGCAATTATCGACTGCCCTGAGATTTTCCCGCTGAATAGAAGTCACAGGGCTTCACGCATCGTTTTGCCTGCTCACCAAATTTCGCATGGTACCAGCAGTGTGGGAACTTTCGGTACTGTGATTGTGATCTCTGGGAGCTGGACCGTTGCCGGGGGCGGTTGGCTGTTCTTGCCTGGGAACGAGACATTCTCTCCATTTGGGTCGTGAGCACTTCCATTTGCCTAGTAAGTGCAGCAATCTGCTGCATCATGGGATTAGCTGCGCTAGTCGATGGGGTTGATACGGCGACGGTAGTTGCTGCGACTTGGGGACCGACCACATCCTGGATGCAGTCCGCGAGCTCCGCTAATTCATCCAGTTTCGCATGAGGTTGGGCTGCGATTATAGTTTGCGTACACGATGGTAGACGGCTTGCCCAGATGGTTCGCAGGAAGTCATCCGGTACGCCGGGACCGGCCAGATTTAAGAGGTGGCGCTAAAACTGAGACGGTTTCCTATCACCCCATTCCTCGTGCATCAATATCTGCTTTACTTTTCGCTCTTTTGATGCTGACAACCGCTTGATGAGCTCCGTCTTCACAGTTTCATACCTATCTGTCGCTGGTGGGGATTCGAGGATGTCGTCCACTTCGCTGGCATATTGTGGGTCGAGATTGCCCACTACATATGCGTACTTTCTTTCGTCGCTGGTAATATTCGCTAGAAGAAACTGTGCTTCGAGTTGGCGAAACCATAATGCTGGTTTTTGCGGGTAGAATGGCGGTGCACGTACGCCGACGGTGGTTGACTCAGGCGTCTTCTTCTTGTCCTCACTCATTGTGCTCTCGGGAGGTCACCAGTATAAGTCCAGGAACAGATATATATATAGGCACGGGCACACGAATAAATAAACTTTTTCACTAGCAGTAGTATAATTAAAGTAAGTTCAGACAGTTCACATATAAGATTGAAGGAGAAGAGACAGAGAAGAAGGAACGCTAGACATACGATTAAACTATAAAACAACACTACCTGACTACACAGATATGATTAAATACTAGAGTATCTAGGCGTACGTAAGCGTAGCGATAGCGATTTCTTACACAAGCAAGCGTGAGGCCGTGTCAAGACTACTCAGCTGACTGGCTAGCGACCGAGCGATCGCGGATAGCCCGATGATGGGCGGCCGCGGGGGCAGCGGGCGCAGGCGCATGCATACGCTGCGTGAGCTGTACCTATATAACGGTCGCTCGATAACTATAACAAAAAATCGGTTTGTATGTTGACCTCTAATTAAAAATTTATTATTTTAAATATTTATGCACTACACTATTAACGCGTTGAGGATCTTTTTCATTAGAATTAGTGGCTAAATTAGGAGAAATAGTTCAAAGGCGTTTATAGCAAACATCGAAGGTATGGCCAGGTTTTAAGCAAAAAGTACACGTACTACTTGTAGGTAGATTAACACGTGTAGTGGGTAAGTAACCTGTGCTATTCGAAGCGTTACTATTTCTCGAATCATGAGTATCCCTAGCCTTATTACGACAGGTGTCAACTATGTATCCAGGTTTTTTGCAATAACTACAAAACGGGACTACTCTATTATCTGTACGTGATCGTTTAGCTGGAGGTAGATTATTATTAAGGTTGGCAGATTGATAAGAACGTTTAGGTCGAATCGAGGCTACTACTGATATAAGTTCAGGTACTGAAGTGGCTCTGGCATTTATAAGTTCGATCCTAAGGTGTTGATCACCCACAGTTCCAATTACCGCTTCGACCGCGTCCCTATTATCCAACTTATCTTTGTTGTTACTCTCTTCCAGAGCAGCCAGGACTTTGAAAGAAACTCTGTCAGGTCTTTAGATGCATCAAACACGTGTTCACGGTGAAGAATTCTCGTAACGATCTATCCCACAGGACTATAGGAGTAGAGAGCAATAAAACGCGTCTGTACTAGCTCACATATAATCGCCAACAACGGACTTAACCTACCCTCACATAATCATAATATTCTTACATATCTCACACCTCCACCCTTATTATATGCCAATCCTTAACCTAAATAATATAACATACCTAAATACTTAATACTAAATTACATTTACAAAAATATTAATCAATTTTAAACCTAACGACGGGTCTACGTATTCGTTTTGGGTAGCGACTCCCGGACGGCACGGCTGGTGGCGGTTCCTGGTTGACAGGTGGTTGTAGCGAGGGACGGACACTCGATTGAGGGTCGGAGGGTAAAACAGATTCATTAGTTTCATTACTTTTATTATTAACTCCACCCTCCACTGAATGTCCTGTCTCCATTGCTCCAGGATCAATGATGCCATCCGATTGTGGCACGATATTTTCACCCTTGATTGGTGATGTTTCCCCCGGACAAGTAACATCTGATAACCGGGATCTACGCCGTATTTGATCTACGTGCCTCTCAATCAGTCGACCGTTACCGCTATCCACAATATACCTACGTGAACCTTCTATCTCCCTCACCGTACCTTTAACCCACTTATCCCGATTGCCGTATTCTCTCGCCCACACGGTATCTCCCCGGTTTAAGTGTCGAGAAATACCACCCGCGTATTCGACTTGTCTGCGCTGTACGTCAAAGACCCTATTTTCTATTGTTCGTTGACTACGTAACAAATCCAAACGTGAACGAAGCGTGCGTCTCTGCAGCATATTCGCGGGCGTCTCGCCTGTTGTACTATGCATGGTATTTCGGTACGCGAGTAAAAACGTTTGTAAGGCGGCATCCACGTCGATATTGTCCCTATACGCTTTTTTAATAGCCCGCTTGCAAAGCTTGACGGCATTCTCGGCGGCACCATTAGACGCTGGATGGTAAGCTGGTGAGAACATTTGGCGTATGCCATTAGTTTTTAAAAAGTCACCAAATTCTGTACTGGTGAATGGGGGACCCTGGTCCGACACTAACTCTACCGGCAGACCGAATCTAGCGAACGTAGCTCTTAGTACCTTAATGACACTGGTGGCGTTCGTGCGATTCATTTCAAAAATTTCTATCCACTTCGAACTAGTATCGACGAGTACAAAAAACGTTTTACCCCGGTAGGGACCCAAAAAATCTACGTGAAGCCTAGTCCAAGGCTGCACCGAATAATGCCATGGCTTCGGTGGAGCCCGCGGTGGCGCGTCGGCCTCCACGGCGCACGTGTCGCACTGCTTACATATTGTTTCTACATCCGCGTCTACGTTAGGCCACCACACATAGCTTCGGGCTAAACCCTTCATCTTGACGATACCTATGTGACCGCTATGCAGCTGCTTTAAAATCGTTACTCTTAACGACGATGGTATTACCATTCTATAACCCCACATGACGCAGCCACCCTCGGAATATAATTCACGACGTCGAGCGAAATACGGCTGGATTTCATTACTAGGACAATCGTTCGGCCAACCCGATTGTATGTACGACATGACCCTGCTTAATACTGTGTCTTTGGAAGTACCTGCTTTAATATCGTTACTCGTAACCGGTAAAAAATTTTCCACAAAATTAACATAGGTACTCTCGTTCGTACCGTTACGAAGGGAACTTATTTTCCGTGGCAGTCGCGATAAAGCGTCGGCACAGTTCTTTTTCGAAGCTATATATTCAATGCTATAGTTATAACCTGACAGTAAAACTGCCCAGCGTTGCAAACGCGAGGCTGCCATCACCGGAATCCCTACCTTATCCCCGAATATATAAGTTAACGGCTTATGGTCCGTTCTTAATATAAATTTCCGCGCGTACAAAAACTGATGATATTTCCTTATACCGAATACTATCGCTAACGCCTCCCGGTCTATCTGCGAATAGGCTCGTTCCGCATCGGTGAGCGAGCGCGAAGCATACGCTATCGGCCGTTCCCCGGCTGACGTGACGTGCGACAACACCGCGCCAATTCCCACGGTACTCGCGTCGGTCGTCAGCACGAGCGGCAAATCGGGCGAGTAGTGCGTCAGCACCTCGCTGCTGGATAATAAATGCTTCACTTTCATGAAAGCCTCCTCGCACTGCTCACTCCAGTGGTACCGGACACCTGTCCTTAATAGATTATATAGGGGGGCTAAAATAGTGCTGATATTTTTTACAAACTTAGCATAATACATAACCATGCCTATAAAAGCCCTCAGTTCTGATAAGTTTGATGGTGCTGGCGTTTCCATTATTGCCTCGATCTTATCGGGACATGTATGTACACCCTCCTTACTGATAACGTGTCCTAAGTACAAAATGGACTCCGAGAAAAAAGAACATTTGTCTCGCTTCACTCTCAATCCGTACCTTTCTAACCGATCGAAAACCTTACACAAGTTATTCAAATGATCCGTATTGTTGTGCCCCGTTATAATGACGTCATCTAGGAACACACCCACATGGGGCAAGTCTGCAAATAATCCTTCGAGGTGCCTTTGAAATATTGCCGGACTAGACGCTAATCCATATACGAGTCGATTGTACATAAATAGCCCCTTATGAGTGTTGATAACAGTATATTTTTTTGACTCGTCTAGTTCAAATTGTGCGTAGGCCTGGGAAAGATCAATTTTACTAAACCGTGCTCCCCCGTGTAAGCGAACGAGTAAGTCCTCAACCCTAGGTAGCGGGTAGCGGTCGACCTCAATAACCTTATTTAATGTTAATTTATAATCGGCGCAAATCCTAATGTTACCATCTTTCTTGACAACGGGCACGATGGGCGTCGCCCAGTCGGACCGCTCGACGGGAGTGAGGATGCCGTCCCGCACCAGCTGATCGAGCGCGCGCTCCACGGGCCGGCGCAGCGCGTAGGCGAGCGGCCGTGCGCGCATATACACCGGCCGTGCGCCCTCGCGCACATGTATGCTTACCGTACCGCCCGTGAATCGACCCAGACCCTCTTCAAACACTTTACAGTATCTGGAACTGAAATCGATTAAGTTAAATTCATCGTTCCTTAACATATTTACAGAGTTATCAGAGTTGCCTAAAGATAATTGAATATTTAACGATGCTATCCATTGTCTGCCTAATAGAACGGTTTTTCCGTTACGAATTACATATAAATCTAGGTTTTCACATTTTCCATTGTATTTCACTAGGGGTCTAATCACCCCCAGAGGCTTGACATACTCCCCGGTATAGTAGCGGAGGGTCAAATTACATTTGCATATTTGTAAATCTTTAAACATTTTTTTATATAACACCTCGTTTATACATGACACGGCACTGCCCGTGTCGCATTCAAACTTTACTAATTTACCATGAACATTTAATGTGACAAATATAGGTTTGCAATCGGTTATGGACACTTGATTGATATCAACAATTACCTCATCACTGTCCTGTTCGTTTAAATCGCTGCCAACGTTGGCCTCGACGGCGTGATGCTGCGCCGAATTGGGACACATCCTCCGCAAATGCCCGAGCCTGTTACAAACCCGGCACACGTAACGGGCGAACTTGCATGTATCCGCGTCGTGGGTGCCTCCACAAACACGGCACTGATGATGACGGTCAGCCGGCGACCGCACGGTTGGCCTGGTTGCCAAGCCCGCGCGGTGCGGCCGCCCACCTTTGTCGGCGCCCGCTCGACCCGCCCTAGTGGCGGTGCTCGGCGGCACCTGAGACAATCTGCCACGCCAACTGCTCGTCACTGCTTGGCATTCCACCACCGCTTTCACCTCCCCCTCTGATCCATGAGTCCCATCGACTATCGCTGCGTCCTTCTCCGCTGCCTCCATGCTAACCGCCAGGCTATAGGCCTTGGCGAGGTCTAGCATAGGCTCCGCGAACAGCCGCTGTCTGATAATTTCGCTTTTAATCCCACACACTAGTTGATCTCGTAAACTTATCTCAAGCCAAGTACCGAACTCACAAGTCTTTGACATTCTCTTTAACACAGCTACATACTCCGATATACTTTCGCCGTCATGCTGTTTCCTATGTCGGAATTTATAACGTTCGGCTAGTTCACTCGGTTTCGGTTGAAGGTGCTTTTCCATGATGGCCGTTATTTGTACGAATGTTTTCGACTTAGGTTTATCCGGCGTACATAAATTTACAAGTAGTTCGTAACTTTCCGCACCCATCACGGTGATTAACGTCGGCACTTGTAATTCACTTTCTATTTTATTCACTAGAAAATATTGTTCAAGACGTTCCACGTATAACCTCCAATCGTCCTTGTGCACGTTGAACTCCGCGATTTTACCGATAGACATTATTGTAAAACCTATTTGCACACTGCACACGTGAATCCGATAATCCTCGTCGCCACTGAAGAATTCTCGTAACGATCTATCCCACAGGACTATAGGAGTAGAGAGCAATAAAACGCGTCTGTACTAGCTCACATATAATCGCCAACAACGGACTTAACCTACCCTCACATAATCATAATATTCTTACATATCTCACACACGGAAAGCAAGCACATCTCGAGAGTATCAATGTTCTGGTTCGAACGTTAGTAAAATATTTTGTTTTTATTCTTGCCACGTGGTTGTTGTCACTAACCATTGATCGGCCCATACTTTAGCTCTGCCTTTTAATAGGCTAGAAACTTTCATTCTAATGTCATAATCAGTAAATTTGTAGGTACTCACCGCCATAGTTATGTGATCACACCATTCCCTTACGCCAATATTGCCATCAGGGTCGCAAGAAGGAAGAAACACTTCTGTTATCTTTACTCTTTACTCTGGCTGGGCAGTAAGGCGTTCGCTCATGGAGCGCATCATGTTCACCATTTCCATGAAAAATTCTTTTGGTGCGCTCTCGAACTTTGGTAAAGGTTCTGATGCACATGGTTCTTCAGGATGTCCGGCAGAACAGGATTGCGAGAGCGATCCCACTTCTGATGACAAGGAGGGGGCCCTCACAGTAGCATCTTCCTCCATCTTCCATCGTAGATATATTATATAGATAGCAGCCGATAGTTTCTAGCACTGACACACAGTAGAAAGCAAACAAGGCACGCACGATTTTCACAATTTAATGAGCCTCAAAAATTCGTTACGCTTATTTAAATACTCTTATCCGTGTGACATAAAAAATTACAACGGAATTGAGTGACAGAATATGATTTGATTTATAACTAAATTTAAATTGGCTAGCTTAATAAATCTATTTATAACCAAATTATTACTTTAGCAATAAACAACGCTAGTTAGAATCATTTTAGATTTTTGATTAATTATTTTAAATAAATCGCAACTTAAAACGGAAACACAAAATCGTAGCAAAATCTGATTTGGTTTGTAACAGATCTAAATTGACTAGTAATTCTAATTAAAATAAAGTAATAATATTAACATGTTAATTTGAATTATTTAGATAATTTATTGACTAATTCACATCACAACATGATTAGTCTAACTTTGTTGTGATTCCGTTTTAAAGCGATTAAGTAGAAAAAGATTTTCATGTGCTATTTCGATATAGAAAATTAGATTACATTATTTCTGATTTGAAATGAATTTTCGTAATATTAATTTAAGAAGCGCAATAAATCAAGCCATGAATCTGAACGATAAACATAGGCGCCATCTTCTTAAGACGTCACATAACTTCGGTTTATTAAAATACTTATTGATTGCACTTATTACACTTTTAAAAACCTCGAAACTATAAACAGATTTAAGTTTATTAAATTTACTTTTAATTTAGAGCAAAACAGATTAATTTAAATGCTACAAATACATCGCCAGTATTGATTAATATTTAAACCAAGTACTAGATATCGCTGCTAGCAAATAAACAAAATCCTTAAGGATGATAATCATAGGCCTATGATTAAAATCATTTGTTAATATAAGTATTAATAAAATATTCATTGTTATAATTGAGCAACTAAATGCTCCCGCGGCGACATATACAATAGGCTTATTACTAGAAATATGTACAGGTTTATTTACAGGCTTATTTACAAATTGTGTTTTTGGAGGGGTGAGTGGAGGAAAATCCACAGTATTTTTATATAGTTGTAGTGACACTTGTATAAGTAATATTATTTTTCTTTTCTATAATCTTTAAATTAATCGGACATAATCTAGAAATTGCTAGATGAGGTCCACTACAATTTATGCAGCAAGTTTCTGTTGGTTTGTCACATTCCTTATACAAGTGTTCACCTCCACAAATGGAGCATTTTTGCTTACTATTACAGATCTTTGCAGAGTGATTAAATTTAAAACATCTAAAACATTGTTGTAGTGGTGGTACGTATTTAAATACTCTATATGAGAATAGATCATACTGTACATTGTCTGGTAGTAAATTTGACAAGAAGGTGATGCTAACTGTCTGAAGTGGTACACGCTCTTGGCCAATTTTTTTGTGAATTTTCTTACTGCTATTATCTCATACATTGATGTAAGTTTAGTTTATAGTTCTTTATTGGATATGTTAGCTCGTACATATCGAATGATACCAGTTTTTTCAATTTGTGCAGTTGGGATGAAAGATCGCATTTTATATTTTTTAAGGAATACTGTATTATTGATAAAATTACTAGCGGTATTGTTTTGTTTAAATATTACTGCAATTTTACTGGCATTCACTCGTTGCCGTCACACCTTTAATTTCTGATGAAAAAATGTGGTTCAAGTATATAGGGCTTTTATTTCCTAATCTATTCCTATTGTTTGACTCCACGAAAACCTTGAATTCTGTATTAATGGAATTCTCAGGATAAAGTCTTTTGTAGTTCGGTTTATAATAAGGTAAGTATGAGTCACTAGGCTCACCGCCGCCGCCAACTCCGCAGTCCATTCCTGGTTCTCCACCATCCTCACGGCGAGGACGCTTAAGTGAGGTGGGCGGGTTATCCGTTATATAAATTAAGAATTTTGAAAATTTTCGTTGTTCACTTTCTCGAAATTCCCGCCAGAATCACATTATTGACAAGACAAAGACAAACTGATAGTGAAATAGATGTGAAATGGTGATGTGATATACTCATTTATTTATTTTTCTGCTGCCCCAAACTAACCTTCTTTTTATATGACGTTTTACCACCCGAAATTCCTTGTCCTATATCATGTAAATCGTTACTCACCTTTGTATTCACTCCATTCCTTCATACTACATATTTACAAATTCATAAAAGTAAATAAGATTCGATTGTAAATATTATATTTTATATAGCTCAGAGTAATTAATTTTTTTTAATTGAGAGCAACTAGTTCTCAATTTAGAGTAAATATAATTTAAGTACTATTTGTGTATATATTTTGTAGATGCTTAATATTATATTGTTTGTTTCAGTGTTGGTCTGCTCATCACAGTAGTTAGATACATAATCACCGGCCCTTTTACCTTTATCTACCAAACCATGTCCTTCGTTTGACGGTCTATTAGTATTTTACACGAGTCATTGGCAAAGTTGTGTCTATAAGTCTAACAACGCCACTAATCAAGCAAGAATTGAATTGAATTGAACTCGTTTATACGCAAAAGTGGTCCAACAATGAAAGACTTAATTCTATAAATTCTCAACTGTATTTTTAATTCTGACATTGCCCCTGAATACTGAAACACATATAATCAATTTCAAAAACAGGCAAACAAAGCTCTGATCCTACAAGTTACCGTCCTATAGCCTTATCTTGCACCCTTGCAAAAATATTAGAACATCTTATAGAATCGTTTGGAATGGTTCCTAGAAAACAGAAATATATTTCCAAGAAGCCAGTTTGGTTTTAGACAGAAAATGCTAATGCTATCCCTATGAAGATCGTCAATTTTATATCAAATTATTTTTCAGCAAGGTCTATTATAATTAATTTTCAAAATTCATCATTTCCTCCAAGAACAGTTTTTAGAGGGCTACCACAAGGCTCCATACTTAGTCCTCTTCTATACAACATTATATACTTATGATTTAAAATTATCCGTGAACTGTTTTTGCAATATTATCCAATATGCCGATGACCTAGCTTTGTATGTTGCATCGGCTGATATAACAGAGGCGTCCTTCCGCCTTAACACTGTTATTTCATATTTACAAGGATGGTTATCTGATCATGGATTATCTATATCTGTCCCCAAACGTAACATGGTAATCTTCACTGGGCACAGGTTGGTTCCCAATATCACAATCAAATATGAAAATATTATTTTTTTCAATCAAAAACTATGTTAAATATTTAAGCATTATCCTTGATTCTAAATTAACTGGTACTCACCATGTTAACTACATTATCAAGAAATGTGAAAAAAATATTCATATCCTTCACGCTCTATCTGGGGTTTGGTGGGGTTCGCACCTATACTCCCAGAAATTTTTACATAATGCTCTTATCCGTAATCACTTGGATCATGGGTCATTCCTCCTCGAGTCATGTAACAAATCTACTTTGGTCAATTTGGACAAATTGCAATCTAAATGCCTACGCATCATTATTGGCGCTATGAAGTCCTCACGTTATGAAGTATCAAATACCTTTTTTCTATAGTTAGTGTCGTTTTTTCTACAAACGTAGAAAAAGGCGAAAGATAAAATTTTTGAAAAGATCTTTATCTTGTTACGCCAAAGAAGTAAAACTTCTAACGAGTGTACATAAGTACACACACACTTTTTTTAAGTTTTCCAATGCTTTTCCCACTCTCTCATTTCCAAATTACATCTGCTTTCAGATTTTATATTATCTAAAAACAGAAAAGGGCTCTCAAAGATCCTCCTTGTTTATATACCAGCCTAATCTCACTTCGCCGTTTTCCCTGTCTTATCTTCCAATGCAGGCTGAACTCCCTTTTCAACACAGCTTATGAGGCCTTAATCTAAAAGCCGAATATTATGCTTCATTTGGGCATCAGCAAAGAGTATCCTAGTTCAGAAATGCTTTTGAAATCAGCAATTCACAACAAGTGAAAGGATTGGCTTGTTATGTATAGTGACGCTTCCAATTCAATTGGTCAAAGCTATGTTGGTGTTGCAGTTTGGATTTCAAAGTTAAAATTATCCTCAGCTTATATATATATATAGTCTCATAAACTCAATAAAACAGTCTTATTTACAGACTCTTTAAGCTGCCTAACAGCTATTAGAGCTAATCTTAGAGTATAAATAAACACTTTCGGTCAGTTGTGTCAATTGTAGGCAAATGTGTTATAGGTACTTAACTATGGTATAGCGGTTTTATAGTGACGTTCCATGCGTGACGTAATTTCTGCAAAAATATCGATTGTTTGCCGGGAATAGACTTAAGTTAGGAATTAATAAATTGTATGTTCAATATTCTAATAAATAGCCTAGCGGTAAAACCAAGGACTGCAAAGACAGTTTTATCGAGTTCAATCACCAGCCCGAGGTTTTGTACGACATACACCTCTGACTTACCAAAGTTATGTGTGTATTTGTTTACAAGTTATCATTGCTCCGTGAGGGATAACATCGTGAAACACCTGCATGCCTGAGAGATTTACTCAACGGCTACGTGCTTGTGAAAACTTGTGAAGTCTGCTAACCCACACTAGGCCAGCATGGTGAACTACGGCCTAAATATCTTTCAATCTGAGTAAATGGGGTCGGAAGAATAAAATTTTCGGTTTGCTATGATAGGTATAATTGATACTTACAAATAAATTAAATAAGGTAGGTATCATTTATTGAATTTTAAAAATATTAACCTACATTTTTCTGAATTTATCAAATTCAGATCATAGGTAGACCATTATTGCCCCTTAAACAGCGTTAATTATTATATTATACTTATTTATGTATTTTGTTGTTACATCTACATATTTTTGCACTACTGCACTTATCAAATGAATAATATAATACCATACATGTACCTATATTTATAATATTTAATCACCAGATTATTTATTAGACTGAAATAATATTTGTATTAAAAAAATATCGTATAAAAATAATTGCGATACAACACTATGCCATCGTGAAGAAAAAATTACCGTTGATTGCGTGCAGGGATGGCCCGCCCCGCGAGTCCCGCTTACCCCTCTAAGACCCGTCTGAATTTTGCTAAAACAATTAATTTAGTAACTAAATTCTACTTATTGATGAAAATAAATGTTACTATTCCTTTTATTTTGCTGCCGGGAATCGTTTTTACTACCTGGCACTGTACATTTCACCGTTTTTATCAAAAAACAAATAAAATATTGTTCTCCGACTTACTATGAACCGTATTGTTTTGCTACTGATTGAGCGTTCCAACGACGCACGATACTGTTCATATTCATACTTGTGCTTACGGTTCATACTCAGTAAGGCGCGCTCTATAGTTATTTATACTCTAAGGAGCTAATGCATTGCAGTCCAAATCCAGAACTCATATAATCCTGAAAATAAAGGAAATTCTGTATCACTGTCACACTAAAGGTCTCTAATTCACCTCGCATGAATACCCGGACACAGTGGTATTGAAGGTAACGAGATGGCAGACCATCTTGCCAAAGAGGCTTGCCACATTGGATGTATGTCGGACAGTCCAGTTTGCTCACAAGACCTATTACCTTTAGCTGGTTTGATGTAACGCTCTAGTGGGGGTAGTTGGGATAGTTCTTGGAAACAGTCAAGCATGATAAAAGGCAAACATTACAGGTCCATTCAGGAAGACATTCCATTAAAACCATGGTTTTCTAAATTAGAGATTCCTCGCTGTGCGAATGTGGTTTAGAGGAAGGTGGCCCAACAAACATATATTTTTTAGCTGCTCCAACACCCCATCTTCTTTATACGATCTTCTTCCTCCATCTATTCCCCGCCCTTCAGATTTAAAATCACTTCTTTCCTGTGGATATATCCCATTTACTTATTTACTTTATAATTTTATTATAAATAACAGATTTAAACTATAATCATTATTTAATCAACATAAGTATATTTGCATGATTTTTTTTCTAGCTTTAGGTAACTCAACAGTCTCAGAATCAGTCAGCATAAGTCTAGAATGACTTATCTCTAAATTTATTATTTTATTTCCCTTCACAAAGCTTTCCAATTGATATATTAGAAAATACCTACTGAGTTCTGACCACCACATAAATCTAAGCAAAATAGTCAAGAGAACATTGTCATTGGCGGAATTATCAGCCCAAGATCGCCACAAGTCAGACAAAAAAATTGTGATGAGTCTGGTGATGTGATGAGTCTGGTGATGTGATGTGACTAGAGATGTGTAACCACAGAACAATATTACTCAAGAGAAGAACGCCCACTCCATACTTTATATTTGCCAACACAGCGCCTCTAGTTCTGTCGCCAGGAACTATTTCTTAGCGCGGTAAATTTAAATGGTCATTAGATTAGATACTTTTTTTAAGTCTTAGAAATATAGAATTCTCGTTTGCTGTTTTAACATAAACTATTAATTAGTTTATGCTAAAACAACAAACGAAAATTCTATATTTCTATGGCTTACAAGGAGACTAGTAAAACAAAATTGCAAGGAAATAAAACAAGTGTTTATACGTGACGTAATCTTTATTTTATTTTATTTTTTTACACTACATCAAAAAATTATCTATTCTATAATATCACAATCATCATCATCTTAGCATTAATCCCGGTTGTAGTCCGCTTTCTTACTTTTACTACTTCTCTTTGCCTTCGGCATCCTTAGTGAGAGACCATTGACATGCATTTTATCTACCACGACGTCAAGCCATTACCTCTTGGAGTCAGGGCCTGGCGAAAGCGGCATTGCTAGAAACTAGTTTCCTACGTAGTTTGCCGATTTCTATAAAATGTGGCTGTACCAACGCGACTCTCTCGCATTTTATTTGCGAAGTGTATGAAATGAAGACTGCCACGATTCTATAATGTAATGATCCAACACTATTGTAGCAATTCTCACAGCGTCTGGTGGTAGTTCTGCTGAAAGTAAACAAGTTACATGTAAATTGTAATGGACGTACCATTTATATTCCCTTAAGGTTGAGGTAAGAACATGGGTAAAATTTCATAAAATTCCTAAAATAGTGGAGTTAGAGTTATAGTAAATGATTTATATTACGATGATTAGCCTGCTACACCACTTATAGATGATGCCAGATGGATTGGCAAAAACATATATTCGAGTTTTCTTTTACACGCAGTACTTTCGGAGTCCTTTCTCTGAACACCCAGGTAATGGAATGTACTACCACTGAAGCAATGTAACATAGTTCCAGTGGCCCGCCAATAAAGGTGGAGAGACGGCACACGACTGGTTTATTTAGTTAGACTGGTAAGGGCCTCACACTATCCTGTTCGTTGCCCCGAACTATGGAGTGTGCGGTTGGATAAAATCTTTCCCGACTAAACAAAAAAATGGTAATGGAATGTACTGCTTACATTGGACAAACTTAATACGTAAGCAGAAAATAAACATAAAATACAGACCTAGATTATAGAAAATCATACTAAACATGATTCTTAAAATTCGTCATCATCCAAGTCACATTGTTGCTAATCATCTCCAAACCAGCCCCAAAAAAAGCACTCGCAACCTGAAAATTTAGATATATTTAAGAAAGACAATATATTAAATGTTTTTTAATGTCTTATTTTCCGCGCTAAAGATTTGTTGGACGCTTCTTCAACAAATCCTTGATTTTTTACCCTTAGAGACCTTTTAACTAATATGGTAATTGTACTAGTAATAATATAATTAAAATTTATTTCAGCGTGTTCTTCACAACCTTTCAACCAATCTCTACCTAAAATTTTACTACATTGTACCAAACTGAATTTAATTTTATCTATGTGAGAATATCCTTCTAAATAATTATCAATTAATGTTGCAGCGTTTTCAACTAGTTTGCATAAACTGGGCTGAACGTATTTTAACCTGCTGTTAACATCATCATATTCCTTAAAAGACGTAAATAGATGACATAACTCAGTGTTTGGATCTGCAAGCATGAGCATTTGGCACTGTTTGCAATTTAATGGCACACTTTTTACTATACAGCCGCAAACGTATGCGCATGCTTGCATTTCTCCAGAACACTGTAGCATTTCATACTCTTCTACATCTTTGGTTGCAATCTCAACGGGATAAGATGCAGAAGAGCTTGTTACTGTCTGATATCCCGTACTGGTTGTTATTTCACAACCCTTACGAAGAAATATCTTAAAATTATTAAGTAAATTGTTATTACCATCAAGACAGTTCCTGTTTTTATTATTATTGATGAGATTCGTCATTATACTGGTTTTCAATGCTGCAACAAATTGTACACAAGTGGGGTTTGTGTTGCACCCACAATTGCTTCTAATGCATCCAAAGCAGTTTTCATGAGGATCTTGATTAACCCTGCGAACAGAAAGATTATCTACATTATATTTTCTTAAATTATAAAATGTTTTCTCAATGGCATTTATAGTTCTCAGCCAGCCATCTTGTGATGGGGGTTTACTCCTAGCCCCTAAAAACTTTAATTCGTTAAAAAAGTATTTCATTTGTTTAAATAAAAAGAAGTTTTCATCGCGTCAAATAACTTGTTCAAATTAGATACTACTGTAGCAGTCGCCACAGCATCTGGTGGTAGTTCATCTGAAAGTAAACAAACGTCTGGTAAATAAGTAATTTATGTATCATTTGTATCTATCTATACAGGGTCTGTCGTAAATAATGGATAACCCGTTAATCGGAGATAGCCCTGATATCAAGCTACAAGAAAATCGACTTTTCATTGTTGGATTGCCATTGGTGTGAAAACAGTAGACAAATTTGTATTTTTTTTAATTTTCCTTCTTTGTTCAGTCATTCGGTCACCATTTCAACAAAGTAACTTATTTTAATATACTTTTTTTTGTATCTGACTCCTGGATACTTGTATAATTATATTAGATTACTATATTACATACATACATACATACGTCGGCCTTTTAACGTCCACTGCTGGACATAGGCCTCCCCAAGAATGGGGGATAGTGCCGTAATCGCCACGCTTGGCAGGCGGGTTGGCGATCGCAGTGGATGTTGTTAATACTCGAAGGAGTGCTGCTGCCCACTCCTCCGGTATTCCCTCAGTCGGCTCTTACGACTCCCATGGGTGGAGAGGGGTGGGAAAATTCTAAAGCCGGCCCCACACGGCAAAAGGATTACTATATTAGACATTATTAATGTAAAATACTGTCAAATTTACATTTTGAGCACCTTGAAAGCATTTTTTTTTCTTTATGTCAAGATTTTAACAATGACTGTGAAATAAGGTTCAACTCTCCTATGTCAACCCCACATTCACAAAGGCAAGAGTCCCTTACCCTGATCTTGTTAAGGTGGACAGGAAAACAGCAATGTCCAAATCTCATGCTTAATATAGACAAAGCTATTCTCCTGTTACATTTGAATTTAGAAAACCATTAAACACAAAGTGAAAAATGTGAAATCGAAAATAACAGTGAGGAGCAGGATTTGAACCTGCATCTTCTGGATACCGTCCAGATGCTTTACCAATTCAGCCATCCTGACAATTGCTCCTGACTGCTAATTTCGATATCACATCATACTTAACGTCTTTGGGTGACGCCTGCGCCATTTGTCGGAAGTATTTTCATACATTATACCGACCAGGTAAACTTAATTTTACAATTAAGATTTTACCTAATAATGACGCAAACCCTTTAAATATTTTAGATATTTTTATATATATTTTTAGCATTTGACATGCTTAGCACTATACATTAAACACAAAGTGAAAAATGTGAAATCGAAAATAACAGTCAGGAGCAGGATTTGAACCTGCATCTTCTGGATACCGTCCAGATGCTTTACCAATTCAGCCATCCTGACAATTGCTCCTGACTGCTAATTTCGATATCACATCATACTTAACGTCTTTGGGTGACGCCTGCGCCATTTGTCGGAAGTATTTTCATACATTATACCGACCAGGTAAACTTAATTTTACAATTAAGATTTTACCTAATAATGACGCAAACCCTTTAAATATTTTAGATATTTTTATATATATTTTTAGCATTTGACATGCTTAGCACTATACATTAAACACAAAGTGAAAAATGTGAAATCGAAAATAACAGTCAGGAGCAGGATTTGAACCTGCATCTTCTGGATACCGTCCAGATGCTTTACCAATTCAGCCATCCTGACAATTGCTCCTGACTGCTAATTTCGATATCACATCATACTTAACGTCTTTGGGTAACGCCTGCGCCATTTGTCGGAAGTATTTTCATACATTATACCGACCAGGTAAACTTAATTTTACAATTAAGATTTTACCTAATAATGACGCAAACCCTTTAAATATTTTAGATATTTTTATATATATTTTTAGCATTTGACATGCTTAGCACTATACATTAAACACAAAGTGAAAAATGTGAAATCGAAAATAACAGTCAGGAGCAGGATTTGAACCTGCATCTTCTGGATACCGTCCAGATGCTTTACCAATTCAGCCATCCTGACAATTGCTCCTGACTGCTAATTTCGATATCACATCATACTTAACGTCTTTGGGTGACGCCTGCGCCATTTGTCGGAAGTATTTTCATACATTATACCGACCAGGTAAACTTAATTTTACAATTAAGATTTTACCTAATAATGACGCAAACCCTTTAAATATTTTAGATATTTTTATATATATTTTTAGCATTTGACATGCTTAGCACTATACATTAAACACAAAGTGAAAAATGTGAGGTAAACTTAATTTTAAAAAATTAAGTTTACCTGGTCGGTATAATGTATGAAAATACTTCCGACAAATGGCGCAGGCGTCACCCAAAGACGTTAAGTATGATGTGATATCGAAATTAGCAGTCAGGAGCAATTGTCAGGATGGCTGAATTGGTAAAGCATCTGGACGGTATCCAGAAGATGCAGGTTCAAATCCTGCTCCTGACTGTTATTTTCGATTTCACATTTTATCGTCATTTAACGTCTTTGGGTGACGCCTGCGCCATTTGTCGGAAGTATTTTCATACATTATACCGACCAGGTAAACTTAATTTTTTAAAATTAAGTTTACCTCACATTTTTCACTTTGTGTTTAATGTATAGTGCTAAGCATGTCAAATGCTAAAAATATATATAAAAATATCTAAAATATTTAAAGGGTTTGCGTCATTATTAGGTAAAATCTTAATGTTTAATGTATAGTGCTAAGCATGTCAAATGCTAAAAATATATATAAAAATATCTAAAATAACCATGGTTTAAGTATAATCTCAGATTGGTACTTAGCGAAGTTGGTGCCTGAACGTTTACTAGCTATGCACCATCTTTTTGTCCATCTAGCTTGTAAGTCACGACTAGGAGGAAGAAGGAGATCTTGAGCATATTATAATTTTTAAAAGAAACTTTGTCACCACAGATTACAGAGTCTTTAGCAATTCTATCTACCCTGTCATTGCCAAGTATTCCACTATGACCTGGAACCCAAGCTAAGTGGACAGTGTAATTTAGAAGAAAACATTTCAGTAATAACTGTTTGGAATTGAGGATCAGCCAATTTCTGGGGCAAGATTTAAAAGGGTTACCTATTAAGGTTTGTAGTGCACTTAGTGAATCATAAAAGATTACAGACTTATTTAATTTAAATAAAAGTATATAATTTATAGCTTCCATGATACCCCCTACATTCTCCAAGGAAAACTGAAGTTTCAGGAGGACATTTATTATTATTTTCTGGACAATATTATAATTTTGATGTAGTAGTCCAACCCAATTAGACACTCATTATCACAACAACACAAACTTCACGTCATGTCAACCGTTGCTATGGTAACCATTGATGTAGCTAATTAAGTACAATAACATCATGCAAAAAGTTGGTTTTTAACAAAATAATTTTAATTATGTTTAGGAGTTAAAGAGTTTTTGGCATTAGTTTAATAGTTTCTAGAGTTATTTTAGATATTCCGATTTCTATAATATTTCAATTGGCATTAGTTTAATCGACAGATTACAAGTTATTTGTGAATGTATAAAAAGATAACTTTTGTGCGAGCGGGATTCGAAATGCCCTTTCAATCCGGGGAAGTGTCCAAGTCGCTAAGCTATCGCACTGACCGGCCATACTCAATCTCCACGTCACAATTGTCTTAACGACCACCTATCTGATGCAACGTATTTTGACCAGATCGGAGCCGTTCTTAAGGAAGGCCAGGTTAAGAGTACTCGAAATCAACGAGCATGCATGAAAGCGCTGATGAAAGTAGATGAAGCGAAAGATGTGTGTCAGGATCGTAGCAAGTGGAGAGAAGAGGTCTCTGCCTACCCCTACGGGGAAAAGGCGTGACAATATGTATGTATGATTTTATAAAATAACTACTCTTACTCTTACCTACCCGGCGAAATTCGTATCGCCATATTTTTTTTTCATGAATATTTTGCAATGAAAATTATTAAAGTATTAAAATCGCTATTAAAAATAGGGGTTGGCAGTAGAAGGATGAAAATTTTGGGTTTTATGTATTTTTTAATGGTGAATAAAAAAAAATAAAAAAATTTTGTCCAATAAATAAAAATAAAAATTTGCGGTGAACCAGCCATATCACTTAGGGGTATGAAAAATAGTTTACATCCTATTCTCAGACCTATTAAATATACATACAAAATTTCATAAGAATCGGTAAAGCCGTTTCGGAGGAGTATGGCGACAAACACTGTCGCGAGAATTTTATATATACTAGATAACAACTTTTAACTGCGTGCATGAGCTTATTGACACTATTCAGAAAGAATGAGAGAAAACGAGATAGTCAATGAGTTTTTCAAGAGATTTTAATATTATTAGACACATTGATACGTTGCGGAAAACAACAATAAACTAAATAGTGCAGGAAAGCGTAATCTGCACTCATTTATAGTGAACACTTTTAGTGCCTAATTGTGGATCTTCTCTGTTTTATACATCAACTGACTCTGTGTTGCAGGGGTAATATAAGCGACTGCTGATCATGAGGTCCCGGGTTCGATTCCCGGGTGTAGAGGGCAGTGTTATTGAGCTTTTTCGTAAAAAGAAAAATTCTCAGTAGCTGCCCGGAATTCGAAATGTGCCCGGTAGACAGCAATAGGCTCACCCCCTATTACGTGGGACCTAAACATAGCTGGCGAATCGTGGGTGTGTATTACACCTCTGCCTACCCCTTCGAGGAATACAGGCGTGATGCTACGTTTTTGCTTATACATCAATGTTTATAACACATAATTATACTAGGCTGTACGGCTTGATGGTGAGTAAAACGGTAAGTTTGTCACCCCGTGAGTGGTTGGCGTGGTAGCCTATAGACCAAAGGCAACCTTCGCGAGTACTCCACCTCAAGAAAAGCTATGCACATGAAGAGGAATGATGATATTGAAGGAGATGAGGAAGTGGTCAGTTAAAATAATAAGGAGGGAAGGAGGGGGTGGTTGTCCAATCCGATATCACTTGAAAAAATCTAACAAAGTTCTAACATTATGCCTGACCAATAGATCTACCCTAACACATCATGTTTATCATTTACGTCTAATAGGCCAATGAAACCACAAAGCTATCAATATAAAATATGGACTTATCTAAATAATCACTTTGGGCTGCTTTGGAAAATATTCCTGCTGCAACTGAATGGCTTAAGACTAGAGCAGCTAAACGTACTTTCATTTTTTGTTTTTAGGTTTAAGATGCTGCTCAATGCAGGAGCGAAAATAAAGTTTTGGTTTTTATTATCTAGGTAAATTATAGATTTCTTCATTATGGCTCCATTTAGCAACTCCTGCAACAAAACCAAACCATTAATTATAGTTTTAGAAACTGAAAAAACATGCTTTAGGTGCTTAACATTCTATTTTGCACGCCTCATAATCGAAGCGTTGAGGTGTGTATTACTCTCGTTTCACGCAGAACAACTGATTTTTCAAACTTAAAATGTCTCTATTTATCATATATTGCACTTGTAAAATAATATACACACACATATCAAGAAGAAACACTATTTTTAACGCACATGATATATTTGATGCCATTATTGTTACTTATTTAAATTAGTTAAAAAACTGTTAAAAAGGTTCTGTCTTGGACGTCCGTTTGATATTCCTAAATCTATGATACGTATAGATCACCTGACAGCTCGATAATTTGTCTAAGCGCGTTACCAATTTTGATTTGTCAATGTGTGCGTTGGATAGTGATGTAAGTTTTAAGACATAGACTGACTATCGATAAAATGATAAAATAAATCAGTTTCTTTCAAATAATCATCCGTTCATTCGTCATTGGTTCCGTGTGGTGACGGATTAAGAATACAAGTGTCATCACCCCATTCTTTCCCACGGGTGTCGTATGAGGCGACTAAGGGAAGTAAGCAATTATCATCCATTGCACGACTGGTGGTAGGGCTGGGTACCAACTGGGAGTACTCACTTGGTATCCGGCCCAAGCGGGTTGGTACCACCATCTCCCGTATGACCGGCCATGAAGCACATCGTTGCGTTTTGGCTGTAGGAGGAGATAGCCGTTTATATTTCATTTCATCCGTGAAATGAATTGGTGAGCAGTGGCTTGACAATACTCTCGGTATAGTCGAGTCCATGGGCGGCGGTTACCATTTACCATTAGAGGGACCGTGGCTCGTCTGCCACTAAATGCAAAAAAAAAAATCTTCATCTAATAAAACAAAACAGACATAAGTAATAGATTAAAACAAACATAGTTAATTCGTTTTTATTTATTTCACCAGAAACCCCAGTTTACATCACAGGCACTCACGGAACAAACAACCATTGTACCTATTTAATAGTTATAATCATATAATAAACTAGCTTCTGCCCGGGACTTCGTCTACGTTGAATAGTTGCTTTGGGTTAACGCTAACATCAGTACTTGATCATTATTTTGCTTCGAGGTTATTTTAAAACTACGATATCTCTTAAGATATTCATTGAAATCGAATGATGTAAGCTATCTGCCAGTGAAAGTCCCATCCAAATTGGTCCAGCCATTCCGGAGATTAGCCGGAACAAACAGGCGGACAGACAGACAGACATTGCTTTTGTTATAAGTAACATAATATATAGTATCATATGCATGAAGTAAAAAGCTGTTATTTAGACATTAATTAACTCAGACACTTCAGTTTTATTATATGTATAGATTTAGCATTTCATTAAAACTATATAAATAAAATAATTCCGATTCAAAAGTGAAGAAATATATTTTGTAAATATCCTGCAATTATTTTAAAATTAATATATTTCTTCCATCAGTATTATCCAAAATATTGAGTACCTAAGTGTGCTTAATGCCCTTATTACTTATCTCTAATTATTTAAAAAACCGCACTCAATCACAAAAATATTAAGATTCTTATAACTATAAAAATTGATTGTAAACTCTATCTCAAAATTGGATTTGTCGGAAGAGTAGCAAAATATTGTTAAGTTTTGAGTTGTCATTTTCATTTCGTTCCCAAAAATACCCTCAATTCAAATCACACAACAGTAAAGATAATAAGGTTAGGTAATGAAAATGACAGTTAACTAACTTCCGTAACATTTGCATTGTCATCATCCCTAATAATTATTTGTGCACAAGCAATAGCTACATAAATATTCATAAATTATAAGAAAAACTTACCTCTTTGACAAGTACAACTAATCTAGTCGCAAGTGACGAAAGGTCCAAAAAAATAAAAAGCTATTGGTTGTTTCCAATTTTTACGAACTCCAATTGCCATAAAAGTTAAAGCACCTATGTATATACATACAAATCTTGTAGTATTCCTTTTTTTTTTTGGGTAATTTCTGTAAAAAACAAGTATTAAATTTAATTTTTAGATGGCTTAAAATGAAATCCCTTATTTTCTGGTAGGAATGAAAGCCGGATACACTAAATATTCTTGCTTTCTTTGTCTATAAGATGTAGAGCAGGCATACTTTACTACCAGCTTTGACAGCCTAAGCAGGCAGATTTTTAGATAGTAAAGTAGGATTAAAAGCGGTAATGCCTAATAATGGTTTATATGAAAGAAGAAATACTATATATTAACATTTATATATTTACTTTAATAGAAAGAAAGAAACAAAGAACAAATTTATTTAGCTTACAAGTATGAGACAAACAAAATGTACAACATTTACAATGTAAGTCAAACTTAAAACAATGTATGTCTCACGCCAGTGCTAAAAAGGTTTCCAGCTCAGCTTTATGCCAGGCTAAAGTGTCAGGCGCTGGTTTTCTGCCAGAACCTTACCTTTACACACGGGTGCCAATCAAGTCATACATACAATAAAATTAACAAAAACAAAGTTGGTTAAATAGTTACATATTTGTTACACAGTATGGTTTCACACTTGATATTATCTAAGAATAACATGAATGACCTTTATGAGAAAAAAAAAAATATGAAATTCTTATTTTTTTATATATATGTATATATTTTTTTTTCTCAAAATAAGAAATGAAATTATATAATAGGTGAATATAGTTTTGTTGAAACTAATATAATAAAGCTTAAGAACACATATATTAGCATACTTACATCAGTATCATGTGGTTAACTGGAAGTGGATGGATTATACTGGTTATCTCTTAATTGGTTTAATATGTATATGTCGTGTTCCAATAGGTAAAGCAAACAAATTTAACCTTTTTCTGGCACTACTTGTATATGATGAGTCATCAAAATGTCTAGCACAAAGCATCATATGCTGCTTATTTAATTTATCCAAAAATTCATTAGAAGTGCAATCATCGTTAGGAAAACAATATTTTGCCCAAACTTTTGCCCTGAAAAATTAGTGTTTTCATATATATCTTATAAGTAAAACTTCTTTAGCCTCTAATTGAGAGTAACTCCGTCTTTTTTCAGATGAAAATAATGGTTTTCTAACGGAAATGACTACTATAGTGTTAGCATCATGTTATTATTTCAAATTAAAATTAGAATCATCCAAAGACCAACAAAATAAGCTTTCTTCTTATGTTATTTTTTGGTTGATGGGTGGTGGACCCCGTAGATACTTCTTGGCCGCCCTTATGGCCCGGAACAAACATACCGTAGATACACCGTGCTCACTGTAGTGGTCCAACATCAATTCTTCGCCCTTTCGAATTGTCGAGACCGATAATAAGTCGATATCCTAGTAGTCCCCAACCCTACCACTTACTGGTGGGTGATAATAGCTACTTACCCCTAGTCGCCTCCACTGTTAAATCAAATTACGAACGGCAGTCTAATAATTTACTTACTTGATACAGGATGGCTGAGGAAACCTGTGGAATTGCATAGCAGAATCTTCTTTGGAGTTTACCCCGCATTTTGCGCACTTTAAAATTATTTTTCTTTCTATGATGTAGAAATGCGTCAATAACAGGTGTTTCCAACAAAAAACACAAATTTTAATTCAACTTATAGTAAATTTGTTACACAATCCACAAGCGTCTATTTCGCGTAAAAAAAACACGAAATTAACTTTAGAAAATAATTCAAAAATTTGCTCTTGTTATAATAGCAGTCAGCAAAATAATTTAGATTATTAATTATGAGAAAATTAGATAATGGAAATCGTATTGCGAAAGAAAATGAGCAAATCCGCCATATTAAGTTTTTTTTTGTTATACGAAAAGAACCGTCCTTTTTTAGTACAATGTTGCCACAGCTAAGGCAACATATTATGGACTGTGAATTCTGTAAAAAACAAACTAAGTTTATTTTAGCACATACATATCCTTTATTTTCCCAGATTAGATATTAAAAAATAATGTGCGAGCAGTTGCAACTGTAATCTAAAGAATTTTGTCTAGTGTAAACGATAAAAATAATATTATTTGAAACATAATGGGTGATAATCTAATTATATTTGATGTTAATTTTTTCTAGATCTTATTAAAAATATTAATATCGAAATTGTTGTATAAAAGTAGATTGAAATATATCATAAGTAACGTAGTATAAAATCTGTATAAACGCCAATAAAACTATATATATGGCATCCCTGACACAGTGACAATTTAAGTAGGAGTTGCCATTGCGTACCAGCAAATTCTAACGTCGTTTGAATGTATATTGTTTTTAAAATTATATAAATAACTTTTACAGTCTTAGAATTTAAGGTGTAGGAGAGAAAATTAGCTGAATAAATATCTTAGACAATTTCCATATTTTTAAGGAACTGATAAAAGTCAATCATCCCTAGTCTTAAAAAAAACAAATCTTATAAAACAGTAGACATGTTTAAAGGATGTTCAGAATAAACAAGCATGCGATTATTAGCATGAATGTCTATTCTGTCCCTTTCTTTTGTAGAGCGTTGTCTCTGTTGAATTCATTTTGACCAAAGCTGGCATTGGCTAGTTTTAATGCTGACTCCCTGTGTGTGTAACTCAGGAGTGATTGATACAAAAGATGTATAATCCTTTCAAAATGCGTAATCAATCTTTAAATCTTTGGTTTCGAAAATACATCTTTAACTCACTAGCTCACTACGTTAGGATTGAATAGATGGAATGATGGACGTAGATTTAGAATGAGACAAAAGATAAAGGATATTGTGAATTGAAAAGAGATAACATAAGTTGTAGGCACGCACAAACGCACTCTTGAAATACAATGACGATAGGTACACAGAAACTTAGACTCTCTGTCTTTTATGTAAAAAGCTCAAAACCAGTTGCGACTTGAGGGAATGAGAGAATAACTACATGAATCATTAGATATTTGCATCACTTATGATCGACTGAATGAATAACGTCATTCGTAACCAAAGATTTAAAAGAGTTAAAGATTTATGAGAGTGATTTAAATGGACTGTCACTGACTGAACCACAGAACCAACATTTTAATCATAGTTTTTTTAAATATTTGTTTAAAGCATTGGCAGAACCATCAGCCTAACGGAAACAAACATCATAGGTAAGTTTAATTCATCAAATAAGTCGTAGTTGAAGTCAGTCATATAAAATTAGTTATAGTCAATAATACAGGCGTGATGCTATGTCAAGTCAAATTCCCGCTCCAGTATAACGATGGCGATCTTACTGAAGCTTCTATGGAGTTTTGGAAACAACAGGAAAAAACACGTTATGGCGACATAACGTGTATTACATCACTTGCCAACACTTATGACATACACAAATAGTTAATAAGAAAAAGACCACCACTTTTACACATTATTACTTGAAATAACACAAGTTTAGGAAAATAATGCAGAGTGACGACAAGATCTTCTTCGTGTTCCCGTCAAAACTCACAGACACGGATTTGATATTGAAACTACTAGAGACTTAGACAAAGGATATTATAGAGAAGCTATATATCAGCGTATGCAGTGTTGAGATAGCAACAGTTTGACATATGATAACCAGAATAACTTTAGAAGATAACTATGATTACAACTTTGTTGACTAAAAATGTACTACCTCTTTTAGCCGGATTTAAGAATGACAGGACAAAAGAAATTGCAGTAATGCTTATATTTTGCTTAAAATGTATTAGAACGTGTAATATTAGCGTATATAACGTGATTAATGAAGGTTTTTTTACGTAAATACAAAAACAAGCTTACATACCGATGACGGGGACGGTTGGCCACCTTATTGTTGGGACCCAGTTGATTGGGCCCAAAAAAAATTAACGCATACGCGAAAATGGTGAAATACTTATTCATGTGTCTCTCTCACTTTTGCTAAAACCTAATATGTACATCCTTTTCTTCATCCTTAGTATCAAAATAGTAGCGAGTCTATATCATACTTCGTCTAAGACTAGACTATACTATAGACACTATAGTTATTTCAGTGTTGCCATACTGTAGGAACTAAAAATCCGTATATACGACAGCAAATACCGAACGAAATCCGTACGTGCAATAAATCTAAAACTCCATACGAAATAAAACCATTATTCTTTAAAACGTTGCATTCTACGGGCTTTCTTTGTATATCCACTCATAATTACATTAATAAAGTGGTTTCTCAACACAAATAATCCACAAAAACACTCAACGTAACAAGTTCAAAATGGAAAACCAAAGGAAAATGCGTATAACCAGAAATATGGAAACAAACAATCCGTATTGCGCATAGAGTAAGGAAGCTTATGTTACGCAGGAAACAATTTATTACTATGAGGTATTGCGCAATTGAGCAAAGAATTAAATTGGTCACTATCATTCATCCATTATTACAAACACAATAAAGCGTAATATATTTACCTCTTTCATTTACTACTGTAATCAACGGCAACCATGTAATATGCCATCGTTGTCAGTCAGCCATAGAGGAAAGATCATACGGTAATTCCTCGTCATAGTTATATATAGTCATAGCACGTACGTTCTTTATTTTTTTAATACAATTATTTACAGGGATGTCAAGAGCGAAAAAATATCGATGAATCTGTTTTGGGCTATATATATTCTACCGTTTTATGTATTATTGGAAATCCGTACGCAATTTTTTATCCGTACTTAACACTCCAAATTCAGTACGTACAGGTACTGACAAATCCGTACATATGGCAACAGAGTTATTCCCAAAGAGAAAGAGTAATTTCATTTCATTTTAAGCTAGCAAAGAAAGTGTATTCTATACAGCCAAGCCAAATATATTATTTTAATTCACCTATGTTGATTTTTAACTTTGATGAAATGAAAGCAAAAGAAAATCCTCGGAAAGGTATGAGAAAATATATATTTTTAGATTATACTGTAAATAGCATTTTTTATCATTTGACATTTCCTCCTTTTGCATTCCACTTTGAATGAATTGTAGAGTGACGTGCGTGACGTGAGTACAAGAAGGACACGACGACGACTTGATCGTAATAATTTTCGGCTGCTACAGCTTCAGTACTTTAACTATATTTCACATGATAGAGATCACGAAATATACGATAACAGACCACTATAATCCTGGTATTGTTACTTAATATAACACACTTATTATCAACATGGGAAAGGCTAAAAAAGGGAAGAAAAACCCGACCGCAGACGACGGGTAAGTTTCAGTAAAGGCATATGTTTTCGTTGTCTTATTAACCTTACACGCTGATTCTAATTTAAAAAAATTGTTACAGTGATAGTGATGTAGAAACTACAAACATTGACAATGTTAAGCCAAGTCAGAAGGGAAAGAAGTAAGTGTTTTAGGTTAGACAGTTACTATTTTTATTATATTGGTTTTAGTAGGTATCCTACATAATAAAAGTTAATATACTTAGGCAGCAGATGTTATCATATTTACTAGATAATAATGTCAGTATTTGTTGTTTAATAATTGTAATTGTTTTCTTTAATACTTATTGTTGTTATTAAATTTTTTTCTAGGATAGCGGTGAACTCTGATAGTGAAGAAGAAAAACCAAAATCTAAATCCAAACACAAGAAGTCTATTGATGAGGATGTTAAAGAAGTCACAAAAAATATCAAAAATGTCTCAATCTCGAATAAGTCTAAAAAGAAAAAAGATTCCAGTAGTGATGAAGGTATGTTCCAAGTATAAATTTAATCTGTGTTCTTCTTTCTTTACTATGTGGGTGGCACGTAAACATAAGGTCCACCTGATGGTAAGTGGCTACTGGAGCCTATAGACGCTAGTAATACTAGCACCATCATTAGCCTGAAAGGGATATGAGGTGGAGAGGAAGGATAGTAAGGAGAGAATAGGAAGAGTATTAAAGAGGATAGGTAGATTAAAAAAAAAAATTGCTGTGTCTAGTTATGATTTAGATCTTGCATCATATGGCTGCAAAACCTTGATTTTTGTGAATTAATTATATTGATCTTGTCTTGGTTACGCTTTAGATAACTAAGCCTTGTCACTTCCACCCACTTTAGTTTCTTTTATGTATGTTCATAACATGTGTGATAATATCCATCCTGGTGGTAAGTGGCAATATAGAATAGTCTATAATGCAGGTGAAATTGTGCTGGCTTATTAAACATGTTTACTCTTCTCATAGCATTTATATTCTAATGATTAATTTATTTGTTATATATTATTTCTCTAGCCTGTTTTTCTGTCGGTCGGTGAGATCTTCTTTATTCCTTTATTAAATTCCATGAATTACCCCTCATTTTAAAGCTGTATCCTATCGGCGAATGACGTAAATATACCAAAGGTCTAAAAATGTATTGTTTCTCTTAAATTTGAGAGATGTAAAATCATCTAAGAAGAAGTCCTTTAATGGATGATGATGAAGCGGAATTCCACACGGGTCGACTAGTTTGTTATAAAATACATATTATTATGCCAAAGCATACCTCTATTGTCCATTTATCTTGTCATACTCGATTACTATATTATTCTCTCGCTCCTGGTCATGGGTCAAGGTGGTTTGGAGCAAGTATGGGTTGGATGCTGCTGTCTCCTTTTGCAAGTAGGTGATATTCGGCACAGGAGGCGGCAGAGCATAAACAGGAAATGACCAGCAGTCTCTCATGCCACAGGAGAAGTCATATAGGTTACCAATAGCACTAGATGGTACAAAATTGATTTGGTATGTTTTGGTGTTTACAATATCATTAGATCAGTTCAGTGTGATTTTCGAATATAGAATCATTTTGTTAGTAAATTATATATTTAAAATGAGTTCCGACGAGGAAGACGTGTCTACGGTCTTAGCAATAGTGGATTTAGGTTTTCTAGAAATAGATTTCGCGTTAGACCCTACCTTTTTAATTTTCTATGGCCCGCCAATAAAGGCGGAGCGATGGCACACGACGGGCTTATTTAGTGGGTGAGGGCCCCACACTACCCTGTTCGTTGCCCCGAACGACGAGGTGTGCTATTAGCTACAGTTTTTACCGCCTTAACAAAAAAAGGGGTGTCCTAATACGCGGCACAGGTGCGAGTACCTGCGCCTGATGCCGCCCTAGCTGAGGCTGCGGGTGGATGGACCGGGGAATTTTGGCCACCCGTAAGACCTTCCGCGAAGCTGCGACGCTCTATGTGCGGAAGCTTCACTCAGTAGAAGGAACCCGAAAGGGTAAGCCGCCGGCTGACCACTGAAGTAATGTTACACAGTTCCGGTGGTCTGCCTAAACAGGGGAATATATGGCACACGGCGGATTTATTTAGTGGCTGAGGGCGCCACGCTACCCTATTCGTTGCCCCGAACAACCGGGTGTGCGGTTAGCTACATTTTTTTCCCGTCTTAATAAAAAAAAACGGGGTGTCCTAATACAGCCATTTTTTCTCAAATATCTTCAATGTACAGACACAGCTCAGATACAGAATTGTAATAGTACAGATAAGGTCGTTCTGATTGTATGGCGGGCTTTATAGAACAGGGTCATGGTCCTTGAATGTTAGCGTCGAAACAAAGATTACGAGAAGCTGAAGTACGATTAGGCAGATCACATCACTCAACGAACCAATAACCAATAATGAGAAAGAAAGATTCTCGAGTGTCGATCACGGATTGAACTGCGAATCGTAAGATGGCCTTCCACCAGGTGGATCGATGACCTGTTCGAAGCTGTTGGATATGGGTGGCATAGGATCTCTTGATTAAGAGCTCTCTTGGGGAGGTATAGGCCTCCTAGCAGTGGATTATACGAGTAGAAGGATGTATAGGGTAAAATTACAAAACACGACAAAACTATTCAATTAAAGAGTCAGGTTTTTAGGGTTGCGTACCCGAAGGGTCAAAACGGGACCCTATTATGAAAACTTCGCTGTCTGTCTGTCCGTCTGTCTGTAACCAGGCTGTATCTCAAGAACGGTGTTAGCTAGACAGTTGAAATTTTCACAAATGATGTATTTCTGTTGCCGCTATAACAACAAATACTAAAAACAAAAATAAAATAATATTTAAGGGGGGCTCCCATACAACAAACGTGATATTTTTGCCCTTTTTTGCTCGCTATTGATAACGGCAACAGGTAGAAGTTACAATAGTGTAATGTTGTTTACCTAGTCAATGGTACGGAACCCTTCGTGCGCGAGTCTGACTTGCACTTGGGCGGTTTTTATTAAGATGTTGATTTTTGAACAGGCTTACTTACAAGAATAACATTAATTCTCTATTTGATCAGTAATGTTTTCTTACATATTTTCATTGTTATATTTAGTTTAGTAAACAGATAATATTGTCTTCGTAAAATATAAAACATAAATAAATAGATTTCAGCATACAACAGAAATCTTAAGGTTTGGTTTTGGCTTAAACTGACACGGAAGGTACTGTTATGCAGAGGCGGCTCGCCCTAAAGAGCGCTGGTGCGGTGCTCACCCACAATAATTATAGGTATAATAAAAAAAATGTTTTTTGATCTGTATGTTCATCATATTATCACATACATGATTACCCTTCACTCTATTTTTAACATAACAGTTCACTAGAAATATATTATTTTGTTCTTGATATCAGTCCATTTAAACCGTGGAGCGCTAGCGATAGCGCTCCTATGGGATATAGTTCAGTACAAATACCAATACTGAATTCAATGAGTGTGAAAGAGAGAACCTGCTACAGTCCGGCGCGTGAATTGTTGCCAATTTTATGTAAACAAACATTACGCCTTTAGATTTATTATTTTATATTTAATCTACGATTACGTAATTAATTTTTGCGCTAACTTGATCGGTAATTAGTCAATCTAATTTTAAATGTTATAAAAATTAGTTTGTGTCTGTTGTACTGTTGTTTCGTGCTTAAATGGAACAATCGTAGATTAATAATACTATGGAAAATCCAAAACTGCACGCCTCATAATCTTCATTTTTCACAATAAAATTGATTATTTGATAAGTAACTAATAATGTATTGGTCTTACTAAGTAATTTTCAATAAATCACATTGATTCAAAAAGTACTAATATGGGTTATGAAACCCACATTAGACATGAGTCTTATACGCCATCTAGCGCTAATTTTAAGAAGTAATTCTATATTAGTCTACCTCTCAGTTCCGGGCCGCGCGCACGCCTAAGCCACGCAAAAAAAGGGCCCCCGCGTCGCTAAAAATATTCCTTTGGTGTGTTATTATTTACGTGTGTTTAGTGTTTTTAATTATTGTAATGAATAAAATAGTTATTATACTTGACAAATATCATCAGTTCGTAAAGCAAAGGTAAGAACTTTCTTTTAACAAAAAACAATGTACCGGGCGGGCGAACGGCGTTCTGTTGACGATAGTAAAACCACCTGTGGCTATGCGTACGTAAAAAGGTAGTTCTCATGAAAGGCGCTGGTTTTAGTGTCGCGTCGAGCGTAAATATTCAGTATTTTTTTGTTTATTTAAATAACAATTAAACCACATCGGATCAGACCTTGAAAAGTAATATAAATAGGGCTCTATTCCTAATCATAATAATTCGTAAACAAAAAAACAAGACTCGATTAGTAAAGTAATTTGGTCGCGGGAGTAGAACCCACCTCAACGCTTCGCTTGTGAGGCGTGCAATATCTCAAGGGAACAATACAGTTAAAAAAATAAAAATTTTTTGTGCACTATTTCGCAAGTTCGCCTAAATGCATTTTGTATGATAAGCCTTAGATTAATAACATAATATTAATCTAAGCATAGAATATATTTATACATAGACTTTCTTTCTGTTAATATTTTTTTGTGAACACCCATAAAAAAAAGTAACGAGCCGCCTCTGCTGTTATGGCTGCAAAAAAGTTAATATAATAACATTTAATATGAACACTGATGACTAATGGTGAGCAGTTTTTAATTCTAATCAAGAGCTATCAAACAAAAAGAGTAATGAAAACCATTCAGTGGTTTTACGTGATGTGCAAACATACAGAAGTTCTTAAAAACATCGTTTCCGGTCCACACGCACATAGCCTATTAATAGTAATTTTTTTAATGTACAGGCGCATCTCTAAGTTATAAATATAATACAAATACATAAATGACAGCTTAAGCTGAGATTCATCAACGGGCATTTGGTTCATCTAAAAGTGGAAAACCTTCGAAAAAAGATTACAATTTCCTGACATCTTGATTTCGAGAGAGAGAATATACGAAGGGCACAATAAGACAAGTTTGTGCGAAGATCCAAGATTCCTGTTATGACTAAATAATGAGAAAAGAGATAACCGGGGTCGCTTGGAGAGGTTAACAGCATGGAGAGTTTAACAGCACGTACAGCGCATGCAAGCTCCGACGCCTACGAATACGTAGCCATTTTTTTTCTGAACGATAGTTATAGACATGGTTATATTTACGGAGGTTAAACAAACTGAATGCAATTATTGATAAGCCGATCAAGTTTATTGAGTAGATCTGCATTGTGGTCGAGATATCGCACATCACCATGGTCGACATTGTGAAAAATTAAAGCTTGCACAAGTATTCTCTTTGTTTTGGTTGGGAGAAAATTCAGTCGATAAAAGACTAAGGAATCCCTGTAATGTTCCTGCTAAAATTCGCTATTTCATATCCCCAATCTAATGTGGGGTCGATGTATAAACCAAGATTTTTAACACTAGAAACTGTTTTAATTATACCATCATTAAATGTCGCTGGTGGAATTATTGCCCGGTCAATCCTGTTCATTAGCTGTGAACTAGCAATTAGGATGGCTTGGAATTTGTATGGATTCACATTCATAGATGAAAAATCCATCTTGGATAGGATTTGCGTAAAATCCTTTCTTAACGCTGACCTACAGTATCAAAGAAATGTGTAAATTTTCACGGTCCTAGCCCCAGGAGTTTGGGCTGCGCGTTGATATGTCAGTCAGTTATTCTTTTATATTATAGATTATTGGGTTACAATAATTAAGTTCACACGGAAGAACATTTATCACTCGATTTATAGATCTAAAAATTGTTGCAAATATCATTAGTAAATATTATAAAGCTTTACAGAGCCGTGTCCATTTAAGATATTTGAGAAAAAAATACTGGAATAGATAGCCTATTACAGTAATAGGCGTGTCACAATTTTTTTTTAGAATTTTTGTGTTTCTATGTTCGCTATCACGCAGAAACTAGTGAACGATTTTGATGCAACTTTTTTATTAGAGAGCTCTTGATTAGACTTAAAAACCGGTGAACATTTTCCGCTACTATATCGGAAACCTGAGATATAACCGAAAAACTAGCAAAGGCTAGTTAGTAAATCAAAATTTAATTGACACATCAAATCAATTAAGATAGAGTAGAGTGCATTATGATTTGGTTACCGTTTTCATTATTTATTTTGTTTTGCAGATGATTCGGAGCAAGAGGAAAAGCCTAAAAAGAGCAATAAGAAAGAAGAGAAGAAAAGTGTATTTTCTCTATTAGAAATAGAAGATGCAGATTTATCCCCACCAGAAGCATTACCTTCATCAGATGAAGATGAAAGACCTGTCCAGAAGCAACAAAAGAAACCTCCAGCAGAAAAGAAAGAGGCGTCAGGTAAAAAAGGCAAAAAATCTAAGAGAAAGAAGGATGACAGTGACGATGATTTAGAAAAAGTATTAGCAGAATTAGAAATGGAGTATGCTGGAGTAAAAAAAGAGCCTACGCCTGCTCCTGCATCAGAAAAAACTGAAGAGGTTGAAGCGGAAAAACCAAAAACTAAAAAAAAAGGAAAAAAAGAGGATACTAAACCAGAACCTGATAAAGAAGAAGCAGAAAATAGAGCAGAAAGTGATAACGAAAATGATGTTACAATTAAAACTGCTGCACAAAAGAAAAAGGAGAAAAAGGAAAGGGAAAAATTAAAAAAACAAGAGGCAAAGAAGAAAGAAAAAGAACACGATGCCAAGAATGAGACAAATGATACAAAGTTAAAAGATTCTGTAAAGGTAGAAATAAAGTCTGAGGAAGCTCCCAAAGAAGATGCCAAAGCTCTATCCGAAGAAAAAGAGGGTGAGGGGGATGATAAAGAAGCCCCTGCAACAGAAGGAAAGAAGAAGAAGAAAAAAGGTGAAAAGGCTGAGAAGGAAGAAAAAGGTAAGAAAGGACCTACTAAGAAAACAATTGCTGCTATGCAAGAAGCATTAAAAAAAGTGCAAGAAGAGGAAGAACGACTGAGAAAAGAAGAAGAAGAAAGAATAAAACAAGAAGAGGAAAGGGAGCTTCAACGGTTGGAGGCAATTAGATTAGAAAAGGAGAAGAAAGAAAGGAAAAAACAAAAAGAAAAGGAGAGAAAAGAAAGACTAAAAGCCGAGGGGAAGCTATTGACTCCTAAGCAAAAAGCTGAAAAAGCCAGGGCGCAAGCTTTACTTGATTCTCTCAAGGCTCAAGGTATAGAAATTGGCTCGGCTGAAAAGAAGCCTGTGAGGCCTGGAACTAGAGTTAAGCCTGGCAGACTAAAGTCTCAATTGTCTCAAGAGGTACCCACGACTCCCACTGAAGAGAAAAAGGAGTCGGAGATAGAAGATAAGAAGGTTAGATTACCACATATTTTGATTACTTTTTGTCTATTTTAGTTTAGTTATAATACAGTTAATTTGTCAAAAACAAAATTCAGCAGGATGATTCGCTTAAAAAATCGGATGACAAAGAGTCTGACACTGAACTAGTGAAAGATGCGTGGGATGCAGAGTCTTCGGAGGAAGAGTTAGAGCCACTAACAAAAGAAGAGCCTCCCAAAACACCGGTTAAAGACGAGAAAAGAGCCATGCCTGAGGTCGAAACCCCCAAACGAGTATGTAACAACACTTTATGTAGTATTAGTACATTAATATCTCTCATATATTCCTACCAAATTGCATTAAAATCCATAATTATAGTTTTGCATGTAATTGATGGACAAACATCCATACATCTATACCAACTTTCACTCTTATAATATTAACAACTCTTATAAACCTTAGAATGTCCCACATACGATTTTGTACCACGAGCAGACCTGCCTACATATATGACGCTCGAGTGGTTGGATATATAACACATTAATTTAGTATTGAATAATCTTGCCCAGTCAATGACCTGTACTAATGATTTTATTGAATTTCTTATAACTAATGATTTTATTAAATTTTTTAGACTAATGACTAATGAAATTTTTAGACTTTGATTTTAATGTAGAACTTTTAATTTCTCTCTTTCAGAAAGCAGAAGACGAAAGTTCTTCAGAAGAGGATAGTTCTGAAGAGGAGACAAGTTCAGATGAAGAATCTGATGATGAAATGACTGACGCTCAAAAGAAGAGAGAAGCCATACTCAAGAGATTAGAGGTGGGATTTATTATACAAGATACAACATTTATCAGTTTCTCTTTACTTGTAAAGTTCAACTCGAACTTAAAGCAAAGCACGTAGAGATTTGCGCCCATCAATCATTGCGGGGTCAAATATTTGTACCGAGGAACGTTCGACGCAACTATATTTTGATTATATTTATTTTTCTCTGTTAGAATTTTTTTATTGTTAAATTTATTGGTTGTAAAATTATTTGAGTTTGTTGGTTATTATATTAGTAGTGACATGAGTATTTTACCAACAGAAACGTAAACAAGACAATGAAGCAAATAAAGCGAACAATCCACTTCGCGCAGCCGTTGTTTGTGTATTAGGCCACGTAGATACAGGCAAGACCAAGATCTTGGATAAGCTGAGGCGTACCAACGTGCAAGATGGTGAAGCAGGAGGTATCACACAACAGATTGGCGCCACCAATGTTCCTATAGAAAATATTAAGGAGCAGACTAAACATGTTAAAGGGGTCAGTTTTTTATATTATTACTAAAATTTATTACTTATTTTATAATTTGAAGTATCTACCTGTATTCTAAACAAAATTTTTATATTTAGATATTTTTATATATATTTTTAGCATTTGACAAGTTTAGCACTATACATTAAACACAAAGTGAAAAATGTGAAATCGAAAATGTATAGTGTTAAGCATGTCAAATGCTAAAAAAATATCTAAATATTTATAGGGTGTGCGTCATTATTAGGTAAAAATCTTAATTGTAAAATTAAGTTTACCTGGTCGCTATTATGTATGAAAATACTTCCGACAGATGGCGCAAGCGTCACCCAAAGACGTTAAGTGTGAATGTGATGTCGAAATTAGCAGTCAGGAGCAATTGTCACGATGGCTGAATTTGCAAAGCATCTGGACGGTATCCAGGAGATGCAGGTCCATATCCTGCTCGTGACTGTTATTTTCGATTACACATTTTTCACTTTGTGTTCAAAATTTTTATCTAAATACTATACGGAAATCGAAACTAATAATTAGAAGGCAATATTTTTTTATTAATTTATTGGCGACTTACCTGATGCTACAAGCATTTCTTACTCATGTTTAATAAAAATATTTATAACTCATGCAACCATTTTGTTGTTTCTATATATTTTTAAGCATTTGATGGGCACGACTATTAACTTGAACATAAATAATTAATGATAATTCAGGCGACGCAGGTTCAAATCCTGCTCACTATCATTTTCTATTTCACAATTTCGCACTTTTGTGTTCTGATTGAACCGTGAATTCAGTACTCGCTTATTGCATTTTCTAGGTGTCGTAGCGTGCTGTTAAGAGTTCTTCTCTTTTCTTTTGAACAAATAAAAAACATTATTATATTTACTACTTAAGCATAAAATGTAAGCAATCTAGCCACGCTATATGAAAAAAATCCTATGCTTACCCTCAATATGAATTAAGTTTTCTTCAAAATGACAGAATTATTATGACATTTAACACAAGCCTGTTAATTTTTTTTTTATTGGATGTAGTGGCAGGCGAGCCACGTTCATCTGATGGTAAATGGTAATCGTCGCCCATGGACTCGACTATACCGAGAGTATTGTCAGCCGCTGCTCACCAATTCATTTCTCAGAAATGAAATATAAACGCCTGTCTCCTGCTACAACCAAAACGCAACGATGTGCTTCATGGCCGGTCACACGGGAGATGGTGGTACCAACCCGCTCGGGCCTGATACCAAGTGAGTACTCCCACTACCCAGCCCTACCACCAGTCATGCAATGGATGATAATTGCTTACTTCCCTTAGTCGCCTCATACAACACCCGTGGGAAAGAGTGGAGTGGTGACACTTGTATTCTTAGTCCATCACCACACGGACATAGTTAATATTACAATAATATTGAGAATTATGTGACGGTACTATGCGTTTTTATTTCTTCAGAATGTTTTTTCATTCTTCTCTCAGTATTATATTTTGGCTGTTACAATCTGTTGTTGGAAATATAATTCATTATTATTTTCAGGTGAGCGAGATAGCATTCAAGTTGCCAGGTCTCTTGATCATTGATACACCTGGCCACGAATCTTTCAGTAATTTGAGGAATCGAGGTTCATCACTCTGCGATATTGCTATCCTTGTAAGTTATTTGTTATACATACGTTATTATTAACAACTAATATCTGTATGGCAGGCCTGCCGTGCCCATTTCGAAGAATTGTATTGTACTTAAATACTGAGAAATACAACCCCTTTGTTTTATGTTTCAGGTGGTAGATATAATGCATGGTCTGGAACCACAGACTATAGAGTCAATTGACTTACTAAAGCAAAAGAAGACACCTTTCCTTGTGGCATTGAACAAAATAGATCGCCTGTACGACTGGCAGAGTGCGCAACGCAAAGATGTCCGTGACATATTGAAGATGCAACAGTCTAACACACAATTAGAGTTTGAAAAGAGGAGTAAGGATGTTATGTTGCAGTTTGCTGAACAGGTAATATATATATACTGCCTTACTAATAATAAACGTTGTATGAACTCTGAATAGTTATTCAGTGTTTTGTGTTTGTCACTAATATGACAGTTTGACGTTGAAATCCATCCATCCATCAGCCTTTTTGACGTTGAAAGAGAGAAACAAAACGCTGAATAACTATTCGGAGAAACAAAAAAAAAATAGAAACAAAACACTGAATAACTATTATTATATCTTCTTTTCTACGTCTGTATTGTCGATTTATTCATGATCTTTCACAAAGCCAAAGTTTAACCAAAAAAAATATACTTATCTTAATACATTAAAATTAAAAAAAAAAACCTGACTGCCGAAATCATCGGGACCGCCAGAATGAAGAATTGAATTAAATTGAACTATTCGGAGCTTAAACAATGTTTATTAGTAAGAGGGATAGTGTTTTGTACGAGTATTTGCCAAAGCAATGGATGGAAGAGGAGGGAAGATAAAGTGTATACATAAAATTGGATTATGGGAAATTATAAAAATTGACGAAACAAAATAAAATTCAAATAGTACAGGCTATGTTATATCAGTGTTAAAATGTTTTCCTCCAAAATAGGTGGACAGATTTTGACAAGAGTTGCTGGCAGTTAGAGAATTTTATAAGCACGAATTTAGGTTTTTACCTATAAAGTCAGCAGTTACTTGTCTAAGTCACGCTTCGTTGTGCAGAAACGTCGCTTAGAGAGGGTATCCGAAAGGATATGCTGTCATTGAAGTAATGTCACACAGTTTCACTGGTCCGCCAGTACAAATGGGGAGATGGCATACGGCGGGTATATTTAGTGGCTGCACACTCGTTGCCCTGAACGACGAGGAGGTGTAGACAAATTCCTTACCACCTCATCAAAAACAAAAAATGTCTTGTCTAAACCGAAAGTTTTATTACTCAGGGCTTGAATGCTGCGTTGTTCTACGAGAACCCAGATCCTCGTTCTTACGTATCCTTGGTACCGACGTCTGCGGTGACGGGCGAAGGTATGGGCAACCTGCTCGCTATGATAGTACAAGCCTGCGAGGGGCCGCTACACAAGCGGCTTATATTCTCCCAACAATTGCTCGCTACAGTTTTGGAGGTTGGTATAATTGGGTTATTGATATAACATTATTTTATTCATGGTCAAGCTACGAATTTACTCAGATATTAGAAAGATTTTTGAGGATGTTTTGTTAGAGCTCGTTTAAGCTCAAACGACGACGAGCCCCACTACTTAATTAGTTGATTTAGATGTGTGTGTAACGGCACTTCATCCGTGTGGGAGTGTCTACTGTTCCGAACTATGATCTGAATGCAACAAACTTTGATCGTCAATGCAATAGATATCGCGTTGGCCCAAAAAATCCGTCTCGGGAAATAACAGCGGTCTTGAGAAGTGAGCTCTTATTTTGTTTAGTTCAAAAAGTATTTTATTTATTACTTTTTAAGCTTGATTTCACAGTAAATGTTATTTGTCTTTTCACTTTTAAATGGCAATAGTAAATTATTGCTTTCCTCGTTTTTTTGTGACAAATGATAAATTATCCTAAATGTAAGATAACATTTTGAAGATTTGTGACTTTATTACTAAGTTCTAATTAGGTTGAACTTAAAACTGTTTTGAAACCTTTGTCTCAGTTCGTTAGTAAACAGATGTAGCTGTATAAGTATATATTCACACGGACAGTTTTTAGTTTGACTTTGTTTGTGACACTGTATCTTGTTGGTATTGATGATCGAAGGCAACAACCAACTGAATGACCAATAATAACAGGTTGCTGGAAACCGATTTACAGAAAGTTGTGGGTTTAAGTGCCATTCGTAACTACCTCTTTCTATTTTCAGAACAATTTAATCTAGCAAATTAAACCATCTTAGATCCTTACGAGGAATAGTAATGTTGCTTATTTTTTGATGTGAAACATCTAATGCTGAGGGAGGGTAAAATCGGCTGTTAGCGTGGCGACGCTTTTATTGTACTTGTGCCGTTAAAATCTTGCAAATTAAATTTGAAACACTTGCTGGTTTCCGATTGAGCTGAAACTTTACACGCATGTGTATATCATGTGACAATGCAATATTATGGTGACATGGAGCTGATCTGATGATGGAGCTGGAAGGTGGACATAGGAACTCTATAATGAAACGGCGCAACCCCATCAAGTTAGGGCTCGTTTGAAATGTCCTGACTAGAACTTCAGTCATAGATGAAATCCAGGGTCTGATGATGGAGCTGGAAGGTGGACATAGGAACTCTATAATGAAACGGCGCAACCCCATCAAGTTAGGGCTCGTTTGAAATGTCCTGACTAGAACTTCAGTCATAGATGATATCCAGGGTCTGATGATGGAGCTGGAAGGTGACCACAGTAACTCTGTAATAAAACAACGCAACCCCATCGACTTTGGAATCATTTGATTCGTCTTGATGAGTACTTTGTCTTTAGATGGTATCCAGGGTCTGATGATGGAGCTAGAAGGTGACCACAGGAACTCCGTTATAAAATGACATAACTCCATCGAGTTTGAGCTCGTATGATTTGTCTTGAAGATTACTTTGTCTCTAGATAGTACCTATCCAGGGTCTGACACTGGAGCTGGAAGGTGGCCACAGTAACTCTGTAATGAAACTACGCAACCCTATCGAGTTTATACTCGTTTGATTCGTCTTGAGAAGTACTTTTTCAAGTTATGATCACTTTATTTCTACAAAATAATTTCAATGTTTTCACATCTGCTAGACGTCCCGCGATGTCTAGTTTTTTTTTTACCGATGTTTATCTATACTAATTGGCAAAGCATCTGGGCGGTATCCAGGAGATGCAGGTTCGAATCCTGCTCGTGACTGTTATTTTCGATTTCACATTTTTCACTTTGTGTTTAATATTATAAAGCTGTAACATGTCTGTACATTTAAGATATTTGAGAAAAAATACTGTAATAGGCTATATAGGCGTGTCTAAACACAAAACGATTTTTTTAGATTTTTTGTATGTTCGCGCATCACGCAAAAACTACTGAACGGATTTTGATGCAACTTTTTTATTTGATAGCTCTCGATTAGACTTAAAAACTGGTATTCATTTTATCCCGCTACTTTACCGGGAACCTGAAAAACTAGCTTTTGGCTGCGGCGGAGCCGCAGTCAAAGGCTACTCTAGATATATTTATTATTCAAACTTTGGAGGACTCCCAGATAATGTATGTTGCTAAGCATGTCAGATGCTAAAAATATATATAAAAATATCTAAATAGGACTCCCAGAGTTTTTGCGTAGTAATATTCTTCTATTTTTTTCTCCAAATAGGTGAAGGCCATTCCCGGCTTGGGGACAACGATAGATACCATCCTAATAAATGGCACGTTACATGAAGGCGACACGATGGTGCTAGCCGGCACTGACGGCCCCATCGTCACGCAGATCCGCTCGTTACTCATGCCCCAGCCTATGAAGGAGCTTAGAGTTAAGGTAAGATACATTTCACTGGTCAACACCACCAGGCTGGCTATTACAACTAGCCACTGAAGTAATCCGACACAGTACCAGTGGTTTGTCAACACAGGCGGAGAGACGGCACACGGCGGGTTTCTTTAGTGGATGCGGGCCCCACACTACCCTGTTCGTTGCCCCGAACGACGGGTGTGCGGTTAGGTACATATTTTCCCGCCTAAACAAAAAAAAAAGGCTATTACAACTAATGTGGTTTTAGTTATGGTGACGTCTGCAACATATTTTTTTTTTGCTTAAAGAAATCGTGTCTATCGCGCTGGTTCATTCCATGACTGTGCTAGGAACATGTTAAAAATATTCTCTGTATAGAAAAGAAGAGTTTACCCATTATATAGTTCCACCGACCTACACCGTTGCGTACACAAGGAGCGCCGACAATGGTCGGCGAGAATATTTTTTCGGTGCAATAGTCCGTGTCATGTTTCTTTACGTGTCAGAGACGTTCATAGGATGTTCATGGTATAGTATGGTGTAGTGGGCAGACTCCTTTATTCACACATACCAAACGAATTATCAGCTAACGCAAGGATTTAATGCACAATGGTTTAGAGACCGACCTCCCGTGCCAAATGTTGTGGGTTCCCCATATAGAACAATTCTTGATGTGATCTACAAATGATTGTTCCGAATCTGGGTGTATTTTATGTCAGTTGTATGAAAAACAAAACAGCGTAGATACAAAATTTTTTTTTGGCGGTGGCATAGGTGCTTATAAAAGCCGATAGTTACGACATAATTTGCTTACGTTTGCGGAAAGTGATTGCTTATAATATTACGCACATTCCGTAAGCCAGGGATTTGTACCGCGGGGATTATACTTGAGATAACTACAATGCAATTTATGTTTTCAACTCAAATGCTTAATTGTATATATCTTTTATATTTTTTGACGGGCCTCGTGGCGTAGTCGGTATTGTAACTGACTTCCGTGCACGAGGTCGTGGGTTCGATTCCCACTCAGGACAATTATTTATATGTAGTCTCTACATCACCCTTGGTTGACTGGTAGAGAATCAGGCATTAAGTACGCCATTGTAATTCATTATTGCATAAAGTTTGTTAAATAAATAAATTTGTACTGCGTCTGGGTGTTTTCTATCTATTCATCCATCAGCCCTTCGAAGTCCACTGCTGGACATGGGCCTCCCCAAGAGAACGCCACAACATGTGTTTCGCTCATATGGGGGATAGTGCCGTAATCGCCACGTTTGGCAGGCGGGTTGGCGATCGCAGTGGATGTTGTTAACACTCGAGGGAGTGCTGCTGCCCATTCTCCCGGTATTCCCTCAGTCGGCTCATACGACTCCCATGGGTAGAGAGGGGTTCTATCTATTATATGTATGTATTTACAAAAAAAAGTAATATATGTATTATATCCGTAATCTGGTACCCATAGCACAAGCGTTAAGCTTAGTTTGGGACCAGAGGACGTTGTGTGAAATGTCCGTGAATATTTATATTATATTTTTATTTATTTATATTTTTTTCTTTTATACTACCAGGGTGCCACAGCAGCATACTGTCTACATGGTGGTAAGCGCTTACCTATACACGCTAGCAACACCAGAGACATCACTTGCGCCTTCTCCAAGGAAAGGGATAGGAGGTGGATAAAAATGATAACATGGAGAGAATAGGTAGGGGGCTTGGGCTTCCGGCGCTCTCACTCATCATGCGAAACACAACGGTAGGAGTTACTACCGTTGTTACACGTGGATCTTATTTGAGAGGGTGGTACTTTCCCAATCGAGCCGGCCCATTCATGCTGGGATATATATATATATAATATATATAACATACATAGCAAGGATCTCTCACAAGATAGTAAGTATTGTTTCTAATACTGTTTTGTATATTTCCAGAATGCGTATATTGAACACAAGGAAGTCATAGGCGCTCAGGGTGTCAAAATTGCGGCTAAGGAGTTGGAGAAGGCAATCGCCGGATTAAATCTCTATGTGGCACAGAAGCCTGATGAAGTTGATGTGTTGAAGTAAATTGCGATTTCATTTTAATTTTTAAGACAACGTTCTGGACTTATGATTAACTTTACAAGATACTGTCAGTGAATATTTTAATAAAATTTTCCTTCTTTTTTTCAATGAATGCTATGTCCCAATTTTGGGAATGAATGTTCTCCATAGTGGTTTGTCCGTGTGGTAACGGACTAATAATACAAGTGTCACTACCCCATCCTTTCCCGCAGGTGTCGTACGAGGCGACTAAGGTAAGCAAGCAATTATCACCCATTGCATTACTGGTGGTAGGGCTGGGTACCAAATAAGAGTACTCACTTGCTATCGGGCCCGAACGGGTCGATACCACCGTCTCCTGTGTGACCGGACATGAAGCACATCAGTGTGTTTTGGCTGTAGCAGAAGATAGCCGTTTATTCTTTCATTTCATATCTGAGAAATGAAATAGTGCGCAGCGGCTTGACAATACTCTCGGTATAGTTGAGTCCATGAGCGACCGTTACCACTTACCATCAGGTGGGCCGTGAGTCGTCTGCCATCATTAGCAATAAAAAAAACCACTGGTTAGATGGTTTTGTGTAGTATGTCTGGGACAATGTATTCTTAGTCAATCAGGAACATTATTAGGAATTGTAACAGGTATAAAACCTTTTCTATTTTGCAGGGAGGAGGTAGCTAGAGAGTTGAAATCAGCGCTGTCGTCCATCAAATTATCTGAGCGTGGCGTGTACGTGCAAGCGTCTACTCTAGGATCTTTGGAAGCTCTGCTGGAATTCCTTAGGACAAGCAAAATTCCTGTAAGTATCATACGTTTCTTTAATATCTTGGGGTGGTTAATGGGGCCTAAAATTTTTTTTCAGCATGCATTCATTCCAACAAATTAGAACAATTCTTCAATCTCTTTGTTGTATCTCCTGTTGTGCACGAGCGATTGGCGTAATGCAAAGGATACTAGCCTATTCTGCCACGGCCCACCTGATGTTTAGTGGTAACCGCCGCTCATGGATGCAGCAATACCCGAGGCAACAAGGCGCTTGAAAACCGCAACAGATAGTACATTCCATATTTTACAGGTACATGGAAGAAATGAGCGCTGAAAACGTATGGTATTGGTACGATACCGCTTCTAGGAGGTGTGGATTATTTTGTATTTAGGGGTTGCATGGTGCTTTGGTTAAATAACGCACCGGCGGCTATGCAATTTTGCGTATCACATGCTGGCTGGATGTAATTTTTTTTTTAACATGAAATTTGTATTTAGTTTACGATATAAGGTTATATTCTGTTTTCTCTTTGTGCAGTATTCGGCTATTAGAATAGGACCGGTGGTGAAACGTGACGTCATGAAAGCGTCCGCCATGTTGGAACACGATTCACAGTACGCGACTATATTGGCATTCGATGTTAAGGTATGTACGAAAAATATAATTTTTTAGGTACAATACACCCACATTTTTCGCATATGAGATCGTTCATCAATCACGTCTAGTTATAAATTACGTCTACTATTCTGTTCTTCGTCACAATGTTTGGGAGTCCACGTCATGAAATCGAGGCCATCCCATCTTTGTACACGATTCATTATGACTTAAGAAATTAAAGCAAGCTGTAAAGGTCCATCCATCCATCAGCCTTTCGACGTCCACTGCTGGACATAGGCCTCCCCAAGAGAACGCCACAACGAGCGATCCTGTGCGCTCAAATGGGGGAAAAGTGCCGTAATCGCCACGCTTGGCAGGCGGATTGGCGATCGCAGTGGATAATATATATAGATAATACTCGAGGGAGTGCTGCTGCCCACTCCCGCGGCATTACCTCAGTCGGCTCTTTCGACTCCCATGGGTGGAGAGGGGTGGGACAATTTTATAGCCGGCCCACACGGTCAGTACACGGCCACGGCCAGTGTAAAGGTCATGTTTTCTTTTTAGTTTACCCACCAACCATATCCTTTGTGATCATATTTCATTATATCAACCGATACCCCGTCTCGCCCTTGTTTGCGAGTGAACGTATTTTTCCAATGGACCCCCGTCAGCCAAATGGGTGCACCCATTTGGCTGACGGGGATTTTAAAGCATTTCTGTTGTAACAAGTGGTAAGGCTCCATTTAATGGTAAATTGTTATCACTGCTCTTGGAGTGAGTAAAACCCGGGGGCCTAGAGAGGAAGGAAAAAGGTTTTGTAACTGCTTCGGGCAGTGGTGGGTCGATATTCACGTGATAATTCTAATATTCTTGTTTTCAAATAGATTGAACGTGACGCTCAAGAAATGGCAGACAATTTAGGCGTGAAAATCTTCGCAGCGGATATTATATATCACTTGTTCGACAAGTTCACAGCTTACCGCGAGGAACTGAAACAGAAGAAGCGTGAAGAGTTCAAGCATATCGCTGTCTTCCCCTGCAAGCTTAAGGTTAGTCGTCTCTTTCTAATGTTGTGAGATAGAATAGAAGGGTAGATATTATAGTATTAGGGGTGATAAATGCACCACTGAAGGAATGTAATATAGTTCCGGTGGCCCGTCAATAAAGGCGGAAAGATGGCGCGCGGTGGGTTTCTTTAGTGGGCGAGGGCCCCACACTACCCTGTTCGTTGCCCCGAACGACGGGGTATGCGGTTAGGAACGTTTTTTCCCGCCTTAACAAAAAAAAAGGGGGTGATAAAAGCGTGACAATCGTAACATATTACGTTTAGTTAAATTTGTTGATAGCCAATAAAATATTGGTACGTGTTAAGCTTTTTAATTACAGGTGTTTTGATGGAATTCTATATCAAGCATACCGACTACACAAAATGTGGAGTGGCTTATATCGAACTCCCGGGCCGAGTGTCGTGGGTACGATTCCCAAACAGGGCAACTTTTTGTGTGATCCAGAAATAGCCGTTCTGAGTCAGTTTCTCAATTGTAGATTTGTTAATACAAGGATTGCCCACTAATGCGGGATGTTCTTTTTTTAAAAAATACCAATGGGCACTGACGTCTATTTATATCTAGGCAGGCTGTCTTCCATATTAATGTCTATAGTATATTATAATGCATTAAAATCCTTTTAGTAAGTTCAGGGAAATGTTTATAATGAACATGCAGATAAAAATATAAAAATTTTATCATCCCATCTTCTTTTTTGTAGAAGTAATGAAAACTTCAATGTTTCTTTTGGGTTTGGATCTATTGTTTTTATATTATAGATTTTTTACCTTTGCATACAGGTGATGCCACAGTTCGTCTTCAATTCCCGTGACCCAATCGTATGCGGAGTTATGGTTGAAGCCGGCGTTGTGAAAGAAGGAACTCCGATTTGTGTACCTAGTAAAGAAGTAAGCATTGTTTCTGAGTAAAAGTGATGATTTATCATGGATATTATTATTATATATTAGACATAAAGGTGAAGGTTGGCAAGTTAATTGTAAGCGGCGTCCGGACACTGTTCAAATATTTTAATGACGTCTTTAATACGACGATTTTTTATTTCGCCTCCGTACAAAACAAAATACTTTTTTAAACTTATAATTTATATGGTGGTCCATGGTTCGATCTTTTGGTGTGCCTGGTGCTGAATAGCCATCTTAAGGGGTTTTTTATCAGTAGGCAAAAAGGTACATACACATATAATAAGTAATTGATCAGATGAACATACACCATACGAACAGACGGCTAACACATTATTTCTATATTTTTGTTAAAATGATCATCTAATCTAAATAAATTTTATACTTTGATTTGTTAATCTACTATGTACTGAAAAATGACAAAACTAAACTGCGTTAAGTATTTTTTCTAAAAAGAGATCCATGCTCAACAGTGAGACAGTAATTGGTTGAAAAAAAAATTGGACCGGCTTTATGGCCTTCTCAGGACAGACTAGGGTGATTAAAAATTATAATTACAAATTAATATACAAATGGTTACGTTATTCAACAGTTTGTGGAATTGGGCATAGTGACGTCCATCGAGGTGAATCACAAACAAGTAGAAACGGCTCGCAAGGGACAAGAAGTTTGCATCAAAATCGAACCGATACCCGGCGAGTCACCTAAAATGTTCGGCCGACATTTCGATGAGACTGATTTTCTAGTCAGCAAGGTAAGTCATTCATTATTATGACCTAACTATTTTTATTGCTAAGTGTAGTTAGTTTTCACATTCAACGACTATTATAAAGCTGTAACAGAGCTGTGTCTGTATATTTAAATCTTTTGAGAAAAAATGTCTGCAGTCTGGCTATGTAGGCGTGTTTGAACACAAAACAATTTTTTTTTAGATTTTTGTTGGTTTCTCTTTCGCGCATCACGCAAAAGCTACAGAACGTATTTTGATGCAACGTTTGATTAGACTTAAAAACTGGTATACATTTTATTTCGCTATTATATCCGGAACCCGAGATATAAGCCAAAAACTGGCTGCGGCGGAGCCGTTCGCTAAGGCTAGTTCAACGATATTATTGTGTTTCTACGGAGTGACTGTCGAACTCTGCAACTAAAGGGTAAATATATTCTATGGTAGCCATTGATCTATTAATTAAGGATACACAATTGTGTTTACAAAAGTTGTATATAATATATATTCACGGACATTTTCACACAACGTCCTCTGGTCCCAAACTAAGCTTAATGCTTGTGCTATGGGTACCAGATTACGGATATATTACATATATTACTTTTTTTTGTAAATACATACATATAATAGATAGAACACGCCCAGACGCAGTACAAATATCTGTGTTCACCACACAAATATTTGTCCTAAGTGGGAATCGAACCCACGACCTCGTGCACGGAAGTCGGTTACACTACCGACTACGTCACGAGGCCCATCATACTTAAATGTATAGCATTAGCATTTCAAAATTTATTAGTAATTTCAATCTTATATCAACATAAGCAAGGGTGACTTTTAAATAAGTAGATAGCGACAGGTCCAACTTTGTTATTAGAAACCAAACGTTAGTCCAGTCAAAGGAACAAAGGCATCCTTGCAGTAGTTTTCAAATTTTATGTTAGTGTAGTACTACATTAAAAAATTGGTAGGTAGACAGTTAAGGCATTGGATTAAATATATAGCTTAATATTTATATCAAAAATTCATATTTATTTTTGGCATATAGACCTAAAACACCAACATTTTTATCCCGATAAGGAGTTCCTATGGAATATGCGCAAATAATTTAATAGATTTGAATCTAAATCCACGCAGACGATGTCACGGGCAGAAGCAGTGCAAGCAAGATGCGAAATGGTGATATTTTATAAAATCAAACTATTTCAAATAATATTAAGTAATAAAATAAACATACACAAATCAAAAGAAAAGTGATAGTTCAAAATGTGAATATTGTATCTACATAATCACTGCATAATCAATCAATCATTTATCAATATCAATCAATTATTTGACGGGCCTCGTGGCGTAGTTGGTAGTGTAACCGACTTCTGTGCACGAGTTCGTGGGTTCGATTCCCACTCAGGACAATTATTTGTGTGATGAACGCAGATATTTGTACTGCGTCTGGGTGTTTTCTATCTATAAGATGTATGTATTTACAAAAAAAGTAATATATGTATTATATCCGTAATCTGGTACCCATAGCACAAGCGTTAAGCTTAGTTTGGGACCAGAGGACGTTATGTGAAAATGTCCGTAGAGTATTTATTTATTATTATTTATTATTAATCAACAGTCTTTTTTTTTACAAATAAGGATATATACAATACAACATTTCAACATTCATTATTGAAGCATAAAAGCCACAAATTCAACAATTTAAATAATCATCTTATAAAATACTAGCTGTGCCCTACGAATTTACTCACCGTTTAATTAAAAAAAAAGAATACATATTTATAAATAATTTAGAGCAAGCTTTATCATCTGATTGGGTCCTTAGGAAAACTAAAATAAAAATCATAATATAAATGATTAATAAATATTAAAAAAATACATTCAACAAGGTGACTCCATTCATTTTTAGAACCGAGAACGTCGTATCATGCGATCAAATATTGAAGCATGAGCATAGTTCCAGGCTGCCTTTGTTTTAATACATACTCTATTTGACTGGTTCATAAAGGGCCATCGTCGATAATTTGAAACAAAATATATTGAAAAACAAAATAATGCGACTTTAAAGCAGCAAAATATGTATGAAATAGAAATACTGTCTAATATTATTTACCGAAAATAAGAAACGCCATCCTTTTTTTGTACTTTTAATGTACTATTTCGGCATTTCTTCATCGAACAATTAGTCATTTTTGATACGCTTCGTATGCTCGCTACAAAACAACACTAAACGAAAGGAGTGCAGGAAGCGCGGTTAGCGTAATCTGCACTCATTTATAGTGGACACTTTTGGTGCCTGATTGTGTATCTTCTCTTTTTTATACATCAATGATGGTAGCAGATGCCAAAGACGATGTTCGACTGCACAGATGGTGGAGTCATTTACGAGGGGTGATCCAAAAGTAATGATAATTGGTTACTTCAGGTCCACATAAAATCCAAAAAAAATTTTTTTTGCTAGCCTATACACTCACTACGTCAGCCTAAAAAAATCATATAAATAGGTCAGGATTTCCGGGAGATACATTCATTTGAATACGAACTGTCGAAGAGATAACATCAACATGGAGAAAAACGAAATTAGAGCTGTGATCAAGTACCTCTGTTTGAAAAAAATGTCTACAAAAGACATACACTGTGACTTGGTGGAAACATTGGGGGACTCTGCTCCTCCATATTCTACAGTTGCACGCTGGGCCAAGGAGTTTAAGGTGGGCAGAACATCCACTGAAGATGAACATCGCGAAGGACGCCCATCCACGTCCCTCACAGAAGACAACGTGAAAAAAGTCGAAGATGTTGTGTTGGCAGATCGAAGAGTGACCATCAGGCATGTAGCTGAGGTCACAGGGGTCTCATATAGAAGCGTTCAAAGAATCATTTCGAACGAGTTGCATATGAAAAAGGTCTCTGCGCGTTGGGTTCCCAGAATGTTAACCGACGAGCAAAAGAAAAAACGAGTTGACATTTCGAGGGTCAATCTCGAAAAGTTCCAAGCAGATAAAGAAAATTTTTTGTTGCGTTTTGTGACTATGGACGAGACCTGGATCCACCATTTTGATCCTGAAACAAAAAAACAATCGATGACTTGGAAGCGAGCCTCCTCTCACCGACGCCAAAGAAATTCAGTCTCAAGTTCGGCGGGAAAGGTTATGGCGTCTGTTTTTTGGGACGCTAAAGGAATAATTTTGGTGGAATATTTGGAAAAGGGAGCCACTATTACGGGCTCTTACTACGCAGACCAAATAAGAAGATTACGGGAGGCCATTAAGGAAAAAAGACGCGGCAAACTGCGAGCTGGAGTGCTGTTTCACCAAGACAACGCACCGGCTCACAAAGCCGCAGTTGCGATGGCTGCCATTCAAGAAACGGGATTCGAACTGGTCGAACACCCTCCCTATTCGCCAGATCTGGCTCCTAGTGACTTTTACCTCTTTCCTCGGCTCAAGGAACACCTCCGAGGCAAGAAATTTGAAGACAATAGCGAAGTTATGGCCGCTGTTGAGGCGTTTTGGGAGGGTCAAGAAAAGGAATTTTTTTCAAAGGGAATCCATGGTTTAGAAAAAAGATGGACTAAATGTATTGATTTGTTAGGAGACTATGTAGAAAAATAAATTATTATTTTAACTTTAATTACCGAGTTTTATTTTCATTATCATTACTTTTGGATCACCCCTCGTAGATACCGTCCGCCCGCCCGAGTGTTGTGAGTTTGATTCCAAACAGGACAACTCATTGTGTGATCCACAAATGGTTGTTCCGAGTCTGGGTGTACTTTGTGTCCGTGAAATTGTATGTTTGTAAAGTCCCCCGTGATACAAGGATAAAAAAACTACTACCGTATAAAACAAATTCTGGTTAGTTACACCATTTATAACTCACGAACGGCCAGCCGTTCGGTTCGTTCAGTCTTAATGATCTATGATTGTTAGATTTGTCTACACCCAGAATAACACAATAACCATTCAACAACAGAAAAATTATCAAAAAAAATTATGAAGGAAATTTTCTTATACCTCTCAGCTAATAAGTTAAAACAAAATTTATTACAGCTGTATAAATTTGCCGGGACAGCTAGTTAATTATAAGTGCACAATTGTGAATCAATACACAGAATTAAACACAAAGTGAAAAATGTGAAATCGAAAATAACAGTCAGGAGCAGGATTTGAACCTGCATCTTCTGGATACCGTCCAGATGCTTTACCAATTCAGCCATCCTGACAATTGCTCCTGACTGCTAATTTCGATAACACATCATACTTAACGTCTTTGGGTGACGCCTGCGCCATCTGTCGGACGTATTTTCATACATTATACCGACCAGGTAAACTTAATTTTACAATTAAGATTTTACCTAATAATGACGCAAACCCTTTAAATATTTAGATATTTTTATATATATTTTTAGCATTTGACATGCTTAGCACTATACATTAAACACAAAGTGAAAAATGTGAAATCGAAAACACATTAAACACAAAGTGAAAAATGTGAATCGCTAAGCATGTCAAATGCTAAAAATATATATAAAAATATCTAAATATTTAAAGGGTTTGCGTCATTATTAGGTAAAATCTTAATTGTAAAATTAAGTTTACCTGGTCGGTATAATGTATGAAAATACGTCCGACAGATGGTGCAGGCGTCACCCAAAGACGTTAAGTATGATGTGTTATCGAAATTAGCAATTGTCAGGATGGCTGAATTGGTAAAGCATCTGGACGGTATCCAGAAGATGCAGGTTCAAATCCTGCTCCTGACTGTTATTTTCGATTTCACATTTTTCACTTTGTGTTTAATGTATAGTGCTAAGCATGTCAAATGCTAAAAATATATATAAAAATATCTAAATACAATACACAGAATGTTCAATTAATGTTATAATATGAACAATGCTATTCTATCGACAAATTGATGTTATCGACTGATTAAAATATGTAGAGACAAGTTTACGTAGATTACTATCTTGAGATAACACTGCTACAATAGCGTAGCGTGGACTAATCTATAAAGGGGCGCACCAGTGTTCAATCGACCACACTCAGGAGAGTGCAATAATATTGCAAAAGTCTAGTCTTTAAGTGTGTTAATCGTACTATTAAGAGTTCTTGGCGGGAGGCATCGTACGAGGCTCCTTTAAGCGCGAGGTGGGGAGGGGCCGCTTCAACAGTCCCGTTGCTCTGCTACACTTATCTCGTTTTTCGCAAAAATCCTTTAAATACGACGTGGTCGACGGGATCCTTAAGACATTTTTTGTCCGTGTAATGACAAACTAAGAATACAAGTGTCACCACCCCATCCTTCTCCGCGGGTGTCGTACAAGGCGACTAATGGAAGTAAACAATTATCACCTATTACATTACTTGCATTACTGGTGTTAGAGCTGGGTATCAAGTGAGAGTACTTGCTATCGGGCTTGAATGGGTTGGTACCACCGTCTCCTGTGTGACCGGTCATGAAGCACGACAGTGTGTTTTAGCTGTAGCAGAAGATAGCGTTTATTCTTTCATTTCATATCTGAGAAATGAAATGGTGGGCAGCGGCTTGACAATACTTTCGGTATAGTTGAGCCATGAGCGACGGTTACCACTTACCATTAGGTGGGCCGTGGCTCGTCTGCTATATTTAGTAACAAAAAAAAAAAAGAAACGAAAATCTTACAGTCCCTGGACAGTATGTTAAAAACGCAAAAAGATACTTATCATCTCGCTATCTCCCCTGTGGGGTAGGCAGAGAGAACAGAAAAGCATATTTGTCTGTCTATCATAATCACGTGCGCTAAGCACATGTGTACACAAAATAGTATTATATTGTTTTCCATTCAAAAGTCGTAAATACATGATTGACTCATACTATTTTTGTTTATAAGATTACATAACGTGCTTCCGGGTGACTCAGAAAAATTACCACCGTAAAACACTAACGTAAATATTTTGAAACTATCCGAATCATCTTACAACATGTTTTTAGATTTCCAACATTGTTTCTCAAATGTATAGCATTACCTACCCCTAATACATAACCTATAATGTCATTTGATTTTTTCAAGAATATACTTAGCAAACCTGGCCACGCATTGCTGTGGCACACTTATAATTTATTGCACGCCTCATAAGTGAAGCGTTGAGGTGTTTACTACTCTCGCTTCACGCAGAACAACTGATTTTTCAAACTTAAAATGTCTCTATTTATCATATATTGCACTTGTAAAATAACATATACACACACATATCAAGAAAAAACACTATTTTAACACTCATGATATTTTTGATGCTATTTTTGTTATTTAAACTATGTAGTTAATAAACTATTTAAAAAAGTTCTGTCTTGGACGTCCGTGTGTTGTAGGTAATATATGTTAACACGATAACGACCGAAATACTTTACTAATCGAGTATTTTTTTTTCTTTTACAATTCAGTATAACTACGAATAGAGCCCTATCACTTTTCACGGTCTGATTCGGTGTGGTTTAATTGTTATTAAATAAACCAAAAAATAGTGAATATTTACGCTCGACTCGACACTAAAACCAGCGCTATACCTTATTTCTACTACTACTTCTATAGAACTACTTCTATAGACCAATATAGTAATACTTCTTAAAATTAGCGCTAGATGGCGTATAAGACATGAAAACCACATTAGTAGGTACTTTTTGAAATTAGCGCTATCTATGTGATTTATTGAAAACTACTTAGTAAGACTAACACATTATTAGTTATCAAATAATCAATTTTATTGTGAAAAATGAAGATTATGAGGCGTGCACTTTTAGATTGTCTGAAGTATTTAATTATTATACCTGCATTAAAATAATTAATATTGTTGTAAATAATTGGGATAAAAAAGCCTATATTTAAGTCTCTATAGAACATTTGTAAAAAAAAATCTTTTATGATTGGATAAGTATTTTTAATCTATATTTTTTTAGCATTTGACATGCCTGTACTTTTTATGTACAAATTATTTTAATGGGATGCATTTATTATTGGTTTAATGCATGTAAATGCATTCCGATAGATGGCGTTAGTCGTAAAGACAAATGTGATAGGGAGATTGGGATGATTGAAAGAATGGTACGATAGCTCAGTGGCTTAGAGCACTTCCCCGGATTGGAAGAGACGCGGGTTCGATTCCCGCTCGTACTAAAAATCTCTTTTTCCTTATTCACAAATAATTTGTATATTGGATAAGTAGTTTCGTAGTTCATTGCGGACAAATACTGTGTGGGTAACATTTTAGTGACTCTCTAGGCGAAAAATCATCCAAAAAAAGCTAATTCTACCGAGTCCAATTATGAGTTTAAACCATCCAAGAACCCACTCAAACACTTGCAAAATCTTTCATCAAAATCGGTTCAGATGTTTAGAGAATTTTCAAAATTAAGGCACGGCAATTCATGTTTTAGAATGGAATAAATAAATTCTTTATGGGAAAATGCTAACACACTTTCATCACAAAGGATTAAATCTATTTCAGTAACTAATTTAATTAAAAGGATGTCAGTCGTTCGTTTTAATCGAATATACGTATGTACTAAAAACAAGAGTGCTAATTTAAGAGCAGAGCTATTCGATTAAGAACGTCGATGTTTTCACACCTTTATCTGTCACGGGTGACGGCTTAATGAATGAGTTGCTGCATTACATAAGATATCGGTACCGTTTCAGATGTACCTATAGACAAACGTATTTGATACACCTATTATTAGAACGTATTGATTCGGCCTTCGATTGAGACGATTATGTAAGTGCCTAGCGTGTCTTTAGACTGCATAATATACTGCATTAGCTTATGTAGGTATTATTGAATCTTCGCAAGCAGTTTATTAATAGGTAAATAAATTATAATTTTAATAAACACGCTTTAATAACTAGTTGGACAATATAATTATTTTAGTCTCAAAACGACATGAAAAATACCTACTTCTATTAAAAAGACTCGTTTCTTTTTTATCATAGGTGTATCGATAGTACCCTGTTTGCAATAAAAATAAAAAACTTATTAAATTATTGTATTGTCATTGGTCCTTGATGTGTTCGAAAAGATTCCGTTACATAGATACAGGCGAAGCTATATTATATAAATCTTGTTAATTTATAAAAGATGCTGTTGTATTAAGAGTGGATTGGACCAAACTCGAATATATACAAGAATAACTATACCGAGAATAATCTATTCCAGGATTTTATTCTCTTAGATAGTCAACAGTCGTTTTTCCACGCCATATGACGTATCGCTTATACCTGGAATAGCTATTCGCGAATAGCGAAGTGAATGTAATACCCAGCAAAAAGAAATTGTTTTACAAACGGGACAGTGTATAGCTTAACTCATCTCAACTCTTATTTGTCGTATTATAGCGTGAGAAAGTAACTGTCACGCGCCCGAAACCGATATTGGTTTCGAAAAATGACAGCACAAAAAAAGACGACGCCATTATTTTTATTCTTGGATTAACTCCTTATTCGATGCTTATCGGTGGTATAGTGACTATTCCCAAATATGCTCGCTATTCTTCGAATTGTTGTTGGTAAAATGTAAAATTTATTTATTCTCGAGTAAGTAGCGACTTATTCTAGGAATAAAATGTATTCTTGTTTGGTCGAATCCGCCCTAAGTAGGTAATTAGGTACCTCATTATAGAACAAACTATATTATATTGTCTTCATTTAAAAACATTGTAATTCACATTTTAAATTGAAATATATTTTATTATTACACTTGATTCTGCTGGGACTTCGGAATAAGCATTCAATAACATGAAACGTCACATGGTACATTAACTATGTAATTATACAAAATATCTATTTCATAGAACCGTATTTTTTTTCGGTATAAAAGACAGTATGTAAATAAAATTATTTGTGAAAGTGGAAAAAGAGAGCTTTATTGCGAACAGGAATTGAACCTGCGTCCCATTCAATCCGGGGAAGTGCTCTGGACCGCTAAGCTGTCGCAGTCACTTAATGGTGACACCCAATCTCCACCTCACATTTTTTTTTGGGTTCTGGACTATATGTATGCTAAACTTATAACGATTAGTTTTGCTTACTGTACAAATCCGAGATGAACCGCAGACTGCAGCAGCAGGCGGCATTGCGGCCTGCGGCTGCAGTCGACCGCATTGTTGCCTGCGGTCGCGCCTTTTCTTTTCCGAGATGGCCTGCAGACTGCACATGTGGCGGCTGTAGTTTTCAGTAGTTTCAATAACTTCATGCTTGACAGAATCTCGTACAACGCTAGGGATAATTTAAATATGAACGGAAATTATGACGACTTCTTGTTATTTTATGCAAGAAACAAAAGAAAGCCAACCGTTATTGTTATATTTAAAATTTGATCCAAAAAAGGAAATTATGCTGCATTGATTTATTGACGAGTCAGTCGAGTTTATATTCATGACATACATAATATAAACTGCCGCTTATAAAATATGTTTGTTTGTTTAATCCATTTTCAAGTCCAAGACGACTACTATGGATGGAGTGCTAATGTTCGTATTCTATCCACGAGCGGAAGCGCCTTGTCGTAATTGTTTATGTTTTGTTGCATTTCGCCAACATTGTAACAACTGTTGATAGCATCGTGTATAAACAGATGCAATCGCCCACTGCCAATCTCATTTGTTGAACAAGCACGAGTAAAAAGTGCGCGAATTCAAACACCCGTATGTTTACATGTTAGCCAAATAAAAATAACATGAATGTATGTCTCAGTTCTACGGAACAGATTTTCTCAAACTTTAAAGCCACACGTGCCCCCTTTATTAAGTGTGCCAGTAAGCTGCCTATTACATCTAAAATGGAAGTCTAGTTTTAGAAGAAGGTGAGCTTTTTGCCAGTTTTACCGACTAATGTTATTCATTGGCAAAGAAACATAATCAATGCTTGCTTTAGGTTCAGAGTGATTTTGTTGCATACTTCGTTGATGAACCTCGAAAAGTTTAAAACCTCAACAACTCAAAAAAAAATATTTTTGCCCTTCAATTTGGGGTAAATTACTCGAAATCTAAACCCTCTGTAAGTCGAAATAATCAGTGAGTTCCCTACAAGTTATTTCAGTACACCTTTTCTCTTCTTAACTCGAAAAAAATAATATTTGGACGTATGTTGAGAAACCCTGATCTAGAACTATAAAAGTTAAAAAGTAATGCCTTGTTTTTACTTATTGTATTTATGTTATATTTGTGTATTTACAAAATTGTAAACAATATATCCGCATTTGAATGTCAGTGTTCAGCAGAATTGTTTTGATGTGCCAATTTACATTTACGTTCTCTCAACAAAGTAGCTAACGTATCGTAGTCCATTTGTAATAAAATAATGAATTAATATTAAACGACAAACTACTCTCTAACCCTGACATGTTGCCACTTCTGTCATTCTTCGATGGATCGGTAAAAATTAAGGAAAATAAGTTTTCAGTGGCGACCCGTGAACTTGCCCACAGACTTATAGCCGACAGCCATGTAGCTGGAAGAGGCGTTTACTTGGAGCGACGAACAGTCTTAACGTTTTTGTGTAGCGAGGAATCGTATATAATAAAGGTAATAGGCACTTTAATATTCTGGGAGATACCAAGTTATTGAAAGATTTTCAGTATAAAAGAATAATACTTACGTACACCCCGCCGCGTAGTCACACCTACTTTATTGCAACAACCCTTCACTAGATCTAATTTAAAACAATTCTCTGCCAATGCTAGATTGACCAAACACTATAATTCCATAAGCAAATACTTACGTGGATATTTTCAATGATACATTGTTCAAGTTTCAAATTCAAATTCTAATATTAGGATAAATTTATAGCTTATATAAATTGACCTTTTAATTTAATTTATTATTGTTATTTTTTTTTTAAATATATCACGCCGCATCATGTTTTATCTTAGATTTTCTTTTTCCTTTTCTTCATTGAATGTAATTTTGTTTAGATATTTTTATATATATTTGACATGCTTAGCGACATGCTTAGCAACATACATTAAACACAAAGTGAAAAATGTGAAATCGAAAATAACAGTCACGAGCAGGATTCGAACCTGCATCTCCTGGATACCGTCCAGATGCTTTGCCAATTCAGCCATCGTGACCTTTGCTCCTGACTGCTAATTTCGATAACACATTCATACTTAACGTCTTTGGGTGACGCCTGCACCAACTGTTATTTTTGATTTCACATTTTTTCACTTTGTGTGTTTAATATAATTTGGTTTTTTCTTTAATTCATCTTCATTCATCAGTCATTCAATGTCATTCCAATTTTTATTACGCATGTTGTGGCACCTTCAAATATTGTACATCTAGTATTATTTTCCCAATTATATTTTTTAAAATTTAGTTTAGATGTAACAATTATTGGTTGTCATAAATAAATAATAAATTATTATAATCTTTGAAATTTATCATAAGACGATTTATGTCTAACGATTGTAAATCCCACAGAAAGTTAAGAGTCAATATTTGTATAATAATTTATTAGGTACGGCTAAGCAACAGCCGATTCGATTGTAATGTACTATTAAAAGAATCCATGTGAAAGTTTCAGTTACAAATATTTGTAAATATGCCGTAATCAAATGCTCTCGAGAACGTCTGATTGGTAAATTAAGAGAATTACGCAATACGTTTCGCCCAATGTACCTATTCTAGATTTTAAAATCTTAATCTACATTTATAACATTTTAATATGAAAAATATAAGCTATAGCTGGCATGATCTAGCGATATTTGTTGGTTGTGAAGTTTAAAAAATTCGCTTTAATATTCATCGAAACAGTATCTAGAATCGGCATTTGGATTTGTCGTCTAATGGAGTGTTGTTTCTGGATTCCAATGACAATATTTAAACAGCGTTTTTTTCTGTGAAACACCATTGTTATGAAGGCACTGGATGTGCCATTTAGATATTTTTATATATATTTTTAGCATTTGACATGCTTAGCACTATACATTAAACACAAAGTGAAAAATGTGAAATCGAAAATATCATATATATCCTGCTCGTGATTGTTATTTTCGATTTCACATTTTTCACTTTGTGTTTAACACATCCACATTAATAAGTGACACAGTGATTAAATATGTCTATAAAGTCAAGATACCGGTCCTCAAATAAAGTTTATCAAAACCTTAATGGGACAAACGTTCAATATTAATAATTATCAGTGCACATTCAGTTAGAAAATAGCAATCTATTAATTCTATATCGTTATGTACCCCACGTCGACCTTTCCAACTGATATGTTGTATATTCGCGTGCATTCGTAACTGATTTTAGCAAACACAGCAACAGCAGCGCGCAGCAGCATAATATTTTGTATTATACAAGTTTTCGTAGATTGATTATTGTAACTGTTATAGTTTTTCCACGGGCATAAGTTTGGCATACAAATAACTCCACGGACGGTATCTTCAAATAGGGTTTGCCACATTTATACACAGAAAATTGGCTTCTTAGACCTTAGCACTTATTTATCGCCCTTCCCATTAATTACGACAAACGTTGAACGATGCTCCTAGTAACGTTATAAAATTTAATGTATGACAATTCTACACCATAAATATGTATATTTATTAAGATAAATATAATCCTAAAAATTGGAGTATAATTTATACTAGATTTTATACAATAACTAGCTGACCCGGCAAACTTCGTATCGCCATATTTCTTTTTCGTAAATATTTTGCAATTTACGTGATAAAAACTATCATATCTTAGGCACCCCAGTAAAACACACATTTAAAAAAAAACGTAAATATCGGTTAGATAGTTTCGGAGTTCATCGTGAGAAACAACGTGACACGAGAATTATGTATAATAGATGTTTCCACGCAAAACTAACGCAAAGAATTTCATTGAAGGATTTTCATTCATACGTACGAAAGCTTTGTATCAATGCAAGCAGAAGGTCAGCCTCAATGGTGAAGGGGGCTCGGTTTCATTGATCGCTTGGTGGTGGAGTCGAGAGGGGATGCTCGGGTCACTGGGTCGTTGGTGAGGGGAGCATTGCATTTATATAGCGTCAGTAACTCGGTATTTCACTGCCGTTCTGTAAGCGGGTCTGATCTCACGCCAGATATTCGATCGTTTGTTTATAATTACATTTTTCTCACCTCTTTACTTTCTGTGCGAGAATTAAATTATACAACGTGTCAGAAAATGTTTTGTGACATGAAACAAAGATTTGGGAAATGTTGCTCTCTTTTTTTAATATCATAACCTGATTTTATGCTATTGTATATAACCTTGAATAAAAATACTGCAATATGGAAATAGTGGTATAGTTGTTAGACTACCGCGAAACAATTTGGTATATAAAACGCATTATTATACCGCAATACCAAATTAGCTAGCAGACAAGTACTATAATTATTATGGAAATGCTAAACTTGCAGGCTATGTAGCACTTGCGTGTGTGTATATGGGAGTACGTTACATACATTATGGATAACATGGAACAAATTGTGCATATAATGCTAATGCAATATGATATGTATACATACATACATATCATTTTAAACCGGTCAAAAATACATTAACACATTTATAATAATATAAACACATTTTTATGGAAAAATACCAACGAAGGATCTGCCCACTTAGAATAAAAAACGAGACGTTAGACGAACTTTCGTTTTGAATCATTGTAATTGATCAACAGTCCGACGCGTGATTTCTGATTAGTCGAGATTTCGACGCGTGATTCAGGCGACCAATCACAAATAATCACAAGTGAAACGAAAGTTCGTCTAACGTTTCGTTTTGCATTCTAAGGGGGCTGTGGTGGTTTATTGGTCACAGCATTTTTATTCGGGAAAAGGCGTCGATTCAAATCTGGTTCAAAGATGTTCCTCTTGCCACATTTTTTTTGTATCTATACTACTTTACTTTGTAATCACAGAGTTATATTTACAACTTGCTGAGCCGACCCGATAGACGGTAAGACAGGATGTCTTAGCTATGAATATTCAATTACTTACGAACTGTCAAACGCGTGAAGTTAAAATAGCAGTTAAGATATCGCAATTTTCTTAATTTTTCTTTTCGTAAGAACCTTCTACAAAGTATTCTCAAGCTCAAGTTATGGCGTGACCAAGGAAAACGAATTCATTTTGTATACATTATTTTATACACAATATTTAAAGTCAGAGTACAATATTTTTCATTGATACAGTGCGTATTGGTAAATTTGTATTCTCTTTAGAAAAAAATCGTTACGGCATTCCTAAGGATGTAATAGAATATCAATACGAATCTGAAATATTTTTTTTAAATTATGAATTATCTACCTAGTTTGTATTTCTTTAGTCGGCTTGCAAGTACATAAATTGGCAAACTTGTTTTCATAATCACACAGCATAAATTCATTGAGCGGGCTGTTGTTACCTTTGCCATTATTATAGCGCTGTTGGAACGCTACGTTACCGATAACATTTACGTGCTATTATTTTAAGAACAGAAGCACCCTAAAAAATAGTCCAGCCCTAAATTAGAATGCTCATTCTATTGAGACGCATATCAAGCGACCTCTTAAATAGGCACTCGACTCGTACAAATAAGACTAAATGGACACGCAATAATCGCATGAGACTTTTAATTGAAACACAGACGTAATACGCATGCAATGTTATCCTATTTAAAATCTAGATAATAGATACGTAGATATTTGCTGGATCCGGAATAAAGAAAATACTTTTTAGAAAAAAACAGTTACCATATATGTATAGCTTATACATATTATACGTGGTAATTTTTTTGACGAGGTCGCAGCGTAGTTGTGAACTTGCAGCAGTTCGAGCGATCGGCAAAGTTAAGCAATTGTCGCTTGGCTGGCAGTGAGATGGGTGAGGACCTGGAGTGACGCCTACTTGTTGACATCTGACCTCCGTGCTTCAGCAGGGAGTCCCGCCTATTATATAACATCCTGGCAGTCGTTAGAGGTTGTCAGTCTTGTCATCACCAGTTGCCCCCTTACTTGGGTCGTGGAGGTCATATAGGTAGTCGCTCCGTGGAAATACTGGTGGTTCAGCCAAAAATCAACCAGATCAAGCTAGGGAGACGATGAATATAGAATATTAGCTTCGGCCTGCGACTACGTCGGCATGAAATTCAGAATATAAATACTTCAAGCGGTACACTTATCACCTCTATGCAAAAATTGCTATCCCACATCCATACATTTGTCCGTGTGGTGACGGACTAAGAATACACGTGCCACCACCCCATTCTTTCCCACGGCTGTCGTATGAGGCGTCTAAGGGCAGTAAGCAATTATCATCCATTGCATGACTGGTGGTAGGGCTGGGTACCAAGTGGGAGTACTTACTTGGTATCGGGCCCGAGCGGGTTGGTACCACTATCTCCTGTGTGACCGGCCATGCATCCAGCAGTATTTTGCCGTGTGGGGCCGGCTTTGAAATTCTCCCACACCTCTCCACCCATGGGAGTCGTAAGAGCTGACTGAGGGATCCGGGGGAGTGGGCAGCAGCACTCCTTCGAGTAATAACTACATCCACTGCGATCGCCAACCCGCCTGTCAAGGGTGGCGATTACCACTTGAGCATCCCAGCATTAATGTAATTGGCATATATTACGAGGTCTTCTTGTCTAAGGAAGTCATTTATATTTTTTAAAAGTTTTATACAAATAATGTTGTGGATCAGACGAGAATCGTGAAGCTAATATTTTCTCAAACACATTCCCAAATATGAAGCCTTACACTACATAAAAAGCTTCCTGTTTTGTTTTAGATAAGTGGAAAACATAAATCTTTCCTTAGCATAATATAAAATCACTCAATATGAACTCGACGATTTTCCGTCACCGGTGCGAAGGCCGGTGTATTTTGGGATCTACTGTGACGTCATAGATTTTTATACGGTCTCTTCAACTTTTCCATGAATTAAACATTTGGATGAAATTTTTTGGAGATGTTTTAAAACTTATGCGGTAGTTAAATGTTATTCGTGAACTAGTTCGTAAATGTGTCTTTTAAGATGTATCCGCGAGCTCTCCTGGTGTTTAAATACGAGTAAACATTGGAATGCCGATTAGATTTAAATGAAATATTTCAGGCTAATCTGTTAATATCACTTAAGCTGCACTCAAAGGTTGCCAAGAATATATAGCTTGTTTGCCGAAGGAAACATAACAATGAAATAGTTACTATTTAGAAACACTGCTCGAACTAATGTATGACTCTAATTAAACTCTTAGAATAACAAAAAATAAAGACACCGTGTCAACTAAAAAGTGAAACCACTTTTTTAAAGATAAGTGCGTGATAGTGTTTTCACCGGAAAGAAAAATCTCTATAAATTGGGTATTTTTTAAAAAGATTTATGTTTAAAACATAAAGGAAATAAAAGTATAAAGTACGTTTACAGCTAATCATTATAGGGAATATTATGGCGTTGACGACGTATTCATGTAAGTACAAAATTGTCGAGTCATTTGGGGTAATTTGAAATTATACTCTGGTAACACTGGTGGTTTATGACACTTCGTTTTGGCGTGGGTTTGTTTGTATTTGTGTGCGTGAGCGCGTGTAATTACTAGTTTGTCATGGTTTTATATCGCTTCACTGGATTGTTCGTAATGATCCGTCTGAGATAGTTTTTCTTGGTCTGAATAACCAATATGCTAAAAGAGTAAAAGTTGTTAAACTAAACAATACCCATATGTGTGCAATTAATTCACGGCAGAAGTGAAACTTCTGAAAAGTAGCCTACGAGAGATTGAGATGGATGAATGGATAGAACATCAGGAGTATTAGGATAAATGTAAGGTTTATTATTTTTTGCCAAGCTTAAAATTACCACTCAGTAATTAAATTTAATGGATCATGGAAATTCATTTAAATTTTGTTTTCTGCAACGATATAATGGATCCTGTAGGAATTTATGGGACAATTTTGGTAAAAGATCTTGTAAACCTCACCATAGCAACATAAATAACAAAAGTATATGATTCACTTCGGGGGTAGGTGAGAAAAATACTTTATGTGGCCATATGGTTTTTTTTCTAAGTCATCACGCATGGCCATATGGTTTTTTTTCTAAGTCATCACGCATCATCAAACACGCAAACCGGAGATCGAGATTTCAAATCAACGACCAAGGAATACTTTTTGTGACAAAAAAAATATTTCAAAGTTAAAATAACCTTAATGGACTTTTCTGCAACTGACTGTCAATCCTATACATTTGTGTTTGAACCTTTTTCGTGACGCATTTTCGTTACATCGCGTTTCAAATCACAACGATCCTAAAGAAGTATTCACTTCAATAATAGGTTTATAACTAAAAACTAACTTATCATCACGCTATTTCCCTTGCGGGGTAGGCAGAGAGAACAGAGTGCCAAGAGGCTCTATTCTTGCATACATCTCTCGCTTCCTCAACATTCATAACTCTCTTCAAACACGCTCGCCGGTTTCGGAGACTCCTGACTCCACCTTCCTTCAATGCATGACCAATTTGGTCTAGGTAGGTAAGACTCGGTCTCCCCCTGTACCTACATCCTTCCACTTTCGCATTGTATATCTTCTTAGCCAGTCGCTCGTCCGGCATTCTTTCCACATGTCCGAACCATCGGAACATTCCCTTTCGCATCTTTACACCAATACTCTCTTTCATACCTACTCGCTATCTTACGTCATTGTTACGAATGCGGTCAGTCAGCCTCACTCCACAGATTCTCCGCAGAGATCGCATTTCGAACGCATTGGTTTTACTCTCATGCTCCTTTTTACATACCCAACTCTCGCTTTCATATAAGAACGTTGGGACAAGCACTACGTTGTGTATTGCGACACGTGCCTTCTGGCTGAGGTGGTGGCTGCCGAGAAGTTGTCCCAATGCTCCGTTCACTCTATTTTCCGCATTCACTCTTCTCTCTACATCAGTGGTGTACCTTCCATCCCGACTGAATCCACATCCAAGATATACAAATTCATCCACTTGTTCTAGCACACCATTTCTTATTGCTACTCTAACATCTGTTCTGGCTTCTTCTCTTTCAAAAACCGTTACTTTGGTTTTGCTCACATTCACACGTAGGCCCCTTTTCTTACAATCTTCTTTCTTAATCTCTTTAATAGGTTTATTATAAGTCTTTATTAGATAATTTTAGGTATTGAAAAAGATTCTGTTTTCAATCCATCAGCCTTTCGAAGTTCACTGCTGGACATAGGCCTCCCCAAGAGAACGCCACAACATGTGTTTCGCTCATATGGGGGATAGTGCCGTAATCGCCACGCTTGGCAGGCGGGTTGGCGATCGCAGTGGATGTTGTTAATACTCGAGGGAGTGCTGCTGCCCACTCCCCCTGTTTTGAATACTATCCTTTATTCAAAATTGTATATTATAGTTGTTTTAGGTAGTGTATATTTTTTAAAGGGAGTTTTAATACTGGATTACCTCAAACAACTATTCCGGAGTAAGTCTAGAGAAAGACTGGTTTATTCCATGACATGTGCTCTAACAAATAAAGTACAGACAAATAATATGCTATGTATTATGTACCTTTGTGCCAATACTCATGGTACATACATCATAGTAGAGTGTTGTGTAAAGTAACCGTTTCTGTCACACCTTTACACTGGCATAAACCTCAAGTAAGGATTTATCAATTACGAAGTTTCGCCCCTTTTTTTTTAAATCTTTCTAAATAAAATTATCTCATAAGGGAACCCTTATGGAAGAACTTCCATATCAGTTTTATAGATAGCTTTCGCCATGACAAGACCCCACGTAAAACTTTCCACTACCAAATAGAGGCTGCAAACGTGAGCACGGTTCAGGACTGTTTTGTAATTGATCATTGATTTCGCTGCAGCACACGTACTCATGCAGTTATAAGCAATAAGGATGTTATTATATACTCATAGGTATACTTTATTTATATAGCTGATACCCACATACGTACATCTTGCGATTAGCTTTTCGGGAATGTATGTTTGAGACTAAAAAATACACAACATTTTGTACTCAAGCTTTTCTTTTTTTTTTCCTTCGTAACTGTACAGAAGAAACGCTGCTTATTTCAAATGGTACTCGGTATTTCATAAGATCGTTTTAGAAGGGCTTCACTTTTCCTCGTTTCGCTAGGTCGCAATACACTGCACACATACGCAACACTCTGCACACAGATGCAGTGACTGGGTCAGGGCAACGAGCTCATTGTGGATGCCCCATTGATATTTTGCTGTCCGGATTCATTGATAATCCTTACTTTCTATTATGCGCATTCATGCCATTATGAGATAATTATGGTTGTTAACTCTTTGACAATTTTCGATAGTAGGCTGTGCCGTCTCTCCACCTTTATTGGCGGGCCACTGGATACACACATTCCTTCAGTGGTACGCGTGGATACCTATATTATCATAAAATCTAAAAAGAAGGTATGATAATAATAATCTATACTATTATAAAACTGTAACAGAGTTATATCTGTACATTTAAGATATTTGAGAAAAACTGTAATAGGCTATATAGGCGTGTCTAAACACAAACGAATTTTTTTAAAGTTTTTGTGTGTTTGTCTGTCTGTTTGTTCGCGCATCACGCAAAAACTACTGAACGGATTTTCATGCAACTTTTTTTATTTGATAGCTCTCGATTAGACTTAACAACTGGTATACATTTTATCCCGCTACTATACCGGGAACCTTTCGCCGCAGCCAAAGGCTGGTATATTAGTATATAATATAAATTATTTCAAAAAAGCTTTTTCAAAATAAACGTTACTTTATCCAAACAAAATTTTGAAAAAAAATTATTACAAATAACTCCGTCCTCGCTCTGTAATATATTTTCAGTTCGATGAAAACAAAAATATCCGTATTCGTTGACGTTTCACCTTGTAAGTCTTGTTTATAGCACGTCCCTGTATCTAAAAATAGACGCAACATTTTCCCATATTTTCAGCAGCTGTTAAAATGGTTTTAAGCCGCATCTAATGTCGTTACCGACGACACCAAGGCGGGCTTCACCCTTGGTCGCCTGCACCACGGCGGTGAGGAACGAGGTTGCGGGGTGCTTCTGACCTAGTTCTTTGCTTGCACAACCTGTTCTATTTTCTCTATGACGTCAAAACCTCCATTCACCCCGGATTACTGAATCAATGCTCCTAAACTGGGTCGACCTGAATGAACCACTTGTACATTCAACGTGAATATCTATTTTTAGCATCGAAGGTGTCTCAATCAGGTCTCGAGCTGAACCAGTTTTTGCGGATGTATAATAAGCATATTTTAATTAATTGTATCTTTCGGAGGTTTTGATATAAAGGGATTTCAATTAAATTTTTCTTCATAAATTAGTTTGGATGCTTATCATTATGCAAGGTAGGGGTCATGTTATTAAATTTTAAAACCATTTGTTAAATATACGTGACTTCTGGATGCAATTTGGCGATATATTTCCTCAGTTTTATTACAAATTGTTTACCCTTTTTTTGTGACTAATTTATAAATACTTGCGGTATTTTGATTAGTCTCATCCGCATTCCATCCATCCATCAGCCCTTCCAACGTCCACTGCTGGACACAGGCCTCCTCAAGAGAACGCCACAACGAGTGGTCCCGTCATGGGGGATAATGCCGTAATCGCCACGCTTGGCAGGCGGGTTGGCGATCGCAGTGGATGTTCTTAATACTCAAGGGAGTGCTGCTGCCCACTCCCCTGGTTTTCCCTCAGTCGGCTCTTACGACTCCCGTGGGTATAGAGGGGTGAGAAAATTCTAAAGCCGGCCCCACACGGCACCATTTGCATTTTACTGACTTCCTATGATTGTGTAAAGATTCCGAAATTGAATTCCTGTTGAATCTTCATACTTGATCATATTTACTTTATGTATCATATACTATGATGTGATGATGTATCTTCCTTCTTCCTATAAAATTTGGGGCAAAGCTTACGTAAATTGTAGATGTCAATCATGTTCATATGTCTATAATGGTAATTTTACTATTGAAATAAATATTTAAAGATTTTGTAATACTAAATGCAATAACGAGATAGATACGTGTTTATATTTTGAAATCTATTCCTACTTCTTTTTGACTCGACCCTTTTTGGACAGGTGCTATTATAAGTTTAACGTGTCTACACGTCTGTCTAACATCATAGTCTTCAAACGGCTGGACGGAATTTTTGCATGGCAACTTGATCGAGAGTAATCTCAGCATAGGTTACAAAAAGTCTGTTCTGCCGTTTAAAGAATATCAAGTTTTTTTAGTAGTGGTATCGTGTCTAGGCTCATTGGAAATATATCAATGAATGCGTGGTTCGAGTAGATAGACGGGGACCAGGGTCTGATGAGAGGAAAGAGGGAGGTGGTCTCTTTTTTATATTTGTAACTAGCCTTTGCCTGCGGCTCTTCTATATTATATCTTAGGTTTTCGATATAGTAGCGGGATAAAATGTATACCAGTTTTTAAGCCTAATCGAGAGCTATCAAATAAAAAAGTTGCATCAAAATCCGTTCAGTAGTTTTTGCGTTATGCGCGAATGAACAAACAGACAAAAGACTAAAAAAAAATTGTTTAGTGTTTGGACACGCCTATATAGCCTAATACAGTCATTGTTTCTAAAATATCTTAAATGTATAGACATAGCTCTGTTACAGCTTTATAATAGTACTAGCCTTAGCCCGCGGCTTCGCCGCAGCCAAAAGCTTTTTCTGGTTTTTCGGTTATATCTCAGGTTCCCGATATAGTAGCGGGATAAAATGTATACCAGTTTTGAAGTCTAATCAAGGCCTTTTAAATAAAAAAAGTTACATCAAAATCCGTCCAGTAGTTTTTGCGTGATGCGTGAACAAACAAACAGATAAACAGACAAACAATCTAAAAAATATTGTTTTGGGTTTAGATATGCCTATATAGCCTTTATTACAGTATTTTTTTTCTTAAATATCTTGAATGTAGACACAGCTCTGTTACAGCTTTATAATAGTATAGATATAGATTTATACTTGTTATTACTATGTTTACCATAGTATGGCGTCCGTACTGATATTATTTACGTTTCAGAAATTTCACTACGCAACTAAATTGTTATAAGAATCATAAAAGTTGTATAAGAGGATAATCATTTTTTTTGTTGCAGATATCGCGCGCTAGTATTGACGCTTGCAAGGATTATTTCCGCGAAGATCTCATCAAAACCGATTGGCAACTGATGGTAGAGCTCAAGAAACTCTTCCAAATCTTGTAAAGTCCTACCAATAACCCACCAAACGGTGAAGCTCTCCAATAATGTATGCATATAGCGATAGCATAATATTATTAACGAAGGGTGTTCCTATAATTTGTGCTTTAAACACAACGTAATTAACTAATAGCCAAAACAAAACAGGATAACTGCCCGTGTCACATCATTTTTAGTATTTACAGGACGTTTAGATGAGATTAAATAGTAGAAACATAACTATGGTTGTGGATCCGTGAGTTACACGTAAGTATTATAAATATGACATTAATTGTATAATTTAATTAAATATTAAATACGTTTCAATTGTTTTTTTACGACACTAATAACATGAGCAGTGATTTTGAGAAATTATATTTTGGTACTGCGTTGTGACACAGTTAAGCTTTATCTGTGACAGCTCGGGAATACACCTGACGTAATAATATTATTATAAACGACAATTTACTCCATCAGTCTGTTCCATCTAATCCCTCTTACCCCTGGTTTGATAGAATCTCACCTTTCGTTTGATACAAATTTTGTTTTTAATTTCTGGCGCGTGGAATTCTAGAAATATTATCTTGGACGATTTTTAGACGTTGCTGGGATTAAGGACTATGTTGACCAAGACTCCGTGCCGAATTGTACTTTTTCATTTGATTTTGCAACTCACAATATAAATGCCGATACCAGAACGCGGTGGAAACATCTAATTTCAAGACGCATTGTAAATAGTATTATACTTTATTTATTATTACGAGTGTTACCGCCGACACCAAACGGTCAAAATCGAGTTGTTACAACTATTTTACTGTCGAAATCAATAAGCAATCTCTAAGATTGATGATACCGTTTATGTCAATTCTCGTTATGGACATCAAGTGGTTCTATGCTATTGGAAATACAGGTCAAATGTTAATGTCTAAAGATTGTACATTGATTATTAATTTTGATCGTTAGATTTTACACAGATCCTTTGTAAATAAAATATTCAAATGGATTATATAATGTTGTAGTTTTATTGTATATAATAAAATGAGAAACTTGTGTGTGTTTGTTCTAATGTGAAGTAGTGCAATATATGATCTCGGGAAACGGTGCCCTCAAAGGTAGTTTTATGTACTTTTGTCGAGTGCTGTGTCTTAACTTGTTGCTCACGTGCCTCAAGGGAAACCTATAAAAGCAATATAACTTAAAATTCATTTGTAAAGAGCTCTAAAAATACAAATAAATTTATTTTAAAATTGAAAGTGTATGGATGTATAATCGTTAGCATAAGTTACACCCGGATTTAATTGATTGTGATTTAGATAAAAACATTAAATACAAAACATAATTTGTGATTTTATAGAACAAATAAAAAGTATCTTAAATAACTGTAGAGATTGTTTATTGTATGAATTATTACTTTCGTTTTATAACGCCGTTTGGGATTACATCCCCGTGTGCTTACATGTGTGGATCGAGGACTGAGTATGGCAGTAATCGGGATGGATGTCCAAAGGAGGTTGTATTTTATATGTAGGTATTTTCCCTTTTTGAAATGCTTTGTATTATATAGATGGAATCGGACATATTCTTATATTGAAAAACTTTTATTAAATTACAAAGTAATATTTCTTTTGTATTATTTATCTCGCGTCCTTTCCATCCATCCATCCAAACTATCCACACAGGAGACATTATAGACTAGAAAAGGAGATCTAAAGATATGTGCACTCTCTGTTCCCTCACTCTCACTGTCCGATGGGACGGGATCACAGGCGCAGAACGACTTGACGTAGGTACCACAGAAATAATGTCTACCAGATCCAGTGGTCCGCCAATACAGGCACACGGCGGGTTTCTTTAGTTGGTGCCCCACACTACCCTGTTCGTTGTCTCGAACGACTGGGTGTGCGTTTAGGTACATTTTATCCCGCTATAAAAAAAGGATGAGATTACCTGCTATACGGGATCGGCCAACTTCTATCTCCGAGCTATTATTGAGAATTTCTTGACGGAAAAAGCCAATAATCTTTTATTGGTCTGACCACGGATTCGACTCGAGATCTCGTGATTCACAGTCACTTAAACTACCGCTAAGCCACCGTGGCACTGAGGCGTAAGTATATTACACATTTGAATGAATCGACGAGTTAATCCAGTTAATAGCCAAGAATATAGTAACAAGTAAGTATTTAGACGCCTTTGTTTACCCCCAGAGCTCCCTGTGATAAGAACTTTTCAAAGCGATGATGATGTATATTTATTTAGTTTTTGTGGCATTAAACGACGAGATCCTAAATATAAATATCACTGATATTTTCATCGGTGCTACTGTCACCTGATTTCCGCAAACTAATGGCTTTTACAGTAAAATTATGTCAAAATGATTCAGGAAATTCCAAGACGGATAGTTGAGCAATTTGTCGCTATGATTACTTCGCTTTGAATTCGACTGTCTTCCTGTCATCGACAGGAAATCTTATGAACGAAAGAGTTGACTCATAGTGATTCTAAGAGTCGGTAGGCTAGAGGTTATGATCATGTATTAGTCGTGCTTATGCTGCATACATTCCGCCAGCATAACTTAAGTCTTGGCATATCACTGGTCAAATATGTTATTCGAGTAATAATCTAATAATTCAACTGCGTATAACTTCTTAAGATTTTCATTTATCGATATAAAACTATAATAGAGGTATGTCTGTACATTTAAGATAAGTATTTGAATAAGAATTATGGAGTACATCTCTAAAAACATTTTTTTGAATTTTGATTACTTTTGCGTGAGGCGCGTAAAAACTACAATACCGATTTTAATGAAACTAGATAAACTTTTTGTTTTGTAACTTCTTGGGGGTCGAAAAGACGAATGTGATGTTGAGTTTGGTAATGGCCGTCGGTCGGTGCGATGGCTTAGCAATGTAAAGTACTTCCCCGGATTGGAAGAGTCGCAGGCTCGAATCCCGCTCGCACTAAACTTCTCTTTTTCCACATTCACAAATAATTTGTACTTGATTATACTTAAAACTAAACCACGTTTTATGTAAGTACTATATCGGGAATCTGAGATATAACCAAAAACTAGTTTTTTCAGTGATGATAGCATTGGCAGATGAGCCACAGTCGATGTGATAGTGCCCAGTAAAACTGAAACAGATGAGATACTTTACGGGAATTACTTATTGTTACGGGTCTAACGAGAAGTGGGAACTGTCACTAATTCAAGTCTCACTACTCTACCGCCAGTTGAAAAAATACTGACAAATGGAAGTAATTGCCTTTAATTAATTGTACTCAGTCAAGCCTTCCTGCGTTATTTGATATACTTAACACTGAATTAGTTTTACACATACAGTGAACTAACTGGTCTCACAGAAGGCGGAACGGTGGTCGTCAGATAGATCAGTAAGGTTAAGTGCTGATGCCATAGACAAGTTGGCAGATGAATGAGTAATCACTCACAAAAAGTCATAAGCCGACGGCCTCAGTTGCCTTTCGTTATTATTAATAGTATGGTAAAATTACCTAATAAAGTCTATGCCTAATAATAATGAAAGAAAGAAAGAAAACTAGGTTTAATTGTCACGAATCCCAATTGAGAATAACATTGTACATATTAGGTAAAGTTAAATATGAAACAATTACATGATAATGCGACGCTGATTTTCAAGGAACGTACCATCATCAAACTTTAAAATCATCGGATAGTAGAACACTATCGCATCTTTGAATCGGGGGTCACGTGATAGTCACTACGGCAATACATTTTAACAAAACAAACCTCGATATTTTTTAGAAAATGTTTCTGTTAATTAATCCCATACAGCTTTGATTCTCCGTGATATAGGATGTATGGCAAACATTTAGCCGACGAGCGGCGCGGATAGTTTAGTAAGATGCATTTACCGACTATTACGAACAAGTTAAATCAAAGATACCTATTACAGAATATATCGAGGTATTTGTTTAAATACATGGTCATAAGGACCAGACATTCTAAATTTAAATTAGCACTCACTACATTATTGCGGTGGGTGGCAGGGTTTGGTACCAAGTGCTCACTTGTTATGAGTTCCAAGCGGGTCGGTACCCTGTCGTCTGTGGGATGGACAGCGAAAAACCTCGGTGTGTTATGTAGCGGAATATAACAGTCTATTCATCCATTTCTCCAACAAATTCTTAGTATTGCTGACTCCATGAGAGGCGGTTATATAACACTTTCTTTCCTTTGGTTTTTTGAGATTTTCCAATTTTCTGCGTAAGTTCTTTAATTTTTATTTCCCTAAGAACCTTCTACAAGGTATTAGAAAGCATAAAAAAAAAAGTGAATGAAATCGGAAAGTCGTTCTCAAGTTATGGCGTGGCCAAGGGAAATGGGGATTAATTTTTACATATCCTAACTATTATAAACAAGGAACAGAGCTGTGTTTGTATATTTAAGATATTTGAGAAAAAATGACCGTATTAGGCTCTAAAGGCGTGTCAGAAAAAAAAACTATTATTTTTTTATTTTTTATCTGTTTATCTGTTTGTTCGTTCGCGCATCACGCAAAAGCTACTGCACGGATTTTGATGCAACTTTTTTTATTTGATACCTCTTGAATAGACTTAAAAACTGGTATCTTATCCCGCTACTATCTCAGGAACCTGAGATATAACCTAAAAGCCCGCTTTTGGCTGCGGCGGAGTCTGTTACACTATCTATTTTTTTAACGCTTTTACTGTCCCAATATTGGGCACGAGTCCCTTGGTGTGAGGCATTAGGCCATAGTCAACCACGCTGGCCCAGTGCGGGTTGGCAGACTTCACAAGCCGCTGAAAAAATCTCTTAAGCTTGCAGGTTTCCTAACGATGTTTTCCTTCATAGAGCAGTGATAAATTGTAAATAAATAGACATATAACTTCGAAAAATCTCGTAAAGTCAGAGATGTGTGCCATACGATGTCTGGACCTTGGACGATTGATCCAATGTCTTTATAGATCTTAGTTTTACCACTAGGCTGTCCCTATGTACCTATAGAGTTGTAATATCTCGTTATAGAGTTGTGATATAGGTACATATAGGTTAGTCTGTTGTATTACATCAGAGAAAACTCCTTTTTGACATACACTCGCCTCGTACACTCAATTTTTGATGCATACATGCGTATCTCTACGCTATAATCTCTAATTCTTTCCAAGTTTTATGGCCTTGATTTATTATGATTAGATTTATGTGAAGCATGGGAATCATGTGCAATGTCAATAAAGCGCATTAGATATTATGCATTAAATGGCGTGAGTTGGTTTTCAATAATACATCTACGCGTAGGTATAGGAATTATACTAGGTACTTTATTGTGGTGCCACGTTTGTTTTAGATTTTCGTGTAATCTACTCTTTGCAAGAAAATATAAATGAAATCTGGTCTATAGTGATGTACCTACCTATAGAAGGCTAATTCCGTTCTTATGCAGAGGAAGATCTTTAATGTGAATCAGAGTTATTAACTCTGAGTTAAGCTCTCTTTGTCGCTTATGCAAACAGCTTCGTCACATTTAGGCTTAACACGCATTGCGAATTTTATTCGCGCGATTTTTTCCGCAAAAATCTGTGACATAGGTATGCTGCACGCACTTGCGGAAAAAAAATCGCTCATATTATGTTCCAGAATGCGGATTAAAAATCGTTAGAAAACAAATCGCGCGAATAAAATTCGCAACGCGTGCTAAGGCTTAATGTATATTCTTACAGGCAACATTATAATAATTTATTACTTGATTGTACCTAAGTGGTAATTGCCACTCATGGTTCTGGCAACACCAGGTGTATAACGAAGCTGCTGCCTTTTTTTTCTTAAGGTAGGAAAATGTACCTAGCTACACACCCAGTCGCGCGGGGCTACGAATAGGGTAGTATGGGGCCCTCACCTTAGTGGGTGAGAGATGAGAGAGAGGTAGAGTTGAGAGATAAACCTGCCGTGTCTTGTCTCTCCGCCTGTATTGGCAGGCCATTGGAACTGGAAGGAGAAGCCTTCAGTGGTAAGTTGCTGCCAACGGCGACAATTTTTTATATTAATATTTTTTTTTTAAGTATATACCCGTGTATCGTGCACTTGCAGCCTATTACTGGATGTTTTTTAAACGTACTTAGTGGCTTAGAAACGTAGTTTTTTGTTAAATTAATTTATTTTGTAGGTAATACTATCTAGGTAGATCATGTTTTACGTGAATAATTGACGGAGATGGTTAGCTTCTAATACCATCCCAGGAAGCACCAATGCGAGGCCAGCAGCGTCGTTGATGGGGTGGAGCCAACAACGTTAACACCGATCTACTTTCTTCGGAAGTATGAAATGTTTTGTATTGTTCAACTGTTTAACTGATTTATACCCACAAAAAAAGTTAAAGACATTTATTATTATACAAATGGCGTCTATTAAAGTTTTGTAGTTGAAATCTAGGTACATTTTCTAGATCATATTCGTTTTTCTTGTATAATCATCGAGGTTGTAACCATGGCAACTTGATAAGCGTGGGTGAGGGGGTGTTGTTTTCAGGGTCTAGGTCACGCCCCGACTCTGTAGCGCATGCGCGGGCCACGACCAGCTCCCGTTGAGGATCTAGCCCCGTTCAAAACGCATCAGACTTCCTTGTGAAAGGAACATCCGTCGTTCTACAGTGAGCTATTTGATGTTGGTTTGAGGTGATAATGTATGTTTGTGTGTTTCATATAAATCGTGAGAAATAGTGTACAGTAATATTTCAGAAACAAGGTTTCTTCATGTTTCTCACTTGGTAAGTAAATATAGTTTTATTAATATTTAAGAAATTTCTTTTACTATAAATACATTTAATACAAAAAATAAATAAAGAATTATTAGTTATTATTGAAAAAAGGTATACAAAGTTGTAGGCCCAAATAAGCCGTCGCAGAATTATCACAATTATGGTTGCTTAATTAGAAAAAATAAAATTACTTTTAATGTATTAGGCACTACTAAATTCCAGATAATATCTACTGTATTCATGGACATATAAAAAGTATTATAATTCCATAAATGTATAAACTTTATCTTTCGCTTTAATGATAATTTTATATAGTTACCTACACAATGACGAGTAACACATAATGAAATGTAAAAATAAATACGAATGTCACATCAAGAAAAGTTTGAGATCATTAGCAAAAATGCTGTATTTTTTTTTATTTCACCCTATAAAAGAAAAGTGCTTAGGTACGTGATATCTTTTATAAAAAGAAAATAAGTTTATTGAAACTAAAACATTAACTATTTTTAATTATTTTACAAATAATAATGGAATTGTGACTAAGAAATAAATGATATAAAACGACGAAATAAGAAACGTTAATAAGAATTTATTACGGAATTGTTTTTATATAGTACAAGATAACTCCTCCCCTAGCTCGAACACAAGTAGCAATCCTCCTGCAGCAATCCTCGGCATGCTGAGAATCAAGTTATTCAGGCTTTCTTGCGGTAACCTGTCCCATTCTTCAATAGCAGCTTCCCTGATCTCTGGCACTGTCTGGGGAGGTGGCCTACGGTTCCAAACAGCTTGCTTTAGAGCATCCCAAGCGTGCTCGATCGGGTTCAAGTCAGGCGAACCGGCAGGCCAGTCTAACTTGGCAATGTTGTGATCACGGAGAGCAATATTGACTCGTTGAGTTCGATGTGCGGATGCATTATCATCAGCCAATAAGAATTGGTGGCCATGATTTATTCTAAATGGTCTGACGATTCCTTCGACAATAACATTTTGGTACGAAGCTGCAGTCATCGAGCCCCGATACGGGATTAACGGCGCTCTAGCTCCAATCATTTTTCCGTTCCAAAAGGACACCGATTTCCCGCCTTGTTGAACAGTACCAGTGGCAGTTCTTTGTCTCTCTGCATCCCCACGTCTTCTCCAGACATGGACACGTCGGTTGTCTGGATGAGTGCTTATTCTTGTTTCGTAAACGAAGAAGTAATTTTGCCAAATGTTTTCCTCGGCATCATCTTCATTTTGGCAGAGCCTAGCCCAATGCAATCTGCGTTGCTGTCGTTGCCGTGAGTTCAGGGGTGCTCGCCAGGATCTCCTTGCTCGTAATCCAGCCTGGTGTAAGCAATTCCTGGTGGTCTGAGTGCTTACTTCTAGTCCAGTGGCAGCCCGCAACTCAGCTCTTATTTTAGTGGCATTGATTGTTGGGTCGCGGGCAGTCTGCAGTCTGATGTAACGTTTCTGGGCAGCAGTAAGAACAGTTGGGCGACCACTGTGAAATTGATCAGCAAAGTTACCCGTGCCGCAATACCTCCGCAACGTGTTCACGACACAGGATTGGGATACAGTAACTCGGCGAGCTATTTCTCTCATAGAATATCCTTCTTCTCCCAAAGTAACAATTCTTGCACGTAAAGCTTCAGGCAATCCTTTTAGCATCTTTCCAAATCACCTTTTTACACGAAAAATTGAAGAAATATGCTTGAATCTTGTTAGATTTCTGAATAAGCGTAATCAAAGATTGGATTTCTTTTTATAGGGAAAAACAATTGTTTTTGAGATATTTTTGATATTGTTTTTGATCAAATATCACATTTTAAATGAAGAATCATAGACATAAAATAAAAAACAATTCACCATACTGCCAACAAAAATATTTAGTATTTTCAAAGTGATCTCAAACTTTTTTTGATGTGTGTACGTACATGACCATACTATAGTCGGAATTTTAATTCGATTCCAGATTTGACAATTTCAGTGTTGCAACGTTATGACAAGTACTAAATAGTGACGTTGCGAAATTATTCGATACGGAAATGGAATATTTCCGGATCGATTCCTCTCGTTTATAGTAGTATATCTAAACAACTACTACTTTAATAGAAACTAAGTATATCAGGAAATTAAATATTTCTGAACGGATAATTTAGTTATGACGATTAGTTTTATTAAGTATATGAGAGTTTTCTTTAATAATTGTGAAATAAATAAAACAATGTGATCATGAAGGAACATGAGAAATAAAACAAATAGATGTATTATGGTAATATTTTATTTTATAAATCGTCGCCGTCATCGCTGTCACTTTCTGTAACATTTATTATAAATGTGTCTGTGATATTGTCAATTAACATATCTAGCCTACTCATTTTTTCCTCTTCTTTGACAACATGGGATACGCATTTAGACCATCCATTCATTCATTCATTTCATTTCATTCATTCAATTCATATTAACTTTTTATAAAATAAAGCAGCGGTTACTAATTAATAAATAATTATTATGAATAATTATGTATTTATTTAAATAAAAATCAATAGTTCAGTCTTTAATTGGCACACTAATATTATGATTACATAAACATAAATATCGATTGTTTATCGATTTTTGTGTTCATCACTACACTATTAATATGTGGTATCCTTATTTTACAAAATTACAGTAGCTAATGTCAAATTTGGAATCGAATTATAATTCCGACTATAGTGTCTTTAAGACGTTACACATTTTAGCACAAATTTAGATCAGTAACTGCATAAGAACCCAGCTTTAAGTTCTGATGCGACAGAATTTTTATCAAAGAAATCGTCATACTTCTGTAGGTCCAATAATATTACTAGAAACATGATTAAATTTGACCAAAACCCCATATTGTTTCGACATCTCCAATTAAACTTGCCAACACAATCTTTTATCGATTTAATTTTGCTAATTTGGTATACCTAGGCTTAAATCTAACCATGAGTAATTTTCTAATGGTAGAGCTTTGCTTATCCCAGCATGAATCCCCATTCATCTCGATCTCGGCTCGATCTCGGGGAAGTACCACCCTCTCATAAAAGATCAAGCAGGGTAAGTACTCCTAATGTTGTTTCAAGGTGATCCAGGAGGCCCAGAACCCCTCCCTATCCTCTTTATTATCCTTCTTATCCTCTCTTTAGGATCTTACCTATCCTCTCCTTAATATCCTTCCAATCCCACCTCCTATAGCTTTCCTTGGAAATGGCGACGCGCTAGTGATGCCTCCGGTGTTACTAGCGCCTATAGGCTACGGTAACCGCTTACCATCAGGTGGGCCGTATGCCACTTACGTAGAATAAAAAAAATACACAAATAGTAGTAGAATAAAACGTGGAAACCAAAATATATATATTAGTCACAACGAATATTTGTGTCTCTGAAGTTAGGCACAGAGAGTGCGAAGCGGGAATTTTGACAGAATCATACGATAAGTGCTGACCAATTCAAATGTCATTACTCGATTAACGAAACAATCGAATGAGATCATAATGTTTCCATATCTAAGTATTTAGGTTCTATTTATTATTTTTATATTCAATAAAAAGTATACGAGCGATTTCAGTGATTAAGCTTTAATCTACATTTAGAAGAGTCCACATCTTTTAGTACAAATGATAAATTATATAATTATCGATTACAATTGTTAACAGAGCCTACAGGGGTCCCACTGTCGACACGGACCACTATCTCGTTATTGCGAGATTTAGTGGTCTGTTCAGAAAGTGGAGACACTGGCGAGAGCGTGTCCACTTCGGAGGGTTTGAAAGAATAAAGATTGAAAAGTTGCAAGAAGAGAGTGTAAGAGCAAATTATGTAGAGGGTGTCCGTGAACGGCTGACAATGGCAAGTCAGCCGGGATCTGACATAGAAGAATGCTGGAGAGTATTGAAAGATAGTATGATAGATACAGCGAAAGAAGTATGTGGATGCTCAAAGAAGCATAGGAAAGTGAAAGGTGATGCATGGTGGGATACGGAAGTAGCAGCTTCCGTAGACCAAAAGAAGAAAGCGTGGCTGGACTATGTATCTTCTTTGAACCTGAGTGCAAGTATGAAAGAACAGAAGAAAGAAATATACCGGCAACGTAAGAATGTCACCAAAGCCTTAGTGAAAGAGAAGCGTGATAGAGCAAATATGATTGCAGAAGAAAGGCTGACCAAAAACTTCGAGAGCAACACCAAACTTTTCTGGAGGGAGGTGAAGAAATCTCGGAGTGGTTGGTCAGCTTTCAGAATGAATAAAATAAGGTCTAAAGGTGGAGACATTCTTACGCAAACACAAGATGTGTTAAGCCGATGGAGTGAATATTTTGGAGATATGTATGATGTTCAGGGTGATGCTGGTGCCACATGTGGTCTAACAGATCAGCATTCGGTACCGGCATCCTCTGATGACATTAGTATGGATGAAGTTGAATGGGCGATTAGAAGTTTGAAAAATGGTAAGGCAGCGGGTATTGATATGGTGTCTGCTGAGATGATCAAGCTTGGAGGCTCATGTGTCTGGGAATCCTTCCTGATGCTTCTCAATTTATGTTGGAGCTCAGGAATGGTTTCCAAGGACTGGAGAAGCGCAGTCATCGTGTCCTTGTTTAAAAACAAGGGTTCACGTTATGACTGTGCAAACTACAGAGCCATAAGCTTGACCAGTTTGGCAGCCAAAGTGTATGGTAAGATTATTGAAAGGAGAATGAGGATGGTGTCTGATGAATTTTTGTGTGAGGCGCAAGGAGGTTTAAGGTGTGGAAGCGGATGCATGGATCAAGGGTTTTCTCTGTGCAACATTGTAGAGAAGCATCTGGCTGTAGGCCAGAGGGTTTTCTGCAGTTTTGTGGATTTGGAGAAAGCATTTGACACTGTTGTACGAAAGGAACTTTGGGACATTTTGCCGGAGTATGGTATTAACGGTAGACTGCTACAAGCGGTGCAGTCCAACTACATGTACTGCAGAGCTTGTGTGCGGCTGGATGATGGAATGTCACCCTGGTTTGATGTCAATATCGGCGTTAAACAGGGCTGCGTTCTATCAGCCAGACTGTTTATCATATATCTGGATAAATGTCTAAAAAGGTTGAATGAAATGAATGTGGGAGTTCAGATGGGCGACTCAGTAGTTAATTCACTGCTATATGCAGACGATGCGGTCTTATTAGCGCAGTCTGCGACTGACCTGCAAACCCTAGTCGACGTAATGGCAGAAGATTGTAAGAAAAGGGGCCTACGTGTGAATGTGAGTAAAACCAAAGTAATGGTTTTTGAAAAAGAAGTAACCAGAACAGATGTTAGAGTAGCAATAGGAAATGGTGTGCTATAACAAGTGGATGAATTTGTATATCTTGGATGTGGATTCAGTCAGGATGGAAGGTACACCACTGACGTAGAAAGAAGAGTGAATGCGGGAAATAGAGTGAACGGAGCATTGGATAACTTCTCGGCAGCCACCACCTCAGCTAGAAGGCACGTGTCGCAATACACAACGCAGTGCTTGTCCCAACGTTATTATATGGCAGCGAGAGTTGGGTATGTAAAAAGGAGCATGAGAGTAAAATCAATGCGGTCGAAATGCGATCTCTGCGGAGAATCTGTGGAGTGAGGCTGGCTGACCGCATTCGTAACAATGACGTAAGCGAGCGAGTAGGTATGAAAGAGAGTATTGGTGTAAAGATGCGAAAGGGAATGCTCCGATGGTTCGGACATGTGGAAAGAATGCCGGACGAGCGACTGACTAAGAAGATATACAATGCGAAAGTGGAAGGATGTAGGTACAGGGGAAGACCGAGACTTACCTACCTAGACCAAATTGGTCATGTATTGAAGGAAGGTGGAGTCAGGAGTCTCCGAAACCGGCGAGCGTGTATGAAGAGAGTTAGGAATGTTGAGGAAGCGAGAGATGTATGCAAGAATAGAGCCTCTTGGCACTCTGTTCTCTCTGCCTGCCCCGCAAGGGAAATGGCGTGATGATAAGTAAGTAAGTAAGTAAGTACAATTGTTAAATTATAATTGAACATTTTTCGATTAATGTAAACTGTAGAAGACGCACATGCTTTGCGTCACAAAAATGGCTACTGGGCAACGTCTTGCAGCCAACTTCAGTTACACAAAGATCCATTGTGACTACTACAGTTCATGTTTTTTTTTTTGCGAACTGTAGCTTAGGCTTCACTTAATACAGGAGCCCCTTATAATTTGAGACCTTATGGTTGGAAGTTTTACATGTGTGCCTTTAGTTTAGACGAAGACTGTGATACTAAACAGTTTTTTATCTTTACCTGTACGAGCTCATCTAGCATAACACCGTGATTGTAATCCTAACGGAAAAAATGGTGTTTTTATCGAAAGGATGGTGTTTTATTTATGTCGCTATATTCTAACCAGATTGAAAAGAATAGCATTATTGTCATGAAAGAGTCACCGTCTGACTTCCGCTACCCAATCACATTTCAACTTGTCAGATATTCTAAGGTAAGACTGGATATTTGATGTTATTGTTTTTCGTATCTACTGCTATAGAAGACTATAACTATCGTTGTGTCAGAGGCATTTATGTACAACGTACGTTCTCGCGATTAATAGCTGAAACAAGTACTCGTATGATAGACAACATTTGTATTGGTATTGGGTCTTGTGAACAAGCCTAATTTCTCCATAAACGATACTAATATCATTTCAAGATCAAGACTTAATAAAAATAATGAACATCGGCACGGACCGGGTCTACTCTCATGGGGAGAGGTAATTAGGCCGCAGTTCACCACACTGAAGAAGTCTATGCTGTTATGAAGTTGTAACAGAGCTACGTCTGTACATTTAAGGCACTGTTTTGTAAATATGCATGAATTAGGCTAATTAGGTGTTTTGTCTGTTTGTTTGTTTGGGCATCATCTGTATATTATATGTATAGCTTTTAATTAGACTTAAAAAAAATTACTGGGTTACTATATCGGGAACCTGAGATATAACCTAAAAACTAGCTTAGCTACGATGCAGCCGCGGCTGCCCAAAAAAAAAGTGTAATGCTTTCACGGTTTGTATGTATGTGATTCATTATTCTACCATAACTTTTAAATGCCTGAACACATTTCGGTGTATATACCGAGTGAGTTGCTATATTTTTTTTGACAATATGGCTAGCCGCCATTGTTAAACGACAATTTTTTCTTCAATTATTAGAATATGGGTATCAAATTGAAGGCATTGATGAGAACATTCCAAAGCTATATGTATAATCAATATAAATAAAAATTAATTCCTATTTCACTTGCTCACTCCATTTAACTTGATAACTACTTTACCAATTTGATTTTCATTCGTTCGCAGGAAATTGCAAAAATCCAAAAAAATTACGTCTACTTTAACATTGCGGGTTTGATATTTCGCAATTAATTGAATATTAATAAAACACAAATTATTTGTGAACGGGGAAAAAGATAGTTTTACTGCGAGTAGGATGGTCCCATTCAATCTCGGAAAGTGTTCTCGACCGCTAAGCTATCGCAGTCACCTGGTGGTGACACTCAATCCCCACTTCATATTTTTTTTAAATGTCTTTACGACGACTATTCATAGCTAAGACAGGGCAATGTCTATGCGGTCAACTAGTATATTATACATAATTGTAAATAGGTTATACACCCGAAACAAATATATAATAATATATTTGGCTGCAAACGATTTAATCAGACTTACTAAAGTCTGGTTACTATATTGCTATATGTCGAATTTAATAAATGGTCACTAAAATGTATAAAAATATTGAATCATTATAAAAATTAAAACATAGATACGACTGCCCTGTAAAATATACAAAAAAATAAAAAAAAAATTATATTCTTTAATATATATTTATTTTTAATTAAAAAATAACACGTCATTACCTGAAATTAGTTTTTCCACGAACAAGAAACAAACAGCTTTCGTGAAAAAAAAAAAACATATAAATAACTAATAATGCTTATAGAATAATAAGACACGTGTGTGTTGCGTCCTAGACATGGTGGCAAGGCCGGTTTAGCAGTTTTCAGTAATGCTAATGCCGTAATATGCGAAAGTTTCAGTATAATTTTTTGGGGCACGTGCTCAACGTCATTCATTCATACGTGTGCGAATGAATGAAGATTGTCGCGAACGCTGAAACAGTCGGCCGTCGCAGGCCCGCGCGCACGTAGCGCAGGGCGATCCTGCGCAACGCGACTCCGCAGTCTACACACGATACTCCCCTGCTAACTGCTAACCATCAGCACACCACACCGGATCTTCTAGCGGTGCGTCATCTATTTATACCACTCTTTAAAAACACAATCTCTAAAACAACCTTGAAACATGCCTTAACTTCATTCATCAAAATTATCACTTTCGAATGATGAACGCTCACTCGATATGCTATGACGGACGATTCGCTAATTAGAATTAATTTATTACATATATAACAGCTGTTAAGATGATATTAATTGGGTGACTGGTATTAATTACAGCCATTTAACTACTGTGGTCATAGCTGCGTTACTCCTTTTCGCTGCGAACTATTTTGTAATTTAGCTAGTCACTATTGGAGTCGACTAAAATTTTACATCATTTTTATAGGATATTGTGAAATGAGGCTACTAATAGAGGTTTAAAGAATACATTGACAGGAAATTATAAGTCATCAACAGTTGTTGCGTTAGTAATACCGGTGTCCCGTTGCACGTAGGTTGTTATACAGTACAGACCGCTAGACAACGTCCGCCGCGTCGGCGACGTTGTACAGATACCTTATACCTTCCACACGATGAACACAGGAAGTTGTTCTCGTCTTTCATAGCTTCTCGGTATAAATACTATACTATTGTGTCGAAACGGCCCATCTTAATGGCACCTGAATATCAAACAATACACTAAAACGCGTGCCAATATGACAGTAAGCTATAATCAAAGAATTTTGTTATCCGGTCCGTACCTACCTATATCTCTGAAAGTGTATGTACGAAAAGTGTACCTATAGATCATTTGATCTATGGCTCGCATAGATATGCTGCTGTTAAAAATTTTGCGTTATCTTTAAAACAATGCAATGTACCTAATGTCTTTTAGAAAATTTGTTGGTTATCAATATGTCGCCAGTCTTGCTTTTTACCAAGATAGTGTGAACTACAAAAAAATATGAAATTGACTACACTACTTTAGGTTAGTGACAAAGATTTAATTGTGTCGAAAACAGATGGACTCGATATTCAGCATGTCCAAATTTAGATACAATATTTAAGTTCATGTGAGCTGTAAGTTGAATGCATGACATCGCTCAACACTGACCAAATGGGGAGGTCTTTTTCGCGGAAACAGATTTCGCAGAATGACAATACTGCGTCGTTTGTCTTAAGGCTTTCCGCTTATAAATAATTCCTTTTAAGACAAATGGTATATGATGAAGCTGCTGCGTATTGTAATCAATCTTGGAACTGTATACTTCAATTCGCTGTTGCAGTAGGTAGGTAGGTAACGTGCCGATTGTCGCGAGAGTGCGCGCGTGACTAGCGCGGATCGAGCAGCGGACAACGCGACCTCGTCCAGATAAATCTATCAATGAACATGATAAGGGGAGCGCGTGTCACACAACCGCAGGAAGTGCTCCAACTCGCCTCCTGCACTCTGATCTGAACTGAACTCACCGTACCATATCGTTCGCAATTTATCATCCACAATACAATACATTTGAATGCATTTATTGCAAATATTGTTTTAATTATATCATAAGTTTTACTACCAAAGTCAGGTGTAGCTCTTTATGGCTCCTTGTGGTAATGCTTGACTGGTGGATTAGTGAATAGCGGATATTGAAATAGAAAGAGATGTTACAAAGCGTTACAAAACTGGAATATTTTGGTTCAATATCTGCAGTTAGGTGGTCTTTGTCTTATCGAGTTCAATCCTACACAAAAATATAAATTCTATTGATTCACTGTATTGTCGTTAACGAAGCCTTCAACAACAATAATATGTTCAGTAATAGAGGATTAGATTAATTGGCATAATTTTTTTGAAACCAAACTGCATATTTTTTCCCGTGAAGACCTTCATGTAATTAATTCTTATTTGGATTATTGAAAATAACTGCTCGTAAGATAGCCGTGTGGGGCCGGCTTTAGAATTGTCCCACCCCTCTCCACCCATGGGAGTCGTAAGAGCCGACTGAGGGAATACCGAGGGAGTGGGCAGCAGCACTCCTTCGAGTATTAACAATATCCAATGCGATCGCCAACCCGCCTGCCAAGCGTGACGATTACGACACTATCCCCCATTCTTGGGGAGGCCTATGTCTAGCAGTGGGCTTTAAAAGGCTGATGGATGGATGGAAGATATTTTTAAGTTAAACACAAAGTGAGAGATTTTCACTTTGTGTATAGTGCAGCATGTAAAATGCTAAAAATATATATAAAAATTTCTAAATATTTTTAAGTTGCCTATATTTAACTTCACCGTGACAATCCACTATTGCAAAAAAATTAGCTGTCACGGGACGTCTCGCAGATGTGAAAACATCAATTTTCTTTCTTTCTTCAAATATTGTTCGAATCTTACATCTTGGTAAGCGCCCTCTAGTTATCCATGTACGAATTAAAACTGTTGTATTGGTTTATTGATTGTCATTATACTTCCTATATTTAAAGTAACATAAACGGGTCACGGGACCACTGCTGCTGCAACGCAGTTGAAACGTTGGGCACCTAATTTATACTCGTAAAAAGACCCGTTTATATGACTTTAAATATGTGTACAATTCGCGAATCTTTAAATGTTACTATTATATTTCCTAGTTAGACGCTTTTGCCAACAGGTGGCATTAAAAACAATTAAAAAGCCAACAGCTGGTTTTACCCTCCCTCCGCATTAGACGTTTTCACATCAACAATAATGCGTACAGCTAATATCGGTAATCTTTATTATGTACCTACATACGAGAGCTACAATTTTGTGTTTATAAATTTGTCAGGATCATAAGGTATAATAGTCTTTCGTTTCCTATAAAAAGACACGGTGCCACTTATCTCTATAAGTAGGTATGCACTGTGGGGGGAAGTGACGTGAGAGTTTGTGGTTCTCGCTATTTACATCCAGCTGCGAATTCCGACGTGGTTCTGGCGTTATTTTAGCATATAAGGTACTAATTCAGGATTTGAAGATGACTCCAGTGGACTTTATAACTTGATTTATCTGCTTCGATAACATAGGCAGCGCTGCAAGTGAAGGTTCACTTCTTTAATAGGTACGCCAAACGCTCCTCTGCGGATCGCTCCGCATACGCTTTCTATTAAATAATTTTTTTTAGGTGCGCAAAAATGTCCTACTGCACACCCCGCTGCCCGGGAAGACAACGGGGTGGTGTGGGAACCACACCCACTAAAAACCCACCGTGCGCCCTGACCCGCCCTTGCTACGGCGGGTCACGGGTACCGCGTCGTTTCGACCGCGATCCGCAGGCGGCAGCCCCTTCTTGTGCGACGCCCCGCGCACTTGGGCGTCACACCTTCGCGGTAGGCTTCCGCGGACGGCAGAGTACTCCCCGACCCCACCGTCCGCAGCCTCGGCTAGGGCGGCATCAGGCGCAGGTAAGCGCGCCCACGCCACCCCGTGTGCCGGTGGCGAATCAGGTCCGCGAAGGAGGATTCCTCCCGGGACCTCTCCGCCGCCTCCTTCCGCGAGATAACAGCCTCGCAGAAGGCGGTGACCGCGGTTCAGGCCCTGTCACTGCCAACCATTGCTCGCGCAATGGCCGGAAGCGACAGGTCCACGCCTATGACTGCAGCGAGTTTTCGGCGCTGCTCATTCCAGGCCGGGCACGACTCGGGCGTGTGCTGCGCCGAGTCCTCGCTGCAGTCGCAGTGATGACAGCCTGGGGTCGTCTCCCTCCTAGCGATCGTGTAGAGGCCCGACAAAACCTGCAACAACCGGAAGGTGAGGACCTCGTGCTGCCGCCCTGCCCATTCTTCTTAGATCGGCGGGAGCGCCCCACGGTTCAGAGACCAGCCCGGGGCGTCTCCAGCCGAGAACTCCACTTTAGGATGGCGGCGCGGCGGGCATCTTCCCGCCACGAAAAAATCGCATCCATTGACCGTACTACCCCCGCGTAGAGTCGTCGACACGCGAGACTCGGTCCACCCAGATTCGGCTTCAAACGTCCGAGGGCGGACGCCATGGCGACGAGTCTTGGCCCAAGACGACGAGGAGGGGAGTCAGCTAAGATTGAAAAATGGCTGCCTCCACCAGCAGGTCCCGGTCCAGCCTTCTCACAGCCCATCGCGGAAGAGCGGGAGCTCTGTCCACCGCGTGACCCCTACTGACACCCTGGAGGGTCCGGGAGACCTCTATCTGGATATAGCGGTGATCAGATAGGGTCTCGACCTCCTCCAGGACTTGCCAGTTCCTTACGCGTGCGGCGACACTGGGGCTAGCGAATGAAAGGTCCACTATCGACCCGCCCCAGCGCCGGACGCACGTTAGGGCGGACCCTCGGTTGAACAACACGAGGTCCGCCACTGCCGCCCACTCCTGGACCGCCTCACCGCGGGTGTTCGTCCTGAGGGACCCCCACGCCGTGGATTTGGCGTTAAAGTCCCACAGCACGAACACAGGGCTCGGTGCCATACCATCGAGGTCTCCAGGTTGTGTAAGAAAACCTCGTAGGCCGCCAGACTACGATTGGGGGAAAAATACACACCGTACAGCGTGACCCCTCCCCATTCGGCACATATCCCATGCCCTTATCCCATCTGATAAGGGCGGGGAACGCGGCGCCGTCGATCCGACGACCGCCACGGAGCCATCCTCGCTACCCGCCCAATTGGGATTATATAGGGCTCCGCGGCTACGGCAACACCGATTGACCGCTCCGCCATGGATTGCAGGAAGAGGTCCTGCGCCCTGGCGGAACGGCCGAGATTCCCTTGGAGGAGGATAGAGTCGTGGTCCATAAATTAGACCACGACATCCTCCTCCATGCGCCGCGGCGGTTCTGCCGCGCGGGGTTGGGCAGCCGGGGCCGATTGGTTGCCCACCCCCTTCTTAGAGCCTGACTTGGCCGGAGGCCTGCACCCCTCCCGCCCCATGCAATGGTTGGCGAGGCGATTGCCCGCCGCACATGCGGGGCAGTGTGGGGTGGCAGTGCAGGCAGCCGCCTGAGCCTGTTTAGGCCTAGCTTTAGTCCGACGACTGAATTTCCTGACATTGCACAGTTGCAGCGACCAGCGACAGCCTTTTTGCAGCAATATTTGTATGCTCATCAGTTCAAGACAATGAATATAATGAATACTGCACAGATGCGGAGTAGTTTAGACACCGGCGTCTCACTCGAGTGTTGTGGGTTCGATTCCTACACAGGTCTTCACAAAGTTTTGCATTTGTAATAATAGGATTACTAATATCCTCGCACGTTGCACTCTCGATAGCAACTATTATCTAAGTGGTGAGGGGACAAAATATCTTATATGATTTTTGAGTTTTGCAAACTTTTATACATGGAAACTTTTTGCATCGTATTATTGAAAGAATCGTATCACCTAAGAGGGCAAACTCTCCATCTGAAAATGGGACTTTGTACCTTAATATACATTAAATTAAGAGGTTGACATCCGGACTCTTGAAGTAGTAAGCTGCTTCCAGCCTCATAACGGTAACTTAAATAAAGCAAAAATATCAACGCATGAACAAATCGTTATTTTCATTACATAAAATATAAGCATAACTTGACGTAGCGAATCGAGCCGGTAGGCGGGTAAGTGGACTTGTGAAGGATACTTCGCCTTTTAAAATGCAGAGACCTCGTTAGAATTAAAACATAAACTATAATTCAAGTGCTTTATGGACAATCTTGCAGTCCGATAAATAGTGTATGCGTTTTTTTTTCAATAATAGTGTTTAAATGTATTTCGAATGCACAGTCTGATTTTTCGTACGTAGATACAGAGGTTTACATGATTTCTTATCAATTTCTTTATAGAAATACAAAAAAAATATGTCTCAAATCGTTTAGTTTGGTGATGGTATCTCTGTTCGTGGTCCAAACCATCGCCCATTGAAATTAAAAAGACATAAATACAATAACGTGCTATAAACCTTCGCCTTGTGAAGGACGTCGACTTTAGCATCAAATGAAATGCATGCCTTATGGACGTGTTGCATAATATTTGAGTATCGCCGGTCCACTTTCCACCTGCCCACGGGTTACTCTGTGGGTTAAGAATTTGGTACTAACAGCCAAGCATCGATTGTGTGCGTTGCGAAACGACACGACCAAATTGGAGGTATAACATAGGTACGTAGGCGAGCTGAATAGCATGCTACCCACGACTCGTTTTAATAATTGAGTCCCCATATTATTAACATTGCCTATCGGTGCTTCTGCTTAGGTAATGATAAGAATTCTGTTATAACAATTTTGTATCTATTGTGGCCACACCTGAGAATTGGTTATTCTTGTTTTTAAAAATTAAGATTTTGTCTCATACATGTAAGTATCCTAACTATAATAAAGCTGTAACAGAGCTGTGTCTGTCGTTTAAGATATTTGAGAAAAAAAATACTGTATTGGGCTACATAAACGTGTCTGAACACAAAACAATATAATAATTTTGATTTTTTGTCTGTTTGTTCGAACGAACGGATGTGCATCACGCAACACCTACTGAACAGATTTTGATGCAACTTTTTTATTGAATAGCTCTTAAGTAGAATTAAAAACTGGTATACATTTTGTCGAAAACTTGAGATATAACCTAAAAACTAGCTTTTGCTTGCGGCAGAGCCGCGGGAAAAGGCTAGTTATATACAAGTCGGCAGCGGGAGTTCGTATTATAAAAATGGCAAACCGGCGTCTCTGCTTACCCCTTCGGGAAAAGACGTCGATGTACTCGTATGTACATGCATACTTCAAGGTTTTGTTATAATTCGAGGCTTTGTTTGTATATAAACTGCAATTTATTATGGCATTATTTCGCGGTAGATTGGCAAACATTTGTGCTGTAGCGCTGTTTCATTGTATCTCAATCGTTCGGTGTAGATCTGGTTTGAATTATGTTGACATTGCACACGTGTTTCAGGATAAATCCGACCAACAAATTCATTAAAACAAAGTTAATACCGAATGAATACGAATAATCCAGGTCGCTTATTTGATCAATATCTTGTATGTGTAAAAGGTACGTATTATTAAATTAAGTAAAGTTATTGGATTCTTCCTTTTATGACTATCACTGCTTACGCATTGCGGAGAATATTATTGCACAAATATTATAGTGGATCAATTATTACTCTTCAATCTGTTTACTGAACGGTAAACCATATTAAATGTAATAATTTTGGTACGGTTTCTTTATAAGGCTTTATGTTATTGTCTTAATCATTTTTCAATTCATCTTTTATTGTCCCACATAGAGAAAGGGCTTATAAAATCGCACAATATGGTCCTAATGTGGTCGGACCTTCGACAACCTAAGTAGAACTAGATGAAAGTTAATTACTACGAAAACTACTCGCAGATATAGTAGTTAAAGTAAGAATCTAGATCTTTTGTTAGAGATCTAGATTCTTACTTTAACTACTACATCATGTTTTGCGATTAGCTTCATTAAATAGCTAGAAATTTTAGTTCTTATTATTCCCACTTAGAATAAGTTTCTATAGAAATAGGAAATAAGTTTCTAGTCTAATAGTTAGATCCAAGTTAAATAGAATTTCACCACGGAAGTAATGTCACACAGTTCCAGTGGTCCGCCAATACATGCGGAGATACGGCGCACGCCAATAAAATAACCCGTCATCTCTCCGCCTGTACTAGCGGACCACTGGAACTGTTTAACATTTATTCAGTGAAGTAATTATATTAACCTTTTTTTGTTAAGGCCAGCCGTGTGCCTTCTCCGCCTGTATTGGCAGACCAATGGAACTGTGTTACATTACTTAAGTGGTATTAGAAAAAACGTTATTGTAAGACACCCTAAGCTGCCCTGTTTGGGCGTCAAAAATATGATGAGTGTTAAAAATAGTGTTTTTTCTTGATATGTGTGTGTTTATATTATTTTACAAGTGCAATATATGATAAATAGAGACATTTTAAGTTAGAAAAATCAGTTTTTCTGCGTGAAGCGAGAATTGTACACACCTCAACGCTTCGCTTATGAGGCGTGCAAAAGGTGATAACAATTCAACAAATTAACGGCGTAAAACATGCAGTTCCCACAAAAGCAATAAATGTAGATGATCATCTGGGCATTGTGCGACAGTTAGCGTGTGATTACCTGTGAATTGAATATCAATGCTTGTGCAACTATTGTAGGTGGGACCGCATTCTCTGAATAGGGATACATTTGTACCCGAGCCGTAGGTGTGGTAACACCGTGGGTGCGCCGACGCGACTGCGAGTATCGGTTCATTTATTATCTCCACATTAACACACACGCACATATAATATTGTATACGAACATTAAATTAAATTATAATATTCATTGGTTAGGCAACAACTACGTCAGAGCGTGCATAATCTGCAGCGTATTGGAATGACACAATATACTTTAAAATTATAATATAGTGGTTTCATTCATAATAAATTACTGAATACACGATTAATGGTAGTTTACGTTGATATTCATAAGCGTGGATTCGATGTTTTGCTGTGCTGATGTAATATATTACATATTACATGCTATAGCTATGTTTTTAAAAGCTTCTGCTTCTGTGTACAAAATTGTAACGCTGAGTAATTTACGACTCATTTCAAATGAAATTTGATACTCTACTCCGTCAGTGTGGTGATGGACTAAGAAGTCAAGTGTCACCACCCCATTCTTCCAACGGGTGTCGTACGAGGCAACTAAGAGAAGTGAGTATTTGAATTTTTAGATAAGTATAAACAAATATTCACGGACGTTTTCACACAACGTCCTCTGGTCCCGAACTAAGCTTAACCCATTCCTTGTCCGTTTGTAGACACAATAGAAATTTAATTGTTATAATGTATCATATATGATTCATGGGACAGGGAACCTGTTAATGCTATGGCGGGTACCAGATTACGGATTTAATACATATATATTACTTTTTTGTAAATACATACCTACATATAGGTAGAAAACACCCAGACACAGTACAAATATCTGTGTTCATCACACAAATAATTGTCCTGAGTGGGAATCGAATCCACGACCGCATGGAAGTCGGTTACACTACTCCTACTGACTACGCCACGAGGCCCCCTATATAATAGTAATATATAATAGATAGACTAATAGGTACACACTCCGTCTTTAATTTATCATGTTCTTTGCTAAGGACAAGACATTGCTGAAAATCAGCGTTGTGACGGCATTGCGACATCGCAACTGTACCTTTTCCTGCCGCACATAAGACGCAAATAGTCGTTGTGATTTTTTAAAATTATTATTATTACTTTTTTAACTTTTTATTGTTTTCTTTTACTATATTTTATTTGTGTTACTTACGTCTATTATGTGGCACGAAATAAAACTTTTCTTTCCTTCTTTTTATCTAAGGAAATCTCTTAGGTACCTACCATTGCTATGAACCAGTTCCAAAAGTGTTGTGTCTTAGGGTAACATTTGGCTTTGGAGGTCAGAGTACCTTGACCACAACGCCATATGTAGTGTGCGTTTTGTTTTACTATTATTAATAGTATACTTTGTAACCTTAATATAGACAATATTTACGTATTATGACGTAATGTGAGACGTGGAGACATATTGCTTTATTCTTATTCCATCAAAACGCATAATTCTTAGTAATATTATAAACGTGAAAATTACTTTGTTTGTTTGTTACGCTTTTACGCTGTAACTATCAGTAGTTAGAATCAATTATCATGATATTTTGAGCCGGAGCTCTGAAAATACATAGGCATTTTACATGGAAATATGGATATTTTGTGTGGGATAGCTATGTTTGCATAGAGATAATTAGTGTCCGTCCATGCAGACGAAATTGCGGGCGGTATCTAGTGTAATAATAAAACAGGCTTCGCGGTAATTAACACGCGTTTAAAGAACAGAAATTTATAACTAACCATATTGTGAACTTCAATACAAAAATATACTTGGACATTTAGACACACGCGAGACGGCTGAAAGGTCAGTACGAATATATGCGCCAAGTCATCGATCTAAACCAGTGTTTCTCAAAGTGAACTAATCGTTTTACCAGTATACAATGCAGGTTCGCAAGAAGCAAATTACTTGTTAACGATATAATAAAGCCTATAGAGGTTAAGAAAGAAATTTAACTTGGCCCCTGGCACATATATGTATCGAAAAAAATAGGTGACCATGTATTCACGAAATATCACTGCTTGTAACCGATAAAGTAAAATAAATAAATATTCACTGACATTTTCACACAACGTCCTCTGGTCCCAAACTAAGCTTAACGCTTATGCTATGGGTACCAGATTACGATTATAATACATATACTACTATATACTACAAAATGTCAACGATACTAGAAATATATATCGTAAGAAAAACATATGGTTAAATCTAAAGGCTTGAGACATTTTGTCGATGGCTTGTAAAGTTTACCAATCCACATTAGGCTATCGTGGGGCAAGAGTCCTTTGAATAGGAGATCTTCAAGCCAGATGACTATTCCAAGTTAGACTTATGCCCATTAGTAGAAAATTAAGGGGTTAACGAAGAACTATATAGCTTTACTTACTTTCCCAGTCAAGCCAGTATATACATTTTGAATTAGCAACACATTTAAATATCAAACCTCATAATATTTTAAAATTTTACTTGTTTTAAGTTTTACAGTCATCTAGCAAATGTAAAAAGTTTGAGAATCTCACACCTAGACCAGATCCAACTATAATCTAAACTTTAGTCCGGCAATCTGGTATGAACGTTTACAATCAACATTTTGTTGGATAGTTTTAACAAGCTGATACGATCTAAAGAACAGATGCGTGTGTTACTGCCATGATCATACATTTATTATTGAATGATGGACAGCAAACATAAATGTGATCATACTAATACAATTATTTTGATCATGTTTTTGATAGCTGTCATATTTTCCTTCGCAGATCAAACTGGACACACAGTTGAGGTCGAGCCTTTGCTAAAATGGGAGGAAAAAATTGATTTTTATATCTATCTTAGCGTGGTAAAGCATTTTGTTTCAATTCGTCGATCCCAGACTTCTCTGATACCAATGCTATTATAGTCTGTTCAATGTCACTTCTATATTTTATTTAAGATTAAGACAAACACGTAAATAACTGTGGTGCCCCTCAGTGACAGTGGTGACCCTATTATAGAGTTTTTGATTACCAAATTTTTGAGATTCGTCGAACTTATCTCGAATCCCAGTCACTTAAGATGCACCACGTTTATTCGCGTATCAATAATCATGATGATATCAGTAGGTAGTATACGGGAATAATGATAAGATACAAATAAAAAAATAGATATTACATTTGATTTTTTGGTAAAACCTTGCTTGCATTTATAATAAAGGCTAATTTAACCGCTTACCATCCAGCGCCCCGTATGTTAGTCATTTATAAAATAATATTATTCTTAGTATAAAAAGATTTTCCCAAATAAAACAAACCATTGTACTCAGACTTCTGTCGTACAATCCTAATTATTTCTAATACAAAAATGTTACTCTATGCTCATTAATTTTTTTGATACTACATGGGTGGCGAATAAGCATACGGCTCTCCTGGTGGTAAGCTGTTACCGTAGCCTAAAGACATTAGCAACAGCAACACGAGAGGCATCACTCGCGCGTCGCCATCTCCAAGGAAGGGGATAGGAGGTGGATAGGGTAGTAAGGAGAGTCTAGGTAGGATACTACGGAGAAGATAAGAATGACAATAAGGAGAGGATAGGGAGAGGGTCTAGGCCTCCAGCGCTTTCATTCACTATACAAAATACAACAGTTGGAGTAATTACCGTTGTTACACGCTCATCTTTTGTGATATGGTGGTACTTTCCTGATCAAGGCGGCCATTCATGCTGGAATAAGCAAGGGTCTACCATTAGTAAATTTCTTTAGGAAAACTTATCTTTAGTTTGCACTACGGCAATAGTCAATAGCGTCTCTGAATTTCAAACTATTTTTTAGTTTTGTATGTTTGTTTGTTCTTACAAAAACTACTGAACCAATTTTGATGGAATGTTTTTATAGCCCTTGATTAGACCTAAAAGCTGGTATATATTTAATCCCGTTACTATGTTAGGAACCAGAAATATAATCAACAAATATCTAAATTATTTTAACACTTAAGACTGTTTAAATAGATATACACGATGATTTTGTTTCTAAACCACACAAAAGATTTTGCGACAGCTTTCATTGCCGTCGAGATAATTTTCCAAGGAAATGTATATAATTATATCCTAATTACTTTTTTATATACTACGTAGGTGGGCAAACAAGCATACGGCTCACCTGATGGTAAGCGGTTACCATAGAGGCCAGTGCCGAAGCCTTTGAAAATGGTAAAAAGTGAAAATAAATAATAGTAGGATGAAACCCATTGGAAAAGTAAGAAAATATAACAAAAATAAAAGGAAAAATAATTTACGGGGGATTTGAGGTCGGGAAGGGGGTGGGAGTGAGCTTTTAAGGGTAAGAATCGGTTTATCACGATTTCCGGCAAAACTAAGAGTTCTATCGAAAAAAGTTAAATGGCAAAATTGTAGGCAATAAAAAGATCTACAACTTTTGTATTAACACTTTTTTCACATAACCTCAAAATTTATGTGAAAAATCTAAAAATCCGACTGGTTTTTTACTTTTAACTTCCACAAAAAATAATATTTTTTCGCGAAATTTGGTGAAAACTTAGGTACCTTTTTATATCGCAAACACATTTTTTTTGATGCAAAATATTAATTTTTTCTTCTAATTTTTATTAAATATCACCCTTATTTTCAATCAAAAATTCTCACGTCAAAATATCCGATTTTTGAAAAAAATCGTGTACTTTTTATACGATGAAATCTCTACTTTTTGATGGTACAAAAAAAATATACATTACTATGGAAAATTTTCTCAGAAAATGCAAAAAAGCGAAATAACTTTTTGTTAATCCTTATGTAAAAAATTGAGCTATTTATTAAAATGTACACTTTAATTACTAAAAAAATGTAAGTTTCCATGTTACATTGATAAATTTTAAAAAATCAAATCCATGAAACATATATTGCAAAAAACATGTGAAAATAGTTAATTTTCTAAGTATTAAAGATAGGATTTGAGGGGAATTCTGTCAAAATATAATTTTTTTTTTTGAGTAAATGTTCTCAGAAAATGCAAAAAAAAACTATTATGTTTTTCCCTTCCATAGTAATGTATATTTTTTTTTTGTACTATCAAAAAGTAGAGATTTCAACGTATAAAATGCACACCGATTTTTTTCAAAAAGCAGATATTTTGACGTGAGAATTTTTGATTGAAAATTAGGGTGATTTTTCGATATTAAATCAAAATAAGAGGAAAAAATTAATATTTTGCATCAAAAAAAATTACAATGTGTTTGCGATATAAAAAGGTAAGTTTTCACCAAATTTTGCGAAAAAATATTATTTTTTGTGGAAGTTAAAAGTAAAAAACCAAAAAGGTCGGTTTTTTAGATTTTTCACATAAATTTTGAGGTTATGTGAAAAAAGTGTTAATACAAAAGTTGTAGATCTTTTTACTGCCTACAATTTTGCCATTTAACTTTTTTCGATAGAACTCTTAGTTTTACCGGAAATAGTGATAAAATGATTTTTACCCTTAAAAGCTCACCCCCACCCCCTTCCCGACCTCAAATCGCCCGTAAATTATTTTTCCTTTTATTTTTGTTACATTTTCTTAATTTTCCAATGGGTTTCATCCTACTATAATTTTTTTTGGCTACGAAAATTATCGGCACTGGTCTAATAGCCTATAGACGCTAGTAACACCAGAGGCATCACTAGCGCGTCCATCTCCAAGGAAAGGAATTGAAAGCATAATAAGAAGTGGACAGGAAAGATAATAAGGTGTGTTAGTAAGGATAAAGAGAGGATAGGGAGGGGGTTTGGGCAAATGGGGGTAGGTATTTATTTTTTTATGAAGAGAAAGACGTTTGAATATACTCTGCTGGCTGGCTAAACCATAAGATATTATATTAAAATGATGTACTAGTTGTACCTAGAAAATCTCTGCAATAATGCGGCTGGTTTGGCTGTGCCCTTGGTGTTGCCAAAGTCCATGAGCGGTGCTTACCGCTTACGATTAATTTTTGTGTTAAGGCGGGAAAAAATGTACCGTACAGCCCGTCGTTCGAGGCAACGACCAGGGTAGTGTGGGACCCTCACCCACAAAATAAATCCGCCGTATGCCATCTCTCCGCCTGTATTGGCAGACCACTGGAACTGTGTGACATTACTTCAGTGGTACCGTTTACCATCCTAAGGATATTTTCATTTGCTATACGTGGGTGGGTCACTAGTCTTTATTATAACTTAAAATACGACAAATATTGGACTACGCAGTAGCTTCTGTCAATAAACATACCTACAAGATAAAAACTGGAGGGACAGAGATACCAATGTTGAATTTGATATTAGGGTATTTTTGATTGTCGTGGCTTAGTCGGTAGTGTAACTGACTTCCGTGCACGAGATCATGGGTTCGATTCCCACTCAGGACAATTATTTGTGTGATGAACACAGATATTCGTGTTGTTTTCTATTTATTATATGTACGTATTTACAAAAAAAAAAGTAGTATATATCCGTAATCTGGTACCCATAGCATAGTTTGGGACTAGAGGACGTTGTGTGAAAAATGTCCGTAAATATTTATTTATTTAATTCGCTTCGGGAATTCGTATATTTATAAAGGTAATTTATTATTTATCTGTATTTATTAATGGGAGTAAGTAAGAAGTGATAATTAAAATGTTTACAATACTTTCATATTACGCGAATACTTACACATCCAAGGGCGGATACAAGGCTATGGGGGACACGACTCCAGGGCGGGGTTATTTTAAATGGTGGTTATTTTATGTGTCTATACTAATATAGTTTATATACATAAGATGAACTAATAAGTTTGGTAACTAGCAGCCCAAGTGGATAGCCGATGCGAAGTTCCGAGAATTCTTATTAAAGTGTTGATGTTTTGTGTAAATTTCACAGAAACACCGAGGGCGATTAATGTGTTAAAAAAACAAGTGCGTAGGTACATTTTTAATAATGACGTCGAAAATATTAGTTCGCAGAAATTGTTAAATCATTATTTGATTGCCACAATAAAAAACAAATTATAAAATATTATTTTGTGACCTGTTAAACCTTCAAATGATTAGACATTCTCGTAAGCCCAACTGTCTGTACGACGAAATGCGAATGACTGGCAGATGGTTCTGATTGTATGGCAAGATACGTTAGAATTAAGATTAGCGGTGTGTATGACTATATCATTACGTCTTCATTTCGAATCTCGGGTCAATGGGCCTAGCCAAGCTACATTCTATGATCGCTAACGCTATAGAATACTATAAAATGTATAAAAATTTGACAGCTCTAACGTTAAGTCACGTGACTTAGCGTTATGGTTATCGTTAAAAATGTCAAATTCCCATACAATTAATATTTTTCTATAGCGTTAGCGATCATAGAATGTAACTTGGCTAGCCCCACAGATTAGTGAAAATTTATTGGGTTTTGTCGTTAAGATATTTTCAATGTTAGCCTGACGTTAAGATGACGAGCATGAAGCTCGTGCCCCGGCAAGTACGTAAAGCCGCAGGTCCCCTTTTTTTTTTGTTTTAATGCGGCGGGTTTGGCTGTGCCCTTGGTGTTGCCAAAATCCATGAGCGGTGCTTACCGCTTACCATTAATTTTTTTTGTTATGACGGGAAAAAATTTACTGTACAGCCCGTCGTTCGTGGCAAAGAATACAGTAGTGTGGGGCCCTCACCCACTAAATAAACCCGCCGTGTGCCGTCTCTCCGCCTGTATTGGCGGGCCACTAGAACTATGTGACATTACTTCAGTGGTAAAGCAGCTGGTAATACGCCTTTCTTTTTTTGTTTAGGCGTGAAAAAATGATCCTAACCGCACATCCCGTCCCTCGGGGCAACGAACAGGGTAGTGTGTGGCCTTCACCCACTAAAGAAACCCGCCGTGACCCACAGACAGTGCACTTGAGTTTGCGCACTCACTCGTCCACTAATATCTTCTAAGTAGTTTGCTAGCCTTTGCCTGCGTCGGAGCTTATATCTCAGGTTCCCGATATAGTAGCGGGAATAATTGTAAACCAGTTTTTAAGTCTAATTAAGGGCTATCAAATAAAAAAAGTTCCATCTAAATTCGTTCAGTAGTTCTTGCGTGATGCGCGAACGAACAAACAGACAAAAAATCTAAAATCCGATTTTGATGAATAAGGTGTCAACAATTTCATTATTATACCTTGAGTAATATAGGCTACATTTTAACCAACATCAATAATATTTTTTTAGCTTGGGTCATTAAGCTAGGAAATGCTGGCTCTTTCAGAGAATCCCTTCACGCTACGAACTCAAGACATGCATTACTTTTATCATAACTTTCAACATCAACATCAAGAGTTAAAATGGAAAAATATAAAATCTAAAATAAAGTTTAAAAACTGTAACCCGACTAAGGAAATAAAAAAGTGGTCTAAAAGTATGAAACAAGAAAACAATTTTGCCTGTATACAATGTGTGTCTGAAACACCTACAAGATTATAATGGCATATTTATTATAAACATGCGACCATGGCTCTACCTACCTTGAGCATTTTTGTACCTATGCATTTCTTGATTTTTGCCTATTATTAATAATCCTTGTTTCGTACTTTTTAGATCCCTTTTTTAATTTCCGTAGTGGGGTTACAGTTTTTAAACTTTATCTTGTTTTTGTGTTAGGTAACTGATATTGTTATAATAAAATATTTTGTTTATTAGGAAACATTAATATAATATTTGCATTATACACATTCATTCATTCATTTCAATTTCCTCGTAAGATTCTACAGATAGAGCAACGGTTTATTTATAACACAAAACGAAATTATTAGGAACATCTGGAACATATATATGACAAAAAGGATTACAATGAAATCAAAAGCACCTTACATGTTTTGAGTAGGCATATTAATTATATACCTAGATATATGTATAATATGCGACTAATAATAAACGCTTACACTGGAAGTATTTCCTAAGGTAATAAATAAAAGAAGTGTACATGGTAGCCGAGAGCATTAGTGATCGGTGTCATAATCAGAGAAAGGATTGAATCACAGTAAAGTTCCAATATTTCGGTGTGGCAGGGCGCAGGGTCGTCGACCGCACTCTTCGGTGTTGGTGCCGTGCTATTTCGAGGCGGCGACCGACGTCGAGCGCGTCCGACTCGAGCCGACCGCGCGATGTGCAGCGCACACGTAAACAAACATGGCCGATTGTCATTCACTAATTCATTCATAAGTGATCATTGTTTTTGACAAACTGAATCGCTCTCATTATCTATGTGCTATAATTAATGTATAGTACACTATGGTATGCTATTTTTTAAAGCTACCATGTACGTGTAAGATCTGGAATGAACTTCCTGCTGCGGTGTTTCCCCAGCGTTACGACTTGTCCCTCTTTAAACGAGGTTTGAGAAGAGTACTTTACTCACGGTAGGCGGCGACTTGGCTGTGCCCCTGGTGTTGCCATAGTCCATGGGCGGCGGTTACTACTTACCATCAGGTAGGTCGTTTGCTAGTCTGCCAACGTTGGCAATAAAAAAAAAAAGTATAACATCTGAGCTCCATCTACCTACATGGACGATGTCGCTAGCATTTTCTTGGTTAATTTTAAAAATAAACCAGAACTTTTGTAGATAAGTAAGACAAAAATTTTAATGCGAAAAGTTTACGATTTACTATTTAAAAATGAGAAGTATATTAGTACTATTAGTATATTTAATATGCTTTACGGCAATTAGTGCTTTACTTGGGGTAGCAGCGAAAGTGGATACTTATCCAATTAGGTATTGTATTAAATGTGTTATATGGTTTAATCATAAATTACAAGCGTATAAAACTTAGTGTACGCATATAATGTAACAAATTTACGTGTGTTACGTTAATTATACTTATATCTCGTTTCAAGTTATTATGTAGGTTTTGTACAGCGTAATAGTATGTACTATGCACGTCATATTAGTTAAATTATTATTTTAAGACATATTTGGAATGATTACTGTTTCGCTAAAGTGCGGTAATGTCTCGCGGTTGATGAAGGCAAGCATTGTTCGTGACATGTGGGGCAGATAGCACATCTGTAGCGCATATTCTGACTCGCCTTTTGTTTGAACCCTGACCATGTGTCTTGCGGACGGAACGCGCTAGTTTTTGTCGCATTTTTTGGGTCTACGAACAGATCTTAAGAAAATACGAGATTATACATGTGGCTATTGTTGAATATCCCGTCACTATTACTGTCTACACCGTAGCTAAGCTAATAATGAGATAATAAAACTGGACTAATAAAACAAGCACACGACAGTGACAATCAGTGATAGTCTAACGGTAAAACCAAAGACTTTAAAGTGGTATCGAGTTCAATCCCTAGTCCTAGGTTCAGACCTCGTACCGCACACATCTCTGACTTCTCGAGATACTTCGAAATTACGTGTGTATTTTTATTTAAAATTTATCACTGCTCGGTAAACATCGTGAGGAAGGCTGCACGCCTAACCACCGAAGGAATGTAACATAGTTCCAGTGGCCCGCCAATAAAGGCGGAGATACGGCACACGGCGGGTTTCTTTAGTGGGTGAAGGCCACACACTACCCAGTTTTTATTGCCCCGAACGACGAGGTGTGCGGTTAGGAACATCTTAACCCGCCTTATCAAAAAAAAAACGCTGCACGCCTAAGAGATTTTCTTGACGGCGTGCGAAGTCTGCCAACCTGCTTAGGGCCAGCGTGGTGTACTATGGCCTATCTCTGTCACCATAAGCCGAGACGCGTTTCCAATAGTGTAAAAAGAAAATTTTGTATTTTCTTAATAAATAACCCGTGTATTTTTCTGAATTTATTACTGTCTTACTTTTGGGTACGGATCTCCTCTCAAGGTGAGAGGGATTCAGTCCGGAGTTCACCACGCTGGCCCAATGTGAATCAGCAAATGTCAAAATCCGTCGAGAAAATATCTCTGGTTTACCTCTAGTCTGTTTAAGAAATTCTGTAATAATCCTTTGGCGATCTAATTTCTTTATTCAATATATTTTTCACGTTAATTGCTCAACAAATATATTTTGTTTTAATGGACTACATTTTTAAAATCAATAAAAAATTCATAAAATTATCATTTTTTTCTTTTCCTTCTTCTTTCTATATTTTCTTGCATAGAAACCTGAGCTATTTTACAAATTAATTACAAAATTCTACCCAAACAAAAACCGCCCGAAGCGAGTTAATAAAACCATAGTAAAAAGTTTATAAAATAGCTCATCATTATATAGCAAGTGCGCAACGTCGTCCGCGTACCACGTGTTAGTTGAAGAGTTGCCAAGCTCACTTACCCGACATCACTTCCTGTTTACCGCGCCGTCTGATCGACTCTAGGTAGGTCCGTACACTTTTACGTCGAAACCTAGCGGAATCTCCAAAAGCTGTTTTACGTCACCAAACATTTACGTAAACTATTACGTATATGGAGTACGTAAAAGAAAATGTTTATTATAATATTTATGATATAATTTGGAATAGTGATAATAATGAATGTAGTAAAAAGAAGTAAGTTATTTTTAATAAGTGGCATAAGAAACCTAAATCACAGCGGGAAACCACACGAAGCGTATTGTGTCGTGACTTGCTCTTGGAAGAAGCCGATTCAAATTGGAGCCCTTTTTCACGAACTGCAGTCGCCAATATGTACCCTTAAATTTCGAATTTAGAAGACGAATTTTTACATTATAGTCTATCTAATAATATTATAATACCTACATTGAAATATGTAGTATCGTATTATTGATTTGGTTGGACGGATGAAATATTTGATATGGTAAGATTCTATAGCGAGTTATTGGCATGTAGCTATATAAATTCATATAGGTATAAATAATGTTATTATATTAATATCTATACTTAGAAACGCAGCTAAATATATCCTTTAAATGTCCTCCGTAACTTATTTGACATTGTCAAATATCAAAATATGTAGGTACATCAAAAATCTATTGTAGAGTCGAGAGTTCCGTGTAAATCATGGCCTTGGTAGATTTTTGGCTTATTTTTTTCGTTCTCATGTAACGCTCCCAGAAGTCACTGATAAGTGATAACACATTGTGTCCCCTTATCAAAACGATAGCCAGTAAAATAACGGGTGATTTATTATAGTTGGGAATATTATATAGAGTTTAATAATACGTTAATAACTTCTAATTGCATAGACACACGGATGAATTGAATTATGTGCTCGCCTCAGTGGTCTATCGATAGTTTATACGACTGTAGATCATGAGGTTTCGGGTTCGATTCCCGGGTCGGGCCAAAGAAAAAATTATTGGGTTTTTCCGTCCAGAAATAGACATCACAGCTGGGAGTTAGGAATTTGGCGATCTTTCGCCCCTGTGCTTCGGAAAACGTAAAGCCGTTGGTACCTGCATCTCATTTCTTTCCAGTCATGTCGGAATGTCACCCCATCGGACTATGACAGTGAGGGAAAAGACAGTGCACTTCTGTTAGCGCACACACTCGCACACTTAAATATCTCTAGCGTAAATGGCTAGTGACCAAAATTACGGTCAGGACCTCGTGGCGTAGTCGGTAGTGTAACCGACTTCCGTGTACGGTCATGGGTTCGATTCCCACTCAGAACAATTATTTGTGTGATGAACACAGATATTTGTACTGTGTGGGGGTTTCCTATCTATTATATGTATGTATTTACAAAAATAAAGTAATACATATATGTATTATATGCCGTGTGGGGCCGGTTTTAGAATTGGCCCACCCCTCTCCACCCATGGGAGTCGTAAGAGCCGACTGAGGGAATACCGAGGGAGTGGGCAGCAGCACTCCTTCGGGTATTAACAACACCCACTGCGATCGCCAACCCGCCTGCCAAGCGTGGCGATCACGGCACTATCCCCCATTCTTGGGGAGAGATATGTCCTGCAGTGGACTTTAAAAGGCTGATGGATGGATGGATGATATGTATTATATCCGTTAAGTAATACATATATGTATTATTGCCGTGTGGGGCCGGCACCGAGAATAGCTCCACCCCGTCTCTTCCTATAGGAGTCGTAAAAGCCGACTAAGGGATTACTAGGGGACCGGGCAGCAGCGTTCCCCTGTGTACTAAAAACATCCACTGCGATCGCCAACCCGCCTGCCAAGCGTGGCGATTATAGTAAAACCCCCATTTTGGGGAGGCCTATGTCCAGTAGTGGACGATGAAAGGCTGATGGATGGATGGATGGATTATATCCGTAATCTGGTACCCATAGCACAAGCGTTAAGCTTAGTTTGGGACCACAGGACGTTGTGTGAAATGTCCGTGAATATTTATTTATTATGTCAAGCTATAAAATAAAGACAGTATTCATATAAGTAGGTGCGATGCTAGAGTTTCGATTCATATCTTCCGAAATATAAAAACGAGGGAATGAAAATGATATTTATAATAACGTCAGTGATAGAGATTTTTAGTCCCAAGCAGGGCTAAACATTGGCATGTGTACTCTTGGCTCTACAACACTGGAGATTAGGATAGGCTTAACGGAGGACGCAATTATGATGATTAAATGAAACTGGTTCTTGGGCGACCGCTTCGATGCCGGGAAGTGGATGTGTAGAACACACTCTACATTTACCTCTAGTCAGACTCAAATGTCTCGCCATGTAATCCTACCGCTGTATCTTGAGATATATAATGGAACGAGATATCTATGTGCAACAGTATGTTTCTGCAATCGTATTAGCGGACGGCATTGCGTATCGCGCATATCGAATACAAAACAGTATGTTTAAATGTAAAACATGAGATTGTTACTTCATAACTATTCTATACTAGATTTCCCCCGCCAGGCATACGATTATCTCTTTTTTTAACTACTCTATTGGTTTAAACGACGCGTGTCAGTAAAGCTTCCAGTTGGTATTACTTTTTTTCGAAATCTTCAACAATCATTTACTTACATACTTTAGACAATTTAAACAAAACTTAATAAAATACATCTAAACATTTCACACGTGATATATATAAATAAATAAAATTGTGTCTGTTTGTAGTATATAAAAGTATTTATAACAAAAATATAATTCATTTTTCTCTGTCTATCTGTCTTTCTGTTTGTTCCTGCTAATCTCCAGAATTCCGAATTTCACTGGCAGATAGCTGATGTTATAAGGAGTAACAAAAAAAAACAGCATCAAGCCTGTATCAACAAAGGGGTAGGCAGAGGTGTATTACACCCATAGTTCACGAGCTATGTTTAAGTCCCCCGCAATAGAGAGCGAGCCTATTGTCGTCTACCGGGCATATTTAATATTATAAGGAGTAGCTTAGGCTAATTATATTTTGGAAAAAATAGGGTCTCGCGCAGAAAAAGCAACAAAATTTCAGGAGAGGAATTTATTTTATAATATGTACAAACAAATGTATAGATAGATAGTTATATGTGTAGTTTAATTAAATACATTCACTAAAGATTCAAGCTAGAACGGCTGACTAGTGGGAATGCGTAGTTACAATTATCTATACTGTGGTCTTACTAAAATAAAAACTGTTAGAATCGTATAAATTAAAATCAGGTAAGTGGCATTTGGATCCTGTACGACTTTCGACATCCGTTACCGCGAGAATTATGTTTCGGTATAATAAAGATATAAGAGAAAAGAATATTTTATAAAACGTAACAGATTCACAGACATGGGTACCTTCATAATGAGAACACAAGTAGCGGTCTACATGAATATAACGATACGAGGAATTGCCCAGGACTCTCTTTAAGTTGAGCAATCATGCAGTAACAAGTTTTCAAAATATGTGCTTATTTGATTAAGAGTTAATACTTGCTATAAGCAGTTAGAAAATTAACATGAGATTACTTTAAATAGGTCTAATAGGTCTCAAATATGATGTGTGACTTATATTTTTTTTATGTTCTATTGGTGAAGTACGCTACAAGATAACAGCCTTGAATACTTCCAACCCTAACACTACTCGTGGTTTTCTTATACGCCGAATAGTTAAAAACTACGCCAATTCATAGTATCTATTGGTCAGGACCCGTAGAATGCAACTCACTAACTCGTATCGACATCAAATAGTGCCATTGTCATAGGTTGAGAGATTTTGAAAGATCATCGTGATTGGTTGATCGATTATTGCGGCATCACGCGTCTACGTCTCTACCAATGACAAACAAGACGATACGATGTCGATACGATTCTGTGAATCACATTCTAAGGGGGCAGATTATGTTCCCAAATCGATAGCCAAGTGGCCGGACCGGGTACTTAACCCATAACAGATAATACTTTTGAAGTGTATTATCTCTCGCACTTAGGCATTTCCCAGACACCGTGACGGAAAGTGCCACAGATTAAGTAAACTTTAACAGCGTAACAGAAAAGCGGCCGTTTCAAAGGGATATAAATACTAGACGGCGGCGCCTGCACCGGTCTGCGACAACATACGGAACTCTTCATCTTGACAGCTGATCTTTCCTTCAGATATAGACAATGTAATAGTTGAAATTGTGTTATTTATGTAGTTATGAATCGAATGTTGTTTGCTTTTATTATGAATGCCGTTAGACGAAGTTGTGGGTGTGGAATAGACGTCTAAGATATAATGGTCTGTTTTTCTTTGCACACGAATATCCTTCGAGGCTGGTTAAAACACACCTATTTTTTGTTAGGCGGGAAAAAATGTGCCAAACCGCACCCTCCGTCGTTCGGGGCAACGAACAGAGTAGGTGTGAGGCCCTCACCCACTAAATAAACCCGATGTGTGCCGTCTCTCCGTCTGTGTTGGCGGGCCACTGGAGCTATGTTGCATTACTTCAGTAGTCGGGTAAAACACAGCTAACCATTCGGGTCTATCAAGTGCATGAGAACCAGTGCATAATTTTAAGAACATTGTAACTAATTACTTCCTTAGATATTTACGTTATCTACATTGTCAACATTTTCGTTTCCTAACGATCACAACAAGCTAACGCCTTTGATTCTATTATCATTTTATATACTTGAACATTTTTTACAAGCAACAACTTTGGTCACATTATCATACATCCTTGATGTTTTTTCTTGTCAATATCTCAAACAATCTACGCGTTGTGCGAGCCGTGGCGACCTTCAGGTGAGCTCTGATAGGGGCTGTGTTACATAAATTTTACTTTAGTTAAATTTACGTTTATTCTATTTAAATATGACTTTCGACACTATCCGTATGTCTGCATGAGGTAAAGGGGGTCGAGGAGGCGAAGGCTAATTGCACGGCAAAACACTTGAAAAAAAAACTTAAAGACCTAAAACCCTTGATTACTGGATAAGCAAAAATCAAAATTAAACGCTATGCCAACTAATATAAGCCAATCTGGCCAATATTATATAGTTGAAAGGCTATTCCAGGCCACTATGAAGGAGACTTATGTCATATCTGCTATCCATCCATCCATTTAGCATTTTCAGCGTCACAACGAGCCGTCCTCTGCCACCTGTATCCAATGGCTACCTGTATCTTTGACCAGAAGGTCGTTCCATCTGGTCTTATGCTGCGCCTATCGGACGGTGCAGCGTGGTGGTCGCCACTAAAAAACCTTTTCTTCCCTAATGGTTGTCGGTTCGTAGATTGATGTGGCCTGCCCATTGCATATTATCATACTAAGATATAGTTATTTTATAGGTACGTAATTGTATGTAGGTAATTGTAAGTTCTCAAGCTAACGGAAGTCATTAGTAAACTTGTAATTACTCGCCACAGAGTACACAACTCTCTACTTGACAGCAATTCACTCTTAGAAGCAGTGTAACGGAAGTGTATTATTGCCTTTGCATTTACGAGTATAAGGGCTTTTTCATTGATCCAAAATCGACGTTCTAGTTAATTAAGCCAGGTATTGGTAAATTTTTCTTAGATATTTTTTATATGTAAAATAATATTCAATGTGATGCGAGTGGGCGTCGAGAACGTGGATATTTCGAGCCATTATCACGCGCCCACGTTTCGCTATTGGCAGAAAAATGTTACAAAAATACATGGTCGCAATTTCAAGTCAGTTTTATACGGGGTCAGCTACTGACATTGATACCATCTTTAATTTTCTCTGACATTATTGAAGAAGTATTTCTAGATGTTGCTGATATTACATCGCAGACCGGTTCTGTCTAATTAGTATTCGTAGTAAGTTTTTTCTTTTCATTTTTGGATGAAACAAAATGTCGTAGTTCTTGTTTTAACGTATGACTGTTATCTGTATCCCTTATCATTATTACCGAGAGCGAAGAGGCAGACGTAATGGAAGATATGTGTTCCAGGCCAGTGCGTTCTCTAGCCCGTTTCCGGTGGTTGTTTACAAAAAATATAATATAAACTCTTGTCCAAGGCGGCTCTACCAACCGGCCGACCGAGATACTTGCTACGATTAAAAATCGTTACAACTTCCGTTCGGGTCAGAGACGCAGCGCAGAGCTCCAGATAAAAAAAGATAAATAAGAAAAATAAAGATCGATACGGTGGAACGGTGCTACCTGTTTTTCACTCTGTTTAGCTTGCGGCCATCGGCCATTTGTGTGCACTCGACAAACGTCCACTATAAATACATACTTTACATATAATATCTAGTACCTATATGTGTATGTATTTACACACAATACGCGGATTTTTTCAAAATAATTACTTACTCATTAATCACATTTGCCCATATAGTGTTGATGATTGTAGGCAATGATAAGAAAAGGAATTACGTCGAGTTTTTTTTGCATTTCAATCAACAAGGTGCTTATCGTAAGTTTTTGTAATCGATCCAAGAGTATAACGGTGGTACCTAATCGGTCACTCGATACATTTTATATTACATAAGTATTTACTATCACTGCGTAAAGAAAAACATGAGCAATAGTTTATTCATAGATACCTATCTCATGACCTATTTGATTGAACTTGAAATGGTAACGAATTTATGAATAAATACGGCACCAGAAAGCAACAAATATAATTAGGTGGAAATCTTTTATCGTGCTCTCAATAAACTGTCTACTATTCTTTCTTGAATTTTAATAAAACGATCAATTCTTTGAAAGATTTATAATGCTTAATGATAGCGCCATCTGAGTGAATTAGCATCCCATGATGTCATGTATCCGGCTGCATCTATAACAGGAGCTATAAATCGAACAGGTTAGACGTTATTTACTTCAATGCAACCGGTAATGGAAGATATCAGATTAATAAAAGATGTCGAAGAGACGAGGCAAGATGCACAGTAAGTTCACGAGTGCTGCGCCATGGTAATTAAGTGTTCGAACGGTGTATGATGGTGTGCGTGGGCTCGCCACACCGCTCAGCGCTGAGTCGAGCGTGGAGCGGGCATATCAAGTCTGGTACCCAACTATGCGGCGTAACTCCGGTAGCGGCACAACAGGTCTGCGGCGGGGAGAGGCGGGCGCGGGGTGGTAGGAAATCCTTCGCGTACGCACGCACACAACGCAGATTACGCGTGTGTGCATCATCCGGTTTTGCTTGCGTGTGAGCAGTGTGTATAAGCGACTGCGCATGTAGTGTTGATCGAGTCGATCGATCAATGAGCACGACATCGAGTCGGCCTCTTGCCTGCATGCAACTCATTGATTAACGCTATGAACGTGGAATTGTTTATTCATTCATGATGAATATTTCATATCAAATGGACGTTTTTGTTATACGTATTCAGTTATTTTTTTTTTCTCGTAACATTATACTATTTTTATGTCAATAACGCTGTTTTAAGGTAATGGTGTACGCGATTATGAACACTATTACGTAAACATTAAAGCTACAAATCGTGTAACCTATAGAATTTGTAGCAAAACTGTCAGTAAACTGATAACACGTTTTAGGGACATTTTAAAAAACTAATTTATAAAAACATTCTTATTTTATAACATTATGTTAATTTGGTAAAGAATATACCAACATAGTGGCAAATTGCGTTAATTTGATATATATTTTTAGAAAATCTTTTTGCTTTACTTAATTACCTAGGCCATAAATTTGATTTATAGTTGTCTTCTATTTTTTTTTTTGCTTTAGGCGGTAGTCATAGTGAGTTTGACCTTGGAATTCGATTACTTTGAATATTTTGACGTGAAGCTCTTACAAAAAGTAGTTAATTGAATAGAACAAAAAGTGCCAATACGGTGGTGACTATAGGCGCTAATCCATTACAGACCTTGCTAGATTAAAAGCCTGGTAAGCTCCTAGAAATTTGATCTACCATATAGCTCAGAATGCTAATGCAAAAAAAAAAAAGATATAGGTAGGTACAATAGTAATTGAACTAACTAAAACTACTTAATTACCCATTTCCTTTTGTTCCCATAATTTCAGTACATTGTGAAATAATTTTCTAATTACTCTTTAAATAAACACTACATTTCCCGTTTTTTGTAAACATAAGATCATTTAATTATAACAGATATTAAAGAGCTATTGTCATTAGCATTAGTTGACAGATGGTTATTTAATTTTGTGAAAGTGGAAAAAGAGCTTTGCTGCTGGCAGTAAAGCTGTCTTTCTCTAATTTTTTTTAAGGTAGCTGAGCATGTCAAGTGCTACAATACTGATCAAAATATAGAGTACATGATAAAAAGCGGAAGGAAAGGGAGCTGCATACATACTAGTGACTGTAGTGACTCGCTCTCGCATTACACTAATATCTCTAACATTTTTTTTTGTTCAGGCGGGAAAAAATGTTCCTAACCGCACATCCCGTCGTTCGGGGTAACAAACAGGGTAGTGTGGGACCCTCACCCACTAAAGAAACCCGCCGTGTGCCGTCTCTCCACCTGTGTTGGCGGACCACTGGTACTATGTTACATTCCTTCGGTGGTACATTCCTTCGGTGGTACTAATATCTCTAACCTAGGATCTTTGAAGAAACCACTGAAGTAATGCAACATAGTTCCAGTGGCCCGCCAACACAGGCGGAGAGACGGCACACGGCGGGTTTATTTAGTGGGTGAGGGCCCCACACTACTCTGTTCGTTGCTCCGAACGACAGGATGTGCGGTTAGGAATTTTTTTTCCCGACTTAACAAAAAAAAAGGATCTTTGAAGAACTACAAGTCTTTGCTAGTAGAGACATTATTTTGTCATTGAGGCATGAAGGAGTGTCTTTTCAAAAGAACTCATATCTTGTTTTTGAAAAACTTCCTTCTTTAGTGCAATTCGGTCCCAACACCACATACTCGATGGTTTTCAATTATATTATAGTATTAACAGCTTATTTAATAGCTTATTTATTGTGTTTAATAGCTTATTTCCTCTAGAAATTTATCTACAAAAAACATTCTGTTCAGCCTCAAAGAGACTTATTTCTTATGTTTTTGTCAGACCCACCTAAACATTCATGAAGAAATAAGCCCTTGATAAGAGATTTAACCAGCGTGTGCCTCAAATAGATTTTTCCGCGAGTTGATTTTAAAATATTGAATTCCTGTAAGTACTAAAGAAATAATTAAAATAATCTATACCTATATAAATCTTCCTCAGAAAATTATCTATAAGACAGTGTAATCCGTTTCAAATCCGATGAATGCCTTAGGAGACGAAAGCGGAGAAACAGACAGATGCGAATAGTGACTTTAATACTAACACCATGGACGTATAAAGGAACTTGTACCTTGTTCCTTTATACGTCCATGACTAACACTAAAGTAAATAGTCTATTGAGTAAAACGTGTAGACTAGAATAGGCACGTTAAGCTATTCCTATTCGGTATTAAACCGAGTTTTAGTCCAAATATAGCGAAATTTATTGGGTTTTTAGTACACTGGGTACTGGAAGAAAATGAATAACTAATTTTAGGAATGAAGAGAAGTGGTTTTCTCTGTCGAGAGCAACTTGAGGCATTTAATCCATTTATAAGTATTTTAAGGGCTATAAATCGAGTTAAGTGTACCTGAGCTCTCTAACACATATCTTTTTGTATCTATACTTCATAAGCTATAACAGAGCTGTCTTGTATATTTAAAATATTTGAGAAAAAAATACTGTATTAGGCGTGTCTAAGCACAAAACATGTTTTTTTAGATTTTTTGTCTGTTTATCTGTTTGTTCGTTCGCGCATCACGCAAATACTATTGCAACTTTTTTTATTTGATAGCTCTTGATTAGACTTAAAAACTGGTACTTACTTATATTTTTTATTCCGCTACTATATCAGAAATCTGAGATATAACCTAAAACTAGCTTTTGACTGCGCCAGAGCCGCGGGTAAAGGCTAGATAATAAATAATTTATATTTTATAATTTTATAATACATACCTATCTCTAATATACGATACGTTCTGATTCTGTTCGAAAACGTTGGCTTTACATAATACCGTAAACATTATATTTTACTTTTTAATACGTAGTAAGTAAAGTATACATAAGTAAATATAATAAATAATAAAAAAGTCATTAATATGTATGAAACCAAACAAAAATTAATAGCCTTACACTGTATTATTATACTGGCAGAATGGCGAGAGACTAACGAACCAAGCTAAAATGCGGTAATATAATATTATGATTCATTAAAAAAGTAAGTATATTTATGAAAACAAAACATATATTACGTCGCTAGTTAAGTTGTTGCGCTCAACATAAAACACTAACAAATACATTAATGGTAAAAGTAAATAAGTTCAAGTAGAAAGTTAAAATGAATGCGTTGGATCGTGAACTAAAGGATGTTGTAAAAGATAATAAATTATCGATTTAGAGAAACCCCACGAAATCACGTCTTCCACAGAAATCATTCACATACCGGTTCTGTTGAACAGAAACTGTTGTTGCGAAAACTCAAAATACCATTTTAGTCGCGTTCAATTTTGTTTCATAGAGGTTTCGTATATTTACAATATAGGTTACTGTTTGATGACCACTAAAGTAAGGTCACACTACTTACTACTATATCGGGAACCGGAGATATTGATAAGCTCCGCCGCAGGCAAAGGCTAGGAATAATACAATTATGAGCTTTTTTTTTATTGATGTGTAACATCTAATGCGGAGGGAGGCTAAAATCGGCTGTTAACGTGGCGACGCTTTTAATTTACGAGTACTTGTCCCGTTCAAATCTTGTAAGTTAAATTTGACACACTTCTCGGTTTCCGATTGAGCTGAAATTTTACACGCATATGTATATCGAGTGACAATGCAATTTTATAATGACATGGAGATGATCTGATGATGGAGCTGGAAGGTGGATATAGGAACTCGCAACCCTATCGAATTTGGGCTCGTATGATTCGTCTTGACGAGTATTTTGTCTCTAGATGGTATCCAGGGTCTGATGATGAAGTTGGAAAGTGGCCACAGTAACTCTATAATGAAACGACGCAACCCCATCGCGTTTGGGCTCGTATGATTCGTCTTGATGAGTACTTTGTCTTTAGATCGTATCCAGCGTCTGATGATGGAGCTGGAAAGTGGCCATGAGAACTCAGTAATTAAATGGCGCAACTACATCGAGCCAGGTCTCGTTTGAATTGTCTCAACTAGTACTCCAGTCCTAGATGATATCCAGGGTCTAATGATGGAGCTGGAAGGTGGTCATGGGTATTCGGTAATTAAATGTCGCAACCCATGATTTAGGGCTAGTTTGAGCTATCTTGCATAGTACCATAGTCCTAGATGATTTTCAGGGTTTGATGATGGAGCCATGGACACTATGCTATTAAACGCCGCAATCCTATCACCTTTGGAATCGTTTCAACAAGTACTTCGGTCCTAGATGATATCCAGGGCCTGATGATGATGATTAATGTGTATGTTTTCGTTATTTTACACATGTCATAATTTTATATAAGCACACCTTGAAAAAGTTATGATCCTTTTATTTGTACTCTTTATTTCTACAAAATAATTTAGATGTTTTCACATCTGGTAGACGTCCCGCGACGTCTATTTTTTGCTTATAATGACAGACAAGCCACGGCTCTCCTGATGGTAAATGGTAACCGTCGCTCATGGAGCCAACTATACAGAGAGTCCTGTCAAACCGCTGCTCACCATTTCATCTATACTATCTATACTATTATAAAGCTGTAACAGAGCTGTGTCTGTACATTTAAGATATTTAAGAAAAAATTAAGTTTTTTAGAACTTTTATCTGTTTGTTTGTTCGCGCATTACACAAAAACTACTGAACGGATTTTGATGGTTTTTTTTTATTTGAAAGGCCTTGATTAGACTTAAAAACTGGTATACATTTTATCCTGCTACTATATCGGGAACCTGAGATATAACCGAAAAATTAGCTTTTGGCTGCGGTGAAACCGCTGGCAAAGGCTAGTTTCACATAAATATATGAAATGAACGAATTAACGGTTATCTCCTCCTACAACCAAAACACACCGATGTGCTTCATGGCCAGTCACAAAAGAGATGATGGTACCAACCGGCTCGGGCCAGATAGCACTTGGTACCCAGCCCTACCACCAGTAATGCAAAGGGTGATAATTGCTTACTTCCCTTAGTCGCCTTGTACGACACCCTTTGGGGTGCGGTTAGGTACATTTTTTCCGCCTTAAAAAAATGGGTTACTGTTTGATATCCAATTTTTACTAATTTAGTTCCCGATATGGTAGCGGGATAAAATGTATACCAGTTTTTAAGTCTAATCATGGCCTATCAACTAAAAAAAAAATCTAAATCCATTCAGTAGTTTTTGCGTGATGCGTGAACGAACAAACAAATAAACAGACAAACAGACAAAAATCTAAGAAAACATGTTTTGTATTTAGACACGCCTGAATACCCTAATACAGACATATTTGTCTTAAATATTTTAAATGTAGAGACAGCTCTGTTAGAGCTTTATAATAGTATAGATGCGGAAGTGCGTATTGTACGTTTGTTTGCAAAAGCTTTCACGTAAAAATAATAATGGATAAATGTTTACAAAGGTTGAATGAAATGAATGTGGGAGTTCAGATGGGCGACTCAGTGGTTAACTCTCTGCTATATGCAGACGATGCGGTCCTATTAGCGCATTCTGCGACTGACCTGCAAACCCTAGTCGACGTAATGGCAGAAGATTGTAGGCAAAGGGGCCTACGTGTGAATGTGAGCAAAACCAAAATAATGGTTTTTGAAAGAGAAGAAGCCAGAACAGATGTCTCTAACATCTGTTCTGGCAATATAATATTCTAGCAATAGGAAATGGTGTGCTAGAACAAGTGGATGAATTTGTATATCTTGGATGTGGATTCAGTCGGGATGGAACCACTGATGTAGAAAGAAGAGTGAATGCGGGAAATAGAGTGAACGGAGCATTGGGACAACTTCTCGGTAGACACCACCTCAGCCCAAAGGCACGTGTCGCAATACACAACGCAGTGCTTGTCCCAACGTTATTATATGGAAGCGCCAACTCTCGCTTATGCAAAAAGGAGCATGAGATTAAAATCAATGCGGTCGAAATACGATCTCTGCGGTGAATCTGTGGAGTGAGGCTGACTGCATTCGTAACAACGACGTAAGAGAGCGAGTAGGTGTGAAAGAGAGTATTGGTGTAAAGATGCGAAAGTGAATGCTCCGATGATTCGGACATGTGGAAAGAATGCCGGACGGGCGACTGGTTAAGAAGATATACAATGCGAAAGTGGAAGGATGTATGTACAGGGGGAGACCGAGACTCACCTACCTAGACCAAATCGGTCATGTATTGAAGGAGGGTGGAGTCAGGAGTCTCCGAAACCGGCGATCGTGTATGAAGAGAGTTATGAATGTTGAGGAAGCGAGAGATGTAGGTATGCAAGAATAGAGCCTCTTTGCACTCTGTTCTCTCTGCCTACCCCGCAAGGGAAATGGCGTGATGATAAGTTAGTTAGTTAGTTTAGCTTTCACGTCATAATAAGTTGAAATACATACTCGTAGTCTGGCACCCAGAAAAGTAAAACTTAATTTTATTATTTTTTATGCCGGATAAACGGATAATTCCTGAGGGATATCGATCTTTGCAAATAGATCATTAGTATGTTGTAGAGTGAAGCATCTCTTTATATTGTGAATTCCACAAACTCACGGGCAATCTAGTCATTAATATATTGATCAGTTCTTACAGAAGCCTCATCTACCCACACTATATACCCACACTATATTAGTTCTGAAAGTTAAAGGTATACAAATTATATTAATAACAATTATTGGTTGTTATTAAAAAAAGGTAAGTATTTAGGATACATTACTTTGGGCTGGTACAAAATCAATTTAGCTTAGTTAGTTACCTAACTATTTTATATTTTGTGCAGAACTCTAACTAATTTTTTTAAAATAAAAGTAGCCTGAGCTACTCATTATAACATAAGCTATCTGCCAATAAAAGTCCCGCCCAAATCGCTCCAGCGGTGCCGGAGATTAGCTGGAACAAACAGTCAGACAGATAGACAAAAATTTCAAAAATTGATATTTTCATATAGAAAGCTGTTATTAAGCCATTTAAGACATTACAAACAGACACTTCAATTATAAAATTAAAGTTTAAAGTGATGATCTTATGTTTATGTATGACTAGCCTTTGCCTGCGGCTCCGCCGTAATAGGTAGCGGGATAACATGTATACCAGTTGCTAAGTCTAATCAAGAGCTATCAAAACAAAAAAGTTTAAGTACAAAAAAAGAAACAATTAATAAACCGGCGAGCGTGTATGAAGAGAATTATGAATGTTGAAGAAGCAATGCACCTATGCAAGAATAGAGACTTTTGGCACTCTGTTCTTTCTACCTACCCCGCAAGGGAGCGTGATGATAAGTAAGTAAGTAAGATACCCTACAGTAAACTATTTATATACTGAATTATGTGTGGCGTGATACGTAATATGACACTTCACATAAGGTTTGAAGAGCAATATTTTTTATTAAACACATTAGAAAAACCAAATAAAATAAAAACATCCGCAAAGTTCTTGAAACAATTACCTACGTGATATCATTCATACCCACCATGCTAATCGTAGAGGAAAACTTCATTCAATATAATTTATGAAAAAAAAGCAGCAGTGATTCATCACTCGGATGATGTACTCACTTGAGGAACCAGATGGGTTGGTATTGGTACATATATTAATATCCTGTAACTAGATGGCCCGATAAACTTCGTATAACGTCTATCACGTACAATTTATTTTATGAGTGATCAATCCTAATCAATTTGCATCGTCCAAGGTCTGAATTCAGATAGGTTAGCCAAAAGACAGGGCCCACATAATTCAAAGAGGCAATTTCCATATGTAATTACAAAAGAATTATTCTATTTTTCAACTGTTTTTATAGGTTTTCTCTATTTTTTTTCTTTTATACCACCCCTGTATTAGAACGAACGAAATATAAAAATAAGTATCCAAATAGGACAAGCCATTTTGGAGTTACAGCAAGACTAACGAACAGCAATTGATTTTTATATAATATAGATGTGCTACTATAGATATATGTGAACCTGTAACAATTTCAGAATGGCTCTTATCAAATGCCATCTTTATCAAAGGTTCTTCAAGTTAAATACACATGTGGGTAGGCAGAGGCACAGACAGAGGTCTAGATGTGGGTTCGGAATTCGCGTCGACACGGCGTCCGACGGCTGGAGGCGCGAGGGTCCGTATCCGTAGGCGATGGCTACCAGTTCGCCCACCGCGCCGCACCTAGCCACGTCGCCGCCAACTCTTAAATCGTGACACCTCCGATGCATCACTAGTTATTGCCAGAGATCAGACTGAATATAACTGATAAGATATTATTTTATTAATTTGCGAAATCAAATAATAGCTAAATTATAGGTGTAAAAACAAAAAAATAAATATGAATGCCTAAAGAAGGTCACAATAGCCCATTCATTGAATTCTTTAAAATTTTCCTTTAGAAAAATTCAAGGAATTGACTTCGAAACATACAATTAGAAATATCTTTCAAATGCTTCTTAAATCACCACTACCTAGAGTATGAAAACAGAAGCAAGAAGAAATTTAGCTATCCATTTTCCGACTACAGTTGTCAGTGCCGGCCACGTATCAGATGAAGCAGCGTAGGACGGCCAAGTAGACTAATAGCCTGCTCAAAGTCACAGACAGTGCAGTTGTGTGTTATAGTCAATAGATGTGCTATAACTCATTGTGTAATTATTGATATAAATGATTTTACTTCAACCAAAGCTTATCCAATTATATTTATTTAGAAACAGAACTTAGCTGTGGGAACCTAATAAAAAAATATTCGCAAGACCGCTGCTACGAATCATCTCATCCTCCGGTCCTGTGTTATTAGATAAATTATTTAAATAATGACCTGAGATACTAATACGTTGAATCAAAAAATGGTTTTCAAATTATAGGTGTATTATGAGAATTCCCAAACAGCCTTAATCATGTACACGTAACTTAGCGGGTTGTCGATAATTTTCGCATCCGATACTACTCTGATCCAGTTATAGAAAGTAAAATTTTCCAGTCAACTACCTATATGACTGTCTTGAAAATCTGTTGTTCTAAAACTACATCACATAAATTTATTTATAATACATACTATAATTATGTAAACACTTAAAACTTCAAAAGTTTGTCAAAGTACCGTATTGTACTAATGTTTAAACAATTTTAAGTTATTACACGTAACAGACTAGTATTTTAATTTTTTAACTTGGACAGATAGGACTATAGAAGTAATGGTACATGTTACAGTTCATTGAAGTAAAGCAGCAAGATTGAAACTGTTCGAAGCAAGAATGTGATTTATCTTATGCCTCTTAAAGTTTATTATTACATGTTGGTGTTGAGATTGTTACGGCGTATTGAAGATGGAAACTGATGTCATTGGCCCTACTGCGTGCTGTGGACGCTCTGCTCGCTCTCTGTCACAGCGACTTTTGCTTTTCGAGTGAACATTGTCCATTCTGGCCCTACATCTCGTAACTTTTGTATTTTAAAATGTTTTAGGTGTTGAAAATAAGTATGTGTAAAACACTAAAAGCTATAAATTATTTATATATTTTATGAGAGACAAAATTAAATATTCGTAAATATAACTATATTATCAATATATTGTTTTACGTCAGAAGCGAGGAGACAGGTGACAATAGAAATACATACCTGCGTAGCACTAACATTCCGAATCACACGTTCAGAAATCCAGATCTATCGATCTTATAAATCGTCATGTTTTTGTTATTATATACTTTTTATTATATTTTTATTACCTAATTCTAAAACTATCGGTTTCATCCAACCTGAACTGTCATAGGGTTAGAAAGTAATTGCAAAGTTATAGTGTCATTTAAGGTAAAATGTGTTATGTTCTTTTACACATTTCTGTAGTATGAACTCTTGTTTCTGAGCAATAACAGAAAAATTATATTACCTATCTTAAATTCAAGGTGAAGTTTTCATTAATTTGGCATGGTGGTTGAGTGAAGTGTTGTGGCTTCCTGCGCTTGGCTAATGCTTACGGTGGCAAGCAACGGCCGGCGCGGCGTCGGACGACGGACGCGGACGGACGGCCTCACGGAAGGTCGACTGCCTCGTCCCTGCCGCGCCGCCCCACCTCACCTCATCCGACCGCTACGTGGAATTTATTTAATTGCCTTCAATTAAAACAATAATACACCGAATAACATCTATGATACATAAACATAAATGTCGGTTACCCATTCAATTTACTATACTGTTTAGTAGAACACAACGAATTGCAAGAATAACTTTTCATCTACTTAATTTACACGACAAATGTTACTACTACACTTCCGTCACCGCGATGCCTCATGCGCGTACGCACTATAACAATTTTAGTAGCCAACATCTGTCAATTGTGTACGTATTGCCCTTGTGTTAGGGTAAAGTAGGTAGCTAGGTACTAACACAAATTAAGTATATTGTGATGTAATTATAGTACATATCATTATATATAATATAATAATTATGTAAATAGGTAAAGTCAGTATAAAGAGCTCAATACTTTTTCTCCTCTATTAAGTAGCTCCTTTTTTTTGTTTAGTAGCTCTTGAGAGTTGGTATTATCAATAAAAAAATTGAGAAAAAAGAGGTTTCATGAAATTTTCAATAATGATTTAAGTTTAAATTTCGAACACAGTCACATTTTATACACGTCATACATACCTATATTAACGTTTGCTATTTGTACGTGTAGAGCAGCGGCTAAGGTCACTGAATGTTACGCCATGAATGAAGAGTTGTGCGCGATACACCGCCATTCAACAATATTCTTCATTCTGGCATTAAAATTTATTATTACATAACAGTGACTTCTTATTGATCGAGTAATTAAAAATATTGCTATTGAGACATATGGCTGGGCGCACGTTTATCTTGTCATTATGTAAGAGTATCGAAACCTAACTTTGAGGAACATATACCTACCTACATGCTATGAGTAGGTATATAACTACAAGTACACCAAGAATACTCATTGTGTAGGTGGCGTGCAATATGTCGCGTTGTCTTTATAGTATGAGATAATGGACCCTAGGTTGCACACACGTACCAACCTACGAGACATAATTGTATGCATACTAAAACTATAGGTACATACCTACTTTATTTCGATTTCGACAACATTATATTTTGCATTAGCAATGATTGATTGTGTACGAAGTATCAAATAAAAATATGTGTTACAGTGTAGGTATTCAATATGTTTATAGTATAAAGGTTTTTTTGACCTAGAGTTGGAGACGAGTCTCCCGTCAGCGTGAGGCCATAGTCGACCACGCTGCCCAGTTGGCGGATTTCACAAGTTGTCGAGAAAGTCTCTCAGGCTTGCAGTGTTGGTTTCAATACAGAAGTGTGTCTTGCGACGCAGAATAATAAACTGAAAGACAAAACTGCTTTATATGTAATCAAGCCCTAAAACACGAGCAGTTTTACTTTTAATTTCACCAACCTGATATTAAATCCATTGTGTGTATCTAAGGATAAAAAATACTTCCTTTTTATATTACGCGGGTGGTAAACAAGCATACGGCCTAGGATAGTAAGCGGCTACTGTTGCCTATAGACGCTAGCAATACCAGAGGCATCACTCGCACTTCACCAACTCTAAAGAAAAGGATAGGAGAGGTGAAGAGTAATATAATGAAAATGTGTTGTGTTGTATTGCCGTAGGTAACTGTAATTGGTCTAATTAGTTAGTAATGTTTTTTCTTAGTAATACATTTGTAAAGACTGTTGTTATCCTAAATAAATTTAAATAAATATGTAAATAAAAATAAATAAAATAAGGAGCAAGCTTGGGCCTCCTTTTTTGCAACGAACAGGGTAGTGTGGAGCCCTCACCCACTAAAGAAACCCGCCGTGTGCCATCTCTCCGCCTTTATTGGCGGGCCACCCGAACTATATATGTATTACATTCCTTCAGTGGTAACAACAGTTGTACCGACCGTTGTTTCACGCTTATCTTCTGTGAGAGGGTGGTACTTATCTCGATTTAAAATGAGTTTTCTCTTTGTGGAAACAGGTATTAAATATAGCTTTATAGGTGAATGCCATTGCTACATACGGCATTACAAAATAAATTAAACTAAAAGCACGACTAAAACATATTTTAAGTTCTTCAAATATTTGTGTTAATTTGCCGCTGTTTGCACAAGTCTCTCAGAGATATGTTGCCATAGTTCAACATGCAGGCCCAGTGCAGACTGGCAGACTTCACAAACCGTCGAATGGAGAGGCATCCCCAATGGGTAATTTTAATCAGTGATCAGTGAACATGATATGCGTCATATTAAAAAAGTTGGAAATGCTTCTGAACCCTTGGTTGACGACGGGACGTACAGGAAATAGATATTTCTGTACAGGTAGTCCTCGGCAATAAACTAGGATGAAATTTTAATATTTTTATTCTTTATGGTCGATGAAGTCAAAGCATTGCCCATATTAGGTAAGTGGCAACTGCCGCTCATGGACTTAGTACCTAATACTAAGAATACTGCCAAGCCGCTGCACATCATTTCATTTCAGAACGAATGAATATTATCTACCTATCTTGTGCTAAAACCAAAACACCCGCACAGTATGAGGGCTGGACGTTTGTATTCTTTGTCCGTCACTACACGAACAAAAATGCTACAGTTAAAGCTTGCATTTAGAATTAAAACTTCACAAAGTCAAATACATTTAGAGACATAGTTACAAAATGTTTCCCAACGCAACGACCCGAATGGGCCGGACGCAAAATATCCGCGGAACGCATCGACATTAGTCGCAATGTTCTCATTCACCTTTCTTTTATCTGTGACAAACATCCGGTATTAGTTCTAACGCGCTGTGTTAGTACTTCTACTAATATTATCATCGTTTCAATCAAAAATCATAAAGGAATTAAATTAGTCACAACCATGCAACACACTTTTAGTATTAACTTAAATAGTATGTAAACGTTTAAAAAATAACATTATCTTTATTTCATTATGTAACTAAACAAAGTATTTCGTAATGTATGTATATGTACAATGCACAAATAAGCACAGCATATAAATTTTATTTAACGCCTTATTATCAGCAATATTATCTTCGCAATAACTGGAGTTTTTGAGTATAGAGCGGAGATAACATCGCTTGACTGTGTAGCAGGAAGTTCAAATATGATAAATATATTTGAGAAACAATTGACAAAAGTGATAAAAACGTAAGGTCATTTAAATATAAAAACGATTTATACATTTTTTAACTTGTTCCTTCATTTTTTCAAGAGAATAGTAAACTGTTTAAATCAGTTTATTTTAATAAACATGTATATACCTACAATTCACATCACACTAAGGTAAACATTAAGATGCTGTAACTTTTCATATTTAAACATTAAAACCGTTAAATATGTAGTTATAAAACAGATGGGACCAATTTAGCTGCATAGGTGCAAGTAATAGAGGATGGAAAGTGCGGGTGGAGGTGAAGGCGGCTTCCGCTTCGACTCGACTCACACCGCCTTCAGAATAACAAACGGAACCTGATTTCTATCGACTGGGCTAACGATTACACCGCCTACTCTACTATGAGAACATTTTTATTCGTAATGTCTAATGTGTGATTCAAATTACGACCACTCGTTCTTTATATTAAAACGTAGTTGGTGCTTACAAGCTCAAATAGCAACAAACTGGAAAACATATCTTGAATAGGTACTCTAAGGATTGTACACATTATAATTCCAGATAATGACTTTCCAATAATACCTATGTGTTATTCCACGAGATAGGATTACCTGATATACCCATAAGCTATAATGAATTAACAATGACCTATGTACGACGAACTGCTGTCATGAGAATCTCATTGTCTGGATTCATCTCCAAGATACTAAGCTGATTATTCCATTCCATGAAGTAGAACCATATATCGTTTGACTTGAAAGTCGGTGTCGTTTACACTAACGATGTATACGTATTTAAGTCATCCATTAATATGGCATTGATCTTCGATCAAGGAGTTCACTTTTTGTAGTTAAATAAATCACTACTTGCAAACTATTGGAAGGACATGCCACAAACAAAAGAATTAATATTAAATTAAGTATTGGTGATATGACTGACCAGCTAGCGTAGCCAGCTAGCATATTCAAACAATAAAACAAAAATATAATTTAAACTAGCCTATGCCAGCGGCTTCGCCGCAGCCAAAAGCTAGTTTTTCGGTTATATCTCAGGTTCCCGATATAGTAGCGGGATAAAATATTTACCAGTTTTTAAGTCTAATCAAGGCCTTTCAAATAAAAAAAGTTGCATCAAAATCCGTTCAGTAGTTTTTGTGTGATGCGCGAACAAACAAACAGATACACAGACAAACAGATAAAAATTCTAAAAAAAATATTTTGTGCTTAGACATGCCTATATAGCTTATTACAGTCATTTTTTCTCAAATATCTTAAATTTACAGACACAGCTCTGTTACAGCTTTATAATAGTAGGTATAGAAAGGTATACCACCGAAGGAATGTAACATAGTTCCAGTGGCCCGCCAACAAAGGTGGAGAGGCGGCACACGGCGGGTTTCTTTAGTGGGTGCAGGCCCCACACTACCCTGGTCTTTGCCTCGAACGGCAGGGTGTGCGGTTAGGAACATTTTTTCCCGCCTTAACAAAAAAAAAGGTATAGAAAGGTATAAATTAATTATGGATCAGTATTTAGTAATGATCATAAATAATGTTTATGGTTTCAAAATTTTCGCTTTTAATATATTTTTAATATCACTAATTGTTATTCAAAAGATTGTAACGTTATAAGTCCTACGACGACATGCATGATTAAAAGACCAAAGAACAAAATTAGTTGATAATGCGTGAACATAGTATGTATTCTAATTTCAATTACCAGACAGTTTCCTTTAAAAGGAATAAACAGCTGAAACGCGGGAGCGAGCAACACATTTAACGAAAGAATTTAAAGCGAATGTACCGACTCAGGTAAAGATTTTTTTAATATACTTAAACTATTCTATCCTTTGGACCCTTCCATTCAATACAGCAGTGACTGCTGTTTTGTTCTAATTCAAAGTATTATTTGTATTCTCAGGCCTGTTCCATTTGGACAGATGAATGGCTTTTCGTTCATATTTATTATAATTGCTAAGTTCCTCGATTAATGAAATGTTCATAGAATGAATGAACATTCTATGGTCCTTCTTTAAACTTGTTATTATATTCAGTGTAGAGATTATCGATTTACAGATTTGTAGAAAATTTATATAAATAATAGATTAGCCTAGTTCTTTCATAGATTATAATTAGACCATTTACACTATTCTCAGTCCTAATATTATTTTTTGCGTTAAAGATTGTCTGGAGGAAATTCCATAATGTGTGGCCACTTGTTGTATTTATTAAGTATAATTGTACCTATTGTACTACAATACGAGTACATAAGCAGGTATACGTGCATTATCCGTATACCTACTTAGTACTAATACTTTATATAATACCTCACACTATACATACATTTAAATTACGTTATTGTAACCAGGTTTCACATCCGTAAGTCAAAAATGGATCTAGTTAAGAATCAAAGCAGACACGTGTCTGGCATATATAATTCTTGGACTAAATAGATTCCCTTGCGGCGATGGGAGACAAATTTGTAAAAGTTACCTAATACTTTTAACGTTACTGAACTCTCCCACTAGATTTTAGAACTTTCATTGTTTCTTTACCTATTTCTGAGTACACATCGTGTTTAAGTAAGTAGTATAAGATTGTTCGCGATGATGCCACGTTTCATTTGGAAACTACAAGAATAATGAATGGGAATGTGTAAAAATGACCTTAGGGAATTGACTTGCATGTTGCCGTAAATGTGATTTGCACAATGTTCAATGGTATGTTGTAATGAGACATCCGTGGCGTTGCGCCGTTGCGTTATCGGTTGTCCTTGACACAGAGACGCGGCGTGCACAACCCGCCTTATAGTCGCTGCAACCTTGCGAAAATTACCGCTCGCGATAACAGATGCCACCGTGGTCGTTGACGACACGTCTCTCGCCCAAAATATTGTAAGTAGGTACCTACCCATTCACAACTGAATGGAAATGTTACGTGCCCATGGATTTCTAAACATCGTGTATCAGTATCAGAATGCTAGTGATACTACTCATTGAGTAAAAAAAGATGATTATTATTGTGAAAATAAATGTTTGGACTTTTTATAAGGTTACCATGTAGTAGAAGAGTGAACGCAGGGTTTCATATGTAGTTAGTTCAGGGCAAATGTGGGTGGTATCCCGGTGGTGCGACTCTCAGCGACCGGAAACCCAATTCCCGGATGCGGCTGCGCGGGGGGATCTCGCCGGAAGCTTGGTAAACGAGCACATCCGCTGCCGCCGCCCGCGCCGCAAAATTTGGCACCGCGAGCGCTCGCAGCCCACTTCCGGCCTCCGCCCCCCGGACCCTTAACGTCGGTCGCTCTCGCCCGCGAAAATAGCGGCCAACCGCTTCGTGTACGCGGTTCATTCAGTATGGCCGCCTTCCATTCATAAAAAGGCAAGGCGCGGGCGGCATACTGCGCGGTGAAGGGAGGGCGGCCTCTCCCGCCGACCCGCACCCGCGGCGGACGCCAGTACGGAATGTGCCAACGAACGGAACGGTCGTTTCGTTGGAGCGTAGCCCTAACGCTCCCGGTTTTCCATTAAAATGTGTATAAGAATAAGTGCAGTGAATCCACACGAGTTCGGAACGGTAACAAAAAACGCCGTCGTCGAGATTAGGAGTAGAAATCAACGAAGAACTTCAGCGAGGAAGTGAGTAGCGGCCATATTGCAGTGATAACCGCGCGGCGGGCGGACGAGAATCGAGGCCGGTGCGTGGGCCGCCCCCCGCCCGCGCCAGGTGCCGCTCCGGACCGCGCCGGTCTCATGAGCCTTCCCGTGGATTTGCGCGCTCGAAATTCGGTGGTTCTGCCGATTTTTGTGTATCAGTGTGACTTCCGGCGCGGTTTCGGTGCGGTACAACCACTTGTTGACAAATTACAATTTGTCTCAGTGATTTGTGTTGGGCCACTTGGCCTGAGTGCCCTTGTGAGTGGAGGGATGTGTGTAGGAGACGTGTGACCGGGAATGTCTGTATCGTAAGTACACAGTTGTCCTGACGTGGGACTTGTCGCCCACCGGTTAAGATCGTCTTATTAGTTCGAATTCAAGGTTCCCGTTGGACAGGAAGTATCTGCTTAAAACTGCTTTCAACGTTGTGGTCAACTAACCAAATCCTAAAATTGTACTTACCTGGATTGTAAAAAAAAATGGAGCTAACATGAATGACGAAAGGCAACGCCTCGCTCCGCCGCCTGCCGACCAGCACACGTGCAGCGATCAGCGCTAGTAGCGAGAACGTTCTCAAAAAACGAGTTAATAATTACTAATGCTTTCATTTATTAAATGATTCGATTCTATTTATGTGGAGTTTGTATACGTATTATGTTTCTAAAAAACTTGAAGCACGCACACTTTGCAAGTGCTTGCATAAATGTAATAACCCTAAAAAAAATTTCTAAAACTATTCTGAGCTGGCAAACTAAAATCCTCAAATATAGGAATAGTTGTTTAAATATCTGTATGTATAATAGTTTTATTATAGCAACAGTGAATAAGAATTTCGACAGGGCATTGATAACTGCGAACACAGATAAAGAATAAATTGTAAACAATGGTCACATAAACTGTTAATATCTTGTAACGAACTCTTTAGATAAGAAGTATATTTAGACAAAACAAAATAGGAATATTATTTGGAATTTAACGGATTCTTTTACTATCTACTTAGATCACGGTTATATTTTTGATCAATCAAGTATTAGTTCAATCTATGAATGAACAATGTGCACAAGTGGTTGCAATGAATGAACGATTAATTCAAAATAGGAATAACTAAAATGAACAACGTGTGCAGTTACGGTAGGTCCGTAGTAAGTTCAGCGTAAGATAGCAAGTTATTCATTTTGTACACTACAATTTTAGTAACTAAATCACAACTAGCACAACCATTTATTCTTTCACTAAATCATGCTATAATCTATAATCATCATTCCTAATTCCTTTTTATGATACTGGCATCCCTATACCGCGAATGTGATGTAATACTTCTTGTTCTTGCACTCATTGTTGGAGCTCATTCCAGGTATTGTAACATCTAGTAAGATTTTTCACAGTGCAGAACAATAAGCTCTATTTGCCCAGTCCACTGTATTAGCTTTTGTTGAAATATCCCCTTTTAAAAGATTGTCTTTTTTCTTGATTGATCCTAAAAACTAAATTATGACGATACTATCGATAACTAGTTAAATAATTGAGTACCTATATTAGCCAATGGAACCAATTGAAACCTAGTAACAATGATACTCTAGCCACTTTCAAGACCGTTTATTGAAACGTAACCGATAATGCGTACCTACCTACGTAAACCTAGCCGATGATTTCAAGTATTATTATAATCGTATGATGAAAACATTAAGATTTACAAATTCATTGCATTGTTACCAGCAATCAATTTCTAATTAGTGGCAAATTATATTTGATTTTACTTTCGAAATTTTACCAATCCTGACTCGAAGGACCAAGCAAAATTTATAGGTAATATTGAAGTATTAATAGAAATATCACATGACCAAAGTTGCAGTAGTTAAAAGTTGTAGTCATCCATCCATCCATCCATCAGCCTTTCGTCGTCCACTGCTGGACATAGGCCTCCCCAAAATTGGGGTTTTACCATAATCGCCACGCTTGGCAGGCGGGTTGGCGATCGCAGTGGATGATTTTAGTACACAGGGGAACGCTGCTGCCCGGTCCTCCGGTAATCCCTTAGTCGGCTTTTACGACTCCCATAGGAAGAGACGGGGTGGAGCTATTCTTGGGGCCGGCCCCACACGGCCAAAGTTGTAGTAATATAGTAGTAAAGTCGAAAAGTGAACTTTTACGCATTTTAAAACACGAAAAACTGTCGAACATATGTCTAGGCAAAATTTGCGACATGTCATGGTTATTAATAAAGATTTTTGCGTATAGCAAAAAAGTCCTAAACGAAATCAGTCTTGATCCGAACTAACGAGTAATCGAGAAGTGTAATGCCGGCTATAAGTTACTAACATTGTCCAATGTTTATTTATATCTGTGCTGCAATTTTGCTATGATGTAGTGAAAAAAACCTTTCTGTCCTATAGAATCCATTCCACCTAAAATGTTAATTTGATTCTATAAACATCATCCAAATAAATAAGTTTAGAAAATCTATAAGCCGCTTAAAGGCTTTTGAGACTGAGTGTATATTATTTAAAACTATGATGACGGGTCTCGTGGCGTAGTCGGTAGTGTAACCGACTTCCGTGCACGAGGTCGTGGGTTCGATTTCCACCCAGGACAATTATTTGTGTGATGAACACAGATATTTGTACTGCGTCCGGGTGTTTTCTATCTATTATATGTATGTATTTACAAAAAAAAGGAATATATGTATTATATCCGTAATCTGGTACCCATAGCACAAGCGTTAAGCTTAGTTTGGGACCAGAGGACGTTGTGTGAAATGTCCGTGAACATTTATCTATGATATTTTTTTATAAAACCATATAAATACTTCAACCCTCGGAGGACTTCTTTAATTCGGAGATAATTCATAGATGAAATATAATATGCAAAAATGCATTAGCTAGGATAACTGAGTAAAATCTGATAAAAACGTTTGATTAATGGCTTGTGGTAATATTGAATAGATGAGCAAAGCCGGTTGAACCAGTAATATTTGGTATGTCAATTATATTCTCAAATAAGAGATTAAGTAAATTGACTATTGACCTCTGACTGAAATCGATAAATGAGTATAAAATAGCGCTAAGACCCTGTTGATCAATATAAATCACAGCATATTATTGCTACACTGAAACAAGAACCTCAAAATAAATAACATTACGATATGCATCTTCCTAAAAACCAAGAATATTTATTTATGCTTTTGTTCGCCCGATTCTTATATAATTAATTATTATTTTATTGACAATTCAATTGAAGCAAATAAATACCTTTTTCATCAAGATATATTGTGAATCTAAAACATTAGTATTATTTGGTGTCGGTAGTTTTTGTAGTACAACAATAGCTAAATCCGCACCAAGTATAGTTATTTATCTATGATTCGCAATGTCATTTGGTCATAGACAAACTTGACGTTTTATTAGGAGCTCAATGGGTAATAGTCGCTTTTAGACGGTGATCTGCTCGTGATCTGTGATACCAGGGGGGTTAGGCAGAATCTCATATCTCACATATCGATCGTATCGTGAACACTGTGATTGGTTGAGAAACCGACGCATGATGTCGCAATAATCCGTTGGCCAATCACGGTGATTTCTCAACCAATCACAGTGATCACGTTACGTTCGACATGTGAGATATGAGATTCTGCCTAACCCCCCCTGGACAATTCTCAGAGTCCTCTCTAGTTATTTATCTATGGTCCTCTCAAAACTTTGCGGAAACAAAAATCATTGTGTTCAACATACGCAATATTGAGGCAGATAAATTGTTCCGGAAAACATTTGAATGAAATTATTTTTAATGCGCTTAGATGAAGTCTATTTTTTTATATTATATCAAAATCGATAATTGATAATCTTCAAGTGAGGACCACTTATTTCAATGAAACATTTAGTAAAGTAGGCGTTATTTCGCAATGGTTAAATTTAGTAGCCAGGGAATCATATAAAATGCGTTTACACCCGAATAAAGTGTTGCTGTGCCATCGTAAGCAAGTCTGACTTAAGCATATCTAGAGTTATTAATACTTAAAACAAATATCGTAATCATATCAACATCGGAGATAATACTGTTATATGTACTAATAATATTTGTTAATAACAATAAAATATACACTATGACTAATAGTTCTATTTGGCAAAAAAATAATCCTTTTAATAAATTCAGTTGAGTTTAGATACTCGTATACGTTAGGCATGTAACGGAGATTTTAAACGATATAGATGCGGATGAATATCAGAGTTGGTTGTTTCTTTTGATTGATTATGTTGTGCCTATGTACTATTATATAGTTTTTGAAAGTCCATATAGTGATGGATTCAGCGTACCTACCTACACATACACAGACCACTTCCATTCTACAGGATTCAATTTATTTCATTCTATAAGAGTAGCCTAAGACAAAATTGCAGTGGGAAAAGCGAAATAATGCCTGTGATAAACCCAATGGACTAGTGGTCTACAAGGCCAACTTCCATTATATAGTGGAGGAGGGTCATGCACAACTGTGGAACGTTTATACGTAGGTCGTTAGGTCGTAAAGATTGTACGCGAAAAATACAAAGACTAACGTGTGCGTTTTAATTCGGCAGGTGGGGACGATGAGGGAACAGGAAGGCGACGGCCCGGAGAGCCGTTAGCTGTACTCGATGGATGAGTATGGCGAGCCGGCGGCGCCGCCCCGGCCGCCCAAGCCGGCGGCGCGCGTCCACAGGCCGACGGGCGCGCGCCAGCCCACCGTGTCGCTGCTGCGGCCCCGGCCCGAGGCCGAGCGCGAGCGCAACGCGTATGTGGAGACGCCGCGGCGGCCGGGCGCGGCGCACGCGGCCCATCAGCCGCTCAAGCCGGTGACGACGCAGCCGGCGGCGGGCGACAAGCGGGGCGCAGGCGGCGCCGTGGAGTCGATCGTGTGCGGCGCGTGCGGCCGCTGTCGCTGCGGCCAGTGCGCGCGGCCGCGCACGCTGCCGCAGCGCTGGGTGTGCGGCTCGTGCCTGTGCAGCGCCGAGGCGTGCGTCGACTACGCGTCGTGCATGTGCTGCGTCAAGGCGCTGTTCTACCACTGCGGCAGCGGCGAGGAGGAGGCGGGCGCGCCGTGCGCGGGCGCGCGGCTGGCGTGCGTGGCGGCGCTGGCCGTGCCGCTGCCGTGCCTGGTGGCGTACTGGCCGCTGCGCGCGTGCGCGGCGGCGGGGCAGGCGCTGTACGCGCGCTGCCGCCGCTCGGGCTGCCGCTGCCCGCAGCCCCCGCCGCGCCTCTCCAGTATTATCTAGTCCCGCCGCCCGCCTTGTACAAATATTTATTCGCGAGCGGAGAGCCGAGGTCGCGGGTGGACTCAGTGATCGCTGTGCCCGCTCGAGTGTGTGGGGCGCGGGGCTGCGGACTCCGCCCCGCGCCCGCGAGTGAATCCTCTACGAGTACGTGTAAATATAGTCGTATGGTGTGAATGTACGTGAACGTGTCGCCCGAACGTCGAAAGTCTCAAATTGTCTTGAGGCCGTAACGTGTCATAAGAAAACGTTAACGTTAGTATTTTGGATTCCATACAAATCCAGAGAAGATTAAGCAATGAGATATAAAACATACTTATTAAGATGTAGATAATTTACCATTTATTTATTAACTGAATTTGTATTTATTTGTAAATAAAACGACAACATTATATTATAAATACGAATGTTTACTACATTATGTTTGTTTTTTTCTATAAACCTATTATTTCTTCTAGTGCTGGTATCTGTATTGTTGATAAACCAGACAAAACTAATTCTTTAACGATACAGTATAAATACTTACTCCTGTTTTGTGTATATACTTTTTGTAGGTAATACAATTAGGTATGAAATTCAGTAAAACTATTGTAAAAATAAATAATCTGACAGAGGCACCGTGCTCATTAAACACGGAGATACCACTGTCATTAAATGTTACTATGTAATGTATATAAAGCAATCTAATAATATATTTACAGTGAGAACATGCGGTATATTTACATATTTTTAAGACAAAATTAAATATACCATGATGAGACTGACACATGTGTATATTTTATTAGGATATAAGTACTCCTAAACCACAAAATGATAAAATAATAATAAATAAAACAAAAACTAATAACAAGCGTACGTTTATCATCCTCATTTTACTAAAAACTAATAAGAAAATATTTAAAATATATAAACTTATGCGTAGACACTTATAAAAATAATGAGATAATGATCAAAACAAAAAAAGTAAAAAGTTTAACCTAAAAGAGGATCATTTCATTCGATTTAATTCAAGTAAATTCAAATACCTATAATACATTCGTACCAAAAATCTAGTAGGTCAACACTATCTAATATAGACGAACGAGCACATCAGTAATATTTACAACTGAAAGTAAAACTACACAAGTTTTATGACAAATTCCATAATAATATAAACGAATAATAACTGTTTATTAATAAAGCTAACTGAATAATATAGACCTTTTCTTGGATTCGTATATTCTGTTATAGAAACCAAATAATTTTGAGAGTATAAAAATATTGTCGTGTCATTAATCTTAACATCGCCCTTATTCAAAATAAATTAATTAAAAAAAATAGTTTCAATTAACAAAAAAAATACATTTAGATTTTTAGATAAAGAAAAATCATATTTTCGTAACCTATACATACCAGTAAGGAATAAAATCTTAGAACATGAAACGTGCATAAGGTTTCAAAAATTCTAATTATTGATAGGCTATCAAACTCGCATACTTACCCAAACTTCATCCTTCACCGCTCTTATCCTTAGTCTTATTTATGGCTTCAAAATACATCAATATTTTTCAATCTACCTACTGTAATTAATTAATAGGCGTTAACGCCTAACCAAGTAAATTAACACAAAGTGTGAAAATGTGAAATCGAAAATAACAGTCACGAGCAGGATATGAACCTGGATCACCTGGAATACCCTCCCAGATGCTTTGCCAATTCAGCCATCGTGACAATTGCTCGGGATAACACATTCATTCTAAATGTCTTCGGTGACGCTCGTGACTGTAATTTTCGATTTCACATTTACACACTGTGGTAATTTATATGACTAAGCATGTCAAATGCTCAAAAATTATAAATAAAAATATCAAAATAGTCTTTTACCAAACTTTCCTTTATAAATTAATATAGATTTTTAAACCCGGCCACGCGTCCCTTTCATTCACATATTGTCCAATTATCGGAGATAAAAAGTAACTGTGCTCTGTAGATTGTTATGGCAACGCATAATATACTAACAAACAAACGTTGATTTTTATATAGATAGATGTAGCTACATTTGTATCTGACCTGAAAACATAAAAAAAAACAATCAAACCTAAATTTCGGCGGAATCTAAAAATTTCATATGGAACCTAGAGGCATTGGGATGCTGAAAAATCCTAATTTATGTACACAATAGTATTTCGTTGCATAACGACTATTTCTGTATTAAAATAACATTTAAAGCCATATTAGTAAAATGAGGCACCTTTAAATATTTTTAGGTTTGTGTAATAAAGGCTATAATACCTATACTGCCACCACGATTTCAAGACGATAGAGCTACAGCACTACACTTTAGAAGCTACAGTAAGTATATTAATAGGCATATACGAGTAGCTATATCAATAAAGGAAGTGGCCACAGAACAGGAGTACGACGCGTCATCGACGGAATATCCCGTCGCGCCTGTTTCCTTTACAATCACCATCCGGGATGTGCTGCTCCATCACGCCTCTTGTTAGCATATCTTCCTTCTTCCCTCACGTACTCGTCTTTTAAATCTATAGTTGGTGAATACTTGTACAATTTTCATCAATGAGTTGAAAACAAATAAACTTAGGTCCCAATATAATTTGGTGGTCCCAAAGTGCAGTAGAGTATTAAAATTATTTAACTTGTTTATGGTGGCACGGCTCAGCTGATGGTAAATGGGAACCGCCAGTCATGGACAATATAATAAGAATTCGCCTTTTCATTACACGTTTGGGAAATAACGAATTGACGGCTATCTCCCGCTAGAACCAAAATATACCGAGATGTTTGACGGTTGGTTACACAGAAGACGGTGCTACCGAGGTAATTGCTTGCTTTCCTTAATCGCGTATTCGTAGTTCGTCACTACACGGAAATGTGTTCTCATATTGGAATTGTATTAAATACAATTTTATAACACTCTCACATGTTGTAGATTCGATTTTGTAGTCAATTATTCTCAGTATCGGTGTGCTTTACGTTCGTTTTCTGCGTAATTTGGAAGTCCCCGAGATATAAAAAAATCTTAAAAATAAAAATAAATATTCCCGGACATTTCACACAACGTCCTCTGGTCCCAAACTAAGCTTAACGCTTGTGCTATGGGTACCAAATTACGGATATAATACATATGGTACTTACATAATTTGTAAATACATACATATAATAGATAGAAAACACCCAGACGCAGTACAAATATCTGTGTTCATCACACAAATAATTGTACTGAGTGGAAATCGAACCCACAACCTCGTGCACGGAAGTCGGTTACAATACCGACTATGCCACGAGGCCCGTCACACGTTTACGGTTATGTATTTGTTTTTTTTTTATTGCCAACGGTGGCAGATGAGCTAACGGCCTACCTGATGGTAAGTAGTAACCGCCGCCCATGGACAGTCAGAGGCACAGCCAAGTCGCCGCCTACCGTGAGTAAAGTACTCTTCTCAAACCTCGTTTAAAGAGGTACAAGTTGTAACGCTGGCGAAACACCGCAGCAGGAAGTTCATTCCAGATCTTACACGTACGTGGTAGAAAAGAACGCTGAAAACGAACCGTCTTGGACGAGATCGTTTCCAGGTGGTATGGATGAACCCTAGTACGGCGTCTCGTGGTCCGGTGGTAAAACGGCGATGTTGGTACCACCTCAAACAGTTCCTCAGAGCACTCCTCGTTGAAGAGTCGATAGAGCACACAGAGAGCCCCAAAGTCTCTCCGCCGCCCCAACGACTCCAGCTCATCCGTGTGATTATTAAATTATTATTTTCATTTTTAGTTGAACATCTTACAACAATTTTAGTTTGATTTCTAAAATATAATCCTCTAATTAAATATGTTTTGGGTAACTCCTCACAGGCTTTAGCCAAAAAATATTTGTTGAAACTACATTTTCATTAGTCAGAAAAAAATGATTATTTTTTTGTTAATGAACTTATAGACCAGTGTCGATAATTTTCGAAACCAAAAAAATAATAGTAGGATGAAACGCCTCATGCCGCCTTAGCTGAGGCTGCGGGTGGATGGACCGTCCGCCACCCGCAAGGCCTCCCGAGAAGGCGCGACGCTCCGTGCGCGGATGCGTCGCTCAGTAGAGGGTACCCGAAAGGGTAAGCCGCCGGCGGACCACCGAAGGAATGTAACATAGTTCCAGTGGCCCGTCAATAAAAGCGGAGAGACGGTATACGGCGGGTTTCTTTAGTGGGTGCAGGCCCCACACTACCCTATTCGTTGCTCAAAACGACGGGGTGTGTGGTTAGGAACATTTTTTCCCGCCTTAACAAAAAAAAAATGATGAAACCCATTGGAAAACTAAGAAAATATAACAAAAATAAAAGGAACAATAATTTACGGGCGATTTGACATCGGGAAGGGGGTAGGGGTGAGATTTAAACGGTAAAAAAAACATAGCATCACGCCTGTATTCTCCGAACGGGTAGACAGAGGTGTATAACACACCCACGACTCGCCAGTATGTTTAAGTCCCACGTAATAGGGAGCGAGCCTTTTTTTTTCTGTTAAGGCGTGAAAAAATGTTCCTAACTGCACACCCCGTCGATCGGGGCAACGAAGAGGGTAGTGTGGGGCCTGCGACCACTAAAGAAACCCGCCGTATGCCGTCTCTCCGCCTTTATTGACGGGCCACTGGAACTATGTTACATTCCTTCGGTGGCGTCTACCGGGCACATTTCCAAACTCCGGACTGTTACTGAGAATTTTTCTTTTTAGGAAAAAGCTCAATAACATTGCAAAAAAAACATTATATTTTGACAGAATTCCCTTCAAATCCTATCTTTAATACTTAGAAAATGAACTATTTTTACATGTTTTTTGCAATACGTCATGGATTTGATTTTTTAAATTTATCCATGTAACATGAAAACTTACATTTTTTGAGTAATTAAAGTGTAAATTTTAATAAATAGCTGAATATTTTACATAAGGATTAACAAACAGTTATTTCGCTTTTTTGCATTTTCTGAGAAAATTTTCCATAGTAATGTATATTTTTTTGTACCATCAAAAAGTAGAGATTTCGTCGTATAAAAAGCATGCCTATTTTTTTCAAAAATCAGATTTTTTGACGTGAGAATTTTTGATTGAAAATTAGGGTGATCTTTCGGTATTTAATCAAAATAAGAGGAAAAAATAAATATTTTGTACCAAAAAAATTACAACACATTTGAAGATATAAAAAGGCAAGTTTTCACCAAATTTAGCGAAAAAATATTATATTTTGTAGAAGTTAAAAGTAAAAAACCAAAAAGTCGGTGTTTTAGATTTTTCACATAAATTTTGAGGTTATGTGAAAAAAGTGTTAATACAAAAGTTGTAGATCTTTTTATTTCCTACAATTTTGCCATTTAATTTTTTTCGATAGCACTTAGTTTTGCCGGAAATCGTGATAAACCGATTTTTACCCTTAAAAGCTCACCCCCACCCCCTTCCCGACCTCGAATCGCCCGTAAATTATTTTTCCTTTTATTTTTGTTATATTTTCTTACTTTTCCAATGGGTTTCATCCTACTATTATTTTTTTCACTTTTTACCATTCTCAAAGGCTTCGGCACTGGCCTATTACTGCAATTATCGCACATAAAATAATTATGTTGTGCGCGTTAGCTCCCCTCTCCGCTGAGTACTAACGCAACTAGCGCTGTAGCGCGCTCTCGGCTGTTGTACTGCTGTTAAGATCGTTTTAAATTGGAACAACAGATGTTGACAGGCTGTCGACAGCGTTTTTGATGGCCGGATGAGCCTTTCTATGTGATTAAAGAACATTATTGGATATTGAGTGTTACAGTCAAAAGAATTTAGCCGTTTTTATTTTACGTAGATATAATACAAATTTCCAATAATATAAAAGGAATGTATTTTTGTCCCATTAGGTAACAGTAGGCAGGTGTGCAATAGTCACATTTAACAGTAGAATCAGTATTTAGTAAGACATTGATGTTAACGATCCCAAAGGTATAAATAATTATATCGCTATACGCTCCCAAGTTCACGAACGTATTTGCTATGCACTTGCAGGTGCGCGAACATTGTAAGTATCGGCCATTGATTTATTGAGTACGTTGTAAGACGTTGTTGCATGGAAATGCAAAAACTATTCTTTGTGGTCTCTGAAAGTAGGTACCTATTTTTATATATCGGCTGACACAGTTATAACACACCTACATTTTTTTTAGGTAACTCAGTCTCTCGTGGAAGAGAGCCTTTTTTTTTCTATTTGTTAAGACGGGAAAAAATGTTCCTAACCGCACACCCCGTCGTTCGGGGCAACGAACAGGGTAGTGTGGGGCCCTCACCCACTAAAGAAACCCGCAGTGTGCAGTCTCTCCGCCTTTATTGGCGGGCCACCGGAACCATATTACATTCCTGCAGTGGTCAGCCGGCGGCTTACCCTTTCGGGTACCCTCAACTGAGCGACGCATCGCACACGGAGCGTACGAGGAAGAGAGCCTAGGACTCTTTTTTGATGTGAAACATCTAATGGGGAGGGAGGGTAAAATCGGCTGTTAGCGTGGCGACGCTTTTATTTTGCTTGTCCCTATTAAATCTTGCAAGTTAAATTTAACATATTTCCCGGTTTTCAATTGAGCTGAAATTTTACATGCATATGTATATTGGTGACAATGCAATATTATAATGACATGGAGCTGATCTGATGATGAAGCTGAAAGGTGGACATAGGAACTCTATACTGAAACGGCGCAACCCTATCGAGTTTGGACTCGTTTGATTCGTCTTGACGAGTACTTTGTGTGTAGATGGTATCCAGGGTCTGATGATGAAACTGGAAGGTGGCTACAGTAACTCTATAATGAAACGACGCAACCCCATCGAGTTTGGACTCATTTGATTTGTCTTGATGAGTACTTTGTCTCTAGATGGTATCTAAAGTCTGGTGATGGAGGCCATGAGAACTCTGTAATTAAATGGCGCAACTTCATCGAGTTAAGGCTCGTTTGATTCGTTTTGATAAGTACTTCGGTCCTAGATGATATCCAGGGCCTGGTGATGATGATTTATGTCCATTTCCGTTATTTTAAACATGTCATAATTTTGTACAAACAGACATTGAAAAAGTTATGATAATTTTATTTCTACTCATTATTTCTACAAAATAATTTAGATGTTTCACATGTGGTAGATGTCCCGCGACGTCTATTTTTTTATTTATCATAGTGGCAGACGAGCCTGCTTCATGGTCGGTCACATAAGACGATGGCATGCCACCGACCCGGGCGGGCCAGATAACAAGTGAGTAAACCCACTTGGTATCGAACTCTATCACCAGTATAGACTCTACCAGATATAAAACTAAAAGGAAATAGGTCTCGCCGTTAGAAGCTGTAAATTTAAACCACTCTAGACCAACAAGACCATCGTCCGTTCAACGTATATCGCACATACATCGATACACTTTAATTTTGATTTCCAAAAAATGCTCTCCCTAAATATCATCGCTACTTATAACTTACCAGCTGCTGCCTCTCAGAATTGCTTCAATATATATATATAAGTACCTACGTCACGTTATGACACCTTCACATTATCTCTACGACAAATAGCTATATCATAGGAACGTAACATTTTTCCGAGATAAAAGGTATCAATTTCAACGAAAAACAGATAATTTTTCTAATGGTAGAGCCTTGCTGATTGCATGATTGAGCAAAATAATATACAAACTTTCAAATTTATAATATGAATAGGATTAAATACGAAATAGCGTTTGTATGTTGTCCTTTCTGGTGGCAACGGATTGACATGATATTTTTGTATAAAACTAGGTTATTGGCCATTTACCATTACTATTTAATCCAAATCGCACTGAGATAGAATACAAATGTACAAATTTCTGCAATGAAATTCTACAATAGGCCTCACGAGTGAAGCCGACGGTAAAATCTGTCTTTAATAATCTTAAGAATATATTGTGTACAGATCAAATAAAGTTAAAGTAGGGTGTCAGAAAACCATTAAGTTCAGCGTATATTTGACCTCTGATCCAGAAGAGATGGATCATCCGTACCAGGCGAGGTTGATATGTGACTCCAGCTGCCATTTGTGATGTCAGTAGAGAGACTATCATTATTTCACTGTCCAATCTCGTCAGTTATTGAGCGCATACTGCGGCCTATGCCCTGTGATACATCATAAACTGCCACTTTGATTGCATAAAGAGCTCGTCTAGTAACATTTAGAATCCGAATTTTATGGCCCTGTAACTACATTATTACTGATTTCATTCAGAATATTTTCTTCACACATTGAACCCGCGGTTAGCATTTACGTATAGGATTACAATTAACTGTTTATTAAATTAGTAGTCAATTACAAAAAAAATATGCGTATGGATCGACTCCATAGCCTGTAGGAAATCTGTTTCAAGTGCTCTTCCTTTTGATCTACTGTGTGTATCTACGACTAATTTCTATTATTCTATCGTCTTGAGAGTTCCACAATTTATTATAATCGTCCTTCGAGCGGGTCAGCTTAAATGGTCAGAGACACTGTTACTATTATAAAGCTGTAACAGAGCTATGTCTGTACCTTTAAAATATTTGAGAAAAAATTACTGTAATAGGCTATATAGGCGTCTCTAAACACAAAACGATAATTTTTTATTTTTTGTCTGTTTGTTTTTTCGCGCATCACGCAAAAACCACTGAACGGATTTTGATACAACTTCTTTTATTTGGTAGCTCTTGATTAGACTTAAAAACTGGTATACATTTTATACTGCTCCTATATCGGGCACCTGAGATATAAGCTAAAAACTAGCAGTTGGCTGCGGCGGAGCCGCTGGCAAAGGCTAGTTTTTTTTATAAATTTAAACTAGCCGTCTGCATGCACTAACACAGTTATTCTCTCCAATTTATTTTCTAACCTTGCTTGTTGCAAGGTATTTGCATTAATGAGCTGGCTTGATTGGCACAAGTACCACCCTCTTACAGAAGATCAGCGTGTAACAACGATGAGTATCTACTCCTACCGTTATGTTTCGTATGGCGAGTGAGAAACCCCGAAGGAAAGGAAAGCCCGAAACCCTGCCTATACTCTCTTAATTATCCTTCCTATCCTCTCCTTAATATCTTTTCAATCCTCTCCTTATTATCTTTGTTCTACACCTCCTATCCCTTTCCTTGGAGATGGCGAACCGTGAGTAATCCTTCTGGAGCTTGCCACCCTCGTAGTATAAAAAAAAATCCTATACCCTTGATCCCATGGGATGACATTCTGACACGACTGGAAAGACATCAGGTGCAGGTTCAGCGGCTTTATGCGCTTTCGTATGTACGAGGGTCCAACAGAGCAAGATTTTTTTTATGATTTCAGGCTGCTAATAGGAAAACTTAATAACAATTTAGGGCCCAACCAGAGAACGTCACCGCCATTAGAATTTGCATACCTGTTGAATGTAGATCAACATAGTCTCGAAAGCTTAGATCTATGAGTGCATCAATTGATTAAAATATATTAACTAAAAAACTAGACGTCACGGGACGTCTACCAGATGTGAAAACATCGAAATTATTTTGTAGAAATAAAATTGTCATAACCAATCAAACGAGTATAAACTCGATGGGTTTGGGTCATTTCATTACAGTTACTGTGGCCACCTTCCAGCTTCATCATCAGACCCTGGATACCATCTAGAGACAAAGTACTCGTCAAGACGAATCATACGAGCCCAAACTAGATGAGCTATGTCGTTTTATAACGGAGTTCCTATGGCCACCTTCTAGCTCCATCATCAGACCCTGGATATCATCTAAAGACAAAGTACTCATCAAGACGAATCAAACGATTGCAAACTCGATGGGGTTGAGTCATTTCATTACAGAGTTACTGTAGCCATCTTCCAGCTCCATCATCAGACCCTGGATATCAACTAGGTCTGGAGTACCAGTAAAGACATTTCAATCGAGCCCTAACTCGATGGAGTTGCGCCATTTTATTACAGAGTTTCGCATGGCCACCTTCCAGCTGCATCATCAGACCCTGGATACCTTCTAAAGACAAAGTACTCGTCAAGACGAATCATACGAGCCCAAACTCGGTGGGGTTGCGCCGTTTCATTATACAGTTCCTATCCTTTTAGACCTTTCAGCTCCAACATCAGGTCAGCTCCATGTCATCATAATATTGCATTGTCACGTGATATACATATGCTTGTAAAATTTCAGCTCAATCGGAAACCAGGAAGTGAGTCAAATTTAACTTGTAAGATTTGAACAGGACAAGTAAAATAAAAGCGTCGCCACGCTAACAGCCGATTTTACCCTTCCGCCGCATTAGATGTTTCACATCAAAAACAGATTTATTAAATATACGACTGGTGTATATTCAGAAGATCCCCTTATAAAGAACATAATGGGTTGAGCCTGACAGCTTTCGATCATTGGTTGAACATTCCGATCCAGTGACACACGCCATTGTGTTTTCTAACTTTAAAATATTCCTTTTAAACGACAGGTTTAGAAATTAACAATTGAAATACACGATGTGTGATTATCAAACAATGAAGAGTACGTCGTACACTTGTGTGTATAATATATATTGATTGTAATCATTTGTATCAATTTTCACATATTTATATCGGTATGATTTATGGAATAGCTGCCATGGTGGAAATAATAACAATCAAATTATTTGTGAAAGCCTAAAAAGATAGTTTAGCGTAGTTAGTAGCGGAATATGAATCTCGAAGTGCTCTGGACCGCTAAGCTATCGCAGTCACCTAACGGTGTCACCCAATCTCCACCACGTTTTAGATGTGGTCCTTGAGTCATCCGGGGACTGGATGGCGCAGGTTCGAATCCTGCTCGCAGTAAAACTCTTTTTCCACTTTCACAAATAATTTGTTATATAAAGTAGGCATATCGAGTGCTAAAATACAGATCAAATAAAAAATAATAATAACGGTGTATCTACACCGATTTTTACTAACTGAACGTTAGTAATACTTTATAATGGATGAGGCTCCTGGACATTTGTCACGATAGTACTTTCATGAGGCATGTATGCTGTAAAATATCCGAATTGTCGAAATATTAGATTACCTACTAGATTCTGTTCGCGTAATCTGTGCCGTGTGGGGCCGGTACCAAGAATAGCTTCACGCCGTCTCTTCCTATGGGATTCGAAAATGCCGACTTAGGGAATACCGGGGGACCGGGCAGCAGCGTTCCCCTGTGTACTAAAAACATCCACTGCGATCGCCAATCCGCCTGCCAAGCGTGGTGATTATGGTAAAACCCCTATTTTGGGGAAGCCTATGTCCAGCAGTGGACGATGAAAGGCTGATGGATGGATGGATGGAATCTTCTACGGTACACTAATTATCGCTATGTAAACAACCATTATTTTTCTTTCGGGATGAAGTTGTTGTTCTTTTCTGGGCTCCTGTCTATGTGTACGTATACAACATTTTAGTAGTTACACCGTGAAATCGTAACAATCATACAAATTCGCATTTAAATAGGATAACTTTTAAGTAAACTTAACAACAGTATTATATATAAAGAACAAATTATTTGTGAAATGTGGAAAAAGAGAACTTTAGTGCGAGCGGGAATCAAACCTGCGTCCCTACCAATCCGCTAGCTTAGCGGTTAGAGCACTTCCCCGGATTGGAAGAGACGCAGGTTTGATTCCCGCTCGCACTAAAGTTCTCTTTTTCCACATTTCACAAATAATTTGTTCTTTAAAGTAGCTGAGCAGGTCAAGTGCTAAAATACAGATCAAAAAAGTACCTATATTAATCCGGTAAATAACAAACGGGCGTCACTTTTATGCATCAACAATTAGTTTTTGATAGGGTAGAAGTGTATAAAGTGGAAAATTAAAGCTTGTACTCGTAGTAGTAGCAAATAATGCTGTGATTCGTGAACGTCGCAGACGCCGCCGATAAAATGGGCAGGTCATCGCGCAGGAAGTGGCGGCGCTTCAAACAGGCTACACTCCGCCAACGGACAGATAACAGCTGTTGGGTAATATGTAAGTACAAGCAGTCGAGCACCAGCACCGCTAGTAACTAACCTATGCCATAAACAATAAGCAGCCGAGATATTAACGTCACAAATATTTTATAACCCTGTCTTTTCGCTATTATATAAATTACATAACATGAAATTTACTAGCGAGCCAGTCTTGCCTCATATTCATAAATGTTTACGTAGAAATAACTACATCAATTCATATGAGAGACATTGTACGCTCGAGCCAAAGCATTGCTGTCATTCATAGCAGACGACCCGTACAATTTTCAACCATAAAATATTCCCTACTGATTTTATGAATTCAAAGGGACTTTATTCTTTTCTCATTTAAGATTCCTGACGTCAAGCGGGCACATAAACAGTGTCTGCTCAACAACCATAAATCGATTCATTCATATACGACGTTTCGCTTCATCAATCAATCGTCTATAAATAAAAGATGGAGTCGCGAAGGAAGCGGCTTCTACTTCGCGTACTGACGTCAGTTCGAATGGGAAAGATATTTTTTATTCATCACTGTAATAACATATTATCAGAGTTAATATTGAAATTCATAAATAATAGGGTCGTAACTCTTTGACATTAGTACTTATTCAACTGAACGGATCTAAACACAACATACGATCAATTAATATCAAGTATTCGTATATCTTAGATGTGGATTCGGCCAGGATGGAAGGTCGAGAGAAGAGTAAATGCGGGAAATAGAGTGAACGGAGCATTGGGACAACTTCTCGGCAGCCACCTGCCTGAGCCTCAGCCAGAAGGCACGGGTCGCAATGCACAACGCAGTGCTTGTCCCAACGTTATTAAATGGAAACGAGAGTTGGGTATGCAAAAAAGGAGTATGAGAGTAAAATCAATGCCGTCGCAATGCCATCTCTGCGAAGAATCTGTGGAGTGAGGCTGACTGATCGCATTCGTAACGACGACGTAAGAGAGCGAGTAGGCATGAAAGAGAGAATTGGTGTAAAGATGCGAAAGAGAATGCTCCGATGATTCGGACATGGGGAAATAATGCCGGATGATCGATTAGTGAAAAATATATACAATGCGAAAGTGGAAGGATGTAGGTTCAGGGGGAGACCGAGACTCACCTACCTAAAGCAAATCGATCATGTATAGAAGGAAGGTGGAGTCAGGAGTCATCGAAACCGGCGAGCGTGTATGAAGAGAATTATATGAATGTTGAGAAAGCGAGAGATGTATGCAATAAAAGAGCCATTTGGCACTCTGTTCTCTCTGCCTACCACTCAACGGATATAACGTGATGATAAGTAATTCATTAAGTACTGGTGATAACTGGTGCCACTATTATAGGTTTTTAATAGTTATTGCTTACAGTAGAGAGAGAGAGTAGTAGTGTCTTCGTTATTCTTATAATTTAGTAGAAATGAGACTTGTCTGCCAATAGAAAACGCGACCTTCGTTTTCAGATTTTATTGTATTCATGTCTTCATTCTAAACGTCCATAGATACGCTTTGCCGCTAAACTTATATCTATATTTCTTTATACTGTTATTTTTATAATATCTCATCTCATCATCTTATCTCCCAAATTTTCTTGTGATCGACTTCCGATCTGTTTAATCCACCAGTACACGGATCGACGGGTTATCTGACCTCCACGACTTAACTAAGGGGGCAACTGGCGACTTTAGAACAAGACCGAAGCCAGATTTTTTTTTATTAAGAACCCTTTAACGACTGCCAGGACGTTATGTGATAGCCGAGACTCACTGTTTTACGTGCCTTCTAAAGCACAGAATGAGGTCAAGTGCCTACAAATATTTGTCACTTTTTTGCCACCAATCTGAAGCCAGATGATTGAAAGTTCCTTAACCGTGCTGATTGCTCAAATGATAAGTGTATAAATAGGCTTCGACCTCCTCTCATGAAACCTAGTACCTGCTACACGGTTCTAAACCAACGCCCTAACAGAGGTGACCTTGCTAGATTACAACCGTGTAGACAGCGGTTTGCAAACAATTTAGAAAACAGACAATCGGCCGCTAACCAAGGTCACCTCTGTTAGGGCTTTGGTTTACAACAGTGTAGCAGGCACTTTACTGATTTTATAAATACAAAAGAGCGTTCGTTTGTTTGTTACGTATTCACTTCGTAACCACTCAACCGACCTCATTTTTAGCGCGTAAAAATTGTCTAGTTTCTGTGGGATAACAATTGTTTCATAGAAATACGATAAGTGACGTGCCACATAGTGATGTATTTATATTATTATTTGACCCTATTGTGGAGTTTACGCGGACGAAGTCGCGAGCAGTCTAGTCGACAATACAGAATGAGTGGGCAGTGGAGTCGATGCGACGCCATTCATTTTATCGGCTCCAGTACATAAGTAGCCGTTCTATATATACTCGTATATAACAGAATCAATGATCTTTCATATTCTCGAAAAGAGTAGATAACCCTATTATGCAATTATGTGAAAGGTATAAACTTATAACGAAACACAGAATCGTCACTTCGTAGATTTATATTTGTAATCTATAATTATCTTTATCCTTACTAATATTATAAATGCGAAAGTAAGTATGTTATATTTTCACGTTTTAACTTCTGAACCAATTATCAAGAAATGTTAATAGTCTAAAAGCCTAGAAAGGGCCATAGACATAATTTTCATCTTGGAAAAATAAATGGTTACCGTGGTTAGTTATTTTTATTCATAGACTAGCTTTTAACAGCGGCGAAGCCGCGGACTCGCCTATATAGCCTAATACAGTCATTTTTTCTCAAATATTTTAAATGTACAGACACAGCTCTGTTACAACTTTATAATAGTAGTATAGATATAGATTATCAAAAGCAAAAGTTATGCTCCACGCTCAAACTACCTGCGATAAAAGAATTATTAGTGATAATGAATGACTCGCAACAATAGAAGATTTATTTAAATATGAAATATTTTTTTCAAGCGACAGTAGCGAGCCGTTTATCTTTAGCGAGTTGATATCTCAAACAAATTGTCAACGTCGCAAACTACGGTCATAGGGTCATTCGACGAAACGCTAGATAAAAATTCGTCCTCATTGTCGCCGTCGGGTAACGTAACTCCTGTCTATATACGTCTGTAGTGTACTTGGCTAGTATGCTGCTCTCATTCATATCTTACAATAACTTAGCACGTATGTAGATACTTGTTTGTATAACACAAACGCCCTTTTAAATAGATATCATTGTTTACATATAACTTGAGTTATTATCCCCCAGAGAGAGTCTTTAATGTCAAGGTGTGATTTAAGTACATATGTATAATCATTAATCAGCGCATGTAATTGAGTTAATTATAGTTTATTGTATGTTACATGATAATAAAAAGATGGTGACACTAAAATGTCAAGTCAAAGGGCTCGATTTTAAACATCCTTTTCAATAACATAATATAAACTAGATACGAGTATTAAGTATTGAACTTGAAGTTAATTAATTAAGTTAATTATTTAACTCTATCTCTCTATAAGTATCCCTTCTTTTTTGTTAAGTCGCGAAAAATTGTACCTTTTTTTTGTTAAGGCGCGAAAAAATGTTCCTAACCGCACACCCCGTCGTTCGGGACAACGAAAAGGGTAGTGTGGGCCCTCACCCACTAAATAAGCCCGCCGTGTGCCTTCTCTCCGCCTGTATTGGCGGGCCAACGGAACCATATTACATTCCTTCAGTGGTCACCCCGTCGATCGGGGCAACGAACAGGGTAGTGTGGGGCCTTCACCTACCTACTAAATAAACCTGCAGTGGTCCGCCGGATCTTTTTATATCGAAACTATTATAAAGCTATGCATAACAGTATGTGTCTGTACATTTAATATATTTGGGAAAAAAATACTGTATTAGGCTATATAAGCGTGATTATTATTTTTTTAGATTTTTTGTCTGTTTGTTTATGTCTGTTTGTTCGTGCATCATGCAAAAACTACTGAACGGATTTTGATGCAACTTCTTTTATTTGACAGCTCTTGATTAGAATTAAAAATTGATATAGGTAGATATATTTTATCCCGTTACTATATCGGGAACCTGAGATATAACCTAAAAACATACACATAAATTATAACAAAATCTCTCCGACAGATTTTCTGTTTGTTATCCGAATTCGAAAAGATGGGTCATCTGAAACTGCAACGTTCCCAACTGGAGAGAGAAACTATAACGTTTTGCCTACAATATAAAAGTATAAATTTTTGTTCCAACGCTATACTCCCATTTGTTTATTACAGCATTGCAGACACTCCCAGAATATCGTCAATATAGTCGTAAGATAGAACACCGTGCGCCATATAACTAAAGAAAATAACTTGCTTTTGCAACCTATAGGCGTGTTACAATGAGATATCTGTAATTGTAAATACATATTTTTTTACTTAACACTTCTTCCCCAATGGTGAAAAAATAAATAAGAATATTGCGAACAAGAGCTGCTTTATATATTGCTTATTAACCAATTCTTTATTTAAAGATACTCCATAATAGAACAGTAATGTATATATCGCGACGACATCTTAGAATTGGATATTTCATGTTGTGGTTAACCATTTCATGAAATGTTTATGTTTTGTTAAGTTAGGTTTCATGAAATGGTCGGCCACGTCATTAAGTGATCAATTCTATGATCTAGCTACGACAGCAGAATATAATATTATAGCTGTCGTAGCTAGATCATAGAATTGATCACTTAATGACGTGGCCGACCATTAAATGAAACCTAACTTAACAAAACATGACAGAAACATGACAGCTATAATCTTTCAGACAATATCGTTTAGGGTTCTTGTCATAAGCCATATTGTCCCTGCTTACTCGTATATAAAGTACATGGGGATATATCTTATCCAGAAGAAGAGTATAGACTTTGAAAGTAGATCATTTCTCAAGGTACATTACAAAAAAAGTGATTTAGAAAATTAAAATACAAAGAAAAGAATTCCGTGTGTATCAACTTGTTTATAAATCTACAAATAACTGTGATGTTAAAGCGTTTTACGTTGAATGTCAAGCACTTAGACGGGCAATTTTATTAACCCTGCAAAGCACTTAACAATTTTCCTTTGCATAGGCAAAGGAAAAGGTATACCTACTCAACGAGTAAATTAAACAGAATATATTAAAATGAAGGATATTAAGTGCAAATAATATGAGTTATAAGATTTTGCATTTATAGTGTGTGTCATCAGAATCATACATGCATTTAACCAGTTGGGCGGGCGCCCTCGGTTCGCACGGATGCAATTGGCTAATGAAAATACCTTTAGGATTTTTAAAGAACTAAAACTTTCAATTACATTGTTTTGAAATACATCTTATAATATTTATTGTATTTTCTCTCGACCATAATTTTATATTGTACTAGAATCATTAAATAGATACATCACTATATGGCACATCAATTATCTCTTTGCAAAAATAGTTATCCCACATTAAATATCGATTTATCCGGGATAAAAAGCCTCTATCATTTTCTGGGCTCCAGACTAAATGTGTGCAAAATTAGACTAAGAATACAAGGGTCACCATCTCATCCTTTCCCGCGGGTGTTGTACAAGGCGACTAAGGGAAGTAGGCAATTATCACCCATTGGATTACCGGTGGTAGGGCTGGGTACCAAGTGAGAGTACTCACTTGCTATTGGGCCCGAACGGGTCGGTACCACCGTCTCCTATGTGACCGGTTATGAAGTATGTCAGTGTTTTGGCTGTAGCAGAAGATAGCCGTTTATTCTTTCATTTCATATCTGAGAAGAGAAATAGTGCGCAGCGGCTTGACAATACACTCGGTATAGTTGAGTCTATGAGCGACGGCTACCACTTACCATCAGGTGGGCCGTGGCTCGTCTGCCATCTTTAGCAAAAACTTACTTTCGCGTTTATAATATTAGTAAGCATTTCCTCACGTTACTAATAGCTCTTATCAAATACCCAAACCTTTGAATATGACAATATGCGTGTGTGTGTGTGTAAAACCGAATATAGACTATAGAAGAGAAGATGAAGAATTACTGCACATTAGTGAGAGTAACTGGGTTAAGCTCTAGAATTGACGAGACAGTATCCGCAATGACGTCACGAACACTGTCACTTCGACGTGGGCAGCACCGGTGGCGAAACAAATAACAACACGAAAGTTTAATAGTGACAAATAAATTACATAAGTTATATTGATACATTGCCACGTGTTCATTAAACTTTTAAATTATATATTTTTTCCATTTTCATCTGATGATGGATGAATTTATAACATTGCCATAGAGGATAGGTAAGGATAATACGGAGAGGATAGGAAGGATGTTGTTTGGGGCTCCAGCACTTTCACTCACCAAACGTTACATTATTATTTTTATTTATTTTTTGTTAAGGCGGGAAAAAATATTCGTAACCGCACACCCCGTCGTTCGAGGCAACGAACAGGGTAGTGTGGGGCCCGCACTCACTAAAGAAACCCGCCGTGTGCCTTTTCTCCGCCTTTATTGGCGGGCCACTGGAACTGTGTTATATTACTTCGGTGGTAACTATAGGAGTAGGTAGGTACCCCTATAGTTACCAGGTAGGTACCTAAGGTTGTTTCATGTTGATCTTCTGTGAGAAGGTGGTATCGAACTAGCCTGTTCACTGGATTCATACTGTGCGCTGGAACAAGCATGGCTCTATCACTAGATGAGATTTTTGCACGCCTCATAAGCGAAGCGTTGAGGTGGGCACTATTCTCGTTTGACGTGACGGACTAAGAATACAAGTGTCACCACTCCATCCTTTCCCGTGGGTGTCGTACAAACATCCCTTAGTTGAAGGGATGTAAGCAATTATCACCCATTGCATTACTGGTGGTAGGGCTGGGTACCAAGTGAGAGTACTCACTTGCTACTGGGCCCGAACGGGTCGGTACCACTGTCTCCTGTGTGACCGGTCATGAAGCACGTGTGTCTTGGCTATAGCAGAAGCTGTTTATTCTTTCATTTCATACCTGAGAAATGAAATGGTGTGCAGCGGCTTGACAATACTCTAGGTATAGTTGAGTCCATGAGCGACGGTTACCACTTACCAGGTGGGTCGTGACTAGTCTGCCACTATTACCAATAAAAAATATATAAAATAGGTACCTATAGATTTTATAAACAGTATATGTGTGTAGGAGCATGGCTGTTTCTCCGCGATACTGAAATATTATTAGTGTCGTATGTATGTATAATAATGAATATTTTTCAATGAGTGTCGACTCATTGAGCGAGAAGGAAAATATGATTTTGTTGGTAAAGCCTTACACGAATACTGCCTCAACGCTGTACTACCGATCCGCCGAGTACGAACGTGTGACGGCGCACGACGGGTCGTTTAGTGGTTGAGAACCACACACTTATCTTTTATCTCCTAGCATAGTCCATAGCGGGGTGTGCAGAAGATACATTTTCGCCGCCACACCAAATGCCGGGTGCTCATCTCCTCATCCCTATCATTGTACACCTTTCCCAGAGGATTATTATTACGCGATAGTGGTGCTCCCATTAAATAGTGTCATGTTTGTATGTCACGTTAGTAAATAAATTGAAGTTATATATTAATATCCATGGATCCATCCATTGGACATGGGGAGCCCCCCAACGGCTTTCTGCGGCTTTGACCAGACCGTCCGTTTATCTGGTGGGAGGCCGTCCTAAGCTGCGCTACTAATATCTAAAACTAGCCTTTGCCCGCGGTTCCACCACAGCAAAAAGCTAGTTTTTAGGTCGTATCCCAGGTTGCCAATACAGGACAATTAGGTTACAGTAGAATTAAGAGCTACCAAATAAAAAAAACTAGACGTCGCGGTTCTAGCAGATGTGTAAACATCGAAATTATTCTGTAGAAATAAAATGATCATAACTTGACAAAGTACTCCTCAAGACGAATCAAATGATTATAAACTCGATAGGGTTGCATAGTTTCATTACAGAGTTACTGCGGCCACCTTCCAGTTCCATCGTCAGACTCTGGATACCATCTAGAGATAAAGTACTCGTCAAGACAAAACATACGAGCCCAAACTCGATGGAGTTATGTCGTTTTATAACGGAGTTCCTATGGCCACCTTCTAGCTCCATCATCAGACCCTGGATACCATCTAAAGACAAAGTACTCGTCAAGACAAATCAAATGATTCCGAACTCGATGGGGTTGCGTCGTTTCATTACAGAGTACCTATGTCCACCTTCCAGCTCCATCATCAGATCAGCTCCATGTCATCATAATATTGCATTGTCACGTGATATACACATGCGTGTAAAATTTCAACTGAATCGGAAACCGGGAAGTGTGTCAAATTTAACTTGTAAGATTTGAACGGGACAAGTACAATAAAAGCGTCGCCACGCTAACAGCCGATTTTACCCTCCCTCCGCATAGATGTTTCACATCCAAAAGTTGCATCAAAATCCGTTCAATAGATTTGCGTAATGCGCGACCGAAAAAACTGACAAAAATTCTAAAAAATATTGTTTATCCTATACCTATAGCTTATTACAGTATTTTTTTCTCAAATGTACAGACACAGCTCTGTTACCTAGATATATACGCATATTAATATATAAAATAAACTAAAATACATACTTACCTTTAATTTAAGACGTTATTATTCTGTTCGATAATATATAGCCGATGAAAATGTTTACGATATCAAAGGTTTTACGAAAGTCTATTGCGTTAGGAGCGCAAGTGTCACCCTTTCAATAGAAACGTCTTGGCGCGAACAAGTTTTTACGTAGGTCGACTCGTGGGAGCCACTTCATCCAATTGCATGTTCTATACGTTGCCATTTAACTTGTATTAACTAGTTTTAGCCAATGTATTAGTTGGTATTCTAGTAAATACTTCTGGCACTTGAAATGCCATTTTTTTCTTATAATATGAAGCGCGACATGCAGGTTTCTTCACGATGTTTTCCTCCACCGAGCAGTGATATATTGTAAACAAATACACACATAATTATAATTTCGAAAAATCTCATAAAGTCATAGGTGTGTGCCGTAGGAGGTCTGAACCTTGGACTCGGGATCGAACTTAATACCACTGTCTTTGCAGTCCGACTGAGGGAATACCGGGAAAGTGGGCAGCAGCACTCCCTCGAGTTATAACAACATCCACTGCGATCGCCAGCCCGCCTGCCAAGCATGGCGATTACGGCATTATCCCCCATGACGGGATCGCTCGTTGTAGCGTTCTCTTGGGGAGGCCTATGTCCAGCAGTGGACGTTGAAACGCTGATAGAGATCACTGCTGATCTATGTGTACACACACAAACGCAATAGGCAAACCTCGTTACATAGAACAACTCAACGATGTAACATGTGTAATGAACGCAGTTATTACATAACAATACGTTGGATTCCATCGTGATCGGATGTGGCGGTACAAAGCGGACGCCCGTCCGGTCAGGCGGTTACCGGCCGATGTTGAAGCATCTACCGCTCCCGCATCCGCCGACCGTTTGACAATGTCACTTTTGTCTACGTAATTTGTTATGATTAAACTGATAGTATACGGCTTTTAAGTTCACGCTGTGAGAAACTATCAATTATAATTTCTTATAGTATCAGACGAACATAACTTTTTTTTTGTTAAGGTGGGAATAATGTTCCTAACTGCGTACCCTGTCGTTCAAGCCAACGAACAGGGTAGGTACTGTGGGGCCCTCACCGACTAAATAAACCGGCTGTGCGCCGTCTCTCCACTTGTACTGGCTGACCACTGGAACTTTAAGACATTAATTCAGTGGTCCTAAGGCGTCCTTCGCATAATTGCGGCTGGTGGACGTTCCCCAGTCTATCCACCCGCGGCCTCAGCTAGGGCGGCATGAGGCACCACCGAAAGAATGTAACATAGTTCCAGTGGCGCGCCAATAAAGGTGGAGAGACGGCACACGGCGGGTTTCTTTAGTGGGTAAAGGCCCCACACTACCCTGTTCGTTGTCCCGAACGGGGTGTGCGGTTAGGAACATTTTTTCCCACCTTAGAAAAAAAAGGAGGCATGACGCGCAGGTATACGTACCTGTGCCGCCTTAGTCACTGGCAGTGGTTCGCGTCAGTGAGGGGATTTGCCTGCCTCCTCTCCGCCGCTTCCTTCTAAGAGAAGACCTCGCATAAGGCAGTGGCTGCGGCCCAATTCCTGTCGCTGCCAAGCATCGCTCTGATGACGCCGGCAGCGAGAGATTCCCACCTATTGTCGCGATCAATTCACTGCGCTGCGTTACAAAAATATAATAAATATATTATGTGCGGAAATTTTATAGAGATTTACGCTTCCGGAATTCCAGAAGCCAATGACTATTTACGTGAACAGCGCTGACGTTTAGAACAGAAATGCTCATTAAATGTTGGGCTTAAACTTAGTGTTGCATGCCACGATCTCTCAACGAGTCGATAGCTTATAAGGTCCTATATATTTAATAAAAGCCTAACCTCTTTTGTTGTATTAAATGAAATACATTGCGAACAAGGACAACGATTTGTGCTGATTTATCGAACCGGTAAATCTTTGTTTGATGAAAACCGAGATGGACAATGACGAACGTCGAGAAACATGTTGCCAACGCTTATCAGTTCACCAAGTGGTTTCTTCTCAGTGTCACATCACGTACTTAATTTTTCTGGCTGCACTGGTAACCTCGTGTCCTTCGCCTATAACTAACAGTTACCGATTAATAGCTTAATATGACTTATCATAATAATTGCTACAGAAAACGGGGTTTCATTTATCCATCAGCATTTCGTCGTCTACTCCAGGAAAAAAGTGGAAGAAAGTGCCACAACGTCCGGTTCCGTCTGCATCCAAAATATATAAAATAATTTATAATTAAAAAAATTTAACATGACTGCCCTAAAAAGTTATATTAAAAATAGTTATATTGTACCTAGTTAGCGTATTTTTTTTCTCATTCGTAAATGATGCCAAACAAACGCCATATTGACTTTAAAAAAAATACCTGCATGCAGGGTTTCTCGGTACGATGTAAGGATTCAAACATATAAATCTATAAAGGCATTTAAACGTTGTGGAATTAATAAACTCACATACATAACAACATACATATATAGGTAGCATAAAACATAACACTACTGTTTTGGGCAGTCCTGTAATAATATCAAGATACAAAGACATAGACATTCTCGTATTATATAAGTTTCGTATAAGTATATGAAGCTTATATAATGTGTGTCTCACACCTAAATTTAATGCCTAAATTAATCCAACTTACGTCACAACTTACAGAATTTTCATTAGCCCGTTGAATAGTCTGAAAATCTTTATCGATCGTCTGGCGTGTTGACGCGGAGATCGTAACTGACGCAGCTAGTGACGCTCGGTTCATTCATAGAAACTACCACCCACCCCATCCCCTTGTGCCCTTGCAAAACGTGTTGGTGTTACCTAAAAATGACGTAGTTTAGATAATTTACGAATACAGTCTGAAGGGGCTAACGTATATTGCTTTATAACGTTGAAATTCATAAGATAAATAATAATACTCGTTAGTTTTTATTTGTATTTTTAACACAGTTGACAGGCTTAATTATTCTAGAATAGTATAGGGATAAGATGCGAGTTTGAATCCCGCACACAGATATTTTTTATACAATTAATTTACTAGTAATAAAAATATAAAAACACAGAATTGTACATATATTTAAAGTAACAAAGACGGGTCTGTTTTCGCGTATAAAATAGGTTAAATTAGGTCACGGAACAACATGACCACGGCTGCTGCAACACAGTTGAAACGTCGGGCTAAAGGTACCTAATTAAAATTTGACCTAAATTTATATACGAAAAAAATCCCGTTTATGTTACTTTTAACACAGAATTTATTAGAGGTTTGGCGTTTGGCGCGGATCACGGAAAAAGTACTGGATAGATTTCAATTAATTAATTATTCCAACTTTCATTTCTTTGACACTGGGCCCTTATCTAAAAAAATATTCGGAAATAAGTTTTAAAAAACATCGATTTTTTTAAGCACATTATGTAATAAGCATACGTAGTTGCAGGTATCAGCTAGTTGCTAATAAAATGTATTAAGTGCTTAGGTAAGGCCATTAAAACGGCTAATCTCTTTTAGAGCACGGTTGGGCATTAGCCATTTCATAAAGGGAGAGAAAAAGACTTATAATTGCTTAACAGATAGAGGAGTTCCATGAGGTTTTGTATCGATCTATCCTTATATAGCAATAAATAAATATTCATGGACATTTCACAAAACGTCCTCTTGTCCCAAACTAAGCTTAACGCTTGTGCTATGGGTACCAGATTACGGATATAATATGTACGGATATAATATGTATCTCTCTCTCTGTACTCATATAACACCCAGACGCAGTACAAATGTCTGTGTTCACTAAAAATAAATCGAACCCACGACCTCGTGCAAGGAACTCGATTACACTACCAACTACGCCACGAGGCCTGCAAATAACATTGGCAGCTTACATTTATTTCTCTAATTTTATGGATATATGGACATTTATGTTTGGCGCGCTCTCACACGGACAAATAGTGCTTTGTTTTCAGAAATGTTCGTAGATGTCCATATAAGGTATTTTAAAAATAAAACTACAGAAAATTGCTGAATGTGCAATTGCAAAGAAAACTGAGATTTCGTATGATTTCAGGCTTAAAACAATGGATTTGCAAATTGTATTTTGTCCTTTAGGATATTCAATGCCTGTTATATATTTCACATTCATTGAAGTTGTTACGATGACCAAATATGTTATTTATTTATTTGAAAACGAAATACGAATACGAATTATATTATAATAGGTCAATCTAAAACTCTACGGTTTTCCTACGCATTCAAATAAATTAAGCAATACTTTTTTGTTACTAAAAATAGAAACTGGTTTATTATTAAAGCGCTTGGTACCTATTGAGATCACAAAAGAAAACTTTTTGATATCAAATATACCCGAAATTATGCAATAAATATTTCTCTCGGTAGAGCCGGTACAAATCGTAATCGCACCCCTTCGCCCACGTAGTGAATGAATGGGTGGAATGGTACGCTCAACCCCTCTCGATTCTTTAGGAACTATATATATATATATATATATACTTTGGTGAGTCAACACTCTTTCATAAGCATAGATACCTATACCTTGGACTTACTACCTACTCGTAATACGAATATGTTGTAATAGAGATTTGTATTATTTAATAAATAGTGACAAGGGTAAGTAAACAAGGGTTTACACCAATTTGTTAGGTTGTCTATGTGGTGACAGACTAAAAGTACAAGTTTCACCACCTCATCCATTCCCGCGGGTGTCGTACAAGGCGACTAAGGGAAGTAAGCAATTATCACCCATTGCATGACTGGTGGTAGGGCTGGGTAACAAATGAGAGTACTCACTTGGTATTGGGCCCGAACGAGTCGGTACCACCGTCTTCTGTGTGACCGGTCATGAAGCTCGTCAGCGTGTTTTGGCTGTAGCAGAAGATTAGCCGTTTATTTTAATTATAGCCGTTTATTCTTTCATTTCATATCTAAGAAATGAAATGGTGCGCAGTGGCTTGACAGTACTCTCGGTATAATTGAGCCCATGAGCGACGATTACCACTTACCAGCAGGTGGGCCGTGGCTCATCTGCTATCATTAGCAATAAAAAAAGGTAAAGGTAAGTAGATAGATGGGTTTTTATTCCTGAATAAAATACTTTCCTTAGGATAGCTATTTTTACACGCTTTTTATTAGATTCACCTGTATGTTTGTAAACGACTTCTTTGGGCGCGATTTTGACCCACTTTAAACGGCCAGATTTCGTTCAAACTTTGTAGATTTATTGAGGACCGATGACAATACACTAATTTGATAAAATTATTCGGTATTTATTGGTTTTTAGGGTTCCGTAGTAGATATGTGTAACACTGCGCTGCGCCGCGCAGTTGCGCTACCTCAGTTCACTGCGCTGAGTGATTTAACTCACTTCTTAAAAATGAGTTGGCGCATAGTCCAGAACTGGGAAATTCAAATATCATTGTTATAAACTGCAACTCCGTGAAATGTAAATGGAGTTATACCTTTTTTATCCGGGAAAAAATGTTTCATTTTGTTGCGCCATGGCACAATTTTGAGTTAACGCAATGAGCCGGCGCAGTTAACTGCGCCGGCTCATTGCGTATAACACATTCATACTTAACGTCTGGGTGACGCCCTTTATCGAAATTAGCAGTCAGGAGCAAGGGTCACGATGGCTGAATTGGCAAAGCATCTGGACGGTATCCAGGAGATGCAAGTTCGAATCCTGCTCGTGACTGTTATTTTCGATTTCACATTTTTCACTTTGTGTTTAATGTATGTTGCTAAGCATGTCAAATGCTAAAAATATATATAAAAATCTCTAAATACCTAGTTTAAGTAGTTTAAGCTGGTCCATGGCCCAGGCTCACAGAACAATTTATACCAAAGGCCCAGGCTGGTCTAAGTCTAAATGTCAAAGAGATGTCAAATATTTTTATTGGAAGTTATGGTTAATATTAAATTATGATTTTATGTTTTTTATGTGAAAAGTGAATAATAATATGTTTGATTTAATTTATGTGAAAGATATTTAAGTGGCTGCTCTCTCAGAAATGCCATGCTGAGCCAATATACCTACCTACGCATAAATTCTTTTAGTTACAGAATTATCTCCTGTAGAATTGGATTCAATCAAGATAACATCCAAATTGTGTATGTGTTGTGAAATGTATTGAAATACAATTAGTTGGCACACATCTTTTGTGATTTACCTTTGTACATAAAAGAAGATACAAAATGGAAAAGGTGGGGCAGGACCTTGCCAAAGGACAAACAGAGAGGAGAAATAAAATACAACAATGCAATATGACATTATACCTATACCTTCTACATAACAACTATCACATTTGAATAAAAAATCCAATGGTGGACACTAAAGACCAATAGATTAAAATCAGCTAGCAATCTTAAGATATTAAAGTTTATATTTTATATGATGAGTGAATTTGTATTAAGATAAATAAAATTTTACATCTATTTTTCTTGTCTAATCAATTAATTCTTTCTATCTAGTTAATATAACGGTAAAGCATTGTATTGTGGCAGTCAAATCATGCTCGAATCGTCGACCTATACCTGAAAATCAGAGTGCTGCAACAGCCAAATGTTGGTTGGCTGAGGTAGGACGTTTTTAGCTTCTACAAGTTGTATAATATTGCATAAGTATAGTGTATGTGATTTGAATGTTGTAGAAACTAAATAAATAGGTATTTATCTTTCTTTTCTTTGTTTTGCTAATAGGTTACTTTCATTTCACTCAAAGGATTAAACTCTTCACATACCTATAGGTATGTCTTGCACCCAACACCCTGGTAAATAACTTTAAATAGCAATAATACATATAGAAAAATAAAACAGTATTTAAATGATGCACTAAGTATTATTTTAATAATAATAACGTTTTTGCCTCGCAATCATATTTATACAAAAATGTTTCCATGGTATTCAATATTACATATTTGAAACAGTTTTGTTTAATATTAATTTAATAAGATTCGTATTGTATCCTGAGGTTTTAAGTAAATAATAATAATTCACTATGAAATAATAGCATGGTCCAGTGCATTCCAGAGTTCTACTTCAATTTGCGTACCATATATAACTTCGCTCGTTAGAGAACTGAGACATTTATTAATAGATAAGTACCTACTAGGTACTACGAAAACACAAACATACATAGAAGTAATTCCGAACCTAAAAAAGCTGAAAAGATAACTAAATTATGTTGCGATGAAATAGTTTTGTTTGTTTATTGTTCAAGGTTTCACAAATTAGTGTTTTATTTTCATTATGACATCCTAGCGCAACAACTTTATTCCGTTTTACGTCCACAAAGATTGACCCAGGTAATCGTGTAATAAAGTACCAGCATAATTAATTTATGTATCAGAATAAATGGTAATCAAAACATAAGTGATAACTGATATAAAATATACTAATTTCTATTTCTTTTCTTCGTTCCTAAATAAATCACCAATATTTTTTCTATAAAACACGTTCCTTTCTAAGCGTGCGTAATGAATGGTGACGCACTGAACGGACAATATTATTTAGAAATACCTAAAACGCAGTACTAGGAAGCCCATGGTTTAATTATTTTTTGTAATAAGACTAAGTTTAGTCAATGGTTTATAAGTTAGACCTGGACCAACTAGTTCAGGTTTAAACCGCGACTTAGTCCGTGTTTTGTAATAAGACGGTTATAGTTTAGTCATGTCCGTCCGTCTGATGAAGTTTAAAGGCAAATTATCACGGCATAAGTAGGTTTTATTTCTTTTAAATAACAGTACTTTTGATACTATTTTGAGACTAAAAAGAAGAAAATAAATTATAGTTTAAAAAACAATAAAATGTTACAAATATTTCACATATATAGTAAAAAGCACCCCACGCTTTTTTACAATCATTATTTATTGTAATATTATTTACTACGTTTTAGTTCAACTAAGCTATTTAAAGCGTGTTATTTTAGTTTTTTGAACTATAATTTTTCTCAAATAACCTAACTACTAAACGAATTTGTACGAAATTTGATATACAAATAAATTAAAGCCTTTTTTTGTTAAGGCGGAAACAAATGTACCTTACCGCACAACCCGTCGTTCGGGACAAGGAGGGTAGTGTGGGGGCATCACCCACTAAAGAAACCCGCAGTGTGCCGTCTCTCCCCCTGTGTTGGCGGGCCACTGGTTCTATGTTGCATTATTTCAGTGGTAGATAAATTATAGTCTAAACAAACACATATGTATAATTATTGTTACCCCAATAATGAATTCCTGTATGATAAATGTCTAAAAGATTTTCTGGTCTAGATTGTGATGTCCACGCAGCCGAACTCTCGGACAGAAGCTAATATGTTATAAAGCCTTACATTAATATTATTTAACTAGCAGACTCGGCCACGCGTTGCTGTGGCACATTTATAGCTAACTAGCTTGTGCCCGCAACTTCGCACGCGTATACCAGATTTTAAATCTAGTCAAGAGCAATCACCAAAAAAAGTTGCATCAAAATTTGTTTTAGGTTATATCTCGGGTTTCCGATATAGTAGCGGGACATCAAAATCCGTACAGTAGTATTTGCGTGATGCACGAACAAACATACCTACAGACAAATAGGCAGACAGACAGACAAAATTTCTAATAATTGTTTTTTCCTGTTGCACTAATATTTAATTATTTTTTCTTCAATATCTGCAATGTACAGACATCTGCTATAACATGCCGCTTTATTTTTTTTTATTGCATGTAGTGGCAGACGAGCCACGGTCCATCTGATGGTAAATGGTAACCGTCGCCCATGGACTCGACTATACCGAGAGTATTGTCAAGCCGCTGCTCACCAATTCATTTCACAGATGAAATGAAATATAAACGGCTATCTCCTGCTACAGCCAAAACGCAACGATGTGCTTCATGGCCGGTCACACGGGAGATGGTGGTACCAACCCGCTCGGGCCGGATACCAAGTGAGAACTCCCACTTGGTACCCAGCCCTACCACCAGTCATGCAATGGATGATAATTGCTTACTTTCCTTAGTCGCCTCATACGACACCCGTGGGAAAGAATGGGGTGGTGACACTTGTATTCTTAATCCGTCACCACACGGACACACGGGTCTTTGCGGAGTTCCTCTCCGGATATAAAAATAGTTAATTTTGCAATAAAAAGAAAATAATCGGGATAAAAACTAACATATATAACAAACCTCATAAAATTAAAAAAAAAAACAATAAGATCGGTCAAATAGTTTCGGAGTTCATTGCGGACAAACAACGTGACACAACATTTTTATATACTACTAGCAGAGCTAGCCACGTGTTGTTGTGGCACACTTATAATTCGCTCAATTATTATTCATATTAAAGTACTTAGAAGCCGTTTCTCAAGTTGTTTCTCCGAAATCACTCTGTGGATATAAAAATAGTTTTTTTTTTAATAAAAAGGGAAAAATCTTTTAACTTGTAACAAATCCCATAATTAGGGGAAAGAGTTCATCGCGGACATACAGCGTACACACATTCATATATAAAAATGGATCCCTTGGTACTTTAGATCACGATATAGAGTTCATTGTAGTCTTAAACTAGAGCTTAAAACTTGTATGATTGTGTCATACAAACTACTAACACAGGAGATACGGTGGCAGAGATAATGTTCGTGATCTACAAACTAATTAATTCTGCGTATAAGTCTAGAATTCGTGTTGGCGCAATTGAATCGGCTTGTCGCTAGCCCGTTGGTCGCCACATAAGGATAAGTTCAAAGATTATATAAGGTGTAGAAACACCAAGGTTATCAAATGTGCTGCATTCGACCAAGTTAACAACTCAACTCAGCCTTTACTTAATTTATTCTATCTATACTATTACAAAGCTGTACATTTGTACATTTAAGATATTTGAGAAAAAGGACTGTAATAGACTATATAGGCGCGTCTAAACACAAAACTTTTAGCTAGCTTTTGGCTGCGGCGGAGCCGCGGGCAAAGCCTAGTCATCAATAAGTATTTTACAAAACATGCAATACCTATTTTAATTGTAGTATTAAACAATAGCCAACTACAGAGACGCCTACAGAAATCTGAATTATTCAGGTTTGTGCTGACGTCATATAATATCACCCTCCTTTTATTAACCTAATTTCTATTTTTAACTTATTATGTGGATTTTTTATAGTACGTGGGTGGCAAACAAGCATACGGCCGACCTGTTAATAATCTGTTACCGTAGCTTTTAGACAATAGCACAGAATACTTTTTAATATAGGGCAGACGGTAGCAACACTAGAAGCATCACTCGCGCGTCGCTATCTCCAAAAAAAGTGATAGGAGTGGAGAGGCAGGATAATAAGGAGATAAGGAGAGGGCTTGGGCATCCAGCGCTCTCACTCACCCTATGAAACACAAAGGAATACCTACCGTTGCTTCACGCTAACCTTCTGTGAGAGCGTGGTATTTCTCCGATTCCGATTTTATCGAGGGATAAGCAAGGCTCTACTACTAATACACTTCTGAGCTTTCGAGCTGCTACTGAGAATTTTTCTTTTTACGAAAAAGCTCAATAACATTTTCCGACCCGGGAATCCCCCATGATCAGCAATCACACACACTAACGCTGCACCACCGAGGCAGTTAAAAAAAAATATTTGTATATAATTTAAGAATGAAATAACGTATCTGTACATTTATTTGATCTGGCGCCTATAATACGAGCCTACGCTACTACGTCCGTCGAGATCAAGAGGAGCCGAGGGGCGGCGTGGGTGACGCGTAGGCGGTGCGTGGGCTCCAGCTACACACACATACATAAAATACTAAAATGTTCGCATTAGGGCAATGTGCGTGTTACCACGGCCCGCCTAGTTGACGTCAGTATATTTTCCAAAATAGCAATTTCTACGATCTTATAATGAGAAACTAGCTCTTGGCTGCGGCGAAGCCGCGAGCAAAAGCATTCTAGGTTGTATCTCAGGTTCCCGATATATTAGTAGGATAAAATGTATACCAGTTTTTAAGTCTAATCAAGAGCTACCAAATAAAAAAGTTAGATTAAAATCCGTTCGGTAGTCTTTGCGTGAAGCACGAACGAACAAACAAAAAAACATTAAAAAAAATTGTTTTGTGTTTAGGCACTCCTACATATCATAATAAAGTATTTTTTTCTCAAATATCTTAGATGTACAGACACAACTCTGTTACAGTTTTAGAATAGTACTAGCCTTTGCCCGCGGCTTCGCCGCAGCCGTGAGCTAGTTTTTAGCTTATATCTCAGGTTCCCGATATAGTAGCGGGATAAAATGTATCCCAGTTTGTAAGTCTAATCAAGAGCTACCAATTAAAAAAAGGTAGCGTTCAGTAGTTTTTGCGTGATGCGCGAATGAACAAACAGATAAACAGACTGACAAAAAATAAAAAATATTTTTTTTGCGTTTAGACACTCATGTAGCCTATTAGTCATTTTTTTCTCAAATATCTTAAATGTACGGACATAACTCTGTTACAGCTTTATAATAGTATAGCTTTATAATAGAATATAGATTAGGGATAATGTTAATATGGTTCCAATGAACTTCATAAATACAATATCTGAGGCTTAGTATATGCTTTTGTGTGATGGATGAATGAATCGTTATAATGACATTTCGAAATTCATTTGCTTACATTCATTAGAAGCAAAATACAGGTAACGTAAGTAAATCGCTGCCGTAATTATGAGGCCATTACTCTTTAAAAGTAACTGTGTTATTCATTCATAACGACACTGTCGCTGTTTTACTGATGTGTCAACGTCAAACGCATATTATAAATAAAAATACAAGTGACCACAAGTAGAATACATTAGTTATGCACATCGCCTTATGTTTTATTTAGCAACTGAATACTCGCGACATAATTTTCCATTTTCCTTGACGCATATGAATGAAAAATCGTAGCGTGGTGTTGTTTCGGGCGCAATCGGCTACGGTCGGGCGCGCTCGGCTGCGCGTGCGTCGCTCTCGGCCCTACAGGAAACAGGAAGTGGACTAACCGCGGGCTTCCGCTCCCATTCGCGCCGCTCGCCGCTTCGCCGGACGAGAACTCTTTCATTCCCAACTCTTGTATTTTGTGCCAAGTAATATCATATATGCAACAGTAGCGCTGCAATCTTGGAGTTACGATTTACTGAGTTGGCTAATATAGCAAATGCTAGTGGCAAAGTACGTTAAGCCGTCTATAATGAACATTTATCAGTCAATGTCAGCTCCTTCAAATATTCTGGCATGAGTTATAAAATTAAAACATCAAACATATGACCACTCCTATCGAGAGTTAATTGATATTATTCATAGTGGTGGGTTACCGACATCACCACTTACCGCCAGGTGAGTGGAGCTCATCAGCCGATTTAAGGCTGACCAAAATTCAAAATGCCTCAACGGAAGATCAGCGCAGGTTTCATGACCTGCATTTCGCTGAGTTGTGGTAGTTTTGTAGCAAACAATAAAATATATATTTCTTCCTCTTTGTAAAATATTTGTTGATTATTATATTCTATTTTGTAAAATATTTGTTGATTTATTTCGTACATTTTATTTCTTTTTGTATTGTAGGTATTCGTTTTGTAAATTAATTTATTAAAAGTGTTGCTATTTGCAATAAATCTTTCTTTCTTTCAAATGAGAAATGTCTGACCGGTAGCTTTTCAGCCACAATGGTGAACGTAGACAAGCCAAATTAGACATATTATAGATTTATATCGCCAGAATAATTTCATAATGCACCATGCAGTGTCTCTACTCCGTCACCCTCATAGGATGTGATATCCTTCTGATAGGACTGCTGGGCAGAAAGGAAGAAGACGGGCCTCGTGGCGTAGTCGGTAGTGTAACCGACTTCCGTGCACGAGGTTGTGGGTTCGATTCCCACTCAGGACAATAATTTGTGTGATGAACACAAATATTTGTACTGCGTCTGGGTGTTTTCTATCTATGTATGTATTTACAAAAAAAAAAGTAATATATATGTATTATATCCGTAATCTGGTACCCATAGCACAAGCGTTAAGCTAATAATAATATATTGCTTTAAAAAACATCGTCCTGATTATTATTACAGAGCCGCCAATAATGTACATAAAGTTTTCATGGTTCAAAACTTCTATTGAGAACAGTAAAATTGTATAGAATAATTTAGCCTGTTTTCGAAATTGGGATCTCGTAGGGCGTACTTATGTCACTAGACCAACAAGTCCATTAGGATGAACAAGGTCCAAAAGACGAGTTATTGTAATTTGTACCTAAATTGATCAAATTACGAAATCTTCAAAATCTTGTAAATAAACCTACAACATATGATAAAATGGTTATTGGGTAACTTCATCAATTTTGATTTTCCCATATAATGTGTAATATTTTTTTTTAAATACTGCGAGCAGGATTCGAACCTGCGACCCTGCCTATCCCAGGGGAGTGCATGTCAAATCATAAAAATAGTTCAATTTATTAACTCAAAGCTATTTATTAATTAAAACCATATAGAAATATTGATATGATGGATTTCTTAATATATAGCTCAATACACATGAGGCAGAGGTTCACCTAATTCAGGAGACAAAGGTGAACTAAAGTATTTGTTATGTAGTCAACAAAGATCAGTATTCAATACAGGCATGTGTATAATGCAGAATCGAAAATAGGATATTTCCCAAATGTTTTTGAGCATCTACTCGTATGTGACTCTATTCTAATACAAAAGTGTCGTGTCCTTAAGTAAATACTAAATACTCGTATAGCTACAAAACAAATAAAAAAATCTTGAAGTCCTGACTTACTTAAATGTCTAATGTAATATTTAATCTTCATTGTTACTACTTATATTCTTCACATATTGATAATACAGTTCGCCGCACTCTTGTCCGTTTCCGACTTAAGAAAATAACAGACTATAACCAAAATGTAAAACTGTGTAACCGCGAGAGCAATACTTCATATATAAGAAAGAAAGAAAGAAATATTTTTATTACTACAGCAATAGTAAAAAATAACATAATAAAGAAACAGTGCAAAGAATAAGATTAAACATAGGTATCGTAATAATAAAACTCTACAAGACATCAACAATACACAAATAATTAACTTTATTAGTGTGACGTAATTACTCTGACGTCATCGCTGGGTGGGGCTAATTATACGGCTGGGGAGGGCAAGGGATAAATCTCAATGAACAACGGGATACTCCGTTATATCATCGAAAACAAGCTGAGAAATTGATAAGACATGATACCGTAATCCCTACCATGTGGCCTACTTGGTAAGGCTTCAAGTCCAGACAACACCTATTTTGTTGGTAGTAACATTAGTTTGCGAATGACGTAGGAATTAATCAGTTGAAAGACCCCTCGGTTGTTGAGTTGGATAAATATTTTCATTATTTTGAAGATTTTATTAAAATTAAGTTTAGGAACATAGCATCACGCCTGTATTACCCGAAAGGGTAGGCAGAGTTGTATTACACACCCACTGTTCGCCAGCTATGTTTAAGTCCTACGTAATAGGGGGCGAGCCTATTGCCATCTACTGGATACATTTCTAATCTCCGGGTTGTTACTGAGAGTTTTTCTTTTTACGAAAAAGCTCAATAGCACCAGCAAAAAGCTAGTACACATAGCTGTGTACTAGCTTTTGGCTGCGGGGAATTAAGTTTATTTGAATACAAAACTCATACGCAATTAATTTTTGTTCTAACAGTAATAATAAAGCAGTGATATCCCAGTGGTAAAACCGTGGACTACGGTTTCGATTCTTAGTCCACGCTCGACATTGGAGTAAACACACATTTAAGAAATATTTCCCCTCTGCCAACCCGCATTGGAGCAGCATAGTTGTATGGCTTAGACACTCATACAAAGAGGATTTTATGTACCTACTCTCCAAGAGGGAATTATACAACCCCTTTTCCCCTTTTGGGGTTGCGATTGAGAAACGATAAAGCCTGAAACATTTTTTGCTCTTATGCGGGATTCGACCCCGGGATATCGCTGTTAGAAGTTACATATTAACGTCACTACACTCCAAACAGTTACTACTGTAATAATAACACATCTGAAAAACTAAAAATATAACTTTCCACTCTACAGCGACGGTCATTATCTATTGAAAAAAATGTCGTGATTAATCGAATAAAAGAATTGGGCATTTTTTATTGTTTTTACAATTAACGTACACAATTTGTACCCAGAGGTAATAAAAAAGGTGGTTGGCATAAATAACATTCGTCATCGAATCGCAACAATCGGCAGGAGAGCTTACAGTGTAAGCCATCTGTGAAATCATTTTGGAATTAAACCATTGACGACAACGGGGCGGCAACATGAATGAATACTCCATTCTTGTTACGCTTCCGCTGTCTATCCTTGTTACTCCTTACACAAATAGCTAGATATATATCTCTGGCCATTTATCTACAGCACAATGAACACAATTTTATAGACTGTGAATATAAGCCGACATTATTTGATAGACTGTCGTAACGATATTTGTTTATGAAATTGGTATAGGAAAAAATGTTTCCTGCGTGTCATTACAAACTTTTTTCTTTTATCTAGAGCTACTTCAAAACTATAAATCAAGTTATATAGTTCAGTGTTTCTGAATCTAACTACGTCTAGAACCAACCATGAACCAACTAAGTTTAGTTTGTGACGAGCAATTTTGTATAATCGTATACAAATAGATAACGCGTAATCAGCAAGTCTGACTGCACAGATGGCGGAGTATCGTAGTCTTGCGTGTCGAGGGCTGTGGGTTCGATTCCCACACACGACATTTCTTTGTGTGATCCACAAATGGTTATTCTAAATCTGGGTGTGCTTTATGTCCGTCAGTTTGTATGTTTGCAAAGTCCCCCGCGATAGAAGGATTATTCTTTAGTGACGGGAGACTTTTTAAAACCAACGAATACCCGTGATGCTTAAGACAAGAATGATATTTGGTTGCAGTGCATGTTAAACAACTTAGATATCATAATAAGTCTATTATTTTATTGTTTTGGGCTTCCACGTAGTCACGTGGAAGACATCCAGGGAATTCCTTTTATTGCAGTATCACGCCCGATGGTGTATAAGTTTAAAGATGACTATTGTCAGTTGTAAACAATCTAAATACACTTTTAATATCATCCCGAATTTGAAGCATGTTTTCGCTTCACGTTTTTTTTATACTAGGCGGCTGGAAAACAAGCATACGGTCCACCTGATGGTAAGCGGTTATCGTACATTGCGCGAAGCCAACTCTAAGGATAGGGATAGCAGGTGGAGAGAAAGGATAATAAGGAGAGTATAATGATGTGGTTTGGGCTTCCGACGCACTCACTCACCATACGAAACACAACAGTAGGACTACCCACTGTTGTTTAACGCTGATCTTCTGTGAAAGGGTGGTTCTACCCCGATCGAGCCGGCCCATTCATGCTGGGACAACAAGATACCACCAGATGTCACTTTTATATGTTTTACGCTAAAAATGCTAGCAGTACAAAAAAATCGTGAATAATATAAATTGTTGCAGTTACGTATAGGTATATACTTTAATATTTAAAAGTGCCCGCATTATTCACTTAAACAGATTTGCTTTATGTTTTTAATTTAAATATGGCGTTGTTTGAGGCTGACGCTCACCATACATCCTACGTTCGTCCGAAAGTAAGCATTGGAACAAAACCGTTTTGGTAAATTCCGGTCAGGGAACCCACGTCTGTTCTTTATATGGCCTGCCCACGATTATATTTATATATAGATTTTGTTGAGTTCTGTTTGACGAAATTGAGGATTAATATTATATTTAAATGAAAGATTGCAATGACTCAAATTCTTTTGATGGAATTTTGAAACTACGTGTGTAGTACATATAGTTTATTTAATGATTGCAATGTTTAGCTTAATTAAGATACGTATTAAAATTTAATTTATATGGCTAAGCATGTCAAATACTAAAAAAATATAACAAAATATTTCTAGGGCTGCATCATTATTTTGTAATTGTCAAATTAAATTTAACTGGTCGGTTTAATGTATGCAAATACTTCCGACCGTTAAGAATTAATCTGTTATCGAAATTCACGGTGCCGAGCAATTGTTATGATGGCTGAATTGGCAAAGCATCTGGGATGCAGGTTCAAATCCTGCTCGTGACTGTTTCGATTTCACATTCAAGCATGCCAAATGGTAAAAACATACGAGTATATCAAAACGTTAATTTATTAACTTTTATATTTTTTATGGTTAAAGTCATCTACGCCCCCTACTCTTCGAACTACGGTTCTTAAAGTAATTTTGAGATAAAGAGAAAAGAACAACAGCTATGGTACCCCAACGCAAGGAGCATCTGAAATGCAAATCAGAATGGGTAACATTCGAAAACATGGATCTTTAGTTGTAGTAATCCATTTGGTCCATTTAGATACGTGTTTAAAAAATAGAATTCTTTTCCTCACATTAATTTATATAACCACGTTACACAATATTATCTAATGTGGCTTCATGTTTAATATCGAGCAACAAAACACAAACAAACGAGATTATCTAGCTCTTAAAACAAAAATCAAGCAAATACTTGTATTATTTGAACATAAAGTGCGAAAATAATATCGAAAATAATAGTCACGAGCAGGATTTGAACCTGCTTCTTCTGGAATACCGTTCCAGAGGTTTTGTGTATTCAGTCACCAGAGAATTGCGTTATTTTTATATGTTATAGTGTTTAGTGTAAGTATGTAGTTTGTGTTCATTTATGTGGCCAAGCATATCAAATGCTTTAAGAAATATGCATGTACTATTTAAAACGCTACCTGCATCTATTCTATTCTAAGACCTTAAAAATTAAGCTTTGATGAAAGGAAACATTAAGAAGGAAATAATAATTGATAGGAACAGGGAACACACGTATCCGGTGACAGCCGGAAATAACGCCATACGTCTCACTCCGGAAATGACGCGCCCCTTTCTTTCGCTCCTAGAATCATGTGCAAGGGCACTTCATTCATACGACCGTGGGATACTTGTAAGCGGAACTAACCGTACCGTCTAATTCTTGAATGAAAATAAAACTACAGTTTGTAAAGGTATGTAGGTATTTAAATAAAATAAAGCGAGTAACTATTTTTCATTTGGTCGGTTATTCGGCATGCGAGTGAATGAAGTCGAGGGGAGGGTATTTTTATATACAGACCAACAGCGCGTTTCTTGTACTATTTATATTGTGTTATTATCTAAATGCATCTCTGTTCTAATTTTTTTCTTTTCAATCCGTTACTGTCCCTCTATTGGGCACGGGTCTCCTCTCATAGTGAAAGGGATTTAGGCGATAGTTCACGACGCTGGCTCAGTGTGGATTGACAAAATTCATAAACCGTCAAGAAAATCTCTAAGACATGCAGGATTCCTGACGATGTCGTCTCTCACCGAGCAGTGATAATATGTAAAAAAAACCTTCAAATTATGATCTGTATTTTAGCATTTAACGTGCTCAGTAGTACTTTAAAGGACAAATTATCTATGAAAGTGGAAAAAGTAGCTCGCAGTAAAGCGCTCTTTTTCCACTTTCACAAACGATTTGTTCTTTCGAAAAATCTCGAAATGTCAGAGGTCTGTGTCGTCCTTGGACTGGAGATCGAACTCGATACGTATCTACCTACCAATGTCGTCGCTGTCATTGGTTTTACCACTAGACTATCGCTGCTTTGTATAATAATTAGCATATTTTAATCAAAAGTCGCTATCAAACCAATAAATCAAGGAGGTTAATAAATAAAAGAAATCTGTTGATGATACTGATTTATGTTATAAAATGGTATAATTGATGGGTACGGTAGACTGATTTGGTATTATTAGTATTGTATTTGGTCAGGACTATCTAGTTAAATTTTGCGTCACGTTTCTTGTGCTTAATGATAACGTTTTTATTCACGGGTGGAACTGGTTTGTCGTAGATCCTTTCCTTATAATCGTTCCTCTTCACCTCCTATCCCTTTGGTTGGAGTTGATGAAGCAGGAGTGATGCCTCTGGTATCTATAGCCTAGCTATCAGGTAAGAGATCGCTCTGAGCGATAAGGCCGCCAATTGAAACACTAATACAGTTAATCCTTTAACTTTGTAACGTTATTTAAGGTCTCAATAAAGAGTTATCTATCTATCTACATTGGCTCTGATGGGACTAAACTAATGCAACTCCTTACGTGTGGATGCCAAAATGCAAATTATCCTCCCAACGTTGCTATCATCATTGAGCCTAACATGTGGAGCCGGGGTAAACCAAGACCATTGAATAATAAGCCTTTCCAATTTTTTTTAATCCAATACCGTCCCACTTTCGGCACAGGTCTACTCTCAGAATGAGAGGGCATCAGGCTGTAGTCAACCCCGCTGGCCCACTGCGGATTCACAGACTTCACAAGGAGCCGAGAGAATCTCTCAGCCATGCAGGTCTCCTCACGATATTTACCATCACTGAGCTGTAACAGAACACATGACCACAAATACAAATAGCAAAACGCTCTAAATTTAAATATGACGGAATCAAAAAGGTTGTATTCAATGTAATAAATAAATATTTTTCTATTGATGATACAATTTATCAACAAAACACGTACCTATTTTGAAAAATCTCGAAAAGTCAGAGGTGTTTCGTGCGCGTTCGTCGTGACCTTGGACTGAGGATCGAACTCGATACCACTGTCTTTGCAGTCCTTGGTTTTACCACTAGACAATCACTGCTAAGTCTCCAAATACAATAAAATAGTTCGTATAACTTTTACTTAATATAATCTAATTGTATAATTAACCCAATATTCATTGATAAAAGCGACCGATATATTTTGCGAAATACAATGCCTATAAAATTGTGGTGTAGGCGCAGACTTGCCAACGACAGCTGCTTCATTCAGTTCAAAAAACTTGACACTCAAAACGTCGCATCTACACCCGATACTAGCTTGAGTATCGATTCTATTTGAACCACATAAAGTTAAAAATTAATTATAATACATATCGATTTATCTATTCTAGATAAAAGATGGCGAGGTTTACCAATAATTATGTAAGGCCCGTTACATGCAGAATACCCCACCTTCGAAGCGCTTTCATTAATAAAGCAAGTAGTGATTCGAAGTAGATTAGTTTCGTATTGCCGTGTATAAAATGAAGATGACACGCGAAGATTGGACGTGCATCTAAGTATGCTAATATATTAACTTATTAATGCACACATGGACACGCTTTATTAAGGTTAAGGCATATTCAAGACTTTGTAATAATTATAACTAATAAATAGTGCCTACTATAAAATAAGTTTGTTTCGTAATGCGAATTGTTTCGTATATTCGTAGTTATGTTAAAAGTGAAACATCATACAAGTCCGATTTAAATTTATGCCTGATTTTAGAATTAATACCAGTGGCTTTGTACAACTCTACCCGATGGTAAGTGGTAACCGTCGCTCATGGACACAACCATAATAATGAAAGAATTAGCTGCTATTTCCCGCTGCCAACACACACACTGAGGTTCTTCATGGTCGGTCATACAGGTGACGGTTATACCGACCTGCTCGGGTCTGATAACCCAGCCTACCATAATTAAAATCGAGTAAAAGTAGAAAATTTAATATACAACTATCAAGTTTATTATAGAGTTGCATCCGATATAGGGGTCAAAGTTAAACAGATTGTATAACTCCTGTTGTTCATGTAAATGTTACCTAAACTCAGAATGTTGCCAGTAGCTGATGATATACTATCATACCGAGCAAGGAATGGTAACATAATGGATAATTTGCCAACTTATCGCTAAAGTTATGAATGAACTAACGAGATAACGCTAAGTATGTAGTTGTCGTTAATTTGTTTAGATATCGAGTTGACTTTTGTTTCTATCACCAATACGAGTATCTAACGCAAATAATATTCTGAATATGTTCGTTAATCGTTCGTTTGTTCCGGTACGAAGATTACTGGCAGCTATTTAAAGGTTGAAATTGTTCGCTGGTAGCTAATTTTATTCACTTACTTACTTACTTATCATCACGCCATCTCTCTTGCGGGGTAGGCAGAGTGAACAGAGTGCCAAAAGGCTCTATTCTTGTATATATCTCTCGTTCCCTCAACATTCATAATTCTCTTCATACACGCTCGCCGGTTTCGCTTGCATACATCTCTCGCTTCCTCAACATTCATAATTTTCTTCATACACGCTCGCCGGTTTCGGAGACTCCTGGCTCCACCTTTCTTCAATACTCACATGACCGATTTGGTCTAGGTAGGTGAGTCTCGGTCTCCCCCTGTACCTACATCCTTCCACTTTCGCATTGTATATCTTCTTAACCAGTCGCCCGACCAGCATTCTTTCCACATGTTCGACCCATCGGAGCATTCCCTTTCGCATCTTTACACCAATACTCTCTTTCATACTCGCTCTAGTAAGTAACTAGTTTTGACGTCAAGATTTAGATTTAGTTCATATATTCCGATGGACTATGAAAGCCATAATAGGCAACTTAAGAAATGTTGTAATCAAGCTATCTTCTCTGGCAATGGAGGAAAACTCAAAAGTAAATCCCATATTTACTCATCTGGTCCGTGTGGTACGTACCTACTAACGCAGAAGTAATTCCTTTCCCTCGAGAAAGGCAGTTTCATACGTGATTGTTCTTGTTACTTATATGGGTGTATTGTGGTTGTAGGAGGTAGGAGCTGATCTTGTCTTCATCATTCTCATGACGAATTTGCTCGGTACATCATCTTCTCCCTAACCTTACCTCAATATTTGACTTTCGATCTGATCGGTTTTATCTGATCTATCAGTATTTATACGGAGCGACTGCCTTTTTGAGCTTCCCGACCCAATCAAGGGGACAAGTGATGACCATAGAACAAGACCAGAGTCAGACATATTAAATCTCAGGACTGACAACCTGTAACGGCTACCAGGATGTTATTTGACAGCCGGGACCTACTGCTTAACGTGCCTTCCAAAGCACGGGGTCAAGTGTCCACAATAGGTGTAACTTTTTGGTCACCCATCTGACTGCCAGCAAAGTTAAAGTTGCTTAACCTTGCACATCATTCGAACTGCTAGAGCACAGCTAGGCTGTGACCTTTTCGCGAATTTGTTCGGTAAATAACAGCTTGATTGATTGCTGGGTCTATCCTCCGTGGGTCCACCTGGGCATTTGCCAACTTTATTTTTTATTTATTTATTTATTTAATACTTTAATTGTACACAGAAACTTATTATAAACTTAATATTAAGACATATATATACAATAGGGCGAACTTAACTCAAATTTGAGTTCTCTACCAGCTAACCCATAAAAATCGGAGCTTTTAAAAATCGAGTGAACAATTGTACAGCAACAAGATAGGAGGATATTTTTACCTATTAATAAAATATATATTTAACATTATGATATAATACATACTTATATATCTGATTTAACAAAACAAGAAATATACAATACAATACATACTATACTTATATATTTATTATTGATTAGAGAGAAAGTGCTCTTTTATCATTCTTTTGAAGACACGCAATGAACAGCTGTTTCTTATTAAATGAGGAAGAGTGTTCCACAGTTTTGCAGCCTTCACTGTGAAAGAATTATCATAGCGTGAAGATGTGTGGTTCGGAATTAATAGAAGAAGAGAAGAATTAGTACGGCAAGGTTTGTCCCTAGGAAAGAGAAAGTTAAAACGTTCACGAAGATATATAGGAAAATTTTTATTGTTAAGGATAGAAAAAAGTAAAATTAAAATATGAGTATCCCGACGCTGCCGAATGGGTAACCACTTCAATTGAGCCCTGAATGCACAAATTCTGCAGACGTTCGAGTTTATTCAAAAGTTCTTCAGAAGCATCAAGGAAACAGACATCGGCATAGTCTAATAGAGGTAGTAAAAGAGTCTGTGCAAGAGTGATTTTAGTATGAATTGGTAGAAATTATGGAGACGCTTAAGAGATTGAAATGACCAATTTACCTTCCTGCTTACATCAGAAACATGAGTATTCCATGACAAATTACAATTTATATAAATGCCTAAATTTTTAACCACTTTTGAGGATGGAATAGTAATTGAATCATATATGATATTAGGTAATGTCTGGTCAGATAAAATATTACAAAAATATTTACTGCCTACAATAAGAGACTGTGACTTTAGTGGATTTACAAGCAAGCCAAAAGATTTGGCCCATTTAGAGATGGCAAGGAGATCATTGTTGATGGCAAATATCGCCTCATGTAATTCTTCTACTTTGAAGTGACGATATAGCTGCAAATCATCAGCGTAGAGATGGTAATAACAAGATAAACATTTGGTTAAAGAATTAATAAAAACAGAAAATAATAGAGGAGAGAGGACACCACCCTGGGGAACACCAGCAGAAAGTTTACACCATTCTGAAAAAGTCTCATTATGGCGTACAGACTGTGATTCTTTTTTTTTTTTTGAAAAAATGTTCCTAAACTCACTCTCCGTCGTTCGGGGCAACGAACAGGGTAGTGTGAGGCCTTCACCCACTAAAGAAACCCGCCGTGTGCCGTCTCTCCGCCTTTATTGCCGGGCCACTGGAACTATGTTACATTCCTTCGGTGGTACCTATAAAAATCTAAGAAAATGATTTTCACAGTTTTTAGATTTATTAATGATTATAAATGATTTTCACAGATTTTAGATTAATATATTTCTATGTAGGTAGTAACGCTAACTATGTCACGTTCTCTCACCGGCCGGAGAGTAGACTGTACAGTTTCTGAAATTTTCTTGCTATAATAAAGTTTTCCATATTACAGTGTTGTATCAACACTCACAATTAAAAAGCTAAATATTCATTAAAACCTGCTTCATTCATATTTTAAAAAGAATGAAAAAAGGAAACGTTATAAGCGTTTTATAATCGGGGACACCATATGGTGCCACTTCAAATTACTTTTAATTACTATCATTGTGCGTGACTTCGGGTTATGTTCTGAGATAAATCGTTACTTAATAGATGAGATAGTGAAAAAAAATCTGAAAGCGAAACTTATACATATTTATAGTTACTGCTTTATTGATGTAGTAGCATAGGTTTGCAAGTACGTATCTACGAAGTACTGGATTCCAATCCGGGATCCCTCAAAAACGTTAAGTATGGTTAATTTACAGTAGTAGTAGTGTACTTTTATTTTATTTAGTAGTATACTTTTTCTAGTTAAGGCAAGAAAAAATGTTCCTAACCGCACACCCCGTCATTCGGGGGCAACGAACAGGCTAGTGTGGGGCCCTCACCCACTAAATAAACCCGCTGTGTGTGTGGGATTGTGCAACCTAGCAATCTACCTACAGTACACTATTTTGAGAGATTCAAGTTTACATAAGGAAAATGAGGGTGTGTCACTGCTCTGTCAGCGTTAAAAACGTGCGAATAAAAACATTTATAACTCTCCTTTTCCTTACAAATATTATAAATGCGAAAGTGAGTTTATATGTTTATTTATTACGCTTTCCCGCCGTAATTACTGAACCTATCATTATGAAATGTTGCATGCATATATGTTGGAGCACAGAAAATTACTATAAAATATCTATTTTTACATTACAATAATTAATTTGCTACTAGTGACGTATTTATATCATGAAGTCTACCCAGATGAGATCGTGAGCAGAATCTAATTAACTATAAACAGTTGATCACCAATCCGTAAGTCAATGAAAGATAACAGTGGGCCTAGCCAAGTTGCATTCTACGATCGCTAACGCTATAGAAAACTATTAAAATGTATGGGAATTTGACATCTTTAACGATGTCTATAACGCTAAGTCACGTGATTTAACGTTAGAGATGTCAAATTTCTATAATTATATTTTAATCGTTTTCTATAGGGTTAGCGATCATAGAATGCAACTTAGCTAGGCTCACTGATATGTCACAAAATAAGAGTAGCTTAGAACGTCACGCCTGCACGATATGACATTTTGTTGTATGATACAAAGAGAATATTATCACTACGCTTAGTACGACACGTGTTCCAACGATTGGCATGAATATGCAGACAGGACACCTTGATAAATGAGAGAGTTTCCAAGAGTAGAATCTCACATGTCGCCGAGAGATTTACGAAGACATTGTTTTTTTGTTTACTTCCAATATTATCATAACATGACATCACGCCTGTATTCTCCGAAGGGGTAGGCAGAGGTGTATTACATACCCACGGTTCGCCAGCTATGTTTAAATTCCACGTAATATAGCCGCCGTTTACCGGGCACATTTCCTAGCTCCGGGCTGCTACTAAGAATTTTTCTTTTATGAAAAAGCTCAATATGCCGATATTATCCTTTACCAGTGCTAATTTTTGATAAAAATGTTGCTCATCAATTTACACATACAACTTAGATTATTGATAGGTATCCCCTATAAACCTATTAATAATCTAAGACATACAACCTATCATTAAGGGGTACCATTAGTATGGACTATAGATACATCAAACTGGAGAATAACTCTCCCAGTCATTTAAATGTACTTAGTCTATAAAATAATTCACGAAGCAACGTTATAATGCATCATGTTTTATATACCTACCTTACATTGGCTAAGCCGCACACATGAATGAATAAAAAATATAGTGAATGGATCGAGCAAGAGTGGAGGATCCGCAATTCATAAAATTCAGCGGGGTCTGAATGGGAGCATCTGGCCCGCCAGGTGCGTTGACAGCTTGCCACACGAGAGACGGACAAAGGGTGAGCCACTTCTGCACGTTTATCTACCAGATTTTACTAGATTGTATAGGATATAATATACGAAAATAATACTGGTAAAGAGATTTTTTAGAAAATATTTATACATTTTTAAAATAGAATATTAGATAATGTTGTTCGAAATTATACTCAGTATTTTTCGATAATCGTACAAATAAGAAAATCTATATCCATCTTGTATACCTACTTAGGAAAAGTTCTTCTGAGTCTGTGTTTCTATTAATGTTACGTTAGTAAAACCTCTTACTACCAAAGACTTTTATATTTAAAGACATTTTGTAATTTACGCACGGAGGTTTGCAAAACACAATGCCCACAGATCCTGTCGTTATAACTTGAATATTCCTGCAATTATATAACGCTTTTGAATTGCGAATCGTTCATAACTTCCACAAACAAGTTCATTATTTACAAATTATTATGAGAAAAATAATTAAAATGCTATGTAGCATTCGCCGAAGTAACTAATAAACTTGAAATAAACGAGAATCAGGCTCTGAAATCAAGTTCGTACGTACAGAATGGAGCTACTTTATGTGTTAAGTGGTCGCTACAAGTCAATAAGTAAATACCGACAAGTACACAACCACTCTCCCTGTGAGTATCTAGCACGGATCTCTATTTTTACATGCCGCAAACTTAAATTAATTAGTGCCCGTCATTTAATCTGAGGAGTAGTCTTGTAGGTGGGTGCGCGCGTTCCCACGCTGCGCCCGCGCCGCCGGAAACCGTCGACTCGCGCCCCGCGCCCGTGCCGGCCCCTCGGCTCCCCGGCCCCGGCTGTGACGCCCGCGCACTGCTGTTAAGCTCCGAATCGATCCATCGCTCACGCACTCACTTCCCATCAAAAAACGCCTGATTCACTCATTCAGCTGCGAAACCATGCCGAAGGCACGAATAGCGAAATGTCTATTCACAAAGCGGCACCCGGCGTTCATTTAACAACTATATTGCACTTCCTTCCGTTATTGTACAAAGTCATCGCTGATAATCTTTCAAGCTTAATAGCTTAATTATAATTAGTATTTAAGTATAGATCACATAAGGTCGTCTACACAGAGTAAAATCGCAAATACAATACCGAAATTGTTTGCACATGGTTTTATTCAAGCTGATTGTTGGCCCTAATGAATAGTAGAACAGGACCCGTAAGGACAGCACAATGGGTTTTTCGCAAAGGTCCGGAAGGAAATAATCTATACGAAAGTTATTAGCGTGCTTGTAAAACGGTTGTCCTTGCTTGTAACTACGGAATTACTTCCGTTAATGTACGTTATTTTCGTTTTGGTTACCTGCTGACACAATGGCTGAATATTTGGTAGAAAAAATTGTTGCTAAGTATACTCAACAATGGGTGGAAACGATTCCAAGGCCGGAATTGCCATTAAAGTGACGTTAACTAAACAGTAAAATCATTGCTTCAATATCAAAGAAGGTTGTGCTTGTAAATTAGAAGTGAGGAAGTGTCCAATACAGAGATAATTCATTGTTTAGTGACTCTTATCGGCTGGTGTACGTAGATAATGTTTTCATTAAGTAGTATTATTTATAAAAATACCGAATGAGGAATAAACAACAACATATGATTATACACGCTAGTATTTAATCAACTTCTTGTTATAAGAAAATTTATATAAATAGAATGGGAATCTTTGACTAGTCTTTTCCACTATAGTTCTGTCTCGGTTGAGTTTAAAATTTATTATTATTTACTTTAACAGCACGGAGTCATATATGTGCATAAAACCATCGGTCATCCGCCTACCCAAAGGGATCCTCGATAGGATAGCGTTGCCACCGAATTCTGATAGTAACAATATAGAGAGTGAACAGCGATTATCCATTTAAGTAGGTACAGGCACCTATGTCCCACGTTGTTGGCTAACCCAAAGACCGTCATGACGGTGAATATATTTGGTAAGGAAGACTTTATCAATTTATTATGTATTATGGAGACAGTACCTGTATCATGTTTAGGTTCATCCCCAGCCTTTCAAAGTCCACTGCTGGACATAGGCCTCCCCAAGAGAACGCCACAACATGTGTTTCGCTCATATGGGGGATAGTGCCGTAATCGCCACGCTTGGCAGGCGGGTTGGCGATCGAAGTGGATGTTGTTAATACTCGAGGGAGTGCTGTTTAGGTTATTCGTATGTTTTTATTTCTTAGATTTTGTCAGTGCTAGAGCCCTCGCTTATGCTCGCCTCAAATGGGCCGACTCGATCGGTGAAGTACCACTCTCTCACAAAAGATCAGCGTGAAACAACGCTACTACTCCTACTGTTGTTTCGTATGGTGAGTGAAAGCGCCGAATCATCGATCCATCCATCTATCAGCCATTCATCGTCCACTGCTGGACATAGGCCCCGCCAAGGGAACGCCACAGCGAATGGTTCTGTGCCGCCTGCATCCAACTTTGACCAGGTCATCGGTCCACCTGGCGGGAGGTCATCCTACACTGCGCCGTCCGATACGCGGTCGCCACTCGATAACCTTTCTTCCCCAACGGTTGTTGTCGGTTCGTCGAGCGAAGGGGCAATGGGCAGGCTGTGGCCTGCTCATTGCCCCTTCAGCATGCTGACCCGGCGGACTATGTCGGTTACTCCCGTTCTCCTACGGATTTCCATATTACGGATCTTATCACGTAGAGAGATCCCAAGCATAGCCCGCTCCATGGCACGCTGAGCGACTTTAAGCCTTGATGTAAGGCCAACATTTAGAAATCACCGTGTGGTCAATCCGTGTGGTGACGGACTAAGAATACAAGTGTCACCACCCCACTCTTTCCCACGGGTGTCGTATGAGGCGACTAAGAGAAGTAAGCAATTATCATCCATTGCATGACTGGTGGTAGGGCTGGGTGCCAAGTGGGAGTACTCACTTGGTATCGGGCCCAAGCGGGTTGATACCACCATCTTCCGTGTGACCAGCCATAAAGCACATCGTTGCGTTTTGGCTGTAGCAGGAGATAGCCGTTTATATTTCATTTCATATATGTGAAATGAATTGGTGAGCAGCGGCTTGACAATACCCTCGGTATAGTCGAGTCCATGGGCGACGGTAACCATTTACCATCAAATGGACCGTGGCTCGTCTGCCACTAGATGCAATAAAAAACAAAAAAACACGCAAGCGCAGAATAATATTGTTTTATTTCTGCCATTCAGTCATCAATTCAGTAAATTATAACTCTTCACGTAGGGATTGCAAGTGAGTCATGTTGTAAACTCATGTTGAAAATATAATCACTGTTGTTTCAAACGTAGAACTATAATGCTAATGCATAAATCCATTTTTATTCGTGGTAGAGCCTTGCTTATCTTTTTTTTTTGTTAAGACGGGAAAGAATGTTCCTAACCGCACACCCCATCGTTCGGGGCAACGAACAGGGTAGTATGGGGCCCTCACCCACTAAAGAAACCCGCCGTGTGCCGTCTCTCCGCCTTTATTGGCGGGCCACCGGAACCGTATTACATTCCTTCAGTGCAATAAGCAAGGGCTTATCCCAGCTCGATCGGTAAAATATCACTCTAACAGAAGATTTTCTTAATGCAATGGCAGATACTCCTACTGTTGTGTTTCGTAGAGTGAGTGAGAGCGCACGTGGATCAAAACCCCGCCCCCTATTCTCTCCTTATTTTACTTCCTATTCAGTCTTTAGTATCCTACCTATCATCTTCTTATACATATCTAACCTTAAACACAAAGAGAAAAATGTGAAATCGAAAATAACAGTCAGGAGCAGGATTTGAACCTGCATCTCCTGAATACCGTTCAGATGCTTTACCAATTCAGCCATCCTGACAATTGCTCCTGACTGCTAATTTCGATAACACATTCATACTTAACGTCTTTGGGTGACGCCTGCACCATCTGTCGGAAGTATTTTCATACATTATACCGACCAGGTAAACTTAATCTTACAATTAAGATTTTACCTAATAATGACACATTTTTCACTTTGTGTTTAATGTATAGTGCTAAGCATGTCAAATGCTAAAAATATATATAAAAATATCTAAATACATATCTAACCTATCCACCCCTATTCCTTTCCTTATGGAGATGGCGACGCGCGAGTGTTGCCCCTAGTGTTGCTAGCGTCTATAGGTTACGGTAACCGCTTACTATCAGGTGGCCTTGTTTGTCACTTACGTAATATAAAAAAAATCTAATTCAAATTTTACATAGCACTTGATATCGTCAAAAGTTTACAAATAAACAACACGCTTGAGGCAAGTGCATCCGCAGCACTAATGTCGCGCCAGTTCTATACGGTTCATTATAACCAAAGTATTGCCAGCAGAACAACAAACCTAATGTTTCTCAAAGAGTCCAGGTACTCTCATATTTTAAACCAGGACATAATATAATAAAACCACACGTAACAAATTATGAAACTTAACAAAAGCACTCCCGTATCAATAAGTTTATCGATAGTATAAATGTCGGAGAGATTATTGGTGTAAAGATGCGAAAGGGAATGTTCCAATGGTTCAGACATGTGAAAAGAATGCCGAACGAGCGACTGGTTAAGAAGATAAACAATGCGAAAATGGAAGGATGTAGGTACAGGGGAGACCGAGACTAATCTACCTAGATCAAATCGGTCATGTATTGAAGGAAGGTGAAGTCAGGAGTCTCTGAAACCGGCGAGCATGTATGAAGAGAATTATGAATATTAAGGAAACCAGAGATTTATGCATAAGAAATAAAGAAATAGAGTGAAGAATAAGGAAATAGAGTGAACAGAGCATTGGGACGAAAATAAACGTCACCATTTTTACGTGTAGAGGGTACAGAAGGAAACATTTTTTTTTTAATATTTTATATTATCATTTTGCTGGCGTGACTGATATGCATATTCAAGCCAAATTACAGCTTTCTAGTACAAGTCTCTAAGCTAAGCCGCAAACAGCGGATATGGCGAAACTATAAGGGTTCCTTGTTGGCTAAGGAACCTACAAACGGATAAACTTCTCAAGTTATTATATTGTCATTGGTCCTTGAAAATTTCCATTTAATCCTTCATTTCAAAGTGGGTCAAATCAACTGCCTTTGTGATGCAACGGTAGTGTGAGCGACTGCTGATCATGAGGTCTCGAGTTCGAGCCCCGGGTCGGGCAGTGTTATTGGGCTTTTTCGTGAAAAGAAAAATTCTTAGTAACAGCCCAGAGTTTGGAAATGTGCCCGGTAGACGGCAAATAGGCTATTACGTGGGACTTAAACATAGCTGGAGAACCGTGAATGTGTAATAAACCTCTGCCTACCCCTTCGGGGAATACAGGCGTGAAATATGTTTTTTCAAAATCACATTCAAAAATTCCGTTATATAGGTGCATCGATACATACATCCATTCATCCATCCATTAGCCTTTCGACGTCCACTGCTGGACATAGGCCTCCCCAAGAGAACGCCACAACGAGCGGTCCTGTGCTGTTTCGCTCATATGGGGGATAGTGCCGTAATCGCCACGCTTGGCAGGCGGGTTGGCAATCGCAGTGAATGTTGTTAATACTCGAGGGAGTGCTGCTGCCCACTCCTCCGGTATTCCCTCAGTCGGCTCTTACGACTCCCATGGGTGGAGAAGGGGATCGATACATACAGACGAAACTAATAAAAGCGTGTTAAGAAAGTAAACGTCAACGTGTTTATTAAGTTTCATAATCATATTTTATGCATTCAAATTATTCTCTGGCATTCCATTTCTCTCACGGACTTGTGCCTCGAGGGTTTTACTTGCATGTGTAAATAAAGAGCTTGAGGACGCCCGCTCGACCTTAAAGGTTGCGACGCGGGTATCGAACCTCGTAACTCGTTATATAATGAAAAGCGCACACTGGCACGTTTGTAAAATTAAATAGACATGTATAAAATCCGCTTTAGTAAAAATATCTTTAAGTATTTACAACCTACTATTGATTTGTAATGATTATTATTTTAGATTGATGCAACTGAAGAATTGATCGAGGAGGAATGCTAATAGTCAGAGTTCAAAATGACAACAACGGAAATTTTGAATAAAAATCAGTAGCTAGCCGATGTAGTAGATATTACACCCATAGAACAATGTAGCAACATCAATTTCTATGACAGGAACCTTTAATCGAAGAAAGGAACTAAGATGAAGTGATGCTTTCAAAAAGTTAAAGGTAAAAATACATTTTGAAAAAAAAAATGACTACACAGTTAGCGTATTGGTAAAAGGTAATGGTTTTTTAGGCGACTGCAGTGAGTTCCTTTCCCATAGAAGACAAATGTACATACATACCTACTTATTATTTTATAATATCTATTAAAGTATTCGTAAATAGTAGATATAATAAATAAATCACTGACCGTCACTTTTTCTGCTTACTCCTAAGTTACGTATGGATTTTGATACGGTTTGCTATATTTATAGATATTTTTAAAGAAGATTTATCTACCTATATCATAATATTTTTTTATGAAGAGAAAAATTTCTTTATAATCAAACCATAAATCAATCAATTTGTTGGCTAAATCTTAAGAGATAAATCAAAATAAAGTAATAAAGAATTGTAGTTTAAAAAATCCCTAATATTCTTGTAAACCCGTGCGATAGGCGGGTCGTTAGAATATTAAACATAGAACATTTAAATGAAACTTGGCTCTGAAAAGACAGCTATTGTTCAGTTTTAGTGTGAGTTCTTAACAAAACGACAGCTAGAATAAGTTAAAAGTAAACATTTGAAAGTGACCAGGGCATGCGCAAGAGTGGATCCTGCGCAGCGCGCGCGTGCCTGCAAACAAAGCGACCCTCTCCCCGCACGCCTCGCGGCAAACCTCGCGCAGTCCCTCCCTCACAAATAATAAGCAAATACACTTTGTTCCCTCACACACGTCTTTTTTTCTATTTCAACAGTTGCATTTAGTGACTAAAATATTACGAAGCTTTTTGTTATAGTTTAGTGAGCAACTCAGTAGGCAGCAGTAGGTAAATCATCTAGGCACGTGTCTTACACAGTATCCTATTACATCTGTTTACACTTCACAGGTAGGTATGATCTCTAATACTCTGATATTAAAGTACAAATTATTTGTGAATAAGGAAAAAGAGAACTTTAGTGCGAGCGGGAATCGAACCTGCGTCCCTTCCAATTCGGGGAAGTGCTCTAAGACAAATGTGATGAGGAGATTAGGTATGGCCTAAGCTCAGTGCGTTACCTCAGAGGCTTTTCATAAATAATTTATACTTTAAAGCAGCAGAGCATGTCAAGTGCTAAAATACACTCTGATATTAGTTATTACGCTTAGACTAACTGAGCCCGTAGACGTCGTCATAGCCGAACGTTGACTTGTCTGCTATAATTAACAGACCCAGAAAACTAATTAGGTCAAAAAGCGAAATTAAAATACTGGTGTAGGGCTGGGTACCAAGTGTGAGTACTCACTTGCTATCGGTCCAGAGCAGGTTGGTACCACCATCGCCCGTGTGACCGGCCCTGAAGCACATCAGTGTGTGTTGGTTGTAGCAGGAGATAGCCGTTTATTCTTTCATTTCATATCTGTGAATTGAAATGGTGAGCAGCGGATTGACAATACTCTCGGTATGGTTGAACCCATGAGCGAAGGTTACCATTTACCATCGGGTAAGCCGTGGCTCGTTTGCCACCATACGCAATAAAAAAATACAATAGCTGCCATCGTGCGCAGTAATTGCATTTTAATGTAAACAATTACTTATATCTATATAAATAAAATTGAAATGCTGTTCATTGGTAAGCACATCACTCGAGAACAGATATAGATTCTACCAATTTACAAAATGCTCATAAAAATATTGAATTTTCGACAGGACAACGCCTGTGGGGTAAAAACTAGTATACTTATTATATTAATAGCATAATATTTATGGGCAATACACAGAAAAGACATTTAATTTTTCTACTTAGAAATAATTAGTGTCAGTAGCGAAGGGTAGATACATATTTTCATAAGGTAAGCCGGTGAACATAAATGTTACGCCAATCTAGTTTGTCACAAATATCCCAAACTTACAGTCAGTCAGTCAGTTACTCTTTTATATATATGTTATTATAAAGAAAATGAATTTTTTTTCATACGTTTTATATGTAATGTCATATTACTCTTCTAATATATAAAATTTTCGTGTCACAGTGTTCGCCATTCTCCTCCGAAAAGGCTTGACTGGTTCTTATGAAATTTTGTGTGTATATTCAGTAGGTCTGAGAATAGGACGTAAGCTATTTTTCATGCCCCTAAGTGATAAGGGTGATCCAACCCATTTTTTTTTATTTTACTTTTTGGACAAAATTTCTTATTTTTTTTATGATAAGGCATTAAAAATACATACAACCCTAAATTTTCACCCTGCTGCTAACCTCTAATTTTTATTAGCGGTTTTAGTACTTTAATAATTTTCATTACAATGAAAATTTTCATTACAATGAAAATTATTAAAGTCATTACAATGAAAATTATTAAAGTACTAAATATTTTACAAAATATTCACGAAAATAAATATGGCGGTACGAAGTTTGCCGGGTGGGCTAGTTATTGATAAAAAATTATTGATTCTGAGGCGGCACGAAGTTCGCTGAGTCAGCTAGTTATAACTAGTTTAAAGCAAACGATTGATTTATTGCAATTTCACAAAATCTATTCTTAGCCACATAGAAGCTCGGTAATTTAAATTTCGAATTATTCCAAATGGCCATTATTATTTGAGACTAGCTGACCCGAAACCGACCTTTTTTTTATTTTATTTTTTTTATTTTAGGTGGGCAAAAATGTCCTACCGCACACCCCGCTGCCCGGGGAGACAACGGGGTGAATGGGGCTCTCACCCACTAAAAACCCACCGTGCGCCTCCACCCGCCCTTGCTACGGCGGATCACGGGTACCGCGTCGTTACGGGCACCCTCTCTTGAGCGACACCTCGCGCACTTGGGCGTCGCACCTTCGCGGTAGGCTTCCGCGGACGGCAGGGTACTCCCCGACCCCACCGTCCGCAGCCTCGGCTAGGGCGGCATCAGGCGCAAGTAAGCGCGCGCACGCCGCCCCTCGCGCTGGCGGCGAATCGGATCCGCGAAGGAAGATTCCTCACGGGTCCTCTCCGCCACCTCCATCCGCGAGATGACAGAAGGCGGCGACCGCGGTCCAGGCCCTGTCACTGCCAACCATCGCTCGCGCAACGGCCGGCAGCGACAGGTCCACGCCTATGACTGCAACGAGTTCCCGGCGCTGCACATCCCAGGCCGGGCACGACTCGAGCGTGTGCTGCGCCGAGTCCTCGTCGCAGTCGCAGTGGTGACAGCCTGGGGTCGTCTCCCTCCTTGCGATCGTGTGCAGGTATTTGCCGAAGCAACCATGCCCCGACAAAACCTGCACCAACCGGAAGGTGAGGACCCCGTGCTGCCGCCCTGCCCATTCTTCCAAGATCGGCCGGAGCGCCCCCACGGTCCAGAGACCGGCCCGGGGCGTCACCAGCCGAGACTTCCACTTTAGGACGGTGGCGCGGCGGGCATCTTCCCGCCACAATGACATTGCGCTCGGCGAGGGGCGGCTGCCCCCCGCCCGCGCCGTCGACGCCCGCCGATAGACGTCGGCGAGCACCTCCACCTCCAGATCCCACGGGGGGGTTCCGGCCAACGCGCAGGCTGCATCGGTCGAGACCGTGCGGTACCCGCGTATTGCCCTGACCGCTACGATCCTCTGTGGACGCCACAGAAGGGCCCTATTGCGTGCGGCCAGGGACTCCACCCACACAGGCGCGCCGTACAGCGCCATCGACCGTACTACCCCCGCGTAGAGTCGTCGACACGCAAGACTCGGTCCGCCCAAATTCGGCATAAGTCGCCCGAGGGCGGACGCCGTGTTGACGAGCCTTGGCGCAAGACGGCGGAAGTGCTCGTCAAAGTGCCACCGTCCATCCAATACCAGGCCCAGATATTTGATGTGGGCCTGGATTGGGAAGCCCACACCGTTGACCGTTATCGAGGCGCTGGCGGGCGGGCCCCGTCGGCGCCCATGGAAGAGTAGGGCCTCCGACTTTTCAAGGGCCACCTTAAGCCCCAGCGCCTCGATTCGCCTGACCACCTCCGCGGTACCTGAGGTGGCCAGCGTTGCCGTCTCCTCGAGGGTCCTGCCCCGGGCTGTGACGAGCGTATCGTCTGCCCAGCCCGGGGGGGAGCCGGCCACGGAGGACCCAGTCGTAGCCGATGTCCCACAGGAGCGGGCCTAGAACCGACCCTGCGGGACGCCGCACGACATAGCCCTCCTTACAACGTCCCCTTCCCGGTCCACGAAGAGGACGCTGCGGCCGTCCAGGTAGTCTGCCACCAGCCGCCTTAGGTAGAGGGGCACTCCATGGTACCGGAGTGCCTCCTTGATGCAGCCGAATGGCAGACTATTGAAGGCGTTGGCGACGTCGAGCGACACCGCCAACAGCACTTCCCTCGAGGTGACGGCCTCCGCAGCCGCGGCCTTCAGGCGCAGAATGGCGTCGACCGTAGACCGACCCGCCCGATATCCAAACTGGGCATCGGACAGGTCGGGGCCAACCGCTCCTAGGTGCCGGACGATGCGGGCAGCGACTACCCGCTCGAGGAGTTTGCCCGCCTCGTCCAGCAACACGAGGGGCCTGAAGGCCGAGACCGTATTCGGAGGCCGTCCCGGCTTCGGCAGGAGCACAAGCTTCCCCTCCTTCCAGCTGTCAGGGAACCGTCCGGACACCAGGCAAGCGCCGAACAGCTCCCCGAGGCGGGGCTCAAGGTGGTCGAGGACCAGGGCCAGCACTCGGGCGGGAACCCCGTCCGGCCCGGGGGCGGCGCCTCTCCGCATACGCGCAGCCGCCGTCCCCATTTCCGTCGTCGTCACGGGCGGTACCTCCCCGTCGTCGGCCTCCCGGTCACCATCTGGCGGAGCCATGACCGGGGGCGTGTGCACCGCCCGTGAGGGGAAAAGTCCCTCGACCACCTCAGAGAGGAAGCCCGGTCTCCGTAAGGGGGGGGCCCTGGGCGCGGAGCTTGTTAAGCGCCGCGCGGTACGGGCGTCCCCAGGGGTCACGCTCGAGACCCTCCAGCATCTCCTGCCTTTTCGCGTCTTTGGCGCGACAGATGGCCAGCTTTAACGCGGCGCGCGCGCTGCTATACGCCGCATACAGCTGGCCCTCCCGCTCTTCGTCGCGGATTCGGCGACGTCAGCTGCGGGTGTAGGACCTTCGGGCACGAATACAGGCCGCACGGAGGTCCGCCAGCTTCGGGGACCACCAGTAGACCCCCTTCCGTCGAGGCGGGCGCCGCACGCGGGGCATGGCCGCATCGCAGATCTGCGTAAGCATGCCGCGAATGCGGCCAGCCTCGGCGCCCACATCTTCCGTCAGGGGGGGAGGCAGCCAAGATTAAAAAATGGCCGCCTCCACCAGCAGGTCCCGGTCGAGCCTACCCACAGCCCAACGCGGAAAAGCGGGAGTTCTGTCCGCCGCGTGACCCCTGCTGGCGCCCTGAAGGGTCCGGGAGACCTCTATCTGAATGTATCTGTGGTCAGATAGGGTCTCAACCTCCTCCAGGACTCGCCAGCTCCTTACGCGTGCGGCGACACCGGGGCTAGCGAACGAAAGGTCCAAAATCGACCCGCCCCCGCGCCGCACGCACGTTAGGGCGGACCCTCGGTTTAGCAACACGAGGTCCGCCGCTGCCGCCCACTCTTGGACCGCCGCACCTCGGGCGTCCGTCCCGGGGGACCCCCACGCCGTTGATTTGGCATTGAAGTCCCCCAGCACGAGCACAGGGCTCGGTGCTATACGCCGTATCGAGGTCTCCAGATTGTGCAGGAGGACCTCGAAAGCCGCCAGACTACGACTAGGGGAGAAGTACACGCCATACAGCGTGACCCCTCCCCATTCAGCCGCCACATATCCCGTGCCCTGGTCTTTGAGTGACAAGGGCGGGGAATGCGGCGCCGCCGAACCGACGACCGCCACGGAGCCATCCCCGCTACCCGCCCAATTGGGGCGATCCGGGACTATGTAGGGCTCCGCGGCTACGGCAACACCGATCGACCGCTCCGCCATGGATTGCAGGAAGAGGTCCTGCGCCCTGGCGGAACGGCCGAGATTCTCTTGGAGGAGGATAGCGTCGTGATCCGTTATTGGACCACGATATCCTCCTCCATGCGCTGCGGCGGTCCAGCCGCGCCGGGTTGGGCAGCCGGGGCCGCTTGGCTGCCCACCCCCCTCTTAGGGCCTGACTTGGACGGAGGCCTGCACCCCACCCGCCCCATACAGTGGTTGGCGGGGCGATTGCCCGCCGCGCACGCGGGGCAGTGTGGGGTGGCAGAACAGGCAGCCGCCTGGTGCCCTGCCTGACCGCAGCGGAAACAGAGCCCGCTGCAGTCGAAGCAGTTAGTGCACAGCGGCCGGGTGTGACCGACCGCCATGCACTTATAGCACCTGGCAGGCCGGGGCTCCAGCGCGATTACCCGCGCAGCGCTCCAGCCCACCAGAAGTCTACCGGCGGCGACCAAATCCTTGGCCGCCGCGACAGGGCACGAGACCCAGACGGCACCCACACCACCTGGATCTGGGCGAATGGTGCCCACCCGGGCGGCGCTGCTGGGAGACCCGGTTTTCGAGACGATCGCCTCCCGGATCTCTTCCGCCGTCACGGAATCGTCCAGCCTGGAAATGCGCAGTTCGGCGCACTTCACGGGTCTGGCGACCCGGACACCACTCTCTTCTGGGAATAGGCCCAGCAGCCTCGCGGCCATTGCGTCGGCCGCCTTGGCGCCCTCTGGCCCCAGGTACTCGAAGATTCGAGCACCTGTCCGGGCTTGGCGTGATCGAGCGGAAACGTCTCCGAGGTCTGAGACGTTTATATCCCGCCGGGCACGCTTCAAGACGGCCTCGTAAGTCAGGCCCTTTTCCTTGGCCTCGGGCAGCAGGGTGATGACCACCGCTGCTGCCTTCGGCACTTTGAGCGACCTTTTTCTTTTAGGCACCTTTGGGGTCTCCCCCGTTTGCGCCCCTCTTTGCGACATTGGCGCCGCTTCGCTTTCCGCGGCAGCACCACGACCTTTGGCCCGGGATCGCCGGGCCCCACCACTTGCCAGCCCCCGTCTGAGGACGTAGGAGCCTTATTGCCAGGAGCGGAATCCTGGGGCGTAACCACCGTAGCTCGCGAGGGTGTGGCCTTTTGTCGCGGTTCTGTAGCACGTGGAGGCGCTGCGGCACTTGGCAGAGGTGGGAACTCCTCTCGGGGCTGGCCCCTCGAGGCTTGTCCCACCTGGCCCTTTTTCTTGCCCTTTTTCGTCGTTTGCGCCTCCGCTAGCAGCGCACTCTTCCGGCTCGGTGTTTTGGCCGCCTTAGCGGCAAAGGACACTTGACCACCCTGGCACGGCAGGGGTGTCGGTGCCGAGGACAATGCGGCACTTCTTTTATAAGCCGCAAGCGGCGGCCGAAGTCGGGGCTCCGGCGGAAATCTTGCGGCTAGGGCCTCAAAGACCGGGCCATGCGGTCGATAACCGCGCGGAGCATTCCGTCGTCGAGCCCAGTGACAGGGCTCGACTGAGCGGTAGACGGAGCCGAGGCGGTCGCCGAGGTGGGGCGGAGGCGCGGCTGCTGCGGCGAGGCGGTCGCGGGGAGAGCAAGCTCGACCCGCACCACGGAAGCCGATGCACTTGGGGTGGCCTCAGGGAGCCCAAGCTCGACCCTCATATTGGCCATGCCCCGGTGCAGCTCCTCGACCGTTGCCTCCAGGCGCTGGTTTCTTGCTCCGAGGTCGGCCACCTCCGACACAAGCCGCTCCACCACGTCGGACAGTTCCGTGGCGGCGATTTTGAGGCCCCGGACGAAGCTACCTTTCAGGTTCTTCGAGCCCATGGCCACCGTCGTGATTATGGCCACGCTGTCCGCGGCTCTTTCTGCGAATTTGGCCGCAGTGGGCGGCCCGCCGCTGTCGATAGGGAGACGGAGCTTCTCAGACAGGAGCGCCAAGCGCTCCTCTGAGTGTTGCACCCTCTCAACCCTCTTCAGGCATCGCGTCTCAGCCTCTTTCGCTGAGGCGGCACGCGGGATTGGTGTCCCGGGTCGGCCGATGACTCGACCCCTAACCGCTGCGGGTATTTTTGGGGGAGGCATCTCAGCCGAGCTCAGGTCAGAGTCCGAGGCAGCGCCCCCCTGAGATAGGGTGCGCTTGCGCCAGAACCGCGACTCCGACACCACCTCTGCCGACCGCGATGGCTGAATCTCGGCAGCCTCAGTCAGGCCACCCTCTTCAGCAGCGGACATCTCGGCGGCTGAAGTGCCGGCCGAGCTGCTCGTTATCGAGCCGTCCCTTGACGACTGGGACGCTCCCTCTGTCGTCTTCTTCTTGCCCATGCGGGACTTTTTGCCGCCGCGCGTTTTACGCGCAGCTGCACTTGTAGAGGCCGCATTTACAGCCGGACCCCTTACAGCTGAGGTGTCAGGTGACTTACCCGACTCCGTCGAAGTGGTTGGTTTTAAATTTAACAAATCCATGTGATTCCCACGAGTGTGGGAGAAAAGAGGTCCGCCTGGGCAGAGCTCCCATTACCCGGGTAAGCGTACATTTGTAACCCAACACAGGGGGTCCGCAGGTACCCTGGCTGGGGCCGCGCTCGAGACTGAACTACCCATCAGCCATGCATCTCCTCGCCGCGCGCCAGAGCTTGAGATTCGGGGTAATTTTTTATAGAGGTTGTCTTCCTCGCAGTCCGGGCAATTAAGCCAAGACCCTCGTTCCTGTATGCCCGCGAGACGTAACCACAGACACGCGCTCAGGTTTACGATTTGGGACGGGGGGGGCCGCTGTGGCCCCACTGTCCCTCCTCTCCAGAGCCCGGTGAGCCAGTCTGGCCCCACCGACTCCGACGCCTGGTCTATCCGCTGTGCCCTCTGCTCAGTCAGAGGGACACGCGGAGACCCGTCCTGTCCGGAATTTTAGCCGCCGGCGACTGCCGACGTTGCCCGGGGTGCACCACCAGGAGGTAAACCGGACAAATTAGCACCCCACCCGAAACCGACCTTGTCCTGTTTTAACTATGAATATTGAATTCGAATTTGTGTAATTAATAAAAAAAAAAGTTTTCTTAAATTTTCTAATATTCCGCTCAAGTAAATTTTTTCTTTCATAAGAATCTTCTTCTGACAATAATAAACACAACAAAAAACGAATTAGCGAAATTGTTACTTTCGTTCGTGCGTGATGCGATGACCAAGAGAAATAGAGATTCATTTATATATAGGTAGGTATATAGATTGTGATCATTAGAGTAACAAACAATTTATCAGTTAACCAATTTACTAAAACAGATAACAACAAGAAATGTCCGTCGTGACTCAGTCCCCATTGAAATAAAAAGTTCCCAAACATTACATTCTTGTTATTAAGTAATAGTAATGAATGACAACTAAAAAAATATCAGTCCATCAGATAACGAATTCCAATTCAAATATGGCCGTAAGCAGCACCTAACTATGATTTAGTGAATCAGCTGTATGGTTAAGTTGTTGAATTAAATGTTCATTGTTGTTTTATACGTTGAAGGTAACATGGCGGCTACTAAAATTGGTGAGGTGTCGTCTGAGCTTAGGGCAGGAATGTACCAGCAGGTGTGCGGGATATCGACGCGTTGGTTTTGTAAGGATATGTATTCACATTGAATATGATTGGATAGTTTGGACTCGAAAGTGAGTTTGCGCTTTCACACCGTAAATAATTAATCAATTATCATTAAATTAATAAAATTATAGGCTACTTTTTATTCCGGAAAAATAGACTGCCCACTTAGAATGAAAAACGAAACGTTAGACGAACTTTTGCTTCGAGTCATTGTGATTGGTCGCCTTAATCACGCGTCGAAATCTCGAATAAGCAGGAATCACGCGTCCGACTGTTGATCAATCACAATTAATGACTCGAAACGAAAGTTTGTCTAACGTTTCATTTTTCATTCTAAGGGGGCTGTTCCTTTCCTAAATCCTGTGAGATAACTGTTTTTGCCTTGAGATTATTAAAGTGCTGTAGAGTGACGTATTTATATTACGAGTATAGGTACTAGATTCTCCCCACGACTAAGCGTAATTAGCATGTTCTTTATCAATCCTAACTTAATTTATTATTAAAGAAAGTGCGTTTGTTTGAAACCCTTTCACGCGACAACTAATAAACCAATCACGAAATTTTGCGTACACATTGTGCAAAATCTAGAAAAGAAGATAGCCTACTTTATATCCCAGAATAATTATTAATAGATGGTTCCATGATCCAGGCAGACAAAGTCGTGTGCAGAATCTAGTATACGTAGTTGATAAATAAAATTCGTGCAATTTTTAGTATTATTTGGCTACACAGCTGTAGCTTTAATTTAGAGGGATAACATTGCCTACGTAGTGTCCCAAATCACTGAATTACCTACATGACTCGAAAAACTACTAAGTTGTCAGATATCTAAAATTGCACAAGCTGAATACTGTTGGCCTTGGTTTGCATGAACCGCTTCATGGATAAATTGGTATAACTAAACCAGGTTACATTCAGTCCAATTTATGATATAAATGATCAGAAAGCAGTTAAGTATGATGATTTATATATTACTATCTCTAACTCATAACTACAATGTGTGCAAATATGTATCAACCCGTACATTCGCGGACCAGATACGATTGCATGTAATGTCCATATTAAAGATAAGGTCCTATTTATAAGAAACCCACTTTACGACAACTAAATATAGGTAGTATTGATTAGATTCATAAAATGTATACTTATATAGCATCTACCAACATATTGATATCTGTTCTTATACTGTAACATATGACTCCTATTCTTTTTTAAATATTGCCAATGGTATATTGGAGGCGCCGTGAAAAAAAAAATATTGCTTTGCTAAGCAATCGACGAGCCTCGGCCCACCTGATGGTAAGTAGCCACCACTCATGGCCTTCACAATACTAAGAATACGGCCAAGCTACTGCTCAGCATTTTTTAACTTCCCGCTAAGAAAATTTAAAATTTTCAAAAGTTGGGAGTTTATTGGTATTACCCCGTTTTTCGAAAATCGAGTTTTCAACGGATATTGACGTTTGGCCGTGTGGGGCCGCCTATACCGTGTGGGGCCGGCTATGCCGTGTGGAGCCGGCCTTAGAATTGTTCCACCCCTCTTTACCCACAGGAGTCGTAAGAGCCGACTGAGGGAATACCGGGGGAGTGGGCAGCAGCTCTCCTTCGAGTATTAACAACATACACTGCGATCGCCAACCCGCCTGCCAAGCGTGGCGATTACGGCATTGTCCCCCATGACAAGCACACAACATAAAATGGCCCCCAGTCACGGCGACTCCGCTATTCCGTGGCCTAACGGTAGCGGGCCCGGTAACGGCGGAGGAGGGGGTGCGAAGAATCTCCGGTTGGGAAAGGTTACCACAAACAACGACCTCTGGCCCTGGTAACACACAACGTTCGGACTTGTGTGTTACCAGTGATGACATACGGAACAGAGACGTGGTCTTTAAATGTTGGCCTCGTTTCAAGGCTCAAAGCCAGCGGGCCATGGAGCGGGCTATGCTTGGTATTTCCCTACGTGATCGAATCCGTAATACGGAGATCCGTAGGAGAACGAGAGTGACCGACATAGCCCGCCGGCTTGCCATGCTGAAATGGCAATGGGCAAGCCACATCGCTCGACGAACCGACAACCGTTGGGGAAGAAAGGTTCTCGAGTGGCTACCACGTATCGGACGGCGCAGCGTAGGACGGCTTCCCACCAGATGGACCGACGATCTGGTCAAAGCCGCGGGGAGCCGTTGGATGCGGTCAGCACAGGACCGCTCGTTGTGGCATTCTCTTGGGGAGGCCTATGTCCAGCAGTGGACGTTGAAAGGCTGATGGATGGATGGATGGATGACGTTTTGAGGTCCTAGGAAGCTTCCCCGAATGTTTCCGCGATGATGTCTGTATGTCTGCATGTGTGTGTGTGTGTGTGTGTGTGCGCGCGCGTGTGTGTGTGTGTGTGTGTGTGTGTGTGTGTGTGTGTGTGTGTGTGTGTGTGTATGCGCATGTTTGTGTGGTCGTATTTAAACCTCTTATAACTTTTTAACGGCTTGACCGATTTCATCGGGGTTGGCGTCATTCCAAAGGACTTGACCAAACTTAGATTTTGAATACAATTGGGACCAATTTGAACCGGTAGATCTTGGGAAATCTCAAAAAAACTACAAAAAATTTTTTTTTCAAATGTGTTTTTATTGGAATAACTTTTAAACGGTTTTATCGATCGATTCCAAAAACTAATCAGCTCTTAACATCAAAAAACCACGTCGATCGCCGCCAGTCCAGTCAAAATCGGTTGATTCATTCGTGAGATATGGTTGTCGAAAAAAAATTAAAACAATGTTTTTTTCAGAATTTCTATGAAATTTTCAGTCTGACCAGTTCGAGCTTTAAGATTCTTCAAAGATCTCATAAAGCTGCGTTGAATGTCGTAAATTACGAGAAAATCGGTTCATTTATTCAAAAGTTATTGCGATTTGAAACTATTTCAACGAATAGTGTGTTATTAAATCTCTATCAGACTTTTGAGCTCCAAGAGCTCAAAAGTATAATTTTCGTGTCATTTTGAGCTTTCCGAGCTATTATACTTTTGAGCACGAAGAGCTCGAAGAGCTCATCAAAGTACAATCAAAAACAACTTTTGAGCTCTTCGAGCTCAAGAACGTAATAAGTGCAATTTTGAGCGCTTAAGTATCAAATTAGCGGGAAGTTGCATCAGGGATGGCCTTTAGGGTCAACCGTTTTCCAGATTTTTTTTTTGAGACAATACTTCACTGTTAATATATAATGCCAGTATCATAGGGAAGTTTACAAACATAATTGACGGATACAGTACACCTAGGATCAGAATAACCATTTGTGGATTACCCAAACAATTGTTATGTGTGGGAATCGAGGCTAGTAGACTCGCCATGGGATGTCGGTATCACAGCCATCTATGCATGTCATCGAGTTCGCGAAATGAATGATTGAACGAATTCTAGAATAACCTCACAGACTCACAGTGTGGCATGGATTATTTTATAAATATGTATTCTTAGTACTTACTTAAAAAACTAACAATTAAATAGCAAAAACACGGGTAACTAATGACAAAAAATTAAGAGAGAGAGCGTGCAAAGATGTCAATACCACGAATGTCAGCGGCAGAATAAAAGGTGATAGGGCTCTATTGGGACTAGATTTCTACTTGGAGATATTGGGGTCCCAAGGTTACTGTATTCTGGATTTAAGGGACAATAACTTGTATAATTTGTTATTGGGGCTAGATTTATCATTGCAATCCAAATGCAAACTGAAGTAGCTCCGAATGAATACTTTCAAAGTAATATCCATACTAAGCTCATCTGTAGAATTCGGGAACCACATGTCATTTCCTTTATGGCCCCATGCGGGGTTGGAACGCTTGCAGCGATTATGATAAAAACTATGTACCTACTTATACCCACTATAAAGGGTTATATTATATTGCAAATTATGTATTAGATTGATATGTAGTTATGTATTGCGGCGATTCAAGTAGTTCTTTCACAGGTTTCACTGCACAGACGGCGGAGTGGTTTAGATACCGGTCTCCCGCCCGAGTGTTGTGGGTTCGATTCCCACACACGACAACTCTTTGTGTGATCCACAAATGGTTGTTCTGAGTCTGGGTGTATATAGTGTCCGCGAAATTGTATGTTTATAAAGTCTACCACGATATGAGGATTATTATTCCTTAGTGTAAGGTATAGTCTTTTAAAAAAAAAGTCTATACGTAATTTAACATCATCTGATGGACTATCTTATAAAGCGCGTAGGTATGAAAGATCCTCGCGCAAAATCCTTTCTTAGTAACTGCTGCGCTGACTGACCGCATTCGTAACGACGACGTAAGAAAGTGAGTAAGTATGAAATAGAGTATTGGTGTAAAGATGCGAAAGTGAATGCTCCGATGGTTCGGACATGTGGAAAGAATGCCGGACGAGCGACTGGTTAAGTAGATATACAATGCGAAAGTTATGCAGGTACAGGGGGAGACCGAGATTTACCTACCTAGACCAAATCGGTCATGTATTGAAGGAAGGTGGAGGAGTCTCCGAAACCGGCGAGCGTGAAAGATAATTATGAATGTTGAGGAAACGAGAGATGTATGCAAAAATAGAGCCTCTTGGCACTCTGTTCTCTCTGCCTACCCCGTAAAGGAAATGGCGTGATGAAAAGTATTTGTAACAGTAGCAATACTGATAGATATTACAAATCTGACCTGGTTTAAAGACCTAACTTTGAGCTGGTGATGTCATTTAAGTATTTTTCTCAGCCCATTTCTGTCCATTCGTGGTTTGGTCCCAGAGCAAAAATAATTTAGGCTATAGACTGAGTTGTTTTGGTCACAAAAAAGTTAACTGTTTTAAAAACAATAATGATATTATAGTCATTACGTCACAATGTTCAAAATGCTCACATCGAAAAAGTTTATGCATTCGTCTCCAATTAATGCATCACACGTTAAACCTTCGCCAATTCAATTTAAATTAGACACAGTTCCTTGAATTCCCTGTATTGTTTTTATACAATCGTTAAGGTTACCCATACCATATTTACAACCTTTTATTTAACTTTTAATTCGCATCCAATTGAACTGAAACTTTATATAGATGAAGACAATAGAATATAGTAATGTTAAAGAATTGGTATAACAATGGAGCCGTAGTATGGTGACCATAGGAGCTGTGTAACGTAACGATACAACCTTACTATCCTCATGCAGTTTGAGCTTGTTTAATTTGATATTTTTTTAAGCATTCGACATGCTGAGCTATATAAATTAACACAAACTGTGAAAATGTGAAATCGGAAATAGCAGTCACGAGCAGGATTTGAGCCTATACCTCCTGGAATGCCGTCCCAGGTGCTTTGCCAACGCTCAGTAGAGGGTACCCAAAAGGATAAGCCGCCGGCGGACCACTGAAGTAATGTAACATAGTTCCAGTGGCCCACCATCTCCCGTGTGACCGGCCATGAAGCACATCGGTGTGTTTTGGTTGTAGCAGGAGATAGCCGTTAATTCTTTAATTTCATATATATCTGTGAAATGAAATTTTGAGCAGCGGCTTGACAATACTCTCGGTATAGTTGATTCCTTGAGCGACCCTTACCACTTACCATCAAGTGGGCCGTGGCTCGTCTGCCACAATATGCAATAAAAAAAATTACCTGTTCCAGTGGTCCCCAGTAGAGGGGGAGAGATGGCACACGGCCGGTTTATTTAGTAGGTTTGGTCCCTAAACTACCCTGTTCGTTGCTCTGAATGACGGGGTGTATGTTAAGGTACATTTTTTCCCGACCCAACTAAAAAAAGGCCCGAAAACCAGTTTTCTCACGATAGTTTCCTCCATTGGGTAGTATTAATTTGCGAAAAAATACACACATCATTTAGAAAATTCAGTTATGAGTGTATGACGTATCGTCCTCTGAGTGGGAATTGAAATCTTTGCAGTGATTGTTTTCACCACTAGGCGAACAGTGTGTGTGGACCATTGATGTATAACTTATAGATCAATGGTGTACACATCATAATTTAATCGATATAAAAGTACGATAATGACTACTTCCATATTAGAGGTAGTCATATACGTTAATACCTATTCGAGATTATGTATACACTAAAACATTAAAGTATAATATATGCGGACTATTATGAAATGACGAGACGTTCGTCTACGATTGCGTAGCCGAGCTGTCTCACTTAGGCATCACGCATGACATGAATAATCGTGATCATTATTACACAGAAAATAGTAAGTACATTCTAGTCAATTCGGAGATTATCTAAGATCTATTAATAAATTAAGAGATACTAGAAAGATATATAATCTATACCATTACAAAGCTGTTACAAAGCTGTGTCTGTACATTTAAGATGTTTAAGAAAAAATTACTGTATTAGGTTATATATACGTGTCTGAACACAAAGCAATTTTTTTTAGATTTTTGTCTGTTTATCTGTGTGTTCGTTCGCGCATCACGCCAAAACTACTGAACGGATTTTTATGCAACTTTTATTTGAAAGCTCTTGATTAGACTTAAAAACTGGTATACATTTAGTCACGCTACTATATCGGGAACGGGAACCCGCGATATAAGCTATAAACTAGCTTTTGGCTGCGGCGTAGCTCCGGGCAAAGGCTAGTAATCTATACAAATAAATGAAATTGAAGTGTACTACATTTTTTTTTACTAAATACGTATGAACGTATGTACGTTACCTATAACAAAATAACATTTTTTAAAGTTTTTGCTTGTCTACCTATCTGTCTGTTTGTTCCAGCTAATCTCCGGAACTGCTCAACCGATTTAAACGGGACTTTAAGTGGCAGATAGCTTAAATTACAAGGAGTACTCTTACTTTGGAAAAAATATAGGACTGGAAGACTACACACAAAAATCTAAATTCCTTGCGGAAAAAGTCTCGAGTAGCAGCTAGTTTAAAAATAAAACTAATTAATTTGATATTACTATTATTTTTGCTTTGTCTAAATCAAATTTGAAAGCGTGGTAATATTAAACTAATGTATTTCAGTCGGATAAACAACAGTTATTAAGAGTGTTCCTTCGTAGATGTAAAACTATTAATACGTATATAATGGATGTCCGTTTCCTTGACATTCTGCAATTTAATGTGTAATTTTATCAAACTTTACACGGTTAAGTTCCAATTCAGTATACGAGAGTTATATTATACGAGTACCAATAATAAATAATATAAGTACGTCCCTCTATGGTAGGTACATTAATTATCTTTATTCAAAAAAATATTTTTTCTATAATAAAAAATATATCATGGCAATAAAGTATGTGTGCGCTAAACTTCGTTCAAATCTGTTCAGCCGTTTATAGTGCGATTTAGTAACAAACATACTAACTTTAACAATATTATATAAAAGCACGATAGTTTAAGTAGGTACCTATATTCGGATATTTTATTGCAACCCTGTTTCTATCCCACAATTGGGCACAGGTTTCCTCTCATGGTGAGAGGGATTAGACCACAGCCCACCACGTTGGCCCAAGGCGGGTTGGCAGACTTCACACCAAGCAGTGATAATTTGTAAACAAATACACACATAATTTCGAAAAACCCTGTGATACCACTGTCTTTCCAGTCTTTAGTTTTACCGTTAGGCTATCACTGCTACATTTATTTATTTATTCGGATACAGATACTAAAAATCTGTTCGATACAAACGATCTGTAGCCAAAAATTGTTTATGAATAAATATCGATAGAGCGATAATAGAGCCGTAATAATAAAGGCGCGTCCGTCATGAAATGAGAATTCCGTCTAAGCTTGTTTTGAAACAGAAGTACCAACATAACTACATGATACTTTTTAAATTTCACACGCGTAACTATTAACAGGAAGTCGGCAAAGTATCACTGGATGCCACTAATCATATTAATTTTTTACGAAGAAAATTTTGTACGTTCGACTGTGACATCCGCAGTTAAACAGCTAATACTATTTATATGACAGCGCATTACCCGCGGCTTCGCTCTCGTAATACTGATATCCTATAGGTATATCATGGTAGGTGAAAAATGCATGTCGGATAGAATTTGCGCAAAATTCTTTCTTAGTAACTGCTCCGCTGACTGACCGGATTCGTAACGACGACGTAAGAGAGCGAGTAGGTATGAAAGAGAGTATTGGTATAAAGATGCAAAAGAGAATGCTCCGATGGTTCGAACATGTGGAAAGAATGCCGGTCGAGTGACTGGTTAAGAAGATATACAATGCGAAATTGAAAGGATGTAGGTACAGGGGCAGACCGACACTCACCTACCTAGACCAAATCGGTCATATATTGAAGGCAGGTGGAGTCAGGAGTCCCCGAAACCGGCGAGCGTGTATGAAGAGAATTATGAATTTTGAAGAAGCGAGAGATGTATGCAATAAAAGAGCCTTTTGGCACTCTTTCCCTCTGCCTACCCTGCAAGGGAGATGGCGTGATGCTAAGTTAATTAGTTCCTTTCTTAGTGCCCGCCTGCAGTATCAACAAACCCATATGTGCATTTTCACTGCCCCAAGAGTTTAGGCTATGCGTTATATATTTTTTTCTCTACTACATGTGTGGCAAACTAACATAAGGCCTACCTGATGGTAAGCGGTTACCGTAGCCTATAGACGCTAGCAACACCAGAGGCATCACTTGCATGTAAGTTGTGCTTGCAAGGAATGGAATAGTAAGTGGAAAGGATAATAAGGAGAATATAGGAAGGATACTAAGAAAATAATATTTTGTCCATGTGGTGACGGACTAAGATACAAGCAATTATCACCCATTGCATTACTGGTGGTAGGGCTGGGTATTAAGTGACAGTACTCACTTGCTATTGGGCCCGAACGGGTCGGTACCACCGTCTCCTGTGTGACCGGTCATGAAACACGTCAGTGTGTTTTGGCTGTAGCAGAAGATAGCCGTTTATTTTTTCATTTCACATCTGAGGAATTCATAAGCAATAAAAAAAAAGAAAAGTAAGTATAAAAAGGAGAGGATAGGGACCTTCGGCACTCTCACTCACCATACGAAACACAACGGCAGGAGTAGGTACCTATTGTTAAGGTTTTTTCACGCTGATCGTTCCGATCGAGCGTAATAGTTCTCCGATCGAGCTGGCCATTCATGCTGGGATAAACAAGGCTCTATAAAATGACAGTTATTATTGTACATTGATAGATATTCCATCGAGTGACATGTTATAAAACCATAAAAAGCTTTGACATGGATGTAGGAGTAGGAGCCGTAGCTAAATATTCGATTGCTCTACATAACAATTACTCGTAGTACATTTTTGTCCATAAACCAATTCTACAAAAGAGCGAATCGCCTTGAATGGTCTGCAACTGCCTATTTTAATCAGTTTTCATTTATTTTATAGCTTCTACATTTATCTTATCTTTATATATATAATTCTACTGTACGTGTGTATGTCACTAAACTCCTCCTAAACAGCTGGACCTATTTGAATTTACATTTGGACCCGGTAGATGGCGCCACGGTAGGATTTCAGGATTTTTTTCTTAAATTTTTTCTAATGTGAAAAGATAAACCTATCTAACGAATCCAAACGAAACGCCAATGTTTGGACAGGACAACGTCTGTTGGGTCCACTAGTTGATTATATTTTGTAAAAAAATTACTTCTGAGCACAAGATTTACCCCTACATAAATGCTTACCCCGTTTTATGTTATGCCAAGAACCTTTCCAGGCCATCTTTTTTTTGTTAACGCAAGAAAAAATGTACCTAATCGTGCACCCATCATTCGGGGCAACGAACAGGGTAGTGGGGGGCACCCACTAAATAAGCCCGCCGTGTGCCGTCTTTCCGCTTGTATTGGCGGACCACTGAAACTGTGTGACATTACTTCAGTTGTCAACCTTCCCGGGCCTTTTTTCTTTGTTAAGGCGGGAGTAAATGCTTCTAACCGCACACCCCGTCGTTCGGGGCAACGAACAGGGTAGTGTGGGGCCTTCACCCACTAAAGAAACCCACCGTGTGCCGTCTCTCCGCCTTTATTGGCGGGCCACTGAAACCATCACACATTCCTTCGGTGGTCCGCCGGCGGCTTACCCTTGCGGGTACCCTCTACTGAGCGACGCATCCAAACACGGAGCGTCGCACCTTCTCGAGAGGCCTTGCGGGTGGCGGACGTTCCCCGGTCCATCCACCCGCAGCCTCAGCTAGGGCGGCATGAGGCGCAGGTACCTGCGCCTGCGCCGCCCCAGTCGCTGGCAGCGGTTTGGGTCAGCGGAAGGATCCTACTCCATGGTCCTCTCCGCCGCTTCCTTGCGCGAGATAACTTCCTCGCAGAAGGCAGCGACCGCGGCCCAGTTCCTGTCGCTGCCAAGCATCGCTCTGACGACGCTCGGCAGCGAGAGGTCCCCCCCTATTTCAGCGACGAGTTCACGGCGCTGCTCGGCCCAAGCCGGGCACGACTCGAGCGCGTGCCGCGCCGTGTCCTCGTCACAACCGCAGTGGTGGCAGCTCCTTGCGACTATGTGCAGATATCTGCCGAAGCAACCGTGCCCCGACTGCACCAGTCGGAAGGTAAGGACTCCGTGCCGTCGCCCTGCCCACTCCTCCAGCACCGGCTGGAGCACCCCTACGGTCCAAAGACCGGCCTGGGGCGCCTCCAACCGTGCCCTCCACCTGGCCATGGCAGCTCGGCGGGCGTCGCCCTGCCACCTGGCCACCTCCCTGGGTAGGGGGCGTCCGCCCCCCTCTCGCTCTTGCAAAGCCCGCCGATACACCTCGGCGAGCACCTCCGCCTCCAAATCCCACGGGGGGATTCCGGCCAACGCGCAGGCCGCCTCCGTCGACACCGTGCGGTATCCACGTATGACTCTGGACGCAACGACTCTCTGTGGTCTCCACAGAAGAGCCCTGTTCAGTGCGTCCAAAGACCCAGCCCCCACGGGTGCACCGTACAGCGCCATCGACCGGACCACCCCCGCGTACAGCCGCCGGCACGCATTGTTGGGTCCACCCATATTCGGCATGAGCCGTGCAAGGGCGGACGCTGCGCCGACTAGCCTCGGGGACAGTTGGCGGAAATGCTCGCGAAAAAACCCCCGTCCGTCCAGCACCAGGCCCAGATACTTAATCTGGGCCTGCACCCCAATCTGGACCCCGTCCACTGTGATTGAGGCGCCAGCAGGTGGCCGACGTCGGGGCCTATGAACCTTCCCAGGCCCGCAGAGTACACACCATCACCCTGCGCACTTGTCCTCAGTACCGAGATCATTAATTGACCGGGCCCTCCGACTATGCGATCCCCAATTTATACAGCAAGAGCTCGAGCACGTTAGGGGTGTACTAGAGGACAACGGGTACAAGTGGCGTCAATGCTGCCGGACAACAGAACGGAGGGAGCGTACGCGACCGCTAAAAGTAGAACGTTCCCCTACATATCTACCTTTCATAAGAGGAATAACGGATCGAATCGGCCATCTGTTAAGACGAAGGTATGATATTAGAACGTTCTTTCGTGCCCCTGGTCAAATAAGACAGATGCTACGCTCACCAAAAGACAAAGACCACCTCAGCGTACCAGGCGTGTACCGCATACCATGTGACTGTGGCAAGAGTTATGTGGGAGAAACTCGACGCAATATCGCCACCAGACTATCCGAGCACATTAGGAGTATTAAGGATATGGACACAACCAAATCGGCTCTAGCAGAACACGCACTTCTCTCGGACACCAACCATTACATTCGGTTCGATAAAGCTTCCGTATTGTCACAAGAAAAGTTCTTTGTCCCTCGCAAGATACGGGAAGCAATAGAGATCAACCGACATGCAACTTTCAACAGAGATGGTGGATGGAAGCTCTCGTCAGCCTGGATACCAGTCCTTAATACTACCTCGAGTATTCACACATCCGTGGGTATGGAAGGCGACACGGTCAGTGTGGTGTGCGAACCTACGCCTGCCGATCAAAGAACCGACGAAGTGACAACACCACCATCCACTCCTGATCGAAATCGGGCCTCATCGGCTGACATCGGCAGCGACGAGCATGCACCATCTCCATGCAACGCCCCGCCGCCGCCCGCACATGTGTCAAGCCGAGCTGCGCGCTACGCTAGCCGCAGTGCCCGCCGGGAACTCGTTGACACCGCTGCGCGCTCGCCCTGATGATGAGCATCGAATATGCTCGAAACCCGGGTCGACTAAATCGATCCTCAACGTGAGTTATTGCCGGTGATATATTTCTAATATGTATCAATCTCACGATAGTTTCAATGGTAATTACTGTTAGAAATAGGAAATCTATACTATTATAAAGCTGTAACAGAGCTGTGTCTGTACATTTAAGATATTTGAGAAAAATATACTGTATTAGGCTATATAGACGTGTCTGAACACAAATCAATATTTTTTAGATTTTTTGTGTTTATCTGTGTGTCTGTTTGTTTGTTCGCGCATCACGCACAAACTACTGAACGGATTTTGATGCAAATATTTTTAATAGATAGATCTCGATTAGACTTAACAACTGGTATACATTTTAACCTACTACTGTATCAGGAACGTGAGATACAACCTAAAAAGCTTTGGTCGCGGCGAAGCCGCAAGCAAAGGCTAATATACAAATATTTTTGTTTGAACTTCAATGTTGGTGTGATTTTAACATAACATAAAAAACATAGCATCATGCCAGTATTCCCCAAAGGGGTAGGCAAAGGTGTATTACACACCCACGGTTCGCCAGCTATGTTTAAGGTACACAAAATACACACATGGGGGCGAGCCTATTGTCGTTTACCGGGCACATTTCCGAACTCCGGGCTGCTACTGAGAATTTTTCTTTTTATTAAAAAACTCAATATTATTGCCCGACCCGCGAATCAAACTTGCTTTACTTAAAATCAGGCCATAAGAAAGTGAGTAATATTTTTACGTAGGAAACTTTTAGAACCCAATTAAAGTCTTTGTTTGCAAAACTGAGGTAGAATCAGAGGTCTTAAATCTATTGTTAACTGCCTTTTCCGGGTGCAGTAAATTACGGTAATTTTAACTTTTATAGGTACTGAAAATTTACTGTCAACTGAGGCTAGCAGATATGCGTTCGTTCATAATCTATATTATTATAAAGTTGTAACAGAGCTGTGTCTGTACATTTAAGATATTTGAGAAAAAATGACTGTATTAGGCTATAATGCTATATAGACGTGTCTGAACACAAAACAATTTTTTAGTTTTTTTTGTCTGTTTGTCTGTTTATCTGTTTGATTGTTCGCGCATCACGCAAAAACTACTGAATGGATTTTGATGCAACTTTTTCTATTTGATAGATCTCGATTAGACTTAACAACTGGTATACATGTTATAAGCAAAGGCTAGTACTATACTAACACTACCGAATCCCATAAACTTTGTTGCTCAGCAAAACAAGTAAGGTCTACCGACCATTGGACATCCCAATCGTCTATAAGATTTACATGTAGATAGCCTAACATGTGCCCGATTACATATTCTAACTAACCACTAATTTTCGTCAAGATTAGCCGTTCTTGAGTTATAAAAGAATTTTCTTTTCTCCTTATTTTCGTCATCATTAAGTAGAGCTACTGGTAAGTCCTATGTAATCAACAAATTCTATTTCTTTGAACGTCAGGCTATTCTGACGTTTCATTGTATCTTCAATGGATACCCCAAGCCGATGAAAGAGACGTTAAAGTGGAACGCGCAGCGAACAGGACACGGCAAATGCGCGAACATTAGCATGCAAGAACACGCCCGCGCCGGAAGCCCACGCGCGGGAACCACCGCGCACTTACATCCAAGATGGCCGTGCACTTACGATGAATCGATAATTAATCGATAACAGATTTCATATTTCATATCCATCGCACCTTTTTAAACAAGGGTGATGTAACTAGATTCTATATCAGGAAGACGATGTCACGATCAGAATGCATACTGAGATCCTTGAGCTGATCCAGGGTTTCTCAAAACAATTGTGCTGCAAGTGACCCTGTGTTAAATTTAAAAAAAGTCTAGTCGGGAAAACAATATTTTATTTATTCTAATAATTACGTCACCACCAATATAGTATCTATAAATAAACATGACTTATTTCCTTGCTCTAAACAACACGTTGACACTTTAGGAATATACATAGTTAAGGTCGATATAGATCTTTTAAATAAATAGGTATTCTCGATCACTTAAATGATAAAATTAATCAATAATTATATTAAATCTGAAAAAAATACAATGGAGATGTGAATTAGGATAGAGTACTTACTCACCCATTAAAAAACTGGGTTTTCAATATAAGTAAATAATTACAAAGGTATGTTCGTTAATAAAAAGCTGTTAATTTTCTTCTTATTATTTTTAGTCATGGTATTCAACCTAAGCCATTGTTGGCAGTGTCATGTTTCATGTTGCATCAAGTAAGTTTAGTAAAAATAATCCGTCAAACAAGGCACAGTCAAAATCATGCTAAGTTAGTCATAGTCTAGTCAAGTCAATCATGCCTCAGCAAAGTGGTGGCGACTTAACTGGAATCTTGCGAGGCAACACGAAAAAACACGTTACGCCGCATTATATCACTGCCAACACTTATGCACATATACAAATATGTACTTAATTTTACACATTAATACTTGATATAACAATAGTTTTGTAAAACAACATAAAGCGACATGATTCTTTCTTGTTCCTACCAAAAAACACACTGTTAAATTTGACATTATAATAGTAATCGTCAATTTTCAAAATTTGACATTATAATTGTAATAGTAATCATCGTTCGGGGCAAGGAACAGGGTAGTGTGGGGCCCTCACCCACTAAATAAACCCGCCGTGTGCCGTCTCTCCACCTTTATTGGCGGGCCACTGGAACTATGTTACATTACTTCAGTGGTCCGCCGGCGGTGGTAGTAGCTACCCTAACAGACATATCCAGTAATGTGCAAATTTGGGGTTTACCACCTGCAAACATCCTTTGAGAAACTCTGCTCTAACCAATTCGATCCCACGATATTGATCATTCGAATCATTAAACTGTTTTGTTTTATGGTAGGTCGTTTGAAGAACTGGCGGACGTTTTTATAGATTGATTGTCTCTGTTTTTGGGTATACGGCAAGCTCTTCTGCCACCTTTACGGGTGAGATGCGGCTGATTAGTCGAGTATAAAACATCAAGGATGATAATACTTGGATTTTTTATAAGATATTCTAAGAATGGATAAGAATGAGACTTCTGTGCTTTAGATAAGTATTTTATTTAGTAGATTGTGGTAAATAATTAAAAGCTGTTATTCCTCCCAGCGATAGCAGTGATAGCCTTGCGGTAAAACCACAATTTATCACTTATCAAGGAAGGCTCGGTGAAGGAAAACATCGTGAAGAAACCTGCATGCTTCAGAGATTTTCTCGACGGCCTAATCCCTCTCACCATGAGATGAGATTCGTGCCCAATAGTGGCACTTTAATGGGTTAAAACACATCTTAACAATAGTACGAGTATATTAGGTGTAACACACTTAAGTCTCGCCTAAATGACTTAAGTCCTACTTATTAGAAGCCAACGATATTAATGTGTAGATATCGGACACGAATCTGGATTCCCAATCCGTACCACTAATACTTTTCAGATGACCCAGAATTTGTAACTAACAAATTGCTGATAGAAGGGACACACTTGTGAAACTAGACCTACAAGGCAAAATAAATTATACGTATTTCATCCATCCATCAGCCGATATTCACTTTTGGACATAGACTTCGCCAAGAAAGCGCCACGACGAGCGGCCATGTGCGCGGTTGTCAGTGCGCCTAGCGATGTGGCCTGCCCATTACCATTTCAAATAGGTACCTACTTATTTATTGAGTTTGTGTCATTATTCATATAATGAGCTTGCTTGGTGCAAACTAAAAGTCAGTCAAGGAACATAAGTAAATAACTTAACATCTGCAAAGGTTTTTTAGACGTTTATTTTTAAATGTTACAGGTACTAAAAATAAAATAAATGTACCCCTATCTCATAAAATACCGTATCAAATTATAACCACGATGTCTCGATTGAAATAGAAACAGCGGCGAAAGAAAGTCACAGATCGGACACTGTCATACTGTCACAGCCGAATGCGCATAGTTTTTTACAGCTACCCTCGGTAACGGTCCAGTGGGCGCGCTCCCGGAGGTGTCACGACGACCGCAAATGAGCCCGAGACTCTCTCATCTCGACAACACAGCTTGTATCTTAAAATATATAAGACTTTATTTCTAATTACCTGCACACATTCTAGTATTAGTTATATACTTACACTATCATTTACCCTGTTGTTATAATGACAAAATAACTTACAGCGTGGTCTTAAATATAAATAATGCGCTGTGCGAAAAGGGAATTCTGGCTTTATCCGATAGGAAATTCACTGCAGGAGCATGGAGTCTGAAAAAGTGCCAATTATACCGATTAAATGACAATAGAGCTCGCTCTTAAATTATGCTTACCTATATGGGGCTAAAAGTTGCACAGGTGATATGTTATGTTTGCTTATAAATTCTGGAATAAACACCTGATACGGTCATAATAATTTTGTTACAAGCCCATGATTTAGTGTCCAGTATAAAACTATTATATATATTCCATGGATGTCATAAACGGCCACTAAAGAACAGACTATTATTACGACAAAAGGAATTCTAAGGATATCTTTCTTCTTATATATAAACTCAGCTAAGTAGGCTCCAACTGTAGAATAATTTCATATACAACATCTGCAATGAAGTGGAATAATAATTATTATTATTGTCAATTTAACCTACGTGTAGGTACATAGGTTTCAGCATTTCTGTGAACACTCTAAATTTAGCAGTAGTCGCCTTTTTGTGTTGAGCCGGAGTCATTTGTAAGAAAACATTTTAATAATATATTTATTTATCTACAGTTTTTTAAATATATTAGGATCTTTCGCATTCAGAAGAGTATGTGGATTCGTTTTAAATTTCTCTTGTTCTACGTTCTAGAAATATACTTTATGCAACATCAAAGGCAGGTTTTTTTTACTTAATTTGTGTGTTTTTCTTCAAAGGATAACAGTTCAGCTTACTGAAAGTTTAATAGCTGTGACTTAAAGAAGTGGTTTGGGACTTCCTTTTAATTAATGAAAGGGATGTACTAATTAATTACTTACCATAATCTTACGACATTTCAAAGGCTAATGGTAATAAAATAATATTATAACTGATAGGTACATTGGGATAACGGATGATTCGGAAAATTATGACGCATAAAGTAGTTACCGTAAAACTATCCAATTATAGCCTCAGTGTTTATTTTTCACACCAAACCAAATTTCAGCTCAACCACAGAAAAGATATCACTAGATATCTATATTCTTTTTTTGATTTGAAAGTAGAATCGTTTACAGCTAATAGTTTTTGTATAGGGATTCAATCAAATGTTTTCGAATGATACACTATTTTAGCCGACTGTGCTAATTGGGGATTTACTCGAGCGTCATGGAGACCTATCGGGTTGCAAAGCTTCTCTTATCATCTATAAGAAGAAAAAAATGTTGTAGAATGTATCCTTTTCATTAGTGGGGGGAGCGGCTATAGATTTGCAAATATGTAAAAAAATCTGTTGCATGGACATACTTGAGCGCGTCAGATATTGATATCATCAATGCCCTACGTATTTTTAATAATGTATGTATGTTAATCTGATCTTTTGCATGATGCGGGTGGTCGTACGTAGGGTTGAAAATGAAAAAAAAAATTAATCGAGCGCGTCAGATTTTCTAAGGGGATGTTAAGTGAACCTAAACAAAAGCTCTCATTCAATAATCTGACGATTTCGATGTGACGCAAACTCGCGGTCATTGATATAATGTGCAAAAAAAATCGCCATTTTGAAATACTCAAGCGCTTCAGATTAAGATATATATGGTTCATCTTTATGTCCTAGACGTGCTGTCTCATAATCTGACAATTACCTAGAGGGATTCGCCTAATCGGACAACTAAAAACTTTTATTTAAATTTTCTTTTTAATAACTGTACTTAATTAATTGAAAAGCTCAGGAAATAAAATGCAAATAAAAAAGTGTATGTTTTTTAAGAAGAATATTTGTATTTAGATATTTTTATATATATTTTAGCATTTGACATGCTTAGCACTATACATTAAACACAAAGTGAAAAATATGAAATGGAAAATAACAGTCAGGAGCAGGATTTGAACCTGCATCTTCTGGATACCGTCCAGATGCTTTACCAATTCAAAAATATAAAATTATTTTAAAATACTTCCGACAGATGGCGCAGGCGTCACCCAAAGACGTTAAGTATGATGTGTTATCGAAATTAGCAGTCAGGAGTAATTGTCAGGATAGCTGAATTGGTAAAGCATCTGGACGGTATCCAGAAGATGCAGGTTCAAATCCTGCTCCTGACTGTTATTTTCGATTTCATATTTTTCACTTTGTGTTTAAGAATATTTGTATTTATAAGAAAATAAATTAAAACAATCGAAAAAAAAAATTTTTTTTTTTATAGTTGATTAATTAATCATGATCTTTATCCGTAGAAACATCTTCCTCTTCTGGCTCAATTTCATCTTCAGATTGCGTATATGTAACAAGAAATCATTAAGATATTTAACAATATTTTTTTCATAGCATAGCATCATAGCATCACGCCTGTATTCCCCGAAGGGGTAAGCAGAGGTGTATTACACACCCACGACTCGCCAGCTATGTTTAAGTCCCACGTAATATTTCCAAACTCCGGGCTGTTACTGAGAATTTTTCTTTTTAGGAAAAAGCTCAATAACATTCAGCCCGACCCGGAGATCGAACCCGAGACCTCATGATTAGCAGTCGCATACACTACCGCTACACCACCGAGGCAGTTAATAAAAAAAGAATTTTTTTTTGGTTTGAATAACGTGTTTTTTTAATTATTGGAGAAAAGATATACCTGATTCTGGAGTATCTTCAAGTATATCAGGTGTATAGGACTACATCTTCATACGCTTTCGGCAATTGATCTCCTGCAAACCAGATCATTTTGAACTTTCCAACGACAACGAATTTTTTTTACTTCGGCTTGTGGAAATCGTCAGATTATATATTTTTAGTAATCCTTGAATTACTTACTTCAAAATAAAAATATATTAGCCACGCTCGAGAATGTAAAGATATCGTTTTTTTGCAGCTTTGTAACCCTCCCACTCCCTTTCGTCACTCTCAAATCGTCAGATTTTCAAATATATTCTTATTAGCTCATAATTAACCTACCTTACCTTAATCTGACGCGCTTTAATATTTCTGATCATCGATTTTTTTTTACTAATCTGATGGGCTGCCCTAGGCGCACGTCACTATATAGAGGGCTTATATATGGTACAGGTACTCAGCAGGATGCAAGGTACCCTCCCTTATCTTAATCTGCCGCGCTCGAGTAAATCCCATACTTCCTTCTGCGGCTCCCCTATTACTACGTAATACCTACTTATGACTATAATAAATTAACTGAAACTCTAATGCTAATCGTAACTAATATTCATGAATATGAAAACGAGATGTCCGTGTGGTGACGGACGAAGAATACAAGTGTCACCACCCCATCCTTTTCCGCGAGTGTCGTATAAGGCGACTAAGGGAAGGAAGTAAGCAATTTTCACCCATTGCATTACTGGTGGTAGGGCTGGGTACCAAGTGAGAGTATTCACTTGCTATCGGGTCCGAACGGGTCGGTACCACCGTCTACTGTGTGACCGGTCATGAACTGACGTGCGTCAGTGTGTTTTGGCTGTAGCAGAAGATAGCCGTTTATTATTTCATTTCACATCTGAGAAATGAAATGGTGCGCATCGTCTTGACTATTTACTCTCGGCATAGTCGAGTCCATGAGCAACGGTTACCACTTTCCATCAGATGGGCCGAGGCTCGTCTGCCATCATAAGCAATAAAAAAAAAATATTTCCTTGTAAATGTGTGTGTGCTTTTTACTACTATATAGGTGAACTATTTTTGTAACATTTGATTATGCACCTCACGCTTTTTTACAATCATTATTTATTGTAATATTATTTACTACTTTTTAGTTCAACTAGCTATTTAAAGCGTGTTATTTTAGTTTTTTAAACTATAATTTAGTTCCTTCTTTTTAGTCTCAAAGTAGTAAATACTTATATGCCTTGATAATTTGCCTTTAAACTTCATCGGACGGACGAACATGGCTAACCTATAAGGGTTCTTTATTGCCTACGGAACCCTAAAAACCGATAAACTCGATAACTCAAATTATTGCATTGTCATCGGTCCTTGATAAGTGTGCAAAATTTCAAATCAATCCGACGTTTTGAAGTGGTTGAAAATCACGTTCGAGGATTCCGTAGCGTGTTTTTTAAAGTTATATAAATGAATGCTGCTTACCTACTTCCCTTAGTCGCCTCATACGATACCCACGGGAATAAATGGGTTGGTGACACTTGTGTTCTGAATTTTTAACACTAATTCAGACACACTCTCTAGAGCCCTAGATCATGTTTACACGTTGCGTTGTTCGGAGCGACACTAACAACAAAAAAAAAAATTCGCGAGTTATAGCGGGATGCAAAGCATCTGGGACAGTATTCCAGGAGATGCAGGTTCAAATTCTGCTCGTGACTGTTATTTTCGATTTCACTTTTTCGCACTTTGTGTTTTGTAGTAGTCTAGACTTTTGTGCTTCCTAGGTCAATAAAGATTATATTAAGATGACGGTTCTTTTATTGGATACACTCTAGAAAGGCACTTCTGACACGGTAGCCCAAGTGTAATAGTTTGATGATTGTTGTGGAAATAAGATAGATACTCATAATAGGTGTTTTTACAGATTTTGGTGTTTGTGGCACCGATAGTATGACACCTAGAGGGGAGAGGGTAGTATTCCCCGATAGCTGCCATAATATAGAACAGCATTACGCTTATAGTAAGGGTATAGACCGAATAGTTTTGTTGTATATATTATACACGTATTGAAGATGGGGTCTACGAAAGTGGAGTCAGTGACGTCACTGGCACAACTACGTAGCTGTAGTGACGTAATAGTGCAGGAGGGACGAGGGGGGCAGTGGCGCGAGGACGCTGACCCGCGAGCCCGCGCAACCATCGTCGCCCGGTATCCTGATCAAGACGTGTTATTCTGCATCGAATGTCAAATTTTATAGATATTCACATTTATATTAAAACTAGCTGCTACCCGCAACATCATCATCGTGAAATTTAGTTAAGTATTTTCTTTTTTTGAGCGGTACCCTAATTATTTTTTCAAAATTAAATTAGCTAAAGTTATGCCTTATAGCATCAGCTATCTGCCAGTGAAAGTCCATAATCAGTAAAGCCGTTTCGGATATTAGCTGGAACACACAGCCAGACAAAACAAAAACTTTAATAATTGGTATTTTGTTATACCTAAGTACGTACCTATATATATATATATACTTTCAGACACTAGACACTTTCAATTTTATTTGTATACTAGTTTCTGCCCGCGACTTCGTCTGTGTGGACTTCGACTTTACGGCAAATTGAAATTATCTCAATGAAAAGATATCGTATCCCACCATGGACCGTCACTTTTATCCGGGATAAAGATTAGTCTTATGTACTTTTTTGTTTCGGACTATATGTATGCTAAATTTCATGATGAAGATTCCCTTACACGAATGATTGTTGGTGTAGGTACTATGTCCGAGAAGTTATATATTTGTAAAGTCCCCCGCGATACACGGATTCCCTAGTAAACGGCGTTGTCTTTTTAAAAAACAGAATCCGATATAGTTTAAGATGAATAAATCAAAAAGTAGTTCTCTCTCTCTCTCTCTCTATTCTAGTAGGTATTTCATTTCTTAAATGTGTGGGAGAAGTTCCTCCAGCGTAATTACGCAGTTACCTATATCCCAGAAGACCTAACGAAAGGCATGTCGTTTTGTATCTCTCATAGTACGTCGTACGTGTCAAGTGCTGGTATTCCCATCCGCGTAGAATATAAGGATCAATAAGTTCCTAAGCCAGCGCATTTTTTCTTCCTGGGCATCATTATCACATCATATATATACCTAGACTATGACACTCTTCAACAAGGCCCGTTCTAAATATTGGCGAAAGAAATATTGAAAGCTAATGAATGGTGGCGGCTATTACCCCGACATCCAAACTTACAAACGTTACCTCTTTACAATATTAGTATAGATTAAACCCTTATATAATGAAAACTACATATATGTACCTAGTATGTAGATTTTTAGACCTATAATATAGTTTTTATCTTTACGAACGGATCCGAGTAACACGAGTCCCACATGGTAGAGCTTGACCCTATTGACACGCTTTAGTCTTATGTTTTTTCTATATATATATAGCTGAAAGGAATTTCTTCCAAACATTACAACTACAATGCTTTTGAAGAACCAAAATTCAAGATAATTGTTCAGCTTTATTATGTTAATATCTTTAGATTTAATGAAGTATTGATAATCTTATCCTTTTGCCCAAAAGTCTTGATAGAGCATGTTAGCATTAACTACAAGTGCTGGATAAAAACATAGTAGAAAAATCCGTAGAAGAATAATATCCCGTTTAAAAACTGTACATAGGTATGACCAGTTCACTCTGAGATTTTTATACATAACTGTTTATCTGGTAATCGATGTAATTAATAATAAAAAACAAGATTACATACGTGAGAAACAGATAGGTACTCATAATCTATTAAACGGCAAGAACGACAATCGTTACAGTTTTTATCGTGTGTGTGTGATTACGACTACCTCGGTTATCTAGCGGTATTGTATGCCGATGCGGATCGTGAGGTCTCGGATTCGAATCCTGGGTCAGACCAAAAAAGTTAAACTGGTGCTTAAAAAGCAGGTTAAGCCGTTGATTCTACACTTGTTCTCTTTCCGGACAGGTCGGAATGACGCCCCATCGAACTATGAAAGTGAAAGAGCATTACAAAGAGTGCACTTATGTTTACGAAAACACTCAAGCACTATTATCTGTGCCTATGTCCTGGGCTAGTCTCCGTTGTACGAGTATTACATAATAGCAAATCAAATCAAATGGTATCAAACTACGTACATGTCATCCGACCGCTATTAATTATTCATCACTAATTAGCAGTTTTGTATGAGAGCCGGTCGGCAGATCACAGCGGTACCTATGCTCATGCCGGAAACAGGAAAAGCGCAATCAACATTCCTAAAAATATCACACATTTGGTGTTCATCCGGCGAACGAACCGGCGCGACGGATAGGCGTCACTACTACTTTTAACGTCCATGTGCACTAATTTCTTACAATCATGGTACATGATTATATTATGTTACATCATTATTTTTCTGTTTAGTTTGTTATTATACGTATAATAGATTCATACCTTTATCCACGAAGATGTAAATGTGAAGCCTATTAGTCATCTTTCATCTGTCAGATTTCGTTCTAGACTCCGAGATGTTACTGGTAATTTTTAGAGATAATGCGTTACCCAAGACATTAAAAATGAATGTGTTATTGAAATTCACAGTAACGAGCAATTGTCACGATGGCTGAATTGGCAAAGCATCTGGGACGGTATCCAGGAGATGCAGGTTCAAATCCTGCTCGTAACTGTTATTTTCGATTTCACATTTTATATGGCTAAGCATGTCAAATGCTCGAAAGATATCAAAATATATTATTTGCTACAAAATATGAATCCTTAATTATAAGGATGCTTAATAAAGCACAGGACATAATAACGATTAAATTATTTATAGGCAGTTGAAACAACAACTATACTTAACTGTTGCATTATTAAAATCTACAATTATGTGACATTTAACCAGTTACTTTAGACTTCCATAATTTCTATGAAATCACCTAAACAAATAACAACGTAACATCAAGGAGCTACCTAAACCTCTGTAGATACATACTTATAGGTAGCTTATCGTGACATTACAATGTGTAATAGCTGTAATGTAACCGATAACATCGACCTTCCTATCGAAAAAAGCGTTCAATTTTTATCATAATGTCTTCGTAATAATTATTATTGTTCGACGGCCACGGGAAATATTACAATTCCCAACAAGTACAACGCTAGTACTCGCTGGTACATAATTATATAATTTCTATTATTTATATGCGAAGTGTCGCGTGTGACGGGCATTGGAACGACACCGCTTCCTCCGCGGACGGTGTTGTCCGAAGAAACCCGTCGGCCACTTCTAGTTAAAGAGGATGTACGCATCGCCAGCAATGATTTCATTTACTAAAAGTTCCTGTCGTGAGTGTTCTTAGCTTTTCCTGTGAGTGACGCGACGTAAAACGCTTTTCATTTCCTCTATGATAATATTATTAAACGTGTCAGCGTACTAATGAGATACTAGATCGAGTCACGATTTATCAATAGCTATACCAATAGATGTTTACACAACACGAGCGATTGTTGTACCTTGTATGAATAGCATTATTCATTTATTAGAGGATGTGAGAATCTAGTATGGTCAAACATTCATGTACCTACAACAGGTAGACGCCTACCATTGTGCGCCTGAGCAATTGAAGTTATACATGACTAGCTATGAGATCATTTAACAGAAATGTGAATATCATGAAGTTGTAGGTATATTTAAAAACTATGTTCAATTTTCACTGATGTGATAACCGTCAGTGACACAATGTACAAGAGTTCTAGAGAATCACAAGCTCAATATGGAGATTATATTGATGGAGATTATTAGATTCTAAGAGAAACTGCGCGACATCATTGCACCTAAACCGTTGAGATGTATTTCAATTACTTAAACTTACTTCATTAAATTTTGTGATTACCTTGTGTGGGTAGTTTACACAATGATCATTTTTATTTAACATCCACGTGTCCTGCCATCTAGTAGGAATCCATAGAAATATTACTGTTGACCACACCGTCGCGTTGGCTCCATCTATAACGAGCTACTTTCTATATATAGCAGTTGTTATATAGATGGCGTTACCTTTTACAATAAAAAAAAGATTGTTGATTCAATTCTTGTATATAACTATATAGCATGGCTATTAGAAATATATAACCGAAAATAACTCGCATTATGGATCGATTTTGTCGACCCGGGTTTCGAGTATATATTCGATGCTCATCGTCAGGGCGAGCGCGTGGTGTCAACAAGTTCCCAGCGGGAATATGCTCAAAACTCGGGTCGACAAAATCGATCCACAAGAGTTATTTCCGGTTACATATTTCTAATATGTATCAATCTCACGATAGTTTCAATACGGTAATAGCATGGCTATGTTATAGGTACGTGTAGTTCAAGCCTTTAATAAGAGAAGTAACATTCTTAAATTAATTTATTCCTTTTGATACTACAACTAGCGATAGTGTATGCGGTCATGTATGAGGTCGGCTCAGCAGAAAATGATTAGGTATTTCCGTCAAGAAACTTTCAATAACCGGAATTAGGAAGTTGGCGGTGTTACACCCTCGCCCCCTTTTTTTTGTTAAGTCGGGAAAAAATGTTCCTAACCGCACATCCCGTCGTTGGGGGCAACGAACAGAGCAGTGTGGGGCCCACCCTCGCCCCTGCCTCGGAAAGCACGTAATGCCGTTGATTTTGCACGTGATCTATCTCCGCCCCATCGGATTATGAGAATGAGGGAACAGAGAGTGCACTTGTGTTTGCGTATAGGTGGCGTGGGTCGTAAAGACAAATTTATTGTGGAGATTGGGAATGGCCGTCAGTCAGTGCGATGGTTTAGCGGTCTAGAGCACTTCCACGGATTGGAAGGGACGCAGGTTCAAATCCTGTTCGTACTACTTAAACTTCTCTTTTTCCACATTCACAAATAATTTGTTCTTTAAAGTAGCTGAGCATGTAAAGTGTTAAAATACAGATCAAAATGTTTAAAGAAACGCGCCATCAAATAGTATCAATTTTAATTATAAAATTAATCTTCCTCTATTGGATTAATGCATGTAAATGCATCCGATAGGCGGCGTGGGTCGTAAAGCCAAATGTGATGTGGAGATTGGGAAAGGCCATCGTTCAGTGCGATGACTTAGCGGTCTAGAGTAGCACTTCGGATTAGACAAGACGCAGGTTTGAATCCCGCTCGCACTAAATTGCTCTTTTTTCACAAATAATTTGGTCTTACAATATATTTTCATATAAAGCTCGTAAAAGGCGCAAATTGACATGTCAATCAATCAAACATTTTTGGCTCTAAAACGCGCTTTATGCGCGCCTAGAAGTGCCTCTCTTTCTATCGCATAACTCTTATCTCTTCTGCGACATTAGGGTTGTAATCTTTTAGAGGATAATAAAGGACATGTGCCTTTTACGGCCTGTGGCGGACATGCTTGCAATATTTAAAATTAAACTAATAATTTATAAAACCCGTCAGTGGTTTTCTTTTCTTGATAGAACTTTAGAAAAAGATTCTAGTTTAAAAAACTATTTGTACTTTATCGTAATGGTTATTGGTGGATGTATGTTATCTGTTGACAATCAAATAGGATATTGCCGCTACGCTGAATTGACAACATTAAAAACTTTGGTACTATTATGTTACAAAACAATTTTAGGTAGTTATTTCTTAAATAATTTCGTGAGAAAAGTAATATGCCTATTTAATAAAATTGTATTTAGTAAAAAGTGATATTATTAATCAAGAGTAGCAATTATGATTCAAAATATTGGCAAAACATTTTACATCATTCTGACATGTCATTCTACTTATCTACTGTTGTTGTTGTGTATCGTGAATATTGTATTGTGATTTTAAGTTATATATTTAGTGCCCTTATTATTTATTTATATATGTAGATATTATTTTATTTATTTATAATCATGGTGTTATTTTTGATCAAATATTCGATTTTGAGGTATTTCAATTTCAAAATTGTATCCATCTTAGATGTCTTTTATCTCATCATCCAAAAGTTTTAGTGTGAAAAGAAATACACAAGGCAAAAGGATAATCATTTATCTTAAAAAAACATATTGTTTTATGTATGTCCTTTCCAGGCCGAGAATGTATGGGCATTTGGTACATCTCCTTTGAATAAATCAATACTAGTGCTAGTGCCATGTGCCTATACTTATTCTTTGAACAGAGGTAGGTAGGGGAGGTTCATAATCTTCATTTTTCACAATAAAATTGATTAGTTCATAAATAACTAATAATGTATTGGTCTTACTAAGTAGTTTTCAATAAATCACATAGATAGCGCTAATTTCAAAATGTACTGTGATTTTCATGTCTTATACGCCATCTAGCGCTAATTTTAAGAAGTACTTCTACATTGGTCTATAGAAATAGTTCTCACGAAATAAGGATAGCACTGATTTTAGTATCGCGTCGAGCGTAAATATTCACTATTTTTTTGTTTATTTAATAACAATTAAACCACATCGAATCAGACCGTGAAAAGTGATAGGGCTATATTCGTAATCATAATAATTCGTAAGACGACGTAACGAAAAAAAAGACTCGATTAGTAAAGTATTTTGGTCGTTATCCTGTTAATATACATTACCTACAATAAACGGACGTCCAAGACATTAACTTTTTTAACAGTTTTTTAACTAGTTTAAATAACAAAAATAGCACATAAAATATCATGAGTGTTAAAAATAGTGTTTTTTCTTGATATGTGTGTGTGTGTGTGTGTGTGTGTGTGTGTGTGTGTCTGTGTGTGTGTGTGTGTGTGTATATATTATATATTATTTTACAAGTGCAATATTTGATAAATAGAGACATTTTAAGTTTGAAAAATCAGTTGTTCTACATAAAACGAGAGCAGTACCCACCTCAACGCTTCGCTTATGAGTCGTGCAACCCCTTACCTTGTCTATTTAATGAGTTTTACTGTATAAAAGATTAACGAACATAAATACACATTTACAAAATATAAACGTATATGTCGTAAGTATATGATCATAAAGCGCGCTCACCTAATCAGTGGCAAATAACATAATATTATATGAAACCCATATTTATTAGATACCTAGTCGGGTCATAAGTTCTGTCAAAAGGTCAAAACCTTATTATTTTAAATTTTCGAATACTAGCCAGATATAATACCTACCTACTACTAATTTTAAAAGTAGAATGTTCGCTCTTGGCGAAAATAAAAAAATACATGCGGGGCAGTCTTTGGGGACTGCCGATAGAAACGCTCCGATAGAAGTGAAAACTAAGTAACTTGTGAATCGTATCGACCAAAGTTATTAACACTACTTTACAAACCAAAAATGATTCAAAAATAATAATCTAATAGCTCGGCGACACAATTCACAAGTTACTTAGTTTCACTTCTATCGGAGCGTTAATTGACGATGACGCGCGTTCCATGATTTTTGTTCACCCCTTTGATTTGAACCTGCATCCCTGGATATCGTCCAGATGCTTTGCCAATTCAGCCATCGTGACAATTGCTCGAGATTACTAATTTCGATAACACATTTATTATTAACGTCTTGGATGACGCCTGCGCCATCTGTCGGAAGTATTTGCATATATTATACCGACCAGGTAAACTTAATTTTGCAATTAAGATTTTTACCAAATAATGACGCTGCCTTATAAATATTTTTATATTTTTTTAGCATTTGACATGCTTAACCATATAAATTAACATAAAGTGTGAAAATGTGAAATCGAAAATTACAGTCACGAGCAGAATTTGAACCTGCATCTCCTGGCAGTCCCGAGCAATTGTCACGATGGCTTAATTAGCAAAGCATCAGGGCGGTCCAAGGATGAAAAAAATATCATCGAAGAAAGTTATAATAAACAAAATGATAAGGTGTATGCCCACAGCTGTAGTAAAGAAGCAAGCGCGCGTATTCCGAGGGTTCAACGAGGACATTATCCTTCATCGCTCGTGGTTTGGGAGTCTCATATTCAGGCTTAACTAAGGTGTTTTTCTGTGAAAAGTTGTAAAAAGCCAGTGCCGTGGTGTACCAAAATACCGTCTTAACAAACATAGTGGATCCTCTTTCTCAAACAATGTTTAAAAATAGACATTGGACATTCCAACAGAACTCTGCACCAGCTCATAGGGCACGAAGCACGCAAAACTGGTTGACCGCCCTTGGAATTGACTTTACCGGGCATGAAGACTGGCCCTCTTCTAGTCCAGATTTAAGCCCACTGGACTACAAGATATGGCAATATTTGGAGGAGAAAGTCTGCGCTAAACCTCATCAGAATTTGGAGTCTTTCCGAGCATCTCTGGTTAAAGCAGCGGCAGAAATAGATATGAATGTGGTGCGTGCTGCCATTGATGACTAGCCGCGTCGATTAAGAGCATGTATTCAAAATCAGTGAGGGCATTTCGAATAATGTAAATATATTGTATTCTATATTTAATTACTTTTCATTTCATATATAATTTCTAAATAATTATTAAAAAGTGTATCATTAATAAGGTACATTAAAAGTTTTTGACAGAATTTATGACCTGACTAGGCATATATCTTTATAATAAACACAGAACATTACATTACAAAAAAATAATATTAAACATACATAACTACAACATATTTATATAATATACAAAGAAAAAACGCCTACCTAATCAGTGGCAAATAACATACGAAGCAGCGCACGGCACCCCGCTGTATAGGCCCGCCAAGACGGGCACGCCGGGTACTTTTCGCTTTTTTACCAGAAAAATAAATTACAACTTCTTAAATAAATAGGCTTTTAGTAGACTAGCGTGATTTATGAGCCAAAGCTACATATTGCCACACAAAAAAAAGTAAAAAGTTCATAGTTCGAGAAATGAAACAACTGTATAAATGCAACTTACACATATAATTGATTTCATTTAAAACTTAAAGAACTAATAATACTATTACAAATATTATATTATTATTATATATTTCCTGTATTGTTACAATATGATTATGTACGTGCTAATACTATTAAAGACGCAGTGGCTAATGAGCTTTAAATAATTACCATCATTATTAGCTATTATGTAATTAATCTAACGAAACATTTATGTTTTACTCTAATAATGTATTTATATTATTTTTATTTTCGAAAAACGATGACATAAAATAAGGTTGAATTTATATTTTTGAAAAATAAAATGCATTTACAAAATTTTATTCATATAAATTATTCATACAAAGTTCGTGAAGAATTTTGGATGTTTGTCCATCAATCACGCCTAAAGGGCCGAGCAAAATTGCATGAAATTTGGTAGGTAAATAGATGAGACAGTGTATTAACATATAGGATACCTATTATCCTGGAAAAATGAATAGTTCCCATCGGATTTTAGTGTCTGAACGGACGGACTGACTGAAACTGAACTACGAAATTAGGCATTACGGCTTGAATATTCGTCTATTCAGACGAAGTCGCGAGTAGAAGCTAGTAACACTATAAAATTTATTTAATAACTATGGTTAAGTACTATTAATTGACTATAGACAATACTATTCTTCATGAAAAAGGGTGTGAATTAAAAGTATAAAATAAATGCTTGTGATTTGTATCTTTCAAAAAAAATATCTTTTTTCTCAACTACCATTACTGTCCACGGTTGATCATGGGCCTCCTCTCCAAGTGAAAAGGATTTATAAGGCAGACTTCACAAGCTGTCTAGAAAATCTCTCAGGCTTGCAAATTGCTTCTATATTGATATTCCCGAGCAAATGCCACGATAGCTTAGTTGACAAAGCTTCTGGTAAGTAGTATCCAGGGGACGAGGTTCAAATTCTGCTCGTAGCTAACACGTTTTCGCACTTTGAGCTCTGCTATATGGCCGAGCCTGTCGAGTCCTTAAAATTAAATAAAAATAACAAAATACTTAAACAACCAATTCAAAAACAGCTGTGTATCGTTGATAAACAGTTCCTAACTAAGCATTTCAGTTATTACAATGTTATATCCAGGGGCCCTCACCCACTTAATTAATCCGCCGTGTGCCATCTCTCCGCCTGTTCTGTTTTATGATATACTTCATCATTTTGAAAATCATATTTAAACAAAATTTTAAGTAGGGTCATCGTTATCGACTATGGCAGCTCTCAGTATAAATATTTTGATCTGTTGATTGTTTTGTTTTCACTTGACATGCTCAGCTACTTTAAAGAACAAATATGGATGGGACGCAGGTTCGAATCCTGCCCGCAGTAAAGCTCTCTTTTTCCACTTTTACGAATAATTTGTTCTTTGTCAGTATAAATAAAATAATTGCTAACTAAAGTTTAAATTTAACAGTAAAGCCGCGTTCCCACTATGCCGGGACGACAGATAGTTATGCAGGTTAAAGTGTCGTGGCTTGCAGGCTTGTAGATATATTTAAATGGAGGTGTTCACATACGGGACGGCACGATTAACTATCGTCCACGACTTGTTTTTGCTGTGACAACAGATTATCATGACAATGGGAATGGCTTGCACGGCAGTCATAAAACGATAAAAATACATCACGACGCCAAACCGTATGTCGTTGTTGCGAATATCTATCGTAGTCACGATAAAAATATCGTCACGATCTAATGGGAACGGCTAGATACGAAATTGCTCAACGATAAAAATTGCGACGACACAATGAAGACAAACAAATCATTATACAACAGTTTAAAGATGACAACGATACTAACGATAAACTTATCGCCACGACATAGAGGGACCGCCGCCTTATTCGATACTAATATAATAGAGGGAATTCTTTTTTGTTTGTTTGTTTAAACGCACTAAAGTACCATTTAGACTCCAAAAATGTTGTATACGATAGCCAGATCGGTTAGAAATAATGCAAGTAGGAAGGAAACCGCTCCTGAACTGTTTTATTCGCGTGCACTGGCTTACTAGTTTGTGGTACGTAAATACAGTTCTACCAAAAACAAATATTTTTTCAATCTAAAAAAAGTCCGCAATATTTATGAGCGTTATTATTGGCATATTAAATCCTTGGGAACGAAAGTTACTTCATCATCTAGCTAGACCATGGGTCGACAACGATTTGGCCGCCAGGGGCCACAGGGGGGCTATAAAAAAGTAAAGCAGGCCGCATTTGTCATATTATTTAAAATGGAAAGACATTTTAATTTTATTAAGAGAAATTACGAAAAATACTAATATTTACGTTATAGTTACTTATTATTATTATTTATTTAGGTATATAAATTCATATACTAAAAAAACAATCCCGGGCAGCAAGAGGGTAGCTCGCGGGCCGCGTGTTTCCGACCGCTGTCTAGACAATTTTATGGAGATAAAGTTTGCTCTTTATAGCATGTTATTCGCACATATATTTTAAAAGATAATGATAAAAAGATGTAAAATAATCTGACATTCGACGCGATTGAAAGCGCCGGGCTCAGCTAGTTATTTTAACATAAAATCTCTATTATGTACACAAATAGATGCCATTGTAATAACCAGATCGTAAGGTCACTTGTGATTGTTTAAATGGGGCACATGCAATTACAACTATAGGTAACATAATAATATCAAATATATTCAAAGGAAATGCATTGAGAAATGTTGACTAGTACACGTTTCTGCTGTGTTCAATGTTTAAATGTAGAACAACCTCACGCGAGATGTTGTGATCAGCGTGTCTCCGTCGAAGAACTTCGTTTCAATGACGACATTGCCACTGTAAAAAAATATTTTGTTTTAAACATTGAACAATTGCAAATAAAATTTAAAAAAACAAATTAATTTTGAGTGGAAAAAAAGAAGAGCTTTATTACGAGCAGGATTCGAACCTGCGTCCCATCCAAAGACCCTTAAGCTGTCGCAGTCACCTAATGGTGACACCCAAACTCCACTTAATATTTGTTTTAGATGTCTTTGCGACCCACGCCACCTATCGGATGGCATACATTTTTCCAATACAATAAGTTTAATTTAACAATTAAAATTCATACTAATCGATGGCAATCGAGCCAATCAAGTAATATCATTTTCTATATATTTACATGTGATAGGAGGTCCTTTGTGTTTTATTAACTTTGATATCATAATTTGTAAACTTTTTATACACACACAATGGCATTTTTGTTATTTTTTTTTTAATCAATGTACGTGACAGCTCAGAGTTTACTTGACGCGGAATAAAGACAAAACGTCCTAATTGGGACGTTTTCGAGTCTTCACGAAACGCGCGCTTGTAACATAATATCTGCCTCTTTTGTACATACAATATCATTACATAATACACAATCTTTTACAAAACGAATACGTGTGAATCGGCCTTAACGAACTCAAGATGGCATCCGAGGGGCCAATATAGCCAAAAGATGTTGTTCAAAAATTTTCAGTTATTTTTGTTTATAACTTTTTTGTTTTCGATTTTAGGATAAAAAGTAAAGAAATAGACAGTTTAATTTGCTACAAATAATGTTTTACAGAATTTTCTGTATGTTTGCTAGTTTACGAGATACAGCTCGAAAACCCTTTGCCCCCCTTTTTTCCAAGATGGCAGCAGACGGACAAGGTTGGCGACCCCACAAACTTGAACTTACGTTTATACTAACACCCCCTACATATCAAAAAATAATAATTGCGTACTCTAAAAAACGCAACCCTAAATGTAACTTTTCAATGGACTAAATATATTCGCAGAACATTCGCATCGTTTCATGCGAATACGAATGCGAATGCGAATTGTTGAAAACAGGCGAATATTCGCGAATGCGAATGCGAATATTCGTTACATCACTAATACCTATTATTTGTGAAAGTGGAAAAAACTAATTGAAAAGTGCAAATACATTTTAAGACAACTACGCTATGAAATGACTGCACAGATGGCGGAGTGGTTTACATACCGGCGTCCCGCTCGAGTTTTGTGGGTTTGATTCCCACACAGGACAACTCGTTGTGTGATTCACAAATGGTTGTTCTGAGCCTGGGTGTGCTTTGAGTCTATGAAATGTTTGTAAAGTACCCTACGATATAAGGATTATAACTTAGAAACTGCAGAATGATTTTAACTTTAAAAAAATAGACGTCGCGGGACGTCTACGTGATGTGAAAACATCGAAATTATTTTGTAGAAATAATGAGTAGAAATAAAATGATCGTAACTTATTCAACTCGATGGGGTGCGTCGTTTCATTATAGAGTTCCTATGTCCACCGTCCATCTCCATCTCAGATCAGCTCCATGTCATCATAATATTGTATTGTCATGCGATATACATAAATTTTACACGCATACTATGCGTGTAAGGTTTCAGCTCAATCGGAAACCAGGAAGTGTGTCAAATTTAACTTGCAAGATTTAAACGGGACAAGTAAAATAAAAGCGTCGCCACGCTAAGAGCCGATTTTACCCTCCCTCCGCATTTGATGTTTCACATCAAAAAAACAAATAGCCAGCTTTCATAATATAGATTTAATTGCAGTTTAATTCATGTAGGTATTATAACTTTGAATGCCATAACTTTTCGGTTATATTAACTTACACTAACTTTTGTTTTTTCTTTGAGCAATATTATTATAAATAAAAACAACAGTTGGCGGAAAAAAGAAAAAGCGCTAGTCAATTCGTTAAAAAACACCATGCAATACATATCCATATATTCAATACATAGTCCGCCTTGTATCTTATATAAGTGCAAAAGATTTAAATAAATAAATAAAATAAATATACACTTACATATTAAATGGAAAAAATAACTCACTTGAGGACATTAGCAGGCATCATCTGCGACTCAGGGGCTGACTCAATAACAGACTGCCATGTGTTAGTCGAATTAGGAATCACATAGCCGAACTCAAAGAACCACTCTTCCAAGCATCGCCCCTTGAACAATACTTTCTGGAAAATTAAAAAAAAAAATTATTGATCAAACAAAATATCACAACAGACTCAGACAGAGTATGTCCAGGGGGGGTTAGAATGTATTTCACTAAATCGTATCGATATCGCATCGTGTCATTGTGATTGGTTGAGACACCATCGTGATTGGCCGAAGGATTATTGTGACATCACGCGTCGGTTTCTCTACCAATCACAAGCGAGATGATACGATGTCGATACGATTTAGTGAGTTACATTCTACGGGCCCTGGACTTCATCTGCATGGAATATTAATATGTCACTATGGCACACTAATGATCCCTATGGAAAAACTATTATCCCACAGGATCTATCAATATTTCCGCAATAACAATGAGCCTCGTTTTTTACAGTGCTGAACTAATCGTACATGTATGTTAAATTTCATGAGAGATTAGGGGGGTTAGGCAGAATCTCATATCTCACATGTCGATCGTATAGTGATCACTCTCATTGGTTCAGAAACCGACGCGTGATGTCGCAATAATCCGTTGGCCAATCACGGTGATCTCTCAACAAATCACAGTGATCACGATACGATCGACATGAGATATGAGATTCTGCCTAACCCCCCAGTTAAGTTGAGAAAGCGCAACAAGCAAACAAACATACTTTCACATTTATAATATTTATTAACGATGATACGCACTTCCGTATGTTTGGTTGTAACGGTTTTACGCCATAATTACTCAACCGATTATCATTAAATTTGACAAACATGTATTTCAAAGCCCAGAAAACGACATAGGCTACTTTTTATTCCGAAAATGAATGGTTCCTGTGGATATTGTGCAGTTATGTTCTACCAACCGCACAATCATATTTCAAAATTTACGCTATTATTAAGGCTGCCAAAAAATATCAATGGTATTGCAGTAAACGTAATCGTTATTTAGTACCGGTCCTCAAGTCGTGTGTTACGTCGCGTGTGGCGCCTCCCCGCGCGTCGCGTGTTTGTCGCCCTTCGCGTCACGTGACGCGTTCCCAGTGAGGATAAGATTAAATAGTTACCTGTTCTAAGCGAAATTTTTCCATAGGTTCAGTAGAGCTGAAGTTCATCTCACGTGAGACACAACGACACTTGAGAATACGCTTCGGTACACGCGCTTCATGCTCGACATCGGGACTTGACATGTCCTCATTATTCTGCCACAGAATCTTACCTGAAAAAATATGTCAAAGTTTATCTTTATCTATACTATTATAAAACTGTAACAGAGCTGTGTCTGTACATTCAAGATATTTGAGAAAAAATGACTGTAATAGGCTATATAGGCGTGTCTAAACACAAAACAATTTTTTTTAGAATTCTTGTCTGATTTTGATGCAACTTCTTTTATTTGAAAGGCCTTGATTAGACTTAAAAACTGGTATACATTTTATCCCGCTACTATATCGGGAACATGAGATATAACCTAAAAACTAGAAAATTATTTAAACTAGAATTTTTTGTAGAATTTATTTAAAAGAACTACTAGATGGATTTTGATGCAACTTTTTATATTTGAAAGGCCTTGATTTGGCTTAAAAACTGGTAGACATTTTATCCCGCTACTATATTGGGAACCTGAGATATAACCGAAAAACTAGAATCTGGTTGCGGCGAAGCCGCTGGCAAAGGCTAGTATAGATATATAATACTTCTGTACATATGTATGTCACTGACCTTCCCCTAAACAGCTGGACCGATTTTGATGACATAGTGAGTTTTTGGATAGTTAGTTAAATACACACTTGGATCCTATACTTAATGCTGAAATAGTGTGTCAGAAAATTCTTATTTAAAAATATTAAATATTGTAAAATTGATAATAAACACATAAATAGAAGTGCAGCCAATGTTCGGGCACAACAATGTCTGCCAAATTTACTAGTTTTCATCAGGTCCCAGATAAAGAGTCAGTGCTTTAAGCATTTTCAATCTATTCCACTTTAATTATAAATTTTTCCATGATCAAAATAAAATCATTAGCAATTGGTTTACAAAGAAATTTGAACATGGGATTTTTTTTAATATTCTGAGTTTAGGTATATAATTATTCTATTTTAGAACAATAAATAAGGTGATACAAACTAAACTTATCCTATTATAAGAAAAATAAATGTAAATAAAAATCACTTGAAATCTTATTTATTTCTTATTCTAATCTAAGTTTCAATTGCGATTTGTTATGATAAAAAGCAAGCATTTTTTGTACTTTCAGTCACAACTATTGAGTGATTTCTTTAGAGTACTTTTTTTAAATTCTGAGAGATTTTTTAGAACTTCTACAAAAAAGGAGAAAAGAAAATTCTGATTTGATGAATTCTAAGGACAAGAATCTCTTAAAGCTTGTCATCAGCATTGTTGCAAGCCTATCATGTTTTACCAAAAGTTTATGATAAGCAAAATTCTATACTGGTTTGAAAAAAAAACATTTACATATTAATCATATGCCAAACTACTACCTACTCACATTGACAGAGAATATTTAGAGCCCGCATTGAATGAATAAGTTGAAAGATAAATTAAAACATGCAAACTTGAGGAAATGGGTTAATATTTTTCAAAATTAATAAAACAACTATAATTTAATATTTGAAACACTTGACAAGGTTTGCTGGTACTCAAAGCAGGGTTTAAACTCTATTGTAGCTATCCTTATATATTTTAAATTTTCATATTTGTGTTCTCATTCACAATTCTAAAAAGGTACACTTATATAGAACAAAACTGTCACAATGAAAAAATAATTGTTATGAAATGCTTACCTGTGTCAGCATCACGCAAATTCATCCAATTTCTGTTTTCAAGTAGAGTTAAGGCTCAAAGATATTTAATACTCAGTGACGGTCACCTGTGCTATTAAAAATATTGTTTTTAGAATACTGGTATGTTTGTTATTCCCGCATTGCATAAATCGCGTGTTGCCAACCCCAGGGAAAGGGATAGGAAGTGGAGAGGGACAGTGATTGAGGAAATGAGGAGGTGGACTCTAAGAATAATGTGGAGGGAATTAGGACGGCGTTTTGGGACTCCAACACTTCCAGTCACCGTACAAAACACAACAATAGTGGTAGGTACCAACCACTTCTTCACGCCGATATTCTATGTGAGGGTAGGTACTTCCGCGGCCGAGCGGACTTGAAGCTGGAAGAGGCAAGACCGAAAATTTTTCAAAGGATACACTTGAAATCCTCTTAGGATGTCGTCCACGCGGTCATGGTCTCGGGATTCTTCAGTGGGCATAACTTCTGTCATCTTAAGTATATGATAAAAACTTCTATAACGTCAATCTACACTTATATTATTTCAATTTAGATGTTTTGAACACAACACTATTTTGCAAGATATCACAATACTGAATACAATATTACAATACAAATTGATGATACAAATTACAAAACATTGAACAGACTTCAGAATAAAATTAAAATGTCACTGTCAGGTCAGCCTGTCAAAGTGTCAAGTGCAAAGAATATATATAATTATTATTATAGAACTCTCTACCGAGCATGGAAGTAATATGTATACAACTAGAATGCGCACTGTTACCAAAAAGCGGTCCTAGTGAGATAATAGGTACAAGCAATGTAACGAATGTTAGTTTATAAGCATTCGCGAACACGAATGCGGATGCGAATGTTTCCCTCAAACATTCGTGAATGCGAATGCGAATGCGTATGTTGATTTTCAAATAAGCGTGCGCAAAATATCATACGTGTTTGACATCTAGTGTTACTGTGAGTCACCCATGTTTAAACCAACCGAACATAGCCGAGGTACATTTTGACAAGTAGATTGAATGAAGTCGGATTGAGTTCATTCAAAAATATTCGTTGTTCTCCGCCCACACAGGTGAGTGTACAACGCCATTGACCGGACCACCCCTGCGTAAAGCCGTCGGCATGCATTGTTTGGTCCGCCCATATTCGGCATGAGCCATGCAAGCCTCGGGGACAGTTCACGGTAGTGCTCGCGAAAGCGCTACCGCCCGTCCAGCACCAGGCCCAGATACTTGATCTGGGCCATCACCTCAGCGACGATTCTCTCCAGAAGCTTACCCGCCTCGTCCTGCAGCACGATGGGCCTAAAGGCCCCGATCAAATCCGGCATTCGCCCCGGCTTCGGCAGGAGTACCAGCCTCCCCTCCTTCCAGCAGTCAAGGAACCGTCCGGGCGCTAGGCACGCGTCGATCAGTCCCTGAGGCGGGGCTCCAGGTGGTCCAGAACCAGGGCCAGCACCCGGCTGGCTATCCCGTCTGAGCCGGGGGCAAATCCGGGAAACAGCCACCCCCATTTCCGAGGGGGTGACGGGTGGTACACTGAGGTCAGCCTCCAGGTCGCTACCTGGCGGTGCCTTGAACGGGGACATGTGCTCAGCCTTCGTCGTGGAAATAGGCCTTCGACCGAGGGTGGGCTGAATGGTCTTTGTGTGACCTGAGTGCGGAGCTAATACAAAACTAAGCCTAATGGTGGTAAATGGTTTTTATCGTATTCTTACGAGTATTCAAGTACTCTGTTGTGTATCCGTTAACCGTAACCGTATCGTCCGTGGCTGTATGAAACACATGTCCTTTGCCTTAATGACAGTTTGACATATTGCATCAAAGAGTAGAATAAAACAAGGAGGATATTATACTTTTTAGCACCGGCGTGGTACTTAATTAATATTTATCCTCTTGCTCAGTTTGTAAGCATGACTAGAACATAGGCCTCCCCTACATACAAAGATGGCGATCAGACGTATTTCTTAGCTCATGCAAACAAAAAAAAATCTACCAACTGAACTATAATTAGAAGTCAGAAAATAATAAAAATATTACATTTGAGGAAGTTTACTTTATTGTAACTGATAGTTTTTTGTTAATTTTGTTTTTGTGAACTGATTAACCCTTCTGAATATAAAAACCAGGCGCTTAGATTTGAATGAACCGGAAAAGGAAATTTATTGTCACCCTAATTGTTCTATAGTAAAGCTTAGCACGCACTACGAAATCTCGCCACGCGATTTTTTAAAAATCGATGTAAATAACGGTCATTTTTCCTCAAATATATTAAATGTACAGACATAGCTATGTTATAGTTATATAATAGTATAGATAAACAATCTTAGGTAGCGTGTATTTACCACCCTCGCGGTTCTAGTTAGTTCTGAGGTTTCGACCCAGATGGCGAAGATCGGTAAGAACAAAATGTCCTCAAAGAAATGTATATGAAATCGTCATTCTTCTCGTAGAGTAAAAATGTTCTGAGGTCAAGTGTCAAGCACAAAACATTTTTACTCTTCGAGGCTCAGACTAAGAACTTAATAGACGGAGCCACGCCAAATTCAAATTGAAAGTGATATTGTAAGAAAATATCTCTTTACAAGTAAAAATACAAACCTACTTATGATTATTAAATTATCTAATTAACTAGTAATATATATATATATTTTTTAATATCTGCGATCGGTTTTGCAGCCTTTATCAGATTTGGTCTCAGAATTGTAGGCAGTGGAATGTTTGGGGCATAGATATAGTAACGTATAGATCACCAAAGCATGTGAGCGCGAAGAAAATCTTATACGGCAACATAGCAAGATGGAAGAGGAAAGCAAATCTGATGTCATTGCACACTATTTGAATGACGTCTTCAAGCTTGAAATTAACTTCGCGGTTTTTTGATTTATTTGTTATAAATCTTGTTTATTATATGATTATAACTATTAAATACAATGGTTGTTTGTTCCGTGAGTGCCTGTGATGTAAATAATGCTATCAATCCTGACAATTGCACGTTTCACAGGTAAGTTCTCAGAATGTTATCACAACTTACATGCTTTTATTTTAGGTCATATTTACTGATATTTTCTGTTTCAGTTACGGATTGATTTCAATTCCATTGTTACTGTTTATATTTTACATATAAATTTGTCACATTGTTACATATTTGCATGATTTTAGTAGAAACGTTTTTAGGTACATATACACTTTTTATTTTTTATTTTAGTTGGGCAAAAATGTCCTACCGCACACCCCGCTGCCCGGGGAGACAACGGGGTAGTGTGGGGCTCTCACCCACTAAAAACCCACCGTGCGCCTCCACCCGCCCTTGCTACGGCGGATCAAGGGTACCGCGTCGTTACGACCGCGATCCGCAGGCGGCAGCCCCTTCGGGCACCCTCTCTTGTACGACGCCCCACGCACTTGGGCGTCACACCTTCGCGGTAGGCTTCCGCGGACGGCAGAGTACTCCCCGACCCCACCGTCCGCAGCCTCGGCCAAATTCAACCTTAATCGTATGGTTTAAAGTTGTATTTACAAAGCATTATGCAAAAAGCAATAAAATTTTACTTATATATAAATAAAATAAAACTCGTAAATATAAATTTTAGTTTTTATTCCCAATATAGTAATTCTAATATTAAGTACTCCCAGTATAGTTTTTATTCCCAATATAGTAATATAGTAATTCTAATATTATTAGTAGTACCCAGATCTATTCTAGTCTAGATCAATGGCGTCATAATAAACATTGACAATACAGTAGTAAATAAATCAATTTCCTTGAAATAAATGAAGCTTATTGTAGAGTTGTCTTTTTGAACTAGATTTCAGCTTTTCTGTTTTTTTTTTTGCGATATAACATAAACTAATAGAAGATATATCTATAAAAAAATCTATAGTAGCTTTTATTAGACTAATTTTATGATTAAAAAGAGCAGGTTGTAGACAAGGGAGCGTAGGGTGTCAGAGGGGACAGAGCGGGGCGGGGTGCCTATGAGTAGTCTGTGGCACAGTGCAAAAAAGTCGTTAGGTGTACGCGGCTAACTGTGCCCACAATCGCGTGTCAATCTGTTAATTCCATAGTTATTAAGTATTTTTATAGTATATCTTCGCTTTGCAATATATTTCTGTTCTTCTAAAAACCTCGTTTTACTCGAAGAAAACCCTTTGTCCGTTACAAAGTGGTCCTTTTCGAGCCGGATAATATGTATAAAACACCGCCACACACCATGGTTAATACAAGGGGTACTCTTTGTAAAAAACGAGAACTGCTGGATAAAGAAGAGCAACTAAAGGGTAATACTGAACCTCCATATCAAGAATCCTAGCCAAACACAGAACCTCAAGGAGAAACATTGAAAAAAGGCATCGAGTTGAACCGCACAATATGTGTCGATGTGGGTAGTGTCGTAAAATCGGAACCACCGTTGAAAACCATTCCGCTGTTAAAAACTACACCCACACATAGCCGTGCAGCATCTAAAATGTCATCAACATCTTCTGTGGCGGCACGAAAGGCAAAATTGGACTGGAGGCAGCTGAAGCGAAGGCCAAAATACAGATGGAACTTATAGACAAAAGGCTCGCCGCGGAACTGGCTGAAATGGAAGGAAGCAGTATAAGATCACATAAGTCAAAAAATAGCACTAATGGTGAAGTGGAGAAGTGGTTGGAGCGTAGCCAACTGCTGGAAAAAGAGCTGGAAGCACAGCCCACCCCCGAACATGGTCAAACATCGGGCGAGCCGTGCCCGCTGATGTCACAGGACGTCGGCACCGATAAGGGGACAGTTCATCTCCTGGCCAGTGCAATTAGGGATCTTGCAACCGCCTCCGCAAATAATGGACCCAACTCAAGTCTGCGGAGTCGAATTTGTACCCCGCGCGACTTACCTTCATTCGCTGGGGACCCTATGGAGTGGCTCCAATTTAAACAGGCTTACAACGAGTCGTCTCAAGTGTGCAACTTCAGTTCAAAGGAGAACTTATGGCATCTACGTAAGTGTCTACGCGGACCGGCGCGTGACGCCGTGTCTGCCTTACTTATCAGTGGCACAACCCCTGAATTGGTTATATCCAACCTTTTTTTTTTTTTGTCATGGCGGGAAAAATGTTCCTAACCGCACACCCCGTTGTTCGGGGCAACGAACAGGGTGGTGTGGGGCCTTCACCCACTAAAGAAACCCGCCGTGTGCCGTCTCTCCGCCTTTCTTCGCGGGCCACTGGAACTATGTCACATTCCTTCGGTGGTGGTTATATCCACCCTAGAACTACAGTTTGGCAATCCTGACCTGATCTTATCCAGGATAATGATGGATGTCAAGAAATTACAACCAGTATCGCAAGAATATCATAAGGATATTGTGTCTTTTTCAGTAAAAGTGCGTAACTGTGTGGCAGCAATCAGTGTGATCGGTCGTGATGAGTATTTAGTGGCCACAAATGTGATAACAAATGTGTTAAATAAATTACCTACAGTCCTACTATCGAAGTAGGCCGACTACAGCTATCCACTCATCGCACAAGGTAAGCGACCGTCACTGCACACATTAGCTGATTTTTTACACACTGAAGCTGTGAAAGTTAATTCTATGGCCCTAATAAATACACGCAGTACATATTATGGAACCTATAATAGAAAATATCAAGAGCCGGCACCGAACCGGTCGCACTCAGTGTTAGTAAACAATGAAGTTGCCGCTATAAAGAAATGTCTGTACTGCCGTAATATAACAACACATAAACTTACAGATTGTAAAAAGTTTAAGAGGTCGTTGCGTAAAGATAGATGGGCATTTGTAAAAAGACACAGACTATGTTACAAATGTTTATTAACGACGCACGAGAGAGAAACATGTCCAGCTGATGTCTGTGACGTAGATAACTGCGAGCTACAACATCACCGCTTGCTTCACTATAAATATGAGAGTAGAAACACTGGACTAGAGGCCGCCGAGCACCAGGAACGGGAGCAACGTCCATCCTCCGAGGGTCAGCAGTCGCCGCAACGCGTATCTGAAACAGTGACAAATATAAATTCACGGTTAGAGTGCAAAGTCTTATTAAAAGTTGTGCGCGTAAATATACACGGACCTAACCAGGCGGATATTCCCAAGGAACGTTAGTAGTGGTCAATGGAAATCGTAGGGATGAAAAACTAATGAATAATGGTGGATTTCGGAGATCAAAATATAAACGAGGCGAGGGTAGTTACAGACACTCGCGCTTCACGGAGGCAACGCTGAACTACACCAGTCAACCCGTGACCACGGCCGATGCAATACGGTCAAAACGTCGGGAAATTAAGGTATTCAACCTCAACATTATATACGCGATTAAGACCCGATACATTAATATGTATAAAGTTAGTTATGACATTGAATGTGTATTTACCGTAGAATGAAGTAAGTGAAGACTTACCCGTACCGAACCCCTGTAGATTTTCTTCATGGTTACGCCTGGTGAGAAGTACTTCTGCCGTATTTAAATTCCTAGATAAATGTAAACGTACACTTACCAGTGAATGCAAGTTGATGGTCAAGGCGGAAAACTTGCTGATAAGGTACTCGCAGCGGAATCCCTTCAGTGCTGAGTTAGCTGAAATAAAAAGTGGTAAATATGATATAGGAAAATCAAGTAGATTACTTACCTTGTCACCGTTCCTGGATGAATATGGAATACTCCGTGCTGGTGGCCGCATCGGTACTGCTGCTGGTGTCTCCCTCGATCTGAAACAACCTGTAATATTAAATGTGAAGGATCATATCTCTAGGTTGATAGTTAAACATTACCATGTTGCTGCGCATGGAAATCAGGAACTTGTAGTAAATGAACTAAAACAAAAATATTGGATATTAAAATTAAGACCAACAGTGAAGTACGTTGTATCAAGATGTATGTTGTGTAAAATAAGGAAAACAAAACCTGAGATACCCAGAATGGCTGATTTACCTGCGGGAAGGGTTGCTCATCACCAAAGGCCATTAACGCACTGTGGCGTAGATCTATTTGGACCCCTGGAGGTAATTGTCGGTAGACACCGACAGAAAAGGTATAGTGTCCTCTTCACGTGCCTCACAGTAAGAGCCATTCACGTAGAAGTGGTACCCTCTCTCACCACAGACTCACTTCTGATGGCTCTTCGCAGGATGGCAGCTAGGCGTGGCTGGCCCGGTCATCTATACTGGAATAATGGGACCAATTTAAGGGGAGCCGACGCCGAGATTAGAAAGTCGATACAGGAACTCGATGAAGAGGTGTTGAAGAACACTGCGTGTACCTACGGGACTCAATGTACATTCATTCCTCCTGCAAGTCCAAATTGGGGAGGCGCATGGGAGCGGCTCATAAAATCGGTTAAAATCGCATTAGCGGTTGTATTAAAGGAGCGCGCGCCGAGAGATGAAGTACTAATTACCCTGTTGGCCGAGGTAGAAAATATTGTCAACGGCAGCCCGTTGAGTCACGTATCAGTGGAGGCTGGAAGCAAGGAATCCCTTTCGCCTAATCATTTTCTACTCGGGACTTCCTCCAACTTACCTCAATTGGATAAATTTGATGACTCAGATTTGTACCTGAGAAAACAGTGGCGTAAAGCTCAAGTTCTGGCTGATATGTTTTGGAAAAGGTGGGTCCGAGAAGTCTTACCCGAAATGGTACCTCGCAAGAGGTGGAACCAAGACATGCAGCGACCCTTAGCAGTGGGTGATTTGGTGTTCCTCGTCAGCCCAGATAGCCCGCACGGTATGTGGTCCCGCGGCATTATAGATGCTACATTTCCCGGCAAGGATGGGAGAGTGCGCGTGGTAGCATTGCGCACTGCCAACGGTACCCTAAAGCGATCCGTAGGTCGCGTTGCCCGGATACCTTTTGAGGGTGAGTGCTGCCAGGGCACCACTAAGGGGGGAGTGTAGGACCTAATAGAAGATAAATCTATAAAAAAATCTATAGTAGCTTTTATTAGACTAATTTTATGATTAAAAAGAGCAGGTTGTTGACAAGGGAGCGTAGGGTGTCAGAGGGGACAAAGCGGGGCGGGGTGCCTATGAGTAGTCTGTGGCCAGTGCAAAAAAGTCTTTAGGTGTACGCGGCTAACTGTGCCCATAATCACGTGTCAATCTGTTAATTCCATAGTTATTAAGTATTTTTAAAGTATATCTTCGCTTTATAATATTATGTGAATGTGAGCAAAACCAAAGTAATGGGTTTTGAAAGAGAAGAAGCCAGAACAGATGTTAGAGTAGCAATAGGAAATGGTGTGCTAGAACAAGTGGATGAATTTGTATATCTTGGATGTGGATTCAGTCGGGATGGAAGGTACACCACTGATGTAGAAAGAAGAGTGAATGCGGGAAAAAGAGTGAACGGAGCATTGGAACAACTTCTCGGCAGCCACCACGTCAGCCAGAAGGCACGTGTCGTAATACACAACGCAGTGCTTGTCCCAACGTTATTATATGGAAGCGAGAGTTGGGTATGTAAAAAGGAGCATGAGAGTAAAATCAATGCGGTCGAAATGCGATCTCTACGGAGAATCTGTGGAGTGAGACTGACTGACCGCATTCGTAACAATGACGTGAGAGAGCGTGTAGGTATGAAAGAGAGTATTGGTGTAAAGATGCGAAAGGGAATGCTCCGATGGTTCGGACATGTGGAAAGAATGCCGGGCGAGCGACTGGCTAAGAAGATATACAATGCGAAAGTGGAAGGATGTAGGTACAGGGGGAGACCGAGACTTACCTACCTAGACCAAATTGGTCATGTATTGAAGGAAGGTGGAGTCAGGAGTCTCCGAAACCGGTGAGCGTGTTTGAAGAGAGTTATGAATGTTGAGGAAGCAAGAGATGTATGCAAGAATAGAGCCTCTTGGCACTCTGTTCTCTCTGCCTACCCCGCAAGGGAAATGGCGTGATGATAAGTAAATAAGTAATATATTTCTGTTCTTCTAAAAACCTCGTTTTACTCGAAGAAAACCCTTTGTCTGTTACACAGGTTGTTGAAGGGAATGTGTATCAATACCAGAAAATATATTTATATTTAATGTACATTTTAAAACTAAAGAACACAAATAGGCCTTGGTTGTGTTTTTTGACCACATATGCGCTGTTCTCTTCTCTATCTCTGTATCTCTTCGGTTTTATTACATACAGTATATTCATCTTCACTAGCGTAACATAGACCAATAAAATCTTTTAAATCTATTAGTATGTAAACAACATTTCAACATTCATTATTGAAGCATAAAAGCCATAAATTCAACAATTTAAATGATCATCTTATAAAATACTAGTGGTGCCCTCCAAATTCGCTCGCCGTTTAATTAAAAAAAAAGTACATATTTATAAATAATTTAGAGCAAGCTTTATCATCTGATTGGTCCCTAGGAAATCTAAAATAAAAATCATCATATAAATGACAATGTTATTGATATTTAAACTTTGTAAATAAAACAATGTCAACTAATTACTTAATATATATAAAAAAAAAATACATTCAATAAGGTGACTCCATTCGTTTTCAGAACCGAGAACGTCGTATTATGCGATCAAAGTGAGCAAAATGCGTTGAAGAATGAGCATAGTTCACGACTGCCTTTGTTTTAATACATATACTATTTGACTGGTTCATACAGGGCCATCGTCGATAATTTGAAACAAAATATATTGCAAAAAAATTAAAAAATGCGACTCTTGCAACAAAATATGTATGAAATAGAAATACTGTCTATTAATACTTACCGAAAATAAGAAACGCCATCCTTTTTTTGTACTTTTAATGCCCTGTTTCGGCATTTGTTCATCGAACAATTAGACATTTTGACACGATTCGTCTACTCGCGCGTCGAAATAATACTGAATCGGCCAAAATATGCAGTTTACGTTTTAAACCAGAGGACCCAGAAAGATCAGGACTCTTCTAAATGCTGCTTCTCTATTCTAGGTATATAATAGATATTATGAATTGAAATAAATGATATACCATATTGCTGCCATTACCTACTATAAAATCTATCCATCCATCCATCAGCCGAAAGATGTCCAATGCTTGATATAAGCATCCCCCAAAGACAGGAAATTCTTTGATATCGGTTACTCTATAGCTCGAACTTTCTTACGACTCGTAGTACATTGATCACATCTCTGTCATCACTAGTAGCACACACTGGCTGGCTACAAACCTTTGCTTCAGAAACTATTGCTATCCTACTTTTTAATTAATTTTTCATAAAATCCGAAGGCCATAAATATTTATGGGCCTGCTACATGGTTGTAAGCCAACGCTCCAACAGAGGTGACCTTAGTTCACAGACTACTATACCCTTAGTCTCTACCTTAGACGAAGGATATTATAGACAAGCTATCAGCGTATGCAGTGTCGAGATAGCAATAGATAACCGGAATAATTTAACATTAATGATACTTAATTTAACCATATATCGGTACATACATTCTTATTTATTTAAATCATTACAATTAGATACATAGGTACGTTATTCCTTCTGGTACCTGTACTAGTATAAACTGTATCGCAGGTGTCAGTATTCTACTTAATATGTTGGCATTTTGTTGTGATTGGTACATGTTCACAAATACATACGTATGTGTTGGAATGTGTGTGTGAGTGTGTGTGTGTGAGAGAGTGCGTGTGTGTGTGTGTTAATGTATGTGTGTGCGCGTAAATGTTCATTTATTAAATGGGATTGAATTGGTTGTCTTGGAACCCATTCAGGGTTAAAGAGTCTGTCTATATAATTATGCTAAAAATACATGTATATATATATATATATATATATATATATATATATATATATATATATATATATATATATATATATATATATATCATAGTCTAGGCATTCAAGCCAGCGAAGTATTGCCTTCCTTAATCGATAGCTATTGAGCGATTTCAATGGCTCCAATCTATTAAGTGTATTATAAATATGTGGCGCTTGTACAAAAAAATGCTTTTGCTCAAAGGCTGTTTTAACGCGAGGCACTGGGCAACGATCACGCCTCCTATGTAAGGTAGGCAGAGCGGGCACAACCATTTTATGGTATATTCTTATTATTTCATAAATAAACAACTTTCTCACAGACAGGAAAATGTATTAGAACATGTAATATTAGCGTATATAACGTGTGATACATTAAAACACCAAAAGCTATTCTCGTAAACTGGAAAGTTTACCACAAGCTTCGAATGCTGCATAGATTCTGTCCTTTTCTAGAATAGGTACTTGATGATAAGCACTTTTTAAATCGATTTGACTAAATACTTTATATTTTGCAATATTTGAAACTATTGAAGAAATACTCGGTAAGGTATATGCATCCAGATATGTAAATTTATGAATAGTTCGGGAGTAATCGATCACTAAACGCTTTCGGTACATTCCTCCACCAGTTACTAGAACTTGTGCACGCCATGGTGAGATACTAGGCTCTATAACGCCATCCGCTAAAAGCTTTTCTATTTATTCTGTGATAAATTTGCTATCGTTACAATTGCGACGTCGAGATTTTATTACTATTGGTTTAATATTAGCTGACATGTTTGTGGATACTGAAGCAGGAGGTACGTTTGCTTCTATGACATTACATAGTTTAAGCGGTTTCTTTTGACATCCAAAAGTAAGTATAAGAGATTCATGTTAATTTAGAATATCATGACCAACTATTAAATCGGCACAGAGATTATTTACAGTCAGTAAACGCTTTTTATAAATATGATCAGCTATTTGAATAGATGCGTAACACATACCTTTTACAAAAGACACTTGTGAAAGCGATGCCAGCGATATTGTGTGTTTGCATGGAAATTTTTTCAAACAGAGCATAGGGACTAAAGTTTTATTGATGAATGTTACCGAACTTCCTGTGTCGATAAGGGCATCAGCTCGTATACCGTTGATAGTTACAGTGATAGTGGCTTTTCGAAGACTAGATGGAGATGCTGCTAGAACGTATGCTGCTCCAAGCTGAAAATCAGTGATTTCATTAGCATTTGCAGAATAATTTGTTTGCTTAGGATGTCGATAAGTACTACGGCAGACATTCGCAAAATGGCCTATTTTTAAACATATCTGGCAAGTAGCTTTGTTAACAGGACAACGTATTCTTGGATGGACATTTCCACCACAAAAAAAGCAATGCTTTCGCGATGTTTGAGCTGCAGCAATATTTGTGGTTTCTTCCTCTTTAGCGGATTGAGATATAGCGTTTGAATGAATAGGTGAGGGAAAGGAGCTCTCAGATATCTTAAGGGAACTATGTTTAGCTGCTTCTAGAGACAAAGCTTGTTGTATAGTCTCCTCCAAAGTTAAATTTAAATTTTCTAAAAGCCGTTCTCTGAATTTTTGTGACGATATTCCCACAATGAAAGCGCTTCTTATAGCTTGTTCTTCATGTTCTCTAGCTGACACACTTTGGTAGCAGCAATCCTGTGCCAGGAATTTTAAAGCTCTTAAATAATCTGAGATAGATTCAGTAGGACCTTGTCTTCTTGTGTTAAGTTAATGACGGGCAACTATTTCATTCTTCGGCTTAATGTAAATTTTATCGAGAGATTTTAGGGCCTCTTCGTATGTTTTGCAATCCCGTACATAGCAAAATACAGTTGATGACAAATAGTGAACTAGTAATTTTAATTTCGTATATTCTGTAGTTGTAGACAAGCAATCTTCAGGAATTTATACTGCCAATGTGTCCATTCAGCATCAGCAGCATTCGTATCTGGTAGTACATCGAATCGTTCCGGTCTCAAGAAGCAAGATATATTTGAATTTTTCATTTCAATATTTTGTTTTGATTCCGCAGCATTTGCTTGTGACATTTTAGTTTAGTTGATTAAATTGATACATTAAAACGATAAACCAGAAGAAAACTTGGCTTTAATCAACTAAATAATTAGACATACATTTTCATGTAAAATAAATTAAGACATTAAAATATTGACATTCAATCAAATACGTAAATAGTGTAAGTAGCCAGTAGCATAAACTAAGGAGTACATATCAACGTGATTAATAAAGGTTTTTTTTACGTCAATACAAAAACAAGCTTACATACTGATGAAGGGAACGGTTGGGCACCTTATTGTTTGGACCCAGTTCATTGGGTCCAAATACAACTGACACATACGCGAAAAGGATAAATATACTTATACCTGTGTCTCTCTCACTCTTGGTAAAACCTAGTATGTGCATCCTTTTCTTCATCCTTAATGTCAAAATTGTAGCGAGTATATTATTCTTCGTCTAAGGTCTCTACTAACTACTGTAGTCTAACGAAAGAGACAAAAAACATAAGTGACATAATTCAAGGTTACATTTCTTTGCATCAAGACGTTCTTTGCATTATCCAGCATTTTAAATATAAGCTTTACTTTTCACTATCGATATCGCTGTAATTTGTGAGTGAAATTGAAAAAATTACAATGAAGCTCACAACGCATAGTTTACCTACTTACAATTGATAAATAACTGATTTTGGGGATAATTAAATAATAGTTAAATATGTTATAATAGTAATAATAAAATTATTATAATAGTTTTTGCGTATAACGTAAAATAAAAATTCAAAATGGATGACTAAATTGACAGAACAGAGAATAGAATTAGAATGGAAGAGAATAGTAGTATTTTTATACGGGTACTTGCAGTGTTCTAAAAAAAATAATAAACATAGTTATTTGACGAATGTACAAATTTAGCCCTTCGCATTTATGTAACGTTACGATTGGGAGTTATTTGTTCCAGTGAGTTATTTATTTCTATGAACTCTAAAAGCGAATCTGACGAAGCTTCAAGGTAAATTTATTCATTAGTTTTTCATCCTTACGATTTCCATTGACCACTACTAACGTTCCTTGGGAATATTATTATGTAAATAGTCGCAGTATTTGACGATATATGTAACTAATGCGTAGTAAAGAAGTTGGTGAGGTTAATCATTACTTGCTATTTTTGTTCTTTGTTTTTATTGCAATTGTAATAAATTATTTCTGCAGGGGGAACGAAGCATCTTCGTCTAAAAATTCAGCCCCTACTAATTCTACAGAGGAATCCACATCAGGTTTATGCTCAGATACAGTGACAAACCATACACAAGACATTATGAAGCGTGCTGCTGCTAAACAGTTGATTGAGAGGTATTTTTACCAACTTCTTGATGGTTGCGGCAAGCCTAACTGTGACAATCAATACTGTGCATCTAGTGGAGAGGTAATTATTATTTTATTACTTCTTATTACAAATTCCAGCTTTTATTGTTATCAAAATAAACAACAAAAAACAAACATATCACGCCTGTATTCCTCGAAGGGGTAGGCAAAGGTGTATTACACATCCACGGTTCGCCAGCTATGTTTAAGTCCCACATAATAGAGGGTGAGCCTATTGCCATCTACCAGGCACATTTCCAAACTGGTACTTAGAATTTATAATTTTTTGAAAAAGCACCTTAACACTGCCCAACCCGGGCATCAAACCCGAGACCTCATTATCAGCAGTCGCTTATACTACCGCTGCACCATTGAGGCAGTTAGTTAGTTATCAAAATAATGTACAAAATTAAATTATCAATGTTAGTAGGCTGTAAAAATCTTGAATGAATTCTATGAATTCTGAAATCATCCACTCCGATAAAGAACCTCTAAATTATTATTAGATGATTAAACTGAGGGTGCCAGATGGTCACCATAAAATTGCATAAAAACTCCGCTTCAGTGAACAGGGATTTGCGAGCTAATTGCACGCCTCATAAGCGAAGCGTTGAGGTGGGTACTACTCTCGTTTTATGCAGAACAACTGATTTTTCAAACTTAAAATGTCTCTATTTATCATATATTGCACTTGTAAAATAATATATACACACACATATCAAGAAAAAACACTATTTTTAACATTCATGATATTTTTTATGCCATTTTTGTTATTTAAATTAGTTAAAAAACTGTTTAAAAAAGTTCTGTCTTGGACGTCCGTGTGTTGTAGGGAATGTATGTTAACACGATAACGACCGAAATACTTTACTAACCGAGTATTTTATTTTCTTTTACGATTCAGTATAACTACAAATAGAGTCATATCACTTTTCACAGTCTGATTCGATGTGGTTTAATTGTTATTAAATAAACAAAAAATAGTGAATATTTACTCTCGATTGGAGACTAAAACCAGCGCGTTATTTCGTGAGAACTATTTCTATAGACCAATATAAAAGTACTTCTTAAAATTAGCGCTAACTGGCGTATAAGACATGAAAATCACAGCACGTTTTGAAATTAGCGGTATCTATGTGACCTATTGAAAACTACTTAGTAAGACCAATACATTATTGGTTATTTATGAACTAATAAATTTTATTGTGACAAATGAAGATTATGAGGCGTGCACTTTTGGATTTTCCATAGTATTTAAAAATTCATTAAACACAAAGTGAAAAATGTGAAAGCGAAAATTTTCACTTTGTGTTTAATGTATAGTGCTAAGCATGTCAAATGCTAAAAATATCTAAATATTAAAAATTCATGTTTTTTTAAATGCGGAGCGGAGTTCTAAGGGGAGAAACGGAGCGGGTCGGAAAAGGGGAGTGAATAAAAACGGCCACGGGCAGCTTGTTTCGGAAAAAAGGAATAAGCAATATTCACTTTGTTCTGAATGATACTGGATACAAAATCTAAGTTTTATAGTATTGTTTGAGCAGTATAATATGGTAAATTTGGTTTCTTCTGAGTACGACTCTTCTTCTTCAATTAATGCGAACTAATAATAAATCAAGTTTTTTTCCGCCTGTTGTCCATAGCATTTTGCGTATAACTAGGGACCGCTCTCCGCCGCCCACTCAAATGACTCCGTACTGCAGGCCTAGCTCCGCACAATCCGCAACGCCGTTCAGTAAAAAATGTCTCACACCACGCTGCTGCGTCGATCCGCAACATTGAGCAGACACAGTCCGCTACTCCGCTCCGTATTAATCTCTCGCTCGGCTTTGAAGATCAGGCGAAAAATGCTCGCCTATGTTCGAGCTTGTTCTTGGCCGCCATTCAAACTTAACGCAAATAGATCACGGATACCCGAATATTCTCGCACATGCTGGAACAGCGGATTTTCGAACCGTCTCCCGGATGTTGGATCAGCTCTTGCTTAAAGCCAGTGTGTGCAGTTGAGACTCGAAGAGTACAGATGAAATATATTTTTTTTTTTTAAATGATCGCTGGAATTTGGCAGTTATTGCGCTATTAGCAGAAGAAGAAATTTGGGAGCAAATAAATACATAATGGAGCAGTCGCGCGTGCGCTCGCGCATACTCGCGCGCATGCGGAGAGGATGTTTGAACACGCGCTACTGTCTTGTTCTACTGTCTGAAGGATAATACAATATTATGTAAAACATAATATAATCGGAAAAAAATCCATTAAAACTATAGATCCCTAAGGGTATGGTTAAATGTATAAGAAAAGGAGATAGTCTACATAAGAAGGTCTCAAAGTCGTCTGATAACATAAAACTACAACAACAATATTTAAATTATAGAAATCGATGCAATTATATACCAGTCTAAAAATAAATATTATAGTGAAAAACTAAATAAAAGCAAAAGAAATATGAAAGATACATGGAAAGTTGTCATAGATATATGTGATATGACCACCCATAACGAAAGCTCAGTTGTATTATTTAACATCGATAACCTCTAAAGCATCTCTTACCCCAGGGTTAACAATTATTTCACTTCTATTGGTGGTATCCTTGCTGAGAAGCTAGTGGATAAAATGAATACATGTGAGCAAGAATTAGCGTGCCAAGCTAAATTAAATAATTCACCTGCACAATCAATGGCGTTTGTACCTACAGACCTATGTGAAATCTGCATTAGAGTATTGGGACTTAAGTCACAGTGCTTAGGTCAAAATAAGTGCTAAAATCATAGTGCAAAACATACACACACTTGCTGCACTTATTGCGCAGCAAGTGTGTGTATGTTTTGCGGCTTTTAGGTTATTGAGCTCTTTGAAGAATCTTAAGCTCGAACTGGTCAGACTGAAAATTTCATAGAAATTCTGAAAAAAACATTTTTCAATTTATTTCGACAACGATATCTCACGAACGAATCAACCGATTTTGAACGGACTGGCGGCGATCGACGTGGTTTTTTGATGTTAAGAGCAGGGGGGTTAGGCAGAATGTCATATTTCACGTGTCGACCGTATCGAAATCACTGTGATTGGTTGAGAAGCCGACACATGATGTCACAATAATCCGTTGACCAATCACGGTAATCTGTCAACCAATCACAGTGCTCACGATACGATCGACATGTGATATATGAGATTCTGCCTAACCCCCCTGATTAGTTTTTGGAATCGATCGGTAAAACCGTTTAAAAGTTCCAAAAAAAAAACAATTTTTTTGTCCTAATTGTATTCGGTCCTAATTGTATTCAAAATCTAAGTTTGGTCAAGTCCTTTCGAATTATGCCAACCCGATTCGGGGAAGCTTCCTAGGACCTCGAACCGTCAACATCCGTTGAAAACTCGATTTTCGAAAAACGGGGTAAAACCAAACTTCCCAGCTTTTGAAAATTTTCAATTTTCTTAGCGCGAAGTTAAAAAAAGGTTGTTACTGTAGGTATAACATGCGACCATACTCCATTGGTCAAAGAAAATGGATAACCACAGTATATAGAGTTTTCAGTACTCTTAGTGTTAGTATTCAGTACACTTCAGTCAGCTTGCACCACTATCGGGTAGGTAGAATTACATGGTGTAAGTGCGACTAGAGCATAAAATTAATTATGTTGTGGTTTTTCTGATGTCCTCCACACTACTGGCATATTCTCTGTATTTTTCTAATTCCTTAGACTTTTTTAATTTTTTTTTTGTTTGGGACAAAAAAGAATAGGCATGATGACTGTTTTTCAAAATCTATTATATTATATGATATTCAAACGTATCTAATAAGTGAAAAATATATCATACTTCTGTAAATATAATGGTTTTTTATACAATAAAGTGAGATTTAAATTTTAAGTTTCAAACTCACGTCAATACGCACGCCGATGTCATTCCGTTTGGCATGACGTCACGCCTCAGTACGGCAACAGTAAAAATTAGAGCAAAGAGAATGTAAGACATTACAATATCGTTTACTAACTTGCTTGACGTCATTCGCTCTGATTGGTGTTTAAGCTATCATGGCGGTGCTGTGTGGGGCCGGCTTTAGAATTGTCCCACCCCCCTCTACCCATGGGAGTCGTAAGAGCCGACTGAGGGAATACTGGAGGAGTGGGCAGCAGCACTCCCTCGAGTATTAAGAACATTCACTGCGATCGCCAACCCGTCTGCCAAGCGTGGCGGTTACGGCATTATCCCCCATGACGGGATCGCTCGTTGTGGCGTTCTCTTGGGGAGGCCTATGTCCAGCAGTGGACGTTGAAAGGCTGGTGGATGGATGGATGGACTATCATGGCGGATTGTTGTATTTTGTAGGTTTATTTTATCAAATATTATATCATTAATCTCACTATTAAAATAAGAACGAATACATTTTTCGAAATCCTTGAATCCTATTTCATTAGATCACTTCAATATTTTGGCGATACTTGATTACTGTCGTCGAGCCTATTACATAATATGATTACAATTATAATATAGTTGTTATTATAACAATAGTAATTATGCAATCAGCAGCCTTATCCGTCATCCATCCATTGTTAATATATTTTGATTAATATTAATTAATGATTGTACTTTGTATCGATTTTCCTACTTTTAGGCAAGAAACTTATCTCCTAATGAGGCAGCAGCGGAAGCCATAAAATTATTCTACAAAGAAGCACGTCTCTGTGATACACTGCCTAACAAAGTACCTCGCACAGAGGCTAGTACTTGTGAATCCAGTGCTAGGTAAGATTTCGCTATGATTTCAGACACGAAATTAAATGCCATGGCTTGAATGAGCATTACTTTATTCACTTTTTGTGCCTGCTAAGTAATTATTTGGCATTGGCGAAATAGATAATTATAATACGAATGAGATCCTAATTGAAGATATAATTGTTTCAGCACTACATGTAACACATCAAGTGTAAAAGATAAAGATGATAATAAGGAAAAAGATGAAATATCAGAGTCAAACCCAACTTCGTCCAAAGAGAGCACGTCTAAGGATGAGGAACCACAAACTAGTCATAAAGTATCTCCCCAAGAAGATCCCAAAACTCGTAGTTATAGCAATAAGAATGAGATGCTCTTGCGTTTGATTAACAATAATTGTAAGTAAACTTTTATTATAGACTAAAGCGCCTTATTCACCATCCATCTTGCTGTACGTCCCGGCAAGGACATGCACGATGCACGACGAGAAACGACAGTTAATAGTCTCAACGTACGTCAATAATTATTATTAATTGCTTGCTGTACATCATCCATCCATCCATCAGCCTTTTAACGTCCACTGCTGGACATAGGCCTCCCCAAGAGAACGCCACAACGAGCGGTCCTGTGCCGACCGCATCCAACGGCTCCCCGCAGCTTTGACCAGATCATCGGTCCATCTGGTGGGGGGCCGTCCTACGCTGCGCCGTCCGATACGTGGTCGCCACTCGAGAACCTTTCGTCCCCAACGGTTATCGGTTCGTCGAGCGATGTGGCCTGCCCATTGCCACTTCAGCATGGCAACCCGGCGGGCTATGTCGGTCACTCTCGTTCTCCTACGGATCTCCGTATTACGGATTCGATCACGTAGGGAAATACCAAGCATAGCCCGCTCCATGGCCCGCTGAGCGACTTTGAGCCTTGATATGAGGCCAACATTCAGAGACCACGTCTCTGTTCCGTATGTCATCACTGGTAACACACACTGGTCGTAGACCTTCGTTTTCAGACACTGCGGAATATTGGACGAGAAGATCTTCCTTAGCTTCCCGAACGCTGCCCAGCCGAGTTGGATTCGTCGATTGACCTCTTTCTCGAAGTTGTGCCTACCTAACTGGACTGTTTGTCCCAGGTAGACATAATGGTCGACAACTTCGAGAAGCGCACTCCCGACTAGGACCGGTGCTGAAATGACATGGACATTAGACATGACTTTCGTCTTGTCCATGTTCATTTTGAGACCCACTAGTCGGGAAACCCTGCTGAGATCATTGAGCACGGTGCCAAGGTCCTCCAGAGATTCTGCCATGACTACGATGTCGTCGGCATATCGAAGGTGAGTGATGTATTCGCCATTGATGTTGATGCCGAATCCGGTCCAGTCCAAGAGCTTGAAGACATCTTCCAATGCAGCGGTGAAGAGTTTCGGGGACATAACGTCTCCCTGTCTAACACCTCTCTGCAGTTGGATCGGTCCCGTACTCTTGTCCTGAACACGGACTGACATGGTGGCGTTTCTATACAAGCACTTCAGCACTTCGATGTACCGATTGTCAATTTGGCACCGCTGAAGGGACTGCAGCACCGCCCAAGTTTCGATCGAATCGAAGGCTTTCTCGTAGTCCACAAACGCCAGACACAGAGGCCGATTGTATTCTTCGGTTTTCTGTATAATCTGGCGTAGCGTGTGAATGTGGTCTACGGTACTATAGCCTTTTCGGAACCCGGCTTGTTCGGGAGGCTGGAAGTCGTCAAGCCTGCGCGTGAGTCGATTTGTAATGACCCTCGAAAACAACTTATAGACGTGGCTCAAGAGCGAGATGGGTCTATAGTTCTTCAAGAGGGTTCTGTCACCTTTCTTGAAGAACAGCACCACCACGCTTCTGGTCCACGACTCTGGAACGTCGCCCCCGAGAACGACGGAATTGAACAGCCTCTGAAGAGCTTTTAAGACCGGCTTTCCGCCTGCTCTCAGAAGCTCTGTAGTGATTCCGTCGTCTCCCGGTGCCTTTCCGTTCTTTAGTTGTTTGAGAGCCATTCTGATCTCGTACAGGCTGACGTCCGGGATATCTTCGGTAAAGTGCCGAGTTAGCTTGGATCTGGGGTCTTGGACCAAGCCAACAGCAGGGCTCTGGGATCTGTACAACTGTCCATAGAACTGCTGGACCTCTCCCAAGATCTCATCTCGAGAAGAAATGATAGTGCCGTTGTTGGTCCTCAGTTTAGTCAACTGACTTTGGCCAACAGACAGATCTCTTGCGAACACTTTCGAGCCTTGGTTCCGCTCTATCGCCTCTTTAATACGGGTAGTATTAAATTGGCGAATATCGTGTCGCACAGCTTTGGAGATCTGTCTGTTTAACCGCCTTAGGCAGGACCAATCGGCTGAGGACTGGACTATCATTTCTTTTCTCCTCTCCATGAGTTTGAGAGTATGGTCCGAGAGTTTACGGTTCCTACTGACGCGACGGGCCTTGAAGTAAGTCGACCCGACGGCGTGGACAGTTTGCACGAACCTGCTGTTCGTATCGCTCGCTGATTCACACTCATCTAGACATTGGAAGCGATTTTGTAGTTCGAGCTGAAAGCTCTCGGGGTTCTGGTATTGGGCAGGTGTTGGTCGGAGCGTAGACTTCATCAAACGCGACCTCTCGACTTTTGTTCTAATATTCAAGATGCCCCTGACTAGTCGGTGATCACTCCCAGTTTTAATCCTGCTGATCACTGAGACATCATTGAATATGTGTCGTTTGTCCGACAGGATGAAGTCAATCTCGTTTTTCACTGAACCATCAGGGCTAATCCAGGTCCATTTTCGCTGGGGCTGCTTCCTGAAGAAGGAATTCATCATGAAGAGGCATTCCTTCTCCAGAAAATCAGCCAGCATCTGGCCCCTGTGGTTCCTCTGCCCAAATCCATAGTGCCCCACCTTCAGCTCATCGTCTGTCCTTTTGCCTAGTTTCGCGTTAAAGTCTCCCATAACCACCGTGAAATAGGTTTTAGACAAGTGGATGGCCTTCGAGATGTCCTCATATAGGGCCTCCACCTCGTCATCGGAGTGTGTAGAGGTCGGTGCGTAAACCTGTATGACCTTCAACGAATACCGTTTGGTTACTCTGAGTATAAGGTACGCTACCCTACTCGACACACTTTCAATCCTCTCCACGTTGCCTACGAGAGACCTGCGAACGATAAACCCGACACCCCCTTGGGACTGGTGGTCGCCCTCCCGGTGGAAGAGCAAGTTCCCGGACTGGAGGATTGTCGTACCCTCACCCTCTCTTCGGACTTCTGACAACCCTATAATGTCCCAGTGGATCTTGCTCAATTCCTCTTCCAGCTCGGTGATTCTCTCGTCGGTCCGAAGTGTCCGAACGTTGTGCGTTACCAGGGCCAGAGGTCGTTGTTTATGGTAGCCTATCCGCGACCGGAGATTCTTCGCACCCCCTGCTCCGCCGTTACCGGGCCCGCTACCGTTAGGCCACGGAATAGCGGAGCTGCCGTGACTGAGGGCCGTTTTTTGTTGGGTGTTCATTTTTTTTGGGGGATATTGCCGTAATCGCCACGCTTGGCAGGCGGGTTGGCAACCCATTTTGTATCCAGCAAGCACCCCCACCACTGTGATCGTCGTGCAGATGGACAGTAAATAACGCAGACGTACATCATACCGATCGTGTGTTGTGCGTGCTAGATGGTGTATATGTTTGCTGTACAGTTGATTCAGCATTTAGAGCTTGTGACGCAAGGTGATTGTGCACTTTAAAATGGATCGCAAAATAGTAACTAGGTTTATTATTCATTTGAGTATATTCTGCACGTTTATGATATTTTAAAACCTCATTATTTTTTATTTATTATTTTTATATTATTATTTTTCCTGCCTTCTGGTGTTGTCAGCAACATCAAAAGAAGTAAAATTTTTGTCATTTTGATAAAACTGGTGGCATTTTAAATATATAGGTGCAATGTAAATATTGTACCTAATAGCACGTGCGCTTAGTTTATTCATTCGGTTACATCTAGCACGCTGGATGCGCGTACGATGGTGCGTATGCTACATCCAGCACCGCGGCCTAGAGCGGACGTATAGCGAGGACGCATGGTGAATAAGGCCTTTAAGCTCATTATTCATTAAAATATAACACTAATTTAAAATTCTGTTTATGCTGAACACAAAGTGCGGCAATGCTTAAAATATAAGCCTCTCAAATGCTAAATATACATAAATAAATACTGTAAGCTAACAGATGGTTTGTCGCTTTCTATCAAATTTGCGTTGTACTTTGTTGAAGTGAGAAAAAAAGTATTTAGTTCAAACAGTGCTATAGAGCTGTGTTAGTTTTTATGAATAGGATGGTAAGAATTCTTGGTGTGTATTAGTTGACTGAGCTAGTTATTCCATAAACTAAATTAAATAAAGGAACAATGAAAACTTACACTGAACTGCTATATTGCATGATTAACTTTGTTTATAATGAGCGGGTGGCAATCAATCATACGGCCCACCTGATGATAAGCGCTAACCGCTAGCAACATATGATGTGGAGAAGATGGATAATAAGGAGGGTAGAAGACGGGGGCTTGGGCTTTAGGAAATACAACAGTAGAAGTACCTACTACCTTTGTTTCACTTTGATCTGTGAGAGGGTAGTGCTACTCCAATCTAGTAGAGTAGGCTGACGCCCGTATTCAAGAACGATACTTAGGTAAGGTAGCAAGCAATACTATGCTAAGTAAGGTATTTCTCACTGCGTTCGTCAGGGCAAGCCATTCTATTCACAAACAATACTCAAGCAATACTTTACTAAGCAAATGCACGACGTCAATTTTATAATAGACCTGTGATTGGCTTCGATCAACATTGATCGACGATGATTGGTTCCTTTCTGTTGCTAAGTTCTGTATAGTATTTGGCAGATGTGCGGATGATATAAATAATTAAAAAAAATGTATTGTATATAAAAAAGAGGATTTATAACGTCTATCTTTAAAAAGTGTTATTTTATTACTGATATTATTGTTCTCTTTATTAATTTTGTTACATATTTCATACCTTTTTAAAATACACAAGCTCACACAAAATCACTAGGTACTATAAAAACACCAACAAAAATAAACACAACAGAATATTATTAATTTCGAAATGTATAAAGTAGTGGCCCACCAACCTCGGGTGCAGGGACCCAGCTGCCGGTGATTAGGACTCCAAAAAAAGAACCCCCTTTCAATAGGTGCCTATTTGCTGTGTCGAGGAGTACTGCCTTTTTCATTAAGTCCTTAATCCAGCTGTGTAACGACAGTCTCTTTAGGTGTTGTTCGAGACTCTTGGCAATTCGTCCCTTAACCGATATGACTATCGGAACAATATGGATGTGCATACGATTTCGGATTCTCTAAAAACAAGTAGGGTAAACTCTATAATGACTGGCACTCTAAGCATATTTAAGATTGATATATATATATTTTAAATTGAAAGGTGTTTAAAAAGTCAGCAAACATTGATAAAGGGTTCTCTGGTATGTATATTTTCAAATGAAAATGCATTAATCAATTTAATTAGAGATTTTTAATAGAAAAACAAAAAAAAAAACAAATTAATATTTGAAATTACAGTCATTGGCACCATAAGTAATTAACACATAGAAATCAGTCATTGGCACCTATATAAGATTATAACAGAAAATTTGAAAAAAACACTCATTGCCATTATTTACCTAAAACCCAAGCATAATAATAAATAATCCATGTTACAGTCGTTAATTGTGGACCCCTTATTAGAAAGTGATGTTTTAACAGTTCTGCATGGCGCCAGTATATATTTATTTTCTTTAGTGCTGCCAGCTATAATATTATAACACCTACTTTTTTCTGCAAACAATGTTACTATTGCAGATTATGAAAAAAAGTAGAACAGATGTTTTTTGCTATACCAGTTCTTAAAATTTGCATTTAAAATCCAAAGTGCCAATGACTAAGGGGGTGCCAGCAATACTACAGTTTACCCTATACCTAAGTTCGTAGAGCCTTGCTCATCCCAGCATGAATGGGCCGGTTCGATCGGGAAGTACCACCCTCTCACATAAGATCAGCGTGTAACAACGGTAGTTACTCCTACCGTTGTGTTTCGTATGGTGAGTGAGATCGCCGGAGGCCCAAACTCCCTCCCTATCCTCTCCTTATTATCCTTCCCATACACCTCCTATCCCTTTCCTTGGAGATGGCGACGCGCGAGTGATGCTTCTGGTGTTGCGTCTATAGGCTTCGAAAACCGCTTACGATCAGGTGAGCCATATGGTTGTTCATCACCCTATCTAGTATAAAAAACAGCTGTGGCCTTCAATGCACAACCGGACGTGTCTCAGGAAAACTGTGCAGTTAAAGAGCAAACAAAATTTCAAAGACCAAATTTACCACTGAATATAACCTCATTTGGGACTAAAGCTACACTATGCGTTGGTTAAAATAGCTGCCTAGCTACTTTACGTAAGTGACGTTCCAAATGAACGCATAGCATTGCACACCGCTTAAGTATTGTTTATGAATCCGATTTACAGGCCCTATGCGTTCGTGCGCACTGTGAGACTTCGTAGTATTGTTCATGAATACGGGTGTGAGACAAGCAAGGCAAAATTTGTGCCTAATAGAAGGCAGACGTATTTTGTATCTGATAAAGTTAAAAATCATCTCCGTGAAAGTAGTTTTTCCCGTAAGATTACTCGCGTAAAGAAAGTATTATTATTACGTCATGATGATGCAGCTATATATTTTAACTTATTATTAATTAGCGAGTCTTTAGGAAGACTTGTTTTTAAAATATTGAATTCCACTACTTAAAAAAAGTTTAATTAGGATGTACATAAACATTATAAACATTCACTAAACGTGCCTAAACAACAGTGCTAACCGTTTCAAAATCCATTCAGGGGTTTAGAAGAAGCAAGCAAACGAACAGACGCACACAGCGACTTTATTTTTTTATACTAAAATTTATATTTGTAGATCCTCAATTACTCAAAATATTGTGGTATTAGAATCTCATTAGAAATCTCTTCAAATGTTGGGAACGAATTTCTAATGAGTTCGAGCCTCACCCGCACTCATATTTTCTGTTTTCACAATAATTATTCTCTAGTACATTTTTCCGTGTTACGTTTATAACTAGCTTCACGATTAGAGGCAAAGGCTGGTCGATGATACATATTCCGAACCGAGCGGGTTCGACCCACGCAGATCCAGTATTGAAGCATTCCACTTGATACTGCAATGAACCTGTTCAATAACATTCAATATAATGACATAACATCTTGTGTTGAATTACCTTTTAAATTGGCTCTTAAAGGTACATCATTTAACATCATAGTAATAATTTTATTGTCTTGCATTTAAAGCTATGCTAATCACTTGTTGATTTGAAGCTTTTTATATGTTGTTATTTTTATATATAAGTATTTTAAGAATTTACATGGACGGCCTTTATTAGAATGTGGTGTGAAGATGTGTAAGTAATAGTAATGATAGCTGGAACACCGGTCCAGGCTCTTCTACTGAACAATCGTAGTAGGCCCTTAGTTACCAATTTTCATATCACATTATTTGTTATTGTCTTCGATCTTCGTAGACACCCGTAAATGACAATTTTTTCTAGGTTTTTTCTTTAAAATTTTTTCTAGTTTTATATGTAAAAAGCTGACGTTTTTCAAGGCAGAGTAATTGATATGTCTGTTGGGAGAATTTATAAAATTTGAGTTCATACGAGGGGTGATCCAAAAGTAATGATAATTGGTTACTTCAGGTCCACATAAAAATCCAAAAAAAATTTTTTTCGCTAGCCTATACACTCACTACGTCAGCCTAAAAAAATCATATAAATAGGTCAGGATTTCCGGGAGATACATTCATTTGAATACGAACTGTCGAAGAGATAACATCAACATGGAGAAAAACGAAATTAGAGCTGTGATCAAGTACCTCTGTTTGAAAAAAATGTCTACAAAAGACATACACTGTGACTTGGTGGAAACATTGGGGGACTCTGCTCCTCCATATTCTACAGTTGCACGCTGGGCCAAGGAGTTTAAGCTGGGCAGAACATCCACTGAAGATGAACATCGCGAAGGACGCCCATCCACGTCCCTCACAGAAGACAACGTGAAAAAAGTCGAAGATGTTGTGTTGGCAGATCGAAGAGTGACCATCAGGCATGTAGCTGAGGTCACAGGGATCTCATATGGAAGCGTTCAAAGAATCATTTCGAACGAGTTGCATATGAAAAAGGTCTCTGCGCGTTGGGTTCCCAGAATGTTAACCGACGAGCAAAAGAAAAAACGAGTTGACATTTCGAGGGTCAATCTCGAAAATTTCCAAGCAGATAAAGAAAATTTTTTGTTGCGTTTTGTGACTATGGACGAGACCTGGATCCACCATTTTGATCCTGAAACAAAAAAACAATCGATGACTTGGAAGCGAGCCTCCTCACCGACGCCAAAGAAATTCAAAGTCTCAAGTTCGGCGGGAAAGGTTATGGCGTCTGTTTTTTGGGACGCTAAAGGAATAATTTTGGTGGAATATTTGGAAAAGGGAGCCACTATTACGGGCTCTTACTACGCAGACCAAATAAGAAGATTACGGGAGGCCATTAAGGAAAAAAGACGCGGCAAACTGCGAGCTGGAGTGCTGTTTCACCAAGACAACACACCAACTCACAAAGCCGCAGTTGCGATGGCTGCCATTCAAGAAACGGGATTCGAACTGGTCGAACACCCTCCCTATTCGCCAGATCTGGCTCCTAGTGACTTTTACCTCTTTCCTCGGCTCAAGGAACACCTCCGAGGCAAGAAATTTCAACACAATAGCGAAGTTATGGCCGCTGTTGAGGCGTTTTGGGAGGGTCAAGAAAAGGAATTTTTTTCAAAGGGAATCCTGGGTTTAGAAAAAAGATGGACTAAATGTATTGATTTGTTAGGAGACTATGTAGAAAAATAAATTATTATTTTAACTTTAATTACCGTGTTTTATTTTCATTATCATTACTTTTGGATCACCCCTCGTAATATATCTGTCCTACGTAATTGGTAGTGATGGTATAGTAGATACCAAGGATAGTCATGACAAATGTACATACAGGGACTCATCGCTTGTTTCCTGGAGTATATTTTCACCTTAATTACTTATATTCACGCCATCTCCCTTAAGGAGTAGGCAGAGAGAACAGAGTGCCAAAAGGCTCTTTTCGTGCATACATCTCTCGCTTCCTCAACATTCATAATTCTCTTTATAAATGCTCGCCGGTTTCGAAGACTCCTGACTCCACCTTCTTTCAATACATTTCCAATTTTGTCTAGGAAGGTAATTGATGATTTTCACCTCGCTACTATAAATTCGTTCGTATTTATTTAGGTCATCGTATTTAGTATAATTTAAACTCATCTCTGCTCTGGTTAAATAAATATTCACAGACATATCACACAAAATCCTCTGCTCCCAAACTAAGCTTAACCACAGTAAATATATAAGCTAAAGCAGTAGTGAAACTAGGCCTATTCGTTGAAATAATTACCTACGCTTCGTTGGAGCGTTAGGGTTGTCCCCGTAAGTTCATACAAATTAGCACCCGATCACATGTTGTTGTGGTTCGTGTGAAACAATGTTTGCGATTATCCTAATAACTAAATCTGTACAAGAACTATGTCTGTACATCGAAGTAAATGTGACTATATTAGACACGCATAAATGTGTCTTTTTTTTTCTTCTTTCTTCGTTTCATCCTCCATCCATGCATCCATCAGCCTTTCAACGTCCACTGCTGGACATAGGCCTCCCCAAGAGAACGCCACAACGAGCGGTCCCATCATGGGGGATAATGCCGTAATCGCCACGCTTGGCAGGCGGGTTGGCGATCGCAGTGGATGTTGTTAATACTCGAGGGAGTGCTTCTGCCCACTCTCCCGGTACCCCACTCCCTCAGTCGGCTCTTACGACTCCCGTGGGTAGATAGGGGTGGGACAATTCTAAAGCCGGCCCCACATTGCCTTTCATCCTGCTACTTCTATATTGAGATATAACTTAATAAACTAGCTTTTGTCTGAGCCGAAGCCGCAAACAAAAGCTTTTAATGTTTATAAAATTAGCGGCCCGCCCTGGCTTCGCATTTATTTTTTTTAACATTTTGGGATAAAAATAAAGTAAATATATCATTATGCCGGATTTTTTTTTCAAATTAATATTTATAGTAATAATATAGCCCGTTATTTGTATACTTACAAAATTACAAATCATTCCTCTTTATAATATTAGTAATAAATTTATTACGATTCATAGAACAACTCAAATAACGCATGACACAACTACTCATCCCGACGCGACACCCGATACTTTCAGCACTGCCAGGGGTGCTTAGATTCTCGTAGATGCGCGCGTCTGTGTGAGTGTGCCGTTTCTAACGATTTGTTCCTAGTTTCCGTACTGTTTTATATATTTACTGTGGCTTAACGCTTGTGCTATGGATACCAGATTACGGATATAATACATTATATTACTTTTTTCTTGTAAATACATACATATAATAGATAGAATACACCCAAATGCAGTACAATTATCTGTGTTCATCACACAAATAATTGTCCTGAATGGGAATCGAACCCACGACCTCGTGCACGGAAGTCGGTTACACGACTACGCCACGAGGCCCGTCAAAATGTATAATACTCTTAATAATATACTTTAAGAACATATAGATCTGGTACGAAAATGTTCAACACAGTTACTTCTTTATGCAAGCTCAAAGTCGCATTCACATTCTTCTTGCTTTGGACTTTTTAGAAATGTTGCATATGAAACCACAAGCTTTGACTTGCCACATTTGTAAAGGAGAACATTATTAGAAAATTTGACATGCCTGATACTATTTCGCATTATACCTGAATAGTGGATTATATATAACTTGATAGTGTGTGAGATCCGTGCCCAAACTGCCTGTTTTTTTGATGAATCTGTTTGCATCTTCATTGATTAATGATTTTATTGTTAGATGGAGTACCGTTGACAGAGGATAAAATGTACCAGTTATGTGACGAGTGCTTACAAAATAAAGTGAGACAGCCTTTAATTAGAGCGCTAGGGGAGGCGTTCACAACGCCCACTACGCTTGCTAGAAGTTTTGCCGCTAAACCTGTGGAAAACAGTGAGGCTGTTCCAGGAAAAAGTAGTGGTAAGTAAATTAATGTAGGTGTTTCACTGTTAATTATATTTTTTTGTAAATTATATTATTTGTATTAATAGAAAAAAAATAAAACTATTGAAGTCATTTTAGTCTAATACTGTGTGGCCTTCAAATGATTGCTATGTGTTAATTCAATTGACTAGATTTATTGTAGTACTGCTTCAAAATTCTGAATTTTTACTTGATATGTTGTTAATGTCACAATAAATATTATAAATTATTTATAATTTTATTTTCAGTAGTTTTAAATTATTATTTATTAATTAGTTCAAATTCGTGTACAAAGTAGTTAAATTTATTTATAATATTGCAGATAAAGAATCAAAAGCAACGTGTCTATCGAGTGATCCTGATAAAGATGTGGACAGTGTAACCGGGCCAGAGTTAGACGTTGCATCGTGTCGCAGAGCCTTTCAGTACCTTGCCAAAGTGAGTACTATAACCGAAGATGTAACGGAGTTAAAATGATCGAGCTCGGTAAATTGATCGCAAAATCGCGTCACAGACTCATTGAAGTTGGTATATGTAGTAAATCTTAATTATTTTCTTCCTATAACTGTACAGATAAACAATATGAATAAATTCGTGGCTACCGAATATCTGTTACCTAGGTATAAATGATGCCTGAAATGGCAGTGGCTTTGTAGAACAAAATGATGATGACACTCTCACACATTGGGAAGGACGCATTTTTGAATTCTACTCGCTGTTACTCTCTTTTTCCAGTATCACAAATAATATGTAATTTGTTCTAGTAAAGTAGCTGAGCAAATATGCTAAAAATACAATTCATGAAGTTGATCTCAATACAATGGAAATAATACAGAATCATAAGAAGGATGTGTCTGAAAACTTGAGATTGATAATGTTTGCATAATAATGAATGGAGAATACACGTGCCCCATCATTCCATGGGTATTGCAAGAGCCATTTTTTCATCATTACCATCATGTTGGACACAGGTCTCTTTTCAAAATGAGTCATACTTACAATCAATCACGTTGGCCCATTGTGAGTTGACAGATTTCCAATCCAACGGTATATTCAGGTATGCAGGTTTCCTCATCATGTTTTCCTTCACCTAGCAGTGATAGTTTAACAATATACACACTATCTTACCACTAGTACACTTTCAACTAAGGAATTGAAATCAATATGGCGATATCACCAAAGCACAAAGAAAAAACAACACCCCAAAAGGCCAGTTTAGTATATGTAAATAATAAATTAATACTTATCTTTTTCTGGAATAGTATTGAGTTCAACAGTAGAATTTGATGGACTATGAAAAATTGATTATAGGTGCCATCAGAAAACTACAGTTCAGCATTAGTAACAGCGCTAAAAACACTAGCGGACAACATGCTCATAGATCTGCGAATAACCAAGAAGCTATTGATGGAAGATGCTGTCAACTGCTTCGTGATAGCTTTCGAAGTGCCCGACTTAGGCTGTAGTGATTACCTGGAGATAGCTTTGCCTGCGTTATGTCATGCGGCTGAATATTTGTGTGTGAAAGGTGAGAAGTGAACGTTCACCTGATTTTAGTTATAACACATTTAATGGGTCTATAAGCGCATTAAACTTTTAAATACTATTATTTTGTCTAACCTCGACGTTTCGGCTGAGTTGCACCAACCATGGTCACGAGTAGACTGGTGAGAGCAGGTGTTCGTCAGTTAAATATTGTGTGAGAGTATCTTCAACTACCCTCACTTTCTGACCACAAAGTATTAATTAAGGTCTTACTCAGCCGAAACGTCGAGGTTAGTCAAAATAATACTATTTAGAGAAGTTTAATGTATAGAGCCGTTAAATGTGTTATAATGAATATAAAACGCGAAAGTTTAAAAAGTACTGATTTTAGTTATCACAGCAACTTTGCGGTTATTGATTTGATTATAGAAAATAATAATAAGACAAGAACCTATTTAATTGTTCACTAAAGTGTGTTTAACATTCGAGCTAAAGTTAGAGTACACAGAGGTTAAATAATTAACGACGCAATATATATATATATATCGCATTATCGCCTAGAAACAAATTTTATGGAAAATAATGTCTGTATAAAAGTATTAACAGCATAGTATCACGCCTGTATTCCCTAAATGGGTAGGTAGTAATAAATAAAAGTAGGTAGCTGATCTATCGCACTCATACTCGTATCTATGAGAGTTAATAACTTAGTGACGTCATTACTTGTACTACTGTGTGACGTTTTATTAATTTAATGCTTTATGTGAAATTAAACAATACTAGCGGATCCGACAGACGTTGTCCTGTCTAAACATTGGCGTTTTGTTTGCATGGAGTCATTTATTTTAGCGGATTATTTTCATAATATATGATTTTAGATTAGAATGAATTTAAGAAAGATCCTGAAATCCTTTCGTGGCGCCACCTACCGGGTCCAAATGTGAATCTAAACCATCATGGTACTTACTCAAACACACAAAAACTTTCATAAAAATCGGTTCAATAGTTTAGGAGGAGTTTAATGACTAACACAGGGCTACACATGAAATATATGTATATGATAGATTATGTTACTTTTTATCCTCAAATATTTATATGTTTCTGATGATTTAATTTTAGAATGCGGTTGCTGCCTTATTAGGGTCAGAGCTCAGATAACACACTCGTAAAATTGACATTCTGCTGAACCTGATTAGGTCAAAAGTCTTTCTAGGTTGCTTGACCTCAAAACAATTAAAACTAGGAAATAAGGTAAAGATTGGTGGTGCAAGATAATAACGATGACAACAAACTTCTGAATGTGTTCAGGCCAAGCGAAGCTAGCTCGCATCTGGGCAGAACACTGCAAGGAGAGCCTGCGTCACATCCTGGAGACACTCCAGCAGCTGATCACGCTGCGCGTCATCTCCACAAACTACACGCGCCAGTTCCAACTGCAGGACGACGAAGTAATCACCTCAGCTACCAAGTTTATGAAGGTGAGTTACAGATATATCTTGTGCTTTAGATAAGTCCGTAGCCCGCTCCACCGCAGCCATACGCTAGTTATAGGTTATTACTCAGGTTCCCGATAAAGTAGTTGTGATTAAATGTATACCAGTTTTTAAGTCTAGTTAAAAGCTATCAAACAAAAAGTTTCATCAAAATTCTTTCAGTAGTTTTTGCGTGATGCCCGAACAAACAAACAGACACAAAATCAAAAAAATATGTGGTTCAGAGATGCCTAAATAAGGCATACATTTTTTATTTTTGATATTTCTAAAATTTATGTTAAACATATTAAGCGCCATGTAAACGATCAATTTATTTGACCAAGGCGTTTGTCAAATTTCATGTTTTTATCAAACAACAACACACGTTCAAACATGTTTATCAAACGCGTTCCCATACTAGTGCTTTCAATCAAAATTCGACCAAAACGTCAAACAAAGCCACAGACAGTCAAATAAATTTGACCAACACGTAAAATGTGACAAATAATTTGTCACATTTTAATCAGGTGGCTTTAGTTTGCTTTTTTTTATTGCTTATGATGGCAGACGAGCCACGGCCCACCTGATACACACACACACAGCCAAAACACACTACGTGCTTCATTACCGGTCACACAGGAGACGGTGGTACCGACTCGTTCGGGCCCGATAGCAAGCGAGTACTCTCACTTAGTGCCCAGCCCTACCACCAGTAATGCAGGGTGATAATTGCTTACTTCCTTTAGTCGCCTTATACGACATTCGCAGGAAAGGAATTTGGGTGACACTTGTATTCTTATTCCGTCACCACACGAACAAAACGGTTGCTTTATTGCATCCGGCAAAATAACAACAAATCACCGTTTACCCCTTCAAAAAGGTTAGCTTACAACTACCCACCTTGATCCTATTTTCCGTAATCCTTTCATTTTTACTAGTGGATACAAATAGGCGTATTAGTTATAGTTTGGAGACACATGTATGTTGATTTGTGTATTTATTTTTACAGATAGTATATTATGCAAATATGTTGGCGGGTACAATGGAGGCGCACTCTCTACGTGAGGAGCCAATAGTGATCAGCAATCAGCAGGACCCACTCGATAATGTATTAGAACACTTGTACCCACCCACCTTCATGAAAGGCTCCAAATATTCACAACCTGATGATCCCTTAGGTAAATATTAATCATAACGTTCGAGAACTTTCCTTATACTATTTCGTACTTGTCATGAAGGTAATTAAAACGTTTTTGAGTAAATGATTGCAGAGTTATAAAGATCTATTGCGCCTAACTAAACTATTTACTCGAATCTGTTGTGAGTTACCGCTAGATCGTAACACGGTAGAACGTTTAGTTGTTTTTATTTATGTAAGCTGATGAGGAGATTGGGATGACCGAATAGGTCAGTACGATATCTCAGTGGCTTAGAGCACTTCCCCGGATTGGAAAAGACGCGGGTTCGATTCCAGCTCGTACTAAAAATCTCTTTTTACTTATTCACAAATAATTTGCACTTTAAAAAGTGGCGGAGCATGTTCAATGCTAAAAAAATAGATCAATAATACTTAACGTACGCGACGTTGCAAAAATTTAATTCTTTCTCTATTGGTTCCTTGAATACTAAAGTTGAGGTTTCATTTTTAAAGTAGCTTGTGCTGCTTGCCAAGAAAACAAAATTGAAGAAAAAATTACTATTCACAAGCAACTGTTTTTGTAAGTAATTTACTTAAGTAATTTACTTAATTATTTTTTGTAAGTAATTTACTTACAAAAACAGTAACAGAGTAGAGAGAGTAGAGTCTGTTCTTTCACAACTGCATTCAGCTCGCAGTAAAGCTCTTTCTTTCCACTTTCACAAATAATTTGTTCTTTAATGATGAAAAAAATTAGGTTTATTATGCTATAATTTGCCTGCAACTTGGGACGATGTGGGCTCTTATATAAAAATACATGATTGTACAGCTATCCCACAGAAACACCGCATTTTTCTGGGATAAAAAGTGTTCTATGTCCTATTCTAGGGGGTTAGACGGAATCTCATATCTCACAATCGACAGATCACCGTGATTGGCCGAGGGATTATTGCGATATCACACGTCGGTTTCTCTACCAATCACAAGCGAGACGATACGATGTTGATTGTGAGATATGAGATTCCGTCTAACCTCCCTGGGCTTCAGATTGTGTGTATATTCATGATGATTGGTTCAGTAGTTACGGCGTGAAAGCGTAACCAACAAAAAAACTAAATCTCGCCTTTCGAATTTATAACATTAGTCAGGATACATTTTGAAATAAAACTACGTTTACGGAATAGACTACTACGTACAGTAGATGAAACCGTTGAAATAACATATCACCTCTATCATCTAAGTCCACCCGTGATCATGAATGCTGTAAAGTATTCGAAACGTTGGGATAGTGGTAAAATCAAGTAAACGCGATAGATTCTGTAAACGTAGTTTTATTTCAAAATGTGTAACATTCGCGTAAACATCAGAAAGTATTAGTCAGGATAGTATTGAATATTGGCATTTAATGTTGTTTTCAATTTGTTTCTTGTGGCGTAGTCCGTACTGTAACCGACTTCCGTGCACGAGGTCATGGGTTCGATTTCCACTTAGGATAATTATTTGTGTGATGAACTCAGATATTTGTGCTGCGTCTGGGTGTTTTCTATCTATTATATTTTATGTATGTGTTTATAAAAAAATAAGTAATATACATATATTCGTAAACTGGTACCCATAGCATAAGCGTTAAGCTTAGTTTGGAACCAGAGGATGTTGTGTGAAATGTCTGTGATTATTTATTTAATTTATTTTTTGTTTCAGCCATTGAATTAGATATTAATGTATTAGATGCTATAAAGCCATACCTGCCATTTGAAGAATTTTACAACGAACCCCTTAATGATACTATTGAAATGGATGTAGATTTTAGTAATTATAGGGTTGAAATAAGTAAAGGTAAGATTTATTAGTATTTGAGTTTTAAACTTTTGTGTGTTAGTACGATTCGTGAGGTATATCGGACCTATTTAACTACCCAGAATGTATAATTTAAAATATTTTTAGCTGTATCACCCACTCTCGGAATTATTTTTCATTGACAGGCAACCGGTTTTTGGATTGACACTGACTTGATTGTGGATGAAATTGCCGTTAGCAATCAGCCAGCTTTTTTGTTTTTAATAGCCAATTGTCCCTTAGGGGAATTATGCGGTCGGGCCCATAGTACGGAACCATAATTTGTGTATCTTAAAAATACTTTGGAAAATCCAAAACTGCACGCCTCATAATCTTCATTTTTCACAATAAAATTGATTATTTGATAAGTAACTAATAATGTATTGGTCTTTCTAAGTAGTTTTCAATAAATCACATAGATAGCGCTAATTTCAAAAAGCACTAATGTGGGTTTTATGTCTTATACTAATCTTAAGAAAAGCGCTAATTTTAATAAGTATTTCTATATTGGTCTACCTCTCAGTTCCGGGCCGCGCGCACGCCAAGGCCACGCAAAGGGCCCACGCGCCGCTAAAAATATTCCCGCTTAAAATTTTGTTATAGGTCAATGTCTTTTTAAATTTTATTAGTCTGTATTCTAGGTTATAGTTAAAATTACTCAAGCCAATATAAATTGTATCCTTGTAAAAACAAGTTGTAAAATCGCTTGCGCCCGGCCATCAAAATGAACCGAAACGTCATTATGTCAAGGTTGACATTTCAGTGTCGTCAAAATTGTGGAATGTAAAATATGTTTTTTTCGTGTTTTATAACGTTGGTGTGTTATTATTTACGTGTGTTTAGTGTTTTTAATTATTGTTATGGATAAAATAGTTATTATACTTGACAAATATCATCGTCAAGCAAAGGTAAGAACTTTCTTTTAACAAAAAACAATGTACCGGCCGGGCGAACGGCGTTCTGTTGAATAGTAAAACCACCGGTGGCTATGCGTACGTAAAAAGGTAGTTCTCATGAAAGGCGCTGGTTTTAGTGTCGCGTCTAGCGTAAATATTCAGTATTTTTTTGTTTATTTAATAACAATTAAACCACATCGAATCAGACCGTAAAAAGTAATAGGGCTCTATTCCTAATCATATTAATTCGTAAACGAAAAAAAAAGACTCGATTAGTAAAGTATTTTGGTCGTTATCGTGTTAACATACAATATTACCTACAACTCACGGACGTCCATGCCAGATTTTTTTCAAACAGTTTTTTAACTAGTTTAAATAACAAAAATGGCATCAAAAATATCATGAGTGTTGAAAATAGTGTTTGTTCTTTATATGTGTGTGTAGATATTATTTACAAGTGCAATATATGATAAATAGAGACATTTTAAGTTTGAAAAATCAGTTGTTCCGTGCAAAACGGGAGTAGAACCCACCTCAACGCTTCGCTTATGAGGCGTGCAATATTTATGTTGTGACATTGAATCAATGGATTCCGATCAACTATCCAGGAGATATTATTGTGCACGAGCGCCTGCATCTCACTCTCATAGCCCGATAGGACGGCATTCCGACTTGACTCAAGAAACGGCTTTACTTGCTTTATAAAACGGGGAACACCACCAATATCTTAACTCCGAACTGATATTGAGAATTTTTTGTCAGGAAAAATTCTTTAACCTTTGCCACTTATAGAATAGATTCTAATATACCATCGACGTTTCGTTTTGCAGGTAAGAAATTTGCGTTTCTAAAGTACCCGTTCATATTAACGGTGGCGACGAAGTCCCTAGGACTTTACTACGAGAATCGCATACGGATGTACTCGGAGCGTCGCGTCTCAATCCTGCACGCCGTGGTAGGAGCCGCACCGCCCATGCCCTTCCTCAGGCTCAAAGTTAGGAGAAATCACATTATCGACGATGCGTTAGTTGGGGTGAGTACATCGTTAACCCACACTGTTACGGTTACTAAATCAACATTGAGCTATGCTATGCTGTATTTAATCCTTTATTTGTGAGGTTAAAACTTAAAGTTTGGTTTTTCGCACGCACATTCGTCCACGCTGTCCATCGCATCAAGCTGTTCAAAGCGTTTGCTCTTTGTATTTAATAAGAGGTCAGTGCTTTTTTTTGCAAGGCGTATAGTACTGTATATTCTAGGTTATGAGTATAATTTTATTGTTCAAGTTTTAACACGCCGTCACGCGTCGTAAAACAAAAATATTTCAGTAAAACAAATTTTAAAAGAAATATAACCAACTTTAAAAAGTAACAACGACGACGAGATTTTATAGATATTATACATAGTTATTATTATATTGGGAATACCTACTCGTAGTAATGTCATAAATCTACAAATATCTTAATCAGTATACAACTAAATCGATACTAAAGAAGTTATGCGCGAATGTACACAAAAAATACACATTATATTGTTACTACGATCGAATTAAAAACTTCATCACTTGCTCGTTTAAACAAACTGTGACTGTGCTTTATTTAATAAATCTTGTATTTGCAATTCGTAGTTGTTTATTTAGATATTTTTATATATATTTTTAGCATTTGACATGCTTAGCAACATACATTAAACACAAAGTGAAAAATGTGATATCGAAAAATAACAGTCACGAGCAGGATTCGAACCTGCATCTCCTGGATACCGTCCAGATGCTTTGCCAATTCAGCCATCGTGACCCTTGCTCCTGACTGCTAATTTCGATAACACATTCATACTTAACGTCTTTGGGTGACGCCTGCACCATCTGTCGGAAGTATTTTCATACATTATACCGACCAGGTAAACTTAATTTTACAATTAAGATTTTACCTAATAATCGCAAACCCTATAAATATTTAGATATTTTTATATATATATTTTTAGCATTTGACATGCTTAGCAACATACATTAAACACAAAGTGAAAACAATCTAAATTTCTTCACAAGAAAACAGTACAAAATATTGAGTTTAGTTAGTTGCAGAGCGCAATATTCTACCGATACAAGGCCGATATTTATATAAAAAATATGGACTATACTAGCGATGTAACGAATGTTAGTTTATAAGCATTCGGATGCGAATGTTTCCCTCCAACATTCGCCGCGAATTTTGATTTTCAAATAAGCGCGCGCATAATATCATACGGGTTTCACATCTAGTGTCACTGTCAGTCACCCATGTTTAAACCGAATATAGCCAAGGTTCATTTTGACAAGTAGATTGAATGAAGTTAATCGGATTGAGTTCATTAAAAAATATTCGTTGTTCTCCGCTCACACAGGTGCGTGTACAACGCCATCGACCGGACCACCCCTGCGTAAAGCCGTCGGCACGCATTGTTTGGTCCGCTTATATTCGGCAAGCCTCGGGGACGGCTCACGGAAGTGCTCGCGAAAGCGCCACCGCCCGTCCAGCACCAGGCCCAGATACTTGATCTGGGCCGTCACCTCAATTTGGACCCCGTCTACCATGATCGAGGCGCTAGCAGGTGGCCGACGTCGGGGCCCATGGAAAAGTAGGGCCTCCGACTTATTCAGGGCCACCGTAAGCCCCAGCGCCCCAATCCTCCTGACCACCTCCGAGGTCCCCATGGTGGCCAGGAACGCCGCTTTCTCGAAGTTTCCGCCCCGGGCCACAACCAGCGTGTTATCCGCATAGAAGATGACCGCCAGCCCGGGTGGGAGCCGACAGCGTAGCACCTAGTCGTAACCGATGTCCCACAGGAGTAGCCCTAGAACCAAACCCTGTGGGACACCGCACGACATGGGTCTCCTCACAACGTCTCCTATGCGGCTCTCATAGAGAACGCTGCGGCCCTTAAGATAGTCTGCCACTAGCCGCCTCAGATATGCAGGCACCCTGTGATACCGGAGCATCTCCCTGATGCAGCTGAATGGCAGGCTATTGAATGCGTTGGCGATGTCAAGCGACACCGCCAACAGCACTCCACCGTCAGCGACGACCGCCGCGGCCGCTGCCCTCAGGAGCATGATCGCGCCGACCGTCGAACAACCAGCTCGAAATCCGAACTGGGCATCTGACAAGTCCGGTCCGACGTCGCGCAGGTGCTGGATGATGCGGGCAGCGAGGATCCTCTTCAGCAGCTTACCCGCCTCGTCCAGCAGCATGATGGGCCTGAAGGCCCCGACCAAATCCGGCATTCACCCCGGCTTCGGCAGGACTGCCAGCCTCCTCTCCTTTCAGCAGTCAGGGAACCGTCCGGACGCTAGGCACGCGTCGAACAGTCCCCTGAAGCGGGGCTCCAGGTGGTCCAGATCCAGGGCCAGCACCCGGGCGGCTATACCGTCTGAGACGGGGGCGATGTTCTTAGAACGAAACCGCGATACAGCCACCCCCATTTTTGACGTGGTGACGGGTGGTACACTGAGGTCGGCCTCCCGGTCGCTACCTGGCGGTGCCATGACCGAAGGCGTGTGCACCGCCTTCGTCGTGGGAATAGGCCCTCGACCATTGATGAGGAGGCTGGGCTGAAGGGTCTTTGTGTGACCTGAGTGCGGAGCTAATACAAAACTAAGCCTAAAGGTTCGTTTTTATCGTATTCTTACGAGTATTCAAGAGCTCCGTCAACTACGGAGCGCTGTAAAACCCAGATAAATTAATGAAATTAAACAAATTTATAGTGGAAATTATTCGTTGAAAAACCCTCTATAAGATTGCTCAAAAATGAGATTTTATTGTAAAATGACCAGGAAAAAAGTTATAACAGCCAAAAGAAAAATTGTTCAAAAATTTTCAGTTATTGTTGTTTATAACTTTTTTGTTTTTGATTTTAGGATAAAAAGTAATAGAGTAAAGAAGTAGACAATTTAATTCGCTACAAATAATGTTTTACAGAATTTTCTGTAGGTTTGCTAGTTTACGAGATACAGCGCGAAAACCCTTTGCACCCCTTTTTCCAAGATGGCGGCCGGGGGACAAGGGTGGCGACCCCACAAACTTGAACTTACGCTTATACTAACCCCCTCTACACATCAAAAATAATATAAAATTGCGTACACTAAAAAACGCAACCCTAAATGTAACTTTTCAATGAACTAAATATATTCGCAGAACATTCGCATCGTTTCATGCTAATGCGAATGCGAATTGTTGAAAACAGGCGAATATTCGCGAATGCGAATGCGAACATTCGTTACATCAATAGACTATACCAATAACACGCAATCGAGGTGGTGAGGAAGGAGACCCAATGCTTTCTCTCTCTTCACTCATCTTTCGAAACTTACCTACCGTTGTTTCACACTGATCCTCTGTGAGTAGTTACTTCGCTAGTTAAATTGGCTAAGCCATGTCGGGACAAGCAAAGCTTTACCACTATTGATTTATGGTTAAATAAATAGTTTAAACTATTTTGATCTGTACTTTAGCACTTGACATGCTCAGCTACTTTAAAGAACAAATTATTTGTCAAAGTGGAAAAAGAGCATTACTGCAAACGGGATTAATTTCATGTCTTCATTTAAAAATTGCATTTTTGTTTCAGTTGGAAATGGTAGCAATGGAAAGAGCATTAGACCTAAAAAAACAATTAGTCGTCGAATTCGAGGGTGAGCAAGGCGTGGACGAGGGTGGAGTAAGCAAGGAATTCTTCCAACTGATTGTAGAAGAGATATTCAATCCTGATTATGGCATGTTCACGCAGCAACCTGACTCTCTTACCGTGTGGTATGTTATTTAATTATTATTAGCGCTACATCTCGACCTGGGTCGCCTATGCTGTGTTGTGGTGATCAGTTAAAACCAAATAGATTGGAAACCGACATCAATAAAGTTTAGCAAGGGGAGCGGACGCCCCCCACTGAGTGAGTGGCCACCGTCTCCACGTTCTTGCGACCACCTGCGCCTCCAAGTCCTACAGGGGAATTCGGGCCAATGACCACGCGGCTGCGGTCTAAATCGTGCGATATCCACGTATTATCCACACGGGTGCGCCATACAGCGCCATCGACCGTACCACCTCCGCTTAAAGCCATATTTATTATTAGGTCTGGCCACATTCGGCATATGCGCGAGAGCAGACCGCGCCTATAGTTGGCGGAAATGCTCCCTTGAGAGGGTGGTACTTCCCCGTTCGAGCAGGCCCGTTCATGCTGGGATAAGCTCTACGTAAATACTCCAATTAAAACTATTTACAAACTACTTTGCCTCGCCTTACGTATGAGGATTAAGAATGAACATCAACACTGCTTCAGGTTCAACATGACATCGTTTGAGACTGAAGCGCAGTTCACATTGATCGGCATAGTGCTGGGTTTGGCGATATACAACAACATCATACTCGCCGTCAATTTCCCAATGGTCGTGTATACAAAACTTATGGGTAAAAAGGGTTCATTCCAAGACCTCGCTGATTGGAATCCTGTAAGTACTATAATATATCTATTTGTTTACATTATAAGGCAAGTGTTGTACTATATAAACAGTTATGAGGTGGGCTTCACATCATTACACTCAGTAATATTCCATATTAAACTGGATTTATGGTTTCAGACTTTGTACAATGGTTTAAAAGACATGCTTGAATATGAGGGTAATGATTTAGAAGAAGTATATTACCAAACATTTAGGATATGTTACAAAGATGTGTTCGGAAATGCAATATTCCATGATCTGAAGGAGAATGGTGACAGCATATTTGTAACGCAAGATAATAAGAAGGTAACTTTACTAATTAACATGAAGTTTCAGTAGAAATATATACCCATAGTTCTTTTTAAAAATGTGTTATAATGTAGTTCAAGTAGGTTTTTTGGTTGATTGCTCTTGGTGGCGGGCAAACCAGGGCCCGACTGATGGTAGTGGTAACTGCCGCTCATGGAATCAACAACACTAAAAATACTGTTTATTATAGCAACTGGTCACCATTTCATTTCTAGGAAGGGAGACGAAAGAATGGACGGTGATTATGATGGATACTCTTATAGAATATCGCTGTAATGGTAGGCAATTGCGTTTTGTTCTATACTACATCCGATCTTTATCGTCCTTCCTCATTATTATCTTCACCTTTCTGTGAAGTTAGCATTGTATAGATGTTGCCCTTGATATTGCTATTCTATAGGATAGATACAGTAACCGTTTATCCTTAGGTGAATTGTACGTTTTTAGCCACGTTTGTACTATAAAATAGCAGCTAGAGAACCTGCCCACTTAGAAAGAAAAACGAAACGTAAGACGAACTTTCGTTTCGGTTTATTGTGATTGGTCGCCTGAATCACGCATCGAAATCTCGACTAATCAGGAATCACGCATCGGACTATTAATCAATCACAATGACTCGAAACGAAAGTTAATCTAACGTTTCGTTTTTCATTCTTGGGGGGGCTGGACTACATCATTTATTTTGGAGTGTAAATTATTGCAATGTCCAGCAGCATATTAAGGAATCATAACAAGTGACTTATGCAAAATGGCAAAAACGAGAACTAGTCGTGAATTAACAGACACCTGTGCGATAAAACAAAAAATTCGCCACTTCGTTTGGTATGACCAAACGTACAAAATTTTTTATATTTATTAGCTTGAAAGTTTATAATTTCAGGAATTTGTAGAGTTATACGCCAATTTTCTGCTCAACGATTCAATAGATACGCAGTTCAAAGCCTTCCGTCGTGGATTCCTGATGGTAACTGATGAAAGCCCGCTAGCTGCACTGTTCAGACCTGAGGAGGTGGAAATGCTTGTCTGTGGTAGCAAAGTAAGTTCACTTATAACTGGTGTTCATTAGTTTGCGACTTCTAACCAGTGATAGCCTATGTAGAATCCTTGACTCCGTAGATACGTCTAAAATTTTCTTTTTTAAAAATGTATTTTTTTGAACAACTTCTAAAAAGGGAAGTAACTTATCGAAATACTTTGTAAGTTCAGCAATTGTTCTTAATCATATTAACCAATTCCAATGTACTGGTAAATTTGATAATATTTTGATTATGCTTTTTTTTTATTGCTTGTAGTGGCAGACGAGCCATGGCCCATCTCATGGTAAATGGTAACCGTCGCTCATGGACTCAACTATACCGAGAGTATTGTCAAGCTGCTGCTCACTATTTCATTCCACAGATATGAAAAGAAATAATAAACGGCTATATCCTGCTACAGCCAAAACGCAACAATGTGCTTCATGGCCGATCACACGGGAGATGGTGGTACTTGGGCCCGATACCAAGTGAATACTTCCACTTAGTACCCATCCCCCACCCAGCCGTGTGGGGCCGGCTTTAGAATTGACCCACCCCTCTCCACCCATGGGAGTCGTAAGAGCCGACAAAGGGAATATCGAGGGAGTGGGCAGCAGCACTCCTTTGAGTATGAGAGCCAACCCGCCTGCCAAGCGTGGCGATTACGGCACTATCCCCCATTCTTGGGGAGGCCTATGTCCAGCAGTGGACGTTAAAAGGTTGATGGATGGATGGATGGTACCCAACCCTACCACCAGTCATGCAATGGATAATAATTGCTTACTTCCCTTAATCGCCTCATACGACAGCCGTGTGAAAGAATGGGGTAGTGACACTTGTATTCTTAGTTCGTCACCACACAGTCATAAGAAATTCATCAAAATCTTAATAATTTTTTATCTTAAAGGATAGTTTGGTTTTATTTACGATTATATTTACAGAACTGTGACTTCAATGAGTTGGAAAAGTCAACAGAATATGACGGTGGGTACACATCAAACAGTCGAACTATAAAAGATTTCTGGAGTATTGTACATAGTTTATCAATGGACGACAAACGGAAATTGCTACAATTCACCACAGGCTCTGACCGTGTCCCCGTCGGAGGACTGAGTCACCTCAAACTAGTGATAGCTAGAAATGGACCAGATTGTGACAGGCTACCAACTGCACACACCTGCTTCAATGTTTTACTATTACCAGAATATGATACTAAGGACAAGCTACAAGACAGACTGATGAAAGCTATAAGCTATTCTAAAGGCTTTGGCATGCTTTAACCTTATATAGTGAACAAACAAGTGTTGTTGTACATTTGCCCGATGATGGTCTTTGTAATAAATAAAGTTTGTTTATTTATACAGTATTAATATTTAGTTATCTAAATAAGCTTGCCCTCTACTCTGTGGAAAACTTAATGACAGAATTTGGTTTTAGGAAATATCTATTTCAATAGAATTGCAATAGACTAGTGGTTCTAGTGGCAGAGCCTTGCTTATCCCAGCATGAATGGGCCGGTTCGATCGGGGAAATACGATCTTCTCACAAATGATCAGCATGGAACAATGGTAGGCCCTCCTGCCTTGGTTTCGTATGGTGACTAAGAGCGCCGGAGGCCCAAGGCCCATCCCTATCATCTCATTATCCTATCCACCTCCTATCCCTTTCTTTGGAGAAGCCGACACGCAAGTGACGCCTCTGGTGTTTGCTAGCGTCTATAGGCTATGGCATATTGGTTTCATGAATAATGTAAATGTATAGTTTTATTGTAAAAATGTTTTATACTACTAGAAAAGCGCTCATGCTTATGCTAGGGTTCATATACATAAAAAAATACATTCTGGTTCTTTTATAAACAATTTTATTTCTTATTTTGTCTGAAAACTAAAAATAGTATGTCCTTTTAAAGTATAAATTATTTGTGAATAAGAAAAAAGAGATTTTTAGTAGGAGCGGGAATCGAACCCGCGTCTTTTCGTACCGTGACGATAGATGGCGTTGGTCGTAAGACAAATGTGATGAGGAGATTGGGATGATCGAAAGATCGGTAGGATAGCTCAGTGGCTTAGAGCAGTTCCCCGGATTGGAAAGACGCGGGTTCGATTCCCGCTCCTACTAAAAATCTTTTTCCTTATTCACAAATAATTTATACTTTAAAAAGTAGCGGAGCATGTCAATTGCTAAAGAATAAAACATAGCATAGCATCACGCCTGTATTCCCCGAAGGTGTAGGCAGAGGTGTATTATACACCCACGAATCGCCAGCTTTGTTTGAGTCTCACGTAATAGGGGGCGAGCCTATTGCCGTCTACCGGGCACATTTCCAATCTCTGGGCTGCTACTGAGAATTTTTCTTTTTAGGGAAAAGGTCAATAACATTGCCCGACCCGGGGATCGAACCCGAGACCTCATGATTAGCAGTCGCATACACTACCGCTACACCACCGAGGCAGTTGCGAGCATGTCAATTGCTAAAAAATATAGATCTAAAATAGTATGTCCTTATTTAGTCATTATTTATAAAAATTTAAAATAAAACCTATTGGCAGATTACATTTTTAGACTAGTAATGGCAGTATACGCATTATACATATAAAGCATACTAATTTATGGTCAACCTAAGTGTTAAAGGCTACCTACTAGTCAACTAGTGCCTAGTTGGTAATTACTGCTCAATAATCTGCAATAGCAAATATTAAATAATAAATAACTATCTCATAAAAAATATATAGATAATAATTACTCTTTGTAGCTATATATTTATACATAGAAAAATATAGGAACAACTACATTCTGGTTCTTTTATAAACAATTTTATTTCTTATTTTGTCTGAAAACTAAAAATAGTATGTCCTTTTAAAGTATAAATTATTTGTGAATAAGGAAAAAGAGATTTTTAGTAGGAGCGGGAATCGAACCCGCGTCTTTTTGTACCGTGACGATAGATGGCGTTGGTCGTAAGACAAATGTGATTAAGAATTTGGGATGATCGAAAGGTCAGTAGGGTAGCTCAGTGGCTTAGAGCACTTCCCCGGATTGGAAAAGATGCGTGGTTCGATTCCCGCCCCTACTAAAAATCTCTTTTTCTTTATTCACAAATAATTTGTGCATTCTATACAAGTTTTATTGGCCATATCTATGAAAGAAAAATTCTATTTATGGTGCATAGAAGTTACAGCAAATCCCTGTGGTACCCTCTCTCTACCCAACTCCATGCAGACAAAATCACCGGCCAGAGCTGCAGATGCAGTACATTAATAATAAAGAGAGAAAATGCTAATTTCTGCATCAGGCATTAGAGGCATCAAACATAACATTTAAAGAGTATTTATATCATATGCAGTTAGCTTCTATAACATTTAGATTCAATCTAAAACAAAATTGACTAAGTGAGCATCTGCCAAATCAACCCATTGAGCTGTAAACAGACTCAATTAATCAACCAAATCAAATTTCTATTTAAGTTTAAAACTTGGTACTTTTTCTTCTCAATGCTGGTCTCTTCAGAGGCAATTTTAGCTGAGCCACCTTTTTGTTACCCAAGGTAACTAACGTAGCACCCGTTAGTGCAACCTTTGTGGTCACTGTCCTTTGAGTCAACTTCAATTGCTGACACAGATTTTCAAAGTCAAACTTATAATTATTGACTAATAATATGAAAACTAAAGCATGGCAAAGAGCCTTGTCTTTGTATTGTGGTGACCTGCCCCGTTTACCATTGACGTTACTAAGAAAATTCTTCAAAACTATCTCATTTAACGTAACAGAGTGTTGACATGCAACAAAATTCTTCTTTGATATGTCTTTCATTAGCATTGCATATAATTGTAGTAATGTATTTGCATATACTAAGAGAACAGTGTGTTTTTGAGACAATTTCTGTGAACCGATAGGTTTTAAAAATGAGTTTAAGTCCTTAACATAGTCTGAAGATTCAATTTCTGCATATATTTTCTCGTACTGTTCTTCAGTCAACATTCCATCAATGTCATATACTTCATCCACTGTGTTAGCCTCTCTATTAATTGGTGGTATGTAGAGTTCATCAGAATTTTCTGTGTTGTATGACAACAAGTCTAATTGATCTTCTGAAATGTTCTCTGTAACATTTTGCATTTGCTCTGTGATTGTATTTACATTTACCTTCAATTTCTCACGATGCTCCATGATTTGTTTATGTTTTTTAGATCCAAACTTCCTACTGAGTTCTAAATAACTAGTATCGGTCACTTCTGTAGTGTCTAAATGAGACTTTAATACAGGTTTTAATTCAATATTTCCAACTTCAACTAGTCTAACTTTGCCGGTATTTTTATTAAGAGTTAATATCAAAGTTTTACCTAATTCTTCATCATCTTCCTCTCCTGTGTAAAGCATGTCATTGATTTCAGTAGCAATGCATTTTCTTTTATTTTCATCTTGAAGCAATAAACATTCTTGGGATTTGAATTTCTCAGTAACGTAGCCATTTTGAAAGTGTATTAACATTGGGTAAACTTCAGCTTTTGGATACACTTCATCGATATGAAATCGCGGCATCGCTAACTTTTCTTTTCCATAAAAAATATTCAACGTGCATATATTTACGTTTGGTTATTTGGTACAAAAGTAAGGTTAGGTTATGTTATGTCCGGTTGCTGTATTTATTTTTTATTTGATTATGGCATTGGCAGAACCATCAGCCTAACAGAGACTTGTAAATATCGTTATTCTCTGATCACAGAAAATTTTAATTCATCAAACAAGTCGTAGTTGAAGTCAGTTATATAAAATTAGTCAAGTCAAAGTCCCACTCCAGTAAAACAGTGGCGACCTTACTAAAACTTCTATGGAGTTTGGAAACAACACGTTATGTCTCATTACATCACTTGCCAACACTTATGAACATACACAAATAGTTAATAAGCACAAGGCCACCACTTTTACACATTAATACTTGAAATAGCACAAGTTTAGGAAAATAATGCAGAGCGACGACATGATCTTCCTCATATTCCCGCCAAAACTCTGATTATTGTAGTTGTCGACTTAGAAGTATCTGGAGCGGATTTTTTATCACCATGTAAACTACGTACTTCAACCCTGCATTTCTGACTTTCTGTGAATTAATACCTATTTAGTTAAAATACCTATTAAGGCCCGCGTCCATCAGGTGCGCCAAATCGAATCGCAGAAATTCACTTGCTATACATTTACTATGAAACTGCGTCCATTAAAGGCGCGCCGAAGCGCGTCGAATTGAATCACACATGTGAGGCGAATTTCTTCACCGACGCGTTTCAAAGACAATTCAACGCCTAGTATCTAGTCTTAGATAAATAACCTATAGATGTAGCCATGATACATTAGGAATTGTGGAAGTGAGACGAAATACCTAAGAAAATTGAGACCAAGTATCCTATCTTCCTGTCTCATATGACGTGCAGGTTTTTAAACTGGCGAACTTTAAAATAGTTCGCCATACAACTTAATTACCAGGAATGCCATTAAAAGGAAAATTAGGTGCCGTGTTTTGTGGTTGAAAAAATGCCTTGTCTCAAACAAATTTATTAAAAAGCAGACTTTCGCATATAACTAAATATTATTCCAATTGTTCTAATTTTGCATTATTAATCAGGATATTATGTGATCGTTGTTAATGTATTAATCAATTAGGGCCACTTGCGCGTTCCAGAGTTAATGTATATAACTCCGAGCGTACTGCTAATGTAGGGCAAAATTATTATAGTCGGAATTATAATTTCGATTTGACATTAGCTACTGTCATTTTGTAAAATAATGATACCACATATTAATAGTGTAGTGATGAACACAAAAATCGATAAACAATCGCGATTTATGTTTATGTAATCATAATATTGGTGTGCCAATTAAAGACTAAATTATTGATTTTTATTTAAATAAATACATAATTATTCATAATAATTATTTATTAATTTTATCACTATACAATGTGTAAAGTAATTAACTATTAAACCCGCTACAGGTGGAGGGTTAGATAAATGTCTATCTCTGGGTTTATTACGTCAAAATTGTGAGTCAATGTTAGTTTGTGTTTTGCATTTAGAAATTAACAACAGAATAACAATACATCGTTTATTGCACGCCTCATAAGTGAAGCGTTGAGGTGGGTACTACTCTCGTTTAATGCAGAACAACTGATTTTTCTAACTTAAAATTTCTCTATTTATCATATATATTGCACTTGTGAAATAATACATACACACGCATATCAAGAAAAAACACTATTTTTAACACTCATGATATTTTTGATGCCATTTTTGTTATTTAAACTGGTTATAAAACTGTTCAAAAAAGTTCTGTCTTGGACGTCCGTGTGTTGTAGGTAATTTATGTTAACACTATAAAGACCGAAATACTTTACTAATCGAGTATTTTTTTTTATTTTACGATTCAGTATAACTACGAATAGAGCCCTATCACTTTTCACGGTCTGATTCAAAGTGGTTTAATTGTTATTAAATAAACAAAAAAATAGTGAATATTTACGCTCGATTCGACACTAAAACCAGCGCTATCCTTATTTCGTGAGAACTATTTCTATAGACCAATATATAAGTACTTCTTAAAATTAGCGCTAGATGGCGTATCAGACATGAAAACCACAGTACTTTTTGAAATTAGCGCTATCTATGTGATTTATTGAAAACTACTTCGTAAGACCTATACATTATTAGTTACTTATCAAATAATCAATTTTATTGTGAAAATAAAGATTATGAGGCGTGCACTTTTGGATTTTCCAAAGTATTTTTATTGTCCTGATGAGTGACTTTTTGGTTTCCGATAGTGTTCATGTGTATTCAGTCTAGGTCTAGGGGAGACCAGTGTTTTACAAAGTGTGGGTCGCGGCCCCGTGAGGGTCGCGAAGCCTCTTTAGGGGAGTTGCAAAAGGTTGGGAAAGCTACTGCAGTAAAAAAACCAATAAAGTTTAAAAAGATTTATTACGAAAAATATTAACTAAAGGACATAATCATTTGCTTGATACAAATAAACAAAAAATACAAATAAGTTATGAGATCTCTTCTATGTTAAACATTTGTATCAAAATAACAAAAAAATAAAAAAACTTATGAGAACAATTTGCACTTGGTTTTCATTAACCCGCGTCTTTAAGTAGAGATCTCGGCTGGAGATGCCCTGGGCTGGTCTCTGGATCATAGGGGCGCTCCGGCCGATCTTGGATGAATGAGCAAGGGCGGCAGCACGGGGTCCTCACCTTCCGGTGGGTGCAGGTTTTGTCGAGGCATAATTGCTTCGGCAAATACCTGCACACGATTGCTAGGAGGGAGACTACCCCAGGCTGTCACCACTGCGTCTGCAGCGAGGACTCGGCGCAGCACACGCTCGAGTCGTGCCCGGCTTGGGATGAGCAGCGCCGGGAACTCGCTGCAGTCATAAGCTTGGACCTGTCACTTCCGGCGGTTGCGCGAGCGATGGTTGGTAGTGACAGTACTGGACCGCGGTCGCCACCTTCTCAGCTGTTATCTCGCGGAAGGAGGCGGCGGAGAGGGTCCGAGAGGAATCCTCCTTCGCGGACCTGATTCGCCGCCGGTGCGTGGGGCGGCGTGGGCGTGCGCCTGATGCCACCCTTGCCGAGGCTGCGGACGGTGGGGGTGAAGATGTGACGCCCACGTGCGCGGGGCGTCGCAGAAGACAAGGTGCCCGAAGGATCAACTCGCACAAGTACGAGGTGGCAAATGGAATCAAATACTTCAAAGCTTCTATTGTTAATTCTGGGTATTCTGATTTCCTTATTACCCAAAAGGTGCCCAAATTGACAGACTTAAATTCCAATTGCAGCATCCCATCGGAAGATAAATCCAGTAGATTTTCTTTGAGCTTGGTTGTCAAATTTGCCTCATTTATAGCTGCATTTAAAAACGGATTTAAGATCCATTTTTGGCCAAGTATTCTTCGATATCTCTTGCATTGAGAAGTAATGACACAGTTCTTCTTTCAACTTTTCTAACTCCATTTTCATACCAGGTATAAATTTGATGTTTATCTCATATTAGACTTCTTCAATAAAATACTATGTCGAAGAAAATGAATTGAACTGGTTAAGATTTAGAGACGATGACCACGAGTCAATTATGTTTGTAAAGCCATGGATTTTATTAAACACAAAGTGAAATCGGTCGAATGTATAATGTATGAAAATGACTGTTATTTTCGATTTCACATTTTTCACTTTGTGTTTAATGTATGTTTTGTGTGTTGTATGCATTTGACATGCTTAATGTCAAATGCTAAAAATATTTTATTTATTTTTATTTATTTATTTATTACTTTAGCACAAAAAGTGGCACAAGGCGGACTTAATGCCATGGGCATTCTCTTCCAGTCAACCCGGGGCAGAGCAGAGAGATAGTGGTAGGTGCATAGTAGCAGAAGACATACATACATATATACAAAGACAGCGATACCTTAATGCATATACATACTACTAATAATATACATAATAAAAATAAATAAAATAAATATACTACACATATAAATAATAATAAAAATAGCAAAAGAGGTGAATAACAGCTAACGAGAAGACTCTGCTAACAAGCTTAAGTAAAGTTCACGCACTCTAGCTCTAAACGCTGCACGATTTGCAGCCATCCTGATCTCCAAAGGTAATGCGTTCCAAAGAAGAATGGCCTGGACATGAAAGGAAGAATGTACAAGACTAGAAGAGTGAGGTGGACAGTGAAGTAGAAGATTATTAGAAGAACGAAGGTGACGGTCATGAGTAGTGGAAAGAAGTTGAAAATGAAGCTTTAAATATACGGGAGCATATGGTGAGTTTAAAATAGAGAACAATAATGATAGTGCTCGTAAACTGCGCCTTTGTCGTACAGGCAGCCATTTTAGTTGCGAACGAAATTTAGATACATGGTCGTATTTACGAAGATTAAAAACAAATCGAATGCAATTGTTGAGAAGCCGGTCGAGTTTATTGAGTAGATTTGCATTCAGGTCGAGGTAACACACATCAGCATAATCGATAACAGGGAAAACCAAGGACTGCAGAGTTTTGCTTTAGTTTCAGCTGGTAAAAAGTTTTTCAGGCGATACAGAGTGCGAAGGGTTCCCGTGACTTTCTGGCAGATACTAGAAACCTGTGCTCTCCACTCGAGCTTGCTGTCCACAATTAGCCCGAGGTTCTTGACGTCTTTACATTAAGGTATGACAAATCCATTATACACAATAGGTGGTAAATCAGAGACGTTAATACCCCCGAGTAAACGAGAACTGCCAACCAACATGGACTGACACTTTTCGGGATTTACATTTAGGCCAAACCTCACAGCCCAGTCTTTGATGGCTGCTAAATCATTGTTAACGTTAGCGATTCGCGATTGAAGGTCAGATACCTTAGCTTGTGTGTAAATCTGCAAATCATCAGCATACAAATGATACGCACATCGAAGTTCATGAGTAACGAGATTAATAAAAAGAGAAAAGAGAAGAGGGGAAAGTATAAAATATATATAAAAATATCTAAATATTTATAGGGTTTGCATCATTATTAGGTAAAATCTTAATTGTAAAATTAAGTTTACCTGGTCGGTATAATGTATGAAAATACTTCCGACAGATGGTGCAGGCGTCACCCAAAGACGTTAAGTATGAATGTGTTATCGAGATTAGCAGTCAGGAGCAAGGGTCACGATGGCTGAATTGGCAAAGCATCTGGACGGTATCCAGGAGATGCGGGTTCGAATCCTGCTCGTGACTGTTATTTTCGATTTCACATTTTTCACTTTGTGTTTAATGTATGTTGCTAAGCATGTCAAATGCTAAAAATATATATAAAATTATCTAAATAGCCATGGATTTTGTCTTTAACAGTGATGAAATTTTCAGCCCGCCCTTGAAGATTTTTATTCAAGATATTTAAATGCTCGAATAAGTCAGAAAGAAATTCCCAATTTCAAATGGAATTCCGGGTCACAAATGAATTTGGAATATTCTGACTTGACCTGCTGCAAATACATTAAAAGTTCAGCGCGAAGTTCCAATACTCTGGCTAGTGCTGTGCCTCTTGACAACCACCTTTTTTTTTTTTTGTTAAGGCGGGAAAAAATGTTCCTAACCGCACACCCCGTCGTTCGGGGCAACGAACAGGGTAGTGTGGGGCCCTCACCCACTAAAGAAACCCGCCGTGTGCTGTCTTTCCGCCTTTGTTGGCGGGCCACTGGAACTATGTTACATTCCTTCGGTGGTCCTCTTGACAACCACCTAACCTCTGCATATCTTCACAAATTTTTCGAAACAGTCGTGTCTGCATCACTTTTCCTTTAATAGAATTTACAATTTTTATAATTATATTTAGAACTTGACTGTATTCCTGTGGCAAGGGTTTGGCCGTAAGAGCTTGGCGATGGAGAAAGCAATGCTTCCAATAAGCGTTTGGAATCTTTCAGTCTAGTAATAAATCCACTGTTCGCACCAGTCATGGCTTTTTGCTCCGTCACTACAAATAGCAATATATTTCTTTTATCAATGGATATTCATATTTTTGCCGTGTGGGGCCGGCTTTAGAATTGTCCCACCCCTCTCCACCCGTGGGAGTCGTAAGAGCCGACTGAGGGAATACTGAGGGAGTGGGCAGCAGCACTCCTTCGAGTATTAACAACATCCACTGTGATCGCCAACCCGCCTGCCAAGCGTGGCGATTACGGCACTATCCCCGATTCTTGGGGAGGCCTATGTCCAGCAGTGGGCGTTAAAAGGCTGATGGATGGATTCATATTTTGCGTAGCTTCAAGGAACATGTTATGCAAGCACTGGCCTGTAGTATTCGTGGGAAGCGCTCTACAAAATAGTATTTCTTCCATTAATTATTCATTGGATTCAAAACACACAAAAGCAACAAACTGCGCACAATCTTCAATATCCGTAGATTCATCAAATTGCAAGGACACAAAAGTATTTTCTTTTATTTTTTCTATGACTTGATTTTCGACAATAGTACGAGGTTTTCCTGCTTTAGCCACACGAAGAGCTACTCGCTAACTAGCCAGCAATGCCTTCTCATTTACGTTGGACATTTGCGCAATAATAGTTTTTGATGTGAAACATCTAATGCGGCGGGAGGGTAAAATCGGCTGTTTGCGTGGCGACGCTTTTATTGTACTTGTCCCGTTCAAATCTTGCAAGTTAAATTTGACACACTTCACGGTATCCGATTGAAATTTCACGCGCATGTGTATATCACGTGACAATGCAATATTATTATAAAATGGAGCTGATCTGACGATGGAGCTGGAAGGTGGGCATAGGAACTGTATAATGAAACGGCGTAACCTCATCGAGTTTGGAGTTCTATGATTCGTCTTGCCGAGTACTTTGTGTCTAGATGGTTTCCAGCGGCTGATGATGAAGCTGGAAGGTGGCCACAGTAACTCTATAATGAAATGACGCAACCCCGTCGAGTTTGGACACGTTTGATTCGTCTTCACGAGTACTTTGTCTTTAGATGGTATCCAGGGTCTGATGATGGAGCTGGAAGGTGGCCATGCGATACTGTAATTAAATGGCGCAACTCCATCGAGTTAGGGCTCGTTTGAAATGTCCTGACTGTAATGTTCGTAAACGCACACCCCGTCCTTCGGGGCAACGAATAGGGTAGTGTGGGGCCTTCAACCACTAAAGAAACCCGCCATGTGCCATCTCTCCGCCTTTATTGGCGGGCCACCGGAACCACCTGTACCTACAACCTTCCGTTTTCGCATTGCATATCTCCTTAACCAGTCGCTCGTCCGGCATTCTTTCCACATATCCGAACCATCGAAGCATTCACTTTCGCATCTTTACACCAATACTCTCTTTCATACCTACTCGCTCTCTTACGTCGTCGTTACGAATGCGGTCAGTCAGCCTCACTCCACAGATTCTCCGCAGAGACCGCATTTCGACCGCATTGATTTTACTCTCATGCTCCTTTTTGCATACCTAACTCTTGCTTCCATATAATAACGTTGGGACGCAGTGCTTGCGTTGTGTATTGCGACACGCGCCCTCTGGCTGAGGTGATGACTGCCGAGAAGTTGTCCCAATGCTCCGTTCACTCTATTTCTCGCATTTACTCTTCTCACTACATCAGTGGTGTACCTTCCATCCCGACTGAATCCACATCCAAGATATACAAATTCATCCACTTGTTCTAGAGCACACTATTTACTCTAACATCTGTTCTGGCTTCTTCTCTTTCAAAAACCATTATTTTGGTTTTGGTCACATTCGCACGTAGGGAGGGTCGGACTGGGCCGGAAGGGCCCGGGTGGCTCCCGTCAGGGCCCGAGACTAGATAACATGGATACTATCGGAAAATAATGAAATATACAAATTATTAATTATCAACGATATACAGTCATGGTCAACTAATTAGGGACAATCTCTAGTTGAGCCAAATTGTGAATTATTTTTTTATTTTCAAACGATATTTTATATATATTTTTAGCATTTGACATGCTTAGCACTATACATTAAACACAAAGTGAAAAATGTGAAATCGAAAATAACAGTCAGGACATTTCAAACGAGCCCTAACTCGATGGAGTTGCGCCATTTAATTACAGTATCGCATGGCCACCTTCCAGCTCCATCATCAGACCCTGGATACCATCTAAAGACAAAGTACTCGTGAAGACGAATCAAACGTGTCCAAACTCGACGGGGTTGCGTCATTTCATTATAGAGTTACTGTGGCCACCTTCCAGCTTCATCATCAGCCGCTGGAAACCATCTAGACACAAAGTACTCGGCAAGACGAATCATAGAACTCCAAACTCGATGAGGTTACGCCGTTTCATTATACAGTTCCTATGCCCACCTTCCAGCTCCATCGTCAGATCAGCTCCATTATTTTGGTTTTGGTCACATTCGCACGTAGGGAGGGTCGGACTGGGCCGGAAGGGCCCGGGTGGCTCCCGTCAGGGCCCGAGACTAGATAACATGGATACTATCGGAAAATAATGAAATATACAAATTATTAATTATCAACGATATACAGTCATGGTCAACTAATTAGGGACAATCTCTAGTTGAGCCAAATTGTGAATTATTTTTTTATTTTCAAACGATATTTTATATATATTTTTAGCATTTGACATGCTTAGCACTATACATTAAACACAAAGTGAAAAATGTGAAATCGAAAATAACAGTCAGGAGCAGGATTTGAACCTGCATCTTCTGGATACCGTCCAGATGCTGAATTGGTAAAGCATCTGGACGGTATCCAGAAGATGCAGGTTCAAATCCTGCTCCTGACTGTTATTTTCGATTTCACATTTTTCACTTTGTGTTTAATTTTCAAACGAGTCACAATATTCCATATCTTTTTCATGTTAGTATAGTTAAGTCATTGACGTGCCCGATTATACAAACAATAACAACTTCTTAAACATTAAACCTCTTTACAGTATAGCTGATAGATTATCATAGTGCTATTTGTACAAAGAATGCTGGCTGGCCATTTAATTAGGGACACTGAGGTATTGCGTTCTAATTTCAGAATTTGAATCTTAATACTTTTTTATTTCTTCTCTTATTGTTTTGTGGTAGTTTTGGCGGCAATCCAGATCTTTAATTTTAAGTTTTGAGAATTATTTTGAAGAAAACTGGGCAAAAATAAAAGTTGCGATCCAACACTAAGAAAAATTATCATGAAGTTTGTCGAGCGTGGTTGGTCATACCGAAGGATAGCACAACATTTAAATTGTTCAAAAACTATGGTATGCAATGCAGTGCAACATTTCAGGCGCTATAACACAGCTTTAAATGTGTCCAGAACAAAAAGATCGAGAAAAACAACTCCGCCAGAAGATAGAATGATAACCAGGTTAGCTAAGAAAGATTCGTTTCTAGGCTCTATTTTAATAAAACACGAAGTGTTTGGGGCATACGAAAGAGCCGGTGTATCAGCGAGGACCGTTCGACGACGTCTGGTAGAAGCAGGGTTGTTCGGAAGAGTGGCTCGCAAAGTACCGTTGTTGAAGAAAGAACATAGAAATGCTCGTTTGGCGTTTGCACGTAAATATGGACATTGGACCTACGCCCAATGGCAACATGTATTATTCTCTGACGAGACCAAGGTTAATTTGATTTCTTCAGATGGAAGGCAATATGTACGGCGTCCTGTAAAAGCGGAAATGAATCCAAGATTCACAAAAAAACAGGTGAAACATGGCGGTGGAAACATTAAAATGTGGAGTTCATTTACTGGATGTGGAGTGGGACCTGTGAGGAAAGTTCAGGGTAACTTAGACCAACATCAATACAAGGCAATATTGTAAGAAACTATGCTTCCCTATGCTGAGGAGCATCTCCCTATTATATGGACGTTTCAGCAGGATAACGACCCGAAACATACCGCCCGTTCAGTCAAGTCGTTTCTTACCAGTCAGTCAGTATCGGCGCTAGATTGGCCAGCAAATAGCCCGGACCTCAACCCAATTGAGCACCTTTGGCACGAAATCAAGAAAAAAGTTGCCACTTATCGTACTACAACTTTAGATGAACTTAATGAAGCTTTTTGTGAGGCATGGGTAAACATTCCTGTCGAAACATGTCAGAAACTGAAAATGTCTATGCCACATCGGTGTGCGGTAATTACTAACAAAGGTTTTGCTACTGGGTATTGATTTTACACGTAATAAAATGGAGCTGTTAAAGATATTATAATACTGCAGATTATTAGTTTTGTTTAACTCTATTTTTCATTATACTTTACTGTTCTTAATTAAATGTCCAGCTACAGAATTCTACCTTAAAATTTAATAAATGTTTAACCTTTGATATTAAATACTTTTACCTATTTATTTAATCTTTTATTTACAGCCATTTATAGCATATATGTATGCAAATAATAGGTGCTTAGAAATCAATAGGGTTTTATATTTATATGTACATAACCGGTTATAGCTCTTCACTATCTTGAATGTCCCTAATTAGTTGACCACGACTGTATATACCTATTACCTACCTAAAGTACAATAGGTACTTAAAGTACAGTTTCAGCTAGGCTATTATTAACTCGATCGTAAAAGCTGCTGTTCTCGTCATCCTTTATTAGATCCGATTCTGTGTTCTTGCCTGCGCAGGCCCCCTATCCTACCTACCGCCTGAGTTGCAAGCCCCTCAAAGTACGCCCGTAGGGGGCCCGCGCAAGCTGGGGCCCGGCTGGCAAACGCCACCTCGACTATATGGCCAGTCCGACGCTGCACGTAGGCCCCTTTTCTTACAATCTTCTGCCATTACGTCGACTAGGGGTTGCAGGTCAGTCGCGGACTGCGCTAATAAAACCGCATCGTCTGCATGTAGCAGAGAGTTAACTACACAATGTTGCGCAGAGAAAACACCTGATCTATGCATCCCCTTCCTATCATGCTATCAATTTCCTTCCTTCTTTCCTTTTCTAGTTTTATTAGATCTGCGAATTTTTAGAATTGTATCTAGGATGGTGTAGGCTATCGGGAGGCCTCGACTATTCGAGTGAAAACATATGTCACGTGAAAAAAGTACAAAGAACGTTTTGGTTTAGTAAATTTAATCTGAAAAATGTTTAAAAATGTAATAATAATAAACTAGTCATATATTTAGGAAGCAGTAACACCATGACAACTTTTTATGATAATTAAGTGTACTCGTATATTGAATTTGTATTTTTTTATCAGTATCTCGATTTTTTGTATAAACATAGCAATGATTCGACTCGAATCATAATATTTATAGTATGAATTGGTGTTATAGGCTATCTTTAAGATATTTAATATTATTTAATTTTCACTGAAATCTTCATTAAGTTCATGGAACATAATAGATAGCTAATTATTTATGCAGTTATCGTCGTAAATCTACGGTTCTAATTATTTAATTACTTTAACACAAGATTTTGTTGTATTTCATCATATTTCTTTTTGCTAATGATTAACTACGGATATGAGACGCAGATCTTGAACTACGAGTGGAAAGGGGCGGCGACATGGTGGGTCCACTTGTCGTGGTGAAGCACCTGTTGTTACTGATACGCGGCGATATCTGTGAAGTATATAAAACCAAGGTTATTTTCTGTAATATCATTTGAAATAATAGGTACTTATAGGTAGGTACATGATACACCTAATGTCCCATGGTCATTAGAGCTGGGATTCGAAATGAGGATCTCGTGGAAATATAAAGAAATTCTCACATTTTGAGGTACAGGCAAAATATTGTAGTGTTTTAATAACTGAAAAAAATATTTTACTACAAAATTACTTCTAACCAGCTTACCTAAGTCAAACAAATCAAGTACAAAATGACCCCTTAGTAAAATTTAATATAAAAACCAGTATACACTCCGCCTTGCCTGTGTAGACTTCATAGATGTAGACAGCACAGTACCTACAAACAAAAGGTGCCACATATCGCGCTTTAAACGCATGGATTTTTACTCGCGAAAAGTGATTAGCGTCGGTATGTCAACAAATAACAGGTAGGTAACTGTAGATGTAATAAAAGGGAGTAGGCACTTGTGGCGTCCGTCGCACGTGCAAGCGGCGGCCGTGACGACGGCGGCGGCGGCCTGGCGGCGCACGTGCCGCTCGCACACGGGGCGCAGCTCGGCCGCGCCGCGTCGTGCGTCCAGCCGCCCCGGCGCACTGCCGCGCCGCGCCGCGCACGACGCGCGGCATAGTGACGCGTACGTCGGCGCCGCCACGCGCTCCACCTTCACGGTCACACGGATCAAGACAACGCTATCATGCTATCAATTTCAATTTATCTATCACGGCCCATTTTCGTAACTGTCAGGAGCGAGTCTTCTCCACAATTCAAAGAAAATTTGACTGATTTTTTTTGGATAATTAGCATTTAGCATATGCATTGGCATACTTAGCGTGTATTTTAGTTTATTAGGCTTTTTTTCTTTTTTTCCCCTTTCTACCCACGGAAGTCATAAGAGCCGACTGAGGCAATACCGGGAGAGTGGGCAGCAGCACTCCCTCGAGTATTAACAATACCCACTGCGATCGCCAACCCGCCTGCCAAGCGTGGCGATTACGGCACTATCCCCCATTTCTTGGGGAGGCCTATGTCCAGCAGTGGACGTTGATAAGGTGATGGATGGATGGATGGATGGATAGGCTTTTTTTTATACAGGTACTACGAGGGTGGTAAACAAGCGTAAGGCCTGATGGTTGGCAGTTACCGTAGCCTATAGATGCTAAAAGCACAAGTGCAAGGTGTCCTACGAGGCGACTAAGGGAATTAGGTAATTATCACCCATTACTGGTAGTGGGGCTAGATACCAATTGGGAGTGCTCACTTGCTATCGGGCCCGAGCGGGTTCGTACCACCATCTCCCGTGTGACCAGCCATGAAGCACATCGTGTGTTTTGGTTCTAGCAGATTGCCCTTAATTCTTTCATTTCATATCTGTGAAATGAAATGGTGAGCAGCGGCTTGACAATCCTCTGGGTATAGTTTGAGTCCATGGGCGACGGTTACCATCAGGTGGGCCGTGGATCATCTGGCACCAAACGTAATAAAAAATATAAAAAAGCATCAGTCGCGCGCATCGCCTACTCCAAGGAAAGCTAATGCTGGATGTCTTAGAGCAAAGATAACAAGAGCAAGATGAGGAGGGGATTTAGGCCTCCGTGCCATCCACCCTCCACTACGTGTAGTAAAGAAGCAAATATAAGATCAGTCACTTCAATAAATATAAAGTTTAGCTTGCTCGGTCACTGTGTGACATTGACGGTTCAAAAGTTCAACTCCGGAAAGGATTGTAGATGACCTGCATAAAAAAGGGTTTCAAGTAGAAAGTGCTGTAAATAAACTGAAGTGGAAAAATAAAGAGCCACTTAACATGTTCAAGCTAACCCTTAGCAAAGATGAAGACGTGAAGAAAATTTATGTTATTGACACTATTTTAGGATGTAAGGTAGAAATACATCCATTAAAAACTTCAATACTGATCCCTCAATGCAAAATATGGCAAGGTTATGGGCATACCCAAAGATATTGTTGTAAAGAGCCAAGGTGTGTTAAATGTACAGGAAAGCATCTAACTAAAGATTGTAAAAAAACCTGCAGAAGAAAAACCAAAGTGCGTACACTGGACTACCACATCCCGCTAATTACCGAGGCTGCCTCGTAGCCAAGGAAATGCAAGTCATTAAAAACAAGGCTATGAAAAAGAAAACGGTGACTCACGTCACTTATAATAAACCAGCAACCACAGGTAAAATATTTTCAAGCCAGACAACTCAACAAGGTGCGTTAGAAGATAAAGTTAACCAAATTTTGCACTATATATCTTCTTTCGAGGAGCGGCTCAAAAACCTCGAAAAAATCACCAGGGTAGTTCATCCCAACTGTATCTAGTATGACTCGTACCCTTAAAATTTTAGCCTGGTCCATTGGAATAATGGCGTCCAGCCGCCCCGGCGCACTGCCGCGCCGCGCCGCGCACGACGCGCGGCATAGTGACGCGTACGTCGGCGCCGCCACGCGCTCCACCTTCACGGTCACACGGATCAAGACAACGCTATCATGCTATCAATTTCAATTTATCTATCACGGCCCATTTTCGTAACTGTCAGGAGCGAGTCTTCTCCACAATTCAAAGAAAATTTGACTGATTTTTTTTGGATAATTAGCATTTAGCATATGCATTGGCATACTTAGCGTGTATTTTAGTTTATTAGGCTTTTTTTCTTTTTTCCCCTTTCTACCCACGGAAGTCATAAGAGCCGACTGAGGCAATACCGGGAGAGTGGGCAGCAGCACTCCCTCGAGTATTAACAATACCCACTGCGATCGCCAACCCGCCTGCCAAGCGTGGCGATTACGGCACTATCCCCCATTTCTTGGGGAGGCCTATGTCCAGCAGTGGACGTTGATAAGGTGATGGATGGATGGATGGATGGATAGGCTTTTTTTTATACAGGTACTACGAGGGTGGTAAACAAGCGTAAGGCCTGATGGTTGGCAGTTACCGTAGCCTATAGATGCTAAAAGCACAAGTGCAAGGTGTCCTACGAGGCGACTAAGGGAATTAGGTAATTATCACCCATTACTGGTAGTGGGGCTAGATACCAATTGGGAGTGCTCACTTGCTATCGGGCCCGAGCGGGTTCGTACCACCATCTCCCGTGTGACCAGCCATGAAGCACATCGTGTGTTTTGGTTCTAGCAGATTGCCCTTAATTCTTTCATTTCATATCTGTGAAATGAAATGGTGAGCAGCGGCTTGACAATCCTCTGGGTATAGTTTGAGTCCATGGGCGACGGTTACCATCAGGTGGGCCGTGGATCATCTGGCACCAAACGTAATAAAAAATATAAAAAAGCATCAGTCGCGCGCATCGCCTACTCCAAGGAAAGCTAATGCTGGATGTCTTAGAGCAAAGATAACAAGAGCAAGATGAGGAGGGGATTTAGGCCTCCGTGCCATCCACCCTCCACTACGTGTAGTAAAGAAGCAAATATAAGATCAGTCACTTCAATAAATATAAAGTTTAGCTTGCTCGGTCACTGTGTGACATTGACGGTTCAAAAGTTCAACTCCGGAAAGGATTGTAGATGACCTGCATAAAAAAGGGTTTCAAGTAGAAAGTGCTGTAAATAAACTGAAGTGGAAAAATAAAGAGCCACTTAACATGTTCAAGCTAACCCTTAGCAAAGATGAAGACGTGAAGAAAATTTATGCTATTGACACTATTTTAGGATGTAAGGTAGAAATACATCCATTAAAAACTTCAATACTGATCCCTCAATGCAAAATATGGCAAGGTTATGGGCATACCCAAAGATATTGTTGTAAAGAGCCAAGGTGTGTTAAATGTACAGGAAAGCATCTAACTAAAGATTGTAAAAAAACCTGCAGAAGAAAAACCAAAGTGCGTACACTGGACTACCACATCCCGCTAATTACCGAGGCTGCCTCGTAGCCAAGGAAATGCAAGTCATTAAAAACAAGGCTATGAAAAAGAAAACGGTGACTCACGTCACTTATAATAAACCAGCAACCACAGGTAAAATATTTTCAAGCCAGACAACTCAACAAGGTGCGTTAGAAGATAAAGTTAACCAAATTTTGCACTATATATCTTCTTTCGAGGAGCGGCTCAAAAACCTCGAAAAAATCACCAGGGTAGTTCATCCCAACTGTATCTAGTATGACTCGTACCCTTAAAATTTTAGCCTGGTCCATTGGAATAATGGCGTCCAGCCGCCCCGGCGCACTGCCGCGCCGCGCCGCGCACGACGCGCGGCATAGTGACGCGTACGTCGGCGCCGCCACGCGCTCCACCTTCACGGTCACACGGATCAAGACAACGCTATCATGCTATCAATTTCAATTTATCTATCACGGCCCATTTTCGTAACTGTCAGGAGCGAGTCTTCTCCACAATTCAAAGAAAATTTGACTGATTTTTTTGGATAATTAGCATTTAGCATATGCATTGGCATACTTAGCGTGTATTTTAGTTTATTAGGCTTTTTTTCTTTTTTTCCCCTTTCTACCCACGGAAGTCATAAGAGCCGACTGAGGCAATACCGGGAGAGTGGGCAGCAGCACTCCCTCGAGTATTAACAATACCCACTGCGATCGCCAACCCGCCTGCCAAGCGTGGCGATTACGGCACTATCCCCCATTTCTTGGGGAGGCCTATGTCCAGCAGTGGACGTTGATAAGGTGATGGATGGATGGATGGATGGATAGGCTTTTTTTTATACAGGTACTACGAGGGTGGTAAACAAGCGTAAGGCCTGATGGTTGGCAGTTACCGTAGCCTATAGATGCTAAAAGCACAAGTGCAAGGTGTCCTACGAGGCGACTAAGGGAATTAGGTAATTATCACCCATTACTGGTAGTGGGGCTAGATACCAATTGGGAGTGCTCACTTGCTATCGGGCCCGAGCGGGTTCGTACCACCATCTCCCGTGTGACCAGCCATGAAGCACATCGTGTGTTTTGGTTCTAGCAGATTGCCCTTAATTCTTTCATTTCATATCTGTGAAATGAAATGGTGAGCAGCGGCTTGACAATCCTCTGGGTATAGTTTGAGTCCATGGGCGACGGTTACCATTTACCATCAGGTGGGCCGTGGATCATCTGGCACCAAACGTAATAAAAAATATAAAAAAGCATCAGTCGCGCGCATCGCCTACTCCAAGGAAAGCTAATGCTGGATGTCTTAGAGCAAAGATAACAAGAGCAAGATGAGGAGGGGATTTAGGCCTCCGTGCCATCCACCCTCCACTACGTGTAGTAAAGAAGCAAATATAAGATCAGTCACTTCAATAAATATAAAGTTTAGCTTGCTCGGTCACTGTGTGACATTGACGGTTCAAAAGTTCAACTCCGGAAAGGATTGTAGATGACCTGCATAAAAAAGGGTTTCAAGTAGAAAGTGCTGTAAATAAACTGAAGTGGAAAAATAAAGAGCCACTTAACATGTTCAAGCTAACCCTTAGCAAAGATGAAGACGTGAAGAAAATTTATGCTATTGACACTATTTTAGGATGTAAGGTAGAAATACATCCATTAAAAACTTCAATACTGATCCCTCAATGCAAAATATGGCAAGGTTATGGGCATACCCAAAGATATTGTTGTAAAGAGCCAAGGTGTGTTAAATGTACAGGAAAGCATCTAACTAAAGATTGTAAAAAAACCTGCAGAAGAAAAACCAAAGTGCGTACACTGGACTACCACATCCCGCTAATTACCGAGGCTGCCTCGTAGCCAAGGAAATGCAAGTCATTAAAAACAAGGCTATGAAAAAGAAAACGGTGACTCACGTCACTTATAATAAACCAGCAACCACAGGTAAAATATTTTCAAGCCAGACAACTCAACAAGGTGCGTTAGAAGATAAAGTTAACCAAATTTTGCACTATATATCTTCTTTCGAGGAGCGGCTCAAAAACCTCGAAAAAATCACCAGGGTAGTTCATCCCAACTGTATCTAGTATGACTCGTACCCTTAAAATTTTAGCCTGGTCCATTGGAATAATGGCGTCCAGCCGCCCCGGCGCACTGCCGCGCCGCGCCGCGCACGACGCGCGGCATAGTGACGCGTACGTCGGCGCCGCCACGCGCTCCACCTTCACGGTCACACGGATCAAGACAACGCTATCATGCTATCAATTTCAATTTATCTATCACGGCCCATTTTCGTAACTGTCAGGAGCGAGTCTTCTCCACAATTCAAAGAAAATTTGACTGATTTTTTTTGGATAATTAGCATTTAGCATATGCATTGGCATACTTAGCGTGTATTTTAGTTTATTAGGCTTTTTTTCTTTTTTTCCCCTTTCTACCCACGGAAGTCATAAGAGCCGACTGAGGCAATACCGGGAGAGTGGGCAGCAGCACTCCCTCGAGTATTAACAATACCCACTGCGATCGCCAACCCGCCTGCCAAGCGTGGCGATTACGGCACTATCCCCCATTTCTTGGGGAGGCCTATGTCCAGCAGTGGACGTTGATAAGGTGATGGATGGATGGATGGATGGATAGGCTTTTTTTTATACAGGTACTACGAGGGTGGTAAACAAGCGTAAGGCCTGATGGTTGGCAGTTACCGTAGCCTATAGATGCTAAAAGCACAAGTGCAAGGTGTCCTACGAGGCGACTAAGGGAATTAGGTAATTATCACCCATTACTGGTAGTGGGGCTAGATACCAATTGGGAGTGCTCACTTGCTATCGGGCCCGAGCGGGTTCGTACCACCATCTCCCGTGTGACCAGCCATGAAGCACATCGTGTGTTTTGGTTCTAGCAGATTGCCCTTAATTCTTTCATTTCATATCTGTGAAATGAAATGGTGAGCAGCGGCTTGACAATCCTCTGGGTATAGTTTGAGTCCATGGGCGACGGTTACCATTTACCATCAGGTGGGCCGTGGATCATCTGGTACCAAACGTAATAAAAAATATAAAAAAGCATCAGTCGCGCGCATCGCCTACTCCAAGGAAAGCTAATGCTGGATGTCTTAGAGCAAAGATAACAAGAGCAAGATGAGGAGGGGATTTAGGCCTCCGTGCCATCCACCCTCCACTACGTGTAGTAAAGAAGCAAATATAAGATCAGTCACTTCAATAAATATAAAGTTTAGCTTGCTCGGTCACTGTGTGACATTGACGGTTCAAAAGTTCAACTCCGGAAAGGATTGTAGATGACCTGCATAAAAAAGGGTTTCAAGTAGAAAGTGCTGTAAATAAACTGAAGTGGAAAAATAAAGAGCCACTTAACATGTTCAAGCTAACCCTTAGCAAAGATGAAGACGTGAAGAAAATTTATGCTATTGACACTATTTTAGGATGTAAGGTAGAAATACATCCATTAAAAACTTCAATACTGATCCCTCAATGCAAAATATGCCAAGGTTATGGGCATACCCAAAGATATTGTTGTAAAGAGCCAAGGTGTGTTAAATGTACAGGAAAGCATCTAACTAAAGATTGTAAAAAAACCTGCAGAAGAAAAACCAAAGTGCGTACACTGGACTACCACATCCCGCTAATTACCGAGGCTGCCTCGTAGCCAAGGAAATGCAAGTCATTAAAAACAAGGCTATGAAAAAGAAAACGGTGACTCACGTCACTTATAATAAACCAGCAACCACAGGTAAAATATTTTCAAGCCAGACAACTCAACAAGGTGCGTTAGAAGATAAAGTTAACCAAATTTTGCACTATATATCTTCTTTCGAGGAGCGGCTCAAAAACCTCGAAAAAATCACCAGGGTAGTTCATCCCAACTGTATCTAGTATGACTCGTACCCTTAAAATTTTAGCCTGGTCCATTGGAATAATGGACTATCCAAACATCAACATGAACTACAAGTAGTCCTAACCACTGAAGACATCGATATTTATTTGATATCTGAAACTCATTTCACTAAAGAATCCTTTATTGCATTCAAAGGCTATAAAGTTTACAGCGCCTTACACCCAAATAACTGCTAGAGGAGGTAGTGCTGTTATTATTAAAGAAAATATTTATCACCACGAAAAGTTTAAACTCGAAGAAGAAGAAACACAGGCTGTAGCTGTGTGTGTGTGTAAAAACCAAGCGCTACCCGGTCGTAGTTTCAGCAATTTATAGCCCACCAAAACATCTTATAAAAAAAGATTACTACTTATCTTTATTTGACCAACTAGGAACAAGATTTATTCTAGGAGGCGATTTTAATGCCAAGAATACGTATTGGGGATCTAGACTGACTACTACTAAAGGAAAAGAGCTCCTAAGTGCTATAAACGAAAAGCAATGCAAGGTTATCTCAACGGGGAAGCCAACATATTGGCCAACAGATCTTCAAAAAGTTCCAGACCTGATTGACCTCTTTATTATCAAAAACGTATCGACCGATTATCTGAATGTTAACGAAGGTTTCGACATGAACTCGGACCACTCAACAATATCTCTAACTATAAGCGAAATACCAATTCAAAAAGAACCTAGCACAACGTTAGTTAACAATCATACAGATTGGAAGAGCTTTCAAGTAGAATTAGAAAATACTGTAGATTTAAAAGTACCACTAAAGACTAAAGAACAGTTAGAAATAGAAATAGAAAAATATATTATAAGCATTCAACAAGCTGCTTGGAATAATACTCCAATACTTAATAAACGGTTAATTGGAAAATATTACCCAGCAAAAATTAAACGCCTTGTAGCTGAAAAAAGGCAACAAAGGTGGAAGTGGCACCAAACCAGATCGCCACTCGATAAAACAATCCTAAATAATCTAACTAAGAAGCTAAACAGAAACATAAAAACACTCAAAGACGAATCAAGGGATTCATACTTTCGTAGCTTAAGTAGTACTAAAGACACAAACTATTTTCTTTGGAAAGCTACAAATGGAATGAAGAGATCTACTATACACATCCCTCCTATAAAGGAAGAAAATGGTAAATGGGCAATCAATAATAAACAAAAAGCAAAACGATTTGCCCAACATCTTGAAAATATATTTGTTCCAAACGAAAGTTGTGCAGAATATAATTTTGAATCTATACAACAAAATGAGGGAAACATAAGATATGTCACTGATAAAGAAGTATACAATGAAATAAAACACTACATTAATCCCCGAAAATCTCCTGGTTATGACCTTATTACGGGAGAAATACTATATAAACTGCCTAGGAAGGCATTAGTAATGCTAACTTACTTAATAAATGCTTTATTCAGGCTAAGACATGTACCAAGTCAATGGAAAATTGCTGAAGTTATTATGATTGCAAAACCAGGCAAAACACATCATGAGACGTCTTCATACAGGCCCATCTCTCTACTGCCTGTTATGTCAAAATTATTTGAAAAATTGTTGCTAAAAAGGTTAAAACCTATAATTGAAGAACAAAATATAATTCCAGATCATCAATTTGGTTTCCGAGAAAAACACTCCACTATTGATCAAATCCATAGAATAACAAATGTTATTGAAAAAAGCTTAGAAGATAAGAAAGTCTGCACAACCGTATTTTTAAATGTAGCTCAAGCATTTGATAAGGTCTGGCACAAAGGATTAATTCATAAGCTAAAATTAAGGCTACCTAAGCAATATACCGACCTACTTGAGTCGTACATAACTAATCTAGCATTCAGAGTAAGGCAAGATGATGCCTACTCTGAATTGAAAAAATTAAAGCTGGTGTGCCACAAGGAATTGTTTTAGGGCCGGTCCTGTACCTATTATACGCTTGTGATATTCCTCAACAACAAGAGAACAACATTGCTACTTTTGCAGATGATACTGCTATAATGGCGACTGGAGATAATCACGAAGAAGCAATAACATAGGTCCAAGCATCAATAAATGACATTTACGAGTGGACAAAAACATGGCGAATTAAATTGAATGAATCAAAATCCATTCATATTGATTTTACTAACAAAAACCTTATTCATAGGCCTATTTTTATAAATGGAAAGCAAATACCATATGCAAATACAGCTAAATATCTTGGTATGACATTAGACACAAAGCTACACTGGAAAACTCACGTAAAAAAGAAACGAGAAGAGCTTGAAATTCGCTATAAAAACCTATACTAGCTACTAGGAAGGTATTCTACTTTATCCGTACACAATAAGGTATTGCTATACAAACAAATCCTGATGCCAGTGTGGACATATGGAATTCAGCTTTGGGGGTGTACCAAAAAAAGTAACGTGCTTATTATACAGCGATTCCAGAACAAAGTACTAAGGAATATCGTGAACGCTCCTTAACCAAACTTTGCACTATATATCTTCTTTCGAGGAGCGGCTCAAAAACCTCGAAAAAATCACCAGGGTAGTTCATCCCAACTGTATCTAGTATGACTCGTACCCTTAAAATTTTAGCCTGGTCCATTGGAATAATGGCGTCCAGCCGCCCCGGCGCACTGCCGCGCCGCGCCGCGCACGACGCGCGGCATAGTGACGCGTACGTCGGCGCCGCCACGCGCTCCACCTTCACGGTCACACGGATCAAGACAACGCTATCATGCTATCAATTTCAATTTATCTATCACGGCCCATTTTCGTAACTGTCAGGAGCGAGTCTTCTCCACAATTCAAAGAAAATTTGACTGATTTTTTTTGGATAATTAGCATTTAGCATATGCATTGGCATACTTAGCGTGTATTTTAGTGTATTAGGCTTTTTTTCTTTTTTTCCCCTTTCTACCCACGGAAGTCATAAGAGCCGACTGAGGCAATACCGGGAGAGTGGGCAGCAGCACTCCCTCGAGTATTAACAATACCCACTGCGATCGCCAACCCGCCTGCCAAGCGTGGCGATTACGGCACTATCCCCCATTTCTTGGGGAGGCCTATGTCCAGCAGTGGACGTTGATAAGGTGATGGATGGATGGATGGATGGATAGGCTTTTTTTTATACAGGTACTACGAGGGTGGTAAACAAGCGTAAGGCCTGATGGTTGGCAGTTACCGTAGCCTATAGATGCTAAAAGCACAAGTGCAAGGTGTCCTACGAGGCGACTAAGGGAATTAGGTAATTATCACCCATTACTGGTAGTGGGGCTAGATACCAATTGGGAGTGCTCACTTGCTATCGGGCCCGAGCGGGTTCGTACCACCATCTCCCGTGTGACCAGCCATGAAGCACATCGTGTGTTTTGGTTCTAGCAGATTGCCCTTAATTCTTTCATTTCATATCTGTGAAATGAAATGGTGAGCAGCGGCTTGACAATCCTCTGGGTATAGTTTGAGTCCATGGGCGACGGTTACCATCAGGTGGGCCGTGGATCATCTGGCACCAAACGTAATAAAAAATATAAAAAAGCATCAGTCGCGCGCATCGCCTACTCCAAGGAAAGCTAATGCTGGATGTCTTAGAGCAAAGATAACAAGAGCAAGATGAGGAGGGGATTTAGGCCTCCGTGCCATCCACCCTCCACTACGTGTAGTAAAGAAGCAAATATAAGATCAGTCACTTCAATAAATATAAAGTTTAGCTTGCTCGGTCACTGTGTGACATTGACGGTTCAAAAGTTCAACTCCGGAAAGGATTGTAGATGACCTGCATAAAAAAGGGTTTCAAGTAGAAAGTGCTGTAAATAAACTGAAGTGGAAAAATAAAGAGCCACTTAACATGTTCAAGCTAACCCTTAGCAAAGATGAAGACGTGAAGAAAATTTATGCTATTGACACTATTTTAGGATGTAAGGTAGAAATACATCCATTAAAAACTTCAATACTGATCCCTCAATGCAAAATATGCCAAGGTTATGGGCATACCCAAAGATATTGTTGTAAAGAGCCAAGGTGTGTTAAATGTACAGGAAAGCATCTAACTAAAGATTGTAAAAAAACCTGCAGAAGAAAAACCAAAGTGCGTACACTGGACTACCACATCCCGCTAATTACCGAGGCTGCCTCGTAGCCAAGGAAATGCAAGTCATTAAAAACAAGGCTATGAAAAAGAAAACGGTGACTCACGTCACTTATAATAAACCAGCAACCACAGGTAAAATATTTTCAAGCCAGACAACTCAACAAGGTGCGTTAGAAGATAAAGTTAACCAAATTTTGCACTATATATCTTCTTTCGAGGAGCGGCTCAAAAACCTCGAAAAAATCACCAGGGTAGTTCATCCCAACTGTATCTAGTATGACTCGTACCCTTAAAATTTTAGCCTGGTCCATTGGAATAATGGCGTCCAGCCGCCCTGGCGCACTGCCGCGCCGCGCCGCGCACGACGCGCGGCATAGTGACGCGTACGTCGGCGCCGCCACGCGCTCCACCTTCACGGTCACACGGATCAAGACAACGCTATCATGCTATCAATTTCAATTTATCTATCACGGCCCATTTTCGTAACTGTCAGGAGCGAGTCTTCTCCACAATTCAAAGAAAATTTGACTGATTTTTTTTGGATAATTAGCATTTAGCATATGCATTGGCATACTTAGCGTGTATTTTAGTTTATTAGGCTTTTTTTCTTTTTTTCCCCTTTCTACCCACGGAAGTCATAAGAGCCGACTGAGGCAATACCGGGAGAGTGGGCAGCAGCACTCCCTCGAGTATTAACAATACCCACTGCGATCGCCAACCCGCCTGCCAAGCGTGGCGATTACGGCACTATCCCCCATTTCTTGGGGAGGCCTATGTCCAGCAGTGGACGTTGATAAGGTGATGGATGGATGGATGGATGGATAGGCTTTTTTTTATACAGGTACTACGAGGGTGGTAAACAAGCGTAAGGCCTGATGGTTGGCAGTTACCGTAGCCTATAGATGCTAAAAGCACAAGTGCAAGGTGTCCTACGAGGCGACTAAGGGAATTAGGTAATTATCACCCATTACTGGTAGTGGGGCTAGATACCAATTGGGAGTGCTCACTTGCTATCGGGCCCGAGCGGGTTCGTACCACCATCTCCCGTGTGACCAGCCATGAAGCACATCGTGTGTTTTGGTTCTAGCAGATTGCCCTTAATTCTTTCATTTCATATCTGTGAAATGAAATGGTGAGCAGCGGCTTGACAATCCTCTGGGTATAGTTTGAGTCCATGGGCGACGGTTACCATCAGGTGGGCCGTGGATCATCTGGCACCAAACGTAATAAAAAATATAAAAAAGCATCAGTCGCGCGCATCGCCTACTCCAAGGAAAGCTAATGCTGGATGTCTTAGAGCAAAGATAACAAGAGCAAGATGAGGAGGGGATTTAGGCCTCCGTGCCATCCACCCTCCACTACGTGTAGTAAAGAAGCAAATATAAGATCAGTCACTTCAATAAATATAAAGTTTAGCTTGCTCGGTCACTGTGTGACATTGACGGTTCAAAAGTTCAACTCCGGAAAGGATTGTAGATGACCTGCATAAAAAAGGGTTTCAAGTAGAAAGTGCTGTAAATAAACTGAAGTGGAAAAATAAAGAGCCACTTAACATGTTCAAGCTAACCCTTAGCAAAGATGAAGACGTGAAGAAAATTTATGCTATTGACACTATTTTAGGATGTAAGGTAGAAATACATCCATTAAAAACTTCAATACTGATCCCTCAATGCAAAATATGGCAAGGTTATGGGCATACCCAAAGATATTGTTGTAAAGAGCCAAGGTGTGTTAAATGTACAGGAAAGCATCTAACTAAAGATTGTAAAAAAACCTGCAGAAGAAAAACCAAAGTGCGTACACTGGACTACCACATCCCGCTAATTACCGAGGCTGCCTCGTAGCCAAGGAAATGCAAGTCATTAAAAACAAGGCTATGAAAAAGAAAACGGTGACTCACGTCACTTATAATAAACCAGCAACCACAGGTAAAATATTTTCAAGCCAGACAACTCAACAAGGTGCGTTAGAAGATAAAGTTAACCAAATTTTGCACTATATATCTTCTTTCGAGGAGCGGCTCAAAAACCTCGAAAAAATCACCAGGGTAGTTCATCCCAACTGTATCTAGTATGACTCGTACCCTTAAAATTTTAGCCTGGTCCATTGGAATAATGGCGTCCAGCCGCCCCGGCGCACTGCCGCGCCGCGCCGCGCACGACGCGCGGCATAGTGACGCGTACGTCGGCGCCGCCACGCGCTCCACCTTCACGGTCACACGGATCAAGACAACGCTATCATGCTATCAATTTCAATTTATCTATCACGGCCCATTTTCGTAACTGTCAGGAGCGAGTCTTCTCCACAATTCAAAGAAAATTTGACTGATTTTTTTTGGATAATTAGCATTTAGCATATGCATTGGCATACTTAGCGTGTATTTTAGTTTATTAGGCTTTTTTTCTTTTTTTCCCCTTTCTACCCACGGAAGTCATAAGAGCCGACTGAGGCAATACCGGGAGAGTGGGCAGCAGCACTCCCTCGAGTATTAACAATACCCACTGCGATCGCCAACCCGCCTGCCAAGCGTGGCGATTACGGCACTATCCCCCATTTCTTGGGGAGGCCTATGTCCAGCAGTGGACGTTGATAAGGTGATGGATGGATGGATGGATGGATAGGCTTTTTTTTATACAGGTACTACGAGGGTGGTAAACAAGCGTAAGGCCTGATGGTTGGCAGTTACCGTAGCCTATAGATGCTAAAAGCACAAGTGCAAGGTGTCCTACGAGGCGACTAAGGGAATTAGGTAATTATCACCCATTACTGGTAGTGGGGCTAGATACCAATTGGGAGTGCTCACTTGCTATCGGGCCCGAGCGGGTTCGTACCACCATCTCCCGTGTGACCAGCCATGAAGCACATCGTGTGTTTTGGTTCTAGCAGATTGCCCTTAATTCTTTCATTTCATATCTGTGAAATGAAATGGTGAGCAGCGGCTTGACAATCCTCTGGGTATAGTTTGAGTCCATGGGCGACGGTTACCATCAGGTGGGCCGTGGATCATCTGGCACCAAACGTAATAAAAAATATAAAAAAGCATCAGTCGCGCGCATCGCCTACTCCAAGGAAAGCTAATGCTGGATGTCTTAGAGCAAAGATAACAAGAGCAAGATGAGGAGGGGATTTAGGCCTCCGTGCCATCCACCCTCCACTACGTGTAGTAAAGAAGCAAATATAAGATCAGTCACTTCAATAAATATAAAGTTTAGCTTGCTCGGTCACTGTGTGACATTGACGGTTCAAAAGTTCAACTCCGGAAAGGATTGTAGATGACCTGCATAAAAAAGGGTTTCAAGTAGAAAGTGCTGTAAATAAACTGAAGTGGAAAAATAAAGAGCCACTTAACATGTTCAAGCTAACCCTTAGCAAAGATGAAGACGTGAAGAAAATTTATGCTATTGACACTATTTTAGGATGTAAGGTAGAAATACATCCATTAAAAACTTCAATACTGATCCCTCAATGCAAAATATGGCAAGGTTATGGGCATACCCAAAGATATTGTTGTAAAGAGCCAAGGTGTGTTAAATGTACAGGAAAGCATCTAACTAAAGATTGTAAAAAAACCTGCAGAAGAAAAACCAAAGTGCGTACACTGGACTACCACATCCCGCTAATTACCGAGGCTGCCTCGTAGCCAAGGAAATGCAAGTCATTAAAAACAAGGCTATGAAAAAGAAAACGGTGACTCACGTCACTTATAATAAACCAGCAACCACAGGTAAAATATTTTCAAGCCAGACAACTCAACAAGGTGCGTTAGAAGATAAAGTTAACCAAATTTTGCACTATATATCTTCTTTCGAGGAGCGGCTCAAAAACCTCGAAAAAATCACCAGGGTAGTTCATCCCAACTGTATCTAGTATGACTCGTACCCTTAAAATTTTAGCCTGGTCCATTGGAATAATGGCGTCCAGCCGCCCCGGCGCACTGCCGCGCCGCGCCGCGCACGACGCGCGGCATAGTGACGCGTACGTCGGCGCCGCCACGCGCTCCACCTTCACGGTCACACGGATCAAGACAACGCTATCATGCTATCAATTTCAATTTATCTATCACGGCCCATTTTCGTAACTGTCAGGAGCGAGTCTTCTCCACAATTCAAAGAAAATTTGACTGATTTTTTTTGGATAATTAGCATTTAGCATATGCATTGGCATACTTAGCGTGTATTTTAGTTTATTAGGCTTTTTTTCTTTTTTTCCCCTTTCTACCCACGGAAGTCATAAGAGCCGACTGAGGCAATACCGGGAGAGTGGGCAGCAGCACTCCCTCGAGTATTAACAATACCCACTGCGATCGCCAACCCGCCTGCCAAGCGTGGCGATTACGGCACTATCCCCCATTTCTTGGGGAGGCCTATGTCCAGCAGTGGACGTTGATAAGGTGATGGATGGATGGATGGATGGATAGGCTTTTTTTTATACAGGTACTACGAGGGTGGTAAACAAGCGTAAGGCCTGATGGTTGGCAGTTACCGTAGCCTATAGATGCTAAAAGCACAAGTGCAAGGTGTCCTACGAGGCGACTAAGGGAATTAGGTAATTATCACCCATTACTGGTAGTGGGGCTAGATACCAATTGGGAGTGCTCACTTGCTATCGGGCCCGAGCGGGTTCGTACCACCATCTCCCGTGTGACCAGCCATGAAGCACATCGTGTGTTTTGGTTCTAGCAGATTGCCCTTAATTCTTTCATTTCATATCTGTGAAATGAAATGGTGAGCAGCGGCTTGACAATCCTCTGGGTATAGTTTGAGTCCATGGGCGACGGTTACCATTTACCATCAGGTGGGCCGTGGATCATCTGGCACCAAACGTAATAAAAAATATAAAAAAGCATCAGTCGCGCGCATCGCCTACTCCAAGGAAAGCTAATGCTGGATGTCTTAGAGCAAAGATAACAAGAGCAAGATGAGGAGGGGATTTAGGCCTCCGTGCCATCCACCCTCCACTACGTGTAGTAAAGAAGCAAATATAAGATCAGTCACTTCAATAAATATAAAGTTTAGCTTGCTCGGTCACTGTGTGACATTGACGGTTCAAAAGTTCAACTCCGGAAAGGATTGTAGATGACCTGCATAAAAAAGGGTTTCAAGTAGAAAGTGCTGTAAATAAACTGAAGTGGAAAAATAAAGAGCCACTTAACATGTTCAAGCTAACCCTTAGCAAAGATGAAGACGTGAAGAAAATTTATGCTATTGACACTATTTTAGGATGTAAGGTAGAAATACATCCATTAAAAACTTCAATACTGATCCCTCAATGCAAAATATGCCAAGGTTATGGGCATACCCAAAGATATTGTTGTAAAGAGCCAAGGTGTGTTAAATGTACAGGAAAGCATCTAACTAAAGATTGTAAAAAAACCTGCAGAAGAAAAACCAAAGTGCGTACACTGGACTACCACATCCCGCTAATTACCGAGGCTGCCTCGTAGCCAAGGAAATGCAAGTCATTAAAAACAAGGCTATGAAAAAGAAAACGGTGACTCACGTCACTTATAATAAACCAGCAACCACAGGTAAAATATTTTCAAGCCAGACAACTCAACAAGGTGCGTTAGAAGATAAAGTTAACCAAATTTTGCACTATATATCTTCTTTCGAGGAGCGGCTCAAAAACCTCGAAAAAATCACCAGGGTAGTTCATCCCAACTGTATCTAGTATGACTCGTACCCTTAAAATTTTAGCCTGGTCCATTGGAATAATGGACTATCCAAACATCAACATGAACTACAAGTAGTCCTAACCACTGAAGACATCGATATTTATTTGATATCTGAAACTCATTTCACTAAAGAATCCTTTATTGCATTCAAAGGCTATAAAGTTTACAGCGCCTTACACCCAAATAACTGCTAGAGGAGGTAGTGCTGTTATTATTAAAGAAAATATTTATCACCACGAAAAGTTTAAACTCGAAGAAGAAGAAACACAGGCTGTAGCTGTGTGTGTGTGTAAAAACCAAGCGCTACCCGGTCGTAGTTTCAGCAATTTATAGCCCACCAAAACATCTTATAAAAAAAGATTACTACTTATCTTTATTTGACCAACTAGGAACAAGATTTATTCTAGGAGGCGATTTTAATGCCAAGAATACGTATTGGGGATCTAGACTGACTACTACTAAAGGAAAAGAGCTCCTAAGTGCTATAAACGAAAAGCAATGCAAGGTTATCTCAACGGGGAAGCCAACATATTGGCCAACAGATCTTCAAAAAGTTCCAGACCTGATTGACCTCTTTATTATCAAAAACGTATCGACCGATTATCTGAATGTTAACGAAGGTTTCGACATGAACTCGGACCACTCAACAATATCTCTAACTATAAGCGAAATACCAATTCAAAAAGAACCTAGCACAACGTTAGTTAACAATCATACAGATTGGAAGAGCTTTCAAGTAGAATTAGAAAATACTGTAGATTTAAAAGTACCACTAAAGACTAAAGAACAGTTAGAAATAGAAATAGAAAAATATATTATAAGCATTCAACAAGCTGCTTGGAATAATACTCCAATACTTAATAAACGGTTAATTGGAAAATATTACCCAGCAAAAATTAAACGCCTTGTAGCTGAAAAAAGGCAACAAAGGTGGAAGTGGCACCAAACCAGATCGCCACTCGATAAAACAATCCTAAATAATCTAACTAAGAAGCTAAACAGAAACATAAAAACACTCAAAGACGAATCAAGGGATTCATACTTTCGTAGCTTAAGTAGTACTAAAGACACAAACTATTTTCTTTGGAAAGCTACAAATGGAATGAAGAGATCTACTATACACATCCCTCCTATAAAGGAAGAAAATGGTAAATGGGCAATCAATAATAAACAAAAAGCAAAACGATTTGCCCAACATCTTGAAAATATATTTGTTCCAAACGAAAGTTGTGCAGAATATAATTTTGAATCTATACAACAAAATGAGGGAAACATAAGATATGTCACTGATAAAGAAGTATACAATGAAATAAAACACTACATTAATCCCCGAAAATCTCCTGGTTATGACCTTATTACGGGAGAAATACTATATAAACTGCCTAGGAAGGCATTAGTAATGCTAACTTACTTAATAAATGCTTTATTCAGGCTAAGACATGTACCAAGTCAATGGAAAATTGCTGAAGTTATTATGATTGCAAAACCAGGCAAAACACATCATGAGACGTCTTCATACAGGCCCATCTCTCTACTGCCTGTTATGTCAAAATTATTTGAAAAATTGTTGCTAAAAAGGTTAAAACCTATAATTGAAGAACAAAATATAATTCCAGATCATCAATTTGGTTTCCGAGAAAAACACTCCACTATTGATCAAATCCATAGAATAACAAATGTTATTGAAAAAAGCTTAGAAGATAAGAAAGTCTGCACAACCGTATTTTTAAATGTAGCTCAAGCATTTGATAAGGTCTGGCACAAAGGATTAATTCATAAGCTAAAATTAAGGCTACCTAAGCAATATACCGACCTACTTGAGTCGTACATAACTAATCTAGCATTCAGAGTAAGGCAAGATGATGCCTACTCTGAATTGAAAAAATTAAAGCTGGTGTGCCACAAGGAATTGTTTTAGGGCCGGTCCTGTACCTATTATACGCTTGTGATATTCCTCAACAACAAGAGAACAACATTGCTACTTTTGCAGATGATACTGCTATAATGGCGACTGGAGATAATCACGAAGAAGCAATAACATAGGTCCAAGCATCAATAAATGACATTTACGAGTGGACAAAAACATGGCGAATTAAATTGAATGAATCAAAATCCATTCATATTGATTTTACTAACAAAAACCTTATTCATAGGCCTATTTTTATAAATGGAAAGCAAATACCATATGCAAATACAGCTAAATATCTTGGTATGACATTAGACACAAAGCTACACTGGAAAACTCACGTAAAAAAGAAACGAGAAGAGCTTGAAATTCGCTATAAAAACCTATACTAGCTACTAGGAAGGTATTCTACTTTATCCGTACACAATAAGGTATTGCTATACAAACAAATCCTGATGCCAGTGTGGACATATGGAATTCAGCTTTGGGGGTGTACCAAAAAAAGTAACGTGCTTATTATACAGCGATTCCAGAACAAAGTACTAAGGAATATCGTGAACGCTCCTTGGTATGTAAGAAACGAGGACCTCCACAAGGACCTACAAGTGGAGTTAGTGACGAAAGTTATACAAAAATATGCAGAAGTGCATGAGAAGAGGCTTCATCAGCACGTGAACGTAGAAGCAATTCAGTTTCTCGATAAACCGGACTTAAAAAGAAGGCTCAAAAGAACTAAACCTTTTGAGTTAGTGTAGTGCTAATAGTGGCTAAGTGTTAGTGAAATAGTAGAACACATGAACAAAGTGTAAATAATAGAACAAATTATACAAAGTGTCTTCCCCTTAACAAACTAAGAATTGCCAATGGACATTTTTTAGATATACAATAGTTTAGTATACAGTTTATGTTAAATTTAAATTACTTATTAGTCTATAAAGACTAGATTGTAATATGTTAAAGTGCCTAAATATAGGTAGTTTACAAAAAAAAATATTGTCGGTACACGGCGGATTAATTTAAAGGGCCCTACACTACCCTGTGCTTTGCCTCAAAGGACGGGGTGTTCGGTTAGGTAAATTTTTTGCCGCCTTAACAATAACAATGGGCTGGATAGGGAAAGAGCTGCAGGCGATAATAATGCGAATAGTTAGTATGGCTATCTGTCTAAAAACGTTTGAGGAAACGTTATTACCCACTCCTTTCTTCATCTTCACGGTAGACTTTGCTGCACGGTAGCTTTGGTACGCTTCTGGTATTGATAAGTCCATGAATGGGGGTTTCTATTAATCAGGTGACGTAGCCAAAACTCGCTTGAATTAGCTTTAGGGCTGTAGAATTCAACGCGGTATATTGTGGGTAGTGGTGGTATTTCCGACTAATAGTTAAGTGGTCAACTTTATTATTAAATATGGGTACCTCGAAACTGGGCTTCCTTCTCCGTCGCTTGGGTGATAATGTGGATTGTTTGCGTCTCTGAGGTTGTGGAGCAGCTGAACCCTGCCCAAAAAGGCCGCGCTCCTCCGCCACTCGGATCATATACTTCGCATCAAGTCGCGTGATCTCCTGTAGTCAACCTACCGTTGTGTAATCATCTCTACTCTTGTGATACCATCATGCAGCTTTATACTGTATTATTGATAGGTAATATCTATGGTAGATGATGAAGGTGTAATATAGAGACAAAATAAAGTACAACATATAAACTGAATATTTTCGACATTAAGATTTCCATTATGCTTTTGGGATCACTAGAAAGATCACTAGAAGAAGATGAAGGATGTAATTAAGAGAATATCTTGCACCTTGTTCAGGTCCGAGAAATTAATGTAATTTTTTTTAAAGGGACTGAATGATCGTCGACAGCGCAATGTCGCTTTAACCGATATTGCTAAATATAAGTCAGGCAACAATGCAAAGGTGTCCAATACTTTGAGACTTACCCAGATAACAATAACCCTATGCATTTAATTTATAGGTATCATTATATAACTAATACAATTAACCAAGCACACAGCCAGGCTTAGGTTAGCCCCTGCCTCTACTTATTCGTTAACATACAGAAAATGTTATTAGAATGAAAAAACCTGTGATTAAATATTCTACTCACTTTTCTCTGAATAAGGCCAAGGTAGCATCCGTCTCTATCCAATATGTAGTTAATATCTAAACCGTTTCCTAAAGTTGGCAACGTCCTAACTTCAAACAGATCACAACTGGGTACCTGGACACAGACATTAGAGTTAGCACCATTTAACATCACATACCTCCAGCAAAGGATAGCATAGCTGACGGTTCATCTGGGAGGTAAATTTTTGCATACAGATAATGTGCCGTAGTGTGGTATCTTTATATTATTTGACCTTGATTCTGAAGTCAACGCTCAACGCAAACGAAGTTGCAGTCAGAATCTAGCGAGAGATAATTTTCATTATTGTGAATGAGGAAGAGCCATAAATCTATATTTATTATTCGCGTTAACATCAGATAGTATTTGGCATTAGACTTGTGTCTTACTTACAAAGATATTAGGATTTTCTTTATCAGGATCATTGGGGACTTCAGCACTTGGCATTACAGGTATCGGTCTGGCTTTAGTTGTCCCCGGACGAGACAGAGCATCTACACTCTCGGTATGCTTCTTCAAAATATTTGCATTGGGATCCTTCGATTTAGCTGTATTTGGACGAGTGCTTCCTGCACTACTATTCATAAGTCTTGGGCTCGATATGGACCTGGCATTCGATGCACGCCTGGAACTAGTCACTGGTCTAGAACCAGTTTTAACTGGTGACTTGTCGGAAACAATGTTATCTGGCTGTTCACCTTTGTCGACGTCAGACCGCAAGGTATTGTCAAGAGAAGTTGAAGAATCAGTTGCTGCTACTTCAGTAACCATTGTAGCTTGTTTTTGAGGGCTCTGAAAGAAACATATTTTTATTTACCCACTGTTATGTATATTTGTTAATATTGTGTTTTGAATCAATGCCTCTTTGGTGTGCCTAAAGTTTGAAAAGGCATCAAGATGGTCGTATGGACGTATACTACCTACATTTATTTCTTGGATAGTACAGGTATTCTCAACGCTCAAAGTGGAGCGATATTATCTATAGATATATCCGAAACTTTCAGACGACAAGAATGCCGTGGGCTATAGCAACTATGCTAAGTGGGACATATTTACATCGGGTGTCTGCCTCTTGGCCGTGTGGGGCCGGCTTTAGAATTGTCCCACCCCTCTCTACACACGGGAGTCGTAAGAGCCGACTGAGGGAATACCGGGGGAGTGGGTAGCAGCACTCCCTCGAGTATTAACAACAACCACTGCGATCGCCAACCCGCCTGCCAAGCGTGGCGATTACGGCATTATCCCCCATGTCAGGACCGCTCGTTGTGGCGTTCTCTTGGGGAGGCCTATGTCCGGCAGTGGACGTTAAAAGGCTGATGGATGGATGGATGGATGGATGGTCTGCCCCTTGACCACAAAGGATCTCCTCTTGTAAGCAATGATAAAAAATAAACTTAGATGCGAAAGTGAAATTTTGTTATTAACTATTAAATTAAACACATCATTGGGCATCTTTTGACTGCAAACATGGCGGAGTGGTTTAGATATCGACATACTGTGCCCAATGTTGTAGGTTTGATTCCCATACAGGATAATTCTTTGTGTGATCCGCAAATATTTGTTGTGAGACTGCTTGTACTTGTGTCAGTTTGTTATGTCCCATTCATTCAAGCATTGTATTCAAAGATATGTAGGGTATTGTATTTAAATAAAAAAAAAGACTTTAATTTAATGTAGTATAGGTAATTGTTCAAGCACAAACGAACTACGTTCGTTTTGGTGTGTTCAAATATTGACTCCCAATAAAAGCTAATTAAATTGCTTACTGGTGTCCTGTGCTTCTTTTTCAACAGCATGTGGCGCTCACGAGCCAGTCTGTTTGCCTCCGCTACAGCGCGCGTCACTTGTGCCTCATTTTCTGCCTCCAACGCCGAATGCGTTTCGTATAATATGAGTTGAATCTAAATAATTTGATCCACATGAGCCATAAGGTCAGCAAGTAGGTATGGGTGATCTTCTTACTTTTATAGACTGCATGATGTAAGCAAATACAGCAAGGGAGGGTCTTTATATACAAATAACTTTTTGGGGCCTAAAGTCACGTTTCGTTGGTAAAGCGTGATATATATTACATCATTTCAGTGCTTATTGCAGTCAAGCGGGTTTCTTTTATCGGTAATTTTATCGAGATATGTTGAAAATATTCGTTGCCAAAAGTATAACGAAATCAATATTACTTGCTGTAACTGTCCTTATAAAATTAAGACCTTGTTCAGAGTAAACTAATTACCATTACACTGGTAGTAGGTTCAGAAAAATAAAAATTATAGTTTTCTCTAAAGAGGTTATTAACGTGTACCTATATTTTTATTTTATTTTAATAATGCAGCGAAGAAGTTTATATTATTATTAATTCCTGCCACGTCCATGAGATCAGAAAGGGTTTTCTCTGCAATCGCCTACCTGCCTAACCAAGCGAGGTTGGATGCAGGCGGGACAGGATCGTTCGTTGTGACGGTCTATTGGGGACGCCTATCTCCAGCAGTGGACATTAAATGGCTGATTGATGTATGTATGGATGGATGGAATTTATTTGTGAGTACCTGGGGCTTAGACATCAGCGCCTTTAAAGTTTTCTTTTGTTCCTCCAGTATCTGTTGCACCCGATTCTTGCCATGTGTATCTATTTCTGATTCTGTGAGAACCTACAACCAACCAACAATGTAAATATTTTTATAAAAAATTACTCTTCTGCTTATCTGTTGCTCAAAATTATTTTGCAACTAATTGTTTCCACTGAATTGAACTAGTGCCTGCCTGGTGGTTAAAATTAGAATATAGTCATTACTGAAAATTAAAGGGAACATTGAATTCACATGGTATTTTTTTTTAAATTCAAATATGTGGTATCATTGAAAGCTCGTCAATAGCTACTAAATAAAAAAAAGATCAGTGGGACGATTTATCTTCGCCTATTATGTAGATATTTTTAATATATAACCTCTAACATAGCTAGATCACCTCCTCTGCCGCAAACCAGATCAATGGGGTCAGTAACAGCAGAATACGAGTTAGGCGGCGTTGCTAGTACAGCCACAACGCCATCCAGAGCGCTGATAACTGACGGAGTGTCACAATATACTGGTTCGCTAAGAATCAGGACGGGAGCTCCAGATTGGGGTGCTTCTGATGCATCGATACCCAGTTCTCGAAGCGCGCAGACGTAGCTGGATACTCTGAAATGAAAGATAGTTCCCGTATATTTTTTAAATATCATGACACCTAGATTCTGCCCCCGACTTTGTCTGTGTGTAAAAAAGAATTGGGTCAAATAATATCAACACGGTCATCTCTTTGTCACATTAACTCTATGCAAAAATTGCGATCCAACAGGAATTGTTCATTTCTCCGGTATTAAAGATTGTCTATATTCTCTTCTGGGTTGCGGACTATAGTATGCTAAATTTCATGATGATAGATTCAGTTGTCATGGCGTGAAAGCGTAACAAGCAAACTCATTTTCAGATTTATAATATTAATAAAGAAGTAAGGAAATGTAAATTTTCCATGTGTGGTTGTGCTAATAATTTACGCTACCATCAGTTTGACAAGTTATACCGTTACTAACGGTCTTAAACAACGAGCCTATTAAACAATTAGGTAGGCGTCATCTTGTGCAGTTTTTGATGAATCTAGAAGTTATATAGAGAATACAATATCACATAATACTACACGGGTCTCTACGTACCACAGTGGCCGAGAATCTAGCCAGTGGGTTAAACTAAAAACACACTGGCCTTGGATTATAATTTTGATCTTTTCTTTCTCTCCTAGCGATAAATTTATTTTATAATGATAGTCTAATCTAATGTATTATTTGTTTAAGTTATTCTGTCATGCGCCTACGAAAATTCTACATCTGTGTTGCAGTAGCTAATAGTAAATTAACGTTTAAAGTATAGGCAAACTATTTTACACAATAAAGTCTTACTTGTCACCAGCACCGAAAACAACGAGTTTTCCAAGTTCAGGCGTGGCCGGTAACGGCGGCATTTTCGCTTTCAGTACTGCGGCTAACTCCTTGAGTTGCGCGGCCAGGTACGCCGAACAACGAGGAGATGATGCATGTGTTTGTGCTACTGCACCCTGAAGTGCATTTACGCGAAGAGCCCTGCAGAGTGTTGAGGCACCCTCGCAGAATTCGCGCTCCTTATGATTTTAGTCAGAAAAGATGTATTTGTCCGTTTAATGCTTCAGTTTTTATAGCTACTTGAAGAGACTTCAAATTGCCACGGGGAGCGTCCACAAACACGCAGATCATTTAAAAAAGCTTTACTACTAAACATTGAAAATGTGATTGTGTTATTACATTACGAGGATTTAATGTCGATTGTTTGGGCACATTCAGTATTTGGTGTTACCCCCTCTAGCTATTAAAACTGCCAGCAATCTTCTCTTTTTTATCCATCCATCCATCCGTCAGCCCTTCATCGTCCACTGCTGGACATAGGCCTCCCAAGAGAACGCCACAACGAGCGGTCCCGTCATGGGGGATAATGCCGTAATCGCCACGCTTGGCAGGCGGGGTGGCGATCGCAGTGGATGTTGTTAATACTCGTATTCCATCAGTCGGTTCTTACGACTCCCGTGGGTAGAGAGGGGTGGGACAATTCTAAAGCCGGCCCCACACGGCTCTTTTTTATGTTTTTGATTAAATTTTAATAAACCTTTCAGATACGTAATACCTATTTTTGACAACAATGAAATCTTTTAACAGTCAACAAGTTCCATTGATTAATAAAAATTGCTGTCAGTAGCCCATATCGGGCCGTATTATAAACTGCCTCTGTGGTGCAGCAGTAGTATAAGCGACTGCTGATCATGAGGTCTCGGGTTCGATCCTCGGGTCGGGTAGCGTTATTGAGCTTTTTCGTAAAAAGAAAAATTCTTAGTAGCCTGGAGTTTGGAAATGTGCCCGGTAGACGGCAATAGACTCGCCCCCTATTACGTGGGGCTTAAACATAACTGGTGAACCGTGGGTGTGTAATACACCTCTTCCTACCCCTTCGGGGAATACAGGTGTAATGCTATGTTTATAATACGGCAACAAACAGCTGTTTTTTTCAGAGGAGATTTTCTTTTCGACTTCAGATATTGTTTTTGACAACATTAAAGACAATTAAAGGCCTCGTCACACAGAGGCGGGAGCCGCGGGAAAGCTATCGCAACGGGCGCGTTCCTATGTGACAGCTTGCATACAAATTCGAATATTACAAAAAAATCCCGTCCCGGATCGCGGTCACTTTCCCGCGGCTCCCGCCTCTGTGTGACGAGGGCTTTAACAAAATGCGTGTTACCTCTCCAACGTCACATGCGGGATATAGATGTGCTCGCATAGCGGTACAAATCGGATGCGGGATGCTCTAAGGTTGAGAAGTCTATGAATTTTATTATGTAGTATGTTCAATATTAACAAAAAATGAGTTAGCTCACCTGAAGTACTATGATTCCATCTTTAATGAGCTCTAATTGTCCAATGCTCACGTTATGAGGCGGCCGTAGAGTTATGAATCTGACAACATTTGAAATACCTACATTTTACGTTCTACAGAAATATAAGTATCACGGATGATTTCATAAAAACACAATAATGATAATAATTATGTAGTTTGAGGTACTACGTAGGTATAAATAAATTCATAATAATAAATAGGTACCCCTGTAGATTAGGGATCGATTGTGAATTGATCTGGACTCCTGTCCCACAGAAAAGAGTGAATATGGAGGGTAGTTTTTTATTGATGAAGAAATATAAAATTTACTTAGATAGTTGCTGTGAAACTTAAATATAAGATGGCATTACAAACCTGGGACAAACACGATCAAAACGGTATTCTCCAGCACAAAGTTGTCGCGAGTTGCTATAGGAGTATCCCAGCTCGTGTAGTCTTTTCACTAGTTGGGCTACTTTTCTACAAGAAAATGTTTACCGTGAGATGATGATTGTGAAAGTCATTTCTAAATAAGTATACACTTTGCAATGTGAATTAGAAACGGTCTCAAACTGTTTAGGTTTTATACTTTAGTATCTCTGCATGATCGACTTTACTACTGAATCCAAAACGTGAAAATAGATGTCATTTGGCAAGAAAAATGTGTTATATAAGCTGATAATTGTTGCCGACGAAGAATTCCATATTTATATCAATAGAACAATGAGGCCGGAAGCACAGAAATAACATCTATATGAATAATTAATTAGAATATTGTTTCATTAATTTTACTTACTTTGCTTTAAAAGTGTTAACCCATCCAGTCACGGTGTCTTTATAAACGCACGCAGACATGCGTTCTTCGCGGAGATGTGGCGGAAGCAACTCTGACAGTCTGTAACAAAATTATACTTACAATACTCGAAAGCACTTACTGTAATCAATATTTCATTAATAAATGCGAAGTCAATGCTTAGCTGATCCTTCTGCAATAAAATATAGAATACCTATTGACTGATTGTCTTATCTGAATACAGTATTCTATAGAACAATCAAGCTGCTATGCATTTTATGAACAATATCGATAAGTAGAAAGTTTTGAGATTACGTGAAAGCTTTATTCTTGATGCGTATCCTGGCGATGGCAGCTGCAAAGTGCACTCTTTGTTCCCAAATGATATTCTCGACGTCTTTGAATGGGGAACCAGCTTCCTCTAGTAGTTTAGCGGCACGTTCCATCTCGCCTCGTGCTCTGGCGCCCCACCCTCGCCTGGCCAGTTCCATCAGGAACAACCACAGAGAATGGCGGTGTTCGATGAACTAGAATTAAAGTTTTCCAGATAGGTATTTTTATCTGCAATATTTTCGCTGAAGTAAAAATCCTTAAAAGGTCGGGATAGTAAATATAAAAAAAATGTTGGCGATAATTTTGAAGTTTAAATCAGTAGGTAGAATACGATGTAGGTACTATCCTTACTAATACGAATATTATAAACTAGCTTTAGGTTATATCTCAGGTTCCCGACATAGCACCGAGATAACATGTATACCAGTTTTTGTCTAATCAAGTCTAAGCTAAACGCGAACAAACAAACAGACAAAAATCTAAAAACATTTTTTTTGTGTTACTACACGCCTATACCTATAGGTATATATTAGCTATAGCCAATACCTAGGTACAGTATTTTTTACAAATATCTTAAATGTACACATACACAGCTCTGCTGCAGCTTTTTATTAGTTAGGATATAAAAGTGACTTTGAAGGAAATAGGTAGCAGGCATTTTTTTTTTCTAGAAAGACCGACTGTTCATTTGGAATAGCATTCTTGCATAGAAATTTTTAAATGTCATGGAATAACTTATTCATGGATTAGGAGCGAAACCTCATTAGCATTTGCTAATAATATGTAAGTACCTAGTAAAGCAACTTCTATATCTCGCCTAGCGGATAATAAATCTACAAACATTATAAAAGTCGATTTTATCAACACATGCCTAATGCCTAATCGTACTCTAATCCTCTAGAACTTATAGGTAACCCAGGACCTAGGTTAATCACAAATTTTTCAATTTTTTTTTAAAGACCTCACTCGTACTAAGGAATTATCCTTGTATTGCGGGGGACTTTACAAACATACAATCTCACGGACACATTTGTGGATCACACAGAGTTGTGCTGTGTGGGAATCGAACCCACAACACTCAGACGGGAGGCTGATATCTAAACCACTCCGACATCTGTGCAGGCACTCCGCCATCGATTCATACATTTTATATTTCTAAATGAATTCTCGCGAAGCAACTAATTAAAAGGTGCCTGGCTAAATGAGCTAAATGTGAAGTTAGGTGTTTATATTAACAGAAACCATTTTCAGTATCAAAAATCTTGAAATGCCAATTCTTTTTTTCAGTACCTATATGAAAAATTATCGTAAATAGAATCGTAGGTACGAAGCTCATTTTCGTGAGCCTTCTCAACGTTCAGAAAGAAATAGCTTCGGTCACGAGAAAGCCATAATGCGAGTTTGATGGGGCATACTTTTTATTGTAACATCTTGTCGAACCTACCTTAACTGAAAGTTATTGCTTACTGTTCGATAATGAGGTCTAAATAGGGCACAACCTTGATAATCGCTATGTAAAAAGTCTTTTGTCGATATTTTTTACAAGTTCATGAACGTAATAAAAATGAAAATTACAAGAAGAATTTGAATTGTTCGATTGTACAGCGTACGTGTCGTGTCAGTAGAAATGTTTCTTTATTCAAGGACATTATGGAATACACGCTGGATTAAAGTCACGCTCATTTCTCAACCAGATTCTTAGTAGATAAGAATCAGTTTTGAAATTTCTAATACGTAGTAATAACTACTAATTGGAACGTAAGTAATTCTAATTAGTTCTCACATCACAACACAACACTTACATTATATAAAAAAGATTATCTATGGTATACAGATATAAGGTACTTATAATAAAATTGTAAAACCCGGTGTAGCTGTTGGTGCATGGAGGGTTATTTCAAAAATACTATCTACTTGTGAAAAGCGTGAAAATTATCGTCTAGAATTTGGTAGTTACAAGCATATATATTATTTACGGTCTAACATGGTCGAACGACGTTAGTCTACGCGATGAATGCACTCAAAGTATCCAAAAATACCTGTTAATTATAAAACTCACCTGAGGATAGTCTTGCAAAAATTCGGTGTCATCAATTGCCTGATCCAACAAAGATTTATCTGAAAAATATTTCGAACAATGAACCGTCGAATATGAAGTACAAATAAAACAACTAAATAGATATGTCGCGTGCCAGAATCTTATATGTGAAGGGCATTCATATTGCTGAATAATAAAAAGGCCAAATAGCAAAAAATATAGGTAGGTATGAAATATATACCTACGAGTAGTTCTTGGATAGATCGTAGGTGCTTATTTATATAATAGATTCTAATCTAATATAGTCGAAGGGTTATTAGGTGCCAGTCAGAGATTTTTTGATCTAAAAATACACATATTGATGCGTGACGGGCTATAGGTAAATGTAATATAATAAGTCAAAGGCGGAGGGAGGGACATAATTGTATAGCTGACTCTTCAATGGGAACATCTTAAATGGATTATACTCCGTCAAAATGTTAAATCTGCAACACTTCTCTAATAGTTTATTTCTTTTGAGCTAGTTCTTACATTATATTGTTCATATATTAGGTCCTTGCATATGAAATTGGCGTTTTGTGAAACTGGCCACTTTGATATCAAATATCTGGCGTTTAGTTACGAATTCCAAGTACAAATTTATTTCAAATTTAGGTTTGTTTAATTGTGTTAAGAGTTAGCGGCAGGCTTCGGTGTAAGTGATAAAACAATTTTAATTCACTTGAAACAAATTGGAAAAGTGAAAAAGCTTTAAAAATTGGTACCGCATGAATTGAGTGAAGCAAACCTGCTGCATTACATTACTCAACCGTGACAATAACGAGGTGATTTTGAATCGTATCTTTATCTACTTGTGATGAAAGATGGACCCTGTACAATAATCGGAAATGCTCATCACAATGGTTAAACCCAGGAGAACCGGCAAAATCCTGCTCCAAGCGAAAGCTTACTCGGAAAAAGGTACTGGTAAGTGTCTGGTGGACCAGTGCTGGTGTCATCCACTACAGCTTCCTAAGATCTGCCCAGACGATTACGGCAGATCTGTGTTGTCAAAAATTGCAAACTGTGATGGAAAAGCTAGCCGTTAAACGACCGAGCCTGATCAATTGCTCTAGCCTACTGCTGTTTCAGGACAACGCTAGACCATACACTGCACAACATATGCTCCCTAAATTATAGGAGCTGCGATTGCAATGTCTCCGACACCTACCGTATCTACTCCTTAGACCTTGCTCCAACAGAATAACACTTTTTTCGGAATTTGGCCAACTTCTTGCAAAGAAAAAAAGTGGAGTGGAGTCGGAGTGGTTTAGATATCAGCCTCCCGTCTGAGTGTTGTGGGTTCGATTCCCACACAGCACAACTCTGTGTGATCCACAAATGTGTCCGTGAGATTGTATGTTTGTAAAGTCCCCCGCAATACAAGGATAATTCCTTAGTACGAGTGAGGTCTTTAAAAAAAAATTGAAAAATTTGTGATTAACCTAGGTCAAATCCGATGAGGCTGTCAAAACCGCTTTCAAAGATTTTATTGATCCCACATTTTTTTCAGCAAAGGAATCAATGTGTAGCACAATGTGTAATGGTACATTCTACTTTGATTAATTAAAATAATTTCATTTAAAAAAATATTTTTTAATGCTTTTTCCATACATATGGCGTTATTCATATTATGTAAGGACCTATTAATTCATAAATATGTAGTAAATACTTAATACTTTCGATATTTTGTGTCAGTGTAATGTCGGTTTAAAACACTTATTTACAGGCATTACTTGAACAAAATATTTTAGCTGTTCACCCACGCATGGTTGATAAAAATAGGGCGTGTGGGCTTTCATTGTTGGGTTACGTATTCGTAACTGCAATAAACTGGCTGAGAACGTAGCGTGTGATCGTTTACTCGGGTGGTAAATAACTGCTTACCTCGACACTTCGTGACCCTTTAGTCTCAAACGACTTTCCTTCACAAGGGTTTCGGGGCATAAATGAATATTTTATAGTCTTCGTATGTTTTTTACTAGTTATTTACAACCATATCACGCAAGGTACCTTATATTTTTGTGTTTTATTAGTTTTTAACTTTGTTTTATAGTCACTTATAGATAAATATATTATTTTTTCTGCTCTTACTATCAAAGTTATTTAATTTAGCCAACCAAGCTCAGATGATCAAAGAGATTACTTCAAGTTTTTTCTTCGCCTTGTTAGAGCGAGGCGGACCATGCTTTGAACTCTTAAGTTTCGTAGAAACCAATGCCCAATCTTATAATAATAAGATCATAATTAGCTAACTGTTTTTAACTCACATCTGAATACATCATAGATGAGAGAGTAGACACAACGCATTTCTTGTTCGTCAACAAAATCTACAGGCATTGGTGGTTTGCAGAGCAGACGAGCTGCTTTTAATACCTGGAAAAAATTCAAACTAAGTATTGAGTATCTACGACAATATAACTATAGTCACTTTGTGTTTAATATAGTGTCTGTGTAAGTATATTATTAAAGCTATTAAAATGCATATTAATTTGCACACATTTATTTGACGGGCCTCGTGGCGTTAGTCGGTAGTGTAACCGACTTCCGTGCACTAGGTCGTGAGTTCCATTCCCACTCAGGACAATTTATTTATGTGATGAACACAGATATTTGTACTGCATCTGGATGTTATCTATCTATTATATGTATGTATTTACAAAAAAAAAAAGTAATATATGTATTATATCCGTAATCTGGTACGGTCCATAGCACAAGCATTAAGCTTAGTTTGGGACCAGAGGACGTCGTGTGAAAATGACCGTGTATATTTATTTATTATTATATATTAAATTCATGTAAATATTCCTGCCCGCTGCTTAAAAGTTACAATATTCGTATTGTATGCATAGTATTTACTTTCAACTAAAGAGTATTTACTACTACTACTACGCCACATATATAGAAGATGAGGACATTACGTTGAAATTTTTGCTAGTTTATTCGAGTTCTATCTGCAATAATCTCTACCCGTTTTTACACTATCGAGCCCCTTTTTTTTTTTTATTTTAGGTGGGCAAAAATGTCCTACCGCACACCCCGCTGCCCGGGGAGACAACGGGGTGAATGGGGCTCTCACCCACTAAAAACCCACCGTGCGCCTCCACCCGCCCTTGCTACGGCGGATCACGGGTACCGCGTCAGTTACGACCGCGATCCGCAGGCGGCAGCCCCTACGGGCACCCTCTCTTGAGCGACGCCTCGCGCACTTGGGCGTCGCACCTTCGCGGTAGGCTTCCGCGGACGGCAGGGTACTCCCCGACCCCACCGTCCGCAGCCTCGGCTAGGGCGGCATCAGGCGCAGATAAGCGCGCGCACGCCGCCCCTCGCGCCGGCGGCGAATCGGGTCCGCGAAGGAGGATTCCTCACGGGCCCTCTCCGCCACCTCCTTCCGCGAGATGACAGCCTCGCAGAAGGTGGCGACCGCGGTCCAGGCCCTGTCACTGCCAACCATCGCTCGCGCAACGGCCGGCAGCGACAGGTCCACGCCTATGACTGCAACGAGTTCCCGGCGCTGCACATCCCAGGTCGGGCACGACTCGAGCGTGTGCTGCGCCGAGTCCATACGCGCAGCCGCCGCCCCCATTTCCGTCGTCGTCACGGGCGGTACCTCCCCGTCGTCGGCCTCCCGGTCACCATCTGGCGGAGCCATGACCGGGGGCGTGTGCACCGCCCGTGAGGGGAAAAGTCCCTCGACCACCTCAGAGAGGAAGCCCGGCTGGAGGGTCTCCGTAAGGGGGGGGGCCTGGGCGCGGAGCTTGTTAAGCGCCGCGCGGTACGGGCGTCCCCAGGGGTCACGCTCGAGACCCTCCAGCATCTCCTGCCTTTTCGCATCTTTGGCGCGACAGATGGCCAGCTTTAACGCGGCGCGCGCACTGCTGTACGCCGCATACAGCCGGCCCTCCCGCTCTTCGTCACGGTTTCGGCGACGGCGGCTGCGGGTGTAGGACCTCCGGGCACGAATACAGGCCGCACGGAGGTCCGCCAGCTCCGGGGACCACCAGTAGACCCCCTTCCGTCGAGGCGGGCGCCGCACACGGGGCATGGCCGCATCGCAAATCTGCGTAAGCATGCCGCGAATGCGGCCAGCCTCGGCGTCCACGTCTTCCGTCAGGGGGGGAGGCAGCCAAGATTGAAAAATGGCCGCCTCCACTAGCAGGTCCCGGTCGAGCCTACCCACAGCCCATCGCGGAAAAGCGGGAGTTCTGTCCGCCGCGTGACCCCTGCTGGCGCCCTGAAGGTTCCGGGAGACCTCTATCTGAATATATCTGTGGTCAGATAGGGTCTCGACCTCCTCCAGGACTCGCCAGCTCCTTACGCGTGCGGCGACACCAGGGCTAGCGAACGAAAGGTCCACTATCGACCCGCCCCAGGGCCGCACGCACGTTTGGGCGGACCCTCGGTTGAGTAACACGAGGTCCGCCGCTGCCGCCCACTCTTGGACCGCCGCACCTCGGGGGTCCGTCCTGGGGGACCCCCACGCCGTTGATTTGGCGTTGAAGTCCCCCAGCACGAGCACAGGGCTCGGTGCTATACGCCGTATCGAGGTCTCCAGGTTGTGCAGGAAGACCTCGAAAGCCGCCAGACTACGACTAGGGGAGAAGTACACGCCATACAGCGTGACCCCTCCCCATTCGGCCGCCACATATCCCGTGCCCTGGTCTTTGAGTGACAAGGGCGGGGAATGCGGCGCCGCCGAGCCGACGACCGCCACGGAGCCATCCCCGCTACCCGCCCAATTGGGGCGATCCGGGACTATGTAGGGCTCCGCGGCTACGGCAACACCGATCGACCGCTCCGCCATGGATTGCAGGAAGAGGTCCTGCGCCCTGGCGGAATGGCCGAGATTCCCCTGGAGGACGATAGCGTCGTGATCCGTTATTGGACCACGATATCCTCCTCCATGCGCTGCGGCGGTCCAGCCGCGCCGGGTTGGGCAGCCGGGGCCGATAGGCTGCCCACCCCCCTCTTAGGGCCTGACTTGGCCGGAGGCCTGCACCCCACCCGCCCCATACAGTGGTTGGCAGGGCGATTGCCCGCCGCGCACGCGGGGCAGTGTGGGGTAGCAGAACAGGCAGCCGCCTGGTGCCCTGCCTGACCGCAGCGGAAACAAAGCCCGCTGCAGTCGAAGCAGTTTGTGCACAGCGGCCGGGTGTGACCGACCGCCATGCACTTGTAGCACCTGGCAGGCCGGGGCTCCAGCGCGATTACCCGCGCGGCGCTCCAGCCCACCAGAAGTCTACCGGCGGCGACCAAATCCTTGGCCGCCGCGACAGGGCACGAGACCCAGACGGCACCCACACCACCTGGACCTGGGCGAATGGTGCCCACCCGGACAGCGCTGCTGGGAGATCCGGTTTTCGAGACGATCGCCTCCCGGATCTCTTCCGCCGTCACGGAATCGTCCAGCCCGGAAATGCGCAGTTCAGCGCACTTCACGGGTCTGGCGACCCGGACACCACTCTCCTCTGGGAACAGGCCCAGCAGCCTCGCGGCCATTGCGTCGGCCGTCTTGGCGCCCTCTGGCCCAAGGTACTCGAAGATCCGAGCACCTGTCCGGGCTTGGCGGGAGCGAGCGGAAACGTCCCCGAGATCGGAGACGTTTATCTCCCGCCGGGCACGCTTCAAGACGGCCTCGTAGGTCAGGCCCTTTTCTTTTCCCTCAGGCAGCACGGTGATCACCACCGCAGCTGCCTTCGGGACCTTCAATTTCCGCGACTTCCTCTTCCGCGGCTTCGGGGCTTCCCCTTTCTGGTTGTTTGGCGCCGCTTCGCGCTCCGAGGCAGCGCCGCGACCCCTGGCCCGGGATCGCCGGGGCCCAACCACCTGCCAGTCCCCGTCTGAGGACGTAGCAGTGGCAGCGGTGGGGGCAGGAGCCCGGGGCGCGACCGCCGTAGCCCGCGAGGGTGCGACCGTTCGTCGCGGCGCAGCAGAATGCGGAGGCACAGTGGCGCTTGGCAGAGGCGGGAACTCCTCTCGGGGCTGACCCCTCGGGGCTTGTCCCGCCTTGTCCTTTTTCTTGGCCTTTTTAGTTTGGCCCGTTCCTTGGCCTACAGGAGCCTGCGAAGGTTTGGCCGCTGGTGGTTTGGCCGCTGGTGGTTTGGCCGCCAGTGTTTTGGCCGCCGTTGCAGCAAAGGACACATGCCCCCCCTGGCACGGCAGGGTTGTCGGTGCCGAGGACGTTGCAGCACCTCTTTTGTCAGCCGCAAGCGGCGGCCGAAGTCGGGGCTCCGGCGGCAATCTCGCGGCCAGAGCATCGAACCGCGGACCAAAGACCGCAGCAATGCGGTCAATGATCACGCGGAACGATTCGTCCTCCAGTTCGGGTCCAGCGCCTGACTGGGCAGTGGTCGAAGCCGGGGCAGCCGCAGGGAGCCCAAGCTCAACCCGCAACCCGGCCTGTCCCTGCTCCAATTCCGCCATCCGCGCCTCGAGGCAGCGATTAGCCTCGTCGAGGCGCTGATTCTGCGCCTCCAGACGAGCGTTCTGAACCTCGAGGCGCTTATTTTGTTCCGCCAGTCGCTGGACCGAAAGCGTGATCTCGCGCGCGGCGTCCTTGAGGCCACGCGCAAAGCTGCTCTTGAGGTTCCGGGAACCAGCGGCGACCGTCTCGACTATGGCCACACTGTTTAGGGCCCTCTCCTCAACCTGGGCCGTCCCTATGTGACCCTCGTCTGGGAGGCGGAGCTTTTCAGTTAGGAGCGCTAAGCGCTCTTCTGCGTTCTGCACCGTCTCCGCTCGCATCAGACTTCGCGTCTCGGTCTCCTTCGCCGAGGTGGCACGCGGTATCGGCGTCCCGGGTCGACTGATGCCTCGACCCCTAGCCGCTGTGGGTATTTTAGGGGGAGGCATCTCCGTCGAGCTAAGGTCAGACTCTGAGGCAGCGCCCCCCTGAGACAGGGTGCGCTTGCGCCAGAAGCGCGACTCCGACACCACCTCTGCCGGCCGCGATGACTGACTTTCGGCAGCCTCAGTTAAGCCACCCTCCTCCGCGGCAGACATCTCGGCGGCTGAAGTGCCGGCCGAGCTGCCCGTCGTCGAGCCGTCCCTGGACGACTGGGACGCTCCCTTGGCCGTCTTGTTGCCCTTGCGGGACTTTTTGCGGCCGCGCGCTTTACGCGCAGCTGCACTAGTAGGGGCCGCATTTACAGCCGGACCCCTTACGGCTGAGGCGTCAGGTGCATTACCCGACTCCGTCGAAGTAGTTTTTAAATTTTTCAAATCCATTTGATTCCCACGAGTGTAGGAGAAAAGAGGTCCGCCCGGGCAGAGCTCCCATTACCCGGGTAAGCGTACATTTGTAACCCAACACAGGGGGTCCGCAGGTACCCTGGCTGGGGCCGCGCTCGAGACTGAACTACCCATCAGCCATGCATCTCCTCGCCGCGCGCCAGAGCTTGAGATTCGGGGTAATTTTTTATAGAGGTTGTCTTCCTCGCGGTCCAGGCGATTAAGCCAAGACCCTCGTTCCTGTATGCCCGCGAGACGTAACCACAGGCACGCGCTCAGGTTTACGATTTGGGACGGGGGGGGCCGCTGTGGCCCCACTGTCCCCCCTCTCCAGAGCCCGGTGAGCCAGTCTGGCCCCACCGACTCCGACGCCTGGTCTATCCGCCATGCCCTCTGCTGAGTCAGAGGGACACGCGGAGACCCGTCCTGTCCGGGATTTTAGCCGCCGGCGACTGCCGACGTTGCCCGGGGTGCACCACTAGGAGGTAAACCGGACAAATTAGCACCCCACACTATCGAGCCCCTAATTTAACAATATCATACTTGAAAATATCTGCGCCAATTGTAAAGTGGTTTATGAGCTAATCTCTCAAATATGATTCACTCCAGACAACTTTTATTGTGATTTATAAATAAGTAGGTACTCATGCTTGTTAGATTCTTAGATTGCATAGTTGAGTCGATTATAATATGTTTTGATATAATTTTCTCATTAGTATTCTACTTAAGTGAACTCCATCAATTATACAAGATATTAGATGAATGCCTTATCTACGTATAGATAATGAGTTTTAAAATATCAGTGCGAATGAAATAATTTTAATTTGCAAAGTCGAGCGTGTTATTAAACTATGAACAGCCTAAGCACCAATTGACTATAACCGAAACACCATAATCTGCCTCGTAATATACAGTATACACACAATTATTTTGCATAGACCAAACAGTTTAACTCAATGGTAACTTTTGTTTAGACTTGCTAAAGTTCGACTGTAAGCATTATCTACATTGGAATCTTGATAACTAAACTTTCTTATAATCTAGATATTTCTGAAGGTTCTATTTATTTAACTGTCGTAGCCTATAACATTTTACCATACACAAATACCCATAACTTAATGGCAAAACTGGTATGTAACCAACGTTGGTATCGAGTTCGATCTAATCTCGAAGGTCCTTTCACGGCATACATGTCTAACCTTATCCTAATTTTTCAAAATTATATTATGTATGTGTGATTATAAACCTTGACGTGTGGGGCCGGTATCAAGAATAGCTCCACCCCGTCTCTTCCTATGGGAGTCGTAAAAGCCGACTAAGGGATTACCGGAGAACCGGGCAGCAGCGTTCCCCTGTGTACTAAAAACATCCACTACGATGGCCAACCCGCCTGCCAAGCGTGGCGATTATGGTAAAACCACCATTTTGGGGAGGCCTATGTCCAGCAGTGGACGATGAAAGGCTGATGGATGGATGGATGATGATTATAAATCAATCATTATTGATTGCGTAAAGAAAACATCATGAGGAAATCTGCATGCCTGCGAGATTTTTTGATGGCTTGTTAAGTCTGCCAACTCGCAATGGGTTGGTGTGGAAACTACGGCCTCTATCTAATCTCCTCTTTGAGAGGAGACTCGCGCCCATAATGATAAAAAACCCTATTCTACAATCCATAATAATAAATTAATCAGTGTTTTGAGTCTCAAGATACCTGGCCTATATCCCAAGCAGGTCCAGGAGTTGTTTTGACAGCGACAGCTGGTTGCGCGTTTGTATTTTTGGTTGGTAACACAAGAGCCCAGGGTGCCCATTCCTCTGGTGGGTCTATTGTCAGACTTAGGGTATTTTTAACTTCATCCTCTCTAAAAACAAAGTAAGTTAAATGTGTTAATAGCAATATAATATCGCCTCTTTGTAATAACAATCGTGATAGAATAAATTATTATAATTGTAAAAGTGGGAAAACAGAATAAAATACCAGTCGTGATTTTAAGCGAATAATAACTCAGTGGCCCTCTATTTTTTTTCTTTATTATTTTTTATATTTATCCAGAACATATTAGGCTTTGCCTGCGACATACGAAACAACGGTAGAAATTGTTACACGCGGATCTTCTTTGAGAGGATGGTACCTACTTCCCCGATCGAACCGGCCTATACGTGCTGGGATAAGCAAGGCTCTACTATCAGATAATATATATTATAAATAGCCGAATACAGTATTTTTTTCATCAGTCTCAGTTAGCAGGGCGTCTTGAACGGCTATCATTTTTTTTTCACATTTTCACACTTTGTGTCCCAAATTATAACTTTTAAATTGTGAGACATTAATAACATTGAACTTACTTCACTTGCCCTCCTTGAGGGGTCTCTTTATCTAACATTTTATATAGGTTCTAGGATGGTTCTAGGTTCCATTGTAAAAATAAAATGATCACTACACAAAACAGCAGGCAGACAAAGTATCCTTTGGTAAGCATTTTGTATCCATTTTAAAAAAATACAATTAACTAAATTAAAAACGAGAAATATTTTAGAAAACTCTTTAAAAGTAATTATAGTTTTTTTAACGCTTAATGTTTTCTTTTTTTAATAAAATTTATTTACGTTAGATTGCTGTCCTCTGACGCGTGTCGCAATTGTTTCATCGAAAATGACATATATTTTTTTATATGGCTAGTACACAATTTCATACACACGTAAGGATTTATCTAAACTATCCTAAATCTACAATTGAAAAGGTAGGTAATAAATAATTACTCGCTTATTACTCGTGATCATGACGGACTAAAGATTACAAGTCTCACCACCCAATTCTTAACCAGGGGTGTCGTGCGACTAAGGGAAGTAAGTCATTATCACCCATCGCTTTATTGGTGGTAGGGCTAGGCAGAAATCACCTCATGATAACTTCATTGGTTGCCAAACCGTTTACGTATTGAAAGGGATTATAGGGTTCCTGCTGAAGAAAGCTTACACCGGTAGCAAAAAAGAAATGACTAATATGTATGAAGAAGTTCCCGTCATCTTTACTAATACTTATTTTAAATGTGAAAATGAGTTTATTTCTTTGTTACGCTTTCAATCTGTAACTACTGAACAAATCAACATGAAATTTTGCATACTTACATATTATTTGGAACCCAGAAAACGACATAGGCCCAGTAGACACATCCCAGAAAAAATAATAATTCTCGTGGGATAGCTATTATTAGTTTTTATTTACTTACTTATTACCACGACATCTCCCTTGCAGGGTAGGCAGAGGGAACTGAGTGCCAAAAGGCTCTATTCTTGCATACATCTCTCGCTTCCTCATCATTCATAATTCTATTCCTACAAGCTCGTTGGTTTCGGAGACTCTTGACCTTTCTTCAATACATGAGTCTCGGTCCCCTGTACCTACATCCTTCCACTTTCGCATCGTATATCTTCTTAACCAGTCGCTCGTCCGGCATTCTTTCCACATATTCGAACCATCGGAGACCTTTCTCATCTTTAGACTAGTGATGTAATGAATGTTCGCATTCGCATTCACGAGTATACGCCTGATTTTCAACAATTTGCATTCGTATTCGCATGAAACGATGCGAATATATTTAGTCCATTGAAAAATTACATTATTTTAGGGTTGCGTTTTTCAGAGGACGCAATTTTATTTTTTTGATGTGTTAGGGTTAGTATAAGCTTAAAGTCAAGTTTGTGGGGTCGTCACCCTTGTTCCCCGGCCGCCATCTTGGAAAAAGGGGTGCAAGGGGTTTTCGCGCTGTATCTCGTAAACTAGCAAACCTACAGAAAATTCTGTAAGACATTATTTGTAGCAAATTAGATTGTCTATAACTTTACTCTATTACTTCTTATCGTAAAATCGAAAACAAAAAGTTATAAACAAAAATAACTGAAAATTTTTGAACGTTTTCTTTTGGTTGTTATAACTTTTTTCCTGGTCATTTAACAATAAAATCACATCAGAGCAATCTTATAGAGGGTTTTTCAACGAATAACTTCCTTTATAAATTTGTTTAATTTCGTTAATTTATCTGAGTTTTACAGCGCTCCGAAGTTGACGGAGTTCTTGAATACTCGTAAGAATACGATAAAAATGAACCATTAGGCTTAGTTTTGTATTAGCTCCGCACTCAGGTCACACAAAGACTCTTCAGCCCAGCCTCCTCATCAAGGTGGTCGAGAGCCTATTCCCACGACGAAGGCAGAGCGCACGCCCCCGGTCATGGCACCGCCAGGTAGCAACCGGGAGGTGTACCGCCCATCACCGCGGAAATGGGGGTGGCTATTTCGCGGATTCGTTCCAAGAACACTGCCCCTGGCTCAGACGGGATAGCCGCCCGGATGCTGGGCCTGGCTCTGGACTACCTGGAGACCCTCCTCAGGGGACTGTTCGACACGTGCCTAGCGTCCGGACGGTTCTCTGAATGCTGGAAGGAGGGGAGGCTGGTATTCCTGCCGAAGCCGGGGCTAATGCCGGATTTGGTCGGGGCCTTCAGGCCCATCGTGGTGCTGGACGAGGCGGGTAAGCTGCTGGAGAGGATACTCGCTGCCTGCATCGTCCAGCACCTGCGCGACGTCGGACCCGACTTGTCAGACGCCTAGTTCGGTTTTCGAGCTGGTTGTTCTACGGTCGGCGCGATCATGCGCCTGAGGGCCACCGCCGCGGTGGTCGTCGCTGGCGGTGGAGTGCTGTTGGCGGTGTCGCTTGGCATCGCCAACGCATTTAATAGTCTGCCATTCCGCTGCACCAGGGAGCCGCTCCGGTATCACGGGGTGCTAGTGGCAGACTATCTTAAGGGCCGCAGCGTTCTCTATGAGAGCCGCATAGGAGACGTTGTGAGGAGACCCATTTCGTGCGGTGTCCCACAGGGTTCGGTTCTAGGGCCACTCCTGTGGGACATCGGTTACAAATAGGTGCTACGCTGTCGGCTCCCGCCCGGGCTGGTGGTCATATGCTATGCGGATGATACGCTGGTCGTGGCCTGGGACGGAAACTTCGAGGAAGCGGTGTTCCTGGCCGCCTTAGGGACCTCGGAGGTGGTCAAGAGGATCGGGGCGCTGGGGCTTAGGGTGGCCCTGGATAAGTCGGAGGCCCTACTTTTCCATGGGCCCTGCTGGCGCCTCGATCATGGTGGACGAGGTCCAAATTGAGGTGACGGCCCAGATCAAGTATCTGGGCCTAGTGCTGGATGGGCTGTGGCGCTTTCGCGAGGACTTCCGTGAACTGTCCCCGAGGCTTGCACGACTCATGCCGAATATAGGCGGACCAAACAATGCGTGCCGACGGCTTTATGCAGGGGTGGTCCGGTCAATGGCGTTGCACACTCACCTGTTCACACAGGCGCTCGGCGGAGAACAACGAATATTTTTGAATGAACTCAATCCGACTAACTTCATTCAATCTACTTGCCAAAATGAACCTTGGCTATGTTCGATTTAAACATGGGTGACTGACAGTGACACTACATGTCAAACCCGTATGATATTTTGCGCGCGCTTATTTGAAAATCAACATTCGCATTCGCATTCGCATTCGCGAATGTTGGAGGGAAACATTCGCATCCGCATTCGCATTCGCGAATGCTTATAAACTAACATTCGTTACATCGCTACTTTACACTAATACTTTCTTTCATACCTACTCGCTCTCTTACGTCGTCGTTACGAATGCGGTCAGTCAGCTTCACTCCACAGATTCTTCACAGAGATCGCAGAGATTTTAGATTGAGATAATTAATATGCCGTAGAGTGATGTAGGTACATATATATTTATATTCTGGAGTCCACGCGGATGGATTCGCGAGTAGAATCCAGTTTCTTATATAGGAAAAGGGAGAAAATCTTTCAGCATGATTGGTAGCAATCAGTAAACATACAATTGTAATCAATAAACTACAAAGTGCACAGGATAATGGTATTGAAAGATATCATGCAAAGCCTCCGTTATCAGAAACCTATTATGGCGTACTAATTTAAATCGAACACATTCTCGGGCACATTTTGATACTTGAAAATGATACTTATTGTTTCCTAATAATAATAGTAGAATGTGAACTAAATATCAATAATTTGTAGAATTTATTATGGATGGATAGAGTTATAGGATAGATTCGTCTGATCGTCATATGAAGTTACTCGATAATAACTTAAAAAAGTGTTGACTCTACATAGTTGAAAATATTACAGATCTCAACAATTTTAAAGTCAAGCAAATGGTTTAACATGATGATGGAATATGCTATGAGATCACATAGGATCACAATCGTGGAAAGTTTCTAACAAACCAAGAATCATAGAAACCAATTCACGTTCTTATCTTCTTGTTTAATGGCTTTTGTTGTGGCACCAATTCACGTAGAAAAGAATTATACGCTTCTGATGTCTAGATGTCATTACAAACATTTTTCCTTTAAGTATAATAAAAAAGTAGCAATAGCACTGAACATAAGAATTTGGACAGTTGATTTGTAAACCTTCGGCTTTTGTGAGGCGGTAAAAATGGTTAAAGTAAATTGTAATTAAATATCAAGTTTCTTTGAATTTGAAATCAATAAATTAGCTATTTTAATGTAGGTATTCTTACCTTATCTATCGTTGAAATATTTATAGGAATATAGGTAAAAAGTGAAGCATTTTTCTAACATTAGTTTTACCTGCTTAAGTTGTGTATAATAATAAATAATAATGTTTTATTAAACTCTTTGGAAAAGTTGCTATCGTTTATCATTTTGATATTTTATCACCACTAAACACGAAATTTTGCAACTTAGAAACTTGAAATAGGTACTTTCTTAAAGCTATAAATTAAACCAAAATTTCGATTACGTACGTGACGTAAATTATTTTTGTATCTGATTGCTTAGAATATAACCTTGGATTTATTATCTTTTTAATAAAACTGGGATCATTTACATTCTAGTAGAACCTAGGTATTAAAGTATTACTTAAAATCGTTAATTTACTATGGAATCTAGGGTGATAGAGCTTCAGCACCTACTACAATACTATTAGTAACACCTAAGTTCTCCCGTGCCCATAGAAAATGTGTTTCCATTCAAGCCAACCAATTTCAACCTGTAAAAGTAAAAAGTTGTATTGAAGTCCGCACTTGTAAAATTAAAAAGTGTTCCACAGAACTGTACTCGACTACAATACGACTTGTTTTATACTTTTTAAAGGGCAGTAGAATTTTTTTTTTTTTTAACTTTTTGACGTGATAACGTCTTATAAATCGTTGTACCCTGGCTGCACGCACGAAAAAGCCTCACGCTCCGAAAAATGTATGGTGACCGGTGCATTGTTTGTGAAACCCTGAGAAAACATATACATGACGTTTTTTTTTAAATTTAAAGGAAATGTTGACCGTAAATTTTATTAACCGTAACGTAATCAATAAAGTATTTATATACTACTAGATGACGAGGTGAACTTCGTACCGCCATATTTATTTTTACGAAATTCTATCCTGGCGACACCTACCGGGTCTAAATGTGAATCTAAAGCATTTCGGTACTTACTTAAACATAAACAAATAAATTCGGCAAGATCGGTCCAGCCGTTTAGGAGGAGTTCAGTGACATACACACGTACAGTAGAATTATATAGGTATATATACTATAATTAAGTCAAATGTAATTAATGTAATCGCATTTATCTCCATCGTATTGATCTAGCTGTTTATAATGACTTCGTGTGTACGTGAAATCCAATTAACAATATGACATTCACAACTAGACCTAGCAGGCTGAAGATATGGGGCTATTACGTGTTCAGGCCAAGGTTAAGCCATATGTTATGGGACTACACAATCTGTGTTATTTCTGTTGGTTTACGTAAACACCCAACATGAATCTAAACATGTTTGTTCAGTAATTTCCATACGGAAGTATAAATATGAACACGAGGAAAATATTTTTGACTAATGTATCTATAAGTAAAGCTACGAAAAGTTAGAATAACACGTAAGACTTTAAATAGATATTTAATTAAAAACCACAGTGACAGTCTATTGAGTTTAATCCGTAGAATAAGGCGGTGACTTTGTCCAAAAACGATAAATAACACAATCTTGGTGAATGAAAACGTCAAGAGGAAACCTGCATTTAGATATTTTCTTTAACGCGTGTGAAGTCTGGCAACCTGCTCTGGATCAGCATGGTGATATAAATCCCTCTTATTCTTAAAGGTGGGTGCCATATAGTGAAACAGTAATGGACTGTGAAAAAAGTGACTTCTTTCGATTCACACACCAAAGCATGTCACAAACCTACGATGCAATTCTACGATGGTCACATTGTCTTAGGTCCAGTGCCAGTTGGCAGACAGCACACGCACAATATTTTCTTTTAGAAGTGCGAATTCGTAAGGAATAGACACATCATTTTGAAAAGTCAGAGTTGTGTGCCGTGTGGGATCTGGAACTCGGACTGGAGATCAGACTCGATAGAGAGAGAGCGTAATCTATTTTGGAGAGACATATTATGTTGGTAAATAAAAATAAGTTAAGTGGCACTCTCCCACTAAACATTTCACCGAGCTACCTCTTGGATCATTCTTGATGAGGCACTGACATAGGGTTGTCATTCCACCACTGAAGGAATGTAATATGGTTCCGGTGGCTCACCAATAAAGGCGGAGAGACGGCACTCGGCGAGTTTCTTTAGTGGGGAGGGCCCCACACTACCCTGTTAGTTGCCCCGAACGACTGGGTGTGTGGTTAGCTACATTTATTCCCTAAACAAAAAAAGGTTTGTCATTCCATTTTGGCTGTCTGTATAAAGGCTAACACCATCAGACAGCCCCTCTTGATTAACATTCATACGCTCTTATGTCGTGACACCTTATAAATCCTAATGCAGGTGGCGAGCTGTCTCAATCTGTCCTTTACGGCAACAGACAGTAACTGTACACTAGGCTCGGAAAAAAACATTAAACCATTTTTCCGAAGTAACTGTTAAAATCAGTGAGATAGTAAAAATAGTAATATTATATCGAAGTAAAGAAATAGAACGCATAATATGATACTTGCCGCTCTAATACCTCCTTTTGTAAAGCGACAAGGCTAAAATACTGCGTTAGCCTGTATTCTCTGTCACTGGGCAATACCAACTTCTCCGCCTCGCTGTGGTCGCCTTCTTGCCTTGCAGATTCTTCTTCTAGAAACAGTTCAGCCAGGAGCTTGGGGTACACTTGGAAGATGTTTCCATCGCCGTAATCAGTGACCGCCAACCACAAAGTGTTCGGGTCATATTTAACTGGCATGATCGCGATATCACGTATGATAACAATTTATATTAAAAACTTTATTTAAAGCGTAATTTATTGAAAGTTTATACGATAAGTTCTTCAGTGGGTATAGGTATTTTGTAAAATACATTATTTAAATATTTAAAAAATAATCAGAGCAAAATAATCAGTCCCAAATAATCTATTATTGTACCTATATTGTAAAATAATAATAATCTATAATTGTAAAATAAGATTATTTTATAAAGTAGTGAACTCGTAGCGTTCAATTTAGCATAAAAGAGCGAACTTTTTACAATACTTTCCACTTTGAATATAAAACTAAAATTGTATGTATTTACATTTAGATATAATAAAATTACTACAGATATTAAACAATTACTTATGACGCGACTTTCTAGTGTTCCTATGGTTGAGGAAAGCCTCTGCCAAGACCTTCCCGCCTACTGAAGACTGAAGGCGCTCTACGAGTTTGTAACCACTTGTTGATTTGAGCGAATCTAACGTGATTGTATAGAAGGTTGCTTTACTGGATACTGGATGCGTCTGAAATGGAATAGGACCACATATTTCGCTGGTGAATAAGTTCCGTGCTATAATTTTATTATATTGTTGATGAAAAATTATTTTCTCATTTTTGTTCATATTTTAAATACTTATAGTTAGAGGAATCACTTGCTTGCGAGATAACAACCTCTAATACCATACTGTCAGATTTCACAAGTAGGTAAACACGAAACGTGAAAAAAAAAAATCACAAAGTAGATTTATCGGTTTCTTCCCATTGAGTCCACTGAAGTACTTCAGTAATGTCATGCAGTTACAGTGGTCCACCAGTAGAGGTGGAGAGACGGCACACGGCAAGTTAATTTAGTGGTGGAGACCCCTATTCTAAGAACCCTGCCTGTTGCCCCGTACGACAGGATGTGCGGTTAGGTAAATTATTTTCGCTTAACAAAACAAAGGTTGCTGTTCGTCGAATAGATTCTGCCCACCGATTATATTCTTACTAGCTCACCCGGCGAACTTCTTACCGCCATATTTTAATAGGGGCTGGCAGTGGAAAAGTGAAAATTTAGGGTTGTATGTATTTTTTAATGCCAAATCATAAAAAAAATTGTGCAAAAAATTTTAAAATAATTTTGGGGTGGGCCACCCTTTTCACTTAGGGGTATGAAAAATAGTTTACATCCTATTCTCAGACCTACTGAATATACACACAAAATTTCATAAGAATCGGTCAAAGCCGTTTCGGAGGAGTATGGTGACAAACACTGTGACACGAGAATTTTATAAGAACGTAAGCATCCGCCATGAAAGGATTTTTGGCAATTAAAACTTACAAATGGAAAGGGGATGTTTGTTTGGAAGTCTTTGTTCTCTCAGACTAACAAAAAATATTTAAAAAGTTTTTTTTTTTTGGTCTGAGTTTGAGCTTCAGATGTTTTTGTATACTTACATTATTATGTGCGCTAATTAAGTGGATGGTTAATTTTTTTATGGGAGTATCGGTTTTAGTTATTACAGGTAAGAACTTGAAAATTGGAATTGTATCTACTTATCAAAAATAAATACTTGCGTGTTTCAGGGATTTTCACATTTTAATGGAAGGAAATGGATGGAGTATTTATCGTACATAAGTACTCCATCCATTACCTTCCTTTTGGTTTTTTACGATACGTACTTAAAAATCGGAATTATATTTGCTCCTTTTGTTTGTCCCAACGTTACTATATGGAAGCGAGAGTTGGGTAAGCAAAAAAGAGTATGAGAGTAGGTAAAATCAATGCGGTCGAAATGCGATCTCTGCGAAGAATCTTTGGATTGAGGCTGACTGACTGTATTCGTAATGATGACGTAAGAGAGCGACTGGGTATGAAAAAGAGTATTGTTGTAAAGATGCTAAAGGGAATGCTCCGACGGTTCGGACATGTGGAAAGAATAAAGAACAAGCTACTGGTTAAATAGATATACAATGTGAAAGTGGAAGGAGGTAGATACAGGGAGATACCGAGACTCACTTACCTAGACCAAATCGGTCATGTATTCATAGATAATACACTATATATGACATGTATTGAAGGAAGGTGGAGTTAGGAGTCTCCGAAACCGGCGAGCTTGTATGTAGAGAAATTATAAATGTTGAGGGAGCTAGAGATGTATGCAAGTATAGAGCCTCTTGGCTCTCTGTTCTCTCTGCCTACCCCGCAAGGGAAATGGCGTGATATCAGTAATAGAAGTATATCTACTCCTTATAGATAAATCAAGACATGACTTAGGATTTTTGATGTCCCTGTGTATGCGAGGGTCCATTTTTTAATAAAAACGTAATACTTATCTATACAATTATAAAGCTGTAACAGAGCTATGTCTGTACATTTACGATATTTGAGAAAAAAATACTGATTTAGGTTATATAGGCGTGTCTGAACACCAAACGATATTTTTTTGATTTTTTGTCTGTTTGCCTGTTTATCTGTTTGTTTGTTCGCGCATCACACAAAAACTACTGAACGGATTTTGACGTAACTTTTTTCTTTGATAGCTCTTGATTAGATTTAATAACTGGTATACATTTTATCCCGCTACTATAAAAAAATATAACCTGAGAACCTGAGATATAGCCTAAAAACTAGCTTTTAGCTGCAGCGAAGCCGCGGGCAAAGGCTAGTAATATTATATGGGTAAATATTTACCATAAATATAAGGATCTTTTTATATTATCTGACATATGTCACAAACATCATGATAGGTTTTCAAATGAAATAAAAAATGTCCCATTAAACGAGAAAATAAAAAATGTAGCATGTAAAATAAAAATGAACAAAAAAAATATATAAAATAAATATTGGTGGTTCATTCTTCGTACCACTTTTTAACATAATGTCGAATAAGTAGTGATACATCAGCTATGGACTCCTTAACTAAAGAAGAGAGTTACGCTGAAAGGCGAGAACTCTTCAAAAATATTTGGCGCGCTTCGTTGGAGATTGACGATAAGCATGAAGTCTTAAAAAAACCCAAGGTCATCAAGTAAGTGCTTATGCTCCTTTCCTTCGACATGAGCACTCTTCAAAGCGCTCGAGAGAAAGTTAAATAGCTAAGGTAGTTTCATAACAATACACAATAGAATAAGGTTGTGTTAGATAATAATAGAAGTTCAAACAGCTCATTGCTAAGATATAAACGCCTACTGGGTCTGCCCGTCTGGTAAGTGGGAATATCTTCCATTAAAGCTAACGGCTTTATGACTTAAAAATGATATGCATATTTAAATATCCCAAAATCACCTTATGAATGGATAATTATCTTCACAATGGTGCTGCGCACCACATGTAGTCTGCTAACTAGAGAACGCAAGTACCTAAGTAAAGTATTATTCAGATTTAGTTATCCTTATCACTTCCATGCCGTGTGGGGCCGGCTTTAGAATTGTCCCACCCCTCTCCACCCATGGGAGTCGTAAGAGCCGACTGAGGGATACCGGGGGAGCGCAGCAGCACTCCTTCGGGTATTAACAACATCCACTGCGATCGCCAACCCGCCTGCCAAGCGTGGCGATTACGGCACTATCCCTCATTCTTGGGGAGGCCTATGTCCAGCAGTGGGCGTTAAAAGGCTGATGGATGGATGGATGGATCACTTCCATGTCGATTGTTATAAGATTGTTCGCATTAGGTAGGTTACCTTAAGTATGTAATTATACTCCATAGCACGGGATGTATACCTGAAATTCGCACTAATTTTTTATGATATATACAAGACTTTAAGTCAGTATCTTCATAAATAAGTAGTTGCCGTAAAAAGGATACTTCCATCCATCCATCCATCCATCCATCAGCCTTTTGACGTCCACTGCTGGACATAGGCCTCCCCAAGAGAACGCCACAACGAGCGGTCCTGTGCCGACCGCATCCAACGGCTCCCCGCGACTTTGACCAGATCATCGGTCCATCTGGTGGGAGGCCGTCCTACGCTGTGCAGTCCGATGCGTGGTCGCCGCTCGAGAACCTTTCTTCCCCAACGGTTGTCGGTTGGTCGAGCGATGTGGCCTTCCCATTGCCACTTCAGCATGGCAACCCGGCGGGCTGTCGGTCACTCTCGTTCTCCTACGGATCTCCGTATTACGGATTCGATCACGTAGGGAAATATCAAGCATAGCCCGCTCCATGGCCCGCTGAGCGGCTTTGAGCCTTGATACGAGGCCAACATTCAGAGACCACGTCTCTGTTCCATATGTCATCACTGGTCATAGACCTTCGTTTTCAGACACTGCGGAATATTGGACGAGAAGATCTTCCTTAGCTTCTCGAACGCTGCCCAGCCGAGTTGGATTCGTCGATTGACCTCTTTCTCGAAGTTGTGCCTACCTAACTGGACAGTTTGCCCCAGGTAGACATAGTGGTCGACAACTTCGAGAAGCGCACTCCCGACTAGGACCGGTGTTAAAATGACATGGACATTAGACATGACTTTCGTCTTGTCCATGTTCATTTAGAGACCCACTAGTCGGGAAACCCTGCTGAGATCATTGAGCATGGTGCCAAGGTCCTCCAGCAATTCTGCAATGACTACGATGTTGTAGGCATATCGAAGGTGAGTGATGTATTCGCCATTGATGTTGATGCTAAATCCGGTCCAGTCCAAGAGCTTGAAGACATCTTCCAATGCAGCGGTGAAGAGTTTCGGGGACATAACGTCTCCCTGTCTAACACCTCTCTGCAGTTGGATCGGTTTCGTACTCCTGTCCTGAACACGGACTGACATGGTGGCGTTTCTATACAAGCACTTCAGCACTTCGATATACCGATAGTCAATTTGGCACCGCTGAAGGGACTGCAGCACCGCCCAAGTTTCGATCGAATCGAAGGCTTTCTCATAGTCCACAAACGCCAGACACAGAGGCCGATTGTATTCCTCGGTTTTCTGTATAATCTGGCGTAGCGTGTGAATGTGGTATATGGTACTATAACCTTTTCGGAAACCGGCTTGTTTGGGAGGCTGGAAGTCGTCAAGCCTGCGCGTGAGTCGATTTGTAATGACTCTCGAGAACAACTTATAGACGTGGCTCAAGAGCGAGAAGGGTCTATAATTCTTCAAGAGGGTTCTGTCACCTTTCTTGAAGAACAGCACCACCACGCTCCTGGTCTTGTTTGAGAGCCATTCTGATCTCGCACAGGCTGACGTCCGGGATATCTTCGGTAAAGTGCCGAGTTAGCTTGGATCTGGGGTCTTGGACCAAGCCAACAGCAGGGCTCTGGGACCTGTACAACTGTCCATAGAACTGCTGGACCTCTCTCAAGATCTCATCTGGAGATGAAATGACAGTGCCGTCGTTGGTCCTCAGTGTAGTCAACTGGCTTTGACCAACAGACAGTTCTCTTGCGAACACTTTCGAGCCTTAGTTCCGCTCTATCGCCTCTTTAATACGGGTAGTATTAAATTGGCGAATATCGTATCGCACAGCCTTGGAGATCTGTCTGTTTAACCGCCTTAGGCAGGACCAATCGGCTGAGGACTGGACTGTCATTTCTTGTCTCCTCTCCATGAGTTTGAGAGTATGGTCCAAGAGTTTACGAGTCCTCCTGACGCGACGGGCCTTGAAGTAGTTCGACCCGACCGCGTGGACAGTTTGCACGAACCTGCTGTTCATATCGCTCGCTGATTCACCCTCATCTGGACATTGGAAGCGATTTTGTAGTTCGAGCTGAAAGCTCTCGGGGTTCTGGTATTGAGCAGGTGTTGGTCGGAGCGTAGACTTCAACAAGAGTGACCTCTCGACTTTCATATTTAGATTTAATATGCCTCTAACTAAGCGGTGATCACTCCCAGTTTTAATCCTGCTGATCACTGAGACATCATTGAATATGTGTCGTTTGTCCGACAGGATGAAGTCAATCTCGTTCTTTACTGAACCATCAGGGCTAAAAGATAAGTGGATAGTATAAGGTACGCTACCCTACTCGACACACTTTCGGTCCTCTCCACGTTGCCTATGAGAGACCTGCGAACGATAAACCCGACACCCCCTTGGGACTGGTGTTCGCCCTCCCGGTGGAAGAGCAAGTTCCCGGACTGGAAGATTGTCGTGCCCTCACCCTCTCTACGGACTTTTGACAACCCTATAATGTCCCAGCGAATCTTGCTCAATTCCTCTTCCAGCTCGGTGATTCTCTCGTCGGCCCGAAGTGTCCGAACATTGTGCGTTACCAGGGCCAGAGGTCGTTGTTTTTGGTAGCCTTGCCGCGACCGGAGATTCTTCGCACCCCCTGCTCCGCCGTTACCGGGCCCGTTACCGTTAGGCCACGGAATAGCGGAGCTGCCGTGACTGGCCATCTTTTGTTGGGTGCTCATTTTTGGGGGATAGCGCCGTAATCGCCACGCTTGGCAAGCGGGTTGGCGATCGCAGTGGATGTTATTAATACTCGAGGGAGTGCTGCTGCCCACTCCCTCGGTGTTCCCTCAGTCGGCTCTTACGACTCCCATGGGTGGAGAGGGGTGGGACAATTCTAAACCCGGCCCCACACGGCCAAAAGGATACTTAAAAAGAAGAAATCAATTGTGAAAGTGGGAAAAGGAAACTTCGCTGTAAGCAGAAGCAGGTTTCGAACGGCCCATCTAATCCGGGCAAGTGCTCTAGACCGCTATTGCAGTCGCCCAACGACGATTCCAAATTTGTTTTGATGTCTTTTTATACGCATACGCGGGTATTTTTTCAGTATTTTAAAAGTTACGGAACGTTAACAGAATGATCATACTTTCAGAACTTTGAGATTAGACGATATGGACAAATGCGTTATAGGTAAAAGTAAAAAAGAACGCATAAAGACCTTGAGAGCTGTTTGCAAACAAATATTGGACTATTGTGATCGACATGAAGCGTACGACGTTATGTTAGAACAGGTAAGTTGGATCAGTCGTTTTGATAAGCATTTTTAACTTCCCGCTAAAAAAATTGAAATTTTGGAAAATCCAAAAGTGCACGCTTCATAATCTTCATTTTTCACAACAAAATTGATTATTTGATAACAGTAACTAATAATGTATTCATCTTACTAAGTAGTTTTCAATAAATCACTTAGATAGCGCTAATTTCAATAAGTACTGTGGTTTTTTTTATTGCATGTAGTAGCAGACGAGCCACGGTCCATCTGATGGTAAATGGTAACCGTTGCCCATGGACTCAACTATACCGAGAGTTTTGTCAAGCCGCTGCTCACCAATTCATTTCACAGATATGAAATGAAATATAAACGGCTATCTCCTGCTACAGCCAAAACGCAACGATGTGCTTCATGGCCGGTCACACGGGAGATGGTGGTACCAACCCGCTCGGGCCAGATACCAAGTGAGTACTCCCACTTGGTATCCAGCCCAACCACCAGTCGTGCAATGGATGATAATTGCTTACTTCCCTTAGTCGCCTCATACGACACCCGTGGGAAAGAATGGGGTGGTGACACTGGTATTCTTAGTCTGTCACCACACGGACACAGGTTTTACGCCATCTAGCGCTAATTTTAAGAAGTACTTCTATATTGGTCTATAGAAATAGTTCTCACGAAATAAGGAGGCCCTGGTTTTAGTGTCGAATCGAGCGTAAATTTTCACAATTTTTCTGTTTATTTATTAACAATTAATCCACATCAAATTAGACCATGAAAAGTGATAGGGCTCTATTCGTAGTTATACTGAATTGTAAAAGAAAAAAAAATACTCGATTAGTAAAGTATTTCGGTTGTTATCGTGATAACATACATTACAACAAATGGACGTCCAAGACAGAACTTTTTTAAACAGTTTTATAAGTAGTTTAAATAACAAAAATGGCATCAAAAATATCATGAGTGTTAAAAATTGTGTTTTTTCTTGATATGTGTGTGTATATATTATTTTGAAAGTGCAATATATGAGAAATAGAGACATTTTTTTTATAACGCATAGATGGCGTGCGTTTGCAGTAGATTTATTGAAGTATTTCTTAAACTATTTAATGGAAATGAAAAGATATAAAACTGTTTTTTATTGACTGACACACTTCATAAATTATTCCTACAGATTTAACACAAAGTGTAATCGAAAATAACAGTCACGAGCAGGATTTGAACCTGCATCTCCTGGATACCGTCCAGATGTTTTGCCAATTCAGCAATCGTGACAATTGCTCCTGACTGCTAATTTCGATAACACATTCATACTTAACGTCTTTGGGAGACGCCTGCGCCATCTGTCGGAAGTATTTTCATACATTATACCGACCAGGTAAACTTAATTTTACAATTAAGATTTTACTTAATAATGACGCAAACCCTATAAATATTTGGATATTTTTATATATATTTTTAACATGCTTAACACTATACATTTAACACATAGTGAAATCGAAAATAACAGTCACGAGCAGGATTTGAACCTGCATCTCCTGGATACCGTCCAGATGCTTTGCCAATTCAGCCATCGTGACAATTGCTCCTGACTGCTAATTTCGATAACACATTCATACTTAACGTCTTTGGGTGACGCCTGCGCCATCTGTCGGAAGTATTTTCATACATTATACCGACCAGGTAAAATGTGTAGTGTTAAGCATGTCAAATGCTTAAACATATCGATATTTCGAGAAACTCAGTGAAAAAGGACCACAAATATCTGAATGTATACGTTCTCCTGGACTGACAGCTTTATCACGAATACCAAATTTTCTCCTGTGCTCCTTTCCAAACATACATCCTTCACAAAGACTCCCACCGTCTTTACTTTTTATATTAATTTCTCGATCTATTACTTTCTTCAAATGCCGTTTATCTTGATGGCCCATGCGTTCATGATAAATTTACAAACTATCAACCACATTTACCATCACATTCTCTCTTGGCTTAATAGGTCTACAATTTAGCTTAAACCGACCACCATGTTTAAGTCTACTACCTGTCGCACACAATTCTCCATTGATTCTCAATGAACATGTTGTGTCTCGTGATTCAAAAATACTATCTGTATTTACATCATGCGCTGAAAGTATAGATAAAAGATTCTTGGTAATTTTTGGAACGTACTCATCATTACGAAAGTTCTTGTCTTCATTTTCATTAGAATCGAACCTTTTCCTAAAGCTCGAATTATCTTTCTATCTGCAGTAGTCACCGTGTGCGGTTCTTGGAAACGCTCAAAATTCTGATATAGGTCATCTCTCATCATCTCGCTTTGTGTTGCTATCTGTAACATTTAACAACACAGCCAACATATTAGTAGTATCAGATTTTTCACCTGGTTCCTTTTTAGGACAATCCTTCTTAGAATGTCCGACTTCACCACAGTTATGGCATTTGAAACCTTTGAATTTCTTGTTAACAGTTTTCTTCTTACTGCTAACTACTAATGCCTCGCCAAACGATCTTGACACGCAGTCAGATTTTTCCTTGGAAGTCGCCATAAAGCTCTTTCGTGAGCAAATAGCTGACTGGTCAAATTGTCTACGGTTTTATCCTTCTTCGACATCATAATCCAACTGGATTTGAACGAAAAATATTCTTCTGGCAATGTATCTAAAATCTTGTAGATCAAAAGCAACTCGGGAAGTTCCTGCCTTTCACCTGCTTTCATCAGCTCTTGATTTAGTTTATGCCACACATTTTTCGCCTTTGAGATATGAGTTGCCATGTCATCAACTATGTCCATTTTAAGTTGAAACAACTCCATACATGCATCATACAAGCGTCATCATTTACGCCTTCATATAATCGATGCAGATGATGGATGACCAAACATCTCTTGGATTCGAGAACCTTATAATTTTATCTAATGTCTCATCCGTGATATTGTTCGTTATTAGCAAAAGAGCACCTTAAGTACTCTCCTAAGTCCTTTTTATACATAGCCATTGCTGCTGCAGCAGTAGCATCTCCAACGCCACCACTCACCACTGGCTTCTCAGGCTTAAATATCTTTCCTTGAACAATATCCATCAATCCGTCTATCCCGCTCAGCAGTGCAGTCATCCGATACCTCCACTGCACCCAGTTGGCTCCATCTAACTTGGAGATTTGGATTTTACTTAATTCCATTTTAATGGAAATAAAAATATGACATCAGCAGATAAAACTGTTTTTATTGACTGTACACTTCATAAATTATTCCTACTGCTAAATTTTCTTTATGGTCTAATACATTGCATCAAAGAGGTTGTACCTCAACAATTTTAAAATTGAAAAATCAGTTGTTCTGCATGAAACGAGAGTAATACATACCTCAACGCTTCGCTTATGAGGCGTGCAATTTTCAAAAGTTGGGAAGTTATTGGTTTTACACCGTTTTTTTAAAATCGAGTTTTCAACGTATGTTGACGTTTTGAGGTCTTCTCCTTATCTCCGATAATTCCACTACTTCATTCTCTTTTACTACTCCCATATATTTATGATATTCTGTTGCATTAGTGACTATAAATTTATCTGGTTCAATCACATTTGTTAAAATATTATTGGCTTGATTTAGTAATATATTTTATAGATGGTTGGAGAACAAGAATTACCCGCAGAAGATTTGCATTCAAAACCAGCGAAGCTAAAACTGCACAGAGGAAAGAAAAAAATTAGAAGAGCTAAAAGCTTATTTGCGTCCCCTAACACTAACACAGTTGTCCTTGAAGCCAAACCTACTACATCAGAAAAGAAGAATGATCTAGTGCGAAATATGGCTTTGGCTTCGAATTATAGTCCTATGTCTAAAGTTAAAACAAGCACTACTCGTCGTAAAATCTCCAGAAAGAAGCGCGTAAAAAGAAAAAAATCTTCTGATACAGAAACTGCGAATAGTCCTCAAAGAGGTATAATAGCTCAACATTATGGTAAGTATAATTAAATTTATAATTTTTTGGCGATACCTACCTAAAATAATTACTAACCGTGTGAGCTACGAGTACTCGTCAAATAGATTGTTATTTCAACGTCTTCCATAAAGTCAAATTTAATTATTGATGAATAATACGGTTGGCAGTAAATCTTGTGGCACTTAAGCCTCTTTTTGATAGGAATCATTTTACTTATACAAATTATAAATTGTAACAAATTAGCTAATAATAAAAGTGGTCCATGAGATTCTGACCGGGTTCTTCTCACGAAAGGCCTACGGAATCCGGCTGCTTGTGGCAACAGCAATCGCAATCATTATTTTGTTATTGCGGATGTACTTACCTCGTTATTAGTGAATTCTTGACGATTTTAACTTTATATAATAGGCCTACAAAATAAAGTACAAAATAACTCCTTATGCTCTGCTTATTTTCCTTCCTCCCCAACTCCTGTGCCTCTCCTTCGAGTTGGGGACGCGTGAGTGATACTTTTGGTGTTGCTAGCGTCTATAGGCTACTTACGCTTGTTGGCCAACCAGGTCGTATAAAAAAGGAATCACTCAGCTAAAGTTCGCATTTTGTCGGGCAATACCCTTACGCTCATGTCTGGCTGGGGTTACGTCTTATTATTGGTTATTGCCGACCTAGTGCGCATCTTTGAATAAATTTAGATGTTTTAGAACTATTTCTTTTAGCAATTGACATGCTCCGCTACTTTAAATTTAGATGGCTTAATACTGCCAGGCGTCCCGAATAGTATCTTTTGATTTCTTTCATAATTCGATTATAACAAAATATATATTTTTTTCAGGTACCTGGAATTCTGTTAACTCAGAAGTCAGAGGTCGTGCCGTATTACGGCGTATTAAAGAACTGTTGACTATAAACAAAGTTATTATATCTCAACCTAGAGAAGCTCCTCCAACAAGTTCTTCACCAATGAGTGGCAATTAATTAAGTTTATACCGTACATGAATACAATATATTTTTAAACACTAGAATGGAAAATTGTATTAGTGCTTTTGTTATTTTTTTCTCGTAACACGCTAGCTATGTGCATCATATATCTTACATGTTATAGCAACACCCTGAACTGGAGAATGCCCCAGCATTTTGTGGTAGAGCCTTGCTTTTCCCAGCATAAATGGGCTGTCTCGATCGGGGAAGTAAAATCCTCTCACAAAAGATCGCCGTGAAATAACGGTAGGCATCCCTACAAAAGCAGGCATAAAGACGTTGTCTACCAATCTTCGGCAGGCTTTGCCTTCTTCTTTGTATATTCACCAACTGCTACTGAGGTCACGTCGCTATTTTATACAATTCAGTTAATAAGCCACAATATTTTGCGTCAAGATGATTTAGTGCAAAATCCACAGATTTGAAGTTGCCGCAGATATGACATACAAGCGACGGATTACCACCACCTCTCAAATTCTCCGTGTGGTGATGGACTAAGAATACAAGTGTCACCACCCTATCCTTTCCCGCGGGTGTCGTAGAAGGCGACTAAGGGAAGTAAGCAATTATCACCCATTGCATTACTAGTGGCAGGGCTGGGTTCCAAGTGAGAGTACCTACTCACTTGCTATATCACCGTCTCCTGTGTGACTGGTCATGAAGCACATGACTGTGCTTTGGCTGTAGCAGAAGATAGCCGTTTATTCTTTCATTTCATAACTGAGAAATGTAATGATACACAGCGACTTGACCATACTCTCGGTATAGTTGAGTCCACGAGTAATGGTTACCACTTACCATCAGGTGGGCTGTGGCCCGTCTGCCATCATTAGCAATAAAAAAAGCACTTGTCTCACAATAAAGAATCAGTCGGTGTAAGACAACGTCATCTCACTGCATCTTCTGTGGCTTTTCATGCAGATTGACTGATAAGTAATTGAAACCATAAGCTCTCAAGGTCACGTTTGGTAGGTATTATTTACCACTTATAAGTTATGACCAAATAATATACGTAACATGTCTAAATACGACCTTGATCCTAGACCTTACGATTTTTCTCCACTTTTGTCACAATAGGTTGCAAAATTAGTCTATTGGGAACGAAACAGTTATTGAGTACTTACCTATTTCTTTTCTGAATAGTAGTTATGACCCGGATATATATAGTAATTAATATTACCTATAATATTATATTTACAATATAATATTTCTAGAAAAAGTACCTACCTACATATTTAGTCATCGATACTAAAGCCCTAAATTTTTCTGTGAGTATGGGATTTTTGTTCCATTGAATTACAAGAACGAAGAAATAGAGTTCATCTTATCCACAAAACAATAGTAGAATAGTGCTTCTAGCAGAGATCGGATCTTATCTGTTCACCTGCAATTATCAATAATACTCTGCATTGGGAGTTGCGAGCATGATCGACTAGCGAATCATCAGAAGGAACGTAATTGCTTAATTATTGGAAGGGATTAACGTTTCTTTCTACTCTACTCTACAATATAACAGAGTTTATTTTAGTTATTTTAGTCGAATTTTCAATTGAATCGATATAAAGTACAACAATCACCATTATTAAGAAACCCTTTTAAAAAGTCTTTACGGTTTTGACATAAGAAGTAGTTTTCTCTTTCTTACTCTTTGGATTGCGTCCGATTTGTCAATTGTCAAAATAAAATAGTATCATCTTTACAATTTAGGCGTATTGTTTTTTTTTAATGATGCACACAAATACAAATAATTGACCCAGCAAAATTTAATAAATTATAAGTGAACCGTGATTCGTTCTTGTAATGTAGTAAATATTGTAGCACATAAAACGTTATCGGGATATTTCCTTTGGTAAAACAAAGCGTATGTATTGGGAGAGCCTTGTTTCTCATAGCTGTCTAAAAGATTCAAAGTTTTTGTGTAAAGTATGTGTGCTTATTCGCTAAACAGACTGATAATATTGTTATAATTCCCACGTTCGTTTCGTGAATGTTGTAGATTAATGTAGAAGGAAGACCGATGATGTCTGACTACGATCTCCAGTTCCAAGCGGATTTGGAAAAGGCGCAGGCTTTGAGTTTAGAAAGTCTTGCTCTGGAACAATTTCGGAGGCAGAAGCGTCTAAGTGCAGGTATTTAACTGACGTAACTATGTTTACACCATCAGATGAGATTAGTTATGATCAAGGCCCCCTAAACAAACAACTCATACAAATAGCTCTCTGTATCACGTATTGTAATAATGATAACGTAATTTGGCATTCATGCTATATATTTCATAACCACCTACACTAATACATTCCTATTTCCTTTTTAAAACGAATGAAGTAGCAGTACTGCAATCATCTTTGAATGTACAAATATTTTATTTTAGCTGCATAAACAATTTTTGTTTACATTTATCATTGTATAGATTATTCTAGTATCTTAAATTATTTTTATTAAATCCATACTGTTATACAATATAGTATATTATTGAGTTAAGTAGTAATAATTTATTAGAAATCATGAAAAAATTGTCATTATACTGTGTCTAACAAATGTTGTCCTCCCCAAGAGAACGCCACAACAAGCGGTCCCGTCATGGGGGATAATGCCATAATCGCCACGCTTGGCAGGTGGGTTGGCGATCGCAGTGGATGTTGTTAATACTCGAGGGAGTGCTGCTGCCCACTGCCCCGATATTCCTTCAGTCGGCTCTTACGACTCCCGTGGGTAGTGGGGTGGGACAATTCTAAAGCGGCCCCACACAGCCAATATAAAATTGAATTCTATATATTTTATATTTTGACCGACTCACTGGTGTGGTTGTATAAGTAATACATTACAGATCAATTAATTGTTGCTCAAGTTGTTAATTAAAATAAAAATACAATATTTTTTATAAACTTGGCAAGAACAAATATAAATTTATTGGTGCATTTGGTCACATGGGAGATGGTGGTACCAACTTTCTCGGGCCTGATACCAAGTGAGTACTCCCACTTGATATCTAGCTCTACCACCAGTTATGCAATGGATGATAACAACAAAACATAACATGATAATTGCTTACTTCCCTTAGTCACCTCATACAACACCCGTGGGAAAGAATGGGGTGGTGACACTTGTATTCTTAGCCCGTCACCACACGGACTTCGAATCCCTTTGTATTTTCTACCAGTTGTACCATGAGGAGTGTTTCCAGGAATCGTTCGAATCGGTACTATCTTCGCTGTTCCACAATCGTATTACATCTTTCACGCAATCTAAAGCGGTATCGTGCAATAGGTGCCGCCGTATTTTTTTAACGTTAATTTCTTACACGTAGGTATACTACTCTGTTAAGAAAGTACCGGGAAAAGATCAATAATACACAAAATTTTTGTTATTCATCCAAATTTATTTTATCACCTTCAAAGTATGCTCCTTCAGAAATGATAGACTTAAGCCAACGAATAATCCAATCATCAAAACATTTTTTAAACGCTGTTTCCGGAATCGATTCCAGTCTCGCCGCGAATTCTCCTTTATGTCTTCTACCGATTGAAAACGGGTGCCACGAAGTGGTAATTTGTGTTTAGGAAAAAGAAAGAAGTCGGCTGGAATCATATCTGGTGAAGAAAGAATTCCGAGTGCACAACACCGCGATAGTCAAAGAAAACAGTCAATATGACTTTGACTTTTGATCGACTTTGGCGTGGTTTTTTCATTTTCGGTTCAGTTGGAAGTCGTCACTCCGAAGCTTGTACTAGTTTGCATGTCAAACTCGTAAACCCACATCTCGTCACCAGTAACAATGCGTTTCATGAATGTTGGGTCGGAATTGACTCGTTCTAGCATGTCCTCAGCGACTCTCATGCGATTGAGTTTCTGGAGAAAATTCAGGTCTTTTGGGACTAGCCAAAGCGGAAACATGTTTCATACCCAAGTGATTTTTTAAAATGGTACGGATCGACTCGTCAGACACAGAAAGTTCGGCGGCTATCTCTCAAAGTTGAATGAGGATTATCAGTCACTATTTCCTTCACTTTTGCAATGTGAACTTCAGTTGCATACGTTGATGGCCTACCAGAGCGAAGCAAATCTTCCATCACATATCGACCGCTTTTAAACGCTTTGTACCACTCATTAGCACATGTTTTGGATAAAGTCGATTCACCGTAAGCCTTCTGTAACATTTTCAGTGACTCCGAACACGAAATTCCATTGGCGATGCAAAATTTAAGACAAACTCTTTGTTCGAGGTTTTTGTCCATTATGAAATTCGCAATACACACTAGATATGATATAACTAAAAACAGAACTGTATTTAATATAAATAACAGATGCAACTCAAACTCCGCGCCAAAATGGATGACAGTTGGGCCAATCTAACAACAACAAAAGAAACAAAAATTTGAATTTGGAACCATAAACAAATCATCCATTCCCAATAGTTTCTTGACTGAATGTATGTAAGACCTGGAATGTACTATCAGCTTGGGTTTTTCCCGAGCGCACATGTCCTTTTTAAACGAGCTTTAATTAAAGCAGTATCCTCCTGGTAGGTAGTGGTTTGGCTGGCTCTGCTAGGTACCTATTGCTGGTTCCATGAGCGGCGGTTTCCACTTATTTTTTTTATTGCGTGTAGTGGCAGACGCGCCACGGTCCATCTGATGGTAAATGGTAACCGTCGCCCATGGATTCGATATAGTCGAATTCGAGAGTATTGTCAGCTGCTGCTCACCAATTCATTTCACAGATATGAAATGAAATATAAATATATATATATATGCTATCTCCTGCTACAGCCAAAACGCAACGATGTGCTTCATGGCCGGTCACACGGGAGATGGTGGTGTGGTACCACGTAAGGGAGGCGGTGAGATGATATAGCAACATACAACGATAAAACTGTTTTAAAATGCCTGTCTGCCCCATAAGGGCGACGGCGTGAAGATATATAACATTTAACAAAAAATAGTTTTAAAATGCCTGTCTGCCCCATAAGGGAGACGGCGTGATGATGTATAACATTTATGAAAAAACTGTTTTAAAAGTGCCTGTCTGCCCCATAAGGGAGACGGCGTGATGTTAAGTAGCAAGTAGCAAAAAGCATTATTCTTAAATTATATACTGTATGCGAACTATTATATTTTACAGGTAGAAGCAAACAAAAATTCTAAATGCAGTTGTATGTTACAATCTTAAATCATTATTTTCATTACTCATACTCTGAAAGTAGGCCTGAAGTTGCCTGAGGAGTGGGTTGAAAGTAATACTTTTCAGCCCTAGGGAGAATTACTTTCAACTGACAGCTGAGTAATTATAAAAAAAACAGTTCTATTTTCTGTACAGCTAGTCAATTACAGCGCGATGTAAAATTGGAATAACATAAAGTTAAGTACCTATTTATTAAAGAATTTGTTTTTTATATGACTTTATTTTAATATAGTTGCAACTATACCTTTAAAATAAGGAAGATTTATATTTTTTCAATGATTAAAATGAAAAATAATGGCTGAATAGCTGACAGGCCACAGAAAAAAAACAAAATCGGCGGGAAAATTCAATTTATTAAAGTCTCCCATTTTTTCTTTAGCTAATTCATGATTTTTATGTTTAGCTTCCTCGTATTCGTAATGAAAAGCACAGTGTTTACCTCGGGATAAAGATTTATTTAGTCCCAAATAAGTTGCTTTCCTCCCTAGGGTAACAATTAACTATGCTAACAATGAATGAACTAGTATTGCTTTGTAGGCCAATTGGTTCTAACGAATAAATATATTAAAGATGTAAAAGTATTGACAAATTTGGAATAAAATTCTATGGAATGACAACTATGTTATGACTATTACTAGGCATTTTGCAAAGCATTTACAAGTATAGATATTACTAGCCTTTGCCAGCGGCTTCGCCGCAGCCAAAAGCTAGTTTTTCGGTTATATCTATATAGGTTCCCGATATAGTAGCGGGATAAAATGTCTACCAGCTTTTAAGTCAAATCAAGGTCTCTCAAATAAAAAAAGTTGCATCAAAATCCATCTAGTAGTTCTTTTAAATAAATTCTACAAAAAATTCTAGCTTAAATAATTTTCTAGTGTTTTGGTTATATCTCAGGTTCCCGATATAGTAGCGGGATAGAATGTATATCAGTTTTTAAATCTAATCAAGGCCTTTCAAATAAAAATAGTTGCATCAAAATCCGTTCAGTAGTTTTTGTGTGATGCGCGAACAAACAAACAGACAAAAATTACTAAAAAAAATTGTTTTGTGTTTAGACACGCCTATATAGCCTATTACAGTCATTTTTTCTCAAATATCTTGAATGTACAGACACAGCTCTGTTACAGTTTTATAATAGTATAGATAATAAGAATTCTATTGGAGGAGTTTCGGTCAACTAAATTAGTGTAAACATTTAGATATGTAAAATAAAATTATCTAACGTAATGAAATGACGAGTAGTAACAATAAAAATATATGTGCCGAAGGGTGAAATATTCCTCCATAAGAATCTTTAAAACACACACGAAATTGTGCAGCAGACATGGGCTATTGTTAAAGGTTCATTTGGAATTGTATAAGAAATGTACGTTACCTTTTATTCGGTGTTAGTTATTAATGGGGGGGCGCGGTATATTTAAGACACGATGCTCGCTACAGCTCAATTCTGCAGGGAAAGTACAGTGGCAAAACGTTTAGGAATTCTACTTTTTTTTTAAACTATGTCCTGGTGGCGTTAACAAATTTAAAATTAAGAATTATATGGTGGGTACGAAATATTGTGTAGTACTAAATAAATAGGTTTTAATCTCTGTACGAACAGTATGATTTTTTTTGATAATTATATACCTTTGGAACAAATGATTCGTGGGTATGTATTATACAATACGTCTAATCATCTCGTTAGAACAAACTTTATAGAACAGTTACACGTAAAATCTACTTTTCAAATATGATTATACTAATAAAGTAAAACGAAAGAAAATGAGTCCTACAATAGAATGGATTATAAAACGTACCTTTGGGGTTTCCTAGTCACACACTTTTACTTTCAAATGCCCTAGGCAAAAAATATTTATATATTCGCGCAGCGTTACATTTCTGCCGCGACACACAATAATTGAGAGTTAGAGAAAAAAAGGATTCTACCCGCTGTCATCTTTATATTTTCATTCTGATAGTACCCCCTTCTAAGATTATTATTGCCATCTCCCTCTTACGCATTGCGTCCGGCCTGCTCATCGGTAGAATTTTTTTTTGTTCTAGAACTTTTCCTATCTTGCGATTGGAGTAGCCATAGAACGTTCTCGAGCCCTGGCGTACTCTGCTCGCATCCGGGATCGCATGCTGGCCATATATGGTAATATAATGAGATTCTGGCCTTTGTGGGAGTGGAATCATGCGACCCATTGGCGATAATCTAACTGGGTAGGGGGCCTAGGCAACCGCGCGTATTTTAAGTTTGCGGATATCGTATCCGGTATCAATTGAATATGCAACTTTATAATTTATTTTGTAATTTGATCGGTTACATCGTAACAATCTCAGGTTCCCGATATAGTAGCGGGATAAAATATATCGGTACCAGTTTTTAAGTCTAATCAAGAGCTACCAAATAAAAAAGTTTCATCAAAATCCGTTCAGTAGTTTTTGCGTTATGCGCCAAGGAACAAACAGACAAAAAAACTAAAAAAATATGTTTTGTGTTTAGACAAGCCTATATAGCCTAATACAGTCATTTATTTTCAAATATATTAAATGTACAGACACAGCTCGGTTACAGCTTTATAATAGACAATGATCTCCAGACGGCCAGATCGCGGCGGCCAGTATCATCAGACACTACCTATGTACGCAGAGATATTACAGTGCTTGAGTGTGAACGTAAACACAAACGCACTCTCTGTTCCCTTACCCTCATAGTCCAATGGGATGGCATTCCGGCACGATCGGAGAGAGATCAAGCGCAGGACAAAAGGCTTAACGTGCTTTCCGAGGCACGGTGGTGAAACACTACCAACTTCCTAATAACTTTATTGTTAGCCTGACCCGGGAATCGAACCCGAGACATCGCGGTTCGCAGTCGTATGTATACATTATCGCTAGGCCACCGAGGCAGTTAATCTATTTTTATAGGTATATATATTAAAACAATAGAAATTGGTGTATCTGAAGGTATGAATAAAAATCGAGAGGACAAGGAGAATAGTAGAACATAAAACAATTTATAAATTTTTTTGGCTATCTAATCTTATTTCTTTGTTTGTTAGCGCGCATCTCTGAAATTACTGAACGTATTTTAATACAGGTTTCACTGGTAGATAGAGCTAGGCTTAGATCAGATTACCACCGAAGGAATATAACATAGTTCCAGTGCCCCGCCAATAAAGGCGGAGAGACGGCACACGGCGGGTTTCTTTAGTGGGTGAAGGCCTCACACTACCCTGTTCGTTGCCACGAACGACGGGGTGTGCGGTTAGTAATATTTTTTCCCGCCTTAAAAAAAAGGCTTAGATCAGATTACAGGCTTTATTTCATTTAAATTGGATGCCAGGAGAAATAGTACATTGTTACCCTAGGGATGAAAGCAACCCGAGACGGGGCTTGGCACCCGAGCGTAGCGAGGGCTCCAATCGTTCGGGGGACTAAATAAGTCTTTATCCCAAGGTAAACACTGTGCTTTTCATTACGAATACGAGGAAACTAAAAATAAAAATAATGAATTAGCTAAAGAAAAAATGGGAGACTAAAAAATTGAATATGGAATCGCCGTTTTCCCGCCGATTTTGTTTTTTTTTCTGTGGCCTGTCAGCTATTCAGCCATTATTTTTCGTTTTAATCATTGAAAAAATATAAATCTCCGTTATTTTAAAGATATAGTTGCTAAAATAAAGTCATATATTAAAATAAAGTCATATAAAAAACAAATTCTTTAAATAAATACTTAACTTTATGTTATTTCAATATTACATCGCGCTGTAATTGACTGGCTCAACCCGCTCCTCAGGCAACTTCAGGCCTACTTTCAGAGTATGAGTAATGAAAAGGTTATATACACCACACCTTTAAATATCTTCTATAGTCTATACTATTATAAAGCTGTAACAGAACTGTGTCTGTACATTCAAGATATTTGAGAAAAAATGGCTGTAATAGGCTTTATAGACGAGTCTAAACCCAAAACATTTTTTTTAGATTTTTTTTCTGTCTATCTCTTTGTCTGTTTGTTGGTCGCGCATCACGCAAAAACTACTGGACGGATTTTGATGCAACTTCTTTTATTTGAAAGGCCTTGATTAGACTTAGAAACTGGTATACATTTGATCCCGCTGCTATATCAGCAACTTAAGATATAACTAAAAAAACTAGCTTTTGGCTGCGGCGGAGCAGCGGGCAAAGGCTAGTATTTATATAAAACTATAGCCCCTGCAGATATAGTCGCGGGCAACAGCTGTAATATTTAAATTGTTATGACTAAGAGATTTTTTATTGGCGCAATAAGATCAATTGAAGCTGCGTAAACAAGGTCTATAAACATGTCAGTTCATCAAAATGTATGTGTGACAATCACACGGGAAGTGAAAGGTTACTGACATTACGTAAAACACATCAAGTACTGATTTGTTAGTTATACGAGTATATCGAGCAGATAAAAGATGAAATATCAGGGCAACAGAAAACCGTTTTACAACAACTGGTAATCCAAACTAAGAATACAAGTGTCACCACCCCATTTTTCCCACGGGTTTCTTAAGGAAAGTAAGCAATTATAACCTATTGCATTACTGGTGGTAGGGCTGGATACCAAGTGGGAGTACTCATTTGCTATCGGGCCTGAACGAGTTGGTACCACCATCCTCCGTGTGACAGGCCATGAAGTACATTAATGTGTTTTGGTTGTAGCAGGAGATAGCCGTGTATTCTTCCATTTCATATCTCTGAAATGAAATGGTGAGCAGCGGCTTGACAATACTCCCGTTATAGTTGAGTCTATGAGCGACGGTTACCATTTAGCATCAGGTGGGCCGTGGCTCGTCTGCCACCATAAGCAATAAAAAAAAGCATTCGGTAGATTTGTATTGTGCAGGATAGCCCAGAAAAGCATGTAAAATACCGTTGTAATTTTATTGGGTATTGCCGCGTAACGAGTGGAGGAATGAGGTGTATTCGGTGGGACCTACATACCCTCCTGTCTGGCACAGGCAGGGGATTGCGTAATTGGATTTCCACAGCATCAAGGACGTCACACACGTAATAGATATAATATATATATATATACCATACTATATAATACAAATAACGGTATAAGTTTGTGACGTTATAGAAATATATATTAATATGTTGGCCTCGTATCAAGGCTCAAAGTCGCTCAGCGTGCCATGGAGCGGGCTATGCTTGGTATTTCCCTACGTGATCCAATCCGTAATACGGAGATCCGTAGGAGATCGAGAGTGACTGACATAGCCCACCGGGTTGCCATGCTGAAGTGGCAATGGGCAGGCCATATCGCTCGACGAACCGACAACCGTTGGGAAAGAAAGGTTCTCGAGTGGCGACCACGTATCGGACGGCGCAGCGTAGGACGGCCCCCCATCTAGAGGGCCGCAGCGTCGTCTATGAGAGCCGCATAGGGGACGTTGTGAGGAGACCCATGTCGTGCGGTGTCCCACAGGGTTCGGTCCTAGGGCCGCTCCTGTGGGACATCGGTTACGACTGGGTGTTGCGCTGTCGGCTCCCCCCCGGGCTGGCGGTCATCTGCTATGCGGATGACACGCTGGTTGTGGCCCGGGGTGGAAACTTCGAGGAAGCGGCGTTCCTGGCCACCTTAGGGACCTCGGAGGTGGTCAGGAGGATCGGGGCGCTGGGGCTTAGGGTGGCCCTGGACAAGTCGGAGGCCCTACTTTTCCATGGGCCCCGACGTCGGCCACCTGCTGGCGCCTCAATCACAGTGGACAGGGTCCAGATTGGGGTGCAGGCCCAGATTAAGTATCTGGGCCTGGTGCTGAACGGGCGGTGGCACTTTCGCGAGCACTTCCGCCAACTGTCCTCGAGGCTAGTCGGCGCAGCGTCCGCCCTTGCACGGCTCATGCCGAATATGGGCGGACCCAACAATGCGTGCCGACGGCTTTACGCGGGGGTGGTCCGGTCGATGGCGCTGTACGGCGCACCCGTGTGGGCGGGGTCCCTGGACGCACTGAACAGGGCTCTTCTGTGGAGACCACAGAGAGTCGTTGCGTCCAGGGTCATACGTGGATACCGCATGGTGTCGACAGAGGCGGCCTGCGCGTTGGCCGGAATCCCCCCGTGGGACTTGGAGGCGGAGGTGCTCGCTGAAGTGTATCGGCGGGCGTCACAAGAGTAAGAGGGGGGCGGACGCCCCCTACCCAGAGAGGTGGCCAGGTGGCAGGGTGACGCCCGCCGAGCTGCCATGGCCAGATGGAGGACACGGTTGGAGGCGCCCCGGGCTGGTCTTTGGATTGTAGGGGCGCTCCAGCCAGTGGAGGAGTGGGCGGGGCGACGGCATGGAGTCCTTACTTTCCGACTCGTGCAGATGCTGTCGGGGCATGGTTGCTTCTGCAGATATCTGCACATAGTCGCAAGGAGGGAAGCGACTCCGGGCTGTCACCACTGCGGCTGTGAAGAGGACACGGTGCGGCACACGCTCGAGTCGTGCCCGGCTTGGGCCGAGCAGCGCCGTGAACTCGTCGCGGAAATAGGGGGGGACCTCTCGCTGCCGAGCGTCGTCAGAGCGATGCTTGGCAGTGACAGGAATTGGGCCGCGGTCGCTGCCTTCTACGAGGAGGTTATCTCGCGGAAGGAAGCGGTGGAGAGGGCTAAGGAGGAGGATTCTTCCGCTGACCCAAACCGCCGCCAGCGACCGGGGCGGCGCAGGCGCAGATACTTGCGCCTAATGCGCCCTAGCTGAGGTTGCGGGTGGATGGACCGGGAAACGTCCGCCACCCGTAAAGCCTCCCGCGAAGGTGCGACGCTCCATGTGCGGATGCGTCGCTCAGTAGAGGGTATCCGAAAGGGTAAGCCGCCGGCGGACCACCGAAGGAATGTAACATAGTTCCAGTGGCCCGCCAACAAAGGCGGAGAGACGGCACACGGCGGGTTTCTGTAGTAGGTGAGGGCCCCACACTACCCTGTTCGTTGCCCCGAACGACGGGGTGTACGGTTAGGAACATTTTTTCCCGCCTTAACAAAAAAAAAAGGACGGCCCCCCATCAGATGGGCTGACGATCTGGTCAAAGTCGCGGGGAACCGTTGGATGCGGTCGGCACAGGACCGCTCGTTATGGCGTTCTCTTGGGGAGGTCTATGACCAGCAGTGGACGTCGAAAGGCTGATGGATGGATGGATTATAGATGCATGTGGTCACTCGAAAATTTGTATAGAAAATATATCGTAATATGCCTTGCTATGATTTATATTAATATATTATTATAGCTACGTGTGTGATGGGCTTTACCAAAAAGATCTTCGCTTCGCATTCTCGCTTCGCGTATTACGTCATGGGTTTTGAGGCGTACAAGCCTTGCAGTTGGTATTCATCCGTTAGTCATTTTTTTCTTCCTGAACATTTACTGTTTATTTTGATATCGCGTTATATTGTTTACCGGCGTTTAATATCTATCCATAGACATGATAATCATTCGTATCTACAATAATGCAATGTATTTTAAGGCGTAATGATAGGTTATCCTTTATGTTATCTGTCTGATATTATTTAGATAATGTCCGCGATGTGGCCAACATCAGTGCGCGTAGACGCGAAGAGACGGAAGGACCACCGCCGCCTCTGCCGCCTCCGCCAAGGAACCCACGAGGCAGATCTTCTATCTCCGAAGGTGCCAGGTGAGATTAGCACTGCTCTACTTTAATCACTGCTTATCACACTGATAAGATACCAGACTTCATTATACGTGAATTTGCTTACTGTGGTGTGTATTTGGGCTTATACCGTAGGTGTAGTACTTAATGGTTCTCATATCACTTTTCATTTGCTCTTAGTCCCAATATTAATATTTAGTATCTCTGTTAATATCTCAATTTGGCTCGTTCGAGACATAAGATAGTAAATAAATAAAGACCGGATTCGTTTCCCAATTGTAGTTATATTATTTTTATGATAAACAAATAATTATGTCAGAAACAATTCATACCGTGGATTTTAGAAACTCAAACATTTTTGTGTTACATACGTGCGTATAAACTACGAACAAGTACCATGGAAATCTGTGTGTACTAAGAATACAAAGTATCACCATTCCATGTCAGACTAACTAAATTATTAAAAATTCCATTGCAAAACTAAAAAAAAAAATAGTAAATATGGTGGTATAATATCTTTTACTTAAAGGTCTTGCCCAGCAGTACAAGATATAGGGCGGTAAAAAGTATTTTTTTTATAAACGCTATCGGCAAAAGCGAGCCGGTGCTGTTTGTAGAACTGCATATACCACGAGAAGAGATTCATTATTTGACCTTATTTACTAAAACTTTTTTTTAACTCTAAAAAACTTACTATTTTTGTTTTGTTTTAAAAATAGATTAATAATAATAAATAAATATTCACGGACATTTCACACAATGTCCTCTGGTTCCAAACTAAGCTTAACGCTTGTGCTATGGGTACCAGATTACGAATGTATATTACTTATTTTTGTAAATACATACATATAATAGATAGAAAACACCCAGACGCAGTACAAATATCTGTGTCATCACACAAATAATTTTGTCCTGAGTGGGAATCGAACATACAACCTCGTGCACGGAAGTCAGTTACACTACCGACCACGCCACGAGGCCCGTCGTTAATTATGAACTAATGTGATAAGTAAAAAAGATTCTGTACTTGATACACGTATATTATGCCATCTATGACAGATCGACAGGAGCGAGTCCGACGAGAGATGAAAGCAGCGATTTGATATCATTTACAAGTCCCACCACAAAGCATGCGCCCAAAGAATCACACCTCAAACTTAAGGAGTGCATCGACCAGATAAACAAGTATGTATTTTCTTTATTGGTGAGAGTTTTTGGACCGATAGCTTGACTACTATAGTATATATATACTCATGATGGGAACTCCTAGTTAATTTTAACAAGTTAATATGTCTTAATAGGGTTTAAGGCGATTCTATTCATTTTCTTCTTTTTCCGATCGTCGGTGTATAGATCTGGAAAGTAAGTGGCGATTAAACTACAGTTTTATCCATCATCTAGCCTTTGGCCGCGGCTCCGCTGCAGCCAAAAGCTAGTTCTTAGATTGTATCTCAGGTTCCCGATTTAGTAGCGGGGTAATGTATACTATTTTTTAGGTCTCATCAAGAGCTATCAAATAAAAAGTTGCATCAAAATCCGTTCTGTAGTTTTTGCGTGATACGCGAACGAACAAACAGATAAACAGACAAAAAATCTAAAAAAAATTGTTTTGTGTTTAGACACGCCTATATAGCCTAATAAAAACATAAAGTTGCATCAAAATCCGTTCAGTAGTTTTTGCGTGTTGCGCTGCACTGCCTCGGTGGTGTAGCGGTAGTGTATGCGAGGTCGGAATTGGTCTCGGGTTTTAGTACAACAGGTTGTTACGTATCTCTTAAATAAATCACTTCTGAATGTACCTGTAGAGGCTTAAAATTATTGTCTCCAATTGATTTCTCTATGAGCACAGTTTTAGTATCCCCCAGAGCTACTGTATAAGAGAAAGTAATCCTTTGATTTTAACAACATCCTTATCATAATGGTCCGTTCTTAACAGTAAGCTCCACGATAATAATATTTAATATAAGAAATTCGTGATAATCAAGTGATAAATTTACATTGTTTGATAAAAATATGCATCTTGTATTAAGATAGTACTGTGTTGTACCTGAGTCATTAACATGTAATAATAATTTGATAAACATAGATTATAATTATCTAGTATTTTTGAATTCATCCATCCATCCGCCTTTCAACGTCCACTGCTGGACATAGGCCTCCCCAAGAGAACGCCACAACGAGCGGTCCCGTCATGGGGGATAATGCCGTAATCGCCACGCTTGGCAGGCGGGTTGGCGATCGCAGTGGATGTTGTTAATACTCGAGGGAGTGCTGCTGCCCACTCCCCCGGTATTGCCTCAGTCGGCTCTTACGACTCCCGTAGGTAGAGAGGGGTGGGACAATTCTAAAGCCGACCCCAGATGGCCATTTTTGAATTATTAACTGTTTTTTATTATATGGGTCCATAGAATACGAGAGTCAGTAATGAATATGATATAGGGGATTCTTCTTACATGTCTATAAAGTGTTATGCAAAAATGGCCCCTCTCGAATTGCTAGACCGATGATAATTATGTACAACTAGTATTTGCCCACGGCTCCACCGCAGGTAAACAGCTAGTTTTTAGGTATACCTCAGGTACGAAAAATGTTCAGTCTCAAAAAAAGTTGCATCAAAGTCCGTTTAGTAGTTTTTAGGTGATGCCCGAACAAAAAAAATTGGGGCAATAATTAAAAAAAAATGGGTAGCAAATTAGTTATAGTCTATATCTAGCAGTGGACTGCAATCGGCTGATTAATTAGAATAAATTATTACGAAAAAATATATATATATATATATATAAATTAAAAATACCTCCGACTGTCTGACCTTCCTAGATAGTGCTGGACTAAAGAACTCCACCATTATCTATGAACTATTTATTGAGACCATTCCAATAAGCCCAAAAACGCTGCATGTTGTGAAAAAAGTCTATAAACAGCTGAATTCATAGCTAAAAACAGCTGAATCTGATCACAAGAACTAAAAAAGATTAAATTAAAATACATTCAGCAGTTTGGAAGCCGATGCCACAGACTACACAGATAAACACATTAAACTGTCACATAGTCGTAATGTTTTCAGGTTAAGCCAACAGACTGAGGAGTTAGCACTAAACACGATACAAACAGAAAACTCACCCATCGCAATGAGCAATCAGCCATCGTATAACCCACGACCGGGGTACCATTATGTACCTCCATATGGGTACAACTACCAGCCGCCGTTCACCCCTATGCCACCGTATCCTGCAACACCATACGGAATGCCGACACCAATGCCGAATTATGGGTATTACCAACCGCCCATCGCTGAATTACCTACATACGTGCATCCAAATCAACCGATGTATGGACCCCCTGTACAGTATAGTCAGACGCGTATGGCAACACCGGCACCGTACCCGCCGTATTCTGCACCTCCAGCATATAATTACAACACCACGAATATGATATCGAGGCCTACCAGACCGGCACTATATCCACAACTGAGTCAAGTACATTCGTATCCACCGTTGCCGACTCCGAGCGTGACTAATAATATGGGGAGCCAAGTAGTCAAAAATGATCCGAAGGAAGCCGTGGAAGGTAACTCCAGGAAATTATCGGAGACCAGCAATGCGGTAAGTTGTGTTATACTTACATATGTTTTTTTTTTAATTTTACATCCAGCTAAGGAGTACTGTACTGTACATAACCGCTAAGAGCATCAAAGCCATCACGTGTGTGTTACCAGCCTTAGGGGAATGGTGAGAAAATGACGAAGACTGCTTTAGTCCGGGATATTTTAGTGTTTGTTTGATTTTATTTTATTGAAAAAGCTTTTACATTTAGTATAGCAGTCCTATAATATCCTAATCATGCTATAATTCCAAAATTTTATTACATTGTTAGAGTAAACTGGTCCCTATTACATTGCTATCAAGTTAAATAGAATTCTAGCCTCCAGAGAATTAGGTTGTGCTAAAGTACTATTAAAGCTAACTACACCGAGTCTGTTCAAAGAACGGGCGTCTATCATATTGACGCAAAACGTACAGATTGTCATTCTAGCAACAGAGGAATCGGAGGATGTATGTCTTCATATACGCCACAGTTTAAACCTAATCCAGTACTCACTGGGTTGGGTTTAAACTGAATTGCTGTTGAAGGTTGCAATACTTAATAAAAGTTGCGATTCAATATTCTTATCCTTGCAACACACTGGGTGTCACTTTCATTATACTAGTTTCACTAAAGTAGCTGAGCTTGTGTATACTAACTCGCGTAACATTTTCGTTTCATTAAGAAGGAAAAGGAGGAACTTTAATCGTTGTATGTAAAAATAGTTGTATGTAAATGATTACTGTATAGCTTATGTGAAACTGAACTCATTAAAACTAGGTGCAAAAAATATTATGAAATGAATAAAATAGCGACTACACTACATGCGTTACCGTTTTTGTCTGTCTGTTTGTTTTACGACTAATCTTCGGAACGGCAGCACCAATTTGTACTAGACTTTGACTGGCAGATAGCTGATGTTATAAGAGGAGTAACTTGAGCTATTTTTATTTTGGAAAAATAATTAGGGACCCGCACAAAAAAGAATAACTAAATTTCATGCGGACGAAATCACTGGTTGCGGTTAGTATGTATATAAATCACTGGTTGCGACTAGTATGTATATAAATCACTGGTTGCGGTTAGTATGTATATAAATCACTGGTTGCGACTAGTATGTATATAAATCACTGGTTGCGGTTAGTATGTATATAAATCACTGGTTGCGACTAGTATGTATATAAATCACTGGTTGCGGTTAGTATGTATATAAATCACTGGTTGCGACTAGTATGTATATAAATCACTGGTTGCGGTTAGTATGTATATAAATCACTGGTTGCGACTAGTATGTATATAAATCACTGGTTGCGGTTAGTATGTATATAAATCACTGGTTGCGGTTAGTATGTATATAAATCATTGGTTGCGACTAGTATGTATATAAAGCACTGGTTGCCGCTAGTATGTACATAAATCACTGGTTGCGGCTAGTATGTATATAAATCACTGGTTGCGGCTAGTATGTATATAAATCTCTGGTTGCGGCTAGTATGTATATAAAGCACTGGTTGCGGCTAGTATGTATATAAATCACTGGCTGCGGCTAGTATGTATATAAAGCACTCGTTGCGGCTATTATGTATATAAATCCCTGGTTGCGGCTAGTATGTATATAAATATGGTCTTAAAATTCTTATAAATATTCACAATTATACGCATTGTTACAGTTTACCACCTTATCCATAATAACATAATGTTATGTTCAGTGTTTACAGTATTTTAGTAAAATCAGTACTATAGAGTAGTGTTAGTTTCTATGAATAAGGCCCATAGTCATTATGTTAATGATATTAATGTTTTTTTGCAGTCAAACGAATCTAATGACACCGTGGGTAGTCTGCCAAAGTCAATGAATCTGATCGACTTCGGTCGCAACACTATCGCGCAAGGTAGTGTAAGAGTTAGTGTGCTAGAAGCGTTTGATCCACTATTAACAGAGCAAAATAATACCGGTGAGTGGTTTGTTTTCCATTAAGGACTGTTAATGAGAATGTAATATGGTATACTTTGGGTATTTGTACTGTTGACTAGGGAGGGTCTGACTAAAGCTGTATTCGAAATGTTATGTCAGTGGGTTCCACGCATTCAGATATTTACACAAATGATTTATCGGCTTAATATCTTGCCATTGTTAAAATATCGGTTAAGTCCTTTGATGGTAGGAATGGATAAAATAATTTGATTGGTGGCGAAAGTGCCAATTGATGTAAAAGATATTTCTTGCTCCTCGAGTAACGGGCAGTGGTGTATTATTATTATTATTAATGTTAATGTAATTCATATTTTGATGACATAAGATATACTGAAAATTGTTTTGAAAATAACAACAGATCTGTCAAATCTGTTGCAAGTATGATATAGGTATGGAGATGTCAGATTAGAGGTATAGTGCACTTTCAATGTATGCATTTTTTGATGCAACTTTTGTATATTTCAAATAAGTAAATCTTTATAGTGTCTTACTTACTTGGAAGTATTTGGTATATTAAATTCTCATTTTCAAGTCTAAACTCATTGTTAATTTAAATGTTTTCATTGTAGAGTTTATCTCGCATAAGAAAACTGGAAACGCATCTAAACAAAAAAAAAATACCTATTGTCTACTTAGATTAAGGTTATTGATTTAACTACAAATAGCTGTTTCAATTTTAATTTCTCTAGTCTCTGCTTGACTATGTGGGATAGACTCTTTAAAGCATAAATATTATTAAAACTTGCAGTTCTACATCAAATCTTTTGCATTTTATCAGCCCCCTTACAATGAAAAACAAAACGTTAGACGAACTTTCGTTTCGCTTCATTGTGATTGGTCGTCTGAATCACGCGGCGAAATCTCGACTAATCAGAAATCACGCGCGTCGAACTGTTGATCAATTACAATGACTTGAAATGAAAGTTCGTCTAACGTTTCGTTTTTCATTCTAAGGGGGCAGATTTATTTTTATTTATAGGCATAAATAAAAATGAATCGACGAAATGTATAACTTCCGAATGACTGCATTGCGAATTCTTTTTTTGCTGTGTTCGGTATTGCCAGGCCAATGTTTTTATAAAATATATAAAAAAAAAGATACAGTAATTTTTAAAAAATGTCATAATATGAAAAGTGAGTGAGTAAATGAGACAGAAGACTGTGAGTTACTTTCGATATATCAAACGTGTCTAGATTTATTGATACTCCGATTGATTTAAATTTACCGAGAATGTTACATTTTCTTAGTCCGCACCACCTGTGTGAAGCCGAGGCGGGCATAAATAGTATACAACGTCTTTCAGGATTTTATAAAATACTATTCTTGGCCTGCGGCTCCGCCGCAGCCATAAGCTAGTTTTTTGGTTATATCTCAGGTTCCCGATGTTGTAGCGGGATAAAATGTATACCAGTTGTTAAGTCTAATCACGAGCTATCAAACAAAAAACAAAATGCATCAAAATCCATTCAGTAGTTTTTGCGTGATGCGTGAACAAACAAAAAGATAAACAGTCAAAAAATCTAAAAAAAACAGTTTTGTGTTTAGACTGCCTATATAGCCTAATTCAGTATTTTTTTCTCAAATATCTTAAATGTACAGACACAGCTCTCTTACAGCTTTATAATAGTATAGATTCACGAAAAAAACATATATGGGGTACAAAGTTCGCCGGGACAGCTAGTATGTTATAAAAAACATAATTATGCGATTCATTTTTGTTTAGACAATTGTATTGGTAAAATGCACAAGCAATGATAGCCTAGCGGTAAAACCAAGGACTGCAGACAGTGGTATGGAGTTCGATCCCCAGTCCAATGTCCAGACCTCATACGGCACACACATCTGACTTTTCGAGATTTTTCTAAATTATGTGTGTATTTGTTTACAATTTATCACTGCTCGGCGAAGGAAAACCTTTGGAGGATACCTGCCTGAAAGATTTATTCGTTGGCTTGTGAAGTCTGCTTATCTGCATTGGGCCAGCGTGGTAGACTATGGTCTAATCCTTCTTACCATGAGAGAAGACCTGCGCCCAATAGTGGGACAAAAAAAATGGGTTGAAAAAAAAACAATACTCACAAAATATTGGTTTCATATTCTATCAGTGGATATTATCATACATATAAACATAGCATCACGCCGGTATACCCGAAGGGGTAGGCGGTGGCGTATTACACACCCTCGGTTCGCCAACTATTTTTAAGTAAAATATTAAGCTATATAAAATATTAAGCTGTTCTACTATCACATGTCGCGTTACTTATGCCATTTTTTAATTATGAACCAATAAACTATTTTAGCTTTTTAAATTTATACATATCCTGTTTTAAATTCGAAGAAGTTATAAGCAAAATAGTTCGTCTAATTGTTAATCGATGCAAAAGAGTTCGTCTATTGGTGAGTTAAATAAGATTATTCCTTCTTTGCACAATTATGTTGCATAATTTAAATTTGTAAAAGTAATTCTGTGTCATTTGTCAAGTGAGACAGTATAAATTCTGAAAATTTCAGTTTTTTTCATTAGTTTTCAAATAACAATGGGTTGTGGCAAACCCGTGTGTGAAGAGCTTCGAAAGCGAATAGCTTGTGGGGTCGATGCTGGCAAATCAAGTTACCAAATATCTAAAGACTTGATAATTCCCAGGTCTACAGTCCAATCTATCACTCAGCACTATAAAAAGAATAGAACGACTTCTTGTTTGAAGAAAACTGGTCGACCACGCATCACAAGTGCAGTAGAAAACAGAATCCTGAAGAAAATTATCAAAAATAATCGTCGTGCTCGAGATAGAGAACTCATGGTGCAATGGAAGGACATGATTCACAAAGACTTCTCAGTTGACACTTGCAAAAGAGTCCTAAAAAGAATGGGTTACGGATTTTACACCGCTAAAGAGAAACCACTGTTGACTGCTGTTCAAAAGAAAAAGAGGTTGAATTTTGCTCGTGATCATTTAAATTGGACTTCCGATCAGTGGCGTAGTATCATTTGGAGTGACTAGTCCAAATTTAAAGTGGCAGTCGGCGATGAACGGAAAAAAGTGATTCGGAACAAAAATGAGGCATTTCATACTGATTGTCTCAAACGCAAAGTGAAGTTTCCGGCGTCTCTTATGATATGGGGCTGCATGTCTGCACAAGGTGTTGGTGGTATGCAGTTTGTGGATGGTTCTATCAATGCTGCAAGGTATCAAAACCTTTTGGAAGAGAATTTACTGCCCTCTATTCCGTCACTTAAGCATCAAGGTTCCTTCATTTTTCAACAGGATGGTGCTTCCTGCCATACTGCAAGGACAACAAAGACGTGGCTACTGGCGAAAAGCATCCCTACAATCGAATGGCCATCTAACAGCCCGGACTTGTCGCCGATCGAAACTATGGTGGAAAATGAAAAAAGTTCTCCGTAAAAATCCATCAAGATCGAAGAGCGACTTAAAGGCTAAACTATTGGCTGTCTGGGAGTCAATTACGCCTGAGTAGTGTGCAGCGTTGGTTGCAACCATGCGTCTTCGCATTAAAGCTGTCAATGAGAGCAAAGGGGACACAACTAAGTGGTAGACGAACTATTTTGCGTGAGTGACAAGGGTAGACGAATACTTTTATGGGCGTTATGTTTTTTAGAATATGTTTTTATGTTATTTAAAGTCATGAAAGAATTTCAGTTATGTTAAAATAAACCTTAAAATGTTCCTCAAATTGTGGTTTACTTTTTATTAAACGTTCTTATTTATTTTACCAATATTTACTTCCTATATTTTACGCTTTGCACTACTTTCCATACTAGACGAACTATTTTGCATCGGGGCTCGTAATATCATTAATTCTGTTCTTGTTTTTGGGGTGTTTGTGCGACTAAATTTGTTTGACTACATTTATATAAACACTATAATTAGAATACGTTGTCAATGTGCGTCTTATAGTCCGCCTCGAAAATATAAATAACATAGAGACTGGTGGGTCAGAAAAAGAATGAAAGAATAAAAATGCCGTAAAGAATGAAAGTATAATAAATGCAGCTTTAGGTGATTATCACACTGCCACGCACCACGCAGCGTAGCACGTGACCGTGAACTATCACCACAGGCAACAGCATTGAATGAAATGAGTCAAAGCCGCCGAGAATCCACAAAACGTAACAACGCGCGTGAGTGCGTAAAAAACCCGCATGATGATGCAGATCTGCACTTCCGCAAGTACGCGCGTAGATGCGTCGACATGCAACATGCAGCGTGGTGCGTGGCAGTGTGTTAATCGCCTAAGTAGCGTGTATGGTGTAACCATATCTATAGTATATACTGACGTATAGATCACCTGACAGCTCGATAACGCGTGACCAATTTTGATTTGTCAATATGTGCGTTGGATAGTGATGTAAGGTTTAAGACTTAGACTGACTATCGATAAAATGATAAAACAAATCGATTCTAAAGCTCATTCAACCAATCATCTTTCAATCTACAATACATAGATGTAGTATATAGATAGATCGGCTATAGAGTAATTATGACGAGACCTAAACTGACACGTACCAGTGTGCGTGTCATGTGCATGTGTGCACTTCAAATAGTGCTGGGACGTTCATTAAACGCGACTATCGACACATTGTGTTGTTTTAGTGTCACGAGGAGCAAAGTGAATTCAAATAAATTTTATATTCGAGGGAATAGAAATAAAACTGAAATAAAACATGAAAATGCGTTCCGATAGAGGGCGTTGGTCGTTAAGTACTGTAGCTCAGTGGATTAGAGCACTTCCCCGGATAGGAAGGGACGCAGGTTCGATTCCCGCCTGTACTAAAATACTCTTTTTCCTTATTCACAAATTATAATTTGTACTTTAAGAGTAGCTGAGCATGTCAAGTGCTAAAATATAGATCAAAATGTTTAAAAAAAATCACGCCATCAAATAGTATGAATTTTAATTGCAAAATTAAACTTACTATATTGGATTAATGCATGTAAATGCGTTCCGATAGAGGGCGTTGGTCGTTAAGACAAATGTGATAAGGAGTTTGGGTATGTCTAAAAGATAGTACTGTAGCTCAGTGGATTAGAGCACTTCCCCGTATAGGAAGGGACGCAGGTTCGATTCCCGCCTGTACTAAAATACTCTTTTTCCTTATTCACAAAATTAATACGTGGAACATTCATAAAGTTTTGAGAAACTAAAAAAATAACTTCTATGGATAAAATATTTTAATTATTTTTTTTCAAAGAACTCTCCACCAGCCTCTATACAAAGTTTCATGCGTCTGAACCAATTTTCTGTTTGACCCTCAATTAACACATCGAAGTCATTTTATCGATACCAAAATACCGATAGTGTCAATCTCTATAAAAGAAACATTGTAAACTTTATATCACAAAATTCACGTATTTGTTATCTTTTTATATTGAATTTGAAGGCATTTCGGGCATGCATATGATTTAATGCAATAAAATTCCCCATTTGTGTATGAGCACAGCGTTTGTGGTAAGTTCATAAGCTTTGCATATAAACAACAAATTACTTACATGTGAAATGTACAATTCTGTGTGTTTTCTTTCTTATATGAGTTACATCCGGGCACTGCACACGTAACTATGATTAGACACGTCAATTAATACAGAATTAAACGATAATTTCTCAAATTTTCCTAAAATATGCGACATTCGGATCGTTGACGATTGATGTCAGGTCCATACAGGTCCATAGCGTGTATGATAGTGGTCTTGTCTATCTATCTCGCTCTAACATACGCGTATACTATGTTCTTACTCTTTTGCATCACCGATCTATCTATATACTAAATCTATGCTACAATATAATTATCTTCAACTAATAAAACAAAACAGACATAATAAATTAAAACAAACGTAATTAATTAGTTTTTATTTATTTCACTAGCAACGCCAGTCAACCATACTATGCATTTTATAACTGAATTATACACTCAGCTTTTCACTTCTGTTGCGAGTTTTCTACAAATTATTGAATACTCATTTGGAGTCCAACTAACATGGCCAATTAATCTTAACCATTTTCCTCTAATTATATAGTCTATAGGGAATCTGTTGAAAAATGGCAAAATATAGTTAAACTCTAGACCATTAAGTATAATATTAGTTAAAAAAAAACATCATAAATATCGGCAATATACTTGTCGATAAAGTCAAGCCCCAGTGAATATGTACCTAAAAACTTTTCCACTAAAATCTTGCAAATATTTAAAAACGCAACATCTTTTTATTAAAATATAAACAATACTTTCTAACATTTACGCGAATTTCACACATTTTGAAATAAAACTACGTTTACGGAATCTATCGCGTTTACTTGATTTTTATGCTATTCCGACGTTTCGAATACTTTACAGCATTCATGATCACGGGTGGACTTAGCTAGTAGATGTCCAAAGCTGATATGTTGTTTCAACGGTTTCATCTACCCACAGTAATACAAATTTTTGGTTTATTTATTTCAACCCACATAATATTCGTTTAGAAACACAATTAAAAATATCTACTCTAAGTTTTATGCTTACAACGTATGAGATTTTAAGCTAGTATAATAAAATTACTATAATACTCCTTTAAGTTTTAAAAATTGTTTATATTTGGTGCTTAAAAATTCTACCACAAACTACCAATTAAAATTTTTAAGTAATCAAAAAACTACCATTAAGAAGACAATATTGATTATTAGTTTCTATTAATAAATATATTGGTTTTAATAGAAGCTAAGACTAAAAAGCTACCACCGGATCGGAACGCGGCCTGACTGAGAAAGATCCGGCCAGAAAACTCAGTAGGCAACAACTTGTTATGGATTATTAAATTTATGCGGAAAATACTAACTAATCACTACTTTGGGTTTTATCTACACAATAAGCGCTAATTGTGTCTTGCAATCTTGTGGTGTGCCTTCTTGTATTATGTTTGGTGAGGCCTATCACAGGATTCCAGCTTGATGATTCATTCTTGAGAACTTGATGACCCGTGATCATGAATGCTGTAAAGTATTCGAAACGTCGGGATAGCATACAGATCAAGTAAACGCGATAGATTCCGTAAACGTAGTTTTATTCCAAAAAATATAAACATTAACAATGGGATTGAAATTAATCCGTAATTAAAACAGAAAATATTAGTAATTATGACCAAAAATAAAAGGATATAAGTAGTGATGGCATCCTGAGAACTTACCTGTGTAAAGTGCAATTATCAGGATTATTTATATGAGCTACATCACAGCCACTCACGGAACAAACGTCCATTTTGTTATATCGTATAATAAACAAAATTTATAAAAAAAGAACAAGAAACCGCGGAGCTAAATATAATTATAGTTCCAAGCTTTCTGACTGTAGACTACCTGTCATTCAAACGGCTTACAATGACATTAGAGTCGCTTTTCTCTTCCATCTTGCTATGTAGCCGTATAAGATCTTCTCGCTCACACGCTTTGGTGATCTATAAGCATACTATATCTATGGGTGTAACTTTGAAAGATAAAGTAAAAAATATTGTAGTGTGTGAATGGTGTGGGGTTAAAGAAGATATACTGACAAAGATTGAGAAAGGAAATGGCTTGGGCTTGCTGTTCTCAATAACAGACTGGAGTTAGAGATGTTGGCGGACTAATGGCTCGTAATTCAAAGAGCATGTAAAACCATTAGTCCTGTTTCTGGTGGCTTTCCAGTCCTATCAGACTGTGTCCCCGTCGGAGTATAAGGGTGAAGAATAGCGAGCCTGTGTGTTGGCACCTATTTATGCAGTATAACATGTCCTGCATAGTCGACTAGTCTTTGCTGTGTTTTAAAATAACCTTCATTTTTTTTTGTGTTTTGTACGGTGGCAGCCGAGCCATGGCCCACCTGATGGTAAATGGTAATCGTCGCTCATGGACTAAACTATACCGGGAGTATTGTCAAGCCTCAGCTTACGATTTCATTTCACAAATACGAAATGAAAGAATTAATGGCTATCTCCTGCTACAACCAAACCAAACCGATGTGCTTCATGGCCGGTCACGCAGGAGATGATGGTACCAACACGCTCGGGCCCGATAGCAAGTGAGTACTTCCACTTCGTATCAAGCCCTATCACCAGTAATAAAAATAAAAAAAAAACAAAAAAAAAACATAGCATCACGCCTGTATTCCCCGAAGGGGTAGGCAGAGGTGTATTACACACCCACGACTCGCCAGCTATGTTTAAGTCCCACGTAATAGGGGGCGAGCTTATTGACGTCTACCGGGCACATTTCCAAACTCCGGGCTGCTACTGAGAATTTTTCTTTTTAGGAAAAAGCTCAATAACTGCCCGACCCGGGGATCAAATCCCAGACCTCACGTTTAGCAGTCGCATACACTACCGCTACACCACCGAAGCAATTAATGCAATGGGTGAAAATTGCTTACCTCCATTAGTCGCCAGGTACGACATCCGTGGGAAAGAATGGGGTGGTGACTCTTGTATTCAGTTAGTCCGTCACCATATTTATCTTCGGTGCTTCTAACGGGGTTCTAATCTATATAGTATTATCATATCATTGACAGAAAATGCGGGTGCGTCTAGCGAGTGTTCAAGTAGTGTATACGAGGAGTACGACCCATTGGACTTCTTATACGGCGAGACTGAGATGCGGGACGCTGTGTACGCGACGATCAACAAGAAGGATACCCTGCCGTCCCCACCACCCAAGTCTATACCCAGCGTGCCTGCCGTCGCTTTGAGGCCTACCACTGTGAGTATCAACTAATTCTCTATTCAACTTATATGGTTAAAGGAAAAAACAAAAAGGAAAGGTTTATTGAAGGAAGGTGGAGTCAGGATTCTGGAAACCGGCGAGCACGTATGAGAATTATGAATGGTGAGGGAATGAGAGATGTATGCAAGATTAGAGTCTAACGACCCACGCCACTGAAAAATGCATCCGATAGGTGGCGTGGGTCGTAGAGACAAATGTGAAGTGGAGATTTGGAATCGTCGTTGGGCGACTGCAATAGCTTAGCGGTCTGGAGCACATCTTCGGATTGGATGGGATGCAGGAATCCTGCTTGCAGTAAATAATAATAATAATAAATAATAAAGCCTTTTATTTCTTGCAAAAAAGATTACATATTGGTTTTATATAGTATTAGCTTAACCTACATAGTATTGTACTACTTATAACTACTATATTATTATTGTTTGTTAGGAGGAGGCCTGCTTCCAGTAAAGTTCCCTTTTTCTACTTTAACAAATAATTTGTTATTTAATCTTTATAAGTTAAGGATATTGTTATGGTCCTTTGAGCCCGCTAAGTAGTGTGCAGGTGCAACAGAAAAAATACTTTAGATTTGTATTTCCTCCTTAAGTAATTATCTAAAAAGTTTTTTTTTTAATAAACTATCACAGCTTTACTGAAAAATTTTTATCTGTAAAAAACGATAATACTTTTTATTTTCAGAATAAGCTTTATGACTGTATAGTTAAATCAAGATCAAGAAATTACGATAGCGAGCACAAAGCTTTTCTTAATATGGTCCTAGATGTTAGAAGTGAGTATATACTTAATAAATAAAATTGAAATAATTGTCTGTTTGTGATGTCAAAATAACATTTTTATTATTAAATGTAGGGCTTTACCAAAAAAATCAATCAATTTTAAATATTTTTGTCTAACTTTGTATTTTGTTCCCGCTAATCTCCGAAACATCGGGACCGATTTTGACGCGACTTATATATATAACATACGATAGCTAAATTTATAATAAGTTAGTTTTAAGGGTTTCGCTCAAAAAGTTAAATTCCACGTAGATGGATTGTTTTTACAACAAATAAGTGAGAAACAAAAAAAAAAAATCGGTGTGACTGATGGATAAAGTGAGATAGAATGATACGAGAATGCTGTGGTGTGAAAGAAGATGTAGTGACAAATATAGAGAAAGGAATGAAGAAGTTTAACGAAACAGATAAGTATACTAAGGCGACTGTGAATGCGCAAGTTGGTACTGGCCGACCTTTTTTTTTTTTGTTATATATTGGTAAATGTGTTTACGCATCCCCCCCGATGACAATGGAGGGGTGTGTGGGACTCGCCGGGCGCTCAGATATTAGATGCGCCAGGAATACCCACTAAAACCACAGCAGCCTCTTCCACGCCTATTAGCGGGGTGGCGGAGGGTCGTCTTTCGACATTAAACTCCGGCACCCCAGGCGGATGGCCTACTGGCCACGCCCTATCGTCATCAAGGCGGTGGGAGGAGGTGAGCGTAATGCCGCCTCCTCCGCCCTGGCCACCGTCGGCGGAGCGAGTCGGCGTAGGCAGACGTCTAACGTTCCCGCTCCGCGGCCTCCTTCAGTGACATAACGGCTTCGCAGAAGGAGGCCATAGACGACCAGCACCCGTCGCCGCCAAGCATTCGTGAGATTACGGCTGGGAGCGACAGGTCTCCTCCAATTACCGCTGACAGAGCGTGGCGCTCGGGCCCCCTGGTGGGGCATTCTTCCAGAGTGTGGCGCGCGTCATCGACTTGAAGCACCCGTGTCCGGTAAGCACCTGCGTCAACCTAAATGTGAGGTTGCCGTGCCTTCGATTCGACCAGCGGTGGAGGTGTGGCGCAACCGCCTCTTTAGTCCCCCGTCCTGCTCCAAGGGACTCCAGCTCCTCCGTCCACCGCTGGATCAACATTCCTCGAGCCGCTTGTCGTACTCTGCCCAGACTCCTTTGGGAGATTTCCACGCCCCCAGCCCGCGCCGCGGCACGTAACCAGTAGACCTCTGCCAGTGCCTTGACCTGGAGAGGCCAAGGTGGGTCGCCCGCCAGTAGCGTGGCTGCGGCCCAGGACACCGTACGGTACCCCCTTATGGCCCTCACCGCTATGGCCCTCTGTGGACGTCGCAAGAGGGCCTTATAGAAGCGGTGAGTGCGTCCGCCCAGATCGGGGCACCATACAGCGCCATGGACCGCAGAATCCCGCTGTAGAGTCGACGGCAGGACGACCCTGGACCTCTAGTGTTTGGCCTACCCAAGGCCGCGGCAGATTTGATAAGCCTAGGGGCGAGCTAGGCAAAGTGCGGGCCGAAACTCCATCTACTATTGAGGTGCACCCCAAATATTTCATCTGGGTCTGCACCGGCACGACAACCCCCTACACATTCAGGCATGCTCCTCGGGGGGGACCTCGGCGAGGGCCGTGAATTAGGAGGGCCTCAGTTTTTTGCAACGAATCCCTCAGACCGGCCGCTGGCTGTAATTTCATAATTGCTGCCGACGAGCGGGGCCGTCGAGCGCCGACTTTTTCTTCTTTCGCCGCACTTTCTTGGTAGGCGCGGCAGCGGGCACGGCAGTGGTCGTAGCAGCGGGTGCAATGGTAGCCACGGCAGGTTTTGGAGAAGATTTATTTTTCTTCCCCTTCCGCACCACCGTGGACCAGCCCTCACTAGACACTGGGACAGGAGGTACACTAGCCTGCGATGGGCCAGTCAGGGCAGGTGAGCTCTCCACCGCCTTCTTTTGGGCTGCCTTGGGCGCCTCCTTTCTCCTATCGGCAGCAAGCGGTGGCCGGAGGGGACGCTCAGGGGGCAGTCGTGCCTCCATCGCTTCTAGACGCGCGCAAACCATCGTCATTAGACGTGAGATCGCTGTCTCCTCCGGCAAACCTCCTGAGGTCAATTCGGTGGTTGGGACAGACGCAGCGGACCATGCAGAAGTTTTCACGCGATCCGCCTTGGCAGGTCCGACCCCCGCCAGCAGCATAGCTACTTCAAGCCGTGCGAGCTTGGCCTGCAACTCCGCGACCTGGACATTGAGGCGACTAATATCAGCCCGTAGCTCTGCCACTTCCGTAGTGAGGCGGTCATTAGCCGCCTGCAGCCGCTCAGTCTCTTGGTTGGTGGAGCGCCTAGCCAGGGCGTCTACCACCTTCATGTTATCGGAGACTGCCTCCTTTGCGGCGCGCACGAAGGTGCTCTTGATATTCATGGACTTTGTGGCCACCTTGTTGATGACAGCCGCGTGGTCCTGAGCTCTCTTTTTCAAATCCGCGACCGACAGAGTATTCACATCCTCCATCGACTCGCGAATCCTCAGAGAGAGCTGCTCGAACTCTTCTTCGGCGTGCAGCTCCCCTTCGGCACACCTCGCTCTACGATTGGCAGCCTCCGATACAATTGGCGTCGGTGTCCCTGGGTGGTTGATGCCTCGACCCCTGCGTGTAGTCTTGACCTTTGGGGGAGGCATCTTCGTCGAGCTCCCGTCATCAGACGCAGCGCCCCCCTGAGGTAGGGTGCGCTTGCGCCAAAACCGCGACTGGAGCGGCTCCAGTGAAACTCCACCGGCTGTGGCAACTGCATTGTGGCGGCCTCACTCTGGCCGCCCTCCTCGGCTGCAGACATCTCGGCGGCTGAGGTGCCTGCCGAGCTATCCGCCGCCGAGCCGTCCTGTGATGACTGGGACGTCTTTTTGCCTTTGCGGCACTTACGGCTGTTTTGCGGTTTGCGCGCGGTTATGCTGATAGGGGCCGCATTTACAGCCGGGCCCCTTTCGGCTGAAGCGTTGGGTATCTCACCCATCTCCGTCGTCAAAGAATTTGTTTTTAGATGGTTCATACTTTTCCCACGATTAAGGGAGAAGAAAAGTCCACCCGGGCAGAGATCCCGGTACCCGGGTAAGCGTACATTTGTAACCAAACACAGGGGGTCCGCAGGTACCCTGGCTGGGGGCGCGCTAGAGACTGAACTACCAATCAGCCATGCATCTCCTCGCCACGCGCCAGAACTTGAGATTCGGGGTAATTTTTTATAGAGGTTGTCTTCCTCGCGGTCCGGGCGATTAAGCCAAGACCCTCATTCCTGAAATGGGCCGCGGGACATACCACAGCACACATCACTATTCAGGTTTACGATTTGGAACGGGGGGGCCGCTGTGGCCCCGCTGTCCCCATCTCCAGAGCCAGGGGCTCCGACGCCCTAGTCTATCCGCTGTGCCCTCTGCTGAGTCAGAAGGACACGCGGAGACCCGTCCTGTCCGGAATTTTAGCCGCCGGCGACTGCCGCCGTTGCCCGGGGTGCACCACTAGGAGGTAAACCGGCACCACACCCCTGTTAGAGGCTGACCTAGGCAAACATATTTTGACCAGATCGGAGACGTTCTTAAGGAAGGCCAGGTTAAGAGTACTCGAAACCAACGAGCATGCATGAATGCACTGATGAAAGAAAGATGTGTGTCATGGTCGTAGCAAGTGGAGAGAAGTGGTCTCTGCCTACCCCTACGGGAAAAAGGCGTGATAATATGTACGTTTGTATGTATGTAAATTAATGTGTAGGATATGAAGTCACGGTTGCCCGCCACGAACTTAAAAGAGGCCTCTATCTGGCAGTCTTCTTGCACTATAATAACCGTACAATACTTGTGGATATATTTAAACAATAATGTGTATTAAACACAAAGTGAAAAATGTGAAATCGAAAATAACAGTCACAAGCAGGATTTGAACCCGCATCTCCTGAATACCGTCCAGATGTTTTGCCAATTCAGGCTTCGTGACAATTGCTCCTGACTGCTAATTTCGATAACACATTCATTCTTAACGTCTTGGGTGACGCCTACGCCATCTGTCGGTAGTATTTTCATACATTATACCGACCAGGTAAACTTAATTTTAAAATTAAGATTTTAACCAAATAATGACGCAGCCCGATTAATATTTAATGTATATGCCTAAGCATGGCAAATGCTAAAAAAAGTATATAAAAAATATCTAAATAATGTGTATTTCAGAACGGTTCGTATACTCCGATGAGAAAACGAATCCTGGTCACGTGATAGCGGCTCGGTCGGGCGGCAAGTACCCGCCCAACACGAGTATCAAAATTCTAGTCCACCACGCGCACTCCGATGAACCGTTCACTTTTACATCTGATGGTAAGTTAAATACCTAACTTTTTTACCAACTATCTAATGGTAAGTGGTGATTTTCATGGAGTCATTAATTTACTACTTCCACTGGATTTCTCACAATGAGGAAGGCAGAAGGCTTAACCTGGAGTTTAGCTAGTATGATTCAGGTATATAGAGATCATGTGCCAATAATAATTTCTGCTTTTCATCGTGGGTGTGTAATACACCTCTGCCTACCCCTTCGGGGAATACAGGCGTGATGCTATGTTTTTTTTGTGTTCTTGTGTTGCTTATTCGTACTATGAGCCTCTTAATTCACAGGGTAAAGAAGGCTATCTTTACTCGAGATATACTTATTCAAGTGAAATGCCAACTCTTATGCCGGGGGAGTGGGCAGCAGCACTCCCTCGAGTATTAACAACATCCACTGCGATCGCCTACCCGCCTTGCAAGCGTGGCAATTACGGCACTATCCCCCATATGAGCGAAACACATGTTGTGGCGTTCTCTTGGGGAGGCCTATGTCCAGCAGTGGACTTCGAAAGGCTGATGGATGGATGATGCCAATTAAACATCCGTAGCTGCTTTAATACATATAAAAATGTACTAAATACTATCCACTCTTTCTAGGGTCAGTTAAGATTCTTGAAAGTGGTTTATAATCGTAAGAAGATTCAAAAACAATTAATCGCCTCTAAGCTCACTTTAAAAGTATGGCTACTTATCGATTATATAGATACTTATCGATTTGTGTTATGTTTTCAGTGGAATCGACTGCGGAACATGTGATATTAACTGTAGTGTGTTCTCTCGATGAGGATATTAGGGAAGATATGTCTGAATATATGTTACGGGTAAGATTATTTGTTTTTTAAAAGACTACGCCCTGCACTAAGGAATAATCCTTGTATCGCGGGGGACTTTACAAACACACAATTTCACGGACACAAAGTACGTCCAGACTTAGAACAACCATTTGTGGATCACACAAAGAGTCGTTCTGTGTGGGAATCGAACCCACAACACTCAAGCGGGACGCCGGTATCTAAACCACTCCGCCATCCGTGCAGTCAAATGATATGATATGTTTTATGCTAGGGCACAGTTTAATATAAGTGATCACAGATGGTATATCAAATTAGATGGTGGTTATACCATCCATCTGCTGAGGATTATGGATTCAATATCAGCAAAGCATATTGGAAACATATTTTGGACTGTGAAAATAAGATGCTTTGTTTTGAATTTGGAATCCATGTCAGCACAGGTAGTAGTTTAGACTTTTTTTGTTAAGGCGGAATAAAATGTAGCTAACCACACACCTCGTCGTTCGGGGCAACGAACAGGGTAGTGTGGGGCCCTCACCCCCTCAATAAACCTGCCGGGTGCCGTCTCTCCGCCTTTATTGGCGGGCCACCGGAACCATATCACATTCCTTCAGTGGCCAGGGTACGGATATTCCCTAGTACCCAATATGATGCTTAGATGATGATATTTTTAAGTTTTGCCTTTTTCGTATTAGTCTGCCTAATATTACTTCTTACTTCAGTTGTGGGATGGAACACCCTGTTAGTGACATTATGTATCCAAAGGGAAAGTCTTCATTACAGTTTTTTTTTTCACAATATTTGCCCTTATGGTTGCTACTTTATGTTTACTATTTCTTTAACATTTTCAGGTATGGGGAGCGAAGGAATACCTTAACCCCGGCAGTTCTCTTAGCGAATATGATTACATACGTGAATGTGTTCGCTTAGAGAAAGATGTCAGATTATGTCTCACGGAGGAAAAAGACAACGTGCTAGCGAGGAGCGAGAGAGACGACGCGAGAGATGCACATCTAACGTTAGATGATTTAATGCCGAGTCAGGGGGCGACGCCTCTACTGTCTTTCGATAACCTCTCTATACTACTTGGTAAGTAGATTTTAAGTATATACTTAGATGGAATGACAAAAATATTTTCAATAGCCTTGTAAGTTATGTTAACCTGGTAAAACTCCTATGCGCTCCTTATTATCCTTCCTATGCACCTCCTAACCCTTTCCTTGGAGGTGGCGACGCGCGAGTGATGCCTCTGGTGTTGCTAGCGTCTATAGGCTACGATAACCGCTTAGGTAAGCCGTATGCTTGTTTCCCATCCACGTAGTAAAAAAACCGGTTAGCATTAAATTTTGTTTCGTCTTATCTGAACCATACTTATCCGAGTGAGTACAGTGGATTTAAAATGTCTCGGTGGTTCATGTAAACCTCCAATTTCGTGGTAGACTGTTTGACTCTGCAGTGGAGCAGCAATGAGATAAAATAACATAATTCGCAAAATAATAACGAATAATCTAAAGTATGTTTAAGTATTCCAGTAATTAGATTGGATCAACTAGCGGAGTTGCCAATAAATATTTTTGTGTTTATAGAGACGTTAGAGGGTGAGTTATCCCGTGCTATAGGCGTAACCGGCGCAGAGGGTACCTGCTCCCCAAAGGCGGTATTTCAGGCTGTCAAAGCGATATGTGCGTTAGCGGGTGGAGTGGAGACATTACATGTCACACATACGCTCAATGCGTTTGCACAGGCTTGTACTACGAAGGTGAGTGTGTTTATGTAGTATGTTTAAAAACAGAAACAGTGATATTTAGATATTTTTATATATATTTTTAGCATTTGACATGCTTAGCAACATACATTAAACACAAAGTGATAAATGTGAAATCAAAAATAACAGTCACGAGCAGGATTCGAACCTGCATCTCCTGGATACCGTCCAGATGCTTTGCCAATTAAGCAATCGTGACCCTTGCTCCCGACTGCTAATTTCGATAACACATTCATACTTAACGTCTTTGGGTGACGCTTGCACCATGTGTCGGAAGTATTTTCATACATTATACCGACCAGGTAAACTTAATTTTACAATTAAGATTTTACCTAATAATGACGCAAACCCTATAAATATTTAGATATTGAATTGGCAAAGCATCTGGACGGTATCCAGGAGATGCAGGTTCGAATCCTGCTCGTGACTGTTATTTTCGATTTCACATTTTTCACTTTGTGTTTAAAGAAACAGTGATAGCTTTCTGGTCTAACAATGGTTTTTTTATTGTTTGTAGTAGCTATTAATCCTACCTATTGGTGATAGTAACCGTCGCTCATGGACTCCGGTTTAAGGATTCTTTATTTCCCATTAAGACAATTTGTCACTTACATGAGAATACAAATAATTTAATGTTAGTCTATTAGCCCGATGTGGGTAGATAAATAATAAAATAGTAGTAAAGACGCGAGTTCGCTACATTGGCAGATATTAGTCGGTGGTCCAAGTGACGAGTTACTCGTATATATGTTAATTATTAATTTCTTCAAAGATTATTGTGAATATAAATTGTTAATTTTCTTTTAAATATACTGAGCGAGTTCGCTTCCTTAACTTCATTTGGAAGTTTGTTATATAGTTGTGCACCCTCATATCTCAAAGTATTTTTACCATAGTTAGTTCGTATGGCTGGTAATACAAGATGGTTTGCGCGACGAGTTGAGTACTTTTGTATTTTATCTTTAGTTGTAAAAGTGCGAGTGAATGAGCTTGTTGATAATTTTGTATATATATGTGTAAAGTTGTTGAATGTTCATGAGCATGGTGTTTTTGTAAATCATTTTGGTGGGTGTTAAATAGTCAAAATTGTACAATATCTTATTATGTGTTCTTTGGATAGGTTTTATATTATGTAGTTTTAGCGGTGCAACCCCATATTTCAATTACATAAAGCAAGTGAGGTTTTACTAGAGCATTATAAATCAATTTGCGAGTATTTTGTGGAATACATCTGGCTATACTGTGCAGCGATCCCACTAGACTAGACAGTTTACTTCTTTTTTGTTGAATGTGTGGTTTAAATGTTAAGTTTTTATCTAATAAAAGTCCAAGGTACTTTTCCTGGGTATATTTTTGGAGAATTTCTCCAGTACAAATTATTATTTGTGAATGAGATAAAAGAGAACTTTAGTACGAGCGGGAATCGAACCTGCGTCCCTTCCTTTCCGGGGAAGTACTCTAATCGACTGAGCTATCGTACTCCCTTGCGGTCATACCCAATTTCCTCATCACATTTGCCTTAACGACCAACGCCATCTATCGGAACGCATTAACATGCATTAATCCAATATAGTAAATTTAATTTTGCAATTAAAATTCATACTATTTGATGGCGTGATTTTTTAAACATTTTGATCTATATTTTTAGCACTTGACATGCTCAGCTACTTTTTTAGAGTACAAATTATTATTTGTAAATGAGGAAAAAGAGAACTTTAGTACGAGCGGGAATAGAACCTGCGTCCCTTCCTATCCGGGGAAGTGATTTAATCCACTGAGTACTACCTTGCGGTCATACCCAATTTCCTCATCATATTTGTCTTAACGAACGACGATGACGATAGATAGCGTAGTCGGCATAGAACGTGAGTTGACCATGTAAATTTATATGAGAGATATTGTTTATACAGTAGAACCTCGATAACTCAAACCTCCGTAAACAAAAAACCTCTATAACTTAAAAAAATAATATGTTCCCTTCCCATCAGAGCCTAAAAACTTTATAACTTAAAATACGCAACCTCTATAACTTCAATAAATAATCTCTGTATTGGTCCTCAGTAACTTAAAGAAATGTTTCCACAACCTCTATAACATAAAATTGTTTGTCAATGAGTCATTTTGAAAAGCAATTTTGCAAAACAAAAGGTTTCGGTATTTTTTGCTTGCACGTGTTCATTGTTAAATTGTTAATGTAAACAATACGTACGTCACCTATTGTTTGCTTCTTTGAAATTCTTTAAAGCTGTATTTGCGGTGGTTAGTCTTAGCACAACGGCTTACTTGGATCATAAGATTTGATCACTGTCCTGGAAAAATCGCTTTACCTACTGTGTGATAAAACTGGCTTAAAATGAGTTCAAAAAGAAAATTAATAACACTCACATACGCTGATAAATTAAAAGCTATAGAAGCAGTGAAAAATGGATTGAAAAGGAAAGAAGTTGCGGCTCAGTTTGGGATACATGAGAGTACATTATCAATCATCATTAAAAAAAAAGCTGAAATCTTGAAGAAACGAGAATCAGAGAAAGTCTTCAATGTAAAAGACGAAAATTTGCCGAATTCCCTAATTTAGAACAGTGTTTGTTTACGTGGTTCAAACAGTGTCGAAACAAAAACATCAGTGTAAGCGGACCCATACTGGAAGAAAAAGCTGTAGAGTTCGTTAATTCGCCGAAAATCCATAATTTTAAAGCCAGCAATGGCTGGTTAGAGAATTTTAAGAAATGACAGGATTTCTCATGAATTCTTCTGACACATTCGAGTAAAAATAGGAACTAGGGTACGCACATACATACGTACCTACCTCTATATACATATTAACCTATCCCTAACATAGACCCTTGATAACTTAAAACCTCTATAACTTAAAATATTTTGTGTTTCCCTTGGACTTTAACTTATCGAGGTTCTACTGTATCTATAAGAAATAACAAAGAGTCTAGAATAGAACCCTGTGGTACTCCGCAAGTTAAAGCCTGTAAAAGGTGTGCTTTGATAATTCTGAATATTTACATCTTGGTATCTGCCAGATAGGTAAGACTCTAACATTTTTTACACCGAGCCAGTAATTCCAATACTCAATATTTTTTCAAAAGTTCATGACACACTGTGTCGTAGGCTTTTGTTAAATTTATAAAAAGACCAACTGCTACATGTTTTTGATCAATTTTTGTTTTAATATTTGTTATTAAGTCTATGGCTGCAGTAACTGTACTAGATTTTGTTATTCTGTTTAGGTAGTCATTTAGCCTCGGTATTCCCTCAGTCGGCTCTTACGACTCCCATGGGCGGAGAGGGGTGGGACAATTCTAAAGCCGACCCCACACGGCAATTATTATATATATATATATAATTATTCCATTTTTATAAATAGGCGTAACTTTAGCCATTTTTAAATATTCTGGAAAATAACCATTAATTAATATTATTTAAGCAATCTACCACTAATTAATATTAAAAAAAAAAAATTATAGCTAATTGTATACCTACATTAGTAAAGAAATCATTGAAAATGTTGCATACTTGTTTAGGTTCTACTACTACTTCTTACCCAACGCTACCACCAGTAAAAGGAACTTTTTGGAAAGCGGACAGGTCCCAGGTCCGGTGAGCTCGGTGTCTATCATGTAATTATCGAACAGTATCGTTGAAAATTTTAACCTAACCTTTATGACTCGGATGGTGTTGCCAGTGGTAGCGTCCGAATACACACAGCATTGGGCTTGAATATTCAATTTATATTCCGCGACATAAACCGACATAAAATAGAAATTATTGATATCGGTATGCTCAACAGGAGGGTGGTGGCGTGACGCCAGAAATAGTGGGAGAGTCTGGTGCTTACTGCAATGTGTCGTTACGTGGCGCGACGAGACGTGAGGCGGTGGCGGCGCAGTGCGCGCGCGTGCGGGACGCCGTGCGGGCGCTGCTGGCGCTGTACGCGCGCACGCGCCTGCTCGACTTCGTGCTCGCCGACTCGCACTACCTCGCGCCCACCAATCTCGCCAGTTAGTCACTGCCTTTGTTGTGTACGCGACTTCGTGCTCGCCGACTCGCACTACCTCGCGCCCACCAATCTCGCCAGTTAGTCACTGCCTTTGTTGTGTACGCGACTTCGTGCTCGCCGACTCGCACTACCTCGCGCCCACCAATCTCGCCAGTTAGTCACTGCCTTTGTTGTGTACGCGACTTCGTGCTCGCCGACTCGCACTACCTCGCGCCCACCAATCTCGCCAGTTAGTCACTGCCTTTGTTGTGTACGCGACTTCGTGCTCGCCGACTCGCACTACCTCGCGCCCACCAATCTCGCCAGTTAGTCACTGCCTTTGTTGTGTACGCGACTTCGTGCTCGCCGACTCGCACTACCTCGCGCCCACCAATCTCGCCAGTTAGTCACTGCCTTTGTTGTGTACGCGACTTCGTGCTCGCCGACTCGCACTACCTCGCGCCCACCAATCTCGCCAGTTAGTCACTGCCTTTGTTGTGTACGCGACTTCGTGCTCGCCGACTCGCACTACCTCGCGCCCACCAATCTCGCCAGTTAGTCACTGCCTTTGTTGTGTACGCGACTTCGTGCTCGCCGACTCGCACTACCTCGCGCCCACCAATCTCGCCAGTTAGTCACTGCCTTTGTTGTGTACGCGACTTCGTGCTCGCCGACTCGCACTACCTCGCGCCCACCAATCTCGCCAGTTAGTCACTGCCTTTGTTGTGTACGCGACTTCGTGCTCGCCGACTCGCACTACCTCGCGCCCACCAATCTCGCCAGTTAGTCACTGCCTTTGTTGTGTACGCGACTTCGTGCTCGCCGACTCGCACTACCTCGCGCCCACCAATCTCGCCAGTTAGTCACTGCCTTTGTTGTGTACGCGACTTCGTGCTCGCCGACTCGCACTACCTCGCGCCCACCAATCTCGCCAGTTAGTCACTGCCTTTGTTGTGTACGCGACTTCGTGCTCGCCGACTCGCACTACCTCGCGCCCACCAATCTCGCCAGTTAGTCACTGCCTTTGTTGTGTACGCGACTTCGTGCTCGCCGACTCGCACTACCTCGCGCCCACCAATCTCGCCAGTTAGTCACTGCCTTTGTTGTGTACGCGACTTCGTGCTCGCCGACTCGCACTACCTCGCGCCCACCAATCTCGCCAGTTAGTCACTGCCTTTGTTGTGTACGCGACTTCGTGCTCGCCGACTCGCACTACCTCGCGCCCACCAATCTCGCCAGTTAGTCACTGCCTTTGTTGTGTACGCGACTTCGTGCTCGCCGACTCGCACTACCTCGCGCCCACCAATCTCGCCAGTTAGTCACTGCCTTTGTTGTGTACGCGACTTCGTGCTCGCCGACTCGCACTACCTCGCGCCCACCAATCTCGCCAGTTAGTCACTGCCTTTGTTGTGTACGCGACTTCGTGCTCGCCGACTCGCACTACCTCGCGCCCACCAATCTCGCCAGTTAGTCACTGCCTTTGTTGTGTACGCGACTTCGTGCTCGCCGACTCGCACTACCTCGCGCCCACCAATCTCGCCAGTTAGTCACTGCCTTTGTTGTGTACGCGACTTCGTGCTCGCCGACTCGCACTACCTCGCGCCCACCAATCTCGCCAGTTAGTCACTGCCTTTGTTGTGTACGCGACTTCGTGCTCGCCGACTCGCACTACCTCGCGCCCACCAATCTCGCCAGTTAGTCACTGCCTTTGTTGTGTACGCGACTTCGTGCTCGCCGACTCGCACTACCTCGCGCCCACCAATCTCGCCAGTTAGTCACTGCCTTTGTTGTGTACGCGACTTCGTGCTCGCCGACTCGCACTACCTCGCGCCCACCAATCTCGCCAGTTAGTCACTGCCTTTGTTGTGTACGCGACTTCGTGCTCGCCGACTCGCACTACCTCGCGCCCACCAATCTCGCCAGTTAGTCACTGCCTTTGTTGTGTACGCGACATCGTGCTCGCCGACTCGCACTACCTCGCGCCCACCAATCTCGCCAGTTAGTCACCGCCTTTGTTGTGTACGCGACTTCGTGCTCGCCGACTCGCACTACCTCGCGCCCACCAATCTCGCCAGTTAGTCACTGCCTTTGTTGTGTACGCGACTTCGTGCTCGCCGACTCGCACTACCTCGCGCCCACCAATCTCGCCAGTTAGTCACTGCCTTTGTTGTGTACGCGACTTCGTGCTCGCCGAATCGCACTTCCTTGCGCCCACCAACCTCGCCAGTTAGTCACTGCCTTTGTTGTGTACGCGACTTCGTGCACAACAAATCGCACTTCCTTGCGCCCCGACTCGCACTTCCTCGCGCCCACCAACCTCGCCAGTTAGTCACTGCCTTTGTTGTGTACGCGACTTCGTGCTCGCCGACTCGCACTTCCTCGCGCCCACCAACCTCGCCAGTTAGTCACTGCCTTTGTTGTGTACGCGACTTCGTGCTCGCCGACTCGCACTACCTCGCGCCCACCAATCTCGCCAGTTAGTCACTGCCTTTGTTGTGTACGCGACTTCGTGCTCACCGACTCGCACTACCTCGCGCCCACCAATCTCGCCAGTTAGTCACTGCCTTTGTTGTGTACGCAACTTCGTGCTCTCCGACTCGCACTACCTCGCGCCCACCAATCTCGCCAGTTAGTCACTGCCTTTGTTGTGTACGCGACTTCGTGCTCGCCGACTCGCACTACCTCGCGCCCACCAATCTCGCCAGTTAGTCACTGCCTTTGTTGTGTACGCGACTTCGTGCTCGCCGACTCGCACTACCTCGCGCCCACCAACCTCGCCAGTTAGTCACTGCCTTTGTTGTGTACGCGACTTCGTGCTCGCCGAATCGCACTTCCTTGCGCCCACCAACCTCGCCAGTTAGTCACTGCCTTTGTTGTGTACGCGACTTCGTGCACAACAAATCGCACTTCCTTGCGCCCCGACTCGCACTTCCTCGCGCCCACCAACCTCGCCAGTTAGTCACTGCCTTTGTTGTGTACGCGACTTCGTGCTCGCCGACTCGCACTTCCTCGCGCCCACCAACCTCGCCAGTTAGTCACTGCCTTTGTTGTGTACGCGACTTCGTGCTCGCCGACTCGCACTACCTCGCGCCCACCAATCTCGCCAGTTAGTCACTGCCTTTGTTGTGTACGCGACTTCGTGCTCGCCGACTCGCACTACCTCGCGCCCACCAATCTCGCCAGTTAGTCACTGCCTTTGTTGTGTACGCGACTTCGTGCTCGCCGACTCGCACTACCTCGCGCCCACCAATCTCGCCAGTTAGTCACTGCCTTTGTTGTGTACGCGACTTCGTGCTCGCCGACTCGCACTACCTCGCGCCCACCAATCTCGCCAGTTAGTCACTGCCTTTGTTGTGTACGCGACTTCGTGCTCGCCGACTCGCACTACCTCGCGCCCACCAATCTCGCCAGTTAGTCACTGCCTTTGTTGTGTACGCGACTTCGTGCTCGCCGACTCGCACTACCTCGCGCCCACCAATCTCGCCAGTTAGTCACTGCCTTTGTTGTGTACGCGACTTCGTGCTCGCCGACTCGCACTACCTCGCGCCCACCAATCTCGCCAGTTAGTCACTGCCTTTGTTGTGTACGCGACTTCGTGCTCGCCGACTCGCACTACCTCGCGCCCACCAATCTCGCCAGTTAGTCACTGCCTTTGTTGTGTACGCGACTTCGTGCTCGCCGACTCGCACTACCTCGCGCCCACCAATCTCGCCAGTTAGTCACTGCCTTTGTTGTGTACGCGACTTCGTGCTCGCCGACTCGCACTACCTCGCGCCCACCAATCTCGCCAGTTAGTCACTGCCTTTGTTGTGTACGCGACTTCGTGCTCGCCGACTCGCACTACCTCGCGCCCACCAATCTCGCCAGTTAGTCACTGCCTTTGTTGTGTACGCGACTTCGTGCTCGCCGACTCGCACTACCTCGCGCCCACCAATCTCGCCAGTTAGTCACTGCCTTTGTTGTGTACGCGACTTCGTGCTCGCCGACTCGCACTACCTCGCGCCCACCAATCTCGCCAGTTAGTCACTGCCTTTGTTGTGTACGCGACTTCGTGCTCGCCGACTCGCACTACCTCGCGCCCACCAATCTCGCCAGTTAGTCACTGCCTTTGTTGTGTACGCGACTTCGTGCTCGCCGACTCGCACTACCTCGCGCCCACCAATCTCGCCAGTTAGTCACTGCCTTTGTTGTGTACGCGACTTCGTGCTCGCCGACTCGCACTACCTCGCGCCCACCAATCTCGCCAGTTAGTCACTGCCTTTGTTGTGTACGCGACTTCGTGCTCGCCGACTCGCACTACCTCGCGCCCACCAATCTCGCCAGTTAGTCACTGCCTTTGTTGTGTACGCGACTTCGTGCTCGCCGACTCGCACTACCTCGCGCCCACCAATCTCGCCAGTTAGTCACTGCCTTTGTTGTGTACGCGACTTCGTGCTCGCCGACTCGCACTACCTCGCGCCCACCAATCTCGCCAGTTAGTCACTGCCTTTGTTGTGTACGCGACTTCGTGCTCGCCGACTCGCACTACCTCGCGCCCACCAATCTCGCCAGTTAGTCACTGCCTTTGTTGTGTACGCGACTTCGTGCTCGCCGACTCGCACTACCTCGCGCCCACCAATCTCGCCAGTTAGTCACTGCCTTTGTTGTGTACGCGACTTCGTGCTCGCCGACTCGCACTACCTCGCGCCCACCAATCTCGCCAGTTAGTCACTGCCTTTGTTGTGTACGCGACTTCGTGCTCGCCGACTCGCACTACCTCGCGCCCACCAATCTCGCCAGTTAGTCACTGCCTTTGTTGTGTACGCGACTTCGTGCTCGCCGACTCGCACTACCTCGCGCCCACCAATCTCGCCAGTTAGTCACTGCCTTTGTTGTGTACGCGACTTCGTGCTCGCCGACTCGCACTACCTCGCGCCCACCAATCTCGCCAGTTAGTCACTGCCTTTGTTGTGTACGCGACATCGTGCTCGCCGACTCGCACTACCTCGCGCCCACCAATCTCGCCAGTTAGTCACCGCCTTTGTTGTGTACGCGACTTCGTGCTCGCCGACTCGCACTACCTCGCGCCCACCAATCTCGCCAGTTAGTCACTGCCTTTGTTGTGTACGCGACTTCGTGCTCGCCGACTCGCACTACCTCGCGCCCACCAATCTCGCCAGTTAGTCACTGCCTTTGTTGTGTACGCGACTTCGTGCTCGCCGAATCGCACTTCCTTGCGCCCACCAACCTCGCCAGTTAGTCACTGCCTTTGTTGTGTACGCGACTTCGTGCACAACAAATCGCACTTCCTTGCGCCCCGACTCGCACTTCCTCGCGCCCACCAACCTCGCCAGTTAGTCACTGCCTTTGTTGTGTACGCGACTTCGTGCTCGCCGACTCGCACTTCCTCGCGCCCACCAACCTCGCCAGTTAGTCACTGCCTTTGTTGTGTACGCGACTTCGTGCTCGCCGACTCGCACTACCTCGCGCCCACCAATCTCGCCAGTTAGTCACTGCCTTTGTTGTGTACGCGACTTCGTGCTCACCGACTCGCACTACCTCGCGCCCACCAATCTCGCCAGTTAGTCACTGCCTTTGTTGTGTACGCAACTTCGTGCTCTCCGACTCGCACTACCTCGCGCCCACCAATCTCGCCAGTTAGTCACTGCCTTTGTTGTGTACGCGACTTCGTGCTCGCCGACTCGCACTACCTCGCGCCCACCAATCTCGCCAGTTAGTCACTGCCTTTGTTGTGTACGCGACTTCGTGCTCGCCGACTCGCACTACCTCGCGCCCACCAACCTCGCCAGTTAGTCACTGCCTTTGTTGTGTACGCGACTTCGTGCTCGCCGAATCGCACTTCCTTGCGCCCACCAACCTCGCCAGTTAGTCACTGCCTTTGTTGTGTACGCGACTTCGTGCACAACAAATCGCACTTCCTTGCGCCCCGACTCGCACTTCCTCGCGCCCACCAACCTCGCCAGTTAGTCACTGCCTTTGTTGTGTACGCGACTTCGTGCTCGCCGACTCGCACTTCCTCGCGCCCACCAACCTCGCCAGTTAGTCACTGCCTTTGTTGTGTACGCGACTTCGTGCTCGCCGACTCGCACTACCTCGCGCCCACCAATCTCGCCAGTTAGTCACTGCCTTTGTTGTGTACGCGACTTCGTGCTCGCCGACTCGCACTACCTCGCGCCCACCAATCTCGCCAGTTAGTCACTGCCTTTGTTGTGTACGCGACTTCGTGCTCGCCGACTCGCACTACCTCGCGCCCACCAATCTCGCCAGTTAGTCACTGCCTTTGTTGTGTACGCGACTTCGTGCTCGCCGACTCGCACTACCTCGCGCCCACCAATCTCGCCAGTTAGTCACTGCCTTTGTTGTGTACGCGACTTCGTGCTCGCCGACTCGCACTACCTCGCGCCCACCAATCTCGCCAGTTAGTCACTGCCTTTGTTGTGTACGCGACTTCGTGCTCGCCGACTCGCACTACCTCGCGCCCACCAATCTCGCCAGTTAGTCACTGCCTTTGTTGTGTACGCGACTTCGTGCTCGCCGACTCGCACTACCTCGCGCCCACCAATCTCGCCAGTTAGTCACTGCCTTTGTTGTGTACGCGACTTCGTGCTCGCCGACTCGCACTACCTCGCGCCCACCAATCTCGCCAGTTAGTCACTGCCTTTGTTGTGTACGCGACTTCGTGCTCGCCGACTCGCACTACCTCGCGCCCACCAATCTCGCCAGTTAGTCACTGCCTTTGTTGTGTACGCGACTTCGTGCTCGCCGACTCGCACTACCTCGCGCCCACCAATCTCGCCAGTTAGTCACTGCCTTTGTTGTGTACGCGACTTCGTGCTCGCCGACTCGCACTACCTCGCGCCCACCAATCTCGCCAGTTAGTCACTGCCTTTGTTGTGTACGCGACTTCGTGCTCGCCGACTCGCACTACCTCGCGCCCACCAATCTCGCCAGTTAGTCACTGCCTTTGTTGTGTACGCGACTTCGTGCTCGCCGACTCGCACTACCTCGCGCCCACCAATCTCGCCAGTTAGTCACTGCCTTTGTTGTGTACGCGACTTCGTGCTCGCCGACTCGCACTACCTCGCGCCCACCAATCTCGCCAGTTAGTCACTGCCTTTGTTGTGTACGCGACTTCGTGCTCGCCGACTCGCACTACCTCGCGCCCACCAATCTCGCCAGTTAGTCACTGCCTTTGTTGTGTACGCGACATCGTGCTCGCCGACTCGCACTACCTCGCGCCCACCAATCTCGCCAGTTAGTCACCGCCTTTGTTGTGTACGCGACTTCGTGCTCGCCGACTCGCACTACCTCGCGCCCACCAATCTCGCCAGTTAGTCACTGCCTTTGTTGTGTACGCGACTTCGTGCTCGCCGACTCGCACTACCTCGCGCCCACCAATCTCGCCAGTTAGTCACTGCCTTTGTTGTGTACGCGACTTCGTGCTCGCCGAATCGCACTTCCTTGCGCCCACCAACCTCGCCAGTTAGTCACTGCCTTTGTTGTGTACGCGACTTCGTGCACAACAAATCGCACTTCCTTGCGCCCCGACTCGCACTTCCTCGCGCCCACCAACCTCGCCAGTTAGTCACTGCCTTTGTTGTGTACGCGACTTCGTGCTCGCCGACTCGCACTTCCTCGCGCCCACCAACCTCGCCAGTTAGTCACTGCCTTTGTTGTGTACGCGACTTCGTGCTCGCCGACTCGCACTACCTCGCGCCCACCAATCTCGCCAGTTAGTCACTGCCTTTGTTGTGTACGCGACTTCGTGCTCACCGACTCGCACTACCTCGCGCCCACCAATCTCGCCAGTTAGTCACTGCCTTTGTTGTGTACGCAACTTCGTGCTCGCCGACTCGCACTACCTCGCGCCCACCAATCTCGCCAGTTAGTCACTGCCTTTGTTGTGTACGCGACTTCGTGCTCGCCGACTCGCACTACCTCGCGCCCACCAATCTCGCCAGTTAGTCACTGCCTTTGTTGTGTACGCGACTTCGTGCTCGCCGACTCGCACTACCTCGCGCCCACCAACCTCGCCAGTTAGTCACTGCCTTTGTTGTGTACGCGACTTCGTGCTCGCCGAATCGCACTTCCTTGCGCCCACCAACCTCGCCAGTTAGTCACTGCCTTTGTTGTGTACGCGACTTCGTGCACAACAAATCGCACTTCCTTGCGCCCCGACTCGCACTACCTCGCGCCCACCAACCTCGCCAGTTAGTCACTGCCTTTGTTGTGTACGCGACTTCGTGCTCGCCGACTCGCACTTCCTCGCGCCCACCAACCTCGCCAGTTAGTCACTGCCTTTGTTGTGTACGCGACTTCGTGCTCGCCGACTCGCACTTCCTCGCGCCCACCAACCTCGCCAGTTAGTCACTGCCTTTGTTGTGTACGCGACTTCGTGCTCGCCGACTCGCACTACCTCGCGCCCACCAACCTCGTCAGTTAGTCACTACCTTTGTTGTGTACGCGACTTCGTGCTCGCCGACTCGCACTACCTCGCGCCCACCAACCTCGCCAGTTAGTCACTGCCTTTGTTGTGTACGCGACTTCGTGCTCGCCGACTCGCACTTCCTCGCGCCCACCAACCTCACCCGTTAGTCACTGCCTTTGTTGTGTACGCGACTTCGTGCTCGCCGACTCGCACTTCCTCGCGCCCACCAATCTCGCCAGTTAGTCACTGCCTTTGTTGTGTATGCGACTTTGTGCTCGCCGACTCGGCACTTCCTCGCGCCCACCAACCTCGCCAGTTAGTCACTGCCTTTGTTGTGTACGCGACTTCGTGCTCGCCGACTCGCACTACCTCGCGCCCACCAATCTCGCCAGTTAGTCACTGCCTTTGTTGTGTACGCGACTTCGTGCTCGCCGACTCGCTCTACCTCGCGCCCACCAACCTCGCCAGGTAGTCACTACCTTTATTGTGTACGCGACTTCGTGCTCGCCGTCTCGCACTACCTCACGCCCACTAACCTCGCCAGTTAGTCACTGCCTTTGTTGTGTACGCGACTTCGTGCTCGCCGACTCGCTCTACCTCGCGCCCACCAACCTCGCCAGGTAGTCACTACCTTTATTGTGTACGCGACTTCGTGCTCGCCGTCTCGCACTACCTCACGCCCACTAACCTCGCCAGTTAGTCACTGCCTTTGTTGTGTACGCGACTTCGTGCTCGCCGACTCGCACTACCTCACGCCCACCAACCTCACCAGTTAGTCACTGCCTTTGTTGTGTACGCGACTTCGTGCTCGCTGACTCGCACTACCTCGCGCCCACTATCCTCGCCAGTTAGTCACTGTTGCGTACGTGAATTGGACTCGTAGTAGTGCCTCGCATTTTGTCATGTCCTTTTATTTTTTTATGTTGCTTATGGCAGTTGACGAGCCACGGCCCACCTAATGGTAAATGGTAACCGTTGTTCATAGACTCAACCGTACTAAGAGTATTGTCAAGCTGCTGCGCACCATTTCATTTGAACGTGGTTTGCAAAATAAATAGACAATTAACCTCATTACCCTGTTAAAAGGGTGGATCCTCATGATAGGCGACGTGCGATCATTGTTATGTACGCCTTCTGTCACCATTGCAGAATAATAGATAACCCTTCTCGGCCATATCTGTATTTGTGTCATACTAGAAGTAATACTTACCTAATGGGGTAGTATAGTCAATTTCATATGGTCTACCCGACACTGCCATGCCTATAATATACTCTAACGTTTTCAGAAGCAATACCAGCGCATACAATACCAGAGACAACCCTGTTCTGCATCGAGGCGATCCACTGCCTCCCACTATGCTGGAGTCACGATGACTACTTGTTTCACGCGCGAGTGTACCACGGAACACGTCACCTGAGCTCCCTTCACGTCACGCATCCATCCAATATTGAGTCTGCTGGCTTCTATCCTAGGATAATATTTGATACTTGGTGAGTTTATTTCTTATTTATGACGTCGGATCAATTAAGAATGTTACCATGTTAGTTATTCCATACACATCATAAGAATCGATTCTATAGAAGAGGCTATTAAAGGCATTATTTAATTCCGAGGAAGTGGATTTTTCCAATAAAAATTACGATTTCAACGAGGTTTTCTTATTAGCACCTAATGTTATTAATTACTTATAATGCTGAAGGGTGATTAAATGCTATTCTAGGATTCTAAAGAGAGTATAGGAAGGAATTATAAGGAGAGGATAGAGGGGTGGCGGTGCTTTGGCCTTCGGTGCCTTCACTCACCATACTAAACACAGCGGTAGTTTAGAGTACCTATCGTTGTTTTACGCTGATCTTTTGTGAAACTTAGGACTTTTATGCGAGACATCTGTTTTAAAAAGATGAGGGCCTTTTCAATCTTCTAAACAATGAATGTGTGAGTGAACGAACGAAATCAGGGAAGTACAATACGAACAGAAAAGTAAAGTATAAACACAGCGCGCATTATACAACCCATAAAATTTATAAAAAAAATATATTTGGTAAAAAGAAGGTACTTTTTCCAACCGTGCTTGTAGTTAAATATGTCTGCGCTGGTAGACAGGGTTAGTATACAGAGGATGTAGATAGAGGAACGTATAAGTATTAAGAAATAAGATTATTCTGTATAGATTTTAGCAGAAACTCCATAGAATGAAGTGAATATTGTTTTCAGGTTAAACCTTGAAGATCTTCCTATAAACACGTTACCCAGAGAATCCCGCCTAGTTCTCACGTTATACGGTCGCTCACAGAGAACGGTCGACGGACAACACCCTAATGACAACACACAACAGAGTGGCCAAGAAGACGACGAGAACAACGATGTTCAGTATGAGCTGGCAGAACTGGGATGGGCGGCGATACAGCTGTTTGATTATGACGGGTCAGTATTTTACATATGTTCGAGTAACATTAAGTGTTAGATTATTTAAATTATACTCGGCACTTTGCCTTGTTTTTTTAAGCGAAGCGGGGTATTCGTCAATTGGTTAAATGGTGGGTTGACGAAGTATATAAAAAAACAATTGCTAAATCTAAACTGTAATAGACCTATGTTATATTGAAAGATATTAGCGAAAAAATAATTGTATTATGCTATTTAGGCGTGTTACCCCAAACAATTTTTTTAAAACAGTGGAATCCGTTTTTAATGACATCGCAGGGACCTAAAAAACACGTCATACTAAGCGGACGCTTTCCGAACATTTTGTACAAAATAATCTCCTATTTTTTTAGTATGTATTTATAATAGAAAGAAACAATAGTACATTGTCAACCTAGGGATGAAAGCAAAAAAAAAAAAATAAGTGTTTATCCCGAGGTAAACACTGTGCTTTTCATTACGAATACGAGGAAACTAAAAATAAAAATCATGAATTAGCTAAAGAAAAAATGGGAGACTAAAAAATTGAATTTGGAATCGCCGTTATCCCGCCGATTTTGTTTTTTTTCTGTGGCCTGTCAGCTATTCAGCCATTATTTTTCATTTAATCATTGAAAAATTATAAATCTTCGTTATTTTAAAGATATTTAGTTGCAACTATATTAAAATAAAGTCATATAAAAAACAAATTCTTTAATAAATACTTAACTTTATGTTATTTCAATTTTACATCGCGCTGTAATTGACTGGCTGTACAGAAAATAGAACTGTTTTATTTTTTATAATTACTCAGCTGTCAGTTGAAAGTAATTCTCCCGAGGGCTGAAAAGTATTACTTTCAACCCACTCCTCAGGCAACTTCAGGCCTACTTTCAGAGTATGAGTAATGAAAAATCAATTACCCACCGAGACTCAAAACAAAAAAGCCACGCACGCGCCGAACGTCGTCGGGTATCACGTGACTCCCGAACACTGCCGAAGGTGTTAGGAATCATGCCGGTTACTATAACTGGACCACGGAGTACAGAGAAATAGCGGAGATGCCGCAAGGCAACTAGGTCATGTCGCCTTCAACTAGGTCAACGACATCACAGTGGGCGGGGCCTAAAACCGTAGTATCAAATGAACCGTCACTGCGATCGGTTCGCTCTTTTCTCACGTTTATATAGGTATTAAATTCTTTTAACAATGAAGTGCGTTGTTGATGTGTGTAAAAATTGCTCAGGAGCAACATTAAAACAAGATGGCATATCATTTCATGTGTAAGTCGTTTAAATTTATATATATTTATATTTTAAAACACATTTTCTTTGTTTCATTACAAAGAGACATCTGTCGTCGAAAAGTGCATTATACCTAAAACTCCACAATATCGTCACTCTAATATTATAAAAGCATAATTATAAGAATTTTCGTCACAAATAAGTAAATTTAGCTTTTATAAAGGAAAATCCTTTATAAAATATAAATTATTTCAAAGATTTATTACTTAGTTACATGATATGTGAGAAAAAATATTAAAGAATTAGTATGTCATCTGTCGGTGAGTATTCGGAAATAATTGATAACAAAAAGTTTGCGTCATACCAGCGAACCTATTATCGAATATAAGTATTAACGTCATGTTATTTATTAAATTGTTGTTTTTTCATCAGGTTATTGATTTATTTATTATTATTTTAAATTCCCTGTTTATACAGAAATTATAACCGCATGTATACGTTAGCACTGCGTGACGGAAATTGTGCTAATAGGGTGGGTTCATTTATCCCAAGCACCAAGTTACCCGTCAGCGGTTGTACCCGTCCCTGGTTTAACAGTACCTGCAGGGAGGCTGCACGTCAGAAGCAGTTCGCCTATTTGGCCTGGAATAAGGCCAGGAGGTGTCAGGACCTGAACGCAAAAGAAGATAATCGAAAGTATAACGCCGCTTATAGATCTAATAGAAAAGTTATCGCCTATATTACAGGTGCATACGAATCCACCTGATCCTGATATACATTGGTATACGGAATTTTGTTTCGCAATCTCAGTTACTCTCGCAGCGATTTATACTTGATTAAGATCTATTTAGATCTTTCACTTGAACGCTTCATTGGTCTTTTGAGCGTAGCGAAAAAAATCCTACGATATTGTATCATTGCGTCTATGCCCAATACTGATTATCTATACCTATACTACATTATAAACAATGTGAGATAGAGTAGAGTATAATAGAGTGAACGGAGCATTGGGACAACTTCTCGGCAGTCGTTACCTCAGCCAGAAGGCACGTGTCGCAATACAAAACGCAGTCCTTGAACGTTGCTTGAAACGTTATTGTATGGAAGCGAGAGTTAGGTATGCAAAAAGAAGCATGAGAATAAAATCAATGCGGTCGAAATGCTATCTCTGCGGAGAATCTGTGGAGTGAAGCTGACGGACCGCATTCGTAACGACGATGTAAGAAAGCGAGTAGGTATGAAAGAGAGTATTAGTGTAAAGATGCGAAAGGGAATGCTCCGATGGTTCGGACATGTGGAAAGAATGCCGGGTGAGCGACTGTTAAGAAGATATACAATGCGAAAGTGGAAGGATGTAGGTACAGGGGGAGACTGAGACTCACCTACCTAGACCAAATCGGTCATCTATTGAAAAAAGATGGAGTCAGAAGTCTCCGAAACCGTCGAGTGTGTATGAAGAGAATTATGAATGCTAAGGAAGCGAGAGGTGTATACAAGAATAGAGCCTTTTGGCACTCTATTCTCTCTGCCTACTCCACAAGGAAGATGGCGTGGTGATGAGTAAGTTAGTATAAACAATGTGGTCCAGCCATACTAACGCATATGGAATGTTCTGGAACAAACTGTTGTGCTTGTAACGCCGTAGTGGTGAATAGACAAACTAAATTAATGAAAATTTTTCTCTATTACGCTGTAAAATACATTTCACCGCTAGATGGATTTTGATCTAGGGGTGGAGCTATTGTTGTACCTCGTCCCCCGAACACCCGCATTTAGCGACGCTTCGTTCTAAAGAGATTTTGCCTTGAAACACCTTCGCTATTTTTCTGTACTTCGTGAACTGCACGCATTTTATTAAAAATGGGTCACAATAAGCGACATGTCACTATATGCGAAGTCATTATATCCGACTTAGTTATAAAGAATTTTATATGAAAACCAAACTTCGCTGTGTAATTACTTCATAATATGCGGTTGGTCAATATAGGTGGAGTCATAATAAACGGATTCTACTGTAACTGCCTCGGCGGTGTAGCGGTAGTGTATGCGACTGCTAATTATGAGGTCTCGAGTTCAATCCCCGGGTAGTTATTGAGCTTTTTCCTAAAAAGAAAAATTTTCAGTAGCAGCCCGGAGTTTCGAAATGTGTCCGGTAGACGTCAATAGGCTCGCCCTCTATTACGTGGGACTTAAACATAGCTGGCGAATCGTGAGTGTCTAATACACCTCTAACTACCCCTTCGGGGAATACAGGCGTGATGCTATGTTGTAATTTTTTAAATACCTTTTAAATTTAATTTATTATAGATAATATTAATAATTGATATTTTAGAATTTTAGTTTGTTTGTTCGCGCATTACACAAAACCATTAGGTCTATTTTAATGAAACTTTTTGTATAGCGCTTGATGAGACTTTATAATTGGTTATAATACATGTTATCTTATTGTTACACTGCCGGAAATGCTGAGGTATAACCAAAGTCAATTTTTGTCTGCGCCGAGCCTAAGACTGAAACTAGTAAATAAATAAAATAGACGTTTCCATAATCCAGGAGCTCGTGGTATTTTGTTTACAGGATTCTGGCGTCAGGTAATTACGTGTTACCGCTGTGGCCGCCGTACTGTGACCGGCGCATCGGGCCTGCACCACATCCCACGCACGCGCCCTCTACTCCGCATCCCGTAGTCAATATTGGTGAGTTATAGTTTCATTAACTCTGTTGTTTATTCTCGTTGTTATAAGGCAATTAAGCCAGATAATCACTACTATCTTATAGCTCATCTAGTCAGTGAGATAAATTTCTTGACGGGAAAACCGAATAAATTTTTTTGGCTCGATCCGGGAATCGAACCCGAAATCTCACGATCTGCAGTCGTACATATTACTGCTACACCACTGAGACATTTGATTGTTCAGAGCTGCTTATTATGATGTATGCTATGAACTATGTGTATTTAGGTATCGTTTTCAGGGTTAGGGCTGGCCGTGTCGGCCCGCCTTTAGAATTGTCCCACTCCTCTCTACCCACGGGAGTCGTAAGAGCTAACTGAGGGAATACCGAGGGAGTGGGCAACAGAACTCCCTCGAGTATTAACAACATCCACTGCCATCGCCAACCCGCCTGCCAAGCGTGGCGATTACGGCATTATCCCCCATGACGGGACCGCTCGTTGTGGCGTTCTCTTGGGGAGGCCTATGTCCAGCAGTGGACGTCGAAAGACTGATGGATGGATGGATGAATTTCAGGGTTACGAAGTGCCTATCCCGCAATGACGTAAAGTATAGGTAACATCTTAGCAATGTTGTGTTCATATTGTTTTCAGAAATCCCTCTATACGCACACAATGGTGTGAAATGGACAAGCACAGACGAAAGTAAACAGCGCCAGTTAACACACGACGATCTACCAAGATTCGACAGTTTAGACGGTCATATGCAGTCACAACTGCTACATCTTATTGAGCAAGGAGCCTATCAGAAAATGCTAAATGACTGTAGAGAGGTAAGAACCCATTATTTTACAAACATATTTAATAATATGTTAGAATGTTGTAAATCCGCAAAGGTTGGTGTTTTCCGAAGTGCGCGATCAGAACTTCAAAATCAGTAGCTTAGATTTTTTTTATACTAGTAGCAAACGAGCATACGTTTGATGGTAACCGGTTACCGTAAAATATAGACGTTAGCAACACCACAGGCATAACATAGTGCGTTGTTGCCATCTCCAAAGAAAGGGATATGAAGTGGAGAGTATAGGAAGGATACTAAGGAGAGGATAGGAAGCATAATTAGGAGGGTATAGGAACGATAATAAGGAGAGGGTAGGATGAGTACTAAGGAAAGAATAGGTAGGGGGTTTAAGCCTCCGGCACTCTCACTCACCATACGACACACAACGGCAGTACTTACCGTTCTTCCACGCTGATCGTCTAGGATAAGCAAGGATCTACTTCTAAATAATCCGTTTTGCTTCTAAACACAACATAGCCTGTATTCATTTGAAGTAACAATGAGCTTTCCGTTTTTAAGAAATTGGCATAAACTCTTAAATTTCTACTCGTAACGATCCTGTGAGATACTATTTATTCGCGCTCGCATTATTCATATCTTTATAAATTGTTCACAGATAATGTGGGAGAAACGTCAATACCTAGTGCAAATGGCGGGTGCGTTGCCCCTTATACTGATGGCGGCCACCAACTGGTACGGAGAACATCACAGTCAGTTGCTAGCTCTGTTACGGCTGTGGGAAAAGCCGTCGCCTTTGAATGCTATGCATCTTCTGTTGCCTTGGTAAGCGGCTACAGAGTAAATACTTAGTGAGTATGTAATTCTATAATTTAACAGCAGATCCGGCAGGCGTTGTCGAGCTCGAACATTGGCTGCACTACTATCGAAAGGTTCATCAAACTATTGTACTATATTCAATATTTATATCGGGTGCAGTTGTGATTCTCAACCATCCAGAGGTCCACAGAAAACATACAAAAAATTGCAGATAAATCTTCAAAATCGGTTCAGTGCTTCAGGAGTGACATTTACAAATATTTTTTTGTACTATGCACACACGCAAACAAGCATATGGCCTACCTGATGATAAGCGATTACCGTAGACTATAGACGCTGGTAACACCAGAGAGGAACTCGTGTGCAGAGTGCATACCTCACCTCTGGGTAGAGATAGTCTGAAGTAACTTCGCGTGGATTTACTAGCAGGTACATCAGTTCGACTGCAGCAGTTGTTAATGGTATTTGGTTTTAAAATCCTTAAATAATTCTGTAGCTTGACATCATTCCATAGGCTACAGTGTAATAATGATAGTGTAAATCAACTCATTATGAAATAATAATGTTCGTTTTCTAGTTTTCCTGATAATGTAGTCCGACAGACGGCAACCAAGCTCATCAACGAAATGTCGGATGATGAACTGTGTCGTATCATGCCCCAGCTTACACAAGCACTTCGCCATGAAACGTATGAAGCTAATCCAGTTGCCGGTGGGTATTCTGAAAAAATTCTGTTCTGTGACAGCTTATATTCTGTTACATTTAATAACCATACCTTATCGTTGCCTTACGTATTTTGAACGTAATATAGTTACCGAACGACGTTCGTATGTTCATTTTGCCTTTATATATTCCATAGTTCATATTTAAGATTAATATAATTATTATTAATCGACACGCGTAAAGTCGAAGCTAGTTTTTTTTGCGTTAAAACTAAATTATATTTGTAACAGTCGTATCACTAGTGACCCAGTTTTAATCATGTTAAAAATATATTTAAATTTGATTGAAAAAATAATGTTTTGAAAAAATAACGTATAATTTATGCTGAAGATTATAAATGTTTGAATTATCAAAAAAAGCCTTGGTAAAGCACAAATTATTTGTGAATGTGGAAGAAGATGACTTTAGTGCAAGCGGGAATCGAACCTGCGTCCCTTCCAATCGGGGGAAGTGCTCTAAGCAGCTGAGCTATCGCACTGACCTTCGGCCATGCCCAATCTCTTCCCCGCCACTAAAGTTCTCTTTTTCCACATTCACAAATAATTTGTACTTTAAAGTAGCTGAGCAAAATACAGATCGAAAAGCCAAGGTAAGAAAAGTCACCAGTGCAATGGGTACGGAATTTTAACCCCATAGAATTTTAGCTTTTTGTACAAAGAGGTAAAGATACATTACAGCTAAGCGAAAACTGAAACCGAATAATCCTATTGATGTGTTGTAACATATTGATGAGTAGCATAACTTTGCAGTTGCTTTAAACCTCCAGATGTTCTTTGTTTCTGTGGTAGGCTTATTTCAATTTTGTTACAGAATTACTACTGTCTCGTTCGCTCGCCTCTCCCGCGGTAGCACATAAATTGTTCTGGCTGTTAGTACATCAATTACCTAATGTACCTCAGGTTAGTGACTATCTGATGAGTAAATGGTCTTCTTGGTATTAGTCGATATTAATCTCATCTTTATTTTTGATAAACTTGAAATGTTTGGCTTTCTCCTAGCTACCCCAAAGTATACTGTGAAAGTAGAAAAACAAAATTTAAATGTACCTAACCGCAAAATCCGCCGTTCGAGGCAACGAACAGGGTAGTGAGGGGCCCTCACCCACTAAATAAACACGTGGTGTTTCACCTCTCCACCTGCATTAACAGACCACTAAAACGAAGTGAAAGCAGATCGAATTTAAAATTCATGACATTTGAAACTCCATTTCATTTAGTCTGGATACACTAATTTATCGCAAATAGTACTGATAGTGATAATTTTACACATCAAATTTTTACTTTCAATTTCGATATGCCGCGTATATGGCATCCATTGGATGTATTTACATACATGATAGCGATCAAATAAGTCTATTATAATTATAATCCACACTATACAGGGTATTTTTTCCACCAGTGCACAAATTTTTTTTGGTGGTTCTATATCAGTAATAGAACACATTTCCATTAATTGTTAAATCCTTGTTTTTTATTTTTTTATCCAACTTGAAATCAGTAAAATATGGACACCAATCTTACGAGCAGCTCGAAACATTATTTTCTGCAGTTTGATGGTCCTAAGCCCATGAAAGTATGAAGGAAAAATTGGAACTACTCTCACAAATAATTTCAGGTCACGACCTAAACTTAAAAAGTTTAGTTCGAACCCGATAGAATTAGCGGTCAGTAACCCGCATAGATACCCATCTAATCTAAAAAATATAAAACTTTTTATATCCAGTATTTGATAATTAGAATGTTACAATAGATGTATAGTATACTGACGTTACCAGGCCCCTAACCAAGAATTCCTGGGTATAAGTCTAGAAGACGGCGGCGCAGAAGCCTCTTCGTCAGATGGCAGCATTACCAGTTCCGGTAGATATCGTCTTCTACTGCGGGCGCTACTTGCTGTGGCAGGAGAGAACCTACAGCATACTCTACTGCGACAACAGTTACTTGTTAAGGTAGTTATTTTGCAGTCCACATAATATGTGGACTGCATATGCAATGAAATGACGAGAATCTTTGACGGAAGATCCAGTTCCTCCTGCTAGTGGATTTATGATGCTAGTTATATGTTTAGCTAACTCATATGTCGGGGAATCCACTTGACTCACAATTGGTCGTAGAGGGACGTTCTGTTTGTGAATCTTAGGTAGGCCATATAGCTTAGGTGGGTGGAGGTTCCTAGGTCTTAATAAATGATTCAAAAAAAAATCGGCAATAGCACAACACCTTTTGAAGGCAAGAACAAATCACTACATCGAGAATTTACACAATCCTCAGATACTTTCGACAGAACGCCACTATATACCCAGATTGGTGAGAGAAGCCATTGAAATCACGAAATACTAAAATTTCAACCGTGAAGATGGTTTTCAATTATCTAGCACCTGGCGTCCCGTGATTCGTCTATGTACAAAGAAGAAGAAAAATACCTCAGAAACCAGGGGGGCTAGCCAAGTTGCATTCTATGATCGCTAACGCTAATAGAAAACTGTTAAAATGTATGGAAATTTGACATCTCTAACGTTAAGTCACGTGGCTTAGCGTTGTAGATATTGTTAAAGACTTAGATAAATATAGGTTCTATATCTAAGGTTATAGATGTCAAATTCCCATACATTTAAAATGTTTTCTATTAGCGTTAGCGATCATAGAATGCAACTTGGCTAGACCCCCAGGGTCGACACCGTAAGTGTTGTGTGTCGTGATCGAGCTCGATACGTGAGTGAGACCAGTGGTAGTGGTTCCATAGATAGTATTGCGTGTCATAAACGAGTGAGAAAGCGGGTAGACAAATATTTCTAACCGCAGAATAATTAAAACTATTCCCGAATAGTGCCGAAATATCGGAAACTCGGTAAGTAAAAATTTACATGGTATAAATCCCTTAAAAACGTTTAGAATTATAGCATTTTTTTTTCTCAACCCATTAATGACAGACTAATGTCCCACTGTTGGCCACAGGTTCCTCTCTCGAGACGAATTTAGGCCTTAGTGGATCACGCTGTCCCATTTCAGGTTAGCAGACTTCACAAGCTCTCGAGAAAGTCTCAGGTTTAGTTTTCTCACGGTGTTTTTGTTCACTCAGTAGTACTTTGTCATCAGATACACACTTAATTCTATAAAGTTGTCTGCACTTCAGACTGTCGGTTGAACTCGATACCCTGTATTTGTAGTTTTACCTCTAGATATTACATTTTGTAATTCAAATGCTATAACGGGACTTAACGCTTATCTATGGTCGTAGTCACGGGTCGACTGACTATCGACCCGTGGCGTTAATATTCTTGTGGGTATGGATAAACAGTCGACCCCAACGTACCTGGTAAGGGAGACGGAATTACGATGATAATGAGAACTCTATTTTCCACAGACATTATCAGAAGTGGCGCAGACGGTGAAAGAGGCCAAAGAAGCTGGCAGGCAGCGAGCGTTAAATGCCGGCAGTACCAAACTAGCCGCGTTGCTGCGTCAGCAACCTGCCGCTTTACCGCTCGCATTACACAAATATGTACACGATGTTGACATTAAGTATGTATATTTTTATTTCCTTCTTTCTTTCAGTTTTATTAAATGCAAAGATATTTTAGTTATTTTAATAAATTCTACGTACTATTAAGTTTGTTTGTATATTACGCTTTCACGTCGTAACTACTTAAATTTATGTAATTTTGCATACATACGAGTATAGTCCGGAATCCAAGTAAGGACAAGGCTACTTACCTTTTCCTGAAAAATTAATTTTATTTATTTCTTTCACAACCACTGGTTTTGATTATCTTCATGCAAAACTGCTGTTTTTGCATAACGTTAATGTGCCGCAGAGTGGCATGTTTTTATTATAGAAAATTCTACCCGCAATTTTGTCAGCGTGGACTTTAGTTAAATCCAAGGGACAAATAAAAAAAATAAAATTTTCTTCAAATCTATGTGTGGCAAAAACATCTATAAAAAAAATCATTATTTTTATATGTGTTAATTCAGTGTCTCACCTACCTGTCTACTGAATTTGTTACACAATGATATAATAATGTGACTTTATACTTTCGTAGGTCATGTATGTACTTCGCTTCTAACACATTGCCGCTGAAGATAAACTTTATTGGAAGTGATAATGCCGTCATACCTGCTATGTTTAAGGTAATTTAAATATCTCACGACAGTAAACATTCTAATGTCAATGTGTGTAATGTCCTAGCTTAAATATGTAAAAATGTCTTAAAGATAAAATGTATTATATTTCTTCGCTTCATTCTTCAGATATAATTAACCAGGTAGTAGTCCTTTTAACATACAGGCAACTTCGCACGTTTAGATTTTTAAAGTTTTTTGTAAAATAAAGTACTTCCGTTTACGTACTTCCGTCTACCCCACTACGCACCTTATCGATGCCGGCCGGCCCGAGCCTCATTCTTTTTAGAGACTAAGTAAATTAAATCTACCTAGCAAAACTTAAGGGATTAGGGTGGGTGAATGATTATATCTTCGAATGAAGCGACTCATATAATATTAATCGAACTTCACTCGAGAAGTTCGTTTGATCATATATTATATTTCTTCGCTTCATTCTTCAGATATAATTAACCAGGTAGTAGTCCTTTTAACATACAGGCAACTTCGCACGTTTAGATTTTTAAAGTTTTTTGTAAAATAAAGTACTTCCGTTTACGTACTTCCGTCTACCCCACTACGCACCTTATCGATGCCGGCCGGCCCGAGCCTCATTCTTTTTAGAGACTAAGTAAATTAAATCTACCTAGCAAAACTTAAGGGATTAGGGTGGGTGAATGATTATATCTTCGAATGAAGCGACTCATATAATATTGATCGAACTTCACTCGAGAAGTTCGTTTGATCATATATTATATTTCTTCGCTTCATTCTTCAGATATAATTAACCAGGTAGATGTTCAGAGATTAAGTTTTGCTAAGAGTGGTAAAAAAAGACTTATGAGTATGTACTACTTAAGACAAACGTTATCTTCAAAAACGATAAATGTTTATTATAAAGCAACTGAATAAGGAGCGATGGCAACTTATATAGTCAGTCATGATGTCATGAAGTACTTATATTAATAAATAACCTATTTCAATCAAATTAATTAATGTTTTTTGAAAGAGAAGAAGCCAGAAAAGATGTTAGAGTAGCAATAGGAAATGGTGTGCTAAAACAAGTGGATGTTTTTGTATATCTTGGATGTGGATTCAGTCGGGATGGAAGGTACACCACTGATTTAGAAAGAAGAGTGAATGCGGGAAATATAGTGAACGGAGCATTGGGACAACTTCTCGGCAGCCACTACCTCAGCCAGAAGGCACGTGTCGCAATACACAACGCAGTGCTTGTCCCAACGTTATTATATGGAAGCGAGAGTTGCGTATGTAAAAAGGAGCATGAGAGTAAAATCAATGCGGTCGAAATGCGATCTCTGCGGAGAATCTGTGGAGTGAGGCTGGCCGTGTGGGGCCGGCTTGGCCGTGTCGGGCCGGCTTGGCCGTGTGGGGCCGGCTTGGCCGTGTGGGGCCGGCTTGGCCGTGTGGGGTCGGCTTTAGAATTGTCCCACCCCTCTCCTCCCATGGGAGTCGTAAGAGCCGACTGACAGTGGGCAGTAGCACTCCTTCGAGTATTAACAACATCCACTGCGATCGCCAACCCGCCTGCCAAGCGTGGCGATTACGGCACAATACCCCCAATTTGGCTATGTCCAGCAGTGGATGTCAAAAGGCAGATGGATGGATGGATGGATGGAGGCTGACTGACCGCATTCGTAACAATGACGTAAGAGAGCGAGTAGGTATGAAAGAGAGTATTGGTGTAAAGATGCGAAAGGGAATGCTCCGATGGTTCGGACATGTGGAAAGAATGCCGGACGAGCGACTGGCTAAGAAGATATACAATGCGAAAGTGGAAGGATGTAGGTACAGGGGGAGACCGAGACTTACCTACCTAGATCAAATTGGTCATGTATTGAAGGAAGGTGGAGTCAGGAGTCTCCGAAACCGGCGAGCGTGTATGAAGAGAGTTATGAACGTTGAGGAAGCAAGAGATGTATGCAAGAATGGAGCCTCTTGGCACTCTGTTCTCTCTGCCTACCCCGCAAGGGAAATGGCGTGATGATAAGTTAGTTTGTGAGACGGTATATGTCCATAATAGGAAATACCTTAAATTCTGGAGAAATTGCCTTCGTGTTGAATCTCGTTCAACCCCCAGGCGCGCCATATGTTCGTATTTCGAAACAAGGCGTAAAACAAACATTTGTTTGTGGTATTTTAAATGCTATTTAGCAGTTTGAGACGGTATATGTCCATAATAGGAAATACCTTAATTTCTGGAGAAATTGCCTACGTGTTGAATTTCGTTCAACCGCCAGGCGCTCCATATGTTCGTATTTTTACAATTTTCACTTTTTATAATGTTCAATCTTTTAGTTTTATAATTTTTTTTTCTTTTTGGGTAGAAGTAAACGTGTTAACGTTGCCGCGCACGATAAAAGAATGAGGCTCGGGCCGGCCGGCATCGATAAGTTGCGTAGTGGGGTAGACGGAAGTACGTAAACGGAAGTACTTTATTTTACAAAAAACTTTAAAAATCTAAACGTGCGAATTTGCCTGTATGTTAAAAGGACTACCTGGTTAATTATATCTTCGAATGAAGCGACTCATATAATATTGATCGAACTTCACTCGAGAAGTTTGTTTGATCATATATTCTACCTGACCCGAATTTTAACAATAATAAATTAAGTTTAATATCAATAAGTTAAGTTTAAGTTCTACATTAGATTATCTCAAGCAATATTTTTGTTCTTTAAAATTTTTCAGTTCACAAACTCTAGCACTCAATCTTTTGGAAATTCTTCTGTTTACATTTGAATTTATAGCTTAAATGTAATAAATATCCTAGCATATCGACTGGTCAAACTAAAAATAATTCTCAAACTATGTCATCTTTTTTCTCTATAAGGTTGGAGATGACTTGCGTCAAGATTCTCTAGTGTTACAAGTGATCAAAGTGATGGATAGTCTGTGGTTGAAGGCGGGACTTGATCTACGAATAGTCACATTCCAAGCGTTGCCCACTAGCGACAAAAGAGGTAACATGTTACAAATAGAGAACGTACATGTAGTCAGTTGTAAATTTGGTAGGAGAAGCCACCACACCACCGAAGGAATGTAACATAGTTCCAGTGGCCCGCCAATAAAGGCGGAGAGACGGCACACGGCGGGTTTCTTTAGTGGGTGAAGGCCCCACACTACCCTGTTCGTTGCCCCGAACGGCGGGGTGTGCGGTTAAGAATATTTTTTCCCGCCTTAACGAAAAAAAAAAAAGAACCCACCACACACCGATTGATTGTTACTTCCAGTTTTATTAGTATAAAAGCAAAGGGGTACAACTCACCGAAATGCGATGCAGGATGCGATGTGGTCGGATCCCCAAAAGACACAACTTGCAATATTCGGCAAACCAACGAAAATTCTATCAAAAGCTATAAAGCAGTGACTGTTTGATATTTTTGCACCGCATTTGAAATCACACACCAAAGAAGTCGCTTTATTCTGTCATCGAAATGGATTACAAATCCTTTGAAAATATATTTTTTACTAGCCTTTGCCCGCGGCTTCGCCGTAGCCAAAAGCTAGTTTTTAGGTAGTATATCAGGTTCCTGATATAGTACCGAGATAAAATGTATACCAGTTTTTAAGTCTAATCGAGAGCTATCAAATAAAAAAAGTTGCATTAAAATCCGCTCAGTAGTTTTTGCGTGATGCGCGAACAAACAGATAAAAATCTGAAAAAAGACGTTTTGTGTTTAGACACGCCTATACAGCCTTTTTTTGTGTTAAGACGGGAGAAAATGTTCCTAACCGCACACCCTGTCGTTCGGGGCAACAAACAGGGTAGTGTGGGGCCTTTACCCACTAAAGAAACCCGCCGTGTGCCGTCTCCCGCCTTTATTGGCGGGCCACTGGAACCATATCACATTCCTTCAGTGGTACGCTAATTTTTTCTCAAATATCTTAAATATACAGACATAACTCTGTTACAGCTGTTTAATAGTATAGATTAATGAGATATTAAAACATATTGATTGATTACGCAGGTATGATAGAGATAGTATCGGAAGCGGAAACTCTGAGAGCTATACAGACCGAATGGGGTCTAACAGGTTCATTTAAAGACAAACCCATAGCCGAGTGGTTGGCAAAACACAACCCCTCTGAACTGGAATATCAACGCGCGAGAGACAACTTTACTGGTAAGCTTTTAAGTCTTTATACTTTTTTGATCTGTATTTTAGCACTTGACATACTCAGCTACTTTAAATAACAAATTATTTGTGAATGTGGAAAAAGAGAACTTTTAGTGCAAGCGGGAATCGAACCTGCGTCCCTTCCAATCCGGGGAAGTGCTCTAATCTAAAGGTGTGGTATGCTTGTTTGCCCAAAAAAGATGTCTGCCGAACGCGGTCTTGAGCTCGTGACTAGATATCGAAAACGATACCATGGGTATCTGCAGTCCAAAGCCATATCACTTGAATATCCAATTGTCCGTGTGGTGACGGACTAAGAATACAAGTGTCACCACCCCATTCTTTCCCACGGGTGTCGTATGAGGCGACTGAGGGAATTGTCATCCATTGCATGACTGGTGGTAGGGCTGGGTACCAAGTGGGAGTACTCACTTGGTATTGGGCCCGAGCGCGTTGGTACCACCATCTCCCGTGTGACCGGCCATGGAGCACATCGTTGCGTTTTGGCTGTAGCAGGAGATAGCCGTTTATATTTTATTCGATATCTGTGAAATGAATTGGTGAGCAGCGGCTTGACAATACTCTCGGTATAGTCGAGTCCATGGGCGACGTTTACCATTTACCATGAGATGGACCGTGGCTCGTCTGCCACAACATGCAATAAAAACAAAAAAAAAATATATATATATATAGGCTAGAAGGTTGTTGCAGACGGCATTCATTGGTCTTTTGAAAACTGAGTAGATTTTATTTACTGCAATCAATTTCTAATTCACATCTTAATGGTTAATTGTATTGTGTAGCTTCGTGTGCCGGATACAGCGTTGCGACGTATCTGTTGGGTATCTGTGATCGACACAACGACAATATCATGTTGAAGACCTCGGGACACTTATTCCACATCGACTTCGGAAAATTCCTCGGAGATGCGCAGATGTTTGGCAACTTTAAAAGGTAGGTTAATGCCTAATTATTGTGCGTTGAGTTCTACCGTGTGGTGATGGACTAAGAATACAAGTGTTACCACCCCATCCTTTCCTGCGGGTGTCCTACAAGGCGAAGGGAAGTAAGCAATTATCAGCCATTGCATTACTGATGGTAGGGCTGAGTACCAAGTGAAAGTATTCACTTGCTATCGGGCCTGAATGGGTCGGCACCACTGTCTTCTACTCGTATGTGACCTGTCATGAAGCATGTCAGTGTGTTTTGGCTGTAGCAGAAATTAGAAGTTTATTCTTTCATTTCATACCTAAGAAATGAAATGGTGCGCAGCGACTTGACAATACTCTCGGTATAGTTGAGTCCATGACCGACGGTTACCACTTACCATCAAGTGGGCCGTGGGTCGTCTGCCATCATTAGCAAAAAAAAAAGCTTCGTAAAACACGCAGTAATTAATATGGTTTTCTTAAGTAATGACCAGTCATACGTTTGAAATAGATTAATGCAGATAGATTAATATATAGAAATTAGTTTCTGCCTTCGACTTCGGCCGCGGTAACTCTCAAAATACATGCGCCGCTCTACACACTGATCTCTATGCAAAAAGATATTGGCCCAATGGCACCATCCATTTTTAAAGGATAAAAACCTGTGTTGTTGTCCGGATACTGGACTATGTGTAGGTATGCTAAATTTCATGATGATCGGTTAAGTACCTATGGCATGAAAGCGTAACAAACAAACAAACATACACACTTTTTTATATATAATATTATTAAGGATCACTACGCTTAGTGATCTTATAAAACCTATATGAACAGAGTACAGACATAAGTAATCATATTGACTCTGAGAGCGATAGACACTAAAAATAAAAGGATCCCATCCATCCATCCATCAGCCTTTCAACGTCCACTGCTGGACGTAGGCCTCTCCAAAAGAACGCCACAATGAGCGGTCCCGTCATGGCCTAGGATAATGCCGTAATCGCCACGCTTGGCAGGCGGGTTGGCGATCGCAGTGGATGTTGTTAATATTCGAGGGCACAGTGCTGCTGCCCACTCCCCCGGTATTCTTTCAGTCGGCTCTTACGACTCCCATGAGTGGAGTGGAGTGGGACAATTCTAAAGCAACACACGGCAAAAAAGGATATATGGGAGGGATTATTGCAGCCTAAACTTTATTAGTTGTAGAGCCTTGCTAATCCCAGCATGAATGGCCTTGCTCGATCGGGGAAAAGCACCCTCTCACAGAAGATCAGCATGGAACAACGGTAGGTGTTCCTACCGTTGGGTTTCGTATGGTGAGTGACAGCGGCTCAGAGGCCCAAGCTCCCTCCTTATCCCTTCCTTATTATCCTTTTCATCCTCTCTGTGTTATCCTTCCTCTCTATCTTTTATTCCTTTACTTGGAGATGGCGACCCGTGATTGATAGTTCTGGGGCCATATGCTTGTTTGCCACCTACGTAGTACAAAAAAACATTTTGTTCTACAGAGACCGCGCCCCCTTCGTCCTGACACACGACATGGTGTACGTGATCAACGGCGGAGAGCGACCCACGCAGCGGTTCCAACACTTCGTCGAGCTGTGTTGTATGGCGTTCAACATTGTGCGAGCTCATCACGATCATATACTGGATCTGTTTGCGTTGGTTAGCATCATTGTTATTTACTAACTCATGCGCAATGGACTATAGTCGGAATTTTAATTCGATTCCAGATTTGACAATTTCAGTGTTGCAACGTTATGACAAGTACTAAATAGTGATGTTGCGAAATTATTCGATACGGAAATGGAATATTTCCGGATCGATTCCTCTCGTTTATAGTAGTATATCTAAACAACTACTTTAGTTTTAAAACTAAGTATATCAGGAAATTAAATATTTCTGAACGGATAATTTAGTTATGACGATTAATTTTAATAAGGATCTGAGAGTTTTCTTTAATAATTGTGTGTGAAATAAATAAAAAAATGTGATCATGAAGGAACATGAGAAATAAAACATATAGATGTATTATGGTAATATTTTATTTTATAAATCGTCGCCGTCAGCGCTATCGCTATCGCTGTCACTTTCTGTAACATTTATTATAAATGTGTCTGTGATATTGTCAATTAACATATCTAGCCTACTCATTTTTTCCTCTTCTTTGACAACATAGGACGTATCCTATATGGTCTAAATGCGTACATTTAGACCATTCGGTAGCCGTAATTTTTTGAATGCCTTCCTCAAATAAATTTCTCAAGTCTGTCAATTTGAAGGTTTTATTATTTTGAGCTCCATGCCCCTTTACCTGCGCCCATATCAATTCGATAGGGTTCAGCTCGCAATGGTAAGGGGGCAGTCTTGAAACCGTGATCCCATGTTGTGCTGCCATTTCGTCTACAGTTAAATTCATCAATTTTATCTTTGAAACTTCGCTTTGTTCCAGTTTTTTTAGGAGGAGTTGGCGGCGCATCTTTATTTACTTTTCAAAACGTTACAGAGTGTGAGGTTATTCCCAATATGTCAGCTACTTTGCTCATACATTCATTTCAAAGGCCTCCAATTGCGCAGAAGTTTCTTTTTTCACGTACTTGTAGGCGTTGCGGATCATTACTTTTTCAGTAACAGTGAAAGCTTTTCGTGGACGTTTTTGTTCTTTGGGACAAGAAAACATCCACGTCTTTTTGTGATGTACTTGGCTGAGGATCCATTTTGATGGAAAACCAAAATAAACAGATTCACTCAAAGTTCACAAAAAAACTATAAACGTAACAACAAACACAACGTAACAAAACTTTAACAAACACCCAACAAAATAACAAAATATCGATTCGCAATGAAACAAGATATTCGTGCAATTAGACTGGGAGAATGAAGCCGAATGACAAGATAAACTTTGTTTATATTCTTTGTTTATCGATTTTTGTGTTCATCACTACACTATTAATATGTGGTATCATTATTTTACAAAATGACAGTAGCTAATGTCAAATGTGGTTTCGAATTATAATTCCGACTTTAAGTAGCGATATTCTGTGTTAAAGGCTGTAAATCCAATTTCCGCTCGGGATAAATAATTGTGTATCCTATATTTTCCCTGGAGTTAGCAATTGCCGAGTGATGCCTATGGTATTGTTAGCATCTGTAGACTTCGATAACTGCTTAAATCAGATGTGGAAGTACAAATCATCTGATATAAGCTGTTTGCCAACACGGAGTATAAAAAAACATAATGTGGAACAGCATTCTAACACTATTCGAAAGAGTACTTTGTAAGGCACGAGGATATTACACAGGGCAACTTTTCACAAATTTAAATTAGAAAATCCAAATAACACCTATTTTCCCGGTGTAATCGAGTTTGGAATCTAGCCATTGAGATTTGCATATTAGAATATTAGACGTACTACGTTAATTATCAATGTTTAACACATTACTTATATATTTATTTTACCTCGGTGGCCTAGCGGTAGAACTGTGTAAAAAATATTGTAAATTACAGAAAAAATCAGCAATAAGTTATTAAGTTCCCCGTTAAGAAATTTTCAATAGCAGTTCAGAGTTAGGAAGTTGGTGCTTCACCTCCGTGCCTCGGAAAGGACGTACGAATTCACCCTTTCAGTTGAATTCACCTTGTTTAACCATTTGTTGTAGATGGCAATGTCGGGCGTGTCTGGGGTGACAAGTTCGGCGGTGAGCTACGTGCGCAATGCGCTACTGCCCGGCGTCACTAACGCAGAAGCCGCTGCGGCCTTCGCGAGACTCATACACTCTTCGCTCAAAAGCAAGTGAGTACTTAGAATATTGGTGGCTAACAGCTTTATAATTATAATTTTTGACAAATTGAAAATCTTCAGATTTCGTTGCTATGCTTTTTTGGATCTTTGTCAAATTCACCAATAGCATCGCCGCATCGCAAAATGAGTTTGTTTGTTACGAATTTTGCCGTGTGGGGCCGGCTTTACAATTGTGATGGGAGTCGTAAGAGCCCACTGAGGGAATACCGTGGGAGTGGGGAGAAACACTCCTTCGAATATTAACAACATCTACTGCGATCGCCAACCCGCCTGCCAAGCGTGGCGATTACGGCACTATCCCCCATTTGACCGAAATACATAAAATCCGCTCCGCTATTCCGTGGTCTAACGGTAGCGGGCCCGGTAGCAGCGGAGCAGGGGGTGCCAAGAATCTCCGGTCGCGGCAAGGCTACCACAAACAACGACCTCTGGCCCTGGTAACGCACAACGTTCAGACACTTCGGACTGACAAGAGAATCACCGAGCTGGAAGAGGAATTGAGCAAGATCTGCTGGGACATTATAGGGTTGTCAGATGTCCGAAGAGAGGGTGAGGGCACGACCATCCTCCTATTCGCGACCTTGATCTTCCACCGGGAGGGCGACCACCAGTCCCAAGGGGGTGTTGAGTATATCGTTCGCAGGTCTCTTGTAGACAATGTGGAGAGGATTAAAAGTGTGTCGAGTAGGATAGCGTACCTTATACTCAGAATAGAATAGAATAGCCAAACGGTATTTGTTGAAGGTCATACAAGTTTATGCACCGACCTCGACACACTCCGACGACGAGGTGGAGGCCCTATATGAGGGCATCTGGAAGGCCATCCACTCGGTGGTTATGGGAGACTTTAACGCGAAACTAGGCAAAAGGACAGACGACATGTCTGGCGTTTGTGGACTATGAGAAAGCCTTCCACTCGATTGAAACTTGGGCAGTGCTGCAGTCCCTTCAGCGGTGCCAAATTGACTATCGGTACATCGAAGTCCTGAAGTGCTTGTATAGAAACGCCACCATGTCAGTCCGTGTTCAGGACAGGAGTACGAAACCGATCCAACTGCAGAGAGGTGTTAGACAGGGAGACGTTATGTCCCCGAAACTCTTCACCGCTGCACTGGAAGATGTCTTCAAGTTCTTGGACTGGACCGGATTCGGCATCAAAATTAATGGCGAATACATCACTCTCCTTCGATATGCCGACGACATCGTAGTCATCCAAGAGACGATTCAGGCAGAATCGCTGGAGAACCTTAGCACCGTGCTCAATGATCTCAGCAGGGTTTCTCGACTAGTAGCTCTCAAAATGAACATGGACAAAGCGAAAGTCATGTCTAATGTCCATGTCATTTCAGCACCGGTTCTGGTCGGGAGTGCGCTTCTCGAAGTTTTCGACCACTATGTCTACCTGGGACAAACAGACAGTTAGGTAGGAACAACTTCGAGAAATAGGTCAATCGACGAATCCAACTCGGCTGGGCAGCGTTCGGGAAGCTAAGCAAGATCTTCTCTTCCAATATTCTGCAGTGTCTGAAAACGAAGGTTTACCAGGTGTGTGTTACCAGTGATGACATATGGAACAGAGACGTGGTCTCTGAATGTTGGCCTTGTAGCAAGGCTCAAAGTCGCTCAGCGGGCCATGGAGCGGGCTATATTTGGTATTTCCCTACGTGATCGAATCCGTAATACGGAGATTCGTAGGAGAACAAGAGTGACCGACATATCCCGCCGAGTTGGCATGCTGAAGTGGCAATGGGCAGGCCACATCTCTCGACGGACCGATAACCGTTGGGGAAGAAAGGTTCTCGAGTGGCGACCACGTGTCCGACAGCGCAGCGTAGGACTGCGCCCCACCAGATGGACCCACCATCTGACAAGGCCGCAGGTAGCCGCATCCAATGCGGTCGGCACAGGGCATTGTGGCGTTCTCTTGGGGAGGCCTATGTCCAGCAGTGGACGTTGAAAGGCTGATGGATGGATGGATGTTACGATTTAAAGACTTATTTACATTGTATTGTACCTATTGTAGTACCAAAATGACCCGTCTTTTTTAGAATATTTATTTTTAATATTAAAATATACCCTGTCAAAATAGCAACTTGCCTTAACATAATTTTTTGTTTTGTATTTATTTATAAAATAGTTTTGCAAGCATCTTGCAGGGTAAAATCCCTCGCAAATCGCCTGGATTGTTTATTTTTTTTATTTTTGAATATTTAAAGTTACTTTAAAAAAAATTACAAGTTGTAAAGATATTTTATGAAAAAAAAAAAATGTTACATGTTTTATAATTAAAGGGTTGTTAAATGAACGCTACCCTCCAGCCAGGTCTGCATTTCTGTTAGGATATTATGGAAGAGGTATCTGACAAATGTTCATAATGCCTCAAATACCTACCCAAAAATGTCTACCAGCTCTCGGATTATTATACTGTGAAGCCCACGCCGGACGGAGTCGCGGGCAGAATTTAGGATTTTTCATGGATAGGTAAATTAATACGCAGTATATTCTTGATTTGGCCGTGTGGGGCTGGCTTTAGAATTCAAGAACTCCCTCGTGTATTAACAACATCCACTGCGATCGCCAACCCGCCTGCCAAGCGTGGCGATTACGGAATTATGCCCCCTTTGGGGAGGCCTATGTCCAGCAGTGGACGTTAAAAGGCTGATGGATGGATGGATGGATGGATAGATGGATGGATATTCTTGATGTACTCTACACCACCTATAACACTTAGGAGAGAATGCGCAGGAATTAAGCAATTTTATTTCTTCACTTCACGAACGAACCTTTACCAATTTTCTGTCGTCTACAGGTTTACACCAATCAACTTCTTCTTCCACAACCTGGCGCAGTTACGTGCTAGCGGTGACCAGGGTACCAACAGTTCAGAACTGCTTTCATTCATGCCACGAACATACACGTAAGCAAAACGATTATTCATTATACTTTATTTTATAGCAATAGTGAGATAGGTTTTCCACGGTTAGTACCTTATCCTACCTGTGGTTAGTATTATTTGCATTGTTCACAATTTGTCCGACTTTCAACGAACTGTTATCATTGTGAAACTAATGTGAAAAAAATATTAACAATCAAATTTTTAATTTAAATGGACTTACAATGGTCCTTTAGCTTGTCAAAATCGTTATATTGGTAAAATGTGTTCCTGGAGCTAGAATGTAAAATACAAAATCGTATTAATAACGTATTGTTTCATTGTGATAAGATAGTTTTTTTCAGAATTCTCGTCTGTTTTTTAAATATTTTGATGAAACATTTTTGTTTGATAGCTCTTGATTAGACATAAAAACTGGTATAGACTTTTTCTCGCTACTATATCGCGAATTTGATATATAACTTTAATATTAACTTTTACCAGCGCTGTAATCACGTTCAATAGCAAGTGAGAAATAATAACGATAAATATTTTGACCTTGACAAGCCCTTCTTTTTTGTTAAGGTGAGAAAAAATGGTCCTAACCGCACACCCCGTCGTTCGGCAACGAATAAGATAGCGTGGGGCCCTCACCCATTAAATAAACCTGCCGTGTGCTATCTCTCCACCTGTATTGGCGGGCCACTGGAAATGTGTTACATTACTTCAGTGGTACCTTGACAAGGCCCGGGCTTAAAATTAAGTACTATTCATAATTTAGGTAAAAAGCTACAAATTCATCGGTGTTTTCAGAATGGCGCAGGAAGGACGTTTAGTGAGCGTAGAATGTCTCGGCTACGAAAAACGCTACGACCCAGAGAAGCACTACGTATATTCGCTACGTATCTACAGACAAGGGCAGACGACGCCGTTTGTGCTCTACCGCTCGTACAAGCACTTCACCGAGCTTTACCAGAAGATCTGTTTACACTTCCCCCTGGCAAAGGTTCATAGGTAAGATATTTTATATTTCTAACGGTGGTGGTGGCGGCTTACCTGTTTGTTGGCGATAACCACGACTCCGACTTGACACGGCTAAGTGATTCCAAAATTCTCACTTTTAAACCTCAACTGAAGTAGTTTACTATTGTTTTTTCTTATTAAAAATATTCTGCATTTTGAAATAAAACTACGTTTACGGAATCAATCGTGTTTACTTGATTTTCTACTATCCCGACGTTTCGAATACTTTACAGCATTCATGATCATGGGTGAACTTAGATGGTAGACGTCCAAGGCTGATATGTTGTTTCAACGGTTTCATCTACCCACAGATGATTTTACAAAATGTGTTGGTTTATTTATTTTAACCCACCTAATATTCGTTTAGAAACAATTAAAATATCTACTTTAAATGTTATGCTTACAATGTATGAGATTTTAAACTAGTATATTAAAATGAGTATAATACTCCTTTTTAAATTGTTTTTTTTTTTCATATTTTATCAAGCCTTTTTTATAACCAATATGTCACCTTTCATATAAGGAAATTTACCAAAATAATAAAATAGAAAAAACAAAATAAGTATTTTGTTATATAGTCCGATAGCTATTTTATCAAAAAATATAATAAATGAGTCTACATTTCGCAGCATAGCTTTTAGTTTTTAATACTGGCTCGATTATAATTAATACTACCATGAATGAGAAGAAATACGTTTTATGACATCCAAACATACAAAACTTCCACACAATATCACTATACAATATTGAACATGTACAAAATTAACAACGATAGTAAATAAATAACAATTGTTACTAAGGTACCTTAATATATTTTAGAGATGATCGTAAGAATATGTATAATAACGACAACTTATATAACTCTACTTATTTAGCGATTCCGTAGTTAGAAAGAAAGAAAGAAAATATTTAGTTACCCAGCAAATCAATTGTGGCGGGGCGCCGATCTAAGCCCTTCCGTAAAATAACGTACGTGACGGACTATGAATACCAGTGTCACCACCCTATTCTCCGTCTAAGTACGAGGAAATTAAGGAAGAAACATAATATCACCCCTTGCATTACTGGGCCCGTAGAATGTAACTCACTAAAACGTATCGACATCTTATCGTCTCGCTTGTGATTGGTAGAAAAACCGACGCTTGATGTCGCAATAATCCCTCGGCCAATCACGGTGATCTCTCAACCAATCACAATGGCACGATCTGATGTCGATACGATTGAGTGAGATAAATTCTAATCCCTCTGGCGGCAGGCCTGGGTACCAAATGGGAGTACTAGCTGGTTATAGGGCCCTGGTACCACTTTCTGTGACTGACTATGAAAGACCTTGGTGTGTTTTGGTCTTGTCGGGAGATTTATTTTTTATTCCTTAATTTCACAACCATGAAATGAATTGATGTGGTGAGTATCGGCCAGTACTCTTAGTATAATTGGGTGCATGTGCGGCAAATACCACTTGCTATCGGTAGGGCCGTGGCTCGCCCGCCACCATGTAGCAATAAAAAAAATTGGCAATAGCCAGATACGGACAACGGTTTTTGGCTATAGATAACTTTTATTGAGTGAATCTGATGGAGAGAAATAGTGTGATACGAGAATGCTGTGGTGTGAAAGAAAATGTGACAAAAATAGAGAAAGTCGAAAGCTCAGGTGGTTCGGACACGTAGAGAGGATGGATGAAAGAAGATTAACGAAACAGATATACCTACAAGGCGATTGTGAATGGGCAAGTCGGTAGAGGTCGACCTAGGCGAACGTATTTTGACCAGATCGGAGACGTTCTTAAGGAAGGACATGTTAAGTACTCAAAACCAAAGAACATACATGAAAACGCTGATGAAAGTAGATGAAGCGAAAGATGTGTGTCAGGATCATACCAAGTGGAGAGAAATGGTCTCTGCCTACCCCTAAGGGAAAGGGCAATAGGTATGTATGTATAACTTTTATATATTTAATTTAAAACATACTCGTATGGTTTCACTTAAAAAATACGGATGTGTCAAAGATCCTCTTTGATATGCCTATTAATTATCCTTCAGCTGTTAAACTTCACTATTATTTCTATGGCTCTGCTCACCTAATGTAAAATTCAAATCCAGCGTAGTAACTTTTCCTTTGTTAGCTGGGTTCGTTTTCATTGGCTTCCTGATATTCATATTATGTCTATGCTGTGATATCATGTCCCAACTATCCGTCTCCATCGGTTTACCAAATATCACATTACTATTGTCACCATTTTCGGTCCTATCGTTTGGATTTTGTGAGTATGGTGGTGGCCCACTAGTTTTACTTATAGAACTTTCTAGAGTATTTGTTGAATAGTTTGGATTTACCCCGCTCTGTTGTGTTGTAGAATTTGCCTGAGTTCTGGATTGTGCTAAAGGATTAGCAAGAGGTATTTGTACTGCTTTTTTCTTTTTTTGGTCCTTTTTCGATTGTAACTCTCTTTTTTCTCGTTCCTTTTTTAATTTTTCTTGTTTAGCTCGCTCCTGTAATACAAGTTTTTCTCTCTTCTTTTCTTCCTCCAGCCGTTGCTTCTCTAACTTTTTTTGTTCCTCGAGTCGTTTTCTATCCAACTTCTTTTGCTCTTCAGCTCTCTGCTTTCCTACTCTTTTCTCGGCATCTAGTTGCTTAACGTTGTTAGAGTCCACTGGAATACTTCTGCTATTGTTATTTTCATTTTCAGCACCTCTTGGATCCAATGATATTCCAGATTGTGCTTGGCGTATTGCTTGTGGGAGGTTTTTATTTTTTATTAAATCGCTGGTGCTTTTGGCTTGTCTTATTGGAGCTGGTCTTTGTTCGGGTAGGATCTGGGGAGGTACTGGAACCGGTGTCAGTTTTCTTTGTGACTCCACGTGGTTGTATACTGAAAAGTAAAAATGTATCGAAAATTAAGTAAGTTTGTGTTTGTTTGTTTGAAATAGCTTTAAGTTTATTGAACTGGCTATATATGGAATACTCATTATTAACAGCTACTGTATCTTATTTAATGTAAGTGTTGAATGTCATTCATGGTTTTGGAAATACCAAGAGAACAGCGAAACTATGCAGCGACATATCGGGAAGATCTCTCCTTAGAATTTATGAAATAATACATAGGTTTTAAAACTTAGTCATTGTGATCTTAGCTTACTTCTAACTATGTCATATCACTTCGGCTCTATTTGGATTGAAGTAGTACTATATTCACCCTTAAGGTGCCGTTAAGAGTTGAAAAAATTAAGCTCCTGTGGAACACGATGCAGTGGTGACACGATGTATCATAAGTCCAGATTTTAATCTTTTTAAAAATCAATTATGTCTTATACAGATGATAGTTAGACCTGTATGTTGGTACATGCCATTTGGTTGGTACGGGCCGGACGTAGTTTACTCATTTCTTTTATAGACAAACATTTGTGTGAATTTCGTTGCCCGTTCATTATGTTTATGCACTCGATTAATTTTATAAAGGTCGGCGATTAATTTTATAAAGGTGTTGCCTATAAATAAAATACTTATTTTTCACAACACATAACTGTCTCTTTGCTGGGAGGGGTGAGGGAGACGGATATAGGCTATATTTTACCACGCTGGCCCAGTGCGGGAGTACAGATGTGAAGTCTGCAGTCGTCGAATAAATATATCGGACGTGCAGAAATCCCCACAGTATATTCCTTTGCTTAAAAAATACTGATTGTACAAATGATACTTACTTAAGAACTCATCCCTATTGATTCTGTATGCACCATTTATAGACATCACGTTAGGGATACCATCGTAATCCTTGTTGGAATTTTGCTTCTTACTATTGAACACATTAAATGATGTCTTGAATTTCCCAAATTTGAACATGGCAATATTGCATAAACAACAGTAAAAGCTGTCACTGTATAATTAATTTTATTATCACCTGGAAAATAGGTTTTATCTCTACATAAATGCTTTAGATATGACTCATAAGACAATAGATAACATGGTTTGAATGTTTGTTTGCAAAGTTAGCATTGAAAATTAATGATAAATTGGTTTTATATGTGAATACTTTTTAGTTGTATACTGAACCGTAAACTTGTAAAACATAGATAAATGATGACTGTATATAACATTAAAAGAAGAGCGAAATATTCAGTCAAATGTGGTACAAGGATACTCAAATCTTTGAATGAAATGGAATAAGCTTTGAATAGAAATTAATAAATAATACAGTTTTGAAAGTTGAATTTGTGCAAAATAAAATATAAAAATAATAATTTGGACATAAACAAATAATGTTTAACTTTATCTTCACTAATTTTACGATAAATCCAAAAAGATAATAAATATTTAGCTTACCAATTCTGATGTATGGTTTAACTGTCACTAAACAAATAAAAACTAAAATAAAATGCAAACAAAAGATGTTAGCGCGGACGTTAGTTGTTCGTCCATTACTGTTTAAATCAATATGGGTCCTGTTACGATAAGATAGTGTAAATGTCTCGCTCCTGACACGCTACGAACAATGCTGTAATCTTATCACACTAAAATTATTGTAATCACTACGACTGACATTTAAATCCAATGGTTTTGTAGAATATAACAGAAATTAGATTATATTTTATGTTGATTAGGTTCCGTAGTGTCTTCAGTTAATTTTATTATTTACAGTTACTTGTAAGTAGATCTTAATGTTATTTTAATTAATTGATACACTTAGATATTGCAATATTAATGTTATCTACCCTCATGTTTCAGATTCCAATTCAAATTTAGCATAATTTATAGATGATGATATAGATTACTTATAGACTATGACCGTAATGCTTCTCACGCTAAAAGAAGACCCGCGCCTAATAGTAGGGCAGTAATGTATTGTGAAAAAAAAAAGGTGATACGATTTAATAAGAAAAAGTCGTTTGAAATTGTGTTATAATTACTACATTAATTTATATAATATACAAAACATAATGCGCCAGGTATTAAATGTATATTTTTTTATTTGTTTGGTAATTACAATAAATAAATTTAAAGAAAGCCTAACTTTAGGTATTGCAAAAAATCTAGTCTGACCCGAAGTAGCAACGTGCGTGATGGTATTGGAGTGGCGTTCTCTTACGCCGTGATACTCGGGAAACCAAGGACTGCAAAGACAGTGGTACTGAGTTCAATTCCCTGTCTGAGGTCCAGACCTTTCACAATATCTCTGACTTTTCGATATTTTTCGAAATTATGTGTGTTTGTTATCAAACTATCGCTGCTCGGTGAAGAAAAACATCGTGAGGAAACCTATTTGTCTGAGAGATTTTATCGACAGCTTGTGAAGTCTGTCAACTCGCACTGGGCCAGCGTGGTAGACTACGGTCTAAATCCCTCTGACTATAAGAGGAGAACCGTGCATATTCCACTAGGGATTGTAAACGTATTAAAAAATCCAGTTATAGAATTTTGGTAAGCCTTAACCTGTGGGTCTAGCCAAGTTGCATTCTATAAAATATAGGTTCTTTATCTATGGTTAAAGATGTCAAATTCCCATACATTTAAATAGTTTTCTATTAGCGTTAACGATCATAGAATGCAACTCGGCTAGGCTCACAGATAATGCTGGCCGCAGGAGACTACATTGTTAAGCGCTAAGACCTCTATACATAATAGTTACTATATTCAGCCATACATCAGAGGCACTTAAATTAATTTTGGAAAAATTTATAATCTATTTCTTTTCAGTCTTCCGTCAGGCCTGCACGTGGGTAGATCTAACACACGTCAAGTGGCTGATAGGCGCTTCGGCGACGTGCAAGCGTTCCTAACGTCGTTGTTCAGTCTGGCCGACGAGATCGCGCACTCAGACCTGGTCTACACCTTCTTCCATCCCCTGTTGAGAGACCAACAGGACGTTGATCAAAGGAATCGGAAAGGTAAAATATTAACTTAACTAGTATCAAAGTGGATTGTAATTGATTATAATATTCATTACTAATATTGTAAACGTGTATGTTTATTCGCTTCACCCGTTTTTCCTCTTTTTTGTTTGCTTTACTGAAATGTACTAGATACATCATTTATTCAACGTGCCTAAAAACAATTTAAAATTCTACGAATAATTGGCATTTCAATCTCAAAAAAATAATATAGACACGACATTGTCAACAAAAAATGAAGTCACTTTTTTAAAGGTTCTTGTCATCTGAAATAAAAATATCCTTTTATGATTGATTTGTTAAAAGTTCTAAATTTAAAACATAAAAGGAATTGTAAAACTATTAAATAGGTAGACAGCAAGCCATATAGGGTACCTATAGATGGCGCTGACCAGGTATTCGTGTACTTATGTAATGGTTCAGTCGTTTAGGGTCATTTGAAAACATTCTCTGGTAACAGTCGTACTTTATGTCACTTCGTTGGGCATAGTTTTTACGGTTTCACTATATTGTTCGTAATGATAAGTCTTTCTTTTTTCATGTTCTGAAGTTTGTACTCGATATTTGTTACAGGTGAATCAACGGAACCTGAGACGAGTGGCTCCGGGTCGTTGAAGCTATCAGTTCAGTACGCGGGCGGTGTACTTTCAGTGTTGATACTGCACGCTCAGTCATTAGCACTCACCCCGCAGGGGTTGCCTCCAAACCCTTACGTCAAGGTAAGACAAAGAAAACGCAATATAATTATGACCGTTTAAGTCTTCGTGATTCTCAAGTAAATCCATCACCCAGCACTACACCGTCTTGTTCGTGCCAGACCTACTTACGCAACATAATAAGATGATGGTCCAAGTTACCAGAGTTATATAGAGCTCTAAACTAAACTCACCGAGTCACCGCATTACTGGCACGGTCTCCACTGTTCATAAAAAAATACAAATAAGATTACTTTTAAGGCCTTTATTCACCAACTATATTTATTAAACTGTCAAGTCAAAAGATCTTGACAAAGTTTGTATTGCGCACGCGCACTCGTCCACGAAAAGTACAGCGCATCCGAGCCATTCAAAACGTTCTCTCTTTAAATTTAGTTAGAGGTCAGTGCTTTTTTAATGTTGCAACACTAAATTTCTAGGTGTACCTTGTACCTGATCCAACGAAAGAAACGAAACGAAAAACTCGCGTGCTCAAACGAAACTCACATCCCTCATTCATGGAGATGCTAGAGTACCGGCTTCCTATAGACGTAATCAAAAACAGAAGTCTTCAAGCAACCGTTTGGAATTATGACTCGTTACAGGAGAACCAGTTTTTGGGAGGTGTGGTGATACCCTTAAGTTCTTTGCCCTTAAGAGAGGAGACCGTTGCGTGGTATCCCTTGGAGTATATACCTCGGTAGCTAGTGCTCTCCCGCTCTGCTATGTGGAGCACGGGGTTACCCTTTTAGGTCAATTGAAACAGAAAATTTCTGTACTGATTTTCTATGAATTCTATTTAATGAAAGTTAAATGTTAGCACTTCTTGAACCTATGTATATAACCTCTGGAATTATACAGGATGATTCCCTACTTGTGTATTTTCTAACGCCTATATGTGAAATGTTGCTACTATAAAGCGCGTGATATATTTTTATAATGTCTATTATCATGTAGCTTCGTTTATAGTTTTATACGGTAATCTATTAATTCATGTTATAGTTTATAGAAGTATGATACGTCATCATCCTGTATATTGATAACGAAATTATTATTGGGGTAATTTTAACGTTAACATCAAATAAAGTAGCTTGTTAGTAATCTTGTCTGTAGCTGTTTATCATTTGTATAAAAAGTCATAATATTTTATAATAAATATAACTAATACTTTTGTATTAATAAATATCAACTTTAATAATATGAGCCCAACTTTAATAATATGAGCCGTACTCGCGCGCCTGGTAGAAGCGAAAACCCTTTTTTATTTATTTTTATATTTATATAAAAAAACTGATAATAAACTCGTTACCTTACGCGCATAATATATCTAAGATAGCGAGTTTGTACAGTAGAATAATGAAATAAACAGATACTACAGACAGTAAGGTAGCGCTTAGTCGGAAAAAACCGACATAACACGAAACAATCCGAATGACACTAGGCTAGTGCTCTATACGTTCCCCAACACATTCGCCACAATTACTACGGATGATGATCCGAATTGATTAATCGAATAATCGACTTAATGGATTTCAAGCATAATGAATCCAGTTAATCGATTTCAGTCACTAGCAAAACGAGACTCCATAATTCCTGTTCTGATCAAGATGTAACTATGAAATTATTTTAACCTTAGCCGGGCAGTAAAGTTTTTATTTATCATATAAATTATACCTAAAGTGAAAAGAAATACATTATTCAGAAATCGATTCTTCAGACTTCGATTCATGTTTATTTAAAAATCCATATTTTATTAGATGAATCAATATCTATCAATCATAAGTAATTATAGTAATCTTATTGGCCAACGTGTAGAGAAGGCACAGTGCTTATTTACTTTTCTATAAACTAATCACATTTCACACAAAAAGAAAAAAATATGTCACCTTTATTGAATTAAAAAATTAGGGAATTGTAGTCATGGAATGGCCAGTGCTCGTAGACACTACGATCCGTTTGGGAGTTAGCATATTTCAATTGCGTGGTTATATAAATAATCCTATGGGATGTGCTAAATACCATATGTATGTACTAGTTAAAAAAATATGTTAGTTGCAAGCACTCTTAAGTATTATTGGAATATAATTACTTTTAGTGGGCGCATTATAAATTGTCTCGATGTGTAAGAATAACATGCACAATACAAAACGTTAGCGCCAATTTAAGGTATAGCAGACTTGGAGGCGCAGGAAATTAATCTAAAAAACATATTTATATAACGTGATTCTATATAACTTCTATAATAATTAAATACAGCACATCATTTTAAAGAACAAATTACTTGTGAACGTGGAAAAATAAGTTTAGCTCGAGCGGGATTCGAACCTGCGTCCCTTCTAATCCGAAGGAAGTGCTCTAGACCGCTAAGTACCTATCGCACTAAACTTCTCTTTTTTCCCACATTCACAAAAATTTGTTCTTTAAAAGTATCTGAGCATGTCAACTGCTAAATTAAAGATTAAAACAGCACCTTCATAATACATTTTTACATGTCTTGTTTGGTCTCAAATATCTCTTAATATCAGTATGTTATTTGGAGTACGATAAACATCACATAAAGGAACGAGAAATATAAAGTCATTATTGTCACTACAAAATTTATTTGTTTTATAGGATTTTTTGTAACAAAAACATATTTTTCATGACATTAGCCTGATTTCTATAAATATACATTTAATACAGTTAACGTAATTTATAAATACATTTAAACTAAATTATTCCTAACACACATTTTGTAGTATTCTCTTAGGCATAATACGAATAACATATCAATTCTATTAATAACATAATATCGACTCGTGTTTTAGTTGTAAACAATGTTAATGTCTAAAGAGAAAATTATTGGGTATTACTCTTCATACCCCAGAAAAAAATCTTGAACTTAGTGTTATAGAAGAATTTTATAAATCAAATTTTGTTGTGAAATCATAAGAGAGTTTTCTGAATAGGTTCTCTGAATGTGTGAGAAATAAAAAACAATGGCAAAGAATATCTTTTCCAACAAATTGAGTAACCTCCTTTTTTTAAATCGGTTATGAATAACAATGTTTCGTTATACACATGGCCAGGTATTAATTAGTAACATTCCAATTAAATTTATTTTTATATGAATTATGTTGCATTCTGGTGCTCGTCCGCTTTAAAAACATTAACGTATTCTAAGATGCATAATACTTATGAGTTTTTAGTATTTTTATGATTATTTTGGAGATCTGAATGAAATTTTGCGATGTCCCAATGTAATTTGGTTTCTATCAAATATATTTTATTACTCTTATATTATATTGTGTGGTTTGATTGGTATTTTTAGTATGTTACCCATAGTGTAAATATTCATTGGAAGATTAAAGTGGAATCCGCACGGCTTTAAGCAAGATGTAAGCAAGCGTTTAAGCAAGGTGCCCTTGTCGGGACACTAGGGGATTGTTTTGGCTACACGGTTTACATCACGGCTTTAAACAAGATGTAAGCAAGCATTTCAGCAAGGTGCCCTTGTTGGGACGTTGAAGGTCAAATAAAATTTGCCGCAAGTCAATAAACACGCGTCACAGCGCAACCGTCTTTGGTAAGATTTAATCCGCTGGGCAGACGGTTGTAAACATGAATTCGCTCACTGTAAGCTCGGATGTAAGCACGCAAGGACGTTGAAGGTCAAACATAATTTGGATTACATCTGCTGTCCACACGACTGGCAACAATGTCACCCCTGCTGGAACGCTTGCTTACAGCCGTCCGGTCCATGCTTAAAGACCTCGATATTTTCTTTAAATACGTTATTCTGCCGTACAGACACCAAAATTTTGCAAGTACGCTATAAAAAAAACGGTTATCCATAGAGAAATATGGATATCAAAGAATTGTATCTGTCTGTAATATTATTGGCGAACAATAAAAGTTGTCTATGGTTTTATCGATCCAGCATAACGTTTAGTTTCTCCTTGGTAGTATTAAATCAGTTTGCACAAACATATCTGCAGCTAATATCTTTGGTAGTTAGCATATACATTTAATAATAAATCGACTTCATTAATTCTATGCTATTAAACACAAGTAACTTTGACTTTTAAAACTATGTTCTTTTTTATAATTAAGTTTAGTAAGTACGAAACATTTGTCCTTAAAGTTCAGTTACTCAGGTTTTAAAAGTAATGTGCGAAATTCTGTGTAGTGTTTATAGTATTATTATCAAAAAAGGCTTCCAAGCGTTGTTTAGGAGAGCAACACTACTGTTGCTCTCAGCATACTACTATGCTGAGCTTAATATTGACTGAACATAACACATGTACATAATATCCTTAAGAAGATTTTGTAACAAGCCAGTCTGTCGGCCTAACTCAACATAATAACTTGTCTTTAATTTTTAATGTGATGAAATTTACAATAAAAAATCTCATGTATTTTTTGTTTTATTTGTGATTTGTTATGAATCGCAAGACCTTCGTTCCGGGAGGGCCACTTAAAAAATATATCGATATTTATATTCGATTTGAAAAATCGTATCCCAGTATCGATATTTATCGATACATCGATTGAAAACATCGGTATTTTTTTAATATTTTCTACGAAAGTTTCACGAGTGTTTATGTATAACAATCGCATGGTGATTGTGTAGTAACATAACCCCCTCCACTATTTTTTAGAAACAACAGCCAGTTTGACATAAAAACTACTCTAGCTCACTTTCCAGATATATTTTCTCATGTTTTCGTTCTTGAGCTTAAATTTGGCTCAGCCCGAAAAACACATTGAGGGTAAAACTGGATAACTTTACTTTAAGATATTCAAAGTAATAATAATATTGATAATAGAATATAAATAAATCTAAACGTCCGTAACACTAGGAATACAATACCGTTGGCGCTGTACGGCGCACCCGTGTGGGCGGAGTCCCTGGACGCACTGAACAGGGCTCTTCTGTGGAGACCACAGAGTCGTTGCGTCCAGGGTCATACGCGGATACCGCACGGTGTCGACGGAGGCGGCCTGCGCGTTGGCCGGAATCCCCCCGTGGGACTTGGAGGCGAAGGTGCTCGCCGAGGTGTATCGGCGGGCGTCGCAAGAGCGGGAGGGGGTGGACGCCCTCTACTCAGGGAGGTGGCCAGGTGGCAGGGTGACGCTAGCCGAGCTGCCATGGCCAGGTGGAGGGCACGGTTGGAGGCGACCCGGGCCGGTGTTTGTACCGTACGGGCGCTCCAGCCGGTGCTGGAGGAGTGGGCGGGGCGACGGCATGCAGTCCTTACCATCCGACTGGTGCAGGTGCTGTCGGGGCACGGTTGCTTCGGCAGATACCTGCACATAGTCGCAAGGAGGGAAGCGACTCCGGGCTGTCACCAGTCAGAGCGGTGCTTGGCAGTGACAGGAACTGGGCCGCGGTCGCTGCCTTCTGCGAGGAGGATATCTCGCGGAAGGAAGCGGCGGAGAGAGCCAGGGAGGAGGATTCTTCCGCTGACCCGAACCGCCGCCAGCGACCTGAAGCCCTGGCATTTGTGTGACTACCTACACAACCAAATCAACATCAGGCGCCGGCCGCAACAAATATTCATTTGCACCATATTTCCGCTTATTTAAACCATTTAGCCCTAAATAGTAAGGCCAAATAGCATCCATGGGTAAATAATATATTCCTGTCTTGTTGAAATTTGTTTTCGGTCCCAAAATGTTTGTGGTAATGGTGTCTTCGTAGCAGTTTCCATGGCGTGCATCAGCGACGGATTTGCAGCGAACCCCGATGAATTTATTTGGGTTCATATACGCTAAAATGTAGTACACTGCCGATCGAACATGGCTGCACAGTTGGAAGCACGGCAGGATGAAATCATCTTTTATATTTGTTTGTATTTCACCTAGAAAATAAAGATTATTTTAATTATCATGTTTTTTTTGCTGATAAGATCAGCTACGGAATGGGAAGAAGTGCTAGTATTTAAATTTTACTATTGTGTTAGGTATTCGGCTTTTTTTACTCTCCCTTAAGGTTTGTCTCGACGCCAACAGCGGCTTGAAGAAACCAACACCGGGACAAGTAAGAAGTCATAAAACCTTCTTATTCGCCACTTCGAACTACAGCATAAACCATTTCTAATCAGTTACCGGGGGCACAGCCAAGCTGCCGTAGTAAAGTATTTTCCTCATACCTTAAAAATACTACCCGCTGCGTTTTTTGGTACAATCTTAACGTCATGGTTTCCTTACCTCCGTTCGCGTAAAAGTCGACATGGCCAAGAGGTTCAGCTATACCAAAGCCGTCTATATTTGTGTGCAGTACATCCACTTTGTTGGCCACGCTAGGGTTTAACTTATACTCCGCAGGCAAGTTGCGGAAACAAGGACCAGCTGGGTCTAATCCTGGGAAAATACGAGATTATTATTCATGTGATGTCAAAATAACACTTCACAGAATACTGCAATGCTTTGGATAATTCCTTCAAAGAGCAACGCCACATAATAGGTTTTAAAGGAACCACGTAATGTGAAATAATTTAGAACTGTGTAAAACTGAAATAATTTAAAACGGGGATGTTGACTGCCATCATTTCACGGCAGATGGCGTATTATCGATAAAACTGTCATTTCAATACTATTTATAACCTGTAACTTGGTAAGTTTTATATTAGGTAGTTTTTTCTCGTATTATGCCTTCGTGGGCTGTATCAAAATGTAATAACGCCAATGTACTTACATTTATTTCCCAGTTCCGAAAGAAAAAAATGTGGAAAATATCGCAAATAATTTGTGGCTACACAGCATAGCATTTTTCATTCCCAGTACCTATAGTTATTTATCTATGGTCTTTCAATTCTTTAACCTTCCAGGTACCTACTATACATTTTAAGAATATCGTTGATTAACCGGATTAAAAAGAAAAATTACAAACAATTCTCAGTCAAACTAAGCAACTACAATTAGGCAGTGGCCATCTCGCCGATAGCACCATCTGCGCTCAGCTTTGCCCGTGGATCCCCATTCTTGATACATGTGTTAGTTATAAGTTATAATAGTTAATTCTTGGTGTTTATAAAGCAACAGATTCAGGGATCTCGCGCATCACGTAAAAGCTACTGAATTAATTTTGACGAGACTTTTCGATTGTTTTAAGTTGGTCTTAAAAACTAGTTACTTTGGTTTATTTCGCTAATATATTGGGAAACAGAGATATAACAAAATAAAAAGATTACCCAACCCTGTATGTTAAGATACAAACCAGTAACTCTAGCGGGTCGTTGGCCGGTCAGGCGACGAAACTCGACGGCGGCATGTGATGCGATGTAGGCGCCAAGACTCGCACCCAACAGGTGCAGCCGGCTCGAAGATAGACCCTCAGTGGTAAGCGATGCGAGCAACTGGCCGAGCAGAACGCCTAGCGGTTTTGTAAGACGAGCTGCCCTGAGAACATCACATTACTTAATATCGTATTTGTTCTTGCTAACACAATAAGTTAAAGTACAAAAACATTACAAATATGAGGCTTATGTTCCAACTCTAAGATACCTTTTTGGCTATTTACATGTAACTGTAGAGCGAAATACACCGGCAAGGTTTAGAGCTGCTCAAGGGCGTCGCCAAGGGGGGGGGGGGGGGGGTACAGGGTGTGGCAGCTGCTTACACTTTGTACCGTTTTTATAACAACCGCAGTAAAGGCAAAATTCTCACTACGAGTGTAAAACTTCATGTGCTCTTGACTGTACCAATAATTCATACTTTTCCCATCCTCCATATATCAACTTGCCCCTCTCCCCCAGGCTCATCGGCTGGCGACGCCCTTGGAGCTGCTTGCAACATGTCGCTGTACGGGTTCAGTAACTAATATAATATATATATACATATAATATAAATATTCACGGACATTTCACACATCGTCCTCTAGTCCCAAACTAAGCTTAACGCTTGTGCTATGGGTACCAGATTACGGATATAATACATATATTACTTTTTTTTTGTAAATACATACATATAATAAATAGATAGAAAACCACCCAGACGTAGTACAAATATCTGTGTTCATCACACAAATAATTGTCCCGAGTGGGAATCGAACCCACGACTCCTTGCACGGAAATCGGTTAACCTACCGAACGCCACGAGGCTTGTCAAAAAATGAGTCTCTTTCGATTCATTGACATCCACTACCGGTTTGTTCCATTTCTTATTTTTTCTAGCAGTAGTACACGCGTCCTCTCTTTACTTGGGATGCTCGCAGTAAATAACTGGAATCTGCGAGCGTTTCAGTGGTTTATAGCGATTAGGGACAGTGAACAGTTAAAGTATAGCTCTATAAAAATATAGTGTGTTCACAATTAAATAGTTTACGTTTGTATAAAGTTAATACCTACTAATCAATGTAGTATTCAAATATAAAATATTATAATTTAGGTCTTGAAATAGGTAGTTATACCGTCTTGATAACTCTGCAATAGCACGCAGAAACTTAGCTAGTAACTGTTTAATAATAGTCTAGTCTAGATTATTTATGTTTTGTAGATCTAAAATGTATAATAACGTCATCTGTGGACGCTTGGGGACGTTCAAGCCTTCTATTAACAAATAATTCGCCAATGTTCATCTAATACCTACCTACTCAATTACTTTTTACTCTATCGTCTCTAGCTTATTACGTAAACCATTGCAAAAATACTATCGCTACATAATTTACTTACATCTTAGAATGCAATAATTCTGGATTACCTAAGCATTCCATTACTTTAGTTGAGCATACCTTTAATACTGCACAGATGGCTGAGTGGTTTAGATACCGGCTTTCCGCCCGAGTGTTGCAGGTTCGATTCCCACACAAGACAACTCTTTTGTGGTCTACAAATGGTTGCTCTGAGTCTGGATGTGTGTGTTACTTTGTGTTCTTTAAATTGTACGTTTGTAAAGTCCCCTGCGATACAAGGATTATTAATTTGCAGGGTGGATTTATTCATTAGTGCAGGGTGTTGCCTTTTTAAAATAAAAAGATAGTGATGGCCTAGTGGTACCGAGGCAGGATGGCCCAGGTAGGTATCGAGTTCAATCGTTTTCGCAAGACAATATTGTGTGAATTTTAATACAAATTGTCACTGCTCGGTGAAGTAAAATATCGTGAGGGAACGGAAGCGTGAAGTCTGCCAATCCGCATTAGGCAAGCGTGGTTGGCTTTACCCTGACTCTCATTTTGAGAAAGGAGACGTACCGTAGAACATGGCAACTTTGCCCTAAAAATGAAAATATTTTTGCATTAGTTGGAATTATATTGTAAATTCTTAACGTTTTTGTAATCCGTATAGACTATAAACTTCCTTTATGTTATTTCTTGATGATTATTGTGAAATACGAGTATATCCAGATACTTAATAGTAGTGTTTAAAAAATAATTATTATTGAGGGTGGGCCAAATATCGTGGACATTTGGCAACTTTGCCAACTTGTAATATCTCCTTTATTGCAAGATATAAAAATATTTTAGAAACGTTTTAATAAAGAAATAGGTATATGTAGTAAGGCATGAAATTATGAGAGGAATAAACATATTCGATGTCCTTCAAAATTGACCGGGCAAAGCAATAAAGCCGCGTAGAACATTTTTTTTAAAAAAAACGGTATGCTAAATCATTTGTTCATGTCTGCCTCTTGCAGTCCAAGATGGTCAGAAACATCTTCAAAACGAGGAACATCGAAGTGGCTGACGTCCAGCCCTCTGACTTTTTAAGTAATTAAATATTTTTTTATGATTTAAAAATGTGTATATGAAATGTTCACTTGGCAGACCCAAATTGTTTGATTAATGGCGAAATAAAAAACCATAGAAAAATAATCTGCCACTATAGTAGCGCTGCGTTTTCAATTGACAGCGCTTCAAAAGTGTAAAGAAAAAATGTTTGCTAAATAATTTATTCGTGTCTGCCTTTTGGACTGCTGGTCAGAATCTAATAAAATAATAAAAGAGGCTCCTCTTTATGTTTTTCCTAAATTTAATGTTTTTTTTTAATTTGAGATAATATTTGGAGTCAAACGAAACCCACAATTCATTGGACATCCAAATCCGAGGAGGTCAGGCCAATGACCACGTGATTTGACGTGGAATGCCCCATAGAAAAACCCCAAATACCTGGGGAATTATACCGTTGTCACTCTCTTCTCTCTAAGATATAAAGGAAGAAAGAAAGACAAACTTTTGAAAAAAAAATTATTAAAATGGTTTGGTCATGTATAATCTCTGGACTGTCTGGACGTCTGCCTCTTCGATGTTTATCGTTTTAAGGATGATTTGATCATCATCCCAAGAAGCAGAGGCGAACAAATTGTGGTAGAGCCTTGCTTATCCCAGCATGAATGGGCCTGCTCGAAAGGGAAACCTCTCACAGAAGACCAGCGTTAAACAACGGCTGATACTAATACTGTTTTATTTCGTGTGGTGAATGAGAGTACCAGAGGCCCAAATCCCCTACTTATCCTTTGTCTCCCCGTCCTATCCCTTTTCTTGGAGTTACAACGTGCGAGTGATACCTCTGGTGTTGCTAGCGTCTATTCTATAGGCTTCCCGCACCGCTTACCATCAGTTGGGCCGTATGCTTGTTTGCTACCCGCGTAGTATAAAAATATATATTTATGCTATTAACATAAAACGCTGTAATATAATGTAATACACCTGCAATACAAAAATTATCTCCAAGAAATAAATAGTAACTAATAGAAATTACCAAATTTATTCTCAAACATATACATATAATATTTATGCCAAACGAAATGTACTTACAACTTTATGTTCACATAGTATACATATTGTACATTTCGTTAGTTAGAGAGAGAGAGAGTTAATCGTTGTAGATTAATTAAAAATTATTAGTGCCAACCCTACACAAAAAAAATAGGTTGGCAATGTCGTCAACAATAGCCCAAAAACATACATGTGACTTTGCCCACCCACATATTTTAAAATACACTCGGTTTTTATAATTTCGCAATATTATTCATCTCGGTATGTAAAACGACAAAAAAATGAATTACCTGCTGTAACTCCAACTATCACTTTTTGGTAAAGGTTTTGTACTGGTTTTTACCCGCGAAAAATCACTACCTATTTGCACAAGCTCTGACAGGCAACTAAAGTGACATTCGTGGCACAGAGCCCCGTAGTGTTGTCCAAAAAATAATGAATTATTCACCACAGATAATACAATATTTCTTTATAAGGCCAAATTTGCTATATATCCATTTAACCAAAAAGTACACGACTGGGCAAAGTCAAACCTCAAAGGCAAAGTTGCCATGTTCTACGGTACTGAGCATTGGGCAAATAATGAGGGGTAGGAAAAAGCAACACACTGGCTATATCACGTATATAATTGTTGAAGCCTATAAGATTTCGCTATGCTGTTAATTTAATTGCAGCATGCAATAAGACCGTCAAATTGTACATATACAGTTATATTTGTCCTTTATTTTATTGTTTGGTGTAATGGCCAATAAAAAGTATTTGATTTGATTTATATTCGTTATCGCTAATTTGCTATCGCTAATTCGCTATAGATACCTTTTTTTTTGTTGAGGCGGGAAAAAATGTACCTAACGCAAACCCTGTCGTTCAGGGCAACGAATAGGGTAGTGTGGGGCCTTCACCTACTAAATAAACCCGTCGTGTATCATCTCAGATATATAAAAGTACTCTGTGGGGATAACGAATAGGGAAGTGTGGAGCCTTCACCCACTAAATAAACCTGCTGCGTGCCGTCTCCCCGCCTGTATTGGCGGGCCCCTGGTACTGTGTTACATTACTTCAGTGGTCCCCCGGCTATCGCTGTAGGTACTTACCCCAACAATTATTTTCTCATAACGAGTGCATCTGACGTTGAACGTCCAAAAATGTAGACCAATATTTAATTCTTCGTATTTTTGATATCTAAATTAATAACCACCTTATGAATTGGCCTTTTCATAAATATAAACATCTATTTAAGTATTAATCACTGATGGTATACTAATTAAAAAAGCTTGTAAAAATGCTTGAGTTAATATAAAAAATTAAATTACTTCGGAATACGATGTAATATTTGACCTTTTAATGTTTACTTTGAATAACTTTTTATTAGGGATGGGCCGAAATTCGTTTTACATTCGGTTTAACCGAATTTCGGTGGCATGAACCGAACTTCGGCTGAATTTTGTATATTTACCGAATGTTCGGCCGAAGTTCGTATTTGGTTAAATTCACATTCGGCCTAACTCTACTTTTTATTCTAAACCCTTTACAGTCTTAATGTTGCGTACGGGTCTCCTCTCAGTGAGAGGGATTTAGACTGTTAGTCCTACACCCTTTTTTTTGTCAAGACAGGAATAAAAATGTTCCTAAGCGCACACCCTGTCGTTCAGGGCAACGAATAGGGTAGTGTGGGGCCTTCACCTACTAAATAAACCCGTCGTGTATCATCTCTCCGCCTGTACTGATAGACCACTGGAAGACGTTACTTCAGTGGACCACCAGAGGCTTACACTTTCGGGTACTTCTTCGCGTGAGGCATTGCGGGTGAATCCAACTGCAGACTCAGCTAAGGCGGCATGAGGCGCATGCAGGTATTCGCGCCTGCGCCACCCTATACGCTGGTAGCGATTCGGGTCACCGGTGGGGTTTACTTTACTGGCCCTCTTCACCGCTTCCTTATTCGAGATGACTTCCTTGTAGAAGGCATCATAGTCCACCAACCTGATCCAGTGCGGGTACGATTAACTTAAAAAAGTGTTATCATACCTATACCTTTTTTTATTGCATTTAGTGGCAGACGTATAGAACGAGAGTGACCGACATAGCCCGCTGGGTTGCCATGCTGAAGTGGCAATAGGCAAGCCACATTGCTCGACGAACGGACAACCGTTGGGGAAGAAAGGTTCTCGAGTGGCGACCACGTATCGGACGGCGCAGCGTAGAACGGCCCCCCACCAGATGGACCGACGATGTGGTCAAAGCTGCGGGGAGCCGTTGGATGCGATTGGCACAGGACCGCTCGTTGTGGCGTTCTCTTGGGGAGGCCTATATCCAGCAGTGGACGTCGAAAGGCTGATGGATGGATGGATGGATGGATGAATGACAAGCTGAAAACCAATTTGGAATACCAAGGAGAACCGTACTCAATAAAGCTAAGCTAGTACATATGAAAACGGTAGGCGGTAAAAAAAATTAAGCAAAATTGAAGAGAGTAACATTGTAAAAGTTTTGGTGGCTGCTGGAGATTTTGGCTGTCCCATGACAAAATTGGATCTCAAAAAGTTGGTGTTTAATTATTTAGAAAAAAAATCACGCATTGATATATTTAATAAAAAATTATCCAGTAATGCATGGGTACATCATTTCTTGAATAGACACGCAGGAAAATTATCAAGTCGAACTACACAGAAGTATTAATCATTTTCATTAGAAGTATTAATCCATTGATCTCAATTATCCAAAAATATGCGTATTTAATAAAGAATATTGAATTTAAAAAATCTTTTATTAATTTAATAAATTCATTTTTAGAATAGTGACAGCCCTTGAACATTGGTTTAGGTACTAAGAAAAATGTTCTAGGTGAGATTTTGACATTGCCCACTCAATTTTAGATGTTCAGGAATATGTTATGTCACTTCATAATTTAGTAGTATTTTCCATGGCTGGGTAGCTACCCAGCATCAAATGTAAAGCTGTACATTTTGTTATTATAATAATTATACGGTTAATATTATCGGAGCTATACACAATTTTGTGTTTGTGGGCAATGTTGGCGAAAAGAGATATTTTTTTGCCCACTACATAGAATCGTTTTTTTTACACTTATACAAGTATTTTTTCGGGCATGTTTGATGATAAATATAGTCTCTTCAGTATAAAGTATTACCTATGTGTTATAAAAATATATAATGCATTTAAAAAATCAAAAATATTACAACATATGCCTATTTTTTCTGACTTTTCGGGCATAGTTGCCTGAATTGACGGTATCTCCTGCTACAGCCAAAACGCAACGATGTGGTCACACGGGAGATGGTGGTACCAACCGACTAGGGCCCGATACCAAGTGAGTACTCCCACTTAGTACCTGGCTGGCCCTACCACCAGTCATGCAATGGATGATAATTGCTTACTTCCCTTAGTCGTCTCATACGAAACCCGTGGGAAAGAATGGGGTGGTGACACTTGTATTCTTAGTCCGTCACCATACGGAGAGCCTATTTAATTAGCTTATAAAAACATCAACAACACGTGTTTAAGTAGTACTTAGGTACCTACCTATAAGTATTTATATGTACTTGTACCTACAACTAGTTTCACAAGAAGTTTTCCGACAAATAATGAGATATTTTAATTCTTGGTATCGATTGATTATTTATGAGAACTAGATGTGCAACATTCTGATACAATAAATAACAAGCCACTTCACATAGAAATTGCAAATTTCCACGCGCATGTGCCAACCAGGAACAAAAAGTAGATGAGAAATGTTTATGAGTTGCATACTCGTTATACATGAATGTACGTAATTATTTTATAGAGTCCCATGAGCTGTAATATTGGAATCGGAAATTAAAAACATACATTGTTATACATACTATTGGTTGTCTAGTACCTAGTCAACATTCGACTGTACACCGACCGTAGGTAGGTGTATACAATCAATCCTATAAAAAGTATTTTTACTTAATTTATTTATTTCTAATACAATCATGTTATAAAAAATAATATTTCTGATGCATTTTTTTATTGCTTATGGTGGCAGGCGAGCCACGGCCCCATCAAGTGGGCCCAGTAAGTGGTAACCGTCGCTCATAAACTCAACTATACCATGTATACATATAAGTATAGTCAAGCCGCTGCGCACCATTTCATTTCTCTGATGTGAAATAAAAGAATAAACTGCTACCTATCTTCTGCTACAGCCAAAACACACTGACGTGCTTCATGACCGGTCACAAGGGAGACGGTGGTACCTGGTGACCTGTTTGGGCCCGATAGCAAGTTAATACTCTCACTTAATACCCAGCCCTACCACCAGTAATCCAATGGGTGATAATTGCTTACTTCCCTTAGTCGTCTTATACGACACCCGCAGGAATGGATGGGGTGGTGACATTAGTATTCTTAGTCCGTCACCAAACGTGCAATTATATAAATTATTAAGTCTCTGCACTTCATCTCCATTTAAATTTGTACTGCCAAATATAACACTTCCCAGTGCGCGCAATGTGCTAAAAAAGAGGTAAGTACAAAGTTTTCTATTCACGTATTAATATATAGATATAAAGCTGTGTCATTGAGTCAGATAACTATTAATATCATGTGGTGACAGTGTTTCTAACTTTCTGTATCGTACCTACTCTAGTCAAAGTTCGTTCTCAACAATGAGACGTGTTTGAGTTGTAAAGAAACCACTAGCTTTTACCGCGAAAACGTGCCAACTTGTACATTGAGTGGTGTCTTTCTTCTTGTGTACTTACAGAGGATACGTTCTGACCAAAACGGGAAAGATCTCAAGGATGATGATGTTCCTCTTCAACCTCAGATATTGAGCTGCGATTGAACGAAGGAGTGGCGAGAACGATGAATCCATATAACCGCTGATTAACACCTGCGCAAAATACATCTATGTATGCAAAAATGTGAATATTTCCTTATTAATGGATTTATTGTCCTTGTGGAAAGGCCGAATACTCGCATGCGGACATCGTTAAAAGTCGACTGAATAAATGTTTCCTTGACCTCGTGCACTTCAAAAACAGCCTCGGTTGTCTGACGGTCAAGTATGCGATTGCGGATCTTGATGACTCGGGTTCGAATCGGAATTCTTCCCGGGATTTGAGCCAGTTTTGTTTTAAGAAATTCGGTTTGTATCTAAAGGAATTCTCAGTAACAGCTCGGAGTCAGGAATGTGGTGTTTTGCTCACATGCCTCGGAAAGCACATTTTTAGTGGTAGAGCCATGCTTATCCCAGCATGAATGGGGTGGCTCGATCGGGGAAGTACCACCCTCTCACAGAATATCAACGTAAAAAAAAACAATGGTAGGTTCCCCTGCCGTTGTGTTCCGTATGGTGAGTGAGAGTCTGTAAGAGCGCCGGTGGCCCGAACTCTCCCTATCCTCACCTTATTATCCTTCCTCTCCACCTCCTATCCCTTTCCTTGAAGATGGTGAAGCTCGAGTGATGGCTCTGGTGTTACTATCGTCTATAGGCTGCGGTTATAGTAGTAGTACTACATCAGGTGCTTGTTTGCCACTCAAGTAGTATGTAAGTGGTTGGCATTGCGCACGATCCTTCTCCAGTCGTGTCAGAACTCGGAGTGCCGTCCCATCAGGGTATGACAGTGACGGAACAAAATTATGATCGCGCACACACTCGTGCACTATAATATTTCCTGCGTAGTTAGTTAGCATTCATTGAAACTAGCTGCCATGACTGAATTCAGCCTTTTTTTTTTTTTGTTTAGGCGGGAAAAAATGTACCTAACCGCACACCCCGTTGTTCGGGGCAACAAACAGGGTAGTGTGGGGCCCTCACCCACTAAATAAACCCGCCGTGTGCCGTCTCTCCGCCTTTATTGGCGGACCACTGGAACTATGTTACATTCCTTCGGTGGTCCGCCGGCGGATGACTGAATTCGGCCTGGAGAATATTATCATCCAGTTGTAGGTTTCAGCCTAGCTTTAGTAGCCAAGCAAAATTAAGCGCTCTGGGGGGTTTGAATGTATCTCACTCGATCATACCGACATGACATCGTGTCATTGTGATTGGTTTAGAGATAACCGGGACTGGCCGAGGGATTATTGCGATATCATGCGTCAGTTTTTTTACCAATCACAAGCGAGACGATACGATATCGATACGATTTAGTGAGTTACATTCTACGAGCCCTGAAGAAACTCGTACACTTTAAGCCCCCCTGTTGTCCAGTGTCTAAGACGGTCAACATGAGGAGTCAATTCCACCAAGTATTTTGATATGTATGTATTCGATCATTATAGTATCTTTACAATTTGCCTTAGGAGTGTGGCTGTATATTTTATATTTTTAGGTTGGAAGCTAACCAATAAAAATTAATAATAAATAGAAAAATGGCGATATTTCAAATTTTTGTAATCAGGTTCCAAATATGACATTAATAATGTAAAATAGTTAAAAATAGTTAAACCTAAACGGTGAGGACTCGAATTTTGCCTGTAATAAACAAATTATTTATGAAATGTGGAAAAAGAAAACTTTAGTGCAAATGGGATTCGAACCTGCGTCTTCCAATCCGCGGAAGTGCTCTAACCACTAAGCCATCGCACTGACCAACGGCCATTCCTAATCTCCACATCACATTTGTCTTTGCGACCCACGCCACCTATCGGATGCATTTACATGCATTAATCCAATTTAATATAGTAAGTTTAATTTTGCAATTAAAATTCGTACTATTTGATGGCGCGATGTTTTAAACATTTTTGATCTGTATTTTAGCACTTTATTTGTTCTTTAGAGTAACTGAGCATGTCAGGTGCTAAATTATAGATTAAATATGTTTGCTCTAATGACATAATCTCTAGTGCCAACATATGTCTCCAATCACCTCCCTAACCTTATCCTAAGTTTAGTTAGCCATTTGATCGATTTGATTTTAGCTGATCCACCAATATTTACATGCAGCGACTGCCTACCTGACCTCTACGACCCAAGTAAGGGGACAACTGCATGGCAACCTTAGAAGACTAGCTAGTTTTACAGGCTTCTGACAACCTGTCACAACTGCCTAGATGTTATTTGACAGCCGGGACCGACTGCTTAATGTGCCTTCCAAAGCACGAAGGAGTTACCCATCCAATGCCAAAGTTGCTTAACTTTGCCATCATTCGAGCGGTTAGTGCATAACTAGGCCAGGACCACTACTTATATTTGTCTCCAATATTTGTCGGCCATTTTGGCAAAATAGTTTAAGTACCTACATATAGGTAAGTACACTAATAAGTAGATATTATTGTAAAAATATAAATGCCCAAGCCTTTGCCCGCGGCTTCGCCGTCTATACCAGTTTTTAAGTCTAATCAAGAGTTATCAAATAAAAAAAGTTGCATCAAAATCCGTTCAGTAGTTTTGCGCGAACAAACAAACAGATAAACAGACAAAAAATCTAAAAAACATAGTTTTGTGTGCCTATATAGCCTATTACAGTCATTTTTTCTCGATTATCTTAATTGTACAGACATAGCTCTGTTACAGCTTTTCAATAGTACTAGCCTTTGCCCGCGGCGGCTATGTCTCAGGTTCCCGATACATTATCGGGATAAAATGTATACCAGTTGTTAAGTCTAATCAAGAGCTATCAAACAAAAAAAGCTGCGTCAAAATCCGTTCAGTAGTTTTTGCGTGATGCGTGAACAAACAAACAGATACACAGCCAAACAATCTAAAAAATATTTTTGTAGTTTGGTGTTCAGACACGCCTATATAGCCTAAATCAGTCATTTTTTTTCTCAAATGTCTTAAATGTACAGACATAGCTCTGTAACAGCTTTATAATAGTATAGATTGCGGAGTGGTTAGATACCGGTCTCCCGCCTGAGTGTTGTGGGTTCGATTCTCACACAGGACAACTCTTTGCGTGATCCAAAAATGGATGTTCTGAATTTGGGTGTACTTTGTGTCCGTGAAATTGTATGTATGTTAAGTCCCCCGCGATACAAGGATTACACCTGCAGGAAGTTGTCTTTATAAAAAATAGGCATTAGGTTACCTGTGTCTTTTTCTCCCGAAGGTTGATATATTTGGATACGCATTTGTGGTCATCTAGCTTACATCGGACCTCCTGATGACGTAAAAAGAATCCTTCAGTCGGATATATCACTACAACAGACAAAGTTTGTTTTGTTTCTTCAGAGAATGTAGTCGAACGGTTCATGCCAGGACCTGCGAATATAGGTGGTGAATGAGAGCAATCAATACTATCCTTACTAATGTTATAAATATACTAGCCTTTGCCAGCGGCTTCGCCGCAGCCAAAAGCTAGTTTTTCGGTTATGTATCAGGTTCCCGATATAGTAGCGGGATAAAATGTCTACCAGTTTTTAAGTCAAATCAAGGCCTTGCAAATAAAAAAAGTTGCATCAAAATCTATCTAGTAGTTTTTTTAAATAAATTCTACAAAAAATCTAGTTTATATAATTTTATAGTCTTTCGGTTATATCTCAGGTTCCCGATATAGTAGCGGGATAAAATGTATACCAGTTTTTAAGTCCAATCAAGGCCTTTCAAATAAAAGTTGCATCAAAATCCGTTCAGTAGTTTTTGTGTGATGCGCGAACAAACAAACAGACAAACAGATAGACAAACAGATAAAAATTCTAAAAAAAAATATCTGTGTTTTGGTTAACCTGTGTGTATATCCATTTTTCATTCATAAGACATACCATCTAAACCGTACACAGTATAAAAATGTGAAATAGAAAATTATAGTCTTTATTTTTACATTTTTGGTTTAGGAGAGAAAAAATATGTGTGTGTTTGCCCAATTCCTGTCGCTACCAAGCACCGCTCTGACGACGGTCGGCAGCGAGAGGTCCCCCCCCTATTGCCGCGACAAGCTCACGGCGCTTCTCAAAAATAAGAAAACTTTTAAAGATTCGCGAATTGTACACATTTTTAAAGTAAATTAAACGAATAGTTTTTCGCGTATAAATTAGGTCACAGTTGTGAGTGGTCCCGTGACCACAACGCCGTTGAAACGTCGGGCTAGAGGTTGTTAAAACATAATTTAATGACCTAATTTATACGCGAAAAAAGACCCATTATGATGAAATGAAAAATAATGATATATAAAATCACTAACTTACAATCAGCCATTAACCCTGCGGGATATCCTGTATCAACTGCCTCTGAACTGTATATACACATCCAAATCCATAACAAATACAGAAAACACAATTCCATTTTTGAAAATAAATTATTTTATTAAATATTATAAACATTAGTTTTAGTACGACTGGTCTATAAACTGTTGCACACAGAACTGGACTTAAGTGTAAAGTTTCATTTGTCTAAGGTCGATTTGTGGCCTATTATATCATTATAATGCTCAATTTATTCTCACGTAAATGTTTTAGGAATAATTACAGAGGTCATTTTATAAATTATTAGCTAAACTAATTATTATTATCATATCTACAGGGGTCATTTTAAATGTATACGTATATTAACAAGCGGACTAGGTGTGTAGATATTAGTTATTAAGTACATACCTTAATTTTTAAACGAAGCCCGAAATGTGATGAAAAATACTTTTTCATTACTCATAAATACTCTGAAAGTAGGCCTGAAGTTGCCTGAGAAGTGGGTTGAAAGTAATACTTTTCAGCCCTAGGGAGAATTACTTTCAACTGACAGCTGAGTAATTATAAAAAATAAAACAGTTCTATTTTCTGTGCAGCCAGTCAATTACAGCGCGATGATTGATGTCTCTTTGGTAATAGAAACTTAATGAGGAATTTTATTCCAATCTTTTAAAAAGTTGTAAACATTGTGCTTTTCGTGATAAAAGCAGATTATAGGGACCTAGTGTCTTTTGCTTCCCCAATTTTAATAATCCATTTCTCTAGGGACAAAAGAGTAAAATTATCTATTCTTTAAGCAGTAATACTAGAATTTTAAATATTACCCTCATTGTGAATGACGTCTACCAGTAAGGTATATACATAACTATGCCTAAATCGGGTTGTAAATAATATGCAGCAAACATTAGAGGCTTATGTTTGAAAGTGCGAGTGTATTTGTGAAACTATGATCTAATATTTGACTATAACAATTTGTTGCGTGCGGCCTTCTTTAGTTCGTCCTGTAATCAGTTAGTAATCTGTTGAAGGACACAGAGCAATTATTATCAGTTCAATAATATTCGTCTTACTTTATATAATCATAGAGATATTTATTGAAACATCTAATGCGGAGGGAGGGTAAGATCGGCTGTTAGCGTGGCGACGCTATTATTTTACTTGTCCCGTTCAAATCTTGCAAGTTAGATTTGACACACTTCCCGGTTTCCGATTGAGCTGAAATTTTACACGCATATGTATATCACGTGACAATGCATTATTTTGATAACATGGAGCTGATCTGATGATGGAGCTGAAAGGTGGAGATAGGAACGCTATGATCATTTTATTTTTATAAAATAATTTCGATGTTTTCACATCTGGCAGACGTCGCGCGTCTAGTTTTTTTATGATTTAAGCCACTATTCCCCCATTAAACAGATGTGTAATAAACCAGCATTTAGTCAGTGTAGGCGGCGACTCTATAGTGGCCTGTCAAACTACAGATCCATACTCGAGGCTACTATTTAAAATTCTTTCGACATTAAATGCATTTCTCAATGACCAAAGATTTGAAGGCAGATTTATTTATGCACCCTGCACTAAAGAAGTAGCCTTGTATCGCAAGGGTCTTAACAAACATACAATTTCACGAACACAAAGTACACCCAGACTTGGAACAACAATTTGTGGATCGCATAAAGAGTTGTCCTTTGTGGAAATTGAACCCACAACACTCGGGCTTCTTCTTCTTGTCATGCCTCTCCATTACTGAAGGTTGGCTGTCAGTTTTTTGAAATTTTCTCGGTCTAATGCAAGTCTGAATAGCTCTTCAACAGACTTGATGCCAGTCCACTCTCTGATGTTATTATATTCTCCTTTACCGGAGGCCGGTATCTATACCATTCCGCCATCTGTGATGTCATTTTAGAATTTGCACACGACAAGTTAATTCTACTGCATTATTTGTTGTAGTACCTAAAATAATTCAATGAAGTACTTACTAAATATTACCTAATTCAGTCACACACGCCACACATTTGAATAAAGTACGAAATTTAAATCATTAAAAAAAAACATAGCATCACGCCTGTTTTGCCCGAAGGGGTAGGCAGAGGTGTAAAGGTGTATTACACACCCACGATTCGCCAGCTACGTTTAAGTCCCACGTAATAGGGGGCGAGCCTATTGACGTCTACCGGGCACAGTTCCAAGCTCCGGGCTGCTACTGAGAATTTTTGTTTTTAGGAAAAAGCTCAATGACGTTGCCCGACAATTTGATTTTAAATAGAGGATTTATCTAGTTTTTAATGAATCTGGTAATTGACCTTGTCTTCTTTGTAGTGAGCATTTGACCTTTAATTTAAGCCTTACCTACATCCGCTCCAGAAACTAATGGTCCATTACCGAAACTTTAAGTACCTATGCTTTATTATTTTATATCCTATAATATATTTTTTTGTTTACATTGTCATCGCCATTAAGTAATAATCCTTGTATCGCAGGGGACATTACAAACATCCAATTCACAGATACAAACTACATACTAGACCCAGACTTAGAACAACCATTTGTAGATCACAATTGTACTGTGTGGGAATCGAACCTTCACCACTCGGCATAGGAGATTGGTTTCTAAACAACACCGCCATCTGTGTGTCCTATCATAACGACAGAAATGATTTTTGTATGATATTTGGAGAGCCTAAAGCCTGAATGATAAAATAACCATTTTTTTACGTCGGTAAATCATCACTTACTAAAATACATTACTAGATGGCGCTACCTTATACTAGTTGCTTATACTAATTGTCTAACTCCACGCAGATATAATCGCATGATGATGAGAAGCGAGTACACCATATAAACCATATTATTTTTATCTCGGTGAGTTTCGTATACCGTTAGTTGGATTTCCTTTAGGATTTCTTGGGCGGACGTTAGACCGGTATTGTGTCGTTCTTACACTTCAAACTACACTTCTACAGCCGTTAGGTATTCAAAGCAGTGATCAGGAAGTCATGTTAGATTCATTATTTGATACTCGCAGACACTTTCAGATACAGATAACCGGCGAAAAGGGAAACTCAGTTTACCTAAAAATTAACCACTTCTAATAACATTGCACTTCTAATAGCATTGCATGCAATATTTACAGAACAATGTTCTAGTCGAGACAATATAATTTTCTTATCATGTATTTTGGTGTACAATAAAGTATACATTCATTCATTCATTCATTCATTCATATAAATAAATAAAATAAACATGTTGGACGGTTTGGAAGTGGTCTTCCTCCCTGGCAACATTAATCCTATTTGACTGGTGGTAGGGTTGGGTATCAAGTGGGAGTCACTTGGTATCGGGCCAGAGTGGGTCAGTACCACCGCCTGTCGTTTGGCACATTGTGAAACACCTCAGCGTGTTTTGGTTGTAGCGGGATATATAAAAAAAAATCATGTGTAGATTACTCTTATTCGATAAGTTAGTAATAATGGATTAGGTTTTCTATTTCCACTGTTCCAGGATCTAACAACGTGTATATGCCGTTATGCCGTGTGGGGCCGGCTTTAGAATTGTCCCACCCCTCTCCACCCATGGGAGTCGTAAGAACCGACTGAGGGAATACCGAGGAAGTGGGCAACAGCACTCCTTCGAGTATTAACAACATCCACTGCGATCGCCAACCCGCCTGCCAAGCGTGGTGATTACGGCACTATCCCCCATTCTTGGGGAGGCCTATGTCCAGCAGTGGACTTTAAAAGGCTGATGTATGTATGTATTTTTTTCAAACGTTCCGGAACAGTGACGTCCGACTATTGGGCACGGGTCTCGGGTTTGTCCAGTGCAGGTTGGTCGTCGAGAAAATGTCTCAAGCTTAGCGCGAGCAGGATTCAAACCTGCGTCCCTTCCAATCCGGGGAAGTGCTCTAGACCGCTAAGCCATTGCACTGACCGAAGGTCATTCCCAATCTCCACATAACATTTTTCTTTACGACCCACGCCACCTATCGGATGTATTTACAATCATGCATTAATCCGATATAGTAAGTTTAATTTTGAAATTAAAATTCATACTATTTGATGGCGCGATTTTTTAAACATTTTGACCAAAATATTATAAAGCTGTAACAGAGCTGTGTTTGTACATTTAAGATATTTGAGAAAATATGACTGTATTAGGCTATATAGCCGTGTCTGAATGCAAAACATTTTTTTTAGACGCAGCTTTTTTATTTCATTGCTCTTGATTAGACATAAAAACTGGTTTACATTTTATCCCGCCACTATATCGGGAACCTGAGATATAACCTAAATATGTTGGAAAATCCAAAACTGCTCGCGCGCACGCCAAGGCCACGCAAAAAAGGGACCCTGCACCGCTAAAAATATTCCCGCTTACAATATTGTAGAGGTCAATGTATTTTTAAATTTTATTAGTCTGTATTCTAGGTTATTGTTAAAATTACTCAAGCCAATATAAACTGTATCCTTGTAAAAACAAGTTGTAGAATCGCTTGCGCCTGGCCTTACGTGTGTTTAGTGTTTTTAATTATTGTTATGGATAAAATAGTGATTATACTTGACAAATATCATCAGTTCGTCAAGCAAAGGTAAGAACTTTCTTTTAACAAAAAGCAATGTACCGTCCGGGCGAACGGCGTTCTGTTGACGATAGTAAAACCACCGGTGGCTATGCGTACGTAAAAAGGTAGTTCTCATGAAAGGCGCTGGTTTTAGTGTCACGTCGAGCGTAAATATTCAGTATTTTTTTGTTTATTTAATAACAATTAAACCACATCGAATCAGACCGTGAAAAGAAATAGGGCTCTATTCCTAATCATAATAATTCGTAAACGAAAAAGTAGTTGTTTATAAATTTAAACAATAGCTAGGCAGGCAAATATGCAGGTAAAATGAAAGTATGATATGTAAATTCAGCTTCAAGGTTTTAATAACGTGTCAAGGGTATTATCGAGTATTATCCGTTTAAACATATCTTCCTTATATTATGAAATACTTCTTTCATTGTAAATAGTTAAAAAAGTAATGCTGATTGTTCTGGAATCACTAACTTAAGCGTGCGGTTTGATGGTATAACTGGTCTTCTCGACACTGCCCTTCTACTGAATGTAATGGAATTTCTAATCAATCACCTAATTCTAGTCTTCTTATGCCAAGAACTAGCAAACAAAAAGGTTTAGGTTTAGTATTTATATTTATTTATAAAGTTTCATCGAAATACGTTCAGCGGTTAACCAACAGGCAAATTAAAATAAAAAATTTGTAGTATAAACAGCCAAACAGACGCAATTTCCTATTTATAATATAAGTAAAGATGAGAAAGTGCGTTTATTTGTTACGTTACTTAACCGATTATCATGAAATTTAGCATAAAATCCATAGGTACAAGGACATTTTTTTGGGCACGGGTCTCATCTCATGGTGAGAGGGATAGTCCACCACGCTGTCCCAATTGACAGGGCTACTTATATTCTGTAAAAATTAACGGTCGCTATAGGATAGAAATTGGCATTAAATAATTAATATATAGTACAATGTTTTTATATTAATTGATCCGATTCTGAAGTTCATATAGACGAAGGCACGGGCTCAATATAGTTATGTATATTTTTAACAATTAACTAGGTAGGCTAATTATTGTTTTGCAGCAGTGTATGCATGCTTATATGCACTTGTGGTATACGAGTATGAACCAAGTGGTTAAGGAGCTGAATGGCAAAATTTATATATGATCTGTTCGTGTGGCAGACATGATTAATATCGATGATTGTACCATAAAAAGCATTAAGGACCGCGTCTGCCACCATAACAAGCCTGCGTTATAAATTGACAGCACTTTAAAAATGTAAAAAAAACGGTATGCTAAATCATTTGTTCGTCTCTGCCTCTTGAACTGATGGTCAGAAACACCTTCAAAACGAGGCACATCGAAGCGGCAGACGTCCAGCCCTCTGACTTTTTAAGTAATTAATTTTTAAACTATTTTTTATGATTTAAATAATTTTATATGAATTGTTCGCTTGGCAGACCTGAATTGTTCGATTAATGACGATATAAAGAACCACAGAAAAATAGTCTGCCACCATGATAGCGCTGTGTTTTCAAACGACAGCGCTTTAAAAGTGTAAAAAAAAATGTCTGTTAAATCATTTGTTCGTATTTGCCTTTTGGACTGATGGTCAGAATCAAGAAGATAAACATCGAAGAAGCAGACGTCCAGACCTCTGATTTTCCAAGAGCAGAGCATTTTTATATAATTTTATTTTCGAAAGTTTTGTCTTTCTTTCTTAGAGAGAAGAGAGTGACAACGGTATAATTCCCCAGGTAGTTGGCGTTTACCTATGGGGCATTCCGCGTCAAATCACGCGGTCATTGGCTTGACCCCTCGGATTTTGATGTCCAATGAATCGTGGGTTTCGTTTGGCTCCAAATATTATTTCAAATGTTTATAAATGTTTATTTTATTTTTATTAGGGGTTGTCCGAGCTAAAAAAAACATTAAATTGAGGAAAAACATAAAGAGGAGCTTTTTTTAAATTAATGAATTTTTTTTACAGATAATAGTTCGATAATGGACCAAACGTCTGTGTGGGGCAGCCTTTAGTATTGTCCCACCCCTCTCTACCCACGGGAGTCGTAAGAGCCGACTGAGGGAATACCGGCGGAGTGGGCAGCAGCACTCCCTCGAGTATTAACAACATCCACTGCGATTGCCAACCCGCCTGCCAAGCGTGGCGATTACGGCACTGTCCCCCATATGAGCGAAACACATTGTTATGTTGTGGCGTTCTCTTGGGGAGGCCTATGTCCAGCAGTGGACGTCGAAAGGCTGATGGATGGATGGATGGAACAAAATAACAAATGATGCTCACAATATTTTAGGATGTAACTCTCAAAATAATCACGTAGAGTGCAGGTTAGTTGTATGGCGACCACGACCGACTGTGTTCACGTTCTTGCCAATCGTATCCCTCGTAAGACGTCTGTCCTCTTTTAAATTAACTAACTGCTATCTGTCAGCCGTTACCTACCGCCTGAAGTCTGTCATCGCATCACAACTAAATACTTATAATTTGAAGACATTTATAAGATATTGAAGGTAAGTGACTCAAGCAATAATAAAATTACATAAAATAGTCTAGTAGACATCAATAGGCTCACCCCCTATTACGTGGGACTTAAACATAGCTGGCGAGTCGTGGGTGTGTAATACACCTCTGCCTACCCCTTCGGGAATACAGGCGTGATGCTATGTTTTTATTTTAAATAAACCTTTTTAAATTTTTAATTGATTACTTTTTCCTTTCATAAAAGATAGAAAATAATATACTATTACGTGAACTCTTAGTAATAACAATAATAAACCGTAATACCCGCTTTACCTTAATTCCTGAAAAAAACTTTAAAAAATCGTAGGTACATAAAAAATCAGCGGCCAAGACGTCTGCCAACTTTATTTTCCTATTCTGGGAGTCCTAATAAATCGAATGGACGCAACGAGAACGACGAACAAATGATTTAGTATAGCTTTTTTTTTACATTTTTGCACCTACTTCTCGTGATAAAACAGAGCCCTGCAGATCTGCCTCTTCGATGTTTATAGTTTTAAGGATGATTTTGACCATCAGTCCAAGAGGCAGATGCGAACAAATGATTTAGCATCACTTTTTTTTTTACATTTTTGAAACGCTGTAACTTGAAAACGCAGGGACATACGACTTTCATTTACAGGACCAAATCGGTTTGTATTGGCATAAATTTTCATCCCTATTAATATGAAAGACGAACAAATCATATACCAAAATGGCACTCAGCTCCCTAAACAAAGTTAAAGACTGAACTTTTTAGATCAGTGCGGTTAAGTACCACAGTCTCCTTCGTTTTAAACGACAGTGAATCACCAGTCAATCAATTTGTTTTGGTTGCAGAGGATAGCTGACCAATCCTACTCTTTTAAAGCATATTATAGTGGTTGATATGCCACGGTAACCCGCAACGTAACAATTCCATGAGCGGTGATTACCGTTTATCATTATGTAGGCTGTGATTTGTCAGAAAAAGTACAGGTTGCCAATGTAATACCACCGAAGGAATGTAACATAGTTCCAGTGGCCCGCCAATAAAGGCGGAGAGACGGCACATGGAAGGTTTCTTTAGTGGGTGAGGGCCCCACACTATCCTGTTCGCTGCCCCGAACGACGGGGTGTGCGGTTAGGAACATTTTTTCCCGCCTAAACAAAAAAAAATGGTTGCCAATGTAATACCTACGTCAATAATACAATATGAGAAAATATCACAAAAATATACACATAACATATTAAAAACTGTTTTAACTGTTTACACGACATTTTGATATTTTGATGTATTTTTTAACACTTGGTGTTATCGAAATTTGCAGTCCCGAGCAAGTGTCACGATAGCTGAATTGGCAAAGCATCTGGGATTGTATCCAGGCGATGCAGGTGCAAATTCTGCTCGCGAATGTTATTTTCGATTTCACATTTTCACATTTTGTGTTAATTCACACTTTCGCTACACTACGTCAATAAGTAGTGGTTACTAAATAATATGAGTACTTATATTATTTATAATTAAATTAATATTCTAAAAACAAATATAATACAAGATTTAAAAAAGTATCTAGTTAATAGGGATACAATTACCTACAGTAATGAACTAATAATCGATTAATTTAATCACATCACTATTAATCGTATGTGGGAATATTATTATGTAATGGGTAAATGACCTAATCATACGCTTTCATCTGATTGTTCCAAAGATTTCCAGATATTGAAGCAGAAAGCTTATTATTATACTCGTATGGGCTTGCATGCAGACAAACCACCGCACCGGTTCGCGACGTCTTACGACTTACGACGGACTGGTGCCGGTGAATCAGAATCAGTTACATTCAACACGGTCATTCGGATCGACGCGTTCACAGAAAAATAATCGAATATTAAAATGTTTTTCCATTTGTGACAGTGTGTACTGTCAAAGTTGAATTTTTAACAGTTCCAAATTCAAACAGTGACAATGGTGGATTCCGTGGGTGTAACGAATAACACTTGGCAGTGGTATAGGGAAGTAATCATGTCCCTATTAGAGATGCCGGAGGATTTGGATCAGGAAAGCCTGAATATGACGGCCCTGCAGATGGATCAAGCGTACATGGTGGGAGTTTCAGACCTCAATGTTGGTGTTTACAGCGTATCTGATGATTGTTTTCGGGTATGTTTATATTGAGGCATACTATACTTTAGGTAATGTTTTCTTTTCATACATCATACATCGATTCACGCCTGTTTCGCAGAAGAGTAAGCAGAAACAACTGATCGCCATTTGTCATAAAATAGCCTTCCACAAGCAAATTTTTCCTCCCAGTGGGAAGATGACGTAAATATTTAAGTAGAGATTTTCATTACGTTCTTTTGTATTGGAATCTAAAAAAGAGGGTACCAGGTTTTATACTGTGATTAATGGTAACGTTATAGAATAAACTCTATTTATCTAAATCATTAGGTAGGTAGGTACCAAAAAGTTCTTTTTTACATTTTAAACTTTATCATACCACGCAATTCTTTTATAGGTCCTAGTTACTTTACGTGAACAGGAAATATTATATGAGCGGTGGTTAAGTACCACTTACCTTCAGGGCTGTGCCTCGTCTACCACCATAATCAATAAAAAAAGTATTTTTTATGCTAAAGTATTGTCCGTTATAACTTTATTATAAAAAAATAATGGTACTTTTCCACCTGTATTAGTCTTGTATCACAAAAGGAGTTTTAGAAAACAAAATTAACGTACAAAAAGCAAGCTCGCATTCAGAACTAACATGTGTGAATCACACAAATAATTTGCCACTCACTCAAATAATAGCAATAAGCCACTACGTCTGTGATTTTCAATTTTAGTTTGAAGTTCTTTTTACCATCGCAGCAAATAATTTGTTTTGTTGAAGTAAAATTATCGGGTACCGTTACTTTTATTGCAAATAATAGTTTTCTTTGGGTCATGAGGTTGTCGTTTTAATTTGTTGATCTTTGCCGTAATTCATGGACACCGGTTACGTTCTAATTGGAAACAACGTAAATAATTGCCCCACTGGCGAATCGAAACGATCATAAAAGGTAACTTAGTTAACAGTAAATTCAAAAAGTTATTAGGTATAGATAAAATAGATTTTCACAATCAAGGATTTATTCAATAACTGCAATTTCATAAAAACACCTTTTTGTATGTCGGAAATCATGTGATGCCTTGTTTGGTGAATAGGTATGAAAGTATGAATTTCTGATCACTAAGTTTCGAGTATGAGTCCTAGTTTAAGCCCAGTAGTCTTGCAAAAATGCTAGTACTATTAGCCAAGCATATAGAAGATAATGCGTTTGGCTCCTATTATATTTACGGGCTAAATGGGCTCGCAATTTACAAAAGGTTATAATATTAACTTTTTTTTTATTGCATGTAGTGACAGATGAGCCAGGGTCCATCTGATGGTAACCGTCGCCCATGGACTCGACTATACCGAGAGTATTGTCAAGCCGCTACTCACTAAATCATTTCACAGATATGAAATGAAATATAAACGGCTATCTCCTCCTACAGCCAAAACGCAACGATGTGCTTCATGGCTGGTCACACGGGAGATGGTGGTACTAACCCGCTCGGGCCCGATACCAAATGAGTACTCCCACTAGGTACCCAGCCCTACCACCAGTCATGCAATGGATGATAATTGCTTACTTCCCTTAGTCGCGTCATACGACACCCGTGGGAAAGAATGGGGTGGTGACACTTGTATTCTTAGTCCGTCACCACACGGACAGACTAACTACTATAAATCAACTAGCATAATTTTTAAAATTATCGAAATGTGATTGTCATGCCAGATGCTATGCTAATTCAGTCGTCGTGATAATTGCTACGGACTGCGAATTTCGATAACACAAGTCTTGGGCTCGATGCATCTTTTTACTTTGCACTTTGTGTTAAGCATCAAAAGTTACCCATTATTTGAGCCCAATAGGCAGAGTAAATCCAAAAATATGTTCGCCTGATGTCATACCTTTCCCTCGTAAACTAATAAAGAGAAGTTACAGTACGTAATATTTAACCCTAAAATATTAAGTAGGTATCGTTTGTTCGCGTTATTCGATTTCAAGAAAATAATGATCAATTTTATTATACTAGTGTAGATCGAAGTATAAAAAATAAGAAGTAAAATGTAACTGTTATACATAAAGTATTGTATATGTTTATATAAGAATGATTTTATTTTCAAAATGTTAGCACCGTTTCAGAATTATTTAACACAAATAATTAACTAATTTCTCGCTAGTTTTTTGTGAATAGAATGTAGGGCAATTTAGTAATATCTAAGCCAACATGTTACTGAAATTAAATTTTAATGATACTATCCTTGCACAATATCTTACAAGTCAAGTTTTTATAATCATTTTTAGTTTTATTTTCTAATAAATGTTTTAAGTACGTCGACCACCAGTTGTCAATCAATGAAAAGAGAAGGCTTTTGGCCTAGATACGACTTTTTAGCTGTTTTCCGGACGGTTATTAAATGACATTGGTAGATCATTATCATAATAAATTAATAGATAATAATAATAAAGCCGTGTGGAGCCGGCACCAAGAATAGCTCCACCCTGTCTCTTCCTATAGGAGTCGTAAAAGCCGACTAAGGGATTACCGGGGGACCGGGCAGCAGCGTTCCCCTGTGTACTAAAACATCCACTGCGATTGCCAACCCGCCTGCCAAGCGTGGCGATTATGGTAAAACCCCCATTTTGGGGAGGCCTATGTCCAGCAGTGGATGATGAAAGGCTGATGGATGGATGGATGAATAATAAAGCCTTTTTATTTCGACGGGCCTCGTGGCGTGGTGGGTAGTGTAACCGACTTCCGTGCACGTGGTCGTGGGTTCGATTCCCATCCAGGACAATTATTTGTGTGATGAACTCAGATATTTGTACTGCGTCTGGGTGTTTTCTATCTATTATATGTATGTATTTACAAAAAAAAAGTAATATATGTATTATATCCGTAATCTGGTACCCATAGCACAAGCGTTAAGCTTAGTTTGAGACCAGAGGACGTTGTGTGAAATGTCCGTGAACATTTATTTATTTATTTATTTATTTCCATGTAGTTTACATAATATTTATACAACTCTTAACATAGCATCACGCCTGTATTCCCCGAAGGGGTAGGCAGAGGTGTATTACAAACCCACGATTCGCCAGCTATGTTTAAGTCCCACGTAATAGGGAGCGAGCCTATTGACGTCTACCGGGCACATTTCCAAACTCCGGACTGCTACTGAGAATTTTTCCTTTTTTTACAAAAAATCTCAATAACACTGCCAGACCCGGGGATCGAACCCGAGACCCCATGATTGGTTTTTCTGTGAATATCCTCGGTTCTATGCTTATCCAATATATACATTTGCTACTTGTAACATAGATATCATTTGCGTAAAAGTACTTGTAACATGACTTATCGTTTTCTTATTATCAACCATTTGTGGATTCCCATTGCTAGGCAAAGGCCTCTCCGTAAAAAATGCATGTACTAATCATGAATCGGTTGAATTGTAAAAAAACCTTGCGGTACAATAAAATGTGTCCAACTAATGCCCTTCTTTTGTAAGTTACTAAAATACTTAGAACTATAATATGTTACTTTATGAAAATGTGTGTCACAGTGTTTGTTTGCGATGGATTCCTATACTATCCGATCCGTATACTTTTTATAACAAAATTAATAAATTAACTATTTCCTGGAGTAAGGAATGGCCGGGTCTGCTAGTGGTGTGATTGTTAATAGTGTTATTAAAGAAATATAGTAATATCAATCTATTCTATTAGGTCACTTGAGTATCTCGTGAGTATGAGTGCTGTAAAGCACCTATTCGAAACGTCAGGTTAGTAGACATTCGAGGCAAACAAGAAAATTCTTTAAAATAGTTTTATTTTTAATTTCTAGTTTTATAATTGTTAGGAAAATAATTGAAAACAAACTACCGGAAGGAGGAAAACAGTAACGGATGTTAATATTGCCTTTAAGTATTTACTACTAAAACATAAAAAAATAGCATCACGCCTGTATCCGCGAAGGGGTAGGCAGAGGTGTATTATACACCTACGGTTCGCCAACTATGTGTAGATAAGTCCCACGCAATAGGGGGCGAGCCTATTGCCGTCTACGGGCCACATTTTTAAACTCCAGGCTGCTGCTGAGAATTAATTAATGTTAAAGTACAAATTATAATTTGTGAATAAAGAAAAAGAGTATTTTAGTACAGGCGGGAAACGAACCTGCGTCCCTTCCTATCCGGGGAAGTGCTCCAATCCACTGAGCCACAGTACTGTCCTTTAGACATACCCAATCATCTTATTACATTTGTCTTAACGACCAACGCCCTCTATCGGAACGCATTTACATGCATTAATCCAATATCCCGCCTGTACTAAAATACTCTATTTCCTTATTCACAAATTATAATTTGTACTTTAAGAGTAGCTGAGCATGTCAAGTGCTAAAATATAGATCACAATGAATAATTAATGTTTTTTTGTATCTTTTAATATTAAATATGACTCATTTTTGGAAATGAAATATATAGACATTCAAATTTTTGTGTTATTTAAAGACCTCTCGTGATAACATTAAACGCTAAACAGACTTGCGTTAGATAAATATATAATTCATGAATCTTTGAATGCTATATATATGTGTGGCAAAGAGAATATAACCACTACGGCCTGTGGTTTTTCATGTTGTCAATATCGACCAATATATATGGCGCCATGTCACTGGGATTTCCGAGGGAAATGAACCCGTTACGATAATTATACCGGGCTATAATCTATGCACCTGTTACTTAAATATACGCGTAGTAGGCAAACTTAATAAAAAACCACCTGTTATACATATAAAACATCATCGATTTGAATTTTATTCTGTTTATCTATACAAATAAATAAAATTGAGTGTCTGTTTGTAATGTCTAAAAAAATAAACGCTTTCTACTAAATATAATATTTATCTATACATAGAATAAAGTCGCTATACGCGTCTATTTGTTTCTCAGCTTTCTTCCTCTAAGCCACTCAATGAATTTTGAAACGGCTTTCGCTGTGGTACCTATAGACAATTTTCTAAGAAAGATTTATATGAAATAACTAGCCTTTAACGCCGCAACCAAAAGCTAGTTTTTAGGTTGTATCTCAGGTTCCCGATATAGTAGCAGGATAAAATGTATAACAGTTTTTAAGTCTCATCGATATCTATCAAATAAAAAAAGTTGCATCGAAATCCGTTCAGTTGTTTTTGCGTGATGCGCGAACAAACAAACAGACAAACAGACAAAAAATCTAAAAAAAATTGTTTTGTGTTCAGACACGTTTATATAGCCTAATACAGTATTTTTTTCTCAAATATCTTAAATGTACAGACACAGCTCTGTTACAACTTTATAATAGTATATAGATATATGCTAATTACTATTTTTAAACAGAGATATTACATGCTTTGAGAACAAGTCGCGTAAAAATCTATTTGAGATACACGCTAGCTAATTCTTATGAGAAAGATCAAAATAATATAGATAGGCACTAGACACGTTGTTATTTAAATAATTTTGATATATTAGAAATCTGCATGCGTGCAAAGCTAGTAGTTAGTGTTAATTAGTAGTAATTATATAAAATAGTACTTTTTTGATCTGTATTTTAGCACTTGACATGCGCAGCTACTTTAAAGAACAAATTATTTGTGAAATGTGGAAAAAGAGAACTTTAGTGCGAGCAGCAATCGACCTTGCATTAATTCGGGGGCTAAGTATGAATTTTAATTGCATAATAAATCTTACTATATTGGATTAATGCATGTAAATGCATCCGATAGGTGGCGTGGGTCGTAAAGACAAATGTGATGTGGAGATTGGGAATGACTGTTGGTCAGTGCGATGTTTAGCGGTTAGAGCACTTCCCCGGATTGGAAGACCCGTTCGCCCTAAAGTTCCTTTTTTCCACATTGCACAAATAATTTATATAAAATAGTATCTTATAAGAACGTAATTCCAAAATGAAATAGGCAACTGCGACGTTGATTTTTTGATAAATTTTAAAGATAATCAATCCCGAGCGTACAATGAACTTAAAATAGGTGGACGCATTTACTAATCACTAGTTATCACATATGATCGTCTTCTATTGTGACATCAACGACGTGTTGATTAATATTGATGTAACGACAAACAAACAACGATCTATTGTTTTCTCAAGTGTCCCAGTTTCATTCTAGTAGACGCAGTTATTCATCTCGGCACCAACTATAATGATTTGGTTAATTTAAAATAATATAGTAGACATTTTTGATCTGTATTTTAGCACTTGACATGCTCAGCTACTTTAAAGAACAATTATTTGTGAAATGTGGCAAAAGAGAACTTTAGTTGCGTGCGGGAATCGAACCAGCGTCCCTTCCGGTCTTAGCGGTAGACTAGGTACTTCTCCGGATTTGTTCTCTTTTTCCACATTTCACAAATAATTGTTCTTTATAATATTAGAGAAATATAGGCATACAACTATAGCTACTTTAACATGTCTGTAATCATTGGAAATTACTATTTAAATTAGGGAAAACTGGAGACCTTTATCTATGAAAGAATTATTTTGACGACTTCATATTAGTAATGCTTCATCAGCCAACGAGATTGACTAATCTATTCCTTAGGAGTGTCCTATAGAACCACTGAAGGAATGTAATATGGTTCCGGTGGCCCGCCAAGAAAGGCGGAGAGACGGCTCACGACGGGTTTATTTTGTGGGTGAAGGCCCCACACTACCCTGTTCGTTGCCCCGAACGACGGGGTGTGCGGTTAGGTACATTTTTTCCCGCCTAAACAACAAAAAAGGAGTGTCCTAGGACGACTGAAGAAGTAAAATTAAGTTTTAGTGGTAGAGCAATGCATGAACGGGTCGGCTCAATTGGGGAATTACCACCCTCTCACGAAGATCAGCTTGTAATTACCTTAGGTATCCTTACAGTTGTACTTCATATGGTAAGTGAGAGCGCAGAGCCTAACAACTCTTTCCCTTTATCATCTCCTTATTAACCTTTCTCTCTACCCCCTTCCTCCCTTGGAGTTCGCAATGCGCGAGTGGCGCCTCTGATGTTGCTTGCCTCTATAGGTTACAGTAACCCCTTATCATCAGGAGGGCCATATGATAATTTGTTTTTGTAAAAAATGCAAAAATATTACCGTGGCAAAAGCAAAACTGAAAAAAAAATCCTTATTAAATCGCTCTAATCAGTGTGATATAGCAGGTATTTTTATTGCTTAGCTATAGTGGCAGACAAGCCTCTGCACGCACCTGATGGTAAGCGGTAACAGCCGCTCATTGATTCAACTATACTGAGAGTACTGACAAGCTGCTGCTCGTCAATACATTTTACGGATGTTAAATTAGAGAATGGTCGGTCTCCTGCTACAAGCAAAACACTGAAGTATCTTATGGCTAGCCACACGCGAGATGATGGCACCGACCTGCTCGGACGGTAACAAGCCAGTAGGTACTACCAGTTGATACCCAACATAAAGTATGATAATAGATAACTCTTTATTAAAAAACCATTATATGAAGAAACTTAAAGCTAACTTAACGCTAACAGGCTTATATTTTTTGGCGGCCTTATCGCCCAAAGCGATCTCTTCCAGGCAACCATGCACAGAAAGAATTAAAATTAACAAAAACAGAAGGCCCTATAAATATAAATTATGTACAGGATCTAGAACAAACGATGAATTAACAATAGTAAAACGATGAAATAACAAACATATATAATATAAATAAAAAATAAAAATGGAGCATAATATATATAAATAAAATATTCATTAAATATAATTACATTATATAAAATATAAAATAATATAGAGTTCATCCATCCATCTATCAGCCTTTTAAAGTCCTCTGCTGGACATAGGCCTCTCTAAGAATGGGGGATAGTGCCGTAATCGCCACGCTTGGCAGGCGGGTTGGCGATCGCAGTGGATGTTGTTAATACTAGAAAAAGTGCGGCTGCCCACTCCCCCGATAATGCCTCAGTCGGCTCTTACGACTCCCATGGGTGGAGAGGGGTGGAACTATTCTAAAGCCGGCCCCACACAGCACGAAACGGCACGAATATAGAGTTATTGCGATGTAATAGCGATTTCAGCTAGATAGTGATCTGACACGATTTTTTTAAATATCCAGATAGAGGAATTTATTATTTCTTCTGTCAAACTGTTCCAAAGTATGGCAGTTTTAACTGTAAAGGAAGAACCATGGAAAGTAGTTTTATGATTAGATATTTCTCAGTCTCAGATTCTTTGACGACCTTAAAGAAAAAATCACGAATGCGTTGTATGTAAGAAATGGGAACGTTCCGAAGATATGGAGGATAGGAAGGATTGAAGAGGATAGTGTAAAGGAGATAGAGAATATGAGCATCCCGGCGACGACGAATAGGAAGCCGAAATTCGGAAATATAGCCATATTTAGATATTTTATATATATTTTTAGCATTTGACATGCAATATACATTAATCACAAAGTGAAAAATGTGAAATCGAAAATAACAGTCACGAGCAGGATTTGAACCTGCATCTCCTGGATACCGTCCAGATGCTTTGCCAATTCAGCCATTGTGACAATTGCTCCTGACTGCTAATTTCGATAACACATTCATACTTAACGTCTTTGGGTGACGCCTGCGCCATCTGTCGGCAGTATTTTCATACATTATACCGAGCAAGTAAACTTAATTTTACAATTAAGATTTTTACCTAATAATGACGCAAACCTTATAAATATTTAGATATTTTTATATATATTTTTAGCATTTGACATGCTTAGCACTATACATTAAACACAAAGTGAAAAATGTGAAATCGAAAATAACGCCGTAACCCGGGGTTTAAGCCTGCGTCTTCTTGATCATTGTTCCTGACCCTGCTGTTTTCGTCTTCTATTCTACATATAAAAAAATCATATGTCGTGGCCACATTTTTTGAATCGGTCACTTCATGTTGTGGGTGACCATTTTCATTAAATAGTTAGGTTTTGTTAGGTTAGGTTTCAATGAAATGGTCTGTCATATCATTAAATGGCCAGTTCTGTAAACTGACTACGACGTATATATAAAAAAAAAACAACGTAGTACGGTAATTTTCTTCCCATTATTAAGAAGGCTCGTGCCGAAAAATGAGAGCTACGAATATATGGGTAAAATGTTTAGAAAAATTGAAATATTTGGACAACTAACTAATTTGAAATTTATGGAGATCTGATAAAATACACATATTAATATATCTACTTCACATATTTTTAGCTAGATTCTATCCGTGAATTCTTTTATGTGGCCTTCAGAATATATTATATACACCTATACGAGTATTTAGGTCCTCACCCAGTCACTCGCACGGCACCTTAATAATCTCTTTGCAGGAAAAGAAAATAAATTAGTCTATATTCTATGTATATGTATTTCCTGCTACTGGCTCCTGTCTATATGTATGCAAAATTTCATGAACATTGTTTCAGTAATTACGGCGTGAACGCTTAAAGGAAACAAACTCACTCACACATTTATAGGTATTAGCGAGGATTAATATAAAAATAATCAATCTGATCCCTAAATCTCCTCGTAACTGTAGATAACACCAAATATTTTGTTACAGGTCATAAATTGGTCATAATTGTAATTATATAATATATTATTTTATACAAAATCGATGTTATATTATATTTATAAAAGCATGTGTTAAATATTTAAGCTAATAAATATTTCTTTCATATGTTTTTACCCACGGGACCCCATCTCTACCCACGGGAGTCGTAAGAGCCGGTACGGACGGTATACCGGAGGAGTGGGCAGCAGCACTTCCTCGAGTCTTAACAAAATCCACTGCGATCGCCAACCCGCGTGCCAAGCGTGGCGATTACGGCATTGTCCTCCAATTTTTGGGGAGGCCTATGTCCAACAGTGGACGTTGAAAGGCTGACGGATGGATGGATGGATGGATGTTTTTAATAGTTTACTGTACGATATTTGTAAGTTAATTGTATTATGGTCTGATGTGCGCATTGGTTTATACTGTTAGCACAGCAAGCAACTGAAATAAGTAAATAAATAAATAACTATATTTATTTATATCACGTAATCAAAAGTTTATAATTTGTGAATAAGGAAAAAATCGAACCTGCGTCCCTTCCTTTCCGGGGAAGTGCTCTAATCCATTGAGCTATCGTACCGTTTCTAGAAATACCGAATTTCCTCACCACATTTGTCTTAACGACCAACGCCATCTATCGGCAAAGCATTTACATGCATTCATCCAATGTAGTAAGTTTAATTTTGCAATTAAAATTCATACTATTTGATGGCGCGATTTTTCAAACATTTTTGATCCATATTTTAGCACTTGACATGCTCAGCTACTCTTAAAGTACAAATTATAATATGTGAATAAGGAAAAAGAGTATTTTTAGTACGATACGGTACGATAGCTCAATTGATTAGAGCACTTCCCCGGAAAGGAAGGGACGCAGGTTCGATTCCCGCTCGTACTAAAAATACTCTTTTTCCTTATTCACAAATTATAATTTGTACTTTAAGAGTAGCTGAGCATGTCAAGTGCTAAAATATGGATCAAAAATGTCACGTAATCAAATTAAACAGTCTATGTAACTAAGTAAATTTGGAATCTAAACTCAAAATAGTCTGGTGGTACCAGGCATAATATGTTCTTATTTTATCTAATGTATGTATTTTATTTAAAGAATGTAACAAAAAGTGTGAGTGTAGTATACTCGTAGTATATGAGACACTGCGCCAGACGCTGTAGATTCCAGACGCTTTGGGCTTCTTTTTAGGAAGATCTATTTTTTATTTCGTCGTCTGTGTTATTTTAGTTCTCTTTATTATCTAAGAATTTATTAGGTACCTACATCATTTTGGCATCACGAATTGAAGTAAATAGTACCTTGTCTCTGACTCTAAAAAAAAACGATTATATTCTTTCTCTCTTCACGATAATCGGAGCAAACAGGTTGGAGTTGATACTTTTATAAATGTAGAAATAAATACTTTGTTATTTTTGTAAAATCTTCTTTAATGTATATGTCTTTACAATAATCTTTTTTAAACTCTTTCGTCGTAATGTTCCCGTCTTCGTATCTCAGTCAAAAGTGTCCTCTTCAATCTATCTTCCGTCCTCTCACTCACTCACCTACATCCGTCCCTTTCACTCTTGTATTTAAATGTCACCTCATTCTCCATACATTCCGTTCCCTATCATGCGTCTTATGTTCATCGTTCATACTCAATCCTACATATATATATTTTGAAACATAAGGCATGCTTAGCAATAAAACCAGTGTGAAAATTAAAAATCGAAAAATTTGGTATGAATCTTAACTGTAATAATAAAGCTTACGTGATGGTAGGAATAATGCTAGACATTATGGTACAGAACCCGCCGCCTATTTTTTTAAGTGATTAATAACAGGTTCAATCTTTGTGAGTAGGTTCCGTTGCCGAGACGTCCAAGTTTTTCACGATTGTCACGATGGCTGAATTGACAAAGCATCTCGGACTTGTCCGTGTGTTGACCAAAGAGTAGAATGGTGGTGACGGACTAAGAATACAAGTGTCACCACCCCATTCTTTCGCACTGGTGTCGTATGACTAAAGGAAGTAAGCAATTATCATCCATTGCATGACTGGTGGTAGGGCTAGGTATCAAATGGGAGTACTCACTTGGTATCGGGCCCAAGCGGGTTGGTCCCACCATCTCCCGTGTGACCGGCCATGAAACACATCGTTGCGTTTTGGCTGTAGCAGGAGATAGCCGTTTATTCTTTCATTTCATACGCACATTCGCACTTCCTGTGCAAAAATCTATTTATTAAGAGAATTTAAAGACATATAAAAAAAAACTATCCGTTATAAAAAAGCGTTATTGGCCAATTTTCACTAGATTTCATTCTCTAGTATGATTAATGCATAGGTAGGTTCTTTTAGAGTATAGGCCAATATTAATTATGTTAACTTTGCCCTACGGCTATTTTCATGTTGGGACTTACCTTTCACCATTACATTACATTATAAACAACAAGCTGTTTAATAATAAATCGTTATTCTCTTATACAAAATTACCTTCTGTCAAGGCGTTAATTTGACATGTTCTTCGCGTTTACTATTTTTATGATATTGTTCTTACCGTGCCCTTAATGAATCCCGTTCTAGTACATCTGACTGACCACCAAATTAACCCAGCTTGGGGTGGACTGGCTCGTTCCGAGACAACTTACTCTCACGTTTACCATAATTTCACCGTGATTATTGTTATACGTTTATGTGGGTAACTGTAATGTTAGGTATAAGACCTAATAAGGTTTGCTTTTATGTAGCCTGCTTTAAATCACTATTAATTAAATTATTTTTAAACGCATTCACGGACAATGTTATTTTTTCAAAGGGTACATACAAGTAAAGGAAGGAATTATCTTCAACGCTTAAAACACAAAGAAATTCTACAGATACCTTAGCATCTACTTAAAACCGATATTTTAAATATTTTTGTTATCTTTAAAAACGTTTTCAGATAATAATCATATTTAAAGTTATGTTGCTTTGTTTCGTGCGGTAGGTTCTTTGCAATTAAAATGTTCACACAATTATATAATGCTGAGACCGTGTTATGCTATTTTGAAGAAGGTTGCGATATGAATTTCCTGATTGAGTACTGCTTAATACTCGTAATATTTTAGTTCAACAAATAAGGAATTATTACACATATTTTATAAAAGGTTTAATATGTTACCTATATAACATACATACAGGGCACTATAGGAGAAGAGAGAGAAGAGCCTCCTACGTACACACAAAATTAATAGGACTGTACAGTATCTAATAATGTCAGTAATTATCGCTTGAATTAGAAAAATCGATTTATTGATCGGCAGTATCCAGTAGATATAAATGCCGATCTAACTTGGGGACCACTACGATAGTGGTCCTGGGCATTGGCCTACAATGCCCAGTAGAGAATACATGTCTGCACATATATATATTTTTAACATACAAGATACTAATTCTTGTAAAGGAATATCTAGTTGAAATATTAGAATCGCTTTAAATTTATTTACCTTTTAGTGACGTACATAAAAGCCTATAGTGATTTGACTGACGCCTCTACCGGTGAAATCACCATAGCAGTAACACCATGAAAATTTGTCATCGCAAACAATACCGTTTGATATTTAGATATTTTTTTATATATATTTTTAGCATTTGACATGCTTAGCACTATACATTAAACACAAAGTGAAAAATGTGAAATCGAAAATAACAGTCAGGAGCAGGATTTGAACCTGCATCTTCTGGATACCGTCCAGATGCTTTACCAATTCAGCCATCCTGACAATTACTCCTGACTGCTAATTTCGATAACACATCATACTTAACGTCTTTGGGTGACGCCTGCGCCATCTGTCGGACGTATTTTCATACATTATACCGACCAGGTAAACTTAATTTTACAATTAAGATTTTACCTAATAATGACGCAAACCCTTTAAATATTTAGATATTTTTTATATATATTTTTAGCATTTGACATGCTTAGCACTATACATTAAACACAAAGTGAAAAATGTGAAATCGAAAATAACAGTCAGGAGCAGGATTTGAACCTGCATCTTCTGGATACCGTCCAGATGCTTTACCAATTCAGCCATCCTGACAATTGCTCCTGACTGCTAATTTCGATAACACATCATACTTAACGTCTTTGGGTGACGCCTGCGCCATCTGTCGGACGTATTTTCATACATTATACCGACCAGGTAAACTTAATTTTACAATTAAGATTTTACCTAATAATGACGCAAACCCTTTAAATATTTAGATATTTTTTATATATATTTTTAGCATTTGACATGCTTAGCACTATTTCGATTTCACATTTTTCACTTTGTGTTTAATGTATAGTGCTAAGCATGTCAAATGCTAAAAATATATATAAAAAATATCTAAATATTTAAAGGGTTTGCGTCATTATTAGGTAAAATCTTAATTGTAAAATTAAGTTTACCTGGTCGGTATAATGTATGAAAATACGTCCGACAGATGGCGCAGGCGTCACCCAAAGACGTTAAGTATGATGTGTTATCGAAATTAGCAGTCAGGAGCAATTGTCAGGATGGCTGAATTGGTAAAGCATCTGGACGGTATCCAGAAGATGCAGGTTCAAATCCTGCTCCTGACTGTTATTTTCGATTTCACATTTTTCACTTTGTGTTTAAAATACCGTTTGAGTCTTTTTCTTGATTAATTTAGTATTGGTCTTGTTTTTCGAACTAATTTTGCTTTTGGTCTTCTAGACTACTTTTGCTCATCACTAATGAAAATATTAATAAACAATAATTAATTCAATGTTATTTATTAAAATTACCAAAATGAGATGTTATGATGAGATATGAGTACGATAGTTTCAGTTTGGTCTCCTAAGTCTTAACCCTACCTTTTTTTTTGTTAAGGCGGGAAAATATGTTCCTAACCGCACACCCCGTCGTTCGGGGCAACGAACAGGGTAGTGTGGGGCCTGTACCCACCAAAGAAACCCGCCGTGTGCCGTCTCTCCGCCTTTATTGGCGGGCCACTGGAACCATGTTACATTCCTTCGGTGGTAGTCCTAATCCTACCTAGGGTTGCCAACTATACTTTATAATAACGTATACTATTTTATTTATGATAAATATACTTTATACTTTTGCATAAAAATAAAGTATGTAAAAATACTTTATTTCCAATGTTTGCTGTGGTGAGTAAAATAAAATATATTATTATGAATAATTACTGAACTATCAGCTAACTAACTATTATCGATACTTTTAAGGTGAAATGGAACGCATACGCGCTTTAAAATATTTACAAGAGAAATTAAATATTAAGGATAATTTATACTCCGAGTCTGACAGACTGAAAGAGATGAAAATAAATTCTACTAACAATGATAAAAAACATTCTGAAACAATACTATTGACAAATGGCAATATATAATTAAATTAAACATGCATCTGATAGCCTACCCTGTGTAAAGAAAATTATTTATTATTTCTTCTATTATTATGCAGCTTTTACTGAAAGAATTGTTTTTTTTAATAATGAATCTAAAATGACGATAAGAAAGGAACAGATATCTTTATAAATTTAATAAAAATGTTGTTACTTGTATTTCAATTTCAATTGGGATTTTAAAGATAGTTTCCAAAAATTCGAGGGTAATAAAATCTTTATTTACTTTATTTTTTTCCTACTTAAAAATGTGATATTTTATTTTTGTTCAAAAAAAGTTGGCAACCCTAATCCTACATGGGTGTATATGTCGTGGCCACATCTTAGAATCCGTCACTTAGTGTTGTAGCCCCATATCATGAAACTTGTTTTGTTAGGTTAGGTTACATGAAATGGTCGGCCATATCATTAATTGTATGATCTGGCTAAGACACCACGTATATTATCAAAAAGTAGTGATAAAACCAAGGACTGCGAAGACATAGTATCGAGTTCGATCCCAAATCCAAGGTTTAGACCTTGTACGGTCCTACACACATTTTTCGTGTGTCAATACACACTTACAATTTATCACTGCTCGGTGAAGGAAACGTCGTAAGGAAACCAACATACCTTCGAGATTTTCTCGACGGCTTGTGAAGTCTAGCAACTTACATTGGGCCAGCGCGGTGGACTAGGGCCTAATTCCTCTCACCATCTGAGACCCCTGCCCATTAATAGTACGGGAAAAGGGTTGAAAAAACATCACAGCCAAATAAAACACGCAGAAAAAATTTTTAGTTGCCCAAAAACAATTTGCAAAGTTTTTACACTCAGAAAAATAAAAATATGTTCACAAAAAGTATGTTTGGACAATCACTAATTTCAGTAATATTTTAAGTTATATCGCAGGTTCCGATATAGCAGCAAGATGAATCGTATAAGTACCAGTTTTTAAGTCTAATCAAAAGCAAAATTTACATCAAAGTGATGCGCGAACAAATACAGAGACAAAAATCTCAAAAATAATTTAATATCTGAAATGTTAAGCTCTGTTACAGATTTATTTATTTACCTATTTACTATGAATTCGCTAACAAATGTAACAAATATTCGAGCAATTACAACTACGTCATATTATAACGAAAAAACTATAATATGGTAGTCTGTAAAGTCGGTTTACGGACGATAATTTTACGTGAAAACGTCATAATATATGTCGATAGATGCGTCACAAGCCGTACGCTTAGGCTGGTCGTGCCTCTCTATCGCTTGTTCCGTGCTCTCGCTTACATGCTCGGCTCAGGCAGAACGTGACACTTTTTCATGCGTGCAGCCGGCGTTCATCGATTTATAAGACGTTATCACGTCAAAAATTACATTTAATAATAAGTAAACACTACAATAATCATAACTATACTGCATATACAAAATTTTACTTAAAACTACTTACTACTGTACAGATTTATATTAGTATAGATCGATGTACTCGTATAATTAAGTTAGCTGTAAATTTAGGTTTCCATTTTATTAATAGCTTCTGTATTGCTGCAGTGTCCATTTGAACGGCAGAAGACGCTAACTGGAGAACAGGAGTCATGGATGGTGAACACCGTCCGTCGGTCAACATGGCGGGTATATGCTGACGTCACAGAACAGTACATCAGCGCTAAGAATAGCTCGTGAGTACATCGAGAATCATTTTTAGAAATTTGTCTCAAACACAAACAAAAAAGCTTTATATATTTAATTGATGGTGGTGGATGACTGAGGGAATACCAAGGGAGTGGGCAGCAGCATTTCTTCGAGTATTAACAACATCCACTGCGATCGCCAACCCGTCTGCCAAGCGTGGCGATTACGGCACTATCCCCCATTCTTGGGGAGGCCTATGTCCAGCAGTGGACTTTAAAAGGCTGATAGATGGATGATGGCTGGTGGATGAGTCACGCTCACGATCCATCTTGTGGTGTTATTTTTTTTGCAACACAACGCCATGAAGTAGGAAATGATACCTACGTATAGTTATTGCAGGAAACTATTCAAAAATACAAAATGGACACAAAGTATACCTACCCTTTTTTTTTGTTAAGTCGGGAAAAAATGTTCCTAACCGCACACCCCGTCGTTCGAGGCAACGAACATCATCATGAAAGCTCATCGAGAAGGTCTACAATATTATGGTTAGATAAATATACCTATTATGTCGAATATTTTCCTCTTCAAATCGAAACGCACAGAGACAGCTGGGAACTACGGCACCCGTGGTGCCCAGCTGTCTGTGTAAACTATCTCGGCAAACGTTAGAAGTTGTCCGAGTCCTGAACAAAATCCTGACTGTGATTTTGTTCTCATGTGCCAGTTTTCTTACTACTTGGGTCAAGGAAGTCAAGCAGTCACTTCTTATTAAATCTTGATTATTACCTAAAATCAAACATCAAAATCCGACCTCAACAACGCTTAGGATAAATCTATGAGAATAAAAATTATATTCGTATTACTTACGATCGGTATTCGATTCAAATTGATACTGAAGTCACCTTTTCCTTGTACCAATTGCATTGTCACGTAGCCTGATGTAAGAATTGCATTAGCCTTTAACTTTTTTTATTGATGTGAAACATCTAATGCGACGGTAAGATCGGCTGTTAGCGTGGCGACGCTTTTATTGTACTTGTCCCGTTGAAATCTTGCACGCTAAATTTGACACACTTCCCGGTTTCCGATTGAACTGAAATTTTACACGCATGTATATATCACGTGACAATGCAATATTATGATGACTTGGAGCTGATCTGATGAAAGAGCTGGAAGGTGGACATAGGAACTCTATAATGAAACGGCGCAACTCCATCGAGTTTGGGCTCGTATGATTCGTCTTGCCAAGTACTTTGTGTCTAGATGGTATCCAGGGGCTGATGATGAAGCTGGAAGGTGGCCACAGTAACTTTATAATGAAATGACGCAACCTCGTCGAGTTTGGACACGTTTGATTCGTCTTGATGAGTACTTTGTCTTTAGATGGTATCCAAGGTCTGATGATGGAACTTGAAGGTGGCCATGCGAAACTCTATAATAAAATGGCGCAACTCCATCGAGTTAGGGCTCGTTTGAAATGTCCTAACTAGAACTTCAGTCATAGATGATATCCAGGGTCTGATGATGGAGCTGGAAGGTGACCATATTAACTCTGTAATGAAACAACGCAACCTCATCGAGTTTGGAATCATTTGATTCGTCTTGAAGAGTACTTTGTTTTTAGATGGTATCCAGGGTCTGATGATGGAGCTAGAAGGTGGCCATAGGAACTCCGTTATAAAACGACATAACTCCATCGAGTTTGGGCTCGTATGATTTGTCTTGACGAGTACTTTGTCTCTAGATGGTATCCAGGGTCTGATGATGGAGCTGGAAGGTGACCACATGAACTCTGTAATTAAACGACGCAACATCATCGAGTTTGGAATCATTTGATTCGTCTTGACGAGTACTTTGTTTTTAGATGGTATCCAGGGTCTGATGATGGAGCTAGAAGGTGGCCATAGGAGTTAGGAGTTATAAAACGACATAACTCTATCGAGTTTGGGCTCGTATGTTTTTTCTTGACGAGTACTTTGTCTCTAGATGGTATTCAGGGTCTGACGATGGAGCTGGAAGTTGGCCACAGTAACTCTGTAATGAAACTACGCAACCCTATCGAGTTTATACTCGTTTGATTCGTCTTGAGGAGTACTTTGTCAAGTTATGATCATTTTGTTTATACAAAATAATTTCGATGTTGTCACATCTGCTAGACGTCCCGTGACGTCTAGTTTTTTTTTTCGCGCTTATAAAGGAACTAAACCTGGCAGAATAAAAATATTTTTAAAGAAAATTTTAAAGAGCACCATAGTAGATGTAATTAGAATTTAGCTTCACGTATAACACATATCATCTAGGATCATACTGGCGAATATCTTGGTTTCCTTGGCAGCTGTTTGTAACTGTGCAAATGCAGGCGTTCGAGTACAAGGATCTTTAGTTTCAGTTGTCTTGTACGATAGTCACAGAAGAGAATGTGATGATACCATATGCGTTCTTAGACTGAATACTGTTTTTCTCTATGGTTATTATATAATATTGAGACAGTGATGGCCTAGTGGGAATACCAAGTAAAGCGAAGACAGATTTCGAGACCTCGCACGGAACCTCGGTGGTGTAGCGGTAGTGTATGCGACTGCTAATCATGAGGTCTCGGGTTCGATCCCCGGGTCGGGCAATGTTATTGAGCGTTTTCCCAAAAAGAAAAATTCTCAGTAGCAGCCCGGAGTTTGGAAATGTGCCCGGTAGACGTCAATAGGCTCGCCCCCTATTACGTGGGACTTAAACATAGCTGGCGAGTCGTGGGTGTGTAATACACCTCTGCCTACCCCTTCGGGGAATACAGGCGTGATGCTATGTGTGTGTGTCTATGTGTGTGTGTCTATGTGTGTGCACGGAACCTTTTCGGAAATGATGTGTTGTTGACAAAATACTATCACTGCCCAGTGAGGATGCTTTCTATTTTATCGCAAAGAAACCTGCATGCCTTATTTTTTTTATACTACGTACGAGGTAAACAAGCATACGGCTCACGTAATGTTAAGTTTTTTTTTATTGCAATTAGTGGCAGACGAGCCACGGTCCATCTGATGGTAGATGGTAACCGTCACTCATGCACTCAACTATACCGAGAGTATTGTCAAGCCGCTGTTCACCATTTCATTTCATTCATCATCATCCATCCATCAGCCTTTTAAAGTCCACTGCTGGACATAGGCCTCCCCAAGAATGGGGGATAGTGCCGTAATCGCCACGCTTGGCAGGCGGGTTGGCGATCGCAGTGGATGTAGATAATAGTCGAAGGAGTGCTGCTGCCCACTCCCTCGGTATTCCCTCAGTTGGCTCTTACGACTCCCATGGGTGGAGAGGGGTGGGACAATTCTAAAGCCGGCCCCACACGGCAAAGCCGGCCCCACACGGCAAATTTCATTTCACTGATATGAAATGAAAGAATAAACGGCTATCTCTTGCTACAGCCAAAACGCAACGATGTGCTTCATGGCCGGTCACACGGGAGATGGTGGTACACAACCGCTCAGGCCCGATACCAAGTGCGTACTCCCACTTGGTACCCAGCCCTACCACCAGTCATGCAATGGATGATAATTGCTAATTTCCCTTAGTCGCCTCATACGACACCCGTGGGAAAAAATGGGGTGGTGATACTTGTATTCTTAGTTAGGATATTAAGGAGAGCATAGGAAGGATAATAGGGAGGGGGTTCGGGCCTCTGGCACTCTCACTCACCATACGAAACACAACGGTAGGTACCACTACTGTTGGTTCACGCTGATCTTTTGTGAGAGTTTGGTACTTCCCCGATCGAGCCAGCCCATTCATGCTGGGATAAGCAAGCTCTATCACTAGAAATTGGCACATTCTTGTGATGCTTACAAACCCACACTTGCAGCCAGCGTGGTTGACTATGACCCTGTAATTCTGCGAAGAGACCCGTGCCCAGTGGGACTTTTACGCAGCCACCTTGCTGGGCTTTGAAGAAAGTACTAATATTTAATGGACGCTATGAAATGTACCCAAAAATTTCTCGTCAAGACAGAGAAACTGTTTTCAAAAATGACAATGCCTAAAATTGCCTGCAATTTCTCGCGATCATTAACTTTCGAACATTCAAAAGTTAATGGTGTTATTTTGTCAACGTCTAAACTAAACACCAGAAAGGTTATTTCACAAAAAAATGAAATTTTATGCGTCTGCTTCATCATTTATTGTTCTTTGAGACATGGTCCATTAGTTAATTTAAATGAACACGATTTATTATTAATCACGACATTTATTCATTTAGGTCTTCCATCACTGGAGTAGTTTACGATTTGTTTTTTTTTATAGCTAATGGTGGCAAACGAGCCACGGCCCACCTGATGGCAAGTGGTAACCGTCGCTCATGGACTCGACTATACTGAGAGTACTGTCAAACCACTGCGCACCATTTCATTTCTTAGATATGAAATGAAAGAATAAACTTCTGCTACAGCCAAAACACACTGACGTGCTTCATGACCGGTCACACCGAAGACGGTGGTACCGACCTGTTCGGGCCCGATAGCAAGTAAGTACTCTTACTTGGTACCTAGCCCTACCACCAGTAATTCAATCACCAGGTATTAACTAACCTCTTGTGTGATCTATCATACCTCTGCGTAAGGAATAATTCAAGTATAATAAATATAGCTAGTGCATTCACGTAGATCAATTCCCATCCCATGCTATAGGAAGCTGATGCATAGCGTGGAACTTATTACTGATGGTGGTAAAACCTTACTCATTCCAACATGAATGGGTCTACTTGTATGCTTGTTTGTCACACTCATAGTAAGTATAAATAATATTGGTATTATATATACTTATATAAAAGTTATTTATTTTAAGTGTTTATTAAAAATAGAGTGCGTTACGAACTTCCGGCAGATTTAATGAGGTACAAAACTGGGGGGTTAGACGGAATCTCATATCTCACAATTGACATCGTGTCGTCTCGCTTGTGAACAAAATATAAATATAGTTAACCTTGAATACCGAATGCTATTCCTACTATGAGAATGAAAATAAATCACTCCAAAATAATTCTCAGTGTTGTTTGTAGCGAGTTAAAATTATAATTTAAATCGCTATTTAAATGATAATTACCATCAGATAACACAGCATTTAATTAATTTAAAATTTGCATGGTTTTGTATACTACGCGGGTGGTAAACAAGCATACGGTCTCCATGTGATGGTAGACGGTTACCATCGCCTATAGATGCTAGTAACACCAGAGGCTGATGCCTCTAGGTGATCCTAGGAAATGGATAGAAGCTGAAGAAGATGAATAATAAGGATCCTCTGGATAGAGGATAAGGAGGGGGTTTGGGCCTACGTCGCTCGCACTCATCATACGAAGCACCACTGCACTTTTTTTTGCTAAGGAGGAAAAAATGCTCCTAACCGCACGCCTTGTGGTTCGGGGCAACGAACAGGGTAGTGTGGGCCTTAACCCACTAAAAAAACCCACCGTGTGCCGTCTCTCCGCTTTTATTGGCGGGCCACTAGGACTATATTACATTGCTTCGGTAGTGACTATAGGAGTAACTACCGTTGTATCAAGCTGATCTTCTATGAGAGGGTGATACGTCCCCGATCGAGCAGGTTTATGTATCCTGGGGCAAGCAAGGCCCTACCATTAAAGAAACCACCACCACTAACTATTTTAATAAATAATTTTGATTGTATTTTTTACTTTCATAATATTAGGTATGTGTGCAGGAAATGATTTTATACAACCTTTTAATAACAACAAAAAATTACTTATAATATTCGTGAATAGTTTCATATAAATAATACTATTTAGTGAATCGTATAAACAGTTTTTTTCCTGTGACCATGGAAACTGCAAAATGTGTTGAAAGTTTGCGCGAGTGATCGAATAAAACGCAATAAGTTCCGTAAAGTGAGTTTAAATTAATTTTAAACATAACATTCATGTTAACATAAGATATTACAATACTTTCTAACGAGTACAAAAACATTATGTAACAATATGAAAGTAAATACATTATATTTTATTCTTAATTAACGAGCTTTGTAGTAATACAACATTGTCACTCCATAAGGTACATTTAAACACTTGAAAATAAAATAACATAATTATATATTAAGTACCTACCTATAAATTGTATAGTATCAAATGGATGATAATTGCTTACTTCCCTTAGTCGCCTAATACGACACCCATTGTAACTGGTTACATCGAATTAGACAGTGCACTATTACCCCAATATCATAATGTCGCTTACTAATAATATAGTAGGTACCATCTAAGATGTGACCACTGATGTAATGTAACATGGTTCAAGTGGGAAGTACAGGCGGAGAGACGGCACACAGCGAGTTTATTTAGTGAGTTAGGCCTTCACACTACCCTGTTCCTTGCCCTGAAGGACAAGATGCGCGTTTAGGTACAATTTTTACCCGCCTTAACAAAAAAAAATAGACGTCTCGGGACGTCTACCAGATGTGAAAACATCGAAATTATTTTGTAGAAATAAAATGATCATAACATGACAAAATACTCCTTAAGACGAATCAAACGAGTATAAACTGGATGGGTTTGAGTCGTTTCATTACAGAGTTACTGTAGCCACCTTCCAGCTCCATCATCAGACTCTGGATACCATCTAGAGACAAAGTACTCGTCAAGACGAATCATACGAGCCCAAACTCGATGGAACTTTTTCCTTTTATAACGGAGTTCCTATGGCCACCTTCTAGTTCGATCATAAGACCTTGGATACCATCTAAAAACAAATTACTCGTCAAAACGAATCAAACATTGTCATTTAATTACAGAGTTATTGTGACCACCTTCCAGCTCCAACATTAAACCCTGGATATCATCTAGGTCTGGAGTACTGGTCAAGACATTTCAAACGAGCACTAACTCGATGGAATCGCGCCATTTAATTACAGAGTTTCGCATGACCACATTCCAACTCCATCATCAGACCCTGGATACCATCTAGAGACAAAGTACTTGTCAAGACGAATCATACGAGCCCAAACTCGATGGGGTTGCAACGTTTCATTATAGAGTTCCTATCTCCACCTTCCAGCTCCATCATGAGATCAGCTCCATGTCATCATAATATTGCATTGTCATGTGATATAGATATGCGTGTAAAATTTCAGCTTAATCGGAAACCGGGAAGTGTGTCAAATTTAACTTGCAAGATAAGAACGGGACTAGTATAATAAAAGCGTCGCCACGCTAACAGCCGATTTTTAATGTTTCACATCAAATCTAAGATGTGTTTTCCTGACATTTTCTATCTCATGTTGCACGTTCTTAACACAATTGTTGGAATACCTTGTTTCACGAGGATCTTGTCAGTGAGAGGGAGATTCTCCCCCGATCGGGTCGGCCCATTCATGCTGCAAGCAAGGCTTTACCACTGGTAAAACACATTGAAGAGATTGTCCCGACAACTAGTCGGCTATTATATAAATGCATTTTACTGCAAAAAGAGACCTGTTGTACATTTTGTTTTCCTCCATAGTCATACAGAAATAGGCGGAAAACAAAATGTAGGCACTATACATAATTCTATTATGTACAGTTAGGCAATATTTTACTTAACATGTATTTAGGTGCTTTTTGATATAATCGCTTATTCACAGCGTGCGGTTAAGAAAGCGAGACCTGTTTTTAAAACATTTTTGAACGAACAGGTATGACTAAAACACAATAATGTTTACATAACATTAAGTCGGGCCTACTACATTCATACCTAACAAACATTATTTTCGCCCTGTTTGCGCTTCATGACGTGTGCATAGCATGACAAACACAACGTGTTATAAAATTTGGATGAATTTACTGTGTGAACAACGATTAATTAGCAGAAAATGAGCTACGAGCTAAAAATCACACAAAACATTCGTTATCAACTAATTATTCCCTTCTAATTAATCTGTGTAAATATCATGCAATATAGTTTTGAAAAATGCTTTTGATAATAAAATATACTTATCCTAAAGTCATATGAATGTTATCTACTAACGTTTACCTTGAAAATCTCCGAAAACAGAATAATCTATGTATTCTGATGTGAAAATAAACGAAAATGCAGAATGCAAAACATATTTTAAATTAAAAAACCGATTTCAAATTACCTCCAGAAACCATAATCAGATAATCACCATATTTCTATGGGACCGCCTTGGTAGAATACGGTATCATACCCCATGATATGCATCAAAGAAAAGGTCATCAAAGAAAAGAGATTAAGGACAAATTTCATTTCATATCTGAGAAATGAAATGGTGCGCAGCGGCTTGACAATACTACGGTATAGTTGAGTCCATGAGCGACAGTTACCACTTACCATCAGGTGGGCTGTGTCTCGTCTGCCATCACTAGCAATAAATAAAAACAGTGCGCATACAAAATCTGTATCTGTTTTTTTATTTAAGTACCTCTGCGCACTCATTTTTCGGACGCAATCAAGTAACATCAACTATATTGGCACACATAACCCAGCAACTTATTTGATTATGTATAATAGTATGATAACAACGAAGTATGAAATTAAGCAACTAGGTAATAATAATAATAATAATATTTTATTTCTTCACCAACAACCAGATACAGCAAATACATTGATATCAATGGATTATTGTTAATAGGTTGTGGATCGCTGGTGCCTGAGGTAGGTGTATAAAACCTGTAGTACAGGTCACCAGGTCTCAAGTAGAATGCTGCTTGGTCAGTTCAAATACGTTACAAGTATCGGTATACATATTGTTGAAAAAGTAATATATAATGAAAATAAAATAATTAAAGCAATTATACATGCATAGGTACCTATACCATTTTTACATGAGTGGTACGTTTATGTAGGTGAATTTGAGTGTAAGAATGTATGTGTGTTTGTGTCCATGAGTTTGAATGAAGTTGTTTGTTTAAGCTAAGACTACTAAAAGGTCTTCAGTGTCATTATAGGACTGCATGAGAAGCCAGTTATGAATTTTGATTTTACAGTTGTAATAATTGAGGGAATTAATTGATAGTTTTTTGTGCATTTTATTATATACTCGTAAGTAAGGCCCAAGAAAAATGTAGGTACTTCTTTACAACTTATAAATGTCCTACTGTTGAACATGGGGAACGATGATGGGTTTTGCCTGCTTTGTATAGTTCCATGGGATAATAATTACGACACCCATGGAATGGAATACAATATATTATTAGGTCCTTTAAAATCCTACTAAAACATGCTTTAGTGACACTCTCGTTGTTTGTTAAAGATTACCGTAGGAATACTAACTTGTGCCATAGCGAGGTATTGCTTAAGGCGAAAAGGCATTGAATTTCTACTTGGTAACTCACAACAAGCAGCTACTACTCCTATCTTAGCTGCGAAGAGGCTGTATACTTAAAATACTTTAGAAGATCCAAAAGAGCACGCCTCATAATCTTCATTTTTCAGTTATTTGATAAGTAATTAATATTAAACACAAAGTGAAAAATGTGAAATCGAAAATAACAGTCAGGAGCAGGATTTGAACCTGCATCTTCTGGATACCGTCCAGATGCTTTACCAGAAGATGCAGGTTCAAATCCTGCTCCTGACTGTTATTTTCGATTTCACATTTTTCAGTTTGTGTTTAATGTATAGTGCTAAGCATGTCAAATGCTAAAAATATATATAAAAATATCTAAATAAGTAATTAATAATGTATTGGTCTTACTAAGTAGTTTTCAATAAATCACATAGATAGCGCTAATTTCAAATTACTAATGAGGTTTTCATGTCTTATACGCCATCTAGCGCTAATTTTAAGAAGTAATTCTATATTGGTCTATAGAAATAGTTCTTACGAAATAAGGATAGCACTGGTTTTAGTGTCGCGTCGAGCGTAAATATTCACTATTTTTTTGTTTCCATCCATCCATCAGCCTTTCGAAGTCCACTGCTGGACATAGGCCTCCCCAAGAGAACGCCACATGTGTTTCGCTCATATGGGGGATAGTGCCGTAATCGCAACGCTTGGCAGGCGGGTTGGCGATCGCAGTGGATGTTTTTAATACTCGAGGGAGTGCTGCTACCCACTCCCCCGGCATTCCCTCAGTCGGCTCTTACGACTCCCGTGGGTGGAGAGAGGTGGGACAATTCTAAAGCCGGCCCCACACGGCTAAATTTTTTTTGTTTATTTAATAACAATTAAACCAATCTTGGTAGAATTGGGTTGGCTAGAGTAGTGCCACCAACCCGTCACGCAAAATAGGCGCATTGAAAGACCGACGTCTTCTCGTCTGTCGTTGCGGAAATCAAGCCCGTGTATCACTATCACAAACAATTAAACCACATCGAATCAGACCGTGAAAAGTGATAGGGCTCTATTCGTAGTTATACTGTATCATAAAAGAAAAAAAAATGTCGATTAATAAAGTATTTCGATCGTTATCGTGTTAATATACTTTACCTACAACACACGGACGTCCAAGACAGAACTTTTTTAAACAGTTTTTTAATTAGTTAAATAACAAAAATGGCATCAAAAATATCATAAGTGTTAAGAATAGTGTTTTTTCTTGATATGTGTGTGTATATATTATTTTACAAGTGCAATATATGATAAATAGAGACATTTTAAGTTTGAAAAATCAGTTGTTCTGCGTGAAACGAGAGTAATACACACCTCAACGCTTCGCTTATGAGGCGTACAATAATGATGATAATATTCTTGCAGTGGTCTACTATGTCAGCTTCGGCCAGAGATGAGTCAGTTCGGCGTGTATAAGCTGAACGTGTCGATGAATGGATGCGAAATACACACCGTCAGGGAGCCTGTCGATATCTATATGCGTGAGTATTCCACTTAAGTGTCTATAACAGTACATAAATTGAATGAGCTAAAAGTTAGTTACTCGTAAACCGCCAACGTCAGCAGTTTATAATTAGTGACGTTTTCTCATATTTTTTTTGAAGTTATACTTATTTTGGCGCGTTAGGAAAAAATTATGAGAGTACATTTTTACAACACGTCAACATTTTAGTTTTTTTGTGATATTTAGATAAACTTTATTTAACTAGATAATGCGTTATAATAAAACATTCAATGTATTAAATACCTTTTTTCTATTGTTAGTGTCGTTTTTTCTACAAACGTAGAATAAGGCGACAGATAAAATTTTTGAAAAGATTTTTATGTTGTTACGCCAAAGAAGTATAACTTCTAACGCGTGTACATAAGTACACACACACTTTTTTTTTATAAAGTCTCTGTGTTTCTAATGCTGTGTGAGCGCTGCTTTTACAATATGTGCCACTAGTAGTAAATTAGTAGTTACACCGGTGTATCTTAAGTTTCACTACCGACACCGCCGCTGGAGACACTTCAGTACACTAGCGACACACCTTCGTCGTAGACTACCGAGTCTTAATAATGATATGCCAATGATCGATGGTTTATCTCTTTCTCTTACTAGCAGGCTGCTGAATCGTTTAATAATGTTACGATGAAGAACAGTTAGCTATATTCGATCTTTTAAAAATTCCCAAAAGTCAACTATTTTTGCAAATGTGTTTGTTAAAACAGCCTTTTTGTTTTGGTAAGGTAGGAAAAAGTGTACCGGGTAGGTACACTTTTTCCACACACCCCGTCGTTCCAGGTAACACCCACTACCACTAAATAACGCATCGTGTGCCGTCACTCTGTCTGTATAGAGGGACTACAGGAACTGTTCTTACAACTGCTTATAAATTATTTTTATATAATATAAGAGTTGATCCAAAAAAGTCTGACCAAATGTAGTACCATTTTTTAAATCATTAATAAAAAACGCTATGATTGCAGTAAAATGCTAGGTTTTTTTAGTAAATATTTTGGTATATTTATTTATTTGAACAACCACTAATTGTTACATTATTTGCTACAACATAATTATAATACTAAAATATAATAATAAATGCACAAGTTTTTAAGGTCTCCACATGTATCGAAAGCTGTATCGTTATAATAAGGTCTTTAAGGACAAAAAAGGAAAAATGAATAGCCTAACGACAATTAATTGACATAATATAGGTACGATAGATAATACAATAATAGTTCAATAAGGAAAAAAGAGAAAAAACTAAAGATGAAGACAACTTAAGTGATAATAATAACAATTGGCTCATCTATTTGTACAACATACATAACTATAAATAGAAAAAAATACCTACTTAGTTCATTTAACGATTTCTAAATAATGTTAACACAACTTTTTTAAAGTTGGAATTTTACAGTATAAAGACTCACTCACTCTTAAATATATATAGAAAAACTAGACATCGCGGGACGTCTAGTAGATGTGAAAACATCGAAATTATTTTGTAGAAATAAAATGATCATAACTTGACAAAGTATTCCTTAAGACGAATCAAACGAGTATACACTCGATAGGGTTGCGTCGTTTCATTACAGAGTTACTGTGGCCACCTTCCAGCTCCATCGTCAGACCCTGGATGCCATATAGAGACAAAGTACTCGTCAAGACGAATCATACGAGCCCAAACTCGATGGAGTTATGTCGTTTTATAGCGGAGTTCCTATGGCCATATTCTAGCTCCATCATCAGACCCTGGATACCATCTAACGACAAAGTACTCATCAAGACGAATCAAACGTGTCCAAACTCGAGTTTCAGCTTAATCCGAAACCGGGAAGTGTGTCAAATTTAACTTGCAAGATTTGAACGGGACTAGTTTATTATAAAAGCGTCGCCACACTAACAGCCGATTTTAGCCTCCCTCCGCATTAATTTTTCACATCAATAATATTTGGTGCCCTAAAGCTTCGTGAAAAGAATCGTATAGTTCGCTTTGTATGTTAGCAAAATAAAGACGCTCTTTTAATTATCAAAGCCATCGCAAAATTTAATCAACATCAGATAAGTAATCTTGAAACGTATCGATATATCCTTGACATACATTAGTTACTGTCCTTTAATCGATAAATGATCGAGTAGTTTAATGTTAAATCACGGGGCAATTACTTTGTTAAAGGATATATTTTGGTTTCTCATCATTGACCAGTGATCAATAAAATATTTGTAAACTTATAAGCTACATGCTCTCATACCTTTTTCTCGTCAGTGCCGTTAAAATAGGTACCTTAGTAGGTAAATTGTGTAGAGCCGTGAAATATTATTAAAGTAGGTAGGTACTTGTGATTGTGAATAAATTCCTTACATTAGTGAGCATTAACATTTAGGATAAAGCTGTTCTTATTAATTAATTATGTTAACACAATGACTTTGATGGATTGGTCAGTGATAGCGAACATTCACCATTTCTCCATTTATGGTCAGCTTATGAGACCACTTAGATTGTTTCTGCTTTATAAAATACGTACAAGCTCCGCCGCAGCTAAAAACTAGTTTTTAGGTTATATCTCATTTTCAGGTTCCCGATATAGTAGTGGGATAAAAATAAATGTCCCAGTTTTTAAGTCTAATCAAGGGCTATCAAAGAAAAAATGTTGCATCATAATGCGTTTAGTAGTTTTTTTCGTGATACGCGAACTAACAAACCGACACACAGGCGAACAGACAAAAATCTAAAAAAAAACTGTTGTGTTCAGACACGGCTATGAAGCATAATACAGTATTTTTTCTCGAATATCTTAAATGTACAGACAGCTCTGTTACAGCTTTATAATCCTAGAGATTCGGGGTGAATGTAAAGGAATATTTCATTACAACCGAATTATGTTTAGATATTTATCGTGTAAATTATATACTCATGTAAACATAAACATAGCATAACGCCTGTATTGCCCAAGAGGTAAACAGAGGTGTACTACACACCCACGGTTCGCCAGCTATATTGAAGACCCCGTAACAGGGGGCGAGCCTATTGCCGTCTACCGGGCACATTTCCAAACTCCGGGCTGATACTAAGAATTTTTCTTTTTACGAAAAAGACCCGACCTGAGGATCGAACCCGGGACCTCGTGATCAGCAGTCGTTCACACTACCGCTTCACCGCAGAGGTAGTTTGTATACTCATGTAAAACACATAAATAACATAACGGCCATGATTTTATTCTAGGATATTAAATTTGTATCATTATATTACAATTTGAAAGCAAATGAAAGTGAGAATAAAATGCAACTTGTAGGTAGGTACTACAAATTGATTGAGTAATAAATTTATAAGATAATATGATTTAGTCACGCTCTGGAAGACGGGAGAAATTGTGAAAATCTATCGCAACATTATCGGCCTCTCTGTATGGATTGAGAGAAAGTCCGCAATTTTAAATATTGAATAATTTGAAATGTGATGCCCATCATTCATAAGATTGTTATTTTACGATAAAAGTAAATCTACTTCTTATCTACTTTCTATCAATCGATAATTATGTATATACGAGATGTACTCGTATGTACGAATAAGACAATTTATATCTAATTTACGGTATCCTAAAGGGTGGTCCCTATTTAGAAGTATCAAACCTTTCGTTGAAATAGATAGCTGAGGCTTACACTGTATATAGGTTACTGTATTATGTTGAACTAGTTTTTGCCCGCAACTTTGTACGCGTTTAAATATAGTCAAGAGCAATAACCAAAAAAAAATTAATCAAAATCTGTTCATGTATTATTTGTTTTTAGGTAATATCTGAGGTTCCCGATAGATAGGATAAAACGTATTCCAGATTTTAAGTCTAATCAAGAGCAACCATTAAAAATTCTATATACAGATAAAAATTCTAATAATTATTATTGTTTCGGCTTTTGTTACTCTAATAAAGATCCCCACATACTAATTTTACTTCAATACGTGCAATGTACAGACATCAGTTTGTTATAATTTTATTATATGTATAGATTATAGAAAAATTATTCATAACTTACCTTTCCCAATTTATTCATCGCCAAGCATTAAAAGAGATACAAAATTACTGTAATCTTTCGGAACCTCGTATTCTATTGATGATTATTGTTATCAGACGTGTTCAATAAAGATAAAGACAATAATCACAGTACGAGAGCGAATGAGCTAAGTGGGCGAGAGACGTTGGATCAAATCCTTTGTGCAATCGAATTGTCTTGATGAGCATCATCCGGAGACGAGAGGCGACCCAGATAGAAGACACTGACTTACCATTGTACTAACGTTCAAAACTTAATCGTATCGGTATCCTGCTTCACCGTTCCTAAACCTGAATGTTTTAAATGTCAATGTACTAACAGCAATTGAAAGGCGTGTTTTGTTCATGTTTTGATAAACTCTTTCTGTATTATAACTAGTTTTTTATTCATAAGCAAGCATACATATTATCTTACCTATCAGAATGAATTTATTTTTGACATTTGAAATATACGCATTGTTCTTTATACGACATGATTATATCTATGTATGCTATTCACTTCGATACTCGTGCAAATATATCGAAAGCTACAAGTGGTTTGGTATGATTCATATCGTATGAACCAGCTTTAACATCTACAGATTGAAGAAAGTTTCACCAATAAATTAAATTCATATTATATTTGATTCTAATATTCTAAAGTAAAAAGTTTTTATTTTATTTTTGCTTAACATTTTTTGTATATAGTTCAGGATCACTATTTACGAATTATATTACAAATTTAATTAGTCACAGCACATGTAAGGAGAATTTGAACAGTCTCTAGATAGTTTGCTCAAGCTACCGTACATGGTGTAGAAGAGATCCCAGAAGGCCATTCTTTCCTTAAAAATTCCGCCTTCTATCCGGATATCACTATCGATGACTAATATTGGCCTCTTATCTTCTGTAACTGGAGTCCATATCAAGGGGATGAGCTCTGTTGGTTTACTCGGAGTGGGATTACTGTAATAGAAAGCAAAAGTGACTTACTTTATTCGAATTCGTCGTAGATAATTTATTTTTATTTTTACAAAGCATAGCTGTTCTCACCCGCCAAAGCTGGTTTGTAGCTGTTCTCCTGTTACAATCCCCTTAAAATGATGGAGTTTAGGTCGTATTACATATCGTGAATTGATAAACATCTCTCATTATGATTTTGTTTATAGTAAATAAAAATATTTTAACAACAAAAAAAACATAGCATCACGCCTGTATTCCCCGAAGGGGTAGGCAGAGGTGTATTACACACCCACGACTCGCCAGCTATGTTTAAGTTCCACGTAATAGGGGGCGAGCTTACTGACGTCTACCGAGCATATTTCCAAACTCCGGGCTGCTACTGAGAATTTTTATTTTTAGGAAAAAGCTCAATAACATTGCCCGACCCCGGGAACGAACCCGAGACCTCATGATTAGCAGTCGCATACACTACCGCTACACCATCGAGGCAGTTATAAAATATTTTATTTATTTAAATAATAATAATAAATAATAATAATAATATTCACGGACATTTTCACACAGCGTCCTCTGGTCCCAAACTAAGCTTAACGCTTGTGCTATGGGTACCAGATTACGGATATAATTCATATACTACTTTTTTTTCTTCTAAATACATACATATCATAGATAGAAAACACCCAGACGCAGTACAATTATCTGTGATAAATATCAATATCATCTTTATATATCTTTATTTAGAAGGTCTAGTTTTATAATATCATCATCATTATTACATGTAATAAATGCTTACCCATATTTAGCGAAATTTGTCCATAAAGTAGTCATTCGATTAACAATAATTTGGTCATCCTCACTCCTCTTTAAGCTGCCATCTCCTTTATTGAATAAATAATTAAGTTCTGCAGAGTGACCTGCTCCCTTAGCATCGGAGTCGCTGACGTAATTAAACACATATTCGTAAACAGCGCTTACATCTTCTTCCAACAATTTATTAATTTGTCGTTCTGAAGGATGATTGTGTCCGAAGTCCGATTCAAACATTTCTAATTCAGTTGTTACATCCTCAGAAACAGAACTATCACCAATATAAAAACGCCTGACTACTTTAGCTGCGTTTTCCAAATCTTTGTCAGCAAGATTAAAATTGTTTTTCAATTTATTTAAGAATGGATCCGTTTCAAAGTAATCGCTGCTTAAAGAATCTCGTTCTAAACTATTATACCCGATTAAAACTGAAGTTTTTCTAACTTTATTTTTATTTGATAACGTAAAAGGATCAGTTTCTACAAAGTTTTCAATGCTGCTGTAAGATCTTTCCTTACAAGGCTTTAGTTGTAAGTCTAATTCGTAGGCAGCAGCTGTCACTAATTTATGGGAACTTGTCGCAAGGAACTTTAATGCCTCTTGTGTATCAGACGTATTTAATCCCAAATGACTAGCTATTTTTGTAGCAGCATCAACATCGGGTTGAACAAACATGCCTTCACTCTGAGGTGTACCGCTTTCTACAATAGCTTTCTGGAATAGCCTATCTTTGTCTGAATATAAATGCAACAAAACGGATGTTGCTCCAGCGTCTTGTCCAGCTACAGTCATATTATATGGATTACCACCAAATGATGCAATATTATTCTTAATCCAATTTAATGCAGCGTATTGATCTTTGAGTCCTTGGTTTCCTGGAACATCAGGAATATCAAGGCACATGAATCCGTAAGGCCCAAGGCGATAGTTGATAGTAACAACTAAAATGTCATGTTTCACTAATTCTGATACACCATATTCTCCATTACTGCCCCGAGCAAAGTCCCCTCCATGAATCCAGACCAGAACTGGGAGTGGATTTGAGATACTAGCTTTAAAGGGCACGAAGATGTTTAGACGAAGACAGTCAAGAGCTTCATTATCAATGGTGTGTGTGGTTGTCATTTGCGGGCACTTGACAGAGCCATCGTTAGCTGTGTAAATAATTTCTTTGAAAGCTGATGGACTACGAGCAGGCTGAAACAATATAACTATATCAAATATCTTATTTGTTCATCACTATAGCAAATAGCAGGGAATATATAACACATGCAAGAAAGTGAAGACGTGATACGGCTTATCTAACGTTGAATAGGTGCCTACTTGTAATATTTACTGATATAATATCTCGAGTTCTAAGTGATACCACTTAGAAGTAAAATATTGTATCTAATAATGACACGAAAATCCCCTTGTAATTGCACAACAATAAGTGCAACACCTTCCCACTCCTGAAAAGTGTTCTTAGCCTGTATTGCGTTTGTAAGTAATTTCAAATATTTTAGCCAGGTACATTTGAGATTACCACCGAAGGAATGTAACATAGTTCCAGTGGCCCGCCAATAAAGGCGGAGAGACGGTACACGGCGGGTTTCTTTAGTGGGTGAAGGCCCCACACTACCCTGTTCGTTGCCCCGAGCGACGGGGTGTGCGGTTAGGAACATTTTTTTCTCGCCTAAACAAAAAAAAAGGTACTGTTGAGACTGATGTAAAAACCGGAAATGTAAACATAATAATTAATAGACATTTTTTGATCTAATACTGCAACTGTTAAAAAAGCGGGTTTAAATTGCTATAAAAAAACGTAAAAAAAATATATATAAATCAATTAGGTTACACATTGTCTATCTATTATACAATTCATTATTAATATCATAAATGTGAAATTGAATTTGTTTGTTAATTATGGTTTGTTGTCGAAATTACTAAACAGGTAGGTAATCATCACCACCGAAGGAATGTGACATAGTTCCAGTGGCCCGCCAAGAAAGGCGGAGAGACGGCACACGGCGGGTTTCTTTAGTGGGTGAAGGCCCCACACTACCCTGTTCGTTGCCCCGAACGACGGGGTGTGCGGGTAATTTTGCATACTATATAGTCGAATACACAAGCCACTATTTATCCTATAAAAATGAAAGGTTCCCTACGTGTACCTACTTTTGCATAGATATAAGTGTATTTATGTGTCGTAAACTGACTTATTCATATTTTAATGACATAGTTTAAGTCCAAGGCGACAAAATGGCAAGCAGAATCTTTTAAATTTGTGTAAACAGTGTTAATTTACATGGCTAAGCATTTCTTCTATAAAAATATAAGTATAAAATTATCAATATAGTGTAAACAATATAAACCAAGCCCTCTCTCAGCCCTCGAGGCTAACCTCGGTAAACAAGTTCGATAAACTGATTATTATCTCTGTGTAATGGCGTTATTAATAGATAGACAATGTTTAAATAGCTATGACTATCAATGAGTGGCGCGTAAGATTAGCTACTCGAGCACTCAGTAAATGGTAGTTTGATCATTTTCGTTAGTTCATTACCAGCGTTAACAGATAAATACAGAGTCGGACATTAGATACTGCAATGTTAATAATTATAATTTTCATTTTGGCAGCTGTTTGACATCATTAAGAGTATATTCCTACAAATAGACTTAGGTACATTGAGAAGTAGTGTACTAAAAACATCCACTGCAATCGCCAAACCGCCTGCCAAGCGTGGCGATTATGGTAAAACCCCCATTTTGGGGAGGCCTATGTCCAGCAGTGGATGATGAAAGGATGATGGATGGATGGATGGACATTGAGAAGGCCTGTCACATAGTTTCAGTGGTCTGCCAATACAGGCGGAGGGACGGCACACGACGGGCTTTAGTGGGTGAGGGCACAAAATTTATTTTGTGGTGAGGGCTTCGCACTGCCCTTTTCGTTGCCCCGAACGACGGGGTGTGCGGTTAGGTACATTTTTTCACGATTTAACAAAAAAAGGTACATTACAGTTGGCCAGCGTTGGATCGAATTTGATAAAGAAAAAGAGAGAGCATTTTCAAATTGCATTGTTGGTGATAGATCACACAATGGCACTGACTAACTACTACAAAACTAAGATACTAGTACGATAAATATACTAAATATCTTAGTTAGGGATTATGTATCATTTGCGTTTTTGGATAACCCAAACGTCTATCTCTAACAATAGGTACTTTTAAGACGTAGTCAATATACTATACATATATAGATACTGATCTGACGCATATATAATTATCTTGTTGCCAACGGAGACATAATATACTCGTATGAACTATCTATAAACTTAATCTGTCCCAAAGGCACAGCCAAGCAGATAAAAGATTTTTTCTGAACCTTCTTTTAAAGAAAGGCATTGAGTATATTATTATGTATAATTACTTTATATATTAAGCACAAGAGCTTAGGGAGTTTTTATGTTTGTCATTATAACATAATGAAAACTTAGCCAGTTAGCCACGACATATATAACTCATAACCTCCGATTCACATGTATATAGTCTTTTATAATTTGATTTACTTACTCCGAACGGATCCTCTGGGTCAACCTGTGCGTACGGAATGCCCAAAAAGAGCGAATATTCTCCATCAGTCGCCTTATGACCTCTCACTAAACCTTGACTGCTAACTAGTACAAGGGGATCAACCCTCACATCACACAATACGTTTGTTATAAAAAACATCACACACAGTAACGAATATTTCATCGTAAGAACCATATTTACCGTTGAAAAATGTTTTACAAGAATCTTCTCAATACTGAAGATGTTAGAAGGGGAGATATGTCGTTATATAGTTATTTTATCTAGACGTTTTCAATAGCACGAAATCCGTTGTTGTTTTTATCGGAGTGGTGAAGTGCTTTCGTCACGATAAACATCAATATGCGTAAAGAATTTGAGGATAGCTATGATATATATATAATGTAGTATTATACTCGAGGAGCGTTATTCCAAGATAAGTTTCAGTTCGCTGCATATTATATTGCTATGCCTACACCTCTCTAATAGAGATAGGTACTCAACTAGCTCGTGCCAGACGCTTTGTACGCGACATAATATAAGTAAGCTATAAAAAAATGCTATAAATTTGATAAGAACCTATTAGATAAACTATACTTTAGATACTCTCGTACATAGTTCAACTCCCTATTTACCCCATATTTTGTTAGTGTGCAAAAATATACCAAAACGCGCACTCCGTCGTTCGAGGTAACGATCAGGCTAGTATGCGGTCGTCACTCACTAAATAATAATAAATAAATATTCACTGATATTTCACAAAACGTCCTCTGGTCACAAACTAAGCTTAACGCTTGTGCTATGGGTACCAGATTACGGATATAATACATATACATATTTTTTTTGTTGTAAATATGTACATACATATAATAGATACAAAACATCCAGACGCAGTACAAATATCTGTGTTCATCACACAAATAATTATCCTGAGTGGGAATCGAACCCACGACCTCGTGCACGGAAGTCGGTTACACTACTGACTACACCACAAGGCCCGACAAAAAAACTAACATAGCATCACGCCTGTATTCCCCGATAGGGTAGGCAGAGGTGTATTACACACTCCGGGCTGCTACTGGGAATTTTCTTTTTTATGAATAAGCTCGATAACACTGCCCGATCGAACCCGAGACCTCATGATCAGCAGTCGCTCACACTACCACTGCAACACACAGGCAGTTAATAAACCAACCCAGTTCCAATGGAACTGGAAGACATTGCTTCAGTGGTCTGCGGCAGCTTACCCTTTTGGGTACTCTCTTGAAGCGACATTTCCAGGCACCGTCCATCCTCCTCCCAACCCCTTTTATTTACCCCACATAATATGTGGATATGCAAAAAAACTTAAACCTGTTGTTATTTATTTATACTCCATAACTGTATTTCAAATTAACATGTTTCTACAAAGGTCAAAGACTTTTAAACAAATTTCATATTCCCATTTCTCCCGTTAAAGCCAGAATTTCCAAAAATACTTTCTTTGCGTATGCTTAACGTTATAGTATATACCTACATTCCAAATTTCAGCTGTGTAGTCTTTGTAATTTGGCTGTGCGTTGGTCGTCAGTCAGGACAAGCAATTTTATATAATATATATGTATATAACTGTCAAATTTAGTTTTTTCTTACATAAATTATTTGTCACAATATCAAGATATGATAATTCTTTATCTCAATCAAACATTACATAATGGAATTGTATTTTGCATATCGAAATATACATATTTGACCTTAATAATCATTTAACTTCAAAGTTATTTAACATATACGCGGAAAATCTCTGACCGTGACACATAACAAGATTACTTGTAAATGTAAAATACCCATATAATACCATTTATTATAAAGTTGTTATGATCGGCTATAATGAAGGTAACAACAGCTGGAGATGAGAACATTAATAATGTACATTTAGATATTGCCAGCGACTCCGCATTCAAAAACTAGTTTTTAGGTTATATCTCAGATTCCTGCTATATTAGCGGAATATACAGACTTATATAGCAGTTTTTAAGTTTAATCAAGAGCAGATCCAGAGTTGTGTATGCATATTACAAAGGGTACATATAATCTATGTACTTATTTATACAGGGTATAATTTTTTTTACCTGTACACCAAAATTTCATAGAAATCCGTTTAGTTATTAGGTCATTAGGAACTATTATTATTTTTGGGAAAAAAATATTAATGCGGTGTCTCTCTATCTACCTACCAAATCTCATCTAAATCTGTTCAGTCATAAGGCGCGATAAACGGACAAACATTCATACATCTTCAAAAAAAGGATTTGTACACAAATCTTATCATTGTTTAGGGAAGAAACCTGAACGTGAGGAAACCAGCACGCTTGGGAGATATTCTATTGCCTCTAAAGTCTGCCAACCAGCTCTAGGCCCGCATAAGAACAGACCTGTGCCTAGCAGCGGTTGAGAAGACCACAATTTTTAGTTTAGTCTTGTTGTTTTGGTTATGAATAACTAAGAGGTTTATACCCGGTCAGATTCTGACCAAGTCTGATTTTGCTCATCACTATTGTCTAGCAGTGGAAGAATTAAGGCTGATAGTATGCGTGTAGTTATTCAGAACATACAGAGAAGAGGATAACAGATAATATGCGGGTAGAATACAATAGGAATTCTCTTCAATGTAGCATTCATTTAATTCAACTTGCGTTGAATGGCAAGGGCGTGGATGGCCAAGGTCCTTTGAGCCAGTTGTGTTTACTTTTGTAAAGAAATGTTTTATTTGATACGACATTAATGCATATGATACCAGCATTTAGTTATACTCAAAAAATTAAATTTGGTCTGTGGTGATTTGAAATACAATGTTATTACCATCTCATTATAAACTCATACATTCCCGCGGAAACTAAGGAGAGACAGCAAATGACATCAATTGCAGTAGGAAAGCACGAGCTACAGGCTCGAGATTTAAAGAGGAAGATACTACTGTTATTCACCTTAACGAATCATGTGTATTTAGCGGCGGTTACCATCTGCTACAAAGTGGATCGTGGCACCTTTGCCACCGCTAGCATGTAAATTTTTTTAAAGTAAATTCTTTACGCACGCTTGACTTGGGGAGTAAGCTGGTGAATCCGTGCTGGTCGGGCGAGGTGAACGGAGGTTGAGAGGGAGATATAAGTTAGTGAAGATAGAAAGAGAGAGTTACGTTTTGTTAATTACGTAGGGGCAAGACAGAGAGGTGCGAGCACACATTCTTTCTGTCTTTCTCATTATTTGTTATATATTATTATATTTTTTTATGCTTTGAATATTCAATTTTGGTGAAAAAACATTGCATTCAATGTTGATTAAATATTTCTCAAAAAGTCAATTGGCGCAACTCGGGATCGATCTTGATGAAAGTGAAACCAGATGTTTATGCCCCAAGACCAACAAATCATTAATACTGTTTGTCAAATGTTAGTTAATTCATGTTCGGAAACGATAAATAAAGTGCGACGTTTTCATTGGTCGTACCTACGTCGATTGTCACACAAGTTTAAATAAAATTTAAAAATTATTTTTTTCACCAGTCCTGGATTAGCCTATAAGCTATTTAAGCAATTGCTTAGGGCATCCCGTCTAGGGGACTACCAGACGACTGAGGGCCCCACACTACCCTGTTCGTTGCCCCGAACAACGGGGTGTACGGTTCGGATCCGCCTCAACAAAAATAAAGTGGAAAGGGATTGCAGGTTATAAGAAAAGATGCGAAAGTTGATGAAAAGTGAATTGGAGAGGAAGGATAACAGGGAAGGGATGTGAAGGTTGTTTAGACCTTTGGCGCTCTCACTCACCATACGAAATGGTTAGAAGAGTGCCTACCGATGTTTCACGCTAATATTCTGTGAGAGGGTGGTACTCCACGGTCGAGCCAACTCCGCAGCTAGGGTTGGCAAGGCAAATGCTTTAATACTTTTTCTTCTGTCCTAGCTCTACTGATACTCCTTGGTTTACTGCTGTCGGTGTGGGTGCTATATGGCATCGGAAAGTTAATCATGTCGCGTGTGAGAAGAACTGGCAAACTTCGGTATGGTGATAAGGAACTGGCGATACAACAGAGGTTGCGGGCACTTGATACATTTCGAGGGTGAGTAGAATAAAAAACTGACTGCTCAGGTAGTAGCGTATTAGTGGTTTATTGGATGATCTTCTGACTGAGTGTTGAGAGTCCGACTCTTAAATGAAAAGAATGTAGTGTTCAAAAGCCAAAATTTAACGGCACATACATATTTCTTAATTTATACTAATAAATGACGAGCCGGTTTTTTTTGTTGAAATATCTAATGCGGAGGGAGGGTAAAACCGGCTGTTAGCGTGGCGACGCTTATTTTATAGCGAGATAAAATGTATACTAGTATGTAATAAAGAGTGAGTGTGCCGTGTGGGGCCGGCTTTAGAATTGTCTCACCCCTCTCCACCCATGGGAGTCGTAAGAGCCGACTGAAGGAATACTTGGGGAGTGGGCAGAAGCACTTCCTCGAGTATTAACAACATCCACTGCGATCGCCAACCCGCCTGCCAAGCGTGGCGATTACGGCACTATCCCCCATTTAGGGAGGCCTATGTCCAGCAGTGGACGTCAAAAGGCTGATGGATGGATGGAATAAAGAGTAGACAGAGAATATTAGTAACATTTCTTTCCGAATTAAGGTATAATTATCGTTTTACGGTATAATTATCGTTTACTTGTTGATACAAAATACTTTCTTCAGCATATTTGCTGAACAGCCTGTTGAATTGGTTTTATACTTGCGCAATCTGCAACTTTGTACTTAATTCTTTCTTTTGCTGCTCTTTACTTACGGATATTAAAACTTATGACTACCTAAATAAAAATTCACGACGCGGGCCGCATGTTCATTTTCAATAAGTGTTTTTTTGGCGATTTGTAATAAACGTGAAAGGATTCTCTGTTAGATTGTATCATCTGTTAGTTTGACTATGCTATAGCAATATTATATTCCTTGTAAAACTTTTGGGGAGAATATAAGAATTCACTTACATCAGTGAACAAAGTAGTCGTCAGGACGTTAATATTTACAGCAGTCGAATATCTGTTGATTTGGTACCTATAATTGTAGTGGCCATTTTTAGCTGGTCATATTATCTTACACAAAGTGTAAAAATGTGAAATCGACAATAACAGTCACGAGCAGGATTTGAACCTGCATCTCCTGGAATACCATGACAATCGCTCGAGACTGCGAATTTCGATAACACATTCATTCTTAACGTCTAGGGTAACGTTGACGAATTGTCACGATTGCTGAATTGGCAAAGCATCTGGGACGGTAGGTATTCCAGGAGATGCAGGTTCAAATGCTGCTAGTGACTGTTATTTTCCATCATATTATGAAGTGATCAATTCTAAGATCTGTCCACGACATAAACATTTTTTTTTATAAATAATTTTCTAATGTAATATATTTATTTTTATAGAATAGCAATTGTATTTATGATCTTCGTGAACGATGGCGCTGGAGGCTATTGGTGGTTGGAGCATGCCACTTGGAATGGCATGGTAGCTGGAGATCTTGTATTCCCCGCCTTCCTTTGGATCATGGGCGTTTGTATACCGCTATCAGTGAAAAGCTCATTCGCAAAGGGTATACCAAGATGGAAGATAGTTATGCACATTGTCAGGGTAAGTAAATGTATATCTCTTGAATATTGCATATTATTTTTTGTTTCTTACCTTCAATGGAGTTGGAGTATGTATGTCTTTGTTATATAATTGATTATTATGTAGCCATCGATGATCATTTGAGCATAGCAATAAACAAGAGAAGTTAACTTGTTAAACTTAGTTAAGCTTAGAAATTAGCTTTCGCCCGCGGCTCCACTAGCAAATAAAAAATATTACATAGAAATCCGTCCAGAAATTTTATGCGTGATTTGCTAACAAGCAAACAGATAAACCGACAAACAAACAACCAAACAAATTTCTAAAAAAATAGTTTTCAGTTTAAAGACGTTTAAATATCTAGAATTTGGAAAATCCAAAACTGCACGCCTCATAATGTTCATTTTTCACAATAAAATTGATTATTTGATAAGTAACTAATAATGTATTGGTTTTACTAAGTACAGTGTAAATTCTTTATAACGTTATCCTTTATAACAACAAACTCCCTGTAACGTTGAAGTGAGCCCAACTTGGTTGGTTTGCGTTAAAACCCACATATTGAAACACTCTTTATAGCGATACGCCATTCTCAAAGCCAGGAAAGAATGAGACAGAAATATACATACAATTTTTTTGTAAATACATACATATAATAGATATAGAAGGGATAAAACAGATAGGATAGGAAGGATAATAACGAGAGTATAGAAGGGATAAAACAGATGGGATAGGAAGGATAATAACGAGAGTATAGAAGGGATAAAACAGATATAGGAAGGATAATAACGAGAGTATAGAAGGGATAAAACAGATGGGATAGGAAGGATAATAAAAAGAGTATAGAAGGGATTAAACAGATCGGATAGGAAGGATAATAACGAGAGTATAGAAGGGATAAAACAGATAGGATAGGAAGGACAATAACGAGAGTATAGAAGGGATAAAACAGATAGGATAGGAAGGATAATAACGAGAGTATAGAAGGGATAAAACAGATAGGATAGGAAGGATAATAAAGAGAGTATAGAAGGGATAAAACAGATAGGATAGGAAGGATAATAACGAGAGTATAGAAGGGATAAAACAGATAGGATAGGAAGGATAGTAACGAGAGTATAGAAGGGATAAAACAGATGGGATAGGAAGGATATGCAGAAAACAAAAATTAAATGAATTTTAATGCTCCATTAAATTTAATTAATGAGTTCATTTTAAGCTTGGTAAAAAATAATAAACCTTACATTTATCCTAATACTCCTGATACTCTATATCCATCTCAATCTGTCGTAGGCTACTTTTCAGAAGTTTCACTTCTGCCGTGTGTGAATTGCACACATATGGGGGTTTTTTTGTTCACTCCATATAACGATAACTCTCTATAACGACAAAAAATGCTCAGTCCCTAAAGAGTTTGCACTGTAGTTTTCAATAAATCACATAGATAGCGCTAATTTCAAAAAGTACTAATGTGGGTTTCATGGCTTATACGCCATCTAGCGCTAACTTTAAGAAGTACTTCTATATTGGTCTAGCTCTGTCATTTTGCAAGGCGCCATCTGGCAATTAGTAAGAACAACAATCCATGAGTTTACTTATATACCTGCATAAGTGCATATAATATATATAAACATGTAAAATTCAATAATTTATTAAACTGTAAACAAAAACAATTTAAGAAAACAAAAAGACATCGCTATTTCCTTACAAAAAAAGCAATATTGTGGTTCTATAATATATACAAAAGCAACTGAATACATCTAAAATTGCCACTTGCGACATCTAAGGCTGCATTTGTCAATATCTCTTTTACTTTAAAACAGTGACATCTATCAATAGAAAATTGCAACTTTGGACAATATTATACGACTTATTTAAAAATCAATGAGTTCAACAAGAAATCTCTAAACCATTTATCTTCCTAACTTGGTTGCTTTATAATTTTATACTTTGATTACTTTGTTCTAAGTGAAAACACCGTGACTGACCGTGACGAAAAAATTGTGGAATGTAAAATATGATTTTTTCGTGTTTTATAACGTTGTTGTGTTATTATTTACGTGTGTTTAGTGTTTTTAATTATTGTTATGGATAAAATAGTTATTATACTTGACAAATATCATCAGTTCGTCAAGCAAAGGTAAGAACTTTCTTTTAACAAAAATCAATGTACCGGCCGGGCGAACGGCGTTCTGTTCTGTTGACGACCTTGACGATAGTAAACATAGATAATATACTAATATAAAAGAGTAAAACCACCGGTGGCTATGCGTAGGTACGTAAAAAGGTAGTTAGTTCTCATGAAAGGCGCTGGTTTTAGTGTCGCGTCGAGCGTAAATGCCGTAAATATTCAGTATTTTTTTGTTTATTTAATAACATTTTGATCTATATTTTAGCACTTGACATGCTCAGCTACTCTTAAAGTACAAATTATAATTTGTGAATAAGGAAAAAGAGTATTATTTAATAACAATTAAACCGCATCGAATCAGAACGTGAAAAGTAATAGGGCTCTATTCCTAGTCATAATAATTCGTAAACGAAAAAAAAAAAGACTATAAATTAAGTATTTTGGTCGTTATCGTGTTAACATACATTACCTACAACTCACGGACGTCCAAGCCAGACTTTTTTCAAACAGTTTTTTAACTAGTTTAAATAACAAAAATGGCGTCATAAATATCATGAGTGTTAAAAATAGTGTTTGTTCTTTATATGTGTGTGTAGATATTATTTTACAAGTGCAATACTTATATGATAAATAGAGACATTTTAAGTTTGAAAAATCAGCTGTGCCGTGTCAACCGGGAGTAGAATAGAACCCACCTCAACGCTTCGCTTATGACTCTTATGAGGCGTGCAATAGTCTAAAACAGTTATTTTTTTCAAATATTTTATATGTACAGAAGCAATACAGTGTAGCTTTATATTATTACATTATCGACAGATCGACACCCTTTCTATCTTATCTGTATTCAGAAACATAACTTTTATCCTTCTGTTCGCACTATGCAAGCCAATTGCTTTTCTATGTAAGTGTTTATGTAATACAATCCAGTACGCTTACGTAATAATTGCGACCAATTGGAGACGTAAACTGCGTACATATAAAGTAAAGTTTCTATCTGACGACAGAATTAATATAAAACTACACACTGTTCTTTTCATCAATAAATTTTTGCCATTCTATTAATGTAACAAGTATCTATGGTAGCTCTACAATTTGTGGCTATATGCCGCTTGCATGTAACGGTGCATCATGCCTTCTTGAAAATTCTTGAAAAAAATAACACACCTATATTTTCGTATCTTTGTACGATCCCGCGGCTACACGATTGCTTACATTAGACCGAATAAATTCCCGCAACCTTTTTTTATTGTTAAGGCGGGAAAAAATTTACCTAACCGCACATCCCGTCGTTCGGGGCAACGAATGAAAGTAATTGAATTCCCGCAACCTAAGCGTTAAATTGTGTGTGTGTGCACTTGGACATGCCACGGGGCCAGGACCCTTAAAAACCTTCTACGGCATCCGTAGCAGAGGATAGAATAGTGTGATATTAGTAGATCTGGATACGCTTTTATATTGTTTAGTAGAAAACGAGTATTACAGGATCTACTACTTAGATTTTTTAATACTACACTTCTAGCATACACTATCAAATATAAATAGATTATAAAAGCTTAATATCTGCAACTGTTTAATATAATAATTCGGTGGAAAGACAAAGTGCACGAACAGTTTCGTACTTTTTCCCATGAGCAATCTAAACTAGATTACTTTAGAAAATATTGCTATAAGATTACTATTGCAATCAAATTGCACAATTATTTGCGCTAAATGACTTTACTCAGACACGCACACTTGTTGTACGGCAGCAGACTACAAGTCCGTCATGTGCTATCATTGCGTTAATAAAGCAAACGTTAATTAAAAGTACAAAGCTTAATATTACTGTTCACAACCTGTTGTAACACCATATAAAGCTTCACAAGACTGTGGCTTATGCAAGCCGTCTGGGTAACGAAAGGGGGATGTTATAAGGTCAATCTACAGAACCTGTTGTTATGTAAACGGTACGAGATTACCGTCTCAAGCGTGCCCGCACTGCTCAAAGCTTACTGCAAGGTATAAACATCTATGGACTGTTTATTCTGCATAAACACTGGTTAAGAATACGTGCAATAATGACTGAGTACAAATCAAATACCCCAAATACAAATGCAGGAATACCTCCAGTCAAAATATTTTAACCCTGCGCTTTCAATGTATAACGTCCTTACTATCCTTACTAAATGCGAAAGTGAGTTTGTTTGTTTATTACGCTTTCACACTGTAACTACGTAACTAATCATCATGAAATTTTTCATATATATAGTGTGGAGCCTAAAAAAGGACATAAATACTTTTATATAGGAAAACATTATTGGTTCCCGTAGGATAACTATTTTTACACACAGATAATTAACGTATCCTAGAGGCCACGTTTTCTTTCACGACTTGGCAGATTTGCAAAAGCTTTTGTACATCATGTTCTTAACCTTATTTCTTTATTTGAGCACATATTGTTTTAAATTACCTACCTATATACTGTCCCTATTAGTAATATTATTAATTGTTATGGCTTTTTTGTTATTAAGGCGCGAAAAAATGATCCTAATCGCACACCCCCATTATCCCCCATTCTTGGGGAGACCTATGTCCAGCAGTGGACGTTAAAGGGCTGATGGATGGATGGATGGAACCGCACACCCCATTCCCATTGTTCGGGGCAACGAACAGAGTAGTGTGGGGCCCTCACCCACTAAATAAACCCGCCGTGTGCCGTCTCTTCGCCTTTATTGGCGGGCCACTGGAACTATGTTACATTACTTCAGTGGTTAATTGTTATAGCCAAGCTGTAAAACCACACTGAATGCATAGACAGTGGTACCGGGTCGGGAAATATTATTGAGCTTTTTCCTAAAAAGAAAAATTCTCAGTAGCAGCCGGGAGTTTGGAAATGTGCCTGGTAGACGTCAATAGGCTCGCCCCCTATTACGTGGGACTTAAACACAGCTAGCGAATCGTGGGTGTATAATACACCTCTGTCTACCCCTTCGGGGAACACTGGCGTGATGCTATGTACCAAGTTCAATCCCTAGTCAGAGGTCGACACCTAGAAAGGCTTAAACCTCTGCAAAAAAAAAAGAAAAAACATCACAAAGAAACCTGCAACTCAGAGAGATTTTCTCGGATGGCTTGCGAAGTCTTCCAAACCGCACTGGGTCAGCATGGTCGACTATAAATCTAAATCACTATTACTCTGAGAGGAGAACCGTTTCCAAAAGTGAGACAGTAAGCGAGAAAAAATACTTCGAATGAGGTATAAATTGAGGCCACGAAGTTGTGAAAAATGAAAAAAAACTATTTACAAGTTGTTTATGCAAAAATTACAACAATATTTCGCTATCGCAGGTTAACAATAACAGGTATTATAAACAGAATCTCACGCAGATTCGCAATTAGTGATTAATGTATTCTTAGGTAGAATTAGATATTTAGCGCACGCGATTCGTTCACTTTCATTGCATCACCCTGGTTTCCGTATTGTCTATATTTACTGTGAACATCCTGAATAAGTATCACTTGAACACTCCTAACGCTTGCCTGCGCTATACCAACTACACTTTTTACTACATTTTTCAATAGAAATTCTATTTGCGTGATATCCAGATCGCTCTCTCCGTCATATTCTTCGTCGATTTCGTTAAGTACGTTGTACAGAGCCGTATAGCTACCTATTATTTCTCAATTAATACTGCTAATGCCATCAGTGTACATCGTATGCGTGTGGTGTACATCGTATGCATGTCTGTGATATTAAAGACACTGATTTACTAACCTACTTACGCACATGGCCTGGTTTGACGCTCTGATGATGGTACTACATTAGATCAATCGACATGCGACCATCTTGAAAACAACATATTGTTAAAACGCTATATGTATTGAGGTTATGCAGCACTGCACATATGGCGGAGTGATTTAGATACCGGCCTCCCGCTCGAGTGTTGTGGGTTCGATTCCCACACAGGACAACTCTTTGTGTGATCCACAAATGGTTGTTCTGAGTCTGAGTGTACTTTGTGTTCGTGAAATTGTGTTTGTAAAGTCTCGCGATACAAGGACTACTCCTTAGCGCAGAGTGTAGTCTTGTTTAAAATAAAAAATAAAAATGAGTGAGCTTTTTCCTTTTAATAATGATGGTATACAAGCCAAATGGTGACCATGGTAACCAGTGCTCATGAAATCAGCTATTGCTGAGAATACCAGTGGCACAGTACCTAAACCTGCTGGCCACCGTGAAGACCAACCAAGTTTGAGACGATTGGTGATATTTTATTTTTCGCTACCACAGAAAACCGTAATTCTGTTGTGTGGTTTAGAAGAAGATAGGTACCGGAGAAAGAGACACGTGGATAGCAGCTTTGGTTATAAATTATTAATGTGAAAGTCTGTTACTCAATCGCGCCAAAACGGCTAAATCGATTTGGATGATATTTGGAAAACATATAGTTTATTACCTGGATTGACACATAGGATACTTTATTCCCAGAAAATATTAGGTTCCCGTGGGTCCTCTATTTTTGTATAGAGATAATTAATGTATCAATGAGTGTAGTACTTAACATAACATAACATCACATGCTGTATTCCCCGAAGGGGTAGGAAGAGGTGTAATACAGACCCACGATTCGCCAGCTCTGTTTAAGTCCCACGTCCTATTACGTCCTACGTCGTCTAACCGATTTGCCGTCTGCCGGAAACATTTCCAAACTCCGGGCTGGTACTGAGAATTTTTCTTTTTAGGAAAAACCTCCATAACATTGCCTGACCCGGGGATCGAACTCGAGACCTCATGATTAGCAGTCGCATACACTACTGCTACACCACCTAGTACTTATATAGTCGCGAGCTGCGGCTAGTACTATTATAAAGTTGTAACAGATGCATTTAAGGTATTTGAGAAAAAAAATACTATAAGTTATTTAGGCGTCATTGAATTCAAAACAATCTCTTCTATAATTTATGTCTGCTTATTTGTTTCATTGTTCACGTATCACGCAACTACTGAACGGATTTTGATAAAAATTATTTGTTTGATAGCTCTTGATTAGACTTAATAACCGGTATACGTTTTATCCCGCTACAGGAATCTGAGATACAACTTAAAAAGTAGCTTTTACCTGAGGCGGTGCCGCGAGTAAAGGTAGATTATATTGCTGCCTTCAAGTGACTGTATATGGATATATAGGTTTTTTATTTGCTGTTAATTATAGTAAAGGCAACTAACTGCTTATGTAAGTTAAAGTGGCTATATTCCAACGTCACATTTACGACTAAAAAGGAATGTGATTATGTACACTGATCGTATCAACTATCTATTACCAACAATAGTTTTATATTGGAGTGTGGGATCAAATTCTCAAAAGGTTTACGCAATTCGTTCGAGATAGTAAAACCATTGAGTAATTACGTTTAATAGGTTGGTTTTATTTTTAAAGATTTTTAATATTTGTAGTTGTAGTGTAACGATATTGTTCATTCTTTGTTTGCTATGTTTTTCACTAATATTACGTTATTCTGTGCTAATATTATCTATACTATTATAAGGCTGTAACAGAGTTGTGTCTGTACATTTAATATAGCTGAGAAAAAAATACTTTATTAGGCTATATAGGCGTTTAAACACAAAACGTTTCCTTTTTAGATTTGTTTTCTGTTTATCTGTTTCCTCCCTCTCTACCCACGGGAGTCGTAAGAGCCGAGTGAGGGAATACCGGGGAAGTGGGCAGCAGCACTCCCTCGAGTATTAACAACATCCACTGCGATCGCCAACCCGCCTGCCAAGCGTGGCGATTACGGCATTATCCCCCATGACGGGATCGCTCGTTGTGGCGTTCTCTTGGGGAGGCCTATGTCCAGCAGTGGACGTTGAAAGGCTGATGGATGGATGGATGGATTATCTGTTTGTCTGTTCGTTCGCGCATCAAGCCTAAGCTACTGAACAGATTTTGATGTATTTTTTTTTTATTTGATAGTTCTTGATTAGACTTAAAAACTGGTATACATTTTATCCCGCTACTATATCGGGAACCTGAGTTATAGCCTAAAAACTAGCTACTAGCTAGAGCTTGACATACATATGTCAACTTCCTTGAAAAAGACTCGTGTTTAGTGAAACGCAAAATATGATGGAGAGCAGGGGTGGCCAATTTGGGGTGCGGGTCGGGATACCTCCGCGTTGGTGCACCCCGGGCAACGTCGGCACTTGGTGCCGGCGGCTGAATCCCGGCAGGGGACGGGTCTCTGCGTGTCCCTCTGACTAGCAGAGGGCACAGCGGATAGGCCAGACGTCCGCCGTGGAGGGTCAGCGGGGCCATAGTGGCCCCCCCGACTCTGGGTGGGGACAGCGAGGTCACAGTGACCTCCCCGTCCCCGGAGACAGGGCTTTCAGCCCGAGTGGCGACAGGCTCACTGGTTGCAGTGGGCCAACGTCTGCCGTGGAGGGCCAGCGGGGTCATAGTGGCCCCCCCGGCCCTGGGAGACGGAGACGGGGCTTTTGAGCCTGAGGGGCGACGGGCTCAACACTTGCCTTGCGAGTGATGGGCACGGTCTGATGCAGACCACCGTTCGGCCCGACCCGTAATCCTGGAGAACAGGACCGGGGGTCTTCGGACCGCGGGGAAGAATACCCCTATAAAAAATAACCCCAATCCAAGCTCTGTCGCCCGGCGAGGGATGAATGGCTGGAGGGTATCCAGTCGCGAGGGCGGCACCACCACAGTCGAAGGATTTTAAACTCTAAAATGGCGGACGTTAAAAGCTTATGTATACCTCCGGAGGGTACCGGGCGCAACGCGTCCGGAGAATCCCTCACAGGGCCGAGTACCAAGACCGGCCCTGTCAGCCCCGCGTATCGGAAGGGGGCAACCAACGCCTATGAGAAAAAGAAGGAGACGAAGAAGGGGAGGACCCGCGGGAGGAAACCTACACCCGCGGGGAGTCCTGTGGATAGCGGCTCGGCAGTCGAAGGCACGTCGGGAATGGAGACAGATGGCGGTGACGGCGGCGCAAAGGCCGTAGGCGCGACACCAATAGCGACGGAGTCTCAGCAGACGGCAGATAGACTAACGGAGCGGCCCTCACGACTTTTGAAGCGCTCGATAGCGCGGTCGGGAGGTGTGTCAGAGTCGGAGGGCAGCTCCATTGAGATGCCTCCGCCAGCGAAGCCAGGAAGACCAGCGAAGAGGGGCCGTGGCGCCACCAGGCGCACGGTTCCACGCGCCTTGTCTGTAGCGGACAGGGCTACAAATGAGGACCTGGGAACAGGGCTCTCAATGGAGGAGCGGGTGACCCTCCTCACATCAAGGCTCCAGGAGGAGTCTCCGGAGGGGGCTGCCCATTTAACAGCGGACGAGGTTGCCCGGAGGGTTTCCGACGCCCTGGCCATCGTTTCCACGGTGGCTAATGGGTCACGGGGCCTTCAGGGCGGCCTCGCTGATGTATTAAATAAGGCCACCAAGGTGGCCTATGGAGCAGTAGAGTCTCTCCGGCGTCATCCTGTGCCGGGGGGGACCGGGAAACTGGAGGTGCATTGTCGCTGCAAGGCGGAGGTGGCGGAGCTCCGGAAGGAGCTCGCCAGCCTGCGAGCCAATTCAGGGCTCACCTCTGCCTCAACAGCGGGCGCGGAGCCTCTGGCCCCAGGACTCCTCACAGAGGTGCAGATGCGCCAAATAATGGATCGCGTCAACTCGGTTTATGACCCGCGCATCGGCTCCCTAAACACTAGGGTGCCACCAGAGCCGCGACTCCGACCGCCGCTGGCCGCGGACAGGAAGAAGGATGCGCCACCTTCAGGCCCAACGCCGCTGCCCTGTCAGGGCGGCCGCGTGGCCACCTACTCCGCGACAGCGGCTGCATCGCCCAAGGGGCCGGGAAAAGCTGCGAAGGCGAAAGCGGCTCAAAGAACCGGGCAGCGCCCTAAGGGCCAGCCCAAGGAGGAGTTCCCTCCACTCTCGCGTGCTGGCCAGCCATCGCGGGCCCCAGCAACAATTCCCCGGGGTTCTCGAATCCCAACTCCCGTACCGTCCGGCCCTGCGCCCTCTGAAGAGGGTTGGCACACAGTGGACGGCGGGAGGAAGAAATCCCGGGGCAAGAGGAAGAAGGGGACCGCGTCTTTGGCTGCTGTCCGGGCTGCGGAACCCGCTGCGTCGAGGAGCAAGTCCGGCCCCAAGAAGCCGCGCAAACTTCAGACGCCAAAAACGGCAGCGGTGGTTATTATCATGCTGCCGGAGGCGGAAGCGGGCCTGTCGTACCAGGCCATCTTGAGGAAGGCCCGGGAGAAAATCGACGTCTCCGATATCGGAGTCGTCGCCGCCCGGACCCGCCTAGCCCGCACAGGGGCTCGAATTCTCGAGTTCCCTGGGGCGGAGGGCCCTAGGATGGCCGACACGGTGGCCGAAAGGCTCAAGGGTCTGTTTGGTGAGGGGAGTGGAGTCCGCGTCACCAGACCGGTAAAGTGCGCTGAGCTGCGCATTTCCGGTCTGGATGACTCGGTGATGGCGGACGACGTCCGGGAGGCTATTGCCTCGAAAACCGGATGCTCGAATGCTGTCAGAGTGGGCTCCATTCGGACCGGTCCCGGCGGTGTAGGTGCCGTATGGGCGAGTTGCCCTGTTGCGGCGGCCAAAACCTTGGCCGACGCAGGCAGGCTCCTTGTGGGCTGGAGTTCCGCGCGGGTCACAGTGCTGGAGCCTCGGCCCGCGAGGTGCTTTAAGTGCATGGCGGTCGGACACACCCGGCCGACGTGCACTAACTGTTTTGACTGCAGCGGTCTTTGTTTCCGCTGCGGTCAGGCAGGGCACCGGGCGGCTACTTGCACCGCCGCTCCTCACTGCCCCGCGTGCGCGGCAGGCAACTGGCCTGCCAAGCACTGCATGGGGCGGGAGGGATGCAGACCCCCGACGACAGGCCCAAAAAAGGGGGGGATCAGCCAATCGGCCCAGGCTGCCCCCCCTAGCGTGGCTTCACCACCGTCTCGGGTGGAGGAGGATATGGTTACGGCTTAAAATTCAACCGTGACACTGTCCTCCTTCAGGCGAATCTCAACCACTCCGCCAGGGCGCAGGATCTTCTCCTGCAAACCATGGTGGAGCGGTTGATTGGTGTAGCCGTAGCTGCGGAGCCTTATTGCGTTCCTGACCGCCCACATTGGCAGCCGCGATGGCTCCGTGGCAATCGTCAGCTCTGCGGCGCTTCGTTCTCCGCCCTTGTCGATCAGAGAAAAGGGCGTGGGATACGTCGCGGCCGATTGGGGGGTAGTCACGCTGTATGGCGTATATTTCTCCCCCAACCGGAGTCTGGCTGATTTCGAGGTCTGGCTTAATAGCCTGGAGACCTCGATACGGCGACTGGCGCCTAGCCACGTCCTGGTCGTGGGGGACTTCAATGCCAAATCCACGGCGTGGGGGTCCCCAGCGACAGACGCCCGTGGAGCGGCGGTGGTAGAGTGGGCGGCGTTGACGGGCCTCTGTTTGTTAAATAGAGGCTCCGTCAACACGTGCGTGCGGCGACGGGGCGGGTCGATAGTGGACCTTTCGTTCGCTAGCCCCGACGTCGCAGCACGAGTGAGGAACTGGTGTGTCCTGGAGGAGGTTGAGACCTTGTCCGATCATCGGTATATCCGGATTGAGGTCTCCCGGTCCCTTCAGGGCCCCAGTAGGGGTCACGCAGCGCGCAGAACTCCCGCGTTCCCGCGGTGGGCTGTGGGCAGGCTGGATAGGGACCTACTGGTGGAGGCAGCCATCGTAGAATCGTGGCTGTCCTCACCAGCCCTGACCGAGGGGGTGGACGTTGAGGCTGGCCGATTTCGCGCTGCGATTACGCAGGTGTGCGATTCGGCCATGCCCCGTGTGCGACGTCCTCCTCCGAGGAAGGGGCTCTACTGGTGGTCCCAGGAGCTGGCAGACCTCCGTGCGGCGTGTATTCGTGCCCGGAGGTCCTACACCCGCAGTCGGCGGCGCAACCGCGATATGGAGCGGGAGGGCCAGCTGTACGAGGCGTACCGCACCTCGCGAGCCGCGTTCAAGTTGGCCATCTGCCGCGCCAAAGCTGACAAAAGGCAGGAGATGCTGGACGGTCTCAACCGTGACCCCTGGGGTCGCCCATACCGTGCGGCGCTTAACAAGCTCCGCACTCAGGCCCCCCCCCCTCACAGAGACCCTTCAGCCCAGCCTCCTCACCGAGGTGGTCGAGGGTCTATTCCCACGACGGGCGGAGCACACGCCCCCGGTCATGACACCGCCAGGTAGCGACCGGGAGGCCGATCTCAGTGTACCGCCCGTCACCGCGTCGGAAATGGGGGCGGCAATTTCGCGGATTCGTTCCAAGAACACCGCCCCCGGCCCAGACGGGATACCCGCCCGGGTACTGGCCCTGACTCTGGACCACATGGAGCCCCGCCTCAGGGCACTGTTCGACGCGTGCCTGGCGTCCGGACGGTTCCCTGACTGCTGGAAGGAGGGGAGGCTGGTACTCTTGCCGAAACCGGGGCGAACGCCGGATTCGGTCGGGGCCTTCAGGCCCATCGTGCTGCTGGACGAGGCGGGTAAGTTGCTGGAGAGAATCCTCGCTGCCCGCATCGTCCGGCACCTGCGCGACGTCGGACCTGACCTGTCGGATGCCCAATTCGGTTTTCGGACTGGTCGTTTGACGGTCGGCGCAATCATGCGCCTGAGGGCCGCGGCCACGGCAGTCGTCGTCGGCGGTGGAGTGCTGTTGGCGGTGTCGCTTGATATCGCCAACGCATTCAATAGTCTGCCATTCAGCTGTATCAGGGAGGCGCTCCGGTATCACGGGGTGCCTGCATACCTGAGGCGGCTAGTGGCAGACTATCTTGAGGGCCGCAGCGTTCTCTATGAGAGCCGCATAGGGGACGTTGTGAGGAGACCTATGTCGTGCGGTGTCCCGCAGGGTTCGGTTCTAGGGCCGCTCCTGTGGGACATCGGTTACGACTGGGTGCTACGCTGTCGGCTCCCTCCCGGGCTGGCGGTCATCTGCATGCGGATGACACGCTGGTCGTGGCCCGGGGCGGAAACTTTGAGGAAGCGGCGTTCCTGGCCACCTTAGGGACCTCGGAGGTGGTCAGGAGGATCGGGGCGCTGGGGCTTAGGGTGGCCCTGGACAAGTCGGAGGCCCTGCTTTTCCATGAGCCCCGACGTCGGCCACCTGCTGGCGCCTCGATCACGGTGGACGGGGTCCGAATTGGAGTGCAGGCCCGGATTAAGTATATGGGCCTGGTGCTGGACGGGCGGTGGCGCTTTCGCGAGCACTTCCGTCAACTGTCTCCGAGGCTCGTCGGTACGGCGTCCGCCCTTGCACGGCTCATGCCGAATATGGGCGGACCCAACAATGCGTGTCGACGGCTTTACGCGGGGGTGGTCCGGTCGATGGCGCTGTACGGCGCACCCGTGTGGGCGGAGTCCCTGGACGCACTAAACAGGGCTCTTCTGTGGAGGCCACAGAGAGTCGTCGCGTCCAGGGTCATACGTGGATACCGAACGGTGTCGACGGAGGCGGCCTGCGTGTTGGCCGGAACCCCTCCGTGGGACTTGGAGGCGGAGGTGCTCGCCGAGGTGTACCGGCGGGTGTCGCAAGAGCGGGAGGGGGGTGGACGTCCCCCACCCAGCGTGGTGGCCAGATGGCAGGGCGACGCCCGCCGAGCTGCCATGGCCAACTGGAGGGCGCGGCTGGAGGCGCCCCGGGCCGGTCTTTGGACCGTAGGGGCGCTTCAGCCAGCGCTGGAAGAGTGGGCAGGGCGACGGCACGGAGTCCTTACCTTCCGACTGGTGCAGGTGCTGTCGGGGCACGGTTGCTTCGGCAGATATCTGCACATTGTCGCAAGGAGGGAAGCGACTCCGGGCTGTCACCATTGCGGCTGCGACGAGGACACGGCGCAGCACACGCTCGAGTCGTGCCCGGCTTGGGCCGAGCAGCGTCGTGAACTTGTCGCAGCAATAGGGGGGGACCTCTCGCTGCCGAGCGTCGTCAGAGCGATGCTTGGCAGCGACAGGAATTGGGCCGCGGTCGCTGCCTTCTGCGAGGAGGTCATCTCGCGGAAGGAAGCGGCGGAGAGGGCCAGGGAGGCTGATCCTTCCGCAGACCCAAACCGCCGCCAGCGACTGGGGCGGCGCAGGCGTGAATATTTGCGCCTAATGCCGCCCTAGCTGGGGCTGCGGGTGGATGGACCGGGGAACGTCCGCCACCCGCAAGGCCTCCCGCGAAGGTGCGACGCTCCGTGTACGGATGCGTTGCTCAGATGAGGGTACCCGAAAGGGTAAGCCGCCGGCGGACCACCGAAGGAATGTAACATAGTTCCAGTGGCTCGCCAATAAAGGCGGAGAGACGGTACACGGCGGGTTTCTTTAGTGGGTGAAGGCCCCACACTACCCTGTTCGTTGCCCCGAGCGACGGGGTGTGCGGTTAGGAACATTTTTTCCCGCCTAAACAAAAAAAAAAAAAAAAGGGGGTGGCCAATTTGATTAGACTCTTTTTTTTGTTAAGGTGAGAGAAATGCACTTAACCGCACACCCCGTCGTTCAAGGCAACGAACAGGGTAGTGTGAAGCCCTCCCCCAATAAATAAACCCGCCGTGTGCCGTTTCTCCGCCTATATTGGCAGACCACTGGAACTATATAACATTAGTTCAGCGATCCACCGGTGGCTTACCCTTTTACGAACCCTTTACTGAGCGACGCTTCCACACACGGAGCATCACACCTTTGCGGGAACTTAACCCAAGATCTACTTTTTACTTACGAAACGCTGGCGATCTACCAATTACACACACTTATTGAAATTTTAATAAAACCGTATAATTCAGTGCTTTCAGTGGTGTGTTAGTCTTTCGAGATCGTGGTTTGTGGATACGATACGAGTATTAGATATGTAGTATTATGACTAATTTGCGCAGTCAGTTCTTTATATTTTTGGCCCTGCCGCGATTGACGAGACTAATAGCCACGATCGACCGGTCGATAACGATCAATCGTTGGCCACCCCTGATGTAGAACATAAAAAACGAGTGTGCTTTAGACGACTGAAGTAAAACTTAAAAATATATACCTATATTATTAATAATGTTAATTTCTATTAAATAATAAGAAAGAGAGAAAGAAAATATACAGTAATATAACTTATATTTCCCTCTCAACTTCCGTTCGCCTCGCCTGATCACAATTTTCGCAACGCTCTCGTCTCGTCACGCATTCAGCAGCTTACTCCCCAAGTCAAGCGAGCATAAAGAAGTATTTACTTAAAAAAGTTGCAATTTGATGATGTTGTTTCTCATTACTGGTATACTATGCAGTTTTGTTTATAAATGTGTTCTTACCATTTGATAAGATGGTAATTTTTCTTGGCTGGCTATGATTAACAATAATCATAACCCATATTTTCCCATTGTTAGACACTCGACTCTTGTCGGAATGAGAGTAACTTAGGTCATAGTCCATTGTGTTCTGGCCCCATTAGGGTTGGCAGACGAGAAAATCTCTCGGGCATGTAGGTTACTACACGATATTTTCCTTAACCGGAAAGATATAAACAAACCTTCTTATAAGTACAAATGTAAATAAGGAAAAAGAGATTTTTAGTACGAGCGGGAAAAACCCTTCTTATATATAAAAATCAATTGCTGTTCTTTAATCTCGCTAAAAATCATAAATGGCTTGACAGATTTGAATAGTTGTTTTTATGTTTGTTCGCTCTAACACAGGGGTGGTTTAAAAGCAAAAAAAAATACGGAAAAGCTGAAAAATTGAATGATTCCAAATTACTAATTTTACGTGCGTATCGCCTCTTAGGCTTACGGACCTACTGTATTTTAGACGACAAATGACAAATTGACAGCTTCCTTCTTTAGAATTCATTTTCATTTAAGAAAGTTTTATTTAATAACCTATCTAAATTCAAACATTAGGTAGACGATGTAGATCGATTAGGATTGATAATATAATCACTCATAAAAATTGTAGGTGTTACAAAGTTCACTGAGTCATCTAGTATGAAATAAAACTACTTGAGGCGAGGGCCCCACACTACCCTGTTCGTTGCCACGAACGACGGGGTGTGCGGTTAGGTACATTATTTCCTGGCAACAAAAAAAAATAATTTAAATCTTACCTTAGACTTGACACCACTAATATGTAAATAAATGAAATATGTTTGAATTACAGCGTTCCATCATCATGTTTGTATTGGGAATGTCTTTGAACACAATCTACGGATCCAATATGCTGTATGAGCTGCGTATATTCGGCGTCCTGCAGCGGTTGGCAGTCGCCTATTTGGTTGCAGCTGGTTTCTACGCGTTAACCGCACCTAAGTATTACACACCGCCACGAGTAAGTAGAAAATACCTATCACTCTTATTAGACACTTAGCTATATCAATCGAGGGTCTTCAAGAAGTTTTTTGAGAAAAATAACTAATTTTCTATTATGAAACTAATGATAGGTATTCAATAGACCGCTCTCCCACATCCATATTTATATTAAGGCTGTTTCATTCTTACCTTTAACTAAACTTTAATACGTTATGAGAAATTCTTTTTTACTTATTTTTTTTTAATTGTAGGTATATCAGAAGATAAATAAATAGTAGACATATTTACACGGACACAAAGTATTTATGAAAGAGTAGTATTTCATGGTGCTACAAATAACTCAAAAGTATTTATAATAATATGTAAATAACTATATTTTAGCACTTCTATCGAGTATATATAGCAGTGATAGCCTAGCGGTAAAACCAAGGGCTGCAAAGACAGTGGTATCAAATCCAACCCGAGTCCAAGGTTCAGAGCTCGAAATTATATGTGCATTTGTTTACAATTTATCACTGCTCGGTGAAGGAAAACATCGTGACGAAACCTGCATGCCTGAGAGATTTTCTCGAGGTCTTGTGAAGACTACCAACCCGCATTGGTCAGCATGGTGAACTATGGCCTAACACTTTCACTATTAGAGGAAACCCGTACCCATTAGTGGGACAGAAAAAGAGGTTGCAAAAAATTCGCCTATAGTTAGGTTACTCAAGGACGTTACTGCTTCTATACTATAAATAATATAACTGTTATAAGCAATATCGTGTTGATTATTTAATTACTATATAGGTACTTCTCAACTGAACGTGATCGACATGGCTTATTTAAAAGTAAAGAATGCTGTATGTTATCAGGGAGCTTGTGGGCAGGCACTGAAGGATGTGCTGTCATGTGTTTGGTGCTGGGTGCTGGCCGGAGTTCTTGTCGCTGTTCACACTGTCATCACCTTCGCCGTTCACCATCCTGACTGTCCAGCGTAAATATATTAACACCTCACTCGTACTCAGTTAGAATTCAATTAGTATAGTCTGTCAAACATACCACAAACCTTTGCCATTGTTTGTAAACGATAGTATGACCAGCCAGCTGGACCGCCACCTGATGAGAAATTGTAATCGCTGCCATGCCTTTTTTGGGCAACAGCCACATCGCTGTCTCCAGAGAATACCTACCGCTACACATAGAAGAGAAGTGGAGATATAAATATAAATAAGACATAGCATCACGCCTGTATTCCCCGAAGGGGTAGGCAGAGGTGTATTACACACCCACGACTCGCCAGCTATGTTTAAGTACCACGTAATAGGGGGCGAGCCTATTGACGTCTACCGGGCACATTTCCAAACTCATTAAAAAAAAAAAGATATTGCAATATTATTTTTGTATAAAAGCCAAGTGTCTAAGAAATAAAAAGTAGGAATCTTAATTGAAACCTATCTAATGGTTTTTCTGTGATACGTGGACAACCGCAAGCTCTATTATTTTATTTTTATAGATGCACAAAACGTTCCCATAATGCGTAATACACAATTTAAGATTTTATAGAATGCAGAGTATTTACATATGAATATTTCCAGGGGTTATTTGGGACCCGGCGGAAAACATGATGACTGGGGCGCTCCGGAATGCAGCGGAGGTGCGGCTGGTTATATCGACCGGCTTCTGCTTGGAGAGTCGCATATGTTTAAAAATAGCGATGCCAGAAGGGTTTACGGCGGTCCTCCTACAGATCCCGAGGGTTTGTTAGGTGAGTTAGCAAGAACACGTTACTAGTGCGTTTCGTTTTTGAAGACCTAATAAAACTAGCTGCTCGTCAAGATAGTAAAATGGATTTTGGAAATTCTTTGAATTGGCTTTGAAGATAGTTTATGTAATAGATTGTAATATATTATATACTATATATACTATAAGGGTGACAAGCAAGTGTAAGCCAACGGCATCACTCGAGCTTTCCCGGCAAATAAATGAGTGGTGATAAAGTAGAATAGGAGAGGATTGGGATCTTCTAATTATAACAACATCTTTGTTATTTTATGTACATATATTTTAAGAACTGGACATATTCGGCCATTTAAGAGAAGTAACTAGAACACAAAGTGCAAAAATGTAAAATCGAAAATGATTGCCACAAACAGGACTTGTACCTAAGTCTCTTGGATACAGTTAGCTTTTTCATTGATTTACCAACTAACATATTTTATTCGGCGTCCCAGGTGACTATAGCAACTATTCATTTCAATGCTCTAGAGCTAGTACTAAAACTGATTCAATCCTTTATACTTCAGGTTGTTTAACATCAGCGGTTCAAGCTCTGCTCGGAGTTCAGGCAGGAGCAACTGTATTATTACAACGTTCTCATAAGGCTCGGATTTCACGATGGCTGGCTTGGGCATTAGTATTTGCAATGGCGGGGGCTCTGCTCGCTGGCTTTTCTAGAGAACACGGCGTAGTTCCCATCAATAAAAATTTATGGTAATTATTAATATAGATGTAATTTAACAAAAAATCAAATATGTTTATTTTTTGTGTATTCCATCCACCCATCTATCAACCTTTCAACGTCCACTGCTACTACGTGACATAGGCCTCCCCAAGAGAATGCCACAACGAGCGTCCTGCGCTGACCGCATCCAACGGCTCCCCGCGGCTTTGACCAGATCGTCGGTCCATCTGGTGGGGGGCCGTCCTACGCTGCGTCGTCCGATACGTGGTCGCCACTCGAGAACCTTTCTTCCCCAACGGTTGTCGGTTCGTCGAGCGATGTGGTCTGCCCATTGCCACTTCAGCATGCTTACCCGGCGGGCTATGTCGGTCACTCCCGTTCTCCTTTGGATCTACGTATTACGGATTCGATCACGTATAGGGCAATACCAAGCATAGCCCGCTCCATGGCCCGCTGAGCGACTTTAAGCCTCGATACGAGGCTAATACTCAGAGACCAGGTCTCCGTCTTTTTGTGTATTATGAAAGTGTTATTCAATGAATTTCAAACGCAAATTCATTAGTATCCAATATTTTGACATCAAGGTGTCAAAATCGTCGATTCAATATTTCTTGTTATTTGTTGGTAAGAATTTCTCTGCACCTCACAATAAACGTATGATTTTCTATGAAAATGTGGAATTGTACGAGTAAGATTATACCTAATGTTTACCTGTTTCTGTTATGGGTAAATTTCTCTTGTGCGATGGACGCGACTATACCTTTCTCCATTATTTGGAGGTCGACAAATCAATACCTATAAATTTCATATATTCTATTTTGTTTTCAGGTCGATATCTTTCGTGTTAGTGACATCAGCCTGCTGCCTTATCGTTCTATGCTTCTGCTACACACTTACCGACGCATGGAGGATCTGGGGCGGCGGCCCCTTCCGAGCTCCAGGCCTGAACGCCATCGCACTCTACATTGGACATTCTGTTTGCGCACATCTATTTCCATTCCATTGGAAAGTGCCCTACATGAGGACTCATAGCCTGCGTCTTGTGGAAGCTGTTTGGGGTACTGCTTTGTGGGTGATAATCGCTCATGTTATGGCGAAGAAGAAGGTCTTTATTGCTCTTTGATAAATGTTCTCTTAATTTTTGGACTATGTAAATATATTCCGCGTAGGTATAAACGACTGTCACAGTCAGCGCTATTGGAAGCAGATTAATAATTCCTTTCGTAAAACCTGTTTTGCCTTTTTGCTCAGATATATTAGTTACATTGATGATGGTATCTAATGATGGACTTCCATCAGGTTATTTAATGCAGGTTGTATGGACAATTAATCTTTGGTAGGTCGCACTCCACAAAAATGAATTATTTTCGTAAAATTCTGAATCTAATGGTATGATTTATTGCTTTCAATAGCGTTGTTGATAAGTAGCATTAAGTAAATATCAGTTATTTTTAAGGTAAGATAAAAATAATTGTAAAAGCTGTTAGTTTTTAAATTTATATAAAAGGCAATTGTAAATATACAAATGTTTGCTAAGCTTGATTGGATTCTATTTAAATGAATGACTAAGGTTATATTTGACTACACGAATGGTGCATTGATTGAAACGGGCCTTCTTTTCAATACTAGTCTAACCTTCAATAAGTTTTGTTTTATAATGATATTTTTTTCCATTCTAATCTTTGTTGTAAATGTATTGCCTCTTTATAAAAGCAATTTGCTCGCTAGAAAACCAAAATGCAAATAACACTATTTGCAAGGTAAGTGACACCACGTACCTTCAAATTCCTGCAATGATAATCAGTCTATGGATTTGAATTGTCACCTTCTAATGTGAGTATTTTTTTCGTTGATACTTCGATTTGAGCTTTAGAAATCACAAAAACCTAGGTGCTCCAACATTTTTTTTTTATAAATTGATTGTATAAAGATCTAGTCTTAAAGTGCATGTGTTAACTGAATTTTAGGCGTTTGAATTAATAATTATTATTATTAAGCTTGACAAGTGAAAATAAATAAAGATAAATTTTAGTCATGGATTTTCTTTACTAATTCTTTAGTACCTAACTACTTAACTGCTGTTATTAGCTAATATGTACCTTTACATTATTATGTATTGATCAAAATTTTGCTAACGATTTTATAATCTATATATAAAGCTGTAACAGAGCTGTGTCTTGTGTGACCTTTAAGATATTTGAGAAAAAATTACTGAATTAGGCTATATAGGCGTGTCAACACACAAAACTATATTTTTAGATTTTTTGTCTGGTTGTTTGTTCGCGTATCACGCAAAAACTACTTAACGGATTGTGATGCAAATTTTTTTGTTTGATAGCTCTTGAATAGACTTAACAACTGGTATACATTTTATCCCGCTACTATATCGGGAACCTGCGATAAAGCCTAAAAACTAGCTTTTGGCTGCGGCGGAGCCGCGGGCAAAGAGTAGTTTTGATATAAAATTTAATTTTTTATTAGATTATAATTTTGATATACTAGGTTCATATCCTGCTCGTGACTTATTTTCGATTTCATATTTTGACACTTTGTGTTAATTTATATGGCTCAGCATGCTAAATGCTAAAAATGTTATTTAGACCTATCCATCCATCCATCCATCAGCCTTTCAACGTCCACTGCTGGACATAGGCCTCCCCAAGAGAACGCCACAACGAGCGGTCCTGTGCTGACCGCATCCAACGGCTCCCCGCGGCTTTGACCAGATCGTCGGTCCACCTTGGGGGGCCGTCCTACGCTGTGCCGTCCGATACGTGGTCGCCACTCGAGAACCTTTATTCCCCAACGGTTGTCGATTCGTCGAGCGATGTGACCTGCCCATTGCCACTTCAGCATGGCAGCCCGGCGGGCTATGTCGGTCACTCTCGTTCTCCTACGGATCTCCGTATTACGGATTCAATCACGTAGGGAAATACCAAGCATAGCCCGCTCCATGGCCCGCTGAGCGACTTTAAGCCTTGAAACGAGGCCAACATTCAGAGACCACGTCTCTGTTCCGTATGTCATCACTGGCAACACACACTGGTCGTAGACCTTCGTTTTCAGAAACTGCGGGATATTGGACGAGAAGGTCTTCCTTAGCTTCCCGAACGCTGAATTGGCAAAGCATCTGCGACGGTATTCCAGAAGATGCAGGTTCAAATCCTGCTCATCATCTTATTTTCGATTTCATAATTTCACACTTTGTTAATGAACGACTTTCATTAAACGTTTTATTGCTTTTGATGTGAGACATCTAATGCGGAGGGAGGGTAAAATCGGCTGTTAGCGTGGCGACGCTTTTATTTTACTTGTCCCGTTCAAATCTTGCAAGTTAAATTTGGCACAATTCCCGGTTGCCGTTTGTGCTGAAATTTTACATGCATATGTATATCACGTAACAATGCAATATTATGATGACATGGAGCTGATCTGATGATGGAGCTGGAAGGTGGACATAGGAACTCTATAATGAAACGGCGCAACCCCATCGAGTTTGGGCTCTTTTGATTCGTCTTGACGAGCACTTTGTCTCTAAATAGTATCCAGGGTCTGATGATGGCGCTGGAAGGTGGCCACAGTAACTCTGTAATTAAATGAGAATGACGCAACCCCATCGAGTTTGGAATCGTAAGATTTGTCTTGACAAGTACTTTGTCTTTAGATGGTATCCAGAGCCTGATGATGGAGCTAGAAGGTGGCCATAGGAACTTCGTTATAAAACGACATAGCTCCATCGAGCTTAGGCTCGTATGATTCGTCTTGATAAGTACTTTGTCTCTAGATGGTATCCAGGGTCTGATAATGGAGGTGAAAGGTGGCCACAGTTACTCTGTAATGAAACGACCCAAACCCATCGAGTTTATTCTCGTTTGATTCATCTTAAGGAGTACTTTGTCCAGTTATGATCATTTTATTTCTACAAAATAAAACTTGAGAGGTGTCAAGGGACACCCGGATGGAACGAAGTTCCTTTCTAAAATGTACTAAATTAAAAGAGTTCGAGTTACTAGGGTATTAGATTTTTATACATACACACACACACAAACACACATATATATATACGTTTTGGGACCGCCCGATTTCCCACCTGAGCTATTATAACCTTGTAGATGATGCCGAAATTTACCTTCTTACTCCAATATTATTGTAGCAGTTTTTCATTGCCTGAAAACCTGGATAAAACGACGTTTTCTAAAAATGAAACCTAGCTAGATCGATTTATCGCCCCCGAAACCCCCTGCATACTAAATTTCATGACAATCGTTGGAGCCGTTTCCGAGATTCAGATAATATATATATACAAGAATTGCTCGTTTAAAGATATTAGATATACGAAAATGTGGAGTTTATTTTGGTTACACACAGTTTACGCCCGGATCTACACTCTCATTTACATGATATTGATTCCCTCATTTATTTTAAAAAACTAGATGTCGCGGGACGTCCACCAGATGTGAAAACATCGAAATTATTGGAACGAAGTTCCTTATCGCGCGTTGTGAAAGGGGGCTAGACGGAAAAAATTCTTACGAAAAGTTGTCACGACACTTTTTGCTTTTTGTTTGGTTTTTTGTTATATTTTCTTATATAAGTTTATATTATTTTCATTTCTATTTCGCATGGAACAGTGTGGTGTCGCGACGATTATTTTTGTTGAGTGTATACAGGTTTTTTGTACATAATAAATAATAATAATAATGAATCCTGACAGTGTTTCTTCACAAGTTGCGGATATTGCTGATGGAGTTAGGTAAGTAGAGATTTTATACAGACAATGTATATATATATATATATATATACATTGTCTGTATAATTTTATACAATTATTCTTGTATATATATACATATAATCTGAATCTTGGAAACGGCTCCAACGATTGTCATGAAATTTAGTATGCAGGGGGTTTCGGGGGCGATAAATCGATCTAGCTATGTTTCATTTTTAGAAAACGTCGTTTTATCCGGGTTTTCAGGCAATGAAAAACTGCTACAATATTATTGGAGTACGAAGGTAAATTTCGGCATCATCTACAAGGTTATAATAGCTCAGGTGGGAAATCGGGCGGTCCCAAAACCAGAAGACCCCGGTTCGAGTCCAGATGTCTCCAGTACGTTTTTCTTTTCATTTTCCCTTTTTTTTTCAATTCTTTCTTTTGTGAGAAAAACTCACGACTTACCAAAAAAAAATCGGTCATCCAGGTACTTTTTATTATACGTGGTTGACAAATAAGTATACGGAGGTAAGCGGTAAATATACGTACGCCAGCAATACACGTATCACTCGCATGTCGCCAACTCCGTGGAAAGGTATAGGAACAATAATAAGGAGAGAATAGGTGGGATACTAAGGAAAGTAATAATAAAAAGAAAATAAGAATGATAATAAGGAGAAAATAGAGGGGGTTTGTACCTCCGGCACTCTCACTCACAATACGAGCACAACGGTAAGAGTACCTACCTTTTTTTTGTTAAGGCGGGAAAAAATGTTCCTAACGGCACACCCCGTCGTTCGGGGCAACGAACAGGGTAGTGTGGGGCCCTCACCCACTAAAGAAACTTGCCGTGTGCCGTCTTTTCCGCCTTTATTGGCGGGCCACTGGAACAATGTTACATTCCTTCGGTGGTTAAGAGTACCTACCTACCGTTGTGTGACGCTGATGTTCTGTAGGTAAGTACTTCTCCGAACAAACTCGGTCGTTCATGCCGTGGATGCAAGTCTCGACTTCTTTATATTTTATATGGTTATAAAAAGTAAGTAGGTAATTACTTTCTAAAGGAAGATGAAATAAGTCTTAATGATGATGAGCTGACAATGTGAAACATTATATGAGTCTTACTATTTTTTTTTGATTAGTGAAGAAACTAAACCAAACTAGAAATATGTTAAACATAGCATCACGCCTGTATTCCCCAAAGGGGTAGGCAGACGTGTATTACACACCCACAACTCGCCAGCTATGTTTAAGTCCCATGTAATAGAATTGCCCGACCCGGGGATCGAACCCGAGACCTCTTGATTAGCAGTCGCATACACTACCGCTACACCACCGAGGCAGTTAAGATATTTTATGTTAAAAATACATGGAATTGCCTAATACCCTCTTCACGATCTCAGAATTATAGAATAAACTAGAAACAGTATTCAACATTTAGCATACAACGTTTAATATTGGTTTCTTACTAAGTTATTATAAATTAATAAATTGCATATTCAAGCCGAAAGGTTATTTTTTAACGTTTCAAAATAAATGTTTTGATCGTTAACTTCTTATATGTTATATCGTAATTTAGGATTTTTTTTCAACATCTCGAATCTAATATGTGGATAGATGTGCACAATAAAAGTCAAGTAGTTAACAATACCAATTATTGATAACAATCTAGACACAAGGGAATGGAAACTATTGACGTAGGTACTATGTCACGCTGTCCAATCGGCTTGGAACAGGAATATGCTTAGACTCGTGTGGGTTCTAGGTACCATGTGGCGAGAGACTAAAAATACAAGGGTCACTCCATCCTTTCCCGCGGGTGTCGTACAAGGCGACTAAGGAATGTAAGCAATTATCGACCACTGCATTACTGGTGGTGGTAGGGCTGGGTATCAAGTGAGAGTACTCAATTGCTATCCGGCCCTAACGGGTCGGTGCCACCATCTCCTGTGTGACCGGTCATGAAGCACGTCAGTGTGTTTTGGCTGTAGCAGAAGATAGCCGATTATTCTTTCATTTCATGTCTGAGAAATGATTTGGTGCGCAGCAGCTTCACAATACTCTCGGTATAGTTAAGTCCATGAGCGACGGTTACCACTTACCACCAGGTGGGCCGTGGCTCGTATGCCATCATTAGCAATAACAAAAAAAACTTAATTCTTTAACAAAGATATGTTTTCTGCTTGGTTTTAAATAATAGGTACCTTAGTACCTCTTTCGACTCCCGTGGAATGGAACGGCAATGTGACACTATGTAGATATTCTTAGTTCTTATGTCGGATAACCCGGCGTTCCAAATCTAAACGGGTATGCAAATAAAAACAACGATAATACAATATTTGACGTTTTATTAGAAGGGTGACAATAAATCCGTAATGTCATTGAAAAATAATAATAAAACAAACGATTCAACAAATCTTGACTCAAGGTAACACATAGTTTTAACAAATAAAACTATTTTTATATAACTATTTTATAAAATTAATTTTTAATGAACAACAAGTATGGTCGAACATTCATAAAAGACCGCGTACGTATAGTTATCGATTCATTTGAAGTCAGAATACAATCGATATTCATGATAATCAAATCAGATGACAACAGTTCGAATGAATCGTAACTTAGTCACCCAAATATGTAGCTATGGTGCATACTAACATCTAAAGGTAAGTATGTTTGGCATTTCGTTTACATTACAGGTTATTATGTCATAAAAAGCCTAGCGCACACTCACTTTTCTCATATACATATATTAAATTTCATTATAAGTTAAATATAATCTAAATTCCTATAAAATCACTTTTGCAGACGGTAAATGCCATATTAGGAATTGAACATTTTATTTTATTAAATAATTAATTCTTCTAATAAAGGATATTCTCTCGATATCGCGATTATCTTACCTGTATCTCATTTATAACGATCAACAACTGACAGGCAGGCACACATTGCAGTTTCCATAATAAACTTTTGTGTAGTTACTAACATTAACTAGAGACTTAACTTGTATAGTGATAAAGACATGTAAACAGTGTTTATATTTATCTAAAATGTTCTTAGAAAAAATCTCTTAAAATATATCTCAATTTTTTAAACATTTCCTGATCAGCCAGGATAATAATAATGTAGATATATTAATTCAGCGCTATATAAATAGAATATTTTCTTATGTAACTATATAGGAAGAACATTCACGAGTGTATAAGAGAACAAATTAATTGCACAAACAGTGTAATATTAATATATGAAACATTATAATAACACTACAACACAGTTGGTATTATAGTTACCTTACAAGAATATTTTTTGATAATATGTGCGAGATATTTACAACGCGTTGTTCCAGCCAGTATATAAAAAGGTAATCAAAACACTCAAATATCGATAATTCACACGAATTATATCATCGACTATTTGAATATTCAAATATTTCGTTTACCAAATTATATATGAAAACACGCATTTTATTTTCTTTACTTACGAACTGTCTGATGTTATAAATTATTGTAGAGAAAATCCACAACAACAAATATCTGTTAATATATGATTTTGTAAGGTTAAATATAGGCTACGATTAGTGTAATAAGTACTTGAGCTCACTTTAAGTCACTCATATTATTAAGAAATGGAATGTTTAGCTTTTGTAAAGAAAATTAGATCGCTAGTAGAAACTAACTTTTGTTTACATTATATACTTAAACATACCTATAGCTTAAAATAAATGATCAGGAGTGCATTAAAATAAATTTTAGTACAGAGGTGTCATTTTATTTGGTGAATTTATTCAAGTATATTTGGCATTTTACCGATGACACGTTATGTAATACGGTACTGTTATAAGGTGTTTTTTGTCTGAAATTTATCGTTATTTGTGAAATTATGAAGTTATACAAAATGATTTAATACGCAAGAACAAATCAAAAACAGCAGAATTGGCAAGACCGTCACAAATATTAAGAATATGAAATGAAAATTGCATGGGAAACTCGTTGAAAGTTACATATCTCCAAAAATAATCAATAGATAGGTAAAAACTGAAATGAGCCATTTGGATTGCGCTGGAGGAAAGAAACAATGTTCGGTTAATGACGATGTCGTTTGTTATAAACAATTAAGTAGGCTTCAAAAACATTAATTTAAAGAACTAATGTATTTTTAATGTAAAATAACAATACAAATATTAAGATATAGGTAGGTACTCATAAAATATAAAGTATTAGTAATAATTCGATAGTGTTGCCAATTTGTACCTAGAACATGTCACACAAGGCACACGAGGTTAAAGTAAATACTGATTCATAAGTTCATAACCTATCTATTAATTATTCCGTGCATAATATTTTCCATGTTATATTATAAATTAAAATACTGCATGTAAAAATAGCTAAGTGAAATTGGATATTTTTGTAGAAGACATGCCAAATTTGTACTTGTCAATATAGAGCGCGATATGAACTGAAATGTTTCAGAGACTAGACACAACCGAAGCAACTTTTCATATAAATCGGTTCCAAACAGGTCCATTAGATTAAACTAAAACTTTATCTTAAAATACAAAGTAAAATCTCTAGGACAATATACATTTCGCTATAAATGCAAATTCATGGAATTCAATATAAACGATAAGACGCACGCTTGTGGTCTTACATTATTATGCTACCTAGTAATATTCTGAAAACATCACCGCCATCTTGAAACTATCGTAAACGGCTCGTTCTACTAAACTAGTTCAGGGCGCATTAATACCATTTTAAACATAACAAGCTATGATGCGTAGTGCAATTTTTATAAATAATTAAACAAATATATTTTTTAATAAGTTCTGGCACTAATCAAGCTGACAAAAACGCGTGACACAGGCGCGTTTGCCACGCAACTCTTTTTCATAAATGTCGGCGCGGTTATCGTGCGGTACGCAGGCACATGCACTTGCAGAGCGGCAAAATTGTACTTTTGCTACACTCACTTATGACGGCATATCTTAGGCATATTATGCCCCAAAGGGATTTTTTAGGTATTTATGCAATATTATAGTTAAAGCAACTTAAGCAAATACCTATTTTATTTCCTTTTTTATAAAAAATATCATTACTATTTATAAAAAATATCATTACTTTCGTAATAAGTTATGAACTTATAATATTTTTTATGTATACCTAATAGAGAATGTGTAGTAGTAAGATTGATATAGCTTACTGTAATTAATGTTAGCGGTATTAAAGCTTGTGCTTAAAATCAAAATTAGGTAATCATATAGGTAGTGCCATACTGTTCTAACCGCAAACTCATGAGCTTGTTATATTTGACTTGGTCACAGTAAATTAGAAATCGCCGTGACCCGAATAACTTTTATTTACTAAACTGGTAAATACCATTGGAATTATGAGGCTCCACACGCCTGTTAATAGCAGGCATGTACCGAATAATGGAAGCGAGCCAATTCGCGCAATGACAATACAATGTAATGTATGCTTTGGGTAACAATAAAATTCTTAAACTAATTGCACATATTTTCATTGAAAACACGCATAAAATAAGCTTACAAAACTAATTATCGCCATTATAGCGTTTATATATTACGAGATTTCAAATAACACGCGTAAATAGCTATCAATACTTATCTAAGACCCCAGTACATGTTCCCTGTTTAGTTCTCTTTCCTCGCAACGAAAAACTATTTTAGAGTTGTATAAAATAAATATCTATTGTGGCACTTGACAGTTTGCATAATTATGCAGCGGGTATCTGAAGCACCACAGAATACCTATTTACTAACAAATACAGTGAGCAACCATTCAAACGCTGACAGTTCTTCCCGCGGATTCTAACATAAATGTAAAAATACATCCAAAATTGATTTCATTCCGATATGGGATAGCGTTGTTTCGACTGAAGATATCTGGACTGGAGAGCTGGTCTCACAGCCTGATCTGGAACGCGCCAGTTCCAACACAAGCTGTGGCATACAACTTGTGCTTAAACCGGCCGGCGAACAATTGAATCGTGATATCTGGTGACGTCGAGTGGGTTATGTGCTCGAGTAGAACCTCGGCACGGTACTGTGAAGTGTGACGTCACGCAAGCATCGCTTGTGACGTCACTTCCTGACGCCGCGAGCCACTATGGCCTGCAGCGACGCCACCTGGCTTAAAAGGCTCGCGTTCTTTTGCTCAAGAGTCTCCACCCTCTTTCTGTAGTCTGTGTTCTCAGATATAAGAACTTCGACCTTCCTTTCCAGTTGATCCATATATTCTTTCTTTTTGCGTCTACTTTCTTGTGCTGATATCTGAAAAATATAAATGTTCCGATAAATATTTTAGATGTAAAGGTAACACCTCTAAATTTTATGAAACATTAGCTAGAGTTAATTTTCCACATAGCAATGAAAATTTGATTGCAGCAGACAAAGTTGAACATAATAATAATATAATAATTATTATTATAATTAATAATAACTATTATAAAACTAACATAATAATAACTATTATATTACAGGCGTGACGCTATATTAGTTTTCTTTATATCTTTAAATGTAATTGAAGATTGCACAAAAGTTACCTTGTTCTTTATTTTCCTTCTAATTTTCTTGAGAGATTTCTCTTCAGCCTTGGTGAGGGGTAGGCGGGTAGGTACGGGGTATCCTTCAGCGAGTAGCGTGCGTTTCTCTTCCTCTGTCAGCACTAAAGTGCCCGTTGAACCTTTCTGTGAATAAGAATTAAAAATAAACTTAATATTTTGATCTGTATTTTAGCACTACATTTATTTGTGAAAGTGAAAAAACCTGAGCATCTGGACGGTATCTAGGAGATGCAGGTTCAAATCCTGCTCGTGACTGTTATTTTCGATTTCACATTTTTCACTTTGTGTTTAATGTATAGTGCTAAGCATGTCAAATGCTAAAAATATATATTAAAATATCTAAATATTTATAGGGTTTGCGTCATTAATAGGTAAAATCTTAATTGTAAAATTAAGTTTACCTGGTCGGTATAATGTATGAAAATACTTCCGACAGATGGTGCAGGCGTCACCCAAAGACTATAAGTATGAATGTGTTATCGAAATTAGCAGTCAGGAGCAAGTGTCACGATGGCTGAATTGGCAAAGCATCTGGACGGTATCCAGGAGATGCAGGTTCAAATCCTGCTCGTGACTGTTATTTTCGATTTCACATTTTTCACTTTGTGTTTAATGTATTTTATCACTTAAGATACTCAGCTACTTTAAAGAACAAATTAGAGAGATTGATGTGTTATTCAATCACAGACAGCTTACAATATTCAATAAACAAGTGCATAAAAGAAACGGCGTCTATACATACACCAAATGTATGTTTAAATTTGAATAGAGAAAGGACATAAATTAATGCTCAAACCTATTATAAAATTCACGGGAAGTACAGGAATAGCATTCAAAACAGTAGCTCTCAAAACTAACTGTTCTTACTAATTAAAATCAATGAATATTTCATTAAGTGCGCGGGTAGTTCCAAAAATGGTGAAGTGACTACATCTTTAGTATTCTGTAGTCGTAAAAAATTGAGACGCTTTTATAGCCTTTGTCACAGGACTATTAATGTATCGATTTATTCTCGATTAATTTCAACCAACATAGTATTTATTCGGTGAAATCGATGATATAGTATGCAATCACTGTTTATAAATTTCATTGTATATCGATTGATCGAGTGATTATTAGTTTGTATTGTACTTAGCACTACGACTAAACGCAAAGGGTTCGAAACCGCAAAAAAAAAAAAATGTAATAATAGCTATATCATGGACGTAAAAAAAATCTATATATACAGTTGTATGCATTAGCGATTTGTTCAGTGACTGTTTTGACGTGACAACGTCTTATAAATTGGTTTGCCGGGTGACACTTCAAGAAACTGCGTTACGCTCCGCTCACGTTATGCGCTCACAATGAGAGCGAGTGAGAGGCACGCGTCCCTTCCACTCGGGCATGGTTAGCCCGCCTAAGAGCGAGAGAGACGAAGAAATAAAATTTTGTTAATATGAAATTCAGTGCGAGATTCTTTGTATAAATTAATGTTTTAAATATAATTCTTTGTATAAATAAATGTTTTAAATTGTTACTATTATTTCATCCTTCTTCCTACTATACGAATGAATATTCACATTAAAATTATTTTACCACTCAAAGTCGTTGTCACGTAAAACTTTCGCCCGTATACCGACTTTACAGGCAACCAATTTTTTAAAACATAGGTAAGTATTTTGTTATAATTTGGATATCAGTACAGAAGATATAGGTAAAAATACTAACCTTTATATAGAAAGCCTAGTTTTTAGATTAAACTTATACCAGTTTTAAGAGCTATTAAACTAAAAACGTTTCTTCAAAATCTGTTTAGCAATTTTTGCGTGATATGCGAACAAACAGACAAACCTACCAAAAATCTAAAAAACAATATTTTGTGCGTCTCTGAACGCCTAAATAGCGCCGAACACAGTAATTTTTCTCATATATCTTAAATGAACAGACAGATAGACTTAGTATACAATAGATACTGTCTTCCACTAATCGGAGCTTCCTCGTTTCGCCTGGCGATAAAGAAAAAAGCGATAACCTGTCTTCATCCTTTAGGACTCTAAAGAAACTTAGATACGGCATTGTTTTGGAATAGTATGTACGCTCAAATACAATGCAATAGATCACAGACTTCTCACAATCTTTCTGTTACAACGAGTGCATGGTGCAAGCCTTCATTGAATTTTACATTAGACGTGAGCCAGACAGTAGGCTATAACCGTGACCTTGAAAGTGTCTGGTGAGAGAGTTTCGCTTCTATATGGTATTAATTATTCTCATGCTTTTTGTGGATATTACCCTGTACCTAGAAAGAAAAGGCGAGACGAGAGAAGTTTTGCCGTGTGGGGCCGGCTTTAGAATTGTCTCACCCCTCTCCACCCATGGGAGACGTAAGATCCGACTGAGGAATACCAGGGGAGTGGGCAGCAGCACTCCCTCGAGTATTAACAACATCCACTGCGATCGTCGACCCGCCTGCCAAACGTGGCGATTACGGCAATATCCCCTCTTGGGGAGGCCTATGTCCAGCAGTGGACGTCGAAAGGCTGATGGATGGATGGAGAAAGAAAGAAAGAATAGTTGGTGGTTGAGATACCGACCTCCCATGCCAAGTATTGTGGGCTTGATTGAAACAGGACAATTTGGGTGTAGCTTGTGTCCTAGTGCAGTGTTATATTTTATAGAAAAAAAATAAGCAAAATACCCCAACAGCAAATGTGTATTTGTATGCGGGTGTGCGTTTCCAGTTAATCCTAAACCGGCTCGTGCTTTATCGCAGCGCGCTAATACCTTAATGCTGAAATTTTATTCAAACCCGTCAAGTACGAAACCGCATCACGATTAATAGCGGGCGATTTTAACCGCAATATTTTGTCACGCCAAGGCCTTTAATGGAAGCGGACATATTAGTGACATTTTCTCGGTACTGATATAATAACAATTTCGCAATAACTAACGAGTGGGACAAACCCTAGTGCGGTCTTGTGCTGGTCTACTAAATTTGAAAAGTAAAGTGACTAAAAATATGACAAGAGTTTATTTAATTAAGGCAAGTAAGTTGACAAAAAATATGACAAGAGTGATTTAAGGCACAGAAATGTTCACATCACTATCTTAAGCCGGTTGTACACACTCGTCGAGGCACAACGAGACAGGCCGAGGGCGAGTGTGTACATAGTAGCCTCGTCTCGTCTCGCGGCTCTCGCTATGTCTCGGAAGCGTGTCGGTTTTTTGTGCACGAGTCAAAGGGTCTCGGTGAGTCTCGCGATGAAAACGAGAACGAGAGCGCGCCTGTACACAGTACACACTCGTTTGCTTAGTTGCCCGCCAACTGCGTTTGCGTAAAGACGTGCTTTCTGCATGCGACAACGATGTGGTCTAACGCTTTTTAGAAGCCAAAGGCAAGCACTATTATGGAATCCTAAGAATGCCAGGCACAAGGATAAGCAACTATTACACGACGCTTGGTTGCGGATAAGCAACGAATTTGATAACCCTGTTGAAGATTTAAAAAATAATATATTCCCGTTGAATATTTAAAAAGTTCTTTTCCGCCATGGTTTAATATATTTTTTTTATGGTAAACGACTAAAAAAATACAATAACTAATAAAAAAAAGTAATAATAATAATAAATATTTACGGACATTTTCACACAACGTCCTCTGGTCTGGTCCCAAACTAAGCTTAACGCTTGTGCTATGGGTACCAGATTACGGATATAATACATATACGACTTTTTTTTTGTAAATACATACATATAATAAATAGAAAACACCCAGACGCAGTACAAATATCTGTGTTCATCACACAAATAATTGTCCTGAGTGGGAATCGAACCCACGACCTCATGCACGGAAGTCGGTTACACTACCGACTACGCCACGAAGCCCGTAAAATAAACGCCGCAATTGTTTTTTCCACGTTCATCATGACGGGCATCCGAAGTTCAATTGATACAACGAGTGTGTACATTAAGCACAAAGTGAAAAATGTGAAATCGAAAGTACATGGTGTGCATCACGCCTGTAGCAGCCTGAAGCTGGTTTAATGATTATGAGTGTGACTACAGCTAGTTAGATGAGGTGGACACAGTCGACCGCTGCATATAGTGTATACAATATACAAAAATATAAAAAGATGAAATATAGCAAATATAAAATATAGCAGTGATAGCTTAGCGTTAAAACCAAGAACTGCAAATACATTGGTATGGATCCGTATCCTGAGTCCAAAGTTCAGACCTCGTACGGCACACGCCTCTGACTTTTCGGGATTTTACGAAATTATGTATGTATCTAGATATTTTTATATACTTTTTTAGCATTTGACATGGTTAAGCATAGGTATATGTACATTAAACACAAAGTGAAAAATGTGAAATCGAAAATAACAGTCACGAGCAGGATTTGAACCTGCATCTCCTGGATACCGTCCAGATGCTTTGCCAATTCAGCCATCGTGACACTTGCTCCTGACTGCTAATTTCGATAACACATTCATTCCCAACGTCTTGGGTGACGGGGTATGTACGTACCTATTTGTTTACAATTTATCACTGCTCGGTGAAGGAAAACATCGTGAGGATACCTGCATGCCTGAGAGATTTCTCGATGGCTTGTGAAGTCTGCCAACCCGTATAGGTGGCGTGGTGAACTATGGCCTGATCCCGCTCACCATGAGACAAGACCTCTGCGCAATATTAGGACAGAAAAAGGGATGAAAAAAATATCCTTACCGGTTGACTACTGATAAGCGGCGTGTTGATCGGCTGTCTTGTGTGGTGCGAGACGTATAGATGGGAGCGACGAGTAGGGGCCGCGGGAGGTGCTAAAGGAGCCGCTGAAGCCTCATGTGCTGGAGACAAGGCGCCTTCGCTGTCTGAAGATGACAGGGACGAAGGAGGAGTAGGTGGATGATTAAAGCCTGTATAAAAAGAACAATGTCAGTATTACCTTCAACACAAATTGCGTATCTTAATTAGTAAGTGAGTAGGATATGAAGCCGAAGTAATACAATCTTATATACATACAGGGCTTTTTTTGTGGGGGCACGTGAGGGTACGCAGTGCCCCCAAAGGAAATTTTGAAAATATCGAAGCGTTGCCATAAAACCTAAAAAATGAAAGATATAAAAAAAAGGAAAAAAATCAATTTTGGTAAACTACAAAATCTAATCTATCTTTCTTAAACAGTTACCGCGTCACCTCATATGAAATTCTCACAACAAGTTTAGACTTTAACAGTTCCATCGCTATTGGTTATCAAGTTCAACTTTGACCCTTTGAAGTAAGTACAAAAAAATATGGACTTACTTTCAAGAATTAGCGTATCCCCAAAAAAAAAAGTGACAAAAAACGCCCGCATACATATATATAGTCACACCTTTTTCCCGTAGGGGTGGGTAGGCAGAGACTACTTCTCTCCACTTGCTACGATCCTGACACACATCTTTCGCTTCATCTACTTTCATTAGCGCTTTCATGCATGCTCGTTAGTTTCGAGTACTCTAATAATATATAAAAAAGTTGCAAACTTGGCAAAGAATTATGAGCTTACCCGAAGCACTTGAGCTGGAGGTGACCTTTATAGACAGTTTGTTAGAGTTGAGTGAGGTGGCGAGACGCGGTGCAGCACTCAGTAGCAACTGTGGCATGCCTGCGGCGCCTACTTTTTGTAACACCGCTTGTGGCATGTGGATTGTTCCAGTCTGGGGAGAATAACATTTCAGGTTAGCTTTATAAATAAGAAGATTAAAATATACAATCCTCCTAAAGATTATTAAAAAATAACATAAACATAGCATCACGCCTGTATCCCCGAAGGGTTAGGCAGAGGTGTATTACATACCCACAGTTCGCCAGCTATGTTTAAGTCCCACGTAAATAGGGGGCGAGCCTATTGCCGTCTACCGGGTATATTTCCAAAGTCCGGGCTGCTACTGAGAATTTTTAACTTCCCGCTAAGAAAATTGAAAATTTTCAAAAGTTGGGAAGTTATTGGTTTTATCCCGTTTTTCGAAAATCGAGGTTTCAACGGATGTTGACGTTTTGAGGTCCTAGGAAGCTTCCCCGAATGTTTCCGCGATGATGTGTGTGTGTGTGTGCGTGCGTGCGCACGCGTGTGAGTGTGTGTGCGTGTGCGTGTGTGTGTGCGCGCGTGTGCGTACGTATGCGTGTGTGTGTGTACGCGCGTGTGCGTGCGCATGCGTGTGTGTGTGTGCGTCTTTATATACCTACCAATTCTCATGACCCGTTCAGTCATTTAGACGTATTTACGGACAAGTATTACAAACATCTTCACAAACTTTCGTATTTATAATATTAAATTTGTAGGAAGCGATTTTTTTTTTTAAAGATTTCATTATGTATTATTCCATGGATCGCTTTGTACTTTACAAACATAAAATTAACGAACACAAAATACACATAGACTCGGAACAACCATTTGTGGATCACAGTAAGAATTGTCCTGTGTGGGAATCGAACCGACTCGGTATGGGATCTTTCTTGTCGGTATCCAAACTACTACACAACATACGTGATTTAAAATTGTGTATGTAGGTTACAATGTGCCTATCTACGAAAATGATACAATGCAATACAATGTCTTGCTTAATATACGTGGGACTTTCAGAATGTTTTAAAAAACTAACTCTATGGTTAAAATATTTTAATTTAATCTTTCAAAGAACTCTCCACCAGCCTTTATACCAAGTTTCATGCGTCTGAACCAATTTTCGAAACATTTTTTCCAGTCCGCCGCAGACACCTCTTCCACGGCCTTCTCGAACGCTGCTACCGCGTCTTCCGGCGATGAAAACTGTATGCCTTTCAGCTGATTTTTTATTTTATTGGCGTCCAGGAAGTCCCTCCTTTCGAGCGCTGAGTGCGCGGGCGCGTTGTCATGATGAAGCCGTACTCCGCGGAGCCCTGTGTTCGGTCGCTTGTTGCTCATTGTAGCCAAACTTCTGGCAGGCATTTTGTGGTGTATCATTCGGCGTTGATGCTGCTTTGGTCTTATTAAATGGAATTGATACCCGTCAAAGTGAAGAAATTAGCGATCAAAATGTTCCCTGCGCTTCTCGATGGCTTCACTTTCGTAGGCGTTGGTTCGTTTTGAAACAGCCAAACTGTCGACTGACGCTTTGTTTCTGGAACGTATTGATAAATCCAGGATTCGTCACTTGTCACAATGTCGTAAGCGCAACCGAGACGAGCTTGCTTCAAATGTTTGAATCATATTACGGCACCACTCCACACGGTCCTGCTTCTGAGCTTCTGTGAGGTTGTGCGGCACCCAGCGCGAAACTATCCTCCTCACGCGAAGGTGCTCATGTAGAATCTTGTGAACGCTTCTCGAACCAATCTGCAGTGTATGCTGAATCTCTTCGTATGTAAATCACCTGTTTTCTTAAATGAAATTTTTACTGCCAGCACACTTTCTTCCGTGACAGCCGTCGTAAGACGACCACTCTCTGTTCCTCGCCCAAAGTAAGGCGATCGAGCTTGAACTCGCTATGCCAACGGTATATGGTTGCTTTTTCATCCATAAAATCCATTTGAAGTAGATCATATGACTCACCAGGCCACATTTAAAATAGTAGAAAATCATGGCACGAAAATGCTCTCGATGCAGATCCATTTTTAATCTCTCGAATAAATGTGGAGGGAAATTCGAACAATGGTATTTTTACTTTTAAATACATAACCAAATTTTTCAAAATAATTCCAAGTGGCCAGTGTATTACAAAAAACTTTTCGCAAAACTTTCTGCGTGGCCTGGTACATTTAAATGGAATGAACTAAGGATATTATGGATAAATAATATTCATCTTAATTGAAAAAAGTGTCAGTTAAGTGTAAGAGATAATGAAAATCCTTTTTTATATCATGTCAATTTACTTATGTTATTTAGCGAATTGCATTTTGTAAAGAAAACTGTATTTTATTCTCAATATGACAAAATAATACATTAATACTACAGAATCCCAAAACGCTGACAATTCAAAGATTCTGTACAGGTGAAAGTTGCACTGTGAGAGGTTTGAACTCAGGCGACCTTTGATTTTTATCGAATTATCAAGTCGATATAGACAAGATGGTGCCAACGAACACGAGATCTGTGGTAGAGGTCCATTTCGATAAGTACCATTTGATTAACATCATTGATCGTGATTGAGAGGTTGAGTAGGAACCGGTTTTTTGAAACATATTGATTGCTATTTGTGTATTTATCGGAGGATATTCTGGTAGAACTAATTCAGAGCTGCACATATATTTATTGAAATAACAAAAAGTATTTTATTAACGTATAACCAAGAAATATACTAGTGGATAACTAAGCTTTGAAGCACTATAATGTAGTGGACTCACAGAATAACTCATTGGAACGGGCCGTCAGGCACTAGGAACAGAGATAGGCCGGCTGCGGTGGACAGACGATATCATACGAGTGGTTGGCAAACAATGGATGGACATAACCAAGAATAGGGACAAAACAAGAATAGGGACAATACAAGAGGGACACTTGGAAATCGCTAGAGGAGGCCACCTTCGAAATGGAAGGGTAAGTGGGGCAGTAGATATTAAGAAATATTAAATAAGTATAGCACTAAGTTTTTTTTTGTAAATATTTATGTTTCTTTTTTGTTATTTTTTTGGTAAGAAATATAAGGCATTATTATTTATTTTTTGTATGTGCAATATGAGCATGTGTTATCACTTAAAACTCTTCTAAACTACAATGATAATTGGAAAGTTATTTAAATTTATTGACTAATGGTGGTAGGGTTGGGTACCAAGTGGGAATATTCACTTGTTATCGGACTCGTGCGGGTCGGTCCCATCGTCTTTCGTGTGACCGGCCGTGAAGCACCTCGCTGTGTTTTGCATGTACCAGGATAAAGCCGTTATTTCATTTTATATCCGTGAAATTATGAGCAGCGTTTTGACAGTACTCTTAGTATATTTGAGTCTATGAGCGACGGTTACCTGGCCATCACAAGCTATAAAAAAAACGGCATTTCCTGTCCGAACGTAAAAAAAATATTAGAAAAATGAGAACAGGTTTTAATCACAAAAGTGTCATATATAACCTATCTAATTAAATTAATTAATGTACCTACGTATTATACTTTTTGTAAGGGTTCTATTTTGTATGATAAAAAATAGTTATTAAGATTTTATTTTTAAAATCTATTTAGGATCTTGATACATCTTTAATAAATCCAAGATTTGGCAATCTAAATAAAAAGATCGTTCTTACCGTGTGGTCAATAACATAGTCGAGATGAGTGATAGGTGTGCCGGGTGTGGGTGAGGGTGGGCAGGAGGAAGCTGGTGACTCGGGCTCAGATTTAGGCTCAGATTTCACTTCTCGTGGGGGTGTTTCACTAGACCGTCGTCTGCTGCTCCACGCGCTAGCTGGCATGGCGGGGTAGCACTCGTCTTCCATATCTGAAGATAACAAAATTAATTCATCAATCCTGTAACTGCATTGCACAGATGGCGCTGTATGCATAAAGAAATTATTTATGGATTTTAAATGTATATATACATTAACATAAAGTGTGAAAATGTGAAATCGAAAATAACAGTCACGAGCAGGATTTGAAACTGCATCTCCTGGATACCGTCTCAGATGCTTCGCTCATTCAGCTATCGTGACAATTGTTCGTGACTACGAATTTAGAATTTATATGTCTATAAGCACGTTAAATGCAAAAATATATATAAAATATATCAAAATATGTATGTTAATTATTACATTGAAATGGGAAGAACTTTAGTTTTCGTTTGCTCTGAAAGATAACTTTCTTTATTTTGCTTTAAAGATATTGATACATATTGATTGAGTTAGCCCTTGTCTGGGATGTTGGTTAGTCATATACCTGTAGCTCCAGTAAATGGAATTGAACTTTTTGGACAGTAAAGGAAAACGCCGTGAAGAAACCTGCATGTCTGCGAGATTTTTTTTCACAGCTTGTAATATCTGACAACCTACTCTGTGCCAGTGTAGTGAACTACGGACTGAATCCCGTTTATTCTGAAAGGATACCCACAGTGGTGTTCCACTTTTGGGTATGGTACAAGTAAGAAGTAGTGATATTAAAGTACTAAAACACAGATATCGAGTCCGAGCTTCAGACAAAGATTTCAGTCTGCAATCTTCAACTATTCTTAGTTGATATGCATATCTATATTCAAAAAATAAATATCACTGCCTGTGGAGAGAAACTAAAAAAAAAACTTTCCTCCTTGAGAGATTTTCGTATTGTGCCAGCATTTTTTTTTTATAAACTCAGGCCACCGACGTTGTGACAGATAATAGATAGGCCTTTGCCTGTTGCGCAGCCGGTTTTTGGATTATTTCTCAGGTTCCCAATATAGTAGCGGAATAAAACCTATACCATTTTTAAGCCTAATCAAGAGCTATCAATCAAAAATTCTAATAACAATTGTTTTGTATTCAGAAACGTCTACATAATAATACATTTTTTTTTCTCAAATCTATTATATGTACAGATATAGTTATGTTACAGCTTTATAATAGTACAAATTTATTACCGACGCGGAACACCGTTTGTTAGCATACCCATAGTTGCGTGATGAACACCTTTTAAATTATCCGCGTATTATTGTAATTTCTACACCGATTAGACATGGCATGCGCGTAACCTGAACTACAAATGCGCCAATTACTTGTGGCGTAATTGTTCGTTTTGGGAAAATGAACAGCATCAAGTTACGGTATAATTACCAAGGGCAAGAAATAATACCCGTACGACAATATTTAAAAAGTGTTCATGATACAAAGCTTTATCTACATGTGAAAAGCAGATAAACAGACAGACCGATAAAACATTAAAAAACATTGTTTTTTTTAACAGTATAAAGGCTTTTTTACTCTATGATTCTATTTACCTTTCTCTTAACGTCCCCTCTAAATTTTGGATAAATACATTCAAGTATACACACAGTCACGCTGGGTTGTACTGTAAATTTTATTACATTTATAATAAAACAATTATAAATGTAATAAAACCTTATTGGACGTGATCCCAGATGTATAAGGAATAATGAAATGAAACACACGAATACATCAATGTAACCTAGAATTAGTCAAATACACGAATTTGGTATCAATGTTAGACGTGACACTGAAGACCGGCAAGACTGAAGAGATGTATTGAAATCACTTCAGACTCCAATCTAAGATTGAGTGAGATTGTTAATCACTTTTCAAAAAAACCTTCCATATTTCAAAATGTTGAACGTATTTGTTAGCGAGTTACCACTTAAAAAAAAAGCCGCCAAAGGATACCGGTATACCTGACATAGGTACTAGAGTCAACATTGGACCAACTTAGTGGACTGTATACCCGTGCCAAGCGTCATTGAAAAAAATAAACATTATTTTTTTAAATATCGACAACTATAATCGAGCTGAAATAAATAAGTTAGTAATGTCAATATTGGTATTACTAGTGTAAAAAGTAGTGGTAAGTACATATTACCATATATAATACATATTATACTCTGTTAAAGTAAAAATAATGTGTGACAAAATATGTTGGTGAAAATACAAACGATTTAAATTAGTCTGAGTAAAATTATGTGGCCTTTAAGCTAGAACTTTATTGGCTCGTGCTATTATTATGTAGAGCCACGAAACACAAAGAGGCAAAAACAAAATACAGGAGAGTTCTGCGACTTTAATATATTTAAATTAATTTAGTTTTGATACGAGTATACGCGCCTTCATATTACACATGTATTTACAAATAAATATTGTTAAACATATCGCACCTTTAAAGACTTACTATCCGAATACTTTGAAGACTTGAATGCATCTGTCTTAAAATTGCGTAAGCTAATAGATGATTTTGACATTTCCTTTATAATGCCATGTTAAATTTTAGACATCATATTTTTTCGGTTACAAATCAAAATATTATTGATGTGCTAAATGTAGTCTCTATTCCAGTTGACGCGTGTTTGTTGAGAAGTAATTACGGAAGTTTAAATGAATAGTACGACTATTTCAATCAACACCGCTGTAAAATAATATTTCTTTAAGCAGATTATTTACTAACTGATTTCTTAGTTAAAGTGAAATAAATGGACCAGATCCGCACCACAATCGAGACTAAGTACACGAATCCCCAAAAATGGCTAGCAATATATCAATATGTCGCTCTGTAATAAAGAATCTCATCCTGAAAAGGGAAGACGACCCTTTTTTGTTTTTTTGTTAAGGCGGGATAAAAATATTCCTAACCGCACACCCATATTCGGGGCAACAAACAAGGTAGTGTGAGGCCCTCACCCACTAAAGAAATCTGCCGTATGCTGTCTCTCCGCCTGTGTCGGCAGGCCACCGGTACTATGTTGCATTACTACATATATTATACTACGACTCACGGAGGAGGAAGAAGTATTGGTTTAATTGAATAAAATATATAAGACGTCTCGGGACGTCTTCCAGATGTGAAAACATCGAAATTATTTTGTAGAAATAATGAGTAGAAATAAAATGATCATCACTTTTTCAATCTGTGCTTGTATAAAATTATTGATTAGTTTAATGATTGCCGTTCTTCATAGTTACATCTTTTGTCAACGGATGGCGTTAACAACAATTAAATAAACGTCGCCACGCTAACAGCCGGTTTTACTCTCCCTCCGAATTAGATGGTTTCACATCAAAAAAAAATCCTTATTGAGTATTGCATGTCGTCATCCTTTCGATATTTTCAAAGAACCAACGTACCAAGACTATATTTAGGTAAAAATAATGAGATTTTTGTTAACGTTTATTAACCACTGCTTAATTTTATTACATCAATTATTTTTTATTATTTTTTTACTGGGTAACTCAGGCAGGCTTCCCTTTTTTGATAAGGCGGGAATAATTATACCTAACCACACACCCCGTCATTCGGGGCAACGAACAGGGCAGTGAGATACCTTCACCCATTAAATAAACCTGTTGTGTGCCGTCTCTCTGCCTGTAGTGGCAGACCACTGAATTACTTCCTTTAGTGGTCCGCCGAGGCAGGCAGCGATGTCATTTGTTTTTTTAGTTTCTACACTACTGCCCAAAAAAAAAATATGATGTTTTAAAGTTTCATGTATGTTGATGTAAGTTATGTGTGAGCATGTTCTGTGGAGTTTTTTATTATTAACGATAACGAACGATTACATTAAACTACCAAAAGAATCAATTAGGTAGATGAACTAAAAGCTATGGCGTAACCATAGCAACACGTGAGCAAGGTCAATGAACTTCTACTGCGTTAATCGGTATATCAATATTCAAGACTATAAAAAAAGCTTGGAAAACTTAAAAAAATACGCAAATGCGGTACCTACTTCTTAATTCCTTCTTTTGTAACTAAATTCATGATCATATCGTTGTTTCACAATCATATCACCTACATAATTATAAAATAAATTGTAAAATTTTAAAAATAAGTAAATATGTGCGAACGGATTTTAACTTCCTTAGCGAACTAACTAACTTACCATCACGCCATTTCCCTTGCGGGGTAGGCAGAGAGAACAGAGTGCCAAGAGTAGAGCCTCTTGGCACTCTGTTCTTGCAGACGTCTTTCGCTTCCTCAACATTCATAATTATCTTCATACTGAAAAAAATAGAACATGTATACTATGGTAAGTATATTTTGCGATATTCAAAAACACAAATCTCTTAGAAATTGTACCCTTTACACTTTGACATCCTCTGACCAAATATATGTATAGTCTGGCGCCCGGAAAAAGACATAGGATAGTTTGGAAACACAGAAGGTTTCTGTGGGAAAGCTATTTTACATAGAAATTATTAATGTGCTGTAGAGTAATGTATTTTATTCTGACGGAGTCGCGGGCAGTATCTAGTGAAATTATTTTTTACGAGCCACGATCCACCTGATGCTGAGTGGTCACCACCGCATTTCATTTCGTGGATAGGAAATTAATGAATAGACGGCTATCTCCCACGTTAACCAAAACACGTGTCACACGGAAAACGATTGCACCGACCTACTCAAGTCCATAATGAGCACCACTTGATGTCCAACACTACCACACTACAAGTAATGCAATTGGTGATACTTGCTTACTTCCCAAAGTCGCTTTATACGACACCCGCAGGAAATAATGGGGTGGTACACTTGTATTCTTAGTCCGTCACCATACGGTCGAAGTCGAAATAAATACTTTGGAAAATCCAAAAGTGCACGCCTCATAATCTTCATTGTTCACAATAAAATTGATTATTTGATAAGTCACTAATAATGTATTGGTCTTACTAAGTAGTTTTCAATAAATCACATAGATAGCGCTAATTTCAAAAAGTACTAATGTGGGTTTCATGTCTTTTAGTTTAAATAACAAAAATGGCATCAAAAATATCATGAGTGTTAAAAATTGTATTTTTTCTTGATATGTGTGTGTATATATTATTTTACAAGTGCAATATATGATAAATAGAGACATTTTAAGTTAGAAAAATCAGTTTTTCTGCGTGAAACGAGAATAGTACACACCTCAACGCTTCGCTTATGAGGCGTGAAATAGGAATAAAAAAAAATAGCAATAGTTTCGTCACATTACAGGTCTCCCATCAAAATATGAAAGGCCACCTCTCCCATCAACAGCTGAAAGTAGGTAATAACATGTTTTATAGTCATATAACAGTTTCGCAGTAACTTTCTTCATGTGTTAAGTTAAATAACTCGTGTAAAATGACTTGCATGTGACGGCCGACAGTATATTGAATGTCTAATCCAGTCTTTCTTAAAGTGAGTGTAACGTCCCCTGTGTGGGGCTCTTCGAAATAAACTTAGTATCAGTGGAAATTAGCGCCGAAAGGAAGAGAGATGATATTATATTGCCCGGTTGAGAGGTATGACGTGAATAGTGTACAGACAAGGGGGGTTAGGCAGAATCTCATATCTCACATGTCGATCGTATCGTCATCACTGTGATTGGTTGAGAGCTCACCGTGATTGGCCAACGGATTACTGTGACATCACGCGTCGGTTTCTCAACCAATCACAGTGATCACGATACGATCGACATGTGAGATATGAGATTCTGCCTAACCCCCAAGGTCATTTATCGTAACACAAAGTACGAAAATCAAAAATGACGCCACGAGCAAGATTGCAACCTGCTGGACTCCAGGATAACTGTTCCAGACTCAAAACGTCTCTAACCAAACAACCAACTAAGCTATGGTGACATTTACTCGGAGCTATCAATTTGGATAATACATTCCTTCTTAATGTTTTGGGATGTTAACGCCTGCGACGTCTGTCGTACGTATTTGCATATATTGTTCGACCAGGTAAGCTTAGTTATTACAATTAAGAGTCACCAAATCATGACTTGAAAATAAGAATATAAGTACGTCATTTATCGTGGTAAGTATCGATGAAAGTCGTCATTTTTGAAAAGTCGTAACCAGGATAATATAATCTTGCATTCAGAGACCACGTTTAGTGGAGCCGATTCAAGTAGCCGTTTATCGTCAGTGAACCATCTATCCATTATTCTATTTAGGATACTGTAATTTATCAACGTGCAGTTTGAGAACCAGTGATCGAATTCCCTCTGCAACAGGGGTACTCATTATAAGTTATTTTTAGTTCAAGTAGGTATATTTATAGGGTTTATAACTTCTAGGATTCTATATATGGGTTAATTTATTATTGTAGCTAATTGAATGTGTTTATATGTGATTGATTATGTTTATTTTGACGCAGTGACTCAGTAATTTATTAACTTTTAATAAACATATGGAAAAATGTGTGTGTGTGTGTGTGTGTGTGTGTGTACGTTATGATCATTATTAGAATTTGAACGATCTCTTATTTAGAAGACGTTGATTTGATACTCAGGACTGCCTATTACTTTAATGTTGAAGGAGCACAATTGTTGTTATTAAGAAAAAGTAAAAGCGAAAATTCAGTACCAGAACATCAGCATACACTGCTTTGGTGATTGTTCGTACGAGTAACAGTTTCTATTTCACATTTTCACACTTTGTGTTAATTTATATGGCTACATGTCAAATGCCAAAAAAATATATGTATATAAACATAATTATCAAAATATTATTGTTTTTCTCATCGGTGGCATACGGTAATCTCTGCCTGGGTCGAGCAGGTTTTGTATACCATTATATGTATATATTATAGTTTATTACGGAATCAGTGAGCTACCTCACAAGTGGGGCAAATAACGAATAAGAACGACTGGGGAGAGTTGTGTATATTTACGCGTGATGTTCCTGCTCAAGCCACTAAACTTCAACTAGTATTCGTCTAATTATTCACGTAATCTTCCAATTAGTCAGTAGAAATCTAGCATAATGACTTAATCAATACGCGCCGACAGCCAAACATTTTTTCTAGTCTAACATACATAATTGAATATTAAACGTGCATGCATGATTGCGTCAATAACTAATACCGTATATTTGATAGAATTGAAAATATGTATAGGTATCTAAGTTAGACACAGTATGATAGCTTTGAAGTAGCAAAAAAGTCTGCTACAAAGCCTGTCTGACTCGCAGCGTACTGTCTACTAAATACAATATTATGATCGTTTTTTTAATTTTTTTTTATGCTACTTGGGTGGCAAACAAGCATACAGCTCCTGATGGTAAGCGGTTACCTTAGTCTATAGATGTTAGCAACACCAGAGAGATCATTTGCGTGTCTCCAAGGCAAAGAATAGGAGGGCCCCGGCGTCGGCCACCTGCTGGCGCCTCGATCACTGTAGACGGGGTCCAAATTGAGGTGCAGGCCCAGATTAAGTATCTGGGCCTGGTGCTGGACGGGCGGTGGCGCTTTCGCGAGCACTTCCGTCAACTGTCCCCGAGGCTCGTCGGTGCGGCGTCCGCCCTAGCACGGCTCATGCCGAATATGGGCGGACCCAACAGTGCGTGCCGACGGCTATACGCGGGGATGGTCCGGTCAATGGCGTTGTATGGCGCACCCGTGTGGAGGCCACAGAGAGTCGTTGCGTCCAGGGTCATACGTGGATACCGCACGGTGTCGACGGAGGCAGCCTGCGCGTTGGCCGGAATCCCCCCGTGGGACCTGGAGGCGGAGGTGCTCGCCGAGGTGTATCAGCGGGCGTCGCGAGAGCGGGAGGGGGCGGACGGAGGGAAGCGAGTCCGGGCTGTCACCACTGCAACTGTGACGAGGACACGCCGCGGCACACGCTCGAGTCGTGCCCGACTTGGGCCGAGCAGCGCCGCGAACTCGTCGCGAAAATAGGGGAGGACCTCTCGCTGCCGAGCGTCGTCAGAGCGATGCTTGGCAGTGACAGGAATTGGGCTCTGTGGATGCATCGCTCAGTAGAGGGTACCCAAAAGGGTAAGCCGCCGGCGGGCCACCGAAGGAATGTAACACAGTTCCAGTGGCCCGCCAATGAAGGCGGAGAGACGGCACACGGCGGGTTTCTTTAGTGGGTGAAGGCCCCACACTACCCCTGTACGCCTTAACAAAAAAAAAAAAAAAATAGGTAGTCGAACACATTGGTTTATTTACCGTCATTATTACAATTTGCACCTAAATATTGGGTAAGCAATTATCACCCATTGCATTACTGGTGGTAGGGCTGGGTACTAAGTGAGTACTCACTTGCTATCGGGCCCGAACGGGTCGGTACCACCGTGTCCTGTGTGACCGGTCATGAAGTACGTCAGTGTGTTTTGGCTGTAGCAGAAGATAGCCATTTATTCTTTCATTTCACATCTGAGAAATGAAACGGTGCACAGCGGCTTGACTGTATAGCCAAAGAAGCCGAGAGTATTCTCGGTATAAATGAGTCCATGAGCGACGGTTACCACTTACCATCAGGTGGGCCGTGGCTCGTCCATCATAAGCAATAAAAAAATGTCAGTGAAACCATATAATTATTCTTTCGTAATAAATGAATCTATGGTCCTGCAAACGTGCTTCGTTCTGATGTCATCTTTTATTTACGATAACTATAAGAAAGGTTAGTATTTAATAGAATTGGCACACGGACTCTCTAGTCGATCCCGCTCGCAGCGTAGTTTTCAGTTAAAAACTGAAGTTTAATTCGTCTAGCAAAAGATGGATATAAATATCTGCTAGGACTGCTAGCTATGGTAGCTGATTGCCAACCTTCAGTAATTGGGGAGGCGTTGAGATAAGTTTTTAGTATTTGAGTTTGGAACACAGATTTCTTATTAAATATCGTAATTTATAATACGTATTTTAATTACAATTAAGTGTGTGCAGTTATGTTAAAATTGAATTTTAATATTATGTTAAGTATGGAGACAGTAAGAAAATAATTTGGAAGAGTTTTACCCTTATTGCATACATAATTAATCGCAAAATTTTATTACGAGCCGTTATCGCTTTAGTATTTACCTTAAGTGTATGCATGTAAGTAATTAATTAACCAAGTGCAAAGATACCGAAGTATTACTTCGAGGCTAAGTTTACAATACTACTAACAAGCACAATAAAACGAGGATTATTCGAACTCCGAAAAAACAGGTTAATTTCTTTTGAAAAAAAAAAACAAATTTTAATTTAAATATTTAATGTCAGTATTTCTAGTTACCGAGCGCTACGAAATTTAAAATTTCAAAAAAGGAAATTACCATAAATATTTAAGCCTACTTTTTATACATCTCACCATGACTTCATAGCTTTTGAGACACTTGACATTTCGAGTTAAATCATCGCCGGAGAGGTACCTACTCGGTACATTAACCTGTAGTTCCTTTCACCAAAATCAGTTGCAAATTGAAGAGTCCGAGTGGCCATGATTAAATTTAATGATCGGCTGGCATAACGGGTAACGGTGTGTCGATAGTTATAAAAAGTTGTAAAATAAATAAAGTGTACTATCGAAATTGAGATATTTAGTTTCGTTCAGAAATGGAAGGTTCAAACGTTTAATATCAGTCCAGTAAGAAGTGACATATATAAAAAAAATATGTGTAATTCTTTTAAAAATTAGAGATATCTCTACAAAATACCGAGTGGGTACCTGTTTTTTTATTGCCATAACTATCTAATCATATAATTATTGTTAACAATTACTAATGTCGGCTAAGTAAGTAATAATATGATAAGGATTATAAGGAGATAATTTAAAATTAGGTAAAACACTTTTTGATAGATTTTAAACGATACGAGTATTTACTTCAAATACTCGTATCGTTTAAAATCTATCAAAAATACCTATAAATAATCTACATAACGTAACTAATTAATAATTGGATACATTACTAAACTGGTTAAAGATACCTATATAAAATTCGAAAGTCCTTAGAATTCAATTTAACTTTTTTGTTTAATGCAAATTGAAGATACTACTTTTACAGTGAATAATGTTGTTCGTTTTTATTAACTTTATAGCTGATATGGCCTTGTACTCAAATCTTGCATTATTTTATTAAAAACTCAACCGATTTAAATCAAGCCAAGTGATTGGCTACTGTGTGCTGCCATAGGACAATAATATTAATTTATTCAGACTTGTATTACGCGAATAAAATTTTTTAAAGGGATTTAAGAAAAATAAACTAAATTTAATGGTTTTGTGTGTTGGAGCTTTGCCACCGGAAGAACTACCACCCTCTTCTTCGATAATCAATACCAATGTGTCACGAACAAAATTAAGCTAAAAACTGTCAAATTCAAATTCAATGTCCGTGTGGATATATATACTTATACAGCTACATCTGTTTACTAACGAACTGAGGCAAAAGTTTTAAAACAGTTTTAAGTTCTACCTAATTATAATCATGGCACTTAGTAATAAAGTCACAAATCTTTAAAATATTATCTTACATTTACGATAATTCGTCACAAAAAATAGCAAAGCAATAATTTAATACTCCCACTTAAAAGTGAAAAGACAAATAACATTTACTGTGAAATCAAGCTTAATTAGCAACAAATAAAGTACTTTTTAAACTAAACAAAATAAGAGCTCACTTCTCAAGTGCGCTGTTATTTACCGAGACGGATTTTTTGGACCGACGCGATATCTATTACATTGTTGATCGAAGACCCTCTAACATAATTTACTGAGTGGGGACTTCATTCGTCCAACAGGGACAAATAAGGCAATTTTACAATTTATAATTTAAGGAAATTTCGGTAATATAATAATACGTTAAATTTCTCAATTATTTATAGATGTCTGTAACATGTTCATATTTTGTTGTTTCTGTTGGTATTCAATAAAAATATTTTCTTTCTTTCTTCTTTCTTTCATAATATCACCGTGAAACAACATAAACAAGTCTAGTCTCTATCCTTCAATTACCTAAGAGTTGGAGACGGGTGGTAGCCGCTTAGATGGGCTGTATGCTTATTAGTCACATTCTTTTTGTGTAAAGTAATATAGTAATATAGTTTTGAAGACTCATCGCCCGTCGTCTGCTTTTACCTAATCTATACGCCATAAAATACGCCGGTACTCGCGTGTTCTTTCCACACGGTCTACTCGAATGGTACCGATAATACAGTTTTGACTACCTACTTGAGAATATTCTCGTTGATCAAACAACATTAGGTAGTATATATACAGGACGTCAGGCTCATAATCGGATTTTACGAAACTTACGCGTTGCATTGGAGTTGGTAGTGTCTTTTATTACAGATGGTAGGTGGTAACCGCTGTTCACGGACACAGCCAATGCCTACCATAGTTAAGCTACACTGTCCACCATAATTAAATTTGCATTCAGCTAAATAATTCCTAATTATTTTGAAGGGATTTAAAACATGCACTTTGGTATCCATTTCTGTATTCAAGGCTGATTTAAAAAATATTTTAAATCTGTCCTACAGTGACATATAGGTAGCACCCCTGAATTAATGTAACACAGTTCCAGTGGTCCACCAATACAGGCGGAGACACGGCACACGGCGAGTTTATTTAGTGGATGAGGGCCCCACATTACCCTGTTCGTTGCTCCGAACGACGAGGTGTGCAGTTAGGTACAATTCTTCCCGCCTTAACAAAAAAAGGTGATTTAAGAAAAACGGCCATATTGTAATTACTGTGAAGTGTTACTACAACTTAAATACCTTTGGGGTTGTGAATGTATATATTATGAATAAGTATATACGTATGTTTTTGTACAATTTAAAACGTAAATCAAAACAAGAAACCTTTAAGATAATAATAACAATTAATTTTATAAATGTCAAACAAAATGTATTATTTAAATAAACGCGGATTGCAGTATTTTTTTTGCGAAAAGAGCCATAGGTATATATTATTCAAAATAACGCAATTTAGTTAATTTTTTAACGTGATTAACGCTTTATGATTGTATCCAGATATCCCATTCAAATTAAAACCAACCTATATTTTAATCTAAGCCGTGTACTAAATATCGATCAAAACAACGTAATAATTCAATTCGCAATTTCATTGAAGTGTTCTAAGCAAAGAGACAGAAAGAAAAAAATCGTTGTTTTGGGTTTTATTACATTTCTTTTATCGTCTCCTCTCCATTTTTGGTACACAATCAATGTACAGACACACTGGGTTCTACTGTTTTATCAAGGACAATGGTATTTTCCTCGGCTTCGTTCACGTCACAGTGATATCGACGAAAAATGCATTTTGGATAGGATTTGCTTAAAATCTTTTCGTAGTGCTCGCCTACTACACAAAGAAACCAATAAGTATGTACATTTTGACGGCCCCAGGAGTTTAGGCTGTGCGTTGGTAGGTCAGTCAGTCAGATATTATCTATACAGAAGTAATGTCACACAGTTCGAGTGGTATGTCTGTACAGGCGGAGAGCACGGCGGGTTTATACTAAATAATGATGTTGGATGAGGGCCTCACACTACCCCGTTCGTTGCCCCAGGGTGAAAAAAAAGGTAGTACATAGGTAAAGAACGCGTTAATGTCGCTTCAAACTTTATATTTTTAGTTTATGATAGAAGTTAAAGTTATAATTACGCGTAAACCGATACAGGTAATGATGTGAACTTGAAATTATGTGAAATGAGCACATAAATACATCGAATTGTAAGGCCAAGATAAAATACACCTGCATGTATAAAATATACATTGTATTGTAATCAAGTATGTACACTGTAGTGTCAGAAGTTATCAAGGAGCATGTGTAGCTCGTGTTTGTAACACTTTGCTTATACGTAGAATTAATATTATCACTGTTATCACTTTAATTTATAGGAGAAATTGATAACAATTCTTTAGTCAACACAAGGTCACATGAAGTTGAAAATAAATAACACGTGGCCTCTTTCAACTTGGTACCTATCTTATAACTATAAGCGAGTTAACTTAAAAACAGTTTTAACGATTTAGGTCATATTTTGTATGGATTATATTAAAAAAAGCGCTATTATTTATGGACATCATGGCAGAGCGCTTTAGATACCGAGTGTTGCCAACAACAACCAATTGTATTCCCATACAGAACAACACTATGATCCAGAAATCCTACAAATAGTTAATTCTAAATCTGGATGCAGGTACTTTGTGTCCGACAAATTGTATGCTTATAAAGTCCCTCGCAATACAAGGATTATTCCTTAGTGCAAGGTCTTTAAAATATATTTATACCAACAAGAAAAAAAGCATTTTAATCATAGATTTAATATAACGTTTTTATAGCTTGCAATGTTGTTATTGGATGTTAACATACTGGTACCTTACAAATCTACGAGATGGCGTTAAAGAAACATGTAGCTTTAGTTTGTCTAGCTATATATAAGTGTATTATCCGAAAAATCACAAAAAATAAAGTCTGACGGCCTGGACGCCAAGATACCTACTACATTATAGACGCGAATGTATTTTTGTTCGGTTGTCCTTCTTAAACTCGCAATACGAGTACAGTAACGAGGCTCTCCGATTTTGTATATAAACTAGTTGCCTTAACTTAAGATTGCGAAACTGTTTTCTCTTGGTACCTACCAAGTTAGGTACAGCTATACATGGCGGGCCTCGTGGCGTAGCCGGTAGTGTTACCGACTTCCGTGCACGAGGTCGTGGGTTGGATTCCCACTCAGGACAATTATTTGTGCACAAGCGTTAAGCTTAGTTTGGGACCAGAGGACGTTATGTGATAATGTCCGTGAATATTTATTATTATTATTAGACATGTAACTATGAACATTTTTTTACCTTGATGATGTACTTTGTAACAAATTCAAATTCAAAAATATCTTTATTTCGTAGGCTTATTATAGGACATAAAATCGTTAAAGTTATTTACTAATAACTAACACGAGCGCTTGAGGCAAGTGCATCAGCAATGTCACGATTACAATTGCCACAAGCGGCCGAATTCTGTAGTAAGGCTTTTCATAAGAAGAACCCGGCAAGAAACTCATGAGCCACTTTTTTAAATCTCAAATTTTTCGTACAATACAACATTACGTATGTATATATTAAATATAATACAAAATAAATACAATACTTATATAACAACATAACCGCGCGGTAATTTACGTTGATACCAAGGTTATGGGGCCATTGTCATAAAATAATTTTGTGCCGTTGTTGACAGTGCAGAATACACCTGGTCATACATAGGTACCGGTCTATCTATTGCTTCTGCCTAACGATCTTTGATATGATCATTATATCTGTGGCGAACGCTAAATAAGTACCGTATGTATACTGTGTTTGAAAATGTGATTTTATATTTTAGGACACTTATCACCCCAAAAAAATGAATGGTTCTCGTAGGGTAGCTATTTTTTTACACAGTAATAATAGATGTGCCGTTGAGTGATATATTTACATTCTGAAGTCCATCCATTTTAAAATGTTAGTAAGGAGGTAAGGATTGTGTAAGGGAAGGTAAGGATGTAACCTATATGAATACTTATCTCCGATTCTGTTTCAAATATCGAATCAAGAGAAAAAAAAGTGTGTGTGTACTTATGTACACGCGTTAGAAGTTATACTTCTTTGGCGTAACAAGATAAAAATCTTTTCAAAAATTTTATCTTTTGCCTTATTCTACGTTTGTAGAAAAAACGACACTAACAATAGAAAAAAGGTATTTAATACATTGAAAGTTTTATTATAACGCATTATCTAGTTAAATAAAGTTTATTTAAATATCACAAAAAAACTAAAATGTTGACTATAGCTAACTTCAGGGTGTCGGTTTTCGTGACGGTGTGCGCGCGCATCGTAAAAATTTACTCTCATCATTTTTCCTTAACGTGCCAAAAGAAGTATAACTTCAAAAAAACTCGTGTAGCAAAATCTTATTCATGCCAACCTTTTTCTTAAGTTACAGTACCTATAATAATGTGCCTCCAATTGTGGAAAGAGCACGTGAGCAACGCATTTAAAAAAATCCTTGCAAAGAAAAACAAATGCATTACTTTATTTTCATGCCACAAGGTTACTTTTGTTTACAAATTTAATTAAAAGTAAGTTTACAATGTTTTATTAGGAGCATTTTACTTTAGTTATGACTGTTGAAATAAAATAATAAATAATTCGTTTGACCTTGCTAATACAACTATATTGGACCATTCCATAGGGAAAGTACCATGGGAAATTACAGGAGTTAAATGAGTCAAAATAGTTTATTATATTTAAGATGGTTTTTTTGTGTGATTTGCTAAAACAATAACTAGTGAGAGTCTTTTGTTTTTAATAATTGCTTTGCTTTGTTTATTCTTCCAGTTTTCTTTAAGGAATAGGCACATATCATTATAATTATGGCAGTAAAATTGTTTGTCCGTAATAAAGCCGCTAAGATCAGCCGATACGATAAATTTGAGAGTGTGTACGGATATTCTTAGTATACATATACATAAGTATAACTACTTCCTTGTGACTTTGTATTTACTCACAATGTACTGAAATTAGTATATTTACAAGTTTATGCGACTTATTTTTATTAAACAGAATGTTCGGTTTTAAAATGTAGGTACTAAGCAGATATAAAATTAAGTAAAAATGCTCTACTTCAAGACGTTGTTAACGTCTAAAAATGAAACATAATGGACCTTGATTTTTACCTGGATGCTGTATAATACATAATTTTGTCACATAAGTCATCCATCCATCCATCAGCCTTTCAACGTCCACTGCTGGACATAGGCCTCCCCAAGAAATGGGGGATAATGCCGTAATCGCCACGCTTGGCAGGCGGGTTGGCGATCACAGTGGATGTTGTTAGTACTCAAGGGAGTGCTGCTGCCCACTTCCTCGGTATTCCCTCAGTCGGCTCTTACGACTCTCGTGGGTAGAGCGGGGTGGGACAATTCTAAAGCCGGCCCCACACGGCATGTATGTAACATAAGTTATGTATTAAGCATATATATGTAACATAAGTTATGTTAACGGCCTCGGCGGTGTAGCGGTAGTGTATGCGACTGCTAATCATGAGGTCTCGGGTTCGATCCCCGGGTCGGGCAATGTTATTGAGCTATTTCCTAAAAAGAAAAATTCTCAGTAGCAGCCCGGAGTTTGGAAATGTGCCCGGTAGACGTCAATTAGCTCGCCCCCTATTACGTGGGGCTTACCCATAGCTGGCGAGTCGTGGGTGTGTAATACACCTCTGCCTACCCCTTCGGGGAATACAGGCGTGATGGTATGTTTTTTATATTGTTGATTGATCTTGTGATTACACTAGTAGTAAGTATATAACGATTCAGTTTTAGGCTATCTACCCACCAATGCGGGCAGCAGCGGGGTATTGGACCCTAGCCAACCAAATTGCATAAAAACTCCGCTCTGCTGAACAGGGATATGCGCAATTTTTGGTTGATATTTGGTTTGGTCCTCTCCGGTCCTCTCCTCTCCGCATTGGTTGTCAGGCAGCCTTAATGACGACTATTAAGGCGGTACAAGAAAGTATTGAAAGGGAAATTCGAAACTAAATTTTATGTCACGAGTTTAATGTGTGTATGCACACCTACAACCCTAATATTGGAACTTATAAGGACTATAAGTAAGTCTTAATTTATAATATATATAATATAAATATGACTGACCGTCAACTTTGGTATGGTGTGGTGAGGAGGGGGCGGACTCGACGTCTGAGTGCAGACTGTACGAGTGCTCTGTCTTGATGGGTACGGCTCCAAGCGCGGCGTCTGTCATTAGTCTGTCATGGAGCACCACTCCAGACTTGGAGTCGCGCTCGATCAGCCAATCTGTCATCTCTGAATCTTCGTCGAGAACATCTCCGTGCATCTCCTAGAACACGAGGTTTAGTATAAATATTTATTTTGTCTGTTTCGTATGTCTGCTGAAAATAGTTTGCAATTTTTAAAAGCGATTAGTGCTAATTAATATAATGCGCCCATTGATGGTATAAGTTTATAGATCAATGAATGCGTCTTATTAAAACAAGAATCGAAGAGTCGATGAAGAACGTCTTGTCCATAATTCCGCTGGATTTGAATACGTAGGACTATGAGCAGTATGTAAGATCACTGATGTGTACCCAAGTTCAAAGACTGACATTGAAGTCATAGCCTCCGTTAGATGCAGCCGGCACAAGACCGCTTGTTATGGCGTTCTTTTGGAGAAACCCATGTCCAGCACTGAATGACAAAAAACTGATGAATGACACGCTTCATTTATGTGGCTAAGAGGATAACGTAAATAGTTAGCGGTACTGTTTCATTATTATTTTGGAATCTTAATCTGACTATCTCTTATATTTTTTTCAATTTTCATTAAAAAAAATATTGTTGTTTAGTTGCTATGTCACATCATATTTTTAATGTTATAGCCGAAATTTCCGCGCATATATCTTGTTTACTTTCATCATTAATATACAAACCGTATGCGAGTAAGCAGCGAGCCCGGCGGTCAATGGACTTGATGCCGTTGCGGCAACTATAGTAAAAAGCTACATTAGTAAAAATGGTGTCTATGTTCTCAATATATTTATGTCAAATATCATTAGTTATGCGTTTTACAAAATGTATTAAGTGAATAAGAATGATCATCTCTATACTTATGCAATTAGAATAATGTAGGGTCATATTATTTATTTTAAATATTAACAATAAATATTATATAAAATTCATAATAATAAGGACAAAGCTTGAAGAATTTGCTGTGGTTTTGTTAGAAACAAGACGTGTTAAAGATTTAGCAATCTGAGGATAAAATGATTGGTAAAATTCAGAGACTACTTTTGTGATAGTCGGACATACTTATATAAAATGACTTACGTCAATCCTTAGGCCCGGAACCGTAAAATAAGGATCGTGAACACAAAGTGAAAAATGTGAAATCGAAAATATTTTTTTTCGATTTCACATATTTCACTTTGTGTTTAATGTATAGTGTTAAGCATGTAAAATGCTAAAAATATATATAAAATATCTAAATATAAGGATCGTGCTTTAAGTTAATTTAATTTACAGAATTGTGCTTGAAATAACATTGCGTAATTATGATTTTATTTTAAACAAAAATAAAATGGTAACCAGGTAGTATTCTTCAGAATTAAATTCAAACATGTTATGAAGCCAACTATTACATTTTTAAAATAGCCATGTAATCTTTTTTTGAAAAGAAAATTTAAACACGAATTGCACGTTGCACATCTTTGTGTTAAATATAGTTTCGAGGCTACTTTCGCTACTGTTACTAGGAAAGACAATGAAACGTGACTACGGAAAAGATGCTTATCTAAATGGCTTTAGACAATACGTTATAGATGCCGAAAGATATTTATAACTAGTTACATACAAAAACCCGTATGACTATGCAGTTACCATAGTTCATTGTCAATTAGACTACACACTGCACAGACAGTGTAAAGACAAATGTGAAGTGGAGATTTGGAATCGTCGTTGAGCGATTGCAATAGCTTAGCAGTCTAGAGCACTTCCCCGGATTGGATGGGACGCATGTTCGAATCCTGCTTGCAGTAAAGTTCCCTTTTTGCCACTATAACAAATAATTGTTGTTTTTAGTGCGCTCGTAAACGTTGTCAATTTGAGACACTGCAGCACAAGCAGTGTGCGTTATAACTACTTATTATATTGGAACCATACATATTTACTTTCTGATATTTAAGCTATTATTACACTTTCCTTAATTCCTTACTAATATTGTAAATGCGAATGTGAGTTTGTTTGTTACGTTCACGCCGTAACTAGTGAATCGATCATTGTGAAATTTTGCATACTTATAGTTTGGAGAAAAAAAATGTATGGTTTCTGTGGGATAACTATTTTGGTTTAGAGATAATTAATGTGCCTTCGAATGACATATTAATGTTCTGAAGTCCACGCGGATGGAGTAGCAGGGAGAATTTTGTATGAAATAAAACAAATTTTATGGAATCTATCGAGTTTACGAGTCCAAATTAGTACCAGGAATGCTGTAAAGTATTCGTAACGTCCAAATCTTTAATTTTAATTCATAATGAATATTTAAGCATTTTTTTTTTAATACGAACTTTTCAGATAATTCACAACATCCATGTGTGAATAATATTTAAAACCGTTTTAGAGAAAAAACTATTCCAATAACTCCCACAAATCTCATTTATTAAATATTCTGACGATGTTATTGCAATGTTCTATCGACATGTGCGTTTAGATAACGTCCCTCACCTTGGCAATGAATAAGTAAATAGTTTACGAATTTTAGAGGCTAACGAACGGCCGTAGAGCCGAACTCGGTCGCTAACCTCTGCCTCTGCGAACGCCTTCCGACAGCCCGATGAGCTTCCGACGTCCAATACTCATTACTAACTACAAGTATGGTGCCATAAACGATTTTAATATGCGCTTAAATATTTTCTACATAGTAATGAACACAAAAGTTATGATAACAAATTTTCATTTATAAATTGCTAATATATTTATTTCTTTGTATTTCTGTCTATAGGTTCGCGGCTCGCAGGTAGGCCCTTGGGCTTAGATTATAGATTGCACGAACCCTTTTCGGAAGTACAAATACAGCATAAATATAAAAAATAAAACTGCGGAACATCCCCACAGCAGGATGCCATAATGACATAATACTATGAAAGTAACGGAAATAAACTATTTAAGCCTTTTTTGTATACTTGGCTATTAAACTACTTCTTCTCTAAGTGTTTCCCAATTACTGAATATTGTAATGTATTTTTAGCTCTATCTTTTGCGAAGCGAAATAATTCAGCGGCACTCCTAATATTCCCGTCCACTTCCAGATGTTTCGCAGTCATAACTTCTTAACCCGAACGACCCTCCTGTTCTCTGTGACTTTTCCCGCCTTAATTAATCAAAGAAGGCAATATATCTTCACTACGTATAAATGAAAATTATTAATTTATAAAAAGGTTTGAAAATTATGTGTTTATGCGCGTAGCAGCGCCGTCTAGTGAGGAACTGCGACACAACTGTACCTGTACCTACTTCTAACTTCGTAATAACGAGTTTTTAATTTTTGTAATAAAACCGTGAGGTACGTTTAGATTAATATACGTTGAGTTTGAGAAAGAGAGCATCATACGCTGTATTATTTAATTACTGTCCCGCAACGACGAATTATCAGATATTAGAGCTATTTACATACATTACAGAACATTATGAAATAAGACATTTATTTGGAATATTGTAACGTTTAATACCAGTCTTTTGTTGTTTATAAGTATTCGTCAATCTTAACGCGTTGATATCTTGATATAAAACAACAAAATACACAAAAATCACAATTTTATTAGACCCTAAAACGACGTTATTAGCACCTTTTCTATAGTGATCAACGACTAATATTCGTAAAATAAAAATTTTAACTTCGTTAATCCAGAATAAGAGAAGCTGTTTACATATTTTTTTCTTTTCTACAAGTTTAAAGAGCGGAGAGCAATGAACCTAATAAATAAATCGATTGGTATTATAGTGGCAAAACCCACCAGAAATCGTGATTAACATTTTAATTCTGATTGGTATGTGGGCTTTTGAACACGTGTGGCTATGTACCAGTGGGAGTGGTTTATTTATGGCATATTTAATATTAAAGTTATAATCACATATTTTATAGTAGTTTTTATTTTGATTTAGGCGTGCAATCGTGATTTTTATAGAGTAGTGATGATTAAAGTGTCTTTTGAGCTACTATTGGCTTGTAAATATAGCAGGATAATGTTTAAGAGAGGGTTAGGGCCTCCAGCGCTAATACTCGCGATACTAAATAGAGCATTAAGAGAACCTACCGCCGTTTCTCTGTGAGAAGGTTTGTTCGGTAGATCATTCATGCTGGAACAAGCAAGGCTGTACTACTAGAAACACCTTTGAGATGTACATATAATTAAGATTACGCGCTGTGTGATATTTTATACTAGGATCCATCCATCAGCCTTTCAAAGTCCACTGCTGAACATAGGCCTCCCCAAAAGAACGCCACAGCGAGCGGTCCCGTCATGGGAAATAATGACGTAATCACCACGCTTGGCAGGCGGGTTGGCAATCGCAGTGGATGTTGTTAATACTAGAGGGAGTGCTGCTGCCCACTCCCCCGGTATTCCCTCAGTCGGCTCTTACGACGTGGATAGAGAGGGATGGGACAATTCTAAAGCCGGCCCCACACGGCCGTTATACTAGGATAGTATGTTTATATTGTGCTAGACATAAATTTAATGTTAGCTTCTACGACACCATAAACAGCGTTTAGACTGCGGTTATAGGACAAGCTTTAAAACGTAAGGCTCGGGCCACACTAATGGGCAACGTCAATGCCCATCAATTGCCTAATTATTGCGTTAACGCGATAAATTAGGAGGCCACACTTGAACGTTCAATTTGTTTGACGTACCGCTACTGGAGTTATCGCCTAAGGTCAAACAGCAATGTGAATGCCGTTGTCGAATTCTCGCGATAAATCTACACCAACGTTAAACGTCCATCGATAATTAACGGCGTTTCCCATTAGTGTGGCCCGAGCATAAGGTTGAGATACAAACGTCTTACTATTACTAAAAAAATCCAAGACAAATAGTACTAAAAATAATTCATTTTTACATGAAAATTCTTGAGAAATGACACATTACCAACATTTACGATTGTGAATTGTTCTGGGAAATTAACCGACTAATGTGTTCAAATCAAGGTTAATTTATTCTTATCAACAATGCAATGTAGTAATTGGTCATTCGCAATTAATTATACGAAAACTCGTATATTACGTTCGTAGTAAACAAAAATATAATAAATTTGGTCTGTAAATCTATACTGATACTAGCTACCCGGCCACACGGTACTGTGAAATTTTGCACACTTATGACTCGTTCAATAATTGTATATATGCAAATAAACGAAAAAAATATAAATTCAGACCTTATTTCACGATTTTTTCTATCGAGCCAAAATTATTATTTTATGTTTTGGCCAAAACAGAACCCTTAAAAATATAATGATATTTCTGATATTATTTATTTTTTTAACTTACGACTGGTTTTAATTGGTGTAAAATCCAATAAAATATACGCAATTTTGGGTATGCGCCCTCTTAAAATCACAGTTTTTTGTAAAACTGTGATTTTAATTAAAATACTTAATTTTGATATTGGGATAACCGTTTCTCAAGGTTCTCCCCCGGATAGTCCGGATAAAAATTCGTTAATTTTACCATAGAAGAGGAAATAATCAGAATAAAAATTATCCTAACTTTCAAGTTGGACTAAACTGCACATAGTGTGCAAAATTTCATTAAAATCAGTTCATTACTTAAGGAGTCCATCACGGACAAACAACGTAGCACGATTTTTTTTATAGCTACCTATATAAAGATAATTAAACTAAAGAGGTTTTTTGTTTAAACACGCAAATCCTGAAAGAACTACCTGTCATATATTTGAATACTTATTTTTTCAATTCTTAGGAAAGACTAAGCTATTTAACCTCCCCCATGATTCTTAGGAAGCGACAAAAAAACATTTAGATATACATTCCAGTGTACTAAAAAACCCGATTGTGCATGCCTATATTGTTAACGAGATATCATTAACCATCGCGATTGGTATGCCAACCTAATTCCTGCGCAAATAGTATAGTCGCTATTATGCATCTTTCAGAATAAAACTGGCCTATTGCGACTGCGGGCGATCGATAACTGAACTATTTAATATAAGTGACAATACGTGGTAACTCTACCAACTACTGTGGTATCTGTGCAGTTCAATATTAATTACGTAACGGATGGCAAACTTGTACAAATCTCAATTCCAAGATAATCCAGATTCCAGGAAGCTACAGTAAGCCGCCGTTGAGTTATATCGTTATTAAGGGATAGTTAATTAATCACGTGATATTTTTAACCCTCCCTGCAACTCCCTCCTGGCATATAGTGAGGTTTAAGACTAACCCTCCTCCCTCCCCTATCCACAATCACGCGTATTTTTTAGTACAAAGTATCTTAAAAAGATCAGAATACTCTCTTTAAATAGAGATAAGTATAAAAAAACATAGCATCGCGCCTATATTCCCCGAAAGGGTAGGCAGAGGTGTATTATTAATAATTATAAGTATAATCTAATTCAAGCTCACACGCCGCTTTTCGGTTGCTTAGAAATCACGCGTTCATCGACAAAATAAATAAGTACACGTGATATCTTACTACACTCCCCGCTCCCTCCTTGTGATATTTCGTGATTTTTATCGAACCCCCTCCCCTCCTTACGAGCCTCACGTGATTAATGGACGACCCCTAAAGAAATATATCATTATTTCCTGTACTTATCGAATCACATATATTAATGATGAACCTATCTTCTTCTATTAAATGGGGAATACTAGATACTAATTCTTTTAGCTTTTTTTATGGTCAGCATCTATAGTTGTTCTTGGCTTTATAGGTATATTACACAAGCCGATAGTTATACACATATATAACAAAATATTTATATAATAGATTCAATTAAATTATTTATGTTGTATTAATCAATAAAAGAAGAAAATTGATTAGGCATTTTAATGAATTCTTTAATTATTAAAGAGCTTAAATTGTTTTCTACATATGTATGGTTTCGGAGACACCTGACTCCACCTTCCTTTAATACATGGCTGATTTCCCGCATTTACTCTTCTCTCTATATCAGTGGTATACCTTCCATCCCAACTGAATAAGCGAATGAAGAGATTATGAATGCTGAAGAAGCGAGAGATGTATGCAAGAATAGAGCCTTCTGGCACTATGTTCCCTCTGCCTACCCTGCCAGGGATATTGCCTGTTGATAGGTAAATACGTAAGCTTCAATTATTTTGTAAATAATGACATTTATACGAGAGAAACTCAATGTATTACTCACATAATTGTGTGTATGAATTTTTAGTTATTTAAACAACATGCCGTTCTAAAAGGCTAATTTAACAAGTATATATTTTAAAGGTCGCATACATAAGGTAAGATAGTACTTAAACATTATGCTATTCATTTTCATTATACTGAATAACTTCATCACCTTGGCTCATATGATAAATAATACATCTTTTTTAAAAGCATCATTCCGAAAAGTAATCATGTATTAATAATATAAATAACGTCATTTATATGCTTAACGTTTAAGTTTAATAATATAGCTTTGTCGAGTAGTGAGAGACTAAGGTTATACGAGTACAATGATAACTATTGCATCGATAGAGTGACGTAAGACCTGGCTAGATTAAGAAACAAAATAAACAAATAGATAAGCCGTCCATACATAATATTATGACCGGTTTTTGTTTTTGGCTGGATGCGTTGCAACGCTGAAAACTTGCAAGTGCTGGTCTAAATTAGCCAGGAAAATTTACTTTTATACTATTTTATGATTTTTAATAAAGGAGTATGCTTGTGATAGTGTTAAGAAGATATACAATGCGAAAGTGGAAGGATGTAGGTACAGGGGGAGACCGAGACTCACCTACCTAGACCAAATCGATCGTGTATTGAAGTGAAGGAGTTAGGAGTCTCCGAAACCGGCGAGCGTGTCTGAAGAGAATTATGAATATTGAGGAAGCGAGAGATGTATGCAAGAATAGAGCCTCTTGGTACACTGTTCTCTCTGCCTACCCCGCAAGGGAAATGGCGTGGAGGTTTTTGTTTTTGCCCGGCTGACCCGACACACAAGCCGGGTCTTTTATTGCTTAGTCATAATTTAACACTTAAAACATTTTATATTTTACATTTATAATTCTTTAAAAATCTAATATCCGTAACCGAAACTATCCGAAACTAACCATCCATCCATCCAACCATCAGCCTTTCAACATCATGAAAAATCAATTTCGGATAGGATTCCTGTTATTAGGTATAAGCGTCGCCACGCTAACAGCCGGTTTTACCCTCCCTCCACATTAGATGTTTCACATCAAAAATATAGGTTCCGAATAAGTAATCACCAACATATCATATACTAAAACCTAATCCGAAACACGCTGCATCTTATGGTATACGTATTATTCCGATCGGTTCAGTTGTTTTCGCAGTATAACCAAACAAAACAACCAGCTCTCCATTTTTAAGCATAGATTACAAACAAAATCCATTTATACTTTAATAAAACTGATACAGAGTAGTGTGTGTGTATACAAACTACAGCAGGAGCCGCGGGAACGGCTAGGGAAAATATATGATATGCAGCGCATATGCATACTATTTGTAATTTTCTAAGGCTCTATTAAATCAGTACGTTACAGTGTAGTGTCACTACTATCCACTTATGTAATTCACATCTCACGAATCACGATGTGTTAGCGAATCACTCATTGTCTCACCAAAGGTTAAAGTAAATAAAAAATATAATTATACGTCAGATCGTGTGCATTCGTTACTATTGAGAAAGATTCGTGACTAAAGCATCGAGATGTTTAGCAACCCAAATCGATAATCGTATATTGTTATAAATTGATTGTTAGATTGAGAATCGGACGGGTCTGTCAACTATTTAGTCTGGTCTTGAGAGATCCCCGGTGATATTAATACTCGCAGACATTGATTCCAAAGTTTTTTTTTTATTGCATGTAGTGGCAGACGAGCCACGGTCCATCTGATGGTAAATGGTAACCGTTGCCCATGGACTCGACTATACCGAGAGTATTGTCAAGCCACTGTGCTCACCAATTGATTTCACAGATATGAAATGAAATATAAACGGCTATCTCCTGCTACAGCCAAAACGCAACGATGTGCTTCATGGCCGGTCACACGGGAGATAGTGGTACCAACCCGCTCGGGCCTACTACCATTCATGCAATGGATGAAAATTGCTTACTTCCCTTAGTCGCCTCATATGACACCCGTGGGAAAGAATGGGGTGGTGACACTTGTATTCTTAGTCCGTCACCACACAGACAAAATTAATATTATTCGACATTTTTTATGCTATAAAGGTGGCAAACAATGATCCTGCCCGCCTGAATGGTAAATGGTTATCGTCGGCATCACGCGCGTGTTGCCATAAAATGAAATGTACCTATATGAAGTGGCGAAGAGGGACGCTAGGTAGGAGGCGGTAAGGGGAGAGGTAAGACGATACTTCACCATCGAAGAAGGAGATGAACTCATGATAGGAACTCGAACCTGAGATCTCATGATCCACAATCGCATACATTTCCACAAGACCACTGACGCTCCATTAAAACTGAAAGCGTCACTTACATGTGCATTATACGTCATAGTATCCAACAAAAGTGGCTATTTGTACTGGACACCGTGACCGAAATTCGGTTAGGAAGATATTTAATAGATGCAGGCGACGCCGAACACATATTGTTTTGGGAAAGCCTATGTTCACCAATGGATGATGATAAGCCTAATGAAATAGCGAAGAAAGAAAGTTATTATTTACTAGTTTTTATCTTTACCAAGTACTATATATATGGAGCTGTAACAGATCTGTGTCTGTACATTGAAGATATTTGAGAAATATTGACTGTATTTTAAAGACTGTGTCTTAACAATAAAACAATTATTGTTTTAAGGTTTTTGTTTGTTTATTTGTTCGCAAAACACGTAAAAACTACTACACGGAATTTGATTAACCTTTTCCTTTGATGGGTCTTCAATTAGACTAAAAAACTGTTGTACGTTTTGTCCCGCTACTACCTATATCGAGATATAACCTAAAAACTAGCTTTTAAAGGCTAGTATTACGCAATTATGTGGTGTAGTAATTATTTAGGGAGCATTAAAGTGATCACGTTATTAGGGAATCCCAATTAGAAGATCCCAATAGCTATAAAAATAGTGAATTCTGAAAACATTGATAACATACGAGTACAATATCACATAACAATTTTAAATGAAAGATAATGTTGACATCATGACGGTGACGCGATAAAATAGTTCTTCGTAATAATAAAATAAGAGCCGACCGTTAAAAGGCTGATGGATGGATGGAATAATAAAATAAATCCTACGAGTATTTATTATAATATTTCGTAGTACTTATTGTAGGTTTAATCCACATAGAGTTGTTTTAAAAACAACATTCCAATATAATACATAAATATAAGCAAGGAATTTATTATCCAAATCTAGAGTATTATAACGACAGCTACAAATATACAACAAATTATAATAAACGCATAACTTTTTTTATTGAAGGTCAACTCACTAGGCTGACGATTCTTGGGCGTCCATCTAATTAATCAAAAAATAATTTAACCTATATAAAATAATTTCTCATGTTTTTTTTTATATTCTTAGTGCATGGCCTCCTCGAGCGTAATATGTGGATGTTGCTGATAGGTGTGCTCACAAACGCGGTATACAAAATCGGATCGCGGACGCTTTAAGTTTTAATGGAGCGTCAGTGGTCTTGTGGAAATGTATGCGATTGTGGATCATGAGATCTCAGGTTCGGGTTTCTGTTTGCCAGCAAAAAGTTATTGGATTTTTCCATATAGAAATTCTCAATTACAGCTCGGAGTTAGGAAGTGGGTGGTGTTTTACCCCCGTGCATCGGAAAGCATGTAAAGCCGTTGTTCCTCTCTCTAGTCGTATAGGGATGGCGTCCTATCAGAATACGAGAGTAGAGGAACAGAGTGTACTTGTGTTTGCATACATAAATAAATAAATAAATATTCACGGACATTCCACACAACGTCCTCTGGTCCCAAACTAAAATTAAGGCTTGTGCTATGGGTACCAGATTACGGATATAATACATATATATACCTTTTTTTTGTAAATATATACATATAATAGATATAAAACACACAGACGCAGTATAAGTATCTGTGTTCATCACACAAATAATTTTCCTGAGTGGGAATCGAACCCACGACCTCGTGCATGGAAGTCGGTTACACTACCGACCACGCCACGAGGCCCGTCATAACATACTCATTCACTATAATATATACGACTAGTGTATTTTTTTTATTGCGTTTTATGGCAGTCGAGCCACGGCCTACCTGATGGTAAATGGTAACCGTCGCCCTTTGGACTCAACTATACCGAGAGTATTATCAAGCCACTGTTCACCATTTCATTTCAGATATGAAATGATAAAATTAACGGCAGTCTCCTGCTACGACCAAAACACACCGATGTGCTTCATGGCCGCTCACACAGGAGATGGTGATACCAACCCACTCGGGCGTGATAGCAAGTGAGCACTCCCACGTGTTACATAGCCCTACCACCAGCAATGCAATGGGTGATAACTTGCTTACTTCCTTTAGTCGCCTCGTACGACACCCGCGGGAAACAATGAGGTGGTGACATTTCTATTCTTAGTACGTCACCACACGGACAAAACGGTGTCCGCTGACACCGAAACAGTATGGAGACCGTTATTATTCACAGGATACTTGGTTAAAACCTAAAACCCATATATAGATCTACCCTTACATAGTTACACAATTTAATCGAATTTAATAATAGATTCGCCACACCTCCGTATACGACACATGTAGGTCCACAAATATGTAATGATGCAACTGGACCAGCGGACCGGTTCACGGACCAATTCTTAAACTCGCCTTGCGTAATATAATAGAAATATCGCACGACGCAATTTGAACAAGCTATCAACCTTTAGATTGATCTAGATACAGGACTTAATTAATTTAGCATTATAATGACTATGACTAGACGAGAGCAGTATGGTAATAAGCTGGATATGTACCTAGGTAATACATACAACAATGTTGTGTTTTTGTGCAAAATGGTGGCACTAAGCAATAGAAATTATTGCCATATTACTTATAGAAGTTGATTTCCAGGTGTTATATTCGTTTTTGGTTTGTTGTGTGCCATATTTCTGGTACCTATACACCAAAAATCAAAGCATTGTGCGCCTAGCGGCTAAATACAAGAACTTTTTTAATTGTAAGGACCGCTTTTAGCTTTTTTTTTTTTGCTTTTGGTAGTAGATAATATTTTTTGGTATTATTGAGGGTGGTGACAAGAGTGAGACAGTAAAAAGGTCGAAAAGAATTTTTTTGTTAATAAGTGTTAAGGATTTTTTTATGCTATGATAATAGTCAAAATAAATGTTAAAGTGAGTTTGTTTGTATGTTACATTTTCACAACGTACCTAACTACTCAATCATTAAATGAAGTTAATACCTACATGATAAATCCGTTATATACCTACATGATAAATCCGAAACCCCGAAAAATATTTTCATCTTCTAAAACCACCGGTTGCTGTAGCATACTATTTTTGCATAGAGATCTCTCAAGTATTTGTATCTTTCTTATAGACGAACATGTTATAAGGAAATGTGTATATCTGATACTTATACATAATAGAATTTGTATACCTGAGCAGAAATGATACAGTATCAAAATTGTCCGGATGTTCTAATTATTCCAAAGACATGTCTTATTTGTCTCTGATAGATATAATATACCTACCTAAAGCACATATCAACTTCACATTAACATCTGATTATCTGAGAATACTTACACATTTTATACTCTGTGTTTTGAAAGCCGTATTTTTATCAACACAACTTATCATAATTGCGAACGGTCGTGTGAGAGCTTCAACTAAAACTTGACTATCACTGAGCATAGTTTTCGTGTTTCTCTAACCTTACGTACAGCCCCATATGAAAGAATGAATAGACAATATGTATTAGTAAAACGCATGGCTTCAAATTAAACACAATAATCAATTAGCATCAGTCCCAAACAAATTTCTTTTATTTTTATAGCATTGTTATTTTACAAGTAATTACATTTGATTATGTTCGGTTATAGGTATGTATGAGAATCGTTTAATTGTAATATACATGTACCGTGCTATAAGCCATTACATTAATATCACAGAGTACCTAGTCCAATTGTTCACGAACACCTTGCCAGAAGTAAAAAAGCACAATTATTTTGGGAAATTAAATGTGTTTTAATTCGTAACTCATTATAGTCAAGTGTTGGGCAAAGTGGAAGGTCAAAATGAAAGGTATTTAAATAGGTGTTTTGTTACGTTGGGCCAATGGTGGCAAGTGAACTTCTTCTCGATGTTATTTTTCACCAAACGATGATACACACATAACTTTTAGAAGTCGGAGGTGTGTCCTATGAAGGCTTGATCTCAGAGTGAGAATCGAATTTGCTACCTTTATCTTGGCAGTCCACGATCTTACTACTAGTTTATCACTGCGTTGAATATTATGAAACACTACTTCTACCCGTAAATTTGTCACAGTGAACATAGAAAGTGAGTCCACGGAGAAAACCGTATGAATATCTAAACAGTTATTAAAAAATTATAATTCAATAATTCAGTGTTGATTGATCATCTATTTACAAAATTTCATGCCAATTCATTCAGACGGACAAACATCAAAAATCTTAAAAAATTTACTATGATCTAGCAATTAGGGATATTGCAATTGCATAGATTTTATTATGCCAACATACATGTTATTTGGCTTTAAATCAATAGATTGAGTTAACAAGCCATACCAACTGAAAGGTCACACAAATTTATTAATATTATGTGCTACAACACAGCATGCAATGTTGTATGCAAGTTAAAATCGCTATAACCTCACTGTAATACCATTGTGACTAAAGTTAAGGTCGCCAAGTAATTTACTTACTTAGCTTAATATTGAGTGAATTAAATTACGATAGTAGAGAGATTTTACTGGTAGGGATGGGTGCCAAGTACTCCCACTTATTAATTTGACCGTAAAAGACCGCTGTAAGGGGAGATAGCTTTTTTTTTGTTAAGGTGGGAAAAATGTACCTTACCGCACACCCCGTCGTTCGGGGCAACGAACAGGGTAGTGTGGGGCCTGCACTCACTAAAGAAACCCGCCGTGTGCCGCCTCGCCACCTGTATTGGCGGGCCACTGCAACTATGTTACATTCCTTCGGTGGAGGGGAGATAGCCTGATGACGAAGCGGCCTAAGTGGTGGCCGCCGCTCATGTACTTTGACACAATAGAACACTAGGGGCACATCCAAGCACGCACCTAATTTGAGTAGTGCTTTTCTGAATATTCGTTGAAAGAAGAAAATTCATAGCACTGGAGGAACACAAGGACATAATAGGTACGCGAAATGGCCGGCTCGATCGAAGAAGTACCATTCTCTCACAGAAAATCAGCATGAAACAACGGTAGCCACTCCTACTTGCTCAAACTCCCCCTATTATCCTCGCCACCTCATATCCGTTTCCTTGGAGTTGGCGACGCGTAAATGATGCTTATATTGTCATCTATAGGCTATGGTAACCACTTAGAATCAGGTGGGCCCTATGCCTGTTTGCCAAGAGCGTAGAAAAAAAAATATACTCCAAACACGTGTTCATAATACAATTTGAGTCAGTCCAAAAGTCCTAAATTGCACCAAAAACCTGATTAAGCACAAGATCTCAAAAGAGGCCGGCACACATGCACAATTCGTATCAAGTGAACGGCTCATGAAATATCAACCAGCGCAAGGAATGGGAGCATTTTTTGTTACATCTACTTTCACCCGCCGATAGTGGATTCGTATCCGGTTCAGTCTGCACAGTTGTTGGATCGACCATTATCGACATAGCACTGGTGCATTTCAAATTGATCTCGGTTAAGCAGATTTAATTATATAGCGATTTGTTAGCGTTGCTGTGTTTGAAATAGATTTAAATTGAGATTAATGTTGAAGCAAATAACTTTTTGACACAATGTCTTAGAGATTTAGTTTAAATAAGCTCTTAAGTAAACACGTAAATTACTAAGTAAAGTACTACATTACGCCGCCTAAAACCACACAAGTATGACAATGATTGATATTCCAAGTTTGTGTTAAAAAGTACGAAATATTTCAAGTCACCCACTGATTTTATATTACACTAGCCTTTGCCCGCGGCTCCACCGCAACCTAAAACTAGTTTTTAGGTCATGTCTCAGGTTTCCGATAGTAGCAGGATAAAATGTAAACAAGTTTTAGTTCTCAAATAAAAAAGTTGCATCAAAATACGTTCAGTTGTTTTTGCGTGATGCGTGAACGAACAAACAGATAAACAGACAAAATATCTAAAAAAAAACTTTTTGTGTACAGACGCGCCTATATAGCCTATTACAGTATTTTTTTCTCAAATATAAGTATAGATAGATAAGTAATAGATTTCTAAGCTACATTTTTTTTACTTTTCTCATTCCTAGGCCAATCTACTGTGGCCTAAATCTGAGAGGAATTTAGGCTCTTTAAGAGGAAACTCGTGACCAATACTGGAACAGTAATGGTTTGTGATAAAAAAATAGAGACAGTAATGGTTCCGTGAAAAACTGTCTTGAGAACTTCGTCATAAATTGCTTAATGCTAATTTTTAAATGTGCTTTTAGCACTGCTTTCATTGTAGTCAGGGAATTAGGGACATTTGAATTTATTAGCAACTAGATTCTAATAAAGGTGATAATGGCATGATTTGTTGTTCAAGGTTATAATTATGAAACAATAACTTTATAATATTTGTCGTAACATTGAGTTTGGTGCGAAATGGACCATTCGAAATCATCGTATGAGAATTTTTAAACAATATAACTGTGAATTTCTTAGGTTAAGTATGTCATAAAGTATCAGGTCGTTATGTTGTCGATGTGATAGAAAACCGCCTTCGCACAGGTGTATTTTACTAATGAAGAAAATCTCCTTAACTAATACAATAAATATAAGTACCTAAATCTCGTGAATACAATAAGTTCGGCAGACTTAGCTATACTTCAAGTAGACTATTGTAATGGAACATGTAGGTATACATGTAGCCAACCAACTCACTCAATAGATTTTACTTAACATGTGTATGTGTTGCTATGAGAAAATGGCTAGACTTATCGAAGCCTTATCCATATAGCAACTGTGTACAATACTAGCATATACAGGATGAGTAAGTCGTAAAACTTTTTCATATAATGTAATAAGCAAAGTACATCGTATAATGTAATGAGCATAAAGTACACCCAATCTTAGAACAGCTATTTGTGAAACACGCAAACAGGTGTTCTGTATCGGAAAGGAACTACACTGATGATGGTCTGGCATGTAGAATTATATTGTTGATGATCACAAGTATCGTAAAAGCTCAAATCAAATTATGGAACTATGGTATACAACATTAGGTCCATGAATCAAATCAAACATTATTCACAGAGTAAAACAGAGCTCTTCTTCAACCTAGACTGACATCTCTATATTTATAACTATTTCGGCATCTTATCAGGAATTTAGTAGAATAGTAGAAAATGATGAAATAAGAGATCGACAATAATGGCGATGAGAGAGCTCATAATTGATTGAATAAAGCTGAACACCAATTGCGACATAGAAAAATAGAAAATGATTGTCACGAGCAGGATTTGAACGTTCGCCTTCTGGATTACAGTCCCAGACGTTTTGCCAACGGAGCTATCCTTTCATTTCGGAAGTAAAAATTTCCTTACAGTCATGGGTGGCGCCCGCGACATAGAAAATTACGTGTGAAAATTAAATATGTTTAGGTATCAGCCTGTAGCTTGTACTCTGTCTAGACGAAGAGATGGAAGGTAATTGTTTTAAGCGACACACAATATCTTTATGTATGTATATAAAGACAGTGGGTCACTTACATATTGCCATTTTAATATTATGAATATTAAATACTGCACAAACGGGGATTTTATTCGATCGGATGAGGAATTTGACTTTTTACCGGTATTCGTATTTCTCTATCCTAATCTAATCAGTCATAGCGACATCTTAATTGTACACTAATACTTCCCGTCCCTGCATATATTTAAGTAATACTGGCACATTCTATGTTAATCTGTTTTTGGAAAGTGCGGAACTGTCAAACATACAAGTGCAACATGTTTGATAAAATGTTGTCTTAGGAATTTTAATGTCTTACTAATGTGATGTGATTTAACATAAAACAGATTATCATGCCACCTCTCTTATTAAATACCTATATTTTATAAAATATATTTATTATATACCTATTAGCAGGCCTTTTTTTCTCACTTCTTTTTTGGGGGCACGCTAATTCTCGAAAATAAGTCCATAATTTTTTGTACTTAAGTACTTCAAAGGATCAAAGATATTTTTAGTGGTGGACCGTTGAACTTGATAACCAATAGAAATGAAACTGTTAAAGTCTCCACTAAACTTGTTGTAAGAATCTCATATACAGTTACAGTTCAGGAAACATAATTAGATTTTGTAAAGGTTACCAAAATTTACTTTTTTCCTTATTTCATTTTTTTCAGTTTTTATAGCAATTTTTCGATATTTTGGAAATTTCCTTTGGGGGCACCGTGCGCCCGTAAAAGAAGCCCTGCCTATTACACCCCTAGCATCCCCTTATCATACGTATGAACCTAAGAGACCAGTGTCATTTATTTCTTGTTGTTTCTCTATCTGCATGTACATAGTAACGTTATCGATTTACTTAGTCGATTTTCAATGTAAGAGACTAAATTTCTACCACAATATTTATACTGTGTACACAAAACTGTTAAGTAAAACAGACTCGTACGCGCAAAGCTATAGCGATTAATATTATAAACGTGAAAGTGAGTTTGTTTGTAAATGGAAAAAAGTTTGGAAATGTGCCCGGTTGACGTCAATAGGCTCGCCCCCTATTACGTGGGACTTAAACATAGCTGGCGAGTCGTGGATGTGTAACACACCACTGCCTACCCCTTCGGGAAATAATGGCGTGATGCTATGTTTGTTTTTGTTTGTTTGCTTGTTACGTTTTTACGTCATACATACTGACAAGAAGTCTGAAGTCAAGAAATAACATAGGCTACTTTTTATCCTGGAGAAATGTATTGAGATAGCTATTTTTATCGCGGACAGAAAGAATCTAGTATGTATTAAATATTTAGACTTAAGTTTTAATGTTGATATATTATGTCATTTAAAAATCACTTTCTCATCAAACTTTTTATAATTAGCGATTAACCAAACAGTTTTACTATAATAGTATCTACATTATAATGTTGTGTGAGTAATGGTAAATTATGAAGTAACATTACAAAAGGGATTATTTCCTGTTTGAAGTTTAGATCGATTGAATGGAGAAACGAATTAAGATGTAAGTTTCTTTGACACGGAATGCTTTTTTTTTATGATAAATTTGTATAGGAAATAAACTGATATATACCAATGTAATATAATTAAAAATCATTGAGAATGTAGATTTGTCACTTGGGTTACCAGATAGATAATTTTAAAGCCCGAAGAAAAAGCCTGATTTCTATTGAAAAATCCTGAGGATTTCTCTAATTTGGGAATTCTCTTGCAAACGTAATTTACAGCTTTGTAGCCCATGGGCACGACGCGTGGGCATTGCGTGTTGACAGCATATACCATACAATATCTACTCAATTTTATTGCAATTCAAAATTTCACAATCCGGCCGCAATCCTCAGAAGAGCCTAAAAATCCTGAGATCTCTGGACAAATCCTGAGATATGGTAACCATATTTGTGACATAATTGCAATAAAAGTTATTTTTTTCGGAATGAGAAATAATTGAAAAGACTCTCCTCAATTATTGTCAGCTGTATTATTATGTACCTACTATCGGTAGCAAGCTAATATAGGATAATAGACTGTTAAAATATACTTATTCAATTCCATCCTTCAATAACCTTGCTAAGCGAACTCACATATCTGAGGGACTTTTTGGACGGCTGGAGGGCTAGCGACTGGAGGCTTAATATCTATTATAATCATTTAGGATACTTTTTATCCCAAAAAATTAAAAAAGTTCCCGTAGGATAGCTATTTGTTACCGCCTAAACAAAAAAAAAATGGATGGCTATTTTTCGCATATTGATCTAATAACTAAACGGATTTATACGAAATTTGGTATACGGATAAATTATACCCTTTTATTTTAGTTCTGGCGGGAAAATATGCCTAAATGCACACCCCGTCGTTCGGGGCAACGAACAGAAGCCCTCACCAACTAAATATACCCGCTATGTGCCGTCTCTCAGCCTGTATTTGCACACCACTGGAACTGTGTAACATTACTTCAGTGGTCGAAGTATTTGTAACTTTTACCAATCAGCGATACGTATCGCGGAGCTCGATGGCAATCTCTTTAGATACAATGTCTGTGTTGTTTATTCTTTTAACATATGACTGCATGAAAGAGGTATAAACCAGATACTTGACCTTAATGATGAGGATCAAAACGAGACATGTTTATTTATCTAATATATAAAATTCTCGTGTGACAGTGTTTGTCGCCATTCTCCTCCGAAATGGCTTGATCTCGATTCTTATGAAATTTTGTGTATATATTCAGTAGGTATATATAACTATTTTTCATACCCCTACGTGATAAGGGTGGTCCACCACAAATTTTTATTTTTTGGACCGAATTTTATTTTAATTTTTTTATGATTCGGCTCATAAGTTAGTTAGTTTTTTCTACGCTAGAAATTCCCTAAAAAATCTCTAGAAATAATTTATATGGCAAAACAAAGTTTGCCGGGTCAGCTAGTATATATAAATATTGTTATAATGGCTGGTAAAGAATTGATCGAAAACGCAGTAGTGACACAGATGGTAAAGTATTAAATCTTAGAGCGTCACGGATCCGATTTTGTACTACGGTACCATATATGGTATATGAACGCTCCGGGGATGTATATACTTTACATATATGATTATAATAATGTTCTCCAGATCGTAGTGTCAGTCACGGAGGTGAGTGTCAACATATACTAGCTACGTAGGCAGCAAATATTATACTTAGTGCACTAGTGTACGCGCAAAAACAAGCGCACTCAATGTTCCCTAACGCGCAAAGGCATTCGGATACGACCAGAGATAGAGAATAGGCGGCTTTACATTTTTTTCGACGCACGGGGTCGAAACACCGTCAACTTTCCAATTGGCGTAAATATACAATAAGTTTATCGTTGGCCCGACCTGGGAATCAAACCCGAGGCCTCTTGATACTGCTAGACCAACGAAGCGGAATTCGGGAGGTATCCGGTAACTAGGGGGGGTTAGAATGTATCTCACTCGATCATATCGACATGACATCGTGTCATTGTGATTGGTTGAGAGATCGCCGTGATTGGCCGAGGGATTATTGCGACATCACGCGTCGGTTTCTCTACCAATCACAAGCGGGACGATACGATGTCGATACGATTTAGTGAGTTACATTCTACGGGCCCTGGTGCTGTTTTGAACATATTTATAACAGCCAAACTCCCTCTACTCAAAATGTAATCATAAAAATAATTGCCGCTGTGTTTGACTAATTATACTATTAGATGCTGCTAAATGTAATTATGTGTACATCAGACTGTGTAATGGTTTTAAGTTCACTTACTCTTAAATTGTGTTACTGAGCAAGCATCACTGAAATAACTGTATTATCTTACCAGGCTTCATGATTTCACATTTCAGTAGGCTTTTGCATTAAAGGTACGCTCATAATTTATTTTTATAAAATGAATAAGCCTATACATATTATGAGAGATTAAATTTTATAAGACGCTAAATCGAAGTTGTTTTTAAAGCACATTCGACATTGAACGTTAACGTCCAAAATTATGCAAACAAGTATCTATGGAGTTATTGTAAGTATAAATAAATATTTAATTTCTAAAGAATATCTGTATACTACGAGTATAAAAGCTATAATAGAGCTATGTCTGTACATTTAAGGTATTTGAGAAAAAAATATTGTATTAGGCAATTTATGCTTCAAAAATTTGTTTTTATTTTTTTATTTTTTGTCTGTTACGCAAAACTTACTCCGCAAATTTTGATGTAACCTTTTATTTGATAGCTCTTGCCTAGACTTACAAACATGATTTTTTTTTTGTTCATGCGGGAAAATAAATGTTCCCACCCTATCGTTCGGGGCAACGACTAGGATAGTGTGGGGCCCACACCCACTAAAGAAACCCGCCGTGTGCCATCTCTCCGCCGTTACCAGCGGGCCACTGGAACCATGTTACATTCCTTCGGTGGTAACCTGACCTAAAAATTTGCTTTTGTGTGCAGGGGCACAGGGCCAGGGGGCCGCGGGCAAAAACTAGTAGTAATTAATTTTTGTGATATAAAATTCTCTATAGGTGATAATATTTAGATCTTTTTATATATATTTTTAGCATTTGACATGCTTAGCACTATACATTAAACACAAAGTGAAAAATGTGAAATCGAAAATAACAGTCACGAGCAGGATTTGAACCTGCATCTCCTGGATACCGTCCAGATGCTTTGCCAATTCAGCCATCGTGTCAATTGCTCCTGACAGGTTCAAATCCTGCTCGTTACTGTTATTTTCGATTTCACATTTTTCACTTTGTGTTTAATGTAGGTGATAACTTATAACCATATATATATTTTTAAAGAATATTCCTTGGATCCTAAGAAAGATATCATTAAAAGAGAAGACACGCGTACAATACGAACTTACCTAGAGGAGGTACTATATTTTATACTAAGAGTTGCGACCGCGACCTTTCTCATTAGGTTGTGTTGCCTTTTACGAGGTCGTTCAATGTAATTTTACATAGAGAGGTCAGTCTTGAGATTCGCACATGAAAATCCATGAAATATGTTTAAAGTTGTCTGAGGATTATTAATTAATTTAATAATCAACTGGACTTATCACTAGCATTATCAAATAATGTTAATATTTATAACTTGATTTGTAAATATATTGACGACTTACAACACATTATTTTATAAAGTATGTAATACATCGAAAGTAGCTATACCTAGGAGCGCTTAAGTTCTTTGAGTGTTTACGAGCTTTAAAATTGTATCAAGAAACAAGCCTTTTGTCGGCTAGTTTTCAGGTTATATGTCAAGATCCCGATATAGTAGCAAGATAAACGTATACCAGTTCGTAAGGATAATCAAGAGCTATCAAACAAAAAAGTTTAATCAAAATCCGTCCAGAAGTTTTTGCGTGATGTGCGAACAAATAAACATTCTAAAAAAATGTTTCAGGCACGCCTAATAAACATATTTTTATCTTCTCTAATATCTTAAATGTACAGACACAACTCTGTTACAGCTTTATAATAGTTAGGATTATATCTGAAATTATTGAAGTTCTTTTGACTTAATAAAATAGATTTTTAAACAATACGTAATAGATTCACCAGTATTATGAAACGATAAAATCATAGACATCTTTACTAATATTATATAATTGAAAAGGAGTTTGTTAGTATGTATCTCTTGACGCCGTAACTACTTAGCAAATCTGATTGTGATCCGATTTGGCACACTTATAGTCTGGAATAGTCTGAAATGCAGAGAAAGATATAAGTTACACAGATAATAAGTCTGCACAGATGGCAGAGTGGTTTAGATACCGGCCTCCTGCCCGAGTGTTGTGGGTTCGATTCCCACACAGGGTAACTCTTTATGTGAGCCACAAATGGTTGTTCTGAGTCTGGGTGTACTTTGTGTTCGTGAAATTGTATGTTTGTAAAGTTCCCCGCGATACAAGGATTATTCCTTAGCGCAGGGAGTATATTGTCTTTTAAAACAAAAGTTAGTTTTCTTCCCGAAAAATGGCGGGTTCTTGTGGAACGGCTTTTTCTTTGTAGAGATTTTTTTGTGTTAGAGGGTGACTTATTTGGACTAGAGATGCCCAGTAGCCCTGCTGCTAGTATAAGCTAGTTCGAAAAAAGACAGTCGTTATATAAAAAACTAGCCTTTGCTCGCGGTTATATCTCAGGATCCCGATATAGTAGCGGGACAAAATGTATACCAATTTTTAAGAATAATCAAGAGCTAATAAATAAAAAAGTTGTGTCAAAATCCGTTCAGTAGTTTTCGCGTGATGCGCGAACGAACAAACCGATAAACAAAAATCAAAAAAAGATAGTTTTGTGTTCAGACACGCCTATATAGCCTAATACAGTAATATTTTCTCAAATGTACAGACACAGCTCTGTTACAGCTTTATAATAGTATAGATGTAGGTAATTTTATATGAATATCAGTTGCCACCCACGATTTAGATCAAAGCGGCATTATTTTCGCTTGAACTTTTCCCAGTATAAGTAGGCGTTATGACGACATGAACATCACATGAAACTTGTCTAGACAGCCTGTGACGTCATCACTCAATTGCTCTTTTGATAATATCTCTTTATCACGCCTACTGTGTTAAGTGTATGTATTTAGGGAAATATTGTACAATAAAAACCGTGGGATGGTGAGGAGAGTTATAGACGCCCAGGCAGTTTAGTTATGGTAAAACCTTGCTTATAATGTGCTGGCTCGATCGAGGAAGTACCACCCTCTCACAAAAGATGCAGCGTGAACCAACAGCAGTGGTACCTAATGTTTTGTTTCGTATGGTGAGTGAGAGTGCCAGAGGCCCAAACCCCTATCCTCTGCTTAGTATCCTACCTGTCCTCTCCTTAATATACTTCCTATCTACTCGTACCTTATATCCATTTTTTTGGAGATGGGCGACGCGCGAGTGTTGCCTCTAGTGTTGCTAGCGTCTATAGGCTACGGTAACCACTTACCATCAGGGAGGCCATATGCTTGTTTGACACCCGCGTGGTATAAAAAAAATTTGGAATATCCAAAAGTGCACGCTTCATGATTTCATTTTTCATTGAATAAGTAACTAATAATGTATTAGTCTTACTAAGTAGTTTTCAATAAATCACATAGATAGCGCTAATTTCAAAAAGTACTAATGTGGTGCTCATGTCTCATATAGATTGCGCTTATTTTAAGAAGTACATACAACTATATTGATTCTATAGAAGTAGTTCTCACTAAATAAGGTAGATATAGCGCTGATTTTAGTGTATGATCGAATCTACTATATATTCAAACTATTTTTTTTTTTATATTTAATAACAATTAAAACACATCGAATCATACCGTGAAAAGTGATAGGGTTTTATTCCTAATTATACTGAAGCGTAGGAGAAAAAAAAACCCGATTAGAAAAGTGTTTCGGTCGTTATAGTGTTAATAAACATAAAGGACCTGCACATTGAAGTCCAAAATAGAACTTTTTTAAACAGTTTTTTATCTAGTTTAAATAACCAATATGGCATCAAACATATCATGAGTGTTAAATGCGTTCGCTTATGAGGCGTGCAAAAAAGGCAGTGTCAAGTTCTAAATCATTTTCTTTCAAAGTTACGGAGCGTCTCCCAGCTAGGTAGTGAAGCAGAAACTTATTACTACGAGGGCTTACGGTAGCTTAGTGGTAGAATTTAAATAAAATTATGTATATTAAACACAAAGTGAAAAATGTGAAATCGAAAATAACAGTCAGGAGCAGGATTTGAACCTGCATCTTCTGGATACCGTCCAGATGCTTTACCAATTCAGCCATCCTGACAATTGCTCCTGACTGCTAATTTCGATAACACATCATACTTAACGTCTTTGGGTGACGCCTGCGCCATCTGCCGGACGTATTTTCATACATTATACCGACCAGGTAAACTTAATTTTACAATTAAGATTTTTACCTAATAATGACGCAAACCCTATAAATATTTATATATATTTGTAGCATTTGACATGCTTAGCACTATACATTAAACACAAAGTGAAAAATGTGAAATCGAAAATAACAGTCAGGAGCAGGATTTGAACCTGCATCTTCTGGATACCGTCCAGATGCTTTACCAATTCAGCCATCCTGACAATTGCTCCTGACTGCTAATTTCGATAACACACACTTAACGTCTTTGGGTGACGCCTGCGCCATCTGCCGGACGTATTTTCATACATTATACCGACCAGGTAAACTTAATTTTACAATTAAGATTTTTACCTAATAATGACGCAAACCCTATAAATATTTATATATATTTGTAGCATTTGACATGCTTAGCACTATACGTTAAACACAAAGTGAAAAATGTGAAATCGAAAATAACAGTCAGGAGCAGGATTTGAACCTGCATCTTCTGGATACCGTCCAGATGCTTTACCAATTCAGCCATCCTGACAATTGCTCCTGACTGCTAATTTCGATAACACATCATACTTAACGTCTTTGGATGACGCCTGCGCCATCTGCCGGACGTATTTTCATACATTATACCGACCAGGTAAACTTAATTTTACAATTAAGATTTTTACCTAATAATGACGCAAACCCTATAAATATTTATATATATTTGTAGCATTTGACATGCTTAGCACTATACATTAAACACAAAGTGAAAAATGTGAAATCGAAAATAACAGTCAGGAGCAGGATTTGAACCTGCATCTTCTGGATACCGTCCAGATGCTTTACCAATTCAGCCATCCTGACAATTGCTCCTGACTGCTAATTTCGATAACACATACTTAACGTCTTTGGGTGACGCCTGCGCCATCTGCCGGACGTATTTTCATACATTATACCGACCAGGTAAACTTAATTTTACAATTAAGATTTTTACCTAATAATGACGCAAACCCTATAAATATTTATATATATTTGTAGCATTTGACATGCTTAGCACTATACGTTAAACACAAAGTGAAAAATGTGAAATCGAAAATAACAGTCAGGAGCAGGATTTGAACCTGCATCTTCTGGATACCGTCCAGATGCTTTACCAATTCAGCCATCCTGACAATTGCTCCTGACTGCTAATTTCGATAACACATCATACTTAACGTCTTTGGGTGACGCCTGCGCCATCTGCCGGACGTATTTTCATACATTATACCGACCAGGTAAACTTAATTTTACAATTAAGATTTTTACCTAATAATGACGCAAACCCTATAAATATTTATATATATTTGTAGCATTTGGCATGCTTAGCACTATACATTAAACACAAAGTGAAAAATGTGAAATCGAAAATAACAGTCAGGAGCAGGATTTGAACCTGCATCTTCTGGATACCGTCCAGATGCTTTACCAATTCAGCCATCCTGACAATTGCTCCTGACTGCTAATTTCGATAACACATCATACTTAACGTCTTTGGGTGACGCCTGCGCCATCTGCCGGACGTATTTTCATACATTATACCGACCAGGTAAACTTAATTTTACAATTAAGATTTTTACCTAATAATGACGCAAACCCTATAAATATTTATATATATTTGTAGCATTTAACATGCTTAGCACTATACATTAAACACAAAGTGAAAAATGTGAAATCGAAAATAACAGTCAGGAGCAGGATTTGAACCTGCATCTTCTGGATACCGTCCAGATGCTTTACCAATTCACATTCGATTTCACATTTTTCACTTTGTGTTTAACGTATAGTGCTAAGCATGTCAAATGCTACAAATATATATAAATATTTATAGGGTTTGCGTCATTATTAGGTAAAAATCTTAATTGTAAAATTAAGTTTACCTGGTCGGTATAATGTATGAAAATACGTCCGGCAGATGGCGCAGGCGTCACCCAAAGACGTTAAGTATGATGTGTTATCGAAATTAGCAGTCAGGAGCAATTGTCAGGATGGCTGAATTGGTAAAGCATCTGGACGGTATCCAGAAGATGCAGGTTCAAATCCTGCTCCTGACTGTTATTTTCGATTTCACATTTTTCACTTTGTGTTTAATGTATAGTGCTAAGCATGTCAAATGCTACAAATATATATAAATATTTATAGGGTTTGCGTCATTATTAGGTAAAAATCTTAATTGTAAAATTAAGTTTACCTGGTCGGTATAATGTATGAAAATACGTCCGGCAGATGGCGCAGGCGTCACCCAAAGACGTTAAGTATGATGTGTTATCGAAATTAGGAGTCAGGAGCAATTGTCAGGATGGCTGAATTGGTAAAGCATCTGGACGGTATCCAGAAGATACAGGTTCAAATCCTGCTCCTGACTGTTATTTTCGATTTCACATTTTTCACTTTGTGTTTAATGTATAGTGCTAAGCATGTCAAATGCTACAAATATATATAAATATTTATAGGGTTTGCGTCATTATTAGGTAAAAATCTTAATTGTAAAATTAAGTTTACCTGGTCGGTATAATGTATGAAAATACGTCCGGCAGATGGCGCAGGCGTCACCCAAAGACGTTAAGTATGATGTGTTATCGAAATTAGCAGTCAGGAGCAATTGTCAGGATGGCTGAATTGGTAAAGCATCTGGACGGTATCCAGAAGATGCAGGTTCAAATCCTGCTCCTGACTGTTATTTTCGATTTCACATTTTTCACTTTGTGTTTAATGTATAGTGCTAAGCATGTCAAATGCTACAAATATATATAAATATTTATAGGGTTTGCGTCATTATTAGGTAAAAATCTTAATTGTAAAATTAAGTTTACCTGGTCGGTATAATGTATGAAAATACGTCCGGCAGATGGCGCAGGCGTCACCCAAAGACGTTAAGTATGATGTGTTATCGAAATTAGCAGTCAGGAGCAATTGTCAGGATGGCTGAATTGGTAAAGCATCTGGACGGTATCCAGAAGATGCAGGTTCAAATCCTGCTCCTGACTGTTATTTTCGATTTCACATTTTTCACTTTGTGTTTAATGTATAGTGCTAAGCATGTCAAATGCTACAAATATATATAAATATTTATAGGGTTTGCGTCATTATTAGGTAAAAATCTTAATTGTAAAATTAAGTTTACTTGGTCGGTATAATGTATGAAAATACGTCCGGCAGATGGCGCAGGCGTCACCCAAAGACGTTAAGTATGATGTGTTATCGAAATTAGCAGTCAGGAGCAATTGTCAGGATGGCTGAATTGGTAAAGCATCTGGACGGTATCCAGAAGATGCAGGTTCAAATCCTGCTCCTGACTGTTATTTTCGATTTCACATTTTTCACTTTGTGTTTAATGTATAGTGCTAAGCATGTCAAATGCTACAAATATATATAAATATTTATAGGGTTTGCGTCATTATTAGGTAAAAATCTTAATTGTAAAATTAAGTTTACCTGGTCGGTATAATGTATGAAAATACGTCCGGCAGATGGCGCAGGCGTCACCCAAAGACGTTAAGTATGATGTGTTATCGAAATTAGCAGTCAGGAGCAATTGTCAAGATGGCTGAATTGGTAAAGCATCTGGACGGTATCCAGAAGATGCAGGTTCAAATCCTGCTCCTGACTGTTATTTTCGATTTCACATTTTTCACTTTGTGTTTAATGTATAGTGCTAAGCATGTCAAATGCTACAAATATATATAAATATTTATAGGGTTTGCGTCATTATTAGGTAAAAATCTTAATTGTAAAATTAAGTTTACCTGGTCGGTATAATGTATGAAAATACGTCCGGCAGATGGCGCAGGCGTCACCCAAAGACGTTAAGTATGATGTGTTATCGAAATTAGCAGTCAGGAGCAATTGTCAGGATGGCTGAATTGGTAAAGCATCTGGACGGTATCCAGAAGATGCAGGTTCAAATCCTGCTCCTGACTGTTATTTTCGATTTCACATTTTTTCACTTTGTGTTTAATGTATAGTGCTAAGCATGTCAAATGCTACAAATATATATAAATAAAATTATGTATGCCAAGTACATGTATACTTATTACGGTTCTGCGATTTAGGTCTTAGTAATCCTTAAATTTTGTTTACATCTGAAAACAAACACGATAGATGTCGTCATTTATATTAGCTTGATGATTGTTATCCAAATATCATCGTCTTATATAAGGCAACACTAATGAGTTTGCCTTATATAAGCAGGCAACATTAATGAGCCGTATCGATCAGGGAACCTAATAGAAGGAGGTTTTGGACATCTGGCACTCTTGTTCACAACTTTTTTTCACGCTGATCTTCTGTAAGATGGTGGTACTTACTTGATCAAGCCGGGCCATGCTGGAATAAGCAAGACTATCATCAGAAATTCTTTTATACTAATAAATTATACTAATATTATCAACACAATACGTCTCGCACCTATGAAATTTCACATAAATTCTCCGGCGTCCAATATTCTCGGCCCATGCCACATTTTACAATTACGGCACAGAAAGGTTTAAATCAAACAGATAACTAGCAAAAAGATCCGGTTTCAATTCCACGATTCATTGAAAAATAATCAAGTTGTGTCACCATAACAATTTTCCAGATCCACGGTCACAGTTAGCGATATTACCTCCGTAAAGTAGGTTTGAAAGAGAGTATTGGTGTAAAGATACCAAAGGGAATGCTCCGATGGTTCAGACATGTGTAAATAATGCCGGACGAGCGACTGGTTAAGAGGATATACAATGTGAAAGTGGAAGGATGTAGGTACAGGGAGAGATCGAGACTCACCTACCTAGACCAAATCGGTCATGTATTGAAGGAAGGTGGAGTCAGGAGTCTCCGAAACCGGCGAGCGTATATGAAGAGAGTTATGAATGTTGAGGAAGCGAGAGATGTATGCAAGAATAGAGCCTCTTGGCACTCTGTTCTCTCTGCCTACCCCGCAAGGGAAATGGCGTGATGATAAGTAAGTAAGTACTCAGTTCGGGCACAAATACGCGATACTTAGATAGACACTTGGGGGTGATCCCTACCGTGCTATTTATAATTTTACTATTTGTGGGTAGACACCAGTAGTCAGTCCTGAACCAGTAGTGAGTCAGCATTAATGAGCTAAGGGCCTATTATCAATAAGCACAGAATATTAAAATATATATTATGTAACTTGATTATGACAGTGTACCAAATATATTTCTATAAGGCTGACGGATCGTCGTTGTTGATTATGAAATAATAGAAAATCAAGTAAATGCGATAGATTCCGTTATGTTAGTTTCATTTCATAATGTGTAATATCTGCCTAAATATCAGAAAGTAAACATAAAACATAGACAACGCCTGTATTCCCCAAAGCGGTAGGCAGATGTGTATTACACACCCACGGTTAGCCAGCTATGTTTAAGTCCCATGTAATAGGGGGCGAGCCTATTGCCGTCTACCGGGCACATTTCCAAACTCCGCGCTGCTACTGAGAATTTTTCTTTTTACGTAAAAGCTCAATAACCCCCGGCCTAGGGATCGAACCCGAGACCTGATCAGCAGTCGCTTACACCACAGACGCAGTTAGTTTAGAAAGTACTATGTTTCTTATATATATGAATGATGAAGATACTAAATTATCTTTTAGAGCACGTCTTATTTTAACCTATTTTTTCATTTCTTTTGACAGAAGTTTGAATTTGAGAATCTCAATAAAAGACGAAGGCCAGTTATACTGTCAAAGGTCATCATACTCTTTAACAACAAGATAACAAACTTTCGCATTAATACTGGTATGAATTTGTAATAGACACGTTCCGACAGAAGAATATCCAAAATGTCGGCCGAGATAATTTAATTTAATTCAAATACTTTCTTTCTAGTCTCTCTTCCTCTCTGAGGAATGAGAGGCCAAGGCCATGGCGGGACGTTTATGAGCTAAAAATATTACAATCTATTTTATATTCTTCTTTCTTGATCGGGTTGTTCGATGACTTCACCTACTTGACTAAGCAAGTATTTGATGAATAACAAAACTGATTACAATAATTTCATGTTCAACATTTCATATTCAGAAACCATCACAATTTCCCATTAATATTGATAACATTATTAATAACAATGTCCGCTAGGAGGCGTGTCGATGACGCCACGGGCGCCATGTCGTTACAGTTGTTGCCCCTCTGCACTCCTCTTATCTTCCCCTGTGAGTTCCCATGAGGCGTTAGTCCATTTTTCTCAATTTTCCGCGTCTTGGACGCCGTCTGCGTTCTATCCAGATAACGCGGGCGTAGCGTAAATTGAATTCCCGTCTATTTATAGATACATACTTTGTCGTTCAGCCTTTGGAAATTATTTATCACTCAATGCATTTATTTGTAAGTGGAAGATAGATTTAGGGAGCCAATCACAAATATATACCTATTATCATCCAATTTAAACCAAACAAGCGGACGAAATCACAGGTCTATTTTAATATAGAATTCAAACAGGTTATAACAGAGGTTTCAATCATGAAGTATTGTAACTAATGGAAATATTACTTGTATGACTGTTCCTATTCTGATGTTAGCTGTAGCATTTAGCTTGAGTAGTGGCCTGTCATGAAGATAGATCGTCAACCTCTGCATCAGTAGGGTAATCAGTTCGACAGGCTCTATTAAACTGGTAACGTGAAATGTCTTGGCTTTGTCACGTACACATAGCACGCATTACTAGTGTGGAGAGTAGTATCGGAAAGTAATAATCCCTAGTTCCCCTCCTATATTATAAAGTGAATGTGAGTTTGTTTGCTTGTTACGCACGCTGTTAATAGTTCACTAATAATCATGGCATTTGACATACTTATAGTCCGAACCTAGAAGAGGATATAGATAAGTTTTATATCCTAAAAACAATGGACGGTTTCTATGGGGCTATTTTTGCATAGAGATAATGAATGTGCCTTAGAGTGCCAATATTTACATTATACACATATTAAACACAAAATAAATAGGTACAGAAGGCAAGCTACATACAAAGCGCGCTCGAGCAACGCACACATAGACATCGCTCATGGACACGATATTTCAGGACGGTTAAAAACAGTGCGAGAGCGAGTGCCGTCCGCTTCAGACACGCGTTTTATGATATTTTTTGTGCAAAGATGCAACAAAAAATAGTTATTATAACTGTTCCGTTAATGGATGTTTAAATGATGTTTAAATTCTACTGTTAATGGATGTTTAAATTCTACTTTAAACGGTGAATTCTCGTTTTTTAACCCAGTTTTTTCAAGTCAACAGAAACGAAACAGTGGATAAAATATAGCGCTATATGATGATACGTTCTATAATATTTATAGAATATAATATAAACACAAAAATTTTCTTTTACAGTCTATTAACATGTAAGAATAATAGTAATCACGGAAATTAATAGCGTTGCTTCTGGGGTATGAAGTAAAACGAATAATTGACAAATATTATAACATTAATCTTTCATAAGCAACATTTAATACAAAACTGACGAATTAATGACATAAAATTTCACTGAAGTATTACTATATTACGTACGACGTTACATAAATTGGAATGCAGCTCAAAGATTAACTTTCAGTTTATTTACACTTTCACGCAGTGTCTGCTAATAAGGAAATAATAAATTATTGGTATCTTTTCATTTCAATATTTGTAAAATCCATGTCAGCCAGCATAAATTTGAAAGATATTTACTTACTAATAAATGGAAAGTTTACCGATCTACTCCGTTACTGTACGAAATAAATCATAATGTGCCCCGCGGCCTTTGTTAGTTTTCACTCTAGGCTTTCATCGTCACGAGATCGACACAATGAGCGGTCTTGTGCCGCTTGCATCCAGCTCCCTACGAATTCGGCCAAATCAGCGGTTCACCTGGTGAGAGGCCATCCAACACTATGCGATTGTCGTATCGATCGTCACTCTAGCTAGTTATACTCTTCCTCAGGATGTCGATTCGTCAAATGATTGCCACCTCTCAGCTTATCAATTTTGCGGTTTGTGTCGATTACATTAGACATATTAAGAGAATTGTTTTACATAACATAAATTAACAAATCATATACATATTGTAAAAGGCTCCACTGGTTACTATATTTCAGCAGGAGCACCAGAAAAGTCTGAGGTGCTTGGCAGTGTGATATCGTAAGCGTGTCACCACAGGTGGTCCAACACCAAAGCCCTTCCCATCTTCCAAGGCATCACAGACATATCGTCTGATCTCTTCCCATCATCGCATCATCGTTTATTTCTATTTAGAACAGAAAAGTATATCTTCTATTTCTAAAGCTCATATTTCCTTTTTGTAACAAAATTTTAATACGTACTTCATAAATTACCTACATCAACAGAAGTACCAGTTTCTCATAGAAATATCGCTGGAAGATAATATGGTGTTCCTAATTTTCCTATGCCTTTCCTTTAGATATATTAAATGCATAAGGGACATTCGTGGTGTTGTTAGTGCCTATGGTCTGCTATAATGTTGCCGCTCTTGTCCTTGTAGTTAAAAAAAAACTGTTTCACACAAAATAATTACTGTGGCTCGCCCAATTGTTGACATTATGGTAATGAGATTTAAATGGTAATACCATTATCGGATCTTGGTTACGTACACTTGTCATTGGAAAACATACAAATGGTACGTAATGAATTTGGAGTGACATTCACTAATAATATTATTATTCCCTATAAGGAATTATTTTTAAAATTGAAAGCAGAAACATAGGTACCAACTGTGGAGCATTTGTGGTTAAGAAAATTACTTTAAAAAGTTTTTCTTTAATGATGGCAGATGAGCCACGGCCCATCTGATGGTAAGTAGTAGGTAACCGTCGCTCATGGACTCAACTATACCAAAGTATCAAGTGTCAAGCCGCTGAGCACCACTTAATGCAGAATAAACGGCTATCTTCTGCTACAGCAAAAACACACTGACGTGCTACATGACCGGTCACACAGGATACCTTGTCCTCTTTAGCAGTCTTCAAGACAATTAACGATAGCTGAATATAAATTTACTTTCATATAGAATTTTCAATACAATAGTGGTTCGTATAGGTGTGTGTTAATTTGTGTAATTATATAATTAAATTTGATGTACATATAAAAGTAAAATAGTTAAATGGTGATACGATAACGTAGGAAGGAAGCTGAATTATCAACGGAAATATCATCACGTAACGTGAACAACAGAATCATGATATAATTCAGCTAAGAGTGTAAAATATAATATATTTATAAAGCGTCCAATAAATACATTTTAGACAGGCATTTGACTATATCACACATGAGGTTAACTACCCACCAAGGAATCGTTCTTAGTTGATCCCGTGATTCTCATGAAACATCGTTTATTCCAATCGATTTTACGATCTAAATCTGTTTCGGTTTTTTTTTTATTGCTTATAGTGGCAGACGAGTCACGGCCCATCTGATGGTAAATGGTAACCGTCACTCATGGACTCAACTATGCCGAGAGTATTGTCAAGCCGCTGCTCACCATTTCATTTCACCGATATGAAATGAAATTAGAAACGGCTAAGAATAAACGTGTGGGGCCGGCTTTAGAATTGTCTCACCCCTCTCCACCCATGGGAGTCGTAAGAGCCGACTGAGGGAATACCGGGGGAGTGGGCAGTAGCACTCTTTCGAGTATTAACAACATCCACTGCGATCGCCAACACACCTGCCAAGCTTGGCGATTACGGCACTATTCCCCCATATGAGCGCACAGGACCGGTCGTTGTGGCTTTCTCTTGGGGAGGCCTACGTCCAGCAGGGGACGTCGAAAGGCTGATGGATGGATGGATGGAAGAATAAACGGCTATCTCCTGCTACAGCCAAAACGCAACGATGTGCTTCATGGCCGGTCACACGGGAGATGGTGGTACCAACCCGCTCGGGCCCGCTACCAAGTGAGTACTCCCACTTGGTACCCAGCCCTACCACCAGTCATGCAATGGACGATAATTGCTTACTTCCCTTTTTCGCCTCATACGACACCCGTGGGAAAGAATGAGGTGGTGGCACTTGCACTTGTAATCTTAGTCCCTCACCACACGGAATAAGTTTATATCTAAACTATGAATCAGGTACTAAATACTTATTTAAAATGTTCAATAGTGATTTTTAGCCATTGCGCACTAAAAAAACATTCAACAATTTTGATTATGAATTAATTGTTGAATCTATGAATTGTTTTTAATGCACCACATCAACACTATGGTGTTTACATTAGACGATATCGATTTTTACCTCAAATATAAGATGAGCACAATGCTCATACTTTTTTTTCTTGAAGGCAAAGGAAGTTAGTAGTTAGAAACGCGTGTGTGTCAGATAGCTATGTTCTTCTCTTTCTAAGCACGCGTTATGTACGTAAAAGGCGGTGCAGTATGACAGGTGAAGAATGTCCGTGGCATCATCGTTAACGGTGCGGACATTACACAATCCACATTCTGGTAAGTACCGTAACGTGTGCAGACGCCTGATGCGTATCTGACACAAATCGGGCGTCTATGTTAATGGAAGAAGATACCAAAACAAAATTACTACGTACGGGATCCAAACTGTTATGGCCTTTATTTAGATATTTTCATATATATTTTTAGCATTTGACATGCTTAGCACTATACATTAAACACAAAGTGAAAAATGTGAGATCGAAAATAATCCTGCTCGTGGCTGTTATTTTCGATTTCACATTTTTCACTTTGTGTTTAATGTTATGGCCTTTTTTAAATCCATCGTTACATTATTGGATTAGATAATCCAATAATCAATATGGACACTTAATCCTTAATTAAAATAAACTTAATTTTTAATTAAAATAAATTTGTCGTTTTTATAAATTTTTGTCGTAATTCACATCGTTCAGCCCATCCGCGACGTTGGAAATGTAAATAAATCGAAACGCCGGGATAGAAAATCATGAGTTTACAAGTTACAGTGTATGTTAAATAATTTATCAATTTTTACTATATAGTTAAAAATATAGTTATAACATGAAAGGTAAAGTTGTAAGTAATATAATTACTCAGTTATCTTCAGCGATAACATAGTACATCCTACGCGCTCTACACTCGACCAAATGCCCCAGATTCCATTAACATTGTGCCAAATACTAGTCATTGTGAGGTTGTCCGTCATTATTTAAAATTCCCTTAGGATTGAATGGGGTTCTTATTAGGCTGTATGTAATAAATTGCCTGTGCCTTTTCAGCTAGACGAATATAAATAAAGCCAATTACGTTTGATTAGTTTTATTTTTTGTTTCGTGTCTAAGGAATCTCTTCCTATTAAAGAAAGAGCAATAATCTAAATATTTGCGATTTGCCAATGCTACTAATGAAAGGAATGGAAGGAAGAGAGAAAGTATAATACTGGCAATTTTATATATGAATTCGCTAAGTTACTGGCTGTAGACTATACAGCTTAGTTCATTTTTGTTTTTATTTGGCTGAATGCGCTAAGCTTTGGAAGTATCAGTAATTTCTTTCTTTTTCTGAATTTTCTAGCTTAGTTTATAGGTATTTTGTAGAATATCAAACATCACGTTCAAAGTTTTGAAAGTGAAAAATTAAGCGGTTAATTGTAACTGGGTCGAGACGGGCCCAACTATGAACGTTTATTTATATCGTAATTACTATAAGATTTACCATAGTGAAACTTCTGAATTTGTCATTATACAGACTATCTGCAGCTAGTCTATATGATGACGCTAACAGAACTAAATATTTTTACAGGAAAATGACGCAACGCAGTAATCCGCTTGTAGTAATGAGTATTCGTGTCACAGAAAACAACATGCACTTTTTACATTCCACAATTGAAACTTGAAACTTTAATACTTTGTAATACAGTCAAAGATCGATTGCTATTTGCTTTGTTAGTAGTCGAATCGCGATGCGTGTCCAAGTATCGGCATAATTTCACATTCACAGCAAAGCAATGTATGTACGTGATCGTCCCACAACTGAAAGGCCGTGAGAAAACTGCGTTCCAACATGTCTTTTACCAAATACGTGAAAAATGCACGCTTCCTTATAAACACGAAGAGATTCATAGATCATAAAAGATATCTTTTTCGTTTTCAATGAACTAAGAAATAGTTTTTATTATGTATTTGAAATGTAGCGTTAGATAAGCGCAGTGCATTATCTAAATAGGCCAAGAATGTGAATACAGTTGTATGTGAATGAAGTAATGGTTGAGTATAAAGAATATGTTAATTATGATGACACAGGGATTTGAGGACATAAATATGTCAGTCATAAAATAGTTACACAACTATTTTAAGATGTCAACATTTAATTACAAAATATGTAAACAACTGCTACGAAATTAAGTAAAAAACACCAATATATTTTTTTGTTAATAACTAAGAGTTGTCTTTTTTATGCGAACTATAAGCTCTTGACTTTCTCCCATCAGAAGACAGGTGGCGCTTTATTAGTTATACTAATAAAGCTAGAGTTCCATTTTGCGTTTAAACGGCCTAATATTCACGACTGTTATAAAGATATCTACTGCCAAATAATAAAAAAAATCTAATGTCATGTTATAACACTTTCTTATGGAGTTTTGGCGGGAACATGATGAAGATCATGTCGTCACTCTGCATTATTTTCCTAAACTTGTGTTATTTCAAGTATAAATGTGTAAAAGTGGTGGCCTTTTGCTTATTAACTATTTGTGTATGTGCATACCTAAGTGTTGGCAAGTGATGTAGTGCGGCATAACTTGTTTTTTTCGTGTTGTCTCTAAAACTCCATAGAAGCTTCAGTAAAGTCGCCACTGCTTTGCTGTAGCGTGACTTTGACTTTGACTTAGAAGGACTAATGAATCAAAACAAAACCTGTGAAGAAGAAATATACCTACCGTCATTGGCAAATACTCAAACCGAGTAGCCATAATTTAAACAAAAAAAAAACACCCTTTCTTTTTTCAAATAAATACCTAATATTATAATACACTGATAAAGAATAAAGAAAATTGTAGCATTTTGTTCATCTAACTAAAGTTTCGCAATCATAAGAACGTTCAACGCTTGTGTTGTATAATTAGGCATACCTACGCATAATCTGATTGATATTCTATTCATATTGTATTTTAATTGGTCCTCATTATGAACAATGAGGACATGATGTAAACAGTTACCGTTTATTTTTCTTAACATTCTCGTATTATCCTAAAGACAACCTTTAAATCGACGCCATGAATAAAAAGTGCAGGCGCCGAACTAGGTCACACCGAAATAGGTAACTGTACAATTTATTAATCTCCTGAAACTACCCCACTATAACATCTTTCTTTTTCTTTAGGCGGTAATAAATATACCTAACAGCACACCCCGTCGTTCAGGGCAACAAACAGGGTAGTGTGGGGCCCTCACCCACTAAATAAACGCACTGTGTACCGTCTCCCTGCCTGTATCGGCGGACCACTGGAACTGTGGTCCCACTGTAACATCCTTAGACTAATTATATAAATTTTACGCGATAAACTGACTTAAATGAATCAAAATAAGAACAAAGAAAAAGGTTTTAATAAATTACTTTATCTATATACCTACAGCGGTTTACGAAAGCAAAATTATTATCAATATAACAATCTTAAAATTTATATAAAGACATATATTTTCACTTAGCTGCACATAAGCAGATAATTGAATTGATAAATATTTCGTATAAGGACATTCTTACTTAGTTAAATATCAACTACTACACCGTCTTTATGAAACCTTATTACTTTTTTCATTAGCTCGGCCTCAGGAGCTACTAGATTCTGCCTACGTCTTCGCTCGCGTGGACTTCATAATTGGGTCAATACTTACTATATTGTTACGCTATTACGCTATAACCACTTAACCCATCATCATGGCATTTAGCATACACATAGTTTAAAACCCAGAAAAATGGTTGTTCAGTACCTAACTAATCTTATATGTATGTACTATTACAAAGCTGCAACAGAACTGTGGCTGTACGTTGAAGATATTTAAGAAAAAAAATATTGAGTTAGGCTATTTAGGCGTCTTCGAACACAAAATATATTGTTGTTAATTCCTGTCTGTTAGTTCGCAAATCACGGAATAGATACTGAACGGATTTTAATGACCCTTTTTTTGAGTGATAGCTCTTAATTAGACTTAGAAACTGATAAATCTTTTAACTCGCTACTTAATAGGGAACCTAAGTAATAACCTAAAATCTAGAATTTGTCTACGACGGAGCCACGGCTTTATAGTGGTATATAGCATAAATATATCTTTAGCAATCACTCATCTCCATAGCCTTCCGAATCTTTTTGTCACGGTATATGACCTCCACGACCCAATTAAGGGGACAACTGGCGGTCTAAGAACAACAAGACCGGGGTCAGATTTTTTATTCCGGTCTAACAACCTGTAACAACTGCCACGATGTTACTTGACAGCCGGGATCCACTGCTTAACGTAACTTCCGAAGCACCGAAGAGGTCAGGTGTCCACAAATAGGTGTCACTTTTTGGTCACCCATCTAACTGCAAGCCGAGCGAAAGTTGCTTAACCTTGCCGATAATCCGAACTACAAGTGCACAACTAGGCTAAGACCTCTTTTGGCAATATTTACTAGATAAAATAAGTAACAGACAAGCTCACCTCGTATCATGAACCAAATCAAGATAAGTAAAAGGGCACCCGAATAGAACTCATTAGTCCCGTTATTTGTACGTCACTGCAACAAACTTCATTCATGAGCGTCCGAAATGCTTGAGGAAAATGTTTCGTAGATATTTCAATAGGATTGCTCGTTTCTCTTTGAAACTATATGTAATATAACAGGACACAGATGGCGAAGTGGTTAAGATACCAACCTTCCTTCCGAGTGTTGTAGGTTCGATTCTCACACAGGAAAATTCTTAGTGTCATCGAGAAAAGATTGTTTAAAATTTAAGTGTTATCTGTGTCCGATAATGGCGTTTAAGTTTTTGGCGGGACATCATGGCGAGCGGTTGAAATTGAAATATGTACTATCATATACTCCACAGTCTAATGAAGTATTCCACTGACGTACATAGTTTACATGGTCATGAAAAAAATCCGCTCCAGATATAACTACAAACATGTTCGTAAAATCCGCCGCTATACAATTATTTTTCCCTAGCTTGTTGTCAATAATAAGAACTACCAATAAGTTGGTAGTAAATACGAACACAGTTTCTGCAATAATTAACCAGAATATTCTTACTTGAATGTGCGGAATACTATAATTCTGATATAATGTCTAGTCTAATAACCCGTTTGCATAATAATTAAACTGAAATTTTTTTCATTTTACTTATATGTATTTCGTAAAATTAAGCGTATCAGAAGAATTCGAATATGTTGCTTCTACTACATAATTGTTACGTGATTATTTTTAAAAAACAAAAGTAATATTCTTATATGCATTTTGAAATAAAACTACGTTTACGGAATCTATCGCGTTTACTTAATTTTTATACTATCCCGACGTTTCGAATACTTTACAGCATTCATGATCACGGGCGGACTTAGATGGTAGGCGTCCAAAGCTGATATGTTGTTTCAACGGCTTCATCTACCCACAGTAATATGATTTTACAAATTTTTGGTTTATTTATTTCAACCCACATAATATTCGTTTAGAAACACAATTAAAAAATATCTACTTTAAGTTTTATGTTTAAAATGTATGAGATTTTAAGCTAGTATAATAAAATAAAATTAAATTAATGTTCCTCTTTAAGTTTTAAAAAGTTCTGTTTATATTTAGTGCTTAAAAGTTCTACCACAAACATTGATTTATTAAATCAGTTATTGATAACTAATCTCTTTTTTATTATCAATGACCACAAACTACCATTTTTTTTGAGTAAAAAAAAACTACCAGTTAGAAGACAATATTGATTATTAGTTTATATTATTAAATATATTGATTTTAATAGAAGCTAAGACTAAAAAGCTACCAAAAAAGAAAGTATTATTCTTATATGCATATACGAGTATAACATGATATAACCTGCATTAGCAAAATAAAGCTGAACGCGTTAGATTTTCTTTTATTATTATCACAGACTATACTAGCTAGTTGGTAGCACGCGCAAGGTTACTCTCTGGAACTAGTTGGATTTTTGGCTAGTTAATATGTAGGTCGGCTATATAGGACATCGATGCAATTTGCAAAATATAGGGACGCCTTTTTTTAACTGTTGCATTTACCATCAGTTATTAAAATTATATAGGTTAGCAGTTAGCTGATAGACTAGCAGTATCCAAGGACTGCAAAGATAGTGGTATCGATATTTCGATCCCCAGTCCTGGGTCCTCTCGCGGCACACCTAAAACTTTAAACAGTATTATATCACGGACTCTTTATTTCAACATATATGTGTGCATAAAAATCGTAACAAGTTGATCTTTTTCGTTTTGTTCTTGATGAGCATTTTGCTCTGGGAAGAAGAATTTTATGTTTAGGATCTCCATAAATTTTGGGCGTCCAGTTAGCAGGATGCAGTAGTGAATACTAATGGTATTTATTGAGGTAATCATCAAACGTTGATCTCGTAAATTTCCGGTTTTATCGGCCTCTTAAAGACAGTACATTTGGGTTGTTTTTTATGGGATAAGTTGTATAAATTCAAGTCATAAACAATTGGTTGGTGCGCAGTATGCAAGTTACATGTGCAGGATTTCACCTCAATGTCAAAGCGAATCGCAATTCGCTACAAGCGTGCAACTCTAATGATGAATACTTTTTATTATGTGGTTGTGTTTGCTAATTCTCGTTTTTTAGCTAAACCCGCTATTGTAGTATTGTCTAAGCTAGATTGGAAACCTGGTTGTGACAATATATAAAGCTGAAGTTTAAACGCGCTAATAACTGACAGTCGAACTTGAAAAAATCGTTTTATATGTAAGTCTTCAAGAAGGCTATAGGTAAGTAATATTACACTTTCAACTTTACACTCAACACATTCTCCACTTGACACAAGCACATTTATTCAAAGACACTTGCACCTATAACACATATCTAATCATAATCAATCACAAAACTTATCTTAAAATTTTATTTAAAAATGGTTGGCACAATTAAAATAAGATTAAACATACAAACAAATAGAAAATGACTATATAATATGTATCTGTAATTTTGGCTCTATGATTATTGCTAATTCTGTGAGGGGACCAGCTACATTCCGAGATACAGGTTCACGCCTAGTTCGGATGTAGAAGTTTCCATTTACATTTTTTTAAGTTATACATGCCTTATAAGTTATTACCTATGTTTTAGATATAACAATCTCTCTCTAATCCATAAAATTGTAATGTGTCAGATTTTTGTGAAATAAATTATTATTATTATTATTAATTTAACTGCACCCGACTATACTTAGGAGCCGAGCAAGAAGAAAAAACGTCTGAAGAAACAAGCGAAAACGAGTGATCGGGCGGAGTGTATCTACTGTTGTTTCGTGTCGAGTGAGAGCGCTGGAGTCCTATATCCTCTTCTCCTTCTCTCTTATTATCTTTCCTCTCTACCTCTAACATCTTTCCTTGGAGATGGCGACGCGCGAGAGATGTCTCTGGTGTTGCTAGCGTCTGTAACTCTATAGGCTAGGGTAACCGCTTACCGGTAGACCGTGTGCTCGTTTGCCATCCTCGTAGTATAAAAAATAATAATTAAAGTAATACGTAATTGTTTTGTAAATTTAAGTTAAGTTAAAACGCCGCGCGGCATCCGCGCTACAATTTCAAAACAATGTTAAATCAATAAATACTGAACTCCATTGTTGACGTAGTTCATATTCGTAATAGTGTCGTTGTGCCTTGTGCTATTAACCCTAACTATATCAACGATTAACTGCCTTTAACCTATAAAACGCCGGTTAGCGTCAACAAACATGATTGATTGTTTAGTAATTATCGTATGCTGTCGATTATATCTCAAATTGAGTTGTCTGTGTAACGGATAAAGAATATAAAGTCTCACCATTCTATTCTTAATGGAGGGCAAAAGTAATAAGTAGTACAACTTTAGCCTCAGTGTTTGTTGCATTGTTTGTGATGGTAGACAAGCGACCCAGTATTCTTTTAGTAACCGATATTCTGTTCGCATTTCCGCACCAATTTCAACCTAGTTCATAGAATGGATCAGGCTGTAAGCGTTTTCAGTATAAGTGGTTTAGTTCATTGGTCGGAAACCTTTTGAGTCAGAAGAGTCAAAAACTTACAAAATTTCAAACTGTTGAAAGACCCACAATTTTTTTTCTTGCAACAATAAATAGTGCTTGCATAAATAAAGTTTTTTGACAAAAAAAAACTAATTTATTTGTTCATAAGAAAATAAAATATTGTTGCAAGTAGCTGAGAGATAGAAATGGTTTTAGAATTTTTTTTATAAAATAAATCATATTTGCGTATGGAATTAAAAAGCCGCAACTTCACATCCAAAGAGCCGCATGTGGCTCGCGAGCCGCAGGTTGCCGACCCCTGGTTTAGTTACTTCACCGTTAGCTCATCTGCCATCGAAAGCAGTTCAATTAAATTTGGGCTCACTGGTTGCAAAATACTATTTATCAAAAAAAATAAACAACGCAAACAGCAAAAAAAAAATACGATCTGCAACAAATCAACAATTTTATAAGTCAAGTCGTGATAACGATTGTACATTACAATAAATATCGATTTGAAATAGGTAACGGTATCGAATAGCTTGCGGTCCATTGTGAGTGACACAGGCGTTACTATTTAATAGTTTGTGGTTATCGCATATTAATATTGGAAATGATTCATGGGAAACGGATGTAATTTTGACCGGCATTTGAAATTCGTTTCAAGTAGATAGTAACGAGACGGCAGTTAACCGACATTCTAGTAGAATATAAACGTAAAGCTAATTTGACACAAACCTTTTGTTTTGTTATTAATATCTACCATATCTACTCCGACAGAGCTACTCGACCAATTTTCTTAAAATATTTATATAATCCTCAAGCGTTATGGGGTCAAAGGAAAATAAAAGAAAAATATTTATGGAATTTATATAAGATCTCTTAGAAGTGTCAAGAGGGTGCAAATGCACATATAGCTTGGATTATCTTAAATATGTTTACGTATCAACGATATCACGCAAAGAATGCGAGATTAGTCATTGTGAAACAAAACATTCACATTAATATATAACATTCAAGTAGGTATTTATAAAGAGATTGATCACAAAATAATATGGACGTAATTATGTTAAATGTAATATTATACTCTGAATTATGTTGTGCTCGTTAAGTTAAACATCTTTTGACAGGACCGCACTTTATTTTAAAGTCGTTTTAACAAATAATGTGTTCTTATATTAGAGTAATGCACTTTAGAACATTCCATGTAAAGCTGATGTAATACATGATTTGTAGAATTATTATACTACTAGCCTTCGCCCGCGGGTCCGCCGCAGCCAAAAGCTAGTTTTTGGGTAATATCTCAGGTTCCCGATGTAGTTGCGGGATAAAAATGTATACCAGTTTTTAAGTTTAATCAAGAACTATCAAATAAAAAGAATGCATCAAAATCCGTTTAGTAGTTTTTGCGTGATGCGTGAACAAACAAACAGACAAAAATTCTAAAAAAAAATGTTTTGTGTTCAGACACGCCTATATAGCCTAATACAGTATTTTTTTCTCACATATCTTAAATGTACAGACACAGCTCTGTTACAGCTTCATAATAGTAGGTATATAGACTAGAAGTGAAGGTTTTTTATTTACAATGTTACACTATTTTATAAACGACACATTTGTTCTTCTACAAAAAAAAAATAAGGAGATACAAACTAAACTAATCCTATTATAAAACAAATAAAAATAAATATAAACTTGAACGAACCTTAGACAAAGAGGACTAAAACTCATTCAGTGACATTCTACTATCGGCAACAAGCCCAAAATACTGACAGCATTACCCCGCTGAATAGCGAGGCTAATCCTTTGGAAAATGTAAAAACCAGCATTTTGGTCACGTGTAGACTCTAATAATTATTACAATTTAATATATATTAGACAAGAAATATATATTAGAAATATATCACCGGAAATAACTCACGTTGAGGATCGATTTAGTCGACCCGGGTTTCGAGCATATTCGATGCTCATCATCAGGGCGAGCGCGCAGCGGTGTCAACGAGTTCCCGGCGGGCACTTGACACCGCTCCACCGATCCTCAACGTGAGTTATTTCCGGTGATATATTTCTAATATGTATCAATATCACGATAGTTTCAATACGAATAAATATATAACTGTTTTATCCCCCATGGTAATCATCCTCAAGTTTTGAACCTGAAATTAGCTATCAACGTATTGTACATAAAAATCTTTATGCTGCTAAATTATTAACCAGTAAGTATTTTGCGTTATAGATGTTAATACCCAAATGCAGACAGTAGCGATTGTGACGTCATATTTCCGGCTCTTACTTTTTATTTAAGAATTCAATACACAAAAATTTTAGTATTGGTTATATAAAATGAAAAGAAAAACGTTGCAAACTTTGTGACTTCAAAACAAATAATCCATTATTAGCTAGTTTATCTAAAAATAAAAGGATTAATTACTTATATATAAAATATCTTAAATATAGTTTTATATGTATGTTTCTATCAGAAACGTAAGTAACTGTCACAATAGAATCTGCGGTGAAAATGGATAAGATAAGCTGAGAAAATTGAGGGATCGTCTTGATATATTTTGAGACGCATCTTTAGTTTAGCAACGTAATACATCTCTGGTCTGGTCCTTTAGGTGACCTTTCGAGCCAAGCGTCTATTACGTGGCGGCAATGTATTGACGTAGTGTATAGCTGCATTATATTCTTCAGTACGTATGTATGTCACTGAACTTCTGCTAAACAACTGGATAGGTTATGATGAAATTTTTAGTGATGGTTTAGATTCACAATTGGAACCGGTAGGAGAAGCCGCGATTTAGTGGGTGAAGGCCCCACACTACCCTGTTCGTTGCCCCGAACGACGGGGTGTGCGGTTAGGAACATTTTTCCCGCCTTAACAAAAAAAAAAGGTGAAGCCGCGATAGGGTTTCAGAATTACGAGTCTATATTCGGGTAGAACATCGTCTTTCAGTTTAATATAAATACTATCACTTTAATGACGCGATGTATAACTGCCGCAGATTCAAGTTATGACTATGGTCATTATGCTCGAATATATTTCTATTCCCTATAAATTTATAGCCACAGACTCAAAATAGGTCCTCTAATCTTCAAATCGGCTCAAAATATCAAATCACTAAACTTACTTGCCTTTATAATTCAAGTATCATGGCCCCTCGACTCTCGACTTACCTGAAAAAAAAAAGATCTATAAGTATTACTGTTATTAATAAACATGCACAATACTCTTTTGCCAATGTAATCACTGACTAAGTTGACATTAACTCATGACATAAACTCATCAAGAAGGATGTGAGGGTATTTAATTTAAACTATAATACCTACGTCTACTTAATGCATTTTGTCAAAGCATATCTAAGCATTATTAAAACAAATGAAAAGGCACACTTTTTGAAGTTTGACTATGTAAACAACTAAAAATTGGCCCACCCACGGGCAAAGCGCTCAGCTTTGCCCGTGGGTGCGACCTTTCTCAGTTTTTTTTATTGTCGGGTCTTTGGGAAATAAATAAATGTAAACAGGGATTGTTACATTTAGATACAGCACACAGAGGCATATTACGAGAAAATTAAAATTTACCAAATTACATGTTACAAATTGTATGGAAATTACAGTTTTCAATGGCCATCTCGATAATACGCCATCTGCCGTGAAATGATGGCAGTAAACATCCCCATTCGAGTTTAGTTACTGTAATTAAATATTTAGATATTTTTATATATATTTTTAGCATTTGACATGCTTAGCAACATACATTAAACACAAAGTGAAAAATGTGAAATCAAAAATAACAGTCACGAGCAGGATTTCACTTTGTGTTTAATGTGTTGCTAAGCATGTCAAATGCTAAAAATATATATAAAAATATCTAAATATTTATAGGGTTTGCGTCATTATTAGGTAAAATCTTAATTGTAAAATTAAGTTTACCTGGTCGGTATAATGTATGAAAATACTTCCGACAGATGGCGCAGGCGTCACCCAAAGACGTTAAGTATGAATGTGTTATCGAAATTAGCAGTCAGGAGCAAGGGTCACGATGGCTGAATTGGCAAAGCATCTGGACGGTATCCAGGAGATGCAGATCCTGCTCGTGACTGTTATTTTCGATTTCACATTTTTCACTTTGTGTTTACTGTAATTAAAAATATAAAAACCATAAAACTTAATAATCTTATTTAGTTATTTATTTACAGATTGTTTATCAGTGGCAGAGTTGTAAAATACAATTTATAAAAATGGGCCACTATTCTACACATCGTAATTCACGTTATCTTATCGATGTGTTTGTTTGTGTACACTAAAATATGTTATGTGTCTTGTTATTTATAATATACCACTCACAGAATGTAACACCATCATCAATGTTAAAGTTTATTTTTAAATGATAGACTTTTTTTTAGTTATTTAATTGTTTTTACTCCTCATTGTCAAGGCTTTCCTTAACAGAAAGAGGTATAATAGTTGGAGGTGAAACACGCGCATAATTGTCACTTCAGACTGGGGTTATGATACATTTCCGTTGGCAGTCCTCAAAAGTACCACTGTATTATCTCGCTATGTCTATCCTAGTATCTATTAATATACAAATATATTATTGCATTATCTGCCGCTTCACTTGCGTCATACTATCAAAAATATATTTTGAATAGGATTTGAGTAAAATCCTTTAGTGCTCACCTACGAAAGGATTTTACGCAAATCCTATAATTAAAAGAAACCGTTATTCTTTAATAAGATGTACAATACTGGTACTAAAGTGGCCTTAATCCTTTGTGGATATTATGTTCCAATTTGCAGTTAATGTAGGTACCTACGTTTTAAAATATGCATAGTAAGTGCATATTGGCTAAATAAAGGGGCACGCAGTTACGTCTAACTTAATGCATATTAATATAATTACCTTGTGAGCCAGTTACTTTCTAAGATAATAATTTGGCAAGAAAATAATTGGAAACTCTTAATAAAATTAACAGATATTAATAATTTGGTATGTAATGTAATAATATTATATTTTTAGTATTTTTATAATAAATATTTTAAGAATTTGACATGCTCAGACATATAATTTGAACGTAGTGTAAAAATGTGAATGACGTCACCCAAGACATTTAAAAGGAATGTGTTATCACCAAATTGTAAGAATTTACTTCATACGGGATTTGAACCTACGATTTACCTGAATTTCCGGTCTACACGCTTTATTTACATTCAGAAAATTAATTATGAAAGGAATAAGTAATTCCTCGCGCCGTTCTTTACCGCCGCTATGTAGCAGACAACGTAAGTAGGTAATAACCATATCAAAAGGTAACCCCAGCTGTACACACTCGTCTATTTGTCTCGCGAACCTCTCGTCCACTCTCGTCTCGTAGCAGCTTGATACGAGAGCACACCATGTACACAGCACACTCGTTGTATCAATTGAACTTCGGATGCCCGTCGCGATGGACGTAGAAAAAACAATCGTGGCGTTTATTTTTTTTATTAGTTATTGTAATTTTTTTAATCATTTACCATAAAAAGAAATAGATTAAACTATGGCGAAAATAAACTTTTTAACTATTCAACGGGAATATAATATATATATTTTAAATCTTCAACGGGGATATCAAATTCGTTGCTTATCCGCAACCAAGCGTCGTGTAATAGTTGCTTATCCTTGTGCCTGACATTCTTAGGATTCCATAATAGTGCTTGCCTTTGGTAGGCTTCTAAAAAGCGTTAGACCACATCGTTGTCGCACGCAGAAAACACGTCTTTACGCGAACGCAGTTGGCCCGGGCAACTAAGCAAACGAGTGTGTACAGGCGTCACAGTCGTGCTCTCGTTTTCATCGCGAGACTCACCGAGTTCCTTTGACTCGTGCACAAAAAACCGACACGCTTCCGAGACATATCGAGAGCCGTGAGACTAGACGAGGCTACCATGTACACACTCGCCCTCGGCCTGTCTCGTTGTGTCTCGACGAGTGTGTACAGCCGGCTTAAGAATATTAAAAAAGTTCTGTCTTGTTTCTGGAACCGAGTGTTTGTTTTCACCTGTCGTTACACATAATTGGTACGTTTTGTTATACAGTTAATGGTAGACGAACACTAGACATAGGGTTTTGGTATACAGCCGACTATAATGAGTAGTCACTCTCCATAAACTTCTTATAAATTTTCTTCTTTATCTTTTCGATGTGGTCGGAATGATTGCTGTTTTGAAAAATTCATTCATGCGTATAATTGAATATTTACTAGTGACCCGCCCTCGCTTCGCACGGATGCATTTCATTAATGCGAATACCTATAAGATTTCAGAAGAACTACATCGAAGTATTACAGTGTTTAAAAGTACTTGTATCTGAAGGTGTAGCCAGCAAATACCGAAAATTAACTTTAAGAACACATTTGATTATTCTACTTATTTTAATAATTGGGATAAACCTTTCTTGAAAACGACTTTGAAAACCGTTTTGAAATCCGTTGCATAGATTAAAAGAAGAAAGCGTATAAATTAACAGTCACAAACAACGACCCCATATATTCTGTAAAGATAAAAATGTATACCTTATGTTTAAAATGCACACTACGCCTTTTTTTGTAAAAAATGTCTCCGTCGTTCGGGGCAGCGAACAGGGTAGTGTGGGGCCCTCACCCACTAAATAAACCCGCCGCGTGCCGTCTCTCCGCCTATATTGGCGGGCCACTGGAACTGTGTTACATTACTTCAGTGGTATGCATAAGTACTACACCTACTGAGATTTTATTTAGTTATAATGCACGTAATGTATGCAGAGAAGATATTTCCAAGGCGACTTTCACTGCGGTATTAGATACGTTCAGCTATTGTAAAAGGACAATGTCGATTTGCAACTTTCACACACCCGCGCCCTCGGGCCCATTCATCTCAGATGGTCCATGAATGTATATTGTTGACATAATGATCTGATAAAATGTAAGCCTATCATAGAGAGTATTAGTAGTATTATAATAGAGACTTTGTTATGTGTTATGATGTAAGGTTATGAATAGTGAAATGATTGTTACTTTTTAAGATAATAATAATTACTAGTACTTATAGGTACTGCCTACTGGTAGGAATATAGAAATGTATGGAAATAGATGGGGAACCATTAAAATTGTTCAGACGCTGGAGTCAGTTTCGTGGTCTTCCCAAGGAAAGGCATAGGAGGTGGATAGGAAGGGAGTTAGGGCCTCGGCGCTATCACTCATCATACAAAACACAACGGTAGTAGTAGGTACCTACTGTTGTTTCACGCTGATCTTCTGCGAGAGGGTGGTACTTCACCGATCGAGCCGGCCCATTTGTGCTGGTATAAGTAAGGCTTTTTTTTTTTTTTTTTATTAATAGCTATTTTAGATAAGATAATTCATGTGCGGTAGTTCTGTAGTCCAAGTCCAATCTAATGTAAAATACGACTTCAAATAAATAACGATTTTGTGTAAACCATGTTAATAATAACGTTAAAATAAAAAGTATCAATTATACAAAATATATATTTTAAAAAAAAAGACATCGTGTCGTAGTTCTTAGTCCAAGTCCAATCTAGTGTAAAATACGACTTCAAATAACGATTTTGTGTCAACCATGGTAATAATAACGTTAAAATAAAAAATATCAATTATACAAAATATTAAAAAAAAAACGTGTCGTATTTCTATAGTCCAAGTCCAATCTAATGTAAAATACGACTTCAAATAAATAACGATTTTGTGTAAACCATGTTAATAATAACGTTAAAATAAAAAGTATCAATTATACAAAACATATATTTAAAAAAAAAGACATCGTGTCGTAGTTCTTAGTCCAAGTCCAATCTAGTGTAAAATACGACTTCAAATAACAATTTTGTGTAAACCATGCGAACAATAACATTAAAATAAAAAATATGAATTATACAAAATATAAAAACAACTACATTGGCCGAGGATAAATGTTGCATAATTTTATTTATAAATATTTACTTAAATATGCAATAATTATTTCAATTAAAATTTATACGACAAATACTGCGAAAGGAGTGCAATAATATTAGATTCACTTTTATACATTACCTATTATAGAATTATGTTCTCACCTTTGATATAATTATATCATTACTTGTATGTAAAGCACCTTCGTACTGACGGTAACTAAATAGCGTATTAAATTTAACTGCCTACTAAAGATTCATAATATATCGTTTTATACATAATGTAGGTAGATATAGGTATATTGATTTCAAAGTTCAAGTATCGTAGTAATAACCTTTTTTTTACATGTCATAATTTATGCAACTATAGAAATAAATAAAATTGAAACGTTTGTTTATAACACGCGGTTTTTATTATAACTTATTGTTGGCCTGACTCGGAATCGAACAATAATAATAAATTATTGGTGAAAGTGGAAACAGAGTTCTACTGCGAGCAGGATTCGAACCTGCGTCCCTTCTATTTCAGAGAAGTGCCTTCGGCTGATAAGCTGTCGCAATCACAATCAGTATCGCAATCAGTGACATACATACTCGTAAGTACAATTTCTACTTCACATTTGTTTTTAGATGTCTTTATGACCCTCGCCTCCTTTCGGATGTACCTATATGCAACATATGCATACGTTTTTATTCCGATCTAGTAAGCCCAAAATTATAATTAAGATTCAGACTAAAATGGCGGCGCGATTTTTTTAAATATGTTTTACATTTTCCCAAATAATTTGTTCTATAAAGTAGCTGAGCATGTCAAGTGCTGAAATACAAAACACAAAGATAAGGTGTTTTTACTACGTTTACAGTAAATAGGTTAAAAATATGTATTCGCTGTAAACATACTTTAACAAGGAAATAGAAACCACATTTTTCTACCGACACACCCTGCTCGCTGTGCTCACACTAGCTATATCAATAACACATGTGCCCGCAGAAAATAAATCAATAAGTTGCGTCGCGGGAGGCTACATATTTATATATTATAATATATATACACAACTTGTTCAGGACTCAAGATACCTCCATTTATCCATCAGCCTTTCATCGTCCACTGCTGGACATAGGCCTCCCTAAAATGGGGGTTTTACCATAGTCGCCACGCTTGGCAGGCGGGTTGGTGATTGCAGTGGATGTTTTTTCGCTGCTGCCCGGTCCCCCGGTAATCCCTTAGTCGGCTTTTAGGACTCCCATAGGAAGAGACGGGGTGGAGCTATTCTTGGTGCCGGCCCAACACGGCAACCTAACTAACTTACATACTTACTAAAATTATGTAGCTAGAAAAGTTAAATTCAAACTGTCATAATCATAAATTACAGCAAAATTGCACGTGTATTACAATATTTTCAATGATATCAAGTATCGGGAACCGCAGGTGTGACAGTCGACGACCTTGATTCTTGCTCCCTCCCAACGGCATTCCAACTTTTATGGAGTTTGTTTTCTCCATAGCGGGTAATGGGAACGACCTTCAATATATATGGACTTTAAGGAAACTTAAATACTCACGGTAGCCTTGACGATCTGTACAAATATAATGACAAGTAAATTATTGCGATACGTTACATAGGTAAGTACAGATATATTTTGGAGTATGAAATGAGAATAATTGCATATTGCGGTGAAATCGACGTTGTAATATTTTTATAAATATGCAACAGGCTATACGATTTCACTCTCAAGATTAGTACTTAACTAAATCTCGCCATATAGTACCCGGTATATGAAGCCAAGAGATTAAATAAATAATACAAACCCATTGATGTATAAAAAAGAGAAGATCCACAATTAGGTACTAAAAGTGTCCACTATAAATGAGTGCAGATTACGCTTTCCTGCACTCATTTCGTTAAAGCGTTGTTTCGACGCGCGACCAGCCGCAATGCCCGCAACGTATCAATATGCCTAATAATACTAAAATGTCTTTTGAAAGACTCTTTAGAGACTTTTCTCTTTTTTTTTTCTTCATTGACTCTCTTTTTCTCTCTTTCTTTCTGAATAGTGTCATTACATTCATGCACGCAGTCAAAGGTGTTATTATTTTGATCTATATTTTTAGCACTTGACATGCTCAGCTACTTTAAAAAAAAAATTATTATTTTTGAACGAGGAAAAAGAGAACTTTAGTGCGAGCGGGACTCAAACCTCTCAAACCTGCGTCCCTCCCAATCCGGGGAAGTGCTCTAATCCACTGAGCTACCGCACCCCGACAAATGTCATGAGGAGATTGGGTATGGCCGAAAGGTGGTGCGGTAGTTCAGTGGATCAGATCACTTCCCCGGATTGGAAAGGACGCCGGTTCGATTCCCGCTCGCACTAAAGTTATCTTTTTCCTCAATCACAAATAATAATTTGTACTTTTAGGTGTTACTATATTAATAAAATTAATGCGAAATTAATGTTATACATTTCAGTAAGATTACCTATATATTAGGTACATTATAATTATATTACACACAACTTTTGCCTCGATTTCTAAATACAATTGTGTATCCTTAATTTATAGATGTATTACTACAATATTTTATGGATTTTAGATTGAATTTAGTTTTGCTATATTCAATGCGTCGATCTGTAAAAACGTTGAATGGATCAAATAACAGATTCATTGACATCTACGTTGGCATTTTCAAGCATATCTATTTCATAACATGTACTCGTATAGACCAGTGGTCATAAAACATGAACGGTCTATAAAAAATGAAAGCTAGTCTTATATAAAGCATGTTTATGACGAGTGCAGCTAGTTCTAGCCTATAAATTAATTTTATTAAATGGTTAATCCTTACTTCTATAATATACTATAGTTTTATATACGTAAACGACATCGTACTGATAATACCATGGGTTCTGTACTCAATTCTGAACACCCAAGTGGTGGAAATTTGTATCGGTCTTTTCATGAAAATTGCAATTTCTTTTATCATTTTTTTAAATAGAATGCGAGATAAAATGTTCTATTTTAGATCTATATTTTTTAGCAATTAACATGCTCCGCTACTTTTTAAAGTAAAAATTATTTGTGAATAACGAAAAAAAGATTTTTAGTAGGAGCGGGAATCGAACCCGCGTCTTTTCCAATCCGGGGAAGTGCTCTAAGCCACTGAGCTATCCTACCGATCCTTCAATCATCCCAATTTGGGATGGTCGAAAGATCGGTAATTTGGTCGTAAGACAAATGTGGTGAGGAATTTGGGCTGATCGAAAGATCGGTAGGATAGCTTAGTGGCTTTGATGAAACTATTTTGTTTGATAGCTGTTGATGAGATTTAAAAACTGGTAGGTACTCGTTTTATACTACTGCTATATCTACAACCAAGCCTAAAATCTAGCTTTTACCACATCAAAAAGCAAATCTAGTCCTTACTAATGTCATAAATGCGAAAGTGAGTGTGTTTGTTTGTAAATCTTTAACGCCGTACTTACTGAACCAATCATAACAAAAGCACACCTCAATTATAGTCTGGAGCCCAGAAAACAACATAGGCTACCTGTTATATAAGCTATTATTTAGTATATTGCCTACCTAACCCCTATTTTAGTATATTTTGCTTTGAATGATTAATATTCAATTAGATTTAGTTTAGTCAATCTTCTGGTTTCCTCTCTTCTTTACAGCCATTTACTTGACCTCTCATAAGATAATCGCAGTCCATGCAGCAATAATAGAGAACCACAGATTTCCAGAATACGAGATTAACTCAGTTTGGAAACCAGTGTGCAACCACTAAGATGTCACTGTACAACCTATATTACTAAGTAACTAGTTAATTATAACATTATTATTATTACTGCACAATTATATGTGTTTGTATATGTCTAAGGCACTACTTAATATTGTGTCTTATTATATTCGTTATTATTATATTAACCGATTTCTGTAATGAATTCTATGCAAATCTTCAGATTGCGTAAGCTTGTTTTTATCGTGTTATTATAACCTGGTTTTTACAAATGCATTCGAGTACAATATTCATCATCGTTTTTGAAACTTGCAGGTTAGTATAAATGTGTATAATGGAATCAGAGCAGAGTTGCTGTTTAACGTCAGCAATTTTATCAATTGAAATTATAACATACGAATATGTATGATAGAAAAATTTCCTTATACAATGTTGGGTCTATTAATTTATTTTTTATTAAATAAAATGAATGTTTAGGAAGCGAGCGATGTATGCAAGAACAGAGCCATTTGGCACTCTGTTCTCTCTGCCTACCCCGCAAGGGAAATGGCGTGATAATAAGTAAGTATTATTTTTAATTGATTTCTTTCTAATAATAATATAAAAGCGCCAATAGACTTCTAAGCAGAGTTATCTGGGTAGAATCTACTGCACGTACATCTTTGATTTTTAGTAGTTTTTTTTAGAATTAATAGTAGTAATTGGAAAATAACTACTATGATGAAGTAAAAGATCTAGAAGCTAAGAGGTCTGCGTTGGACACTTGCAACGGTAGGCACCGGTCACCATAACTGCCTCTGTAGTACATCGGTAGTGTGAGCGACTGCTGATCATGAGGTCTCGGGTTCAATCCCCGGGTCGGGCAGTGTTATCTATTGAGGTTTTTCGTAAGAAGAATAATTCTCAGCAGCAGCCCGGAGTTTGGAAATGTGCCCGGTAGAAGGCAATAGGCTCGCCCCCTATTACGTGGGACTCGCTCTAAGCGTTGTAATACACCTCAGCCTACTCATTAGGGGAAAACAGGCGTGATGCTATGTTATGTATGTGTCTACCTATATTCGAAAACTGCTAGTCATACTTCAGAATCACATCACCGCTTTGCATGGCAGAGTTTTATGCCGCCATGAAAGGCGCTAAGATCTTTCCTTTCATAAAATTCTAAATATTAAAAAAAAAAATTAAAGTAATTTTAAACGTTTTTACGGGATTTATACCATGTAAATTTTTACTTACGAGTTTCCGATATTTCGGCACTGTTGCAAGCGCCATGATCACGGAGCAACTAAGTAAAACTTTACATGGCATAAATCCCGTAAAAACGTTTAGAATTATAAGTGACCATGAAAGTTTGAAATTCTATATTAAAGTAATTTGTACGATATTTGATTATAATAAGAAATCATGGCAATTAACAAGTGCTTAATCATATTAAATATTTAGTTGTCAAATGAGAATAAATTTCACAGTTTTCTGATTATATTATTTCAAAATATTTATTACGCTCTTAAATGACTAAATTAGTTTTCTTACAAATGCATTCACTTTCTAAAAATAAGACGCCTTTATTCTGAGCATTTCAGTCACGCCACTGCAACGCTTTCAGAACTGAATGTTTTATAAACCGGTACTTGACAATGTTGGTACATAGCCAATTTGAAATATTTGATAAGTTTTAGTAAGGAACAGAAACACTCTAGTGCAATAAAGTAATAAAGGTGCCAGCTAGAGGTTCTAACTTCAACACTTCATAACTTGGGTGAGCCGAAATTAAGTTTTTACTACTTGGGTAAGCTATGGAGGATAAAACTGGACTAGACTGAGCTAGTAAATGACTATATGCATTTTTAAGTACAAGATTTATAGAATCTTCGTCTACTTTGTACTTGAATATAGCAAGGTTGTAACTATGCACCAGTATCTATAGTATTATGTAGAGTCAAACATATTTATATGTATATCTTAAGGAAGTCCGACGTTTGAATCGAGAAAATTTAATAAATGATGTTTCATTAGCATTTTAAATTTATCGTCATAATGATGCATATAATTTATGCTAAAATATAAATGTACCTATTCTGCTAGCCCGAATCTATTTTACAGTCTCCAAAACAAAAATATTGTAGCTAATTTGGAACGTGTTGAATTAAAAAATCATTAAAACTTTTATTAAATTATCTCATGTAATTTAACGATCGCTGGATAAGAGACCCACGGCCTAAAAATGCTCCGCTTCTCTTAATTTGAGTTTTAAATTATCTAAGAAGAGGTCCTTTAAATGGATGCGTCGATTTTTCGATAGATATCGAATCGAATTCGATAATTAACGATGCGTACTGCGGAATTCCGCACGGGTCGACTATAATAGTAAGCGACTTATTACCAACACATTTAGCTTATACTCAATGACTATTCTAGTAATATCTTAAGCTCCGTGATATATTTCACTATGAAGGTTTTTTTTATATTGTATAATAGATTTCAATATTCGTAGATATTTTTTTCTTTCAGGAAAATTTGCTCAAAAATTTAAACAAAAGCTGTGTATTGAACACAATGATCAAGTATCCTCAATAAATTATTTGGGTCGTTTTAAAAAATGATAAAGATTGTTTTACAATCCCTATCGGGACATAAAACTGTAAAAATGTTGAAATATCTAACAGAAACCTCATGCAAATATACCGATTATATATTCATACTGTACATAAATAATGCATAGCCCGTTCGTGGAATAAATGTCAAAATATACTTAATCTTGTTTTATCATTAAATAAAACCTTCTCCTGATATATCATTATAATATTATTAATGATTGACAGTATTTAACTTGCCGATTTTTCCAACGTTACCTAATACCTTCAACTCACAAACAATTTTGGATGACTTCAATTAGGTACTTTAGACTAACCGGTTTTCGAAGACCCGGCGGTGGCGTAGGGTTGCTATACTCGGTATTAAATAGGTAGCATACTCACAGAACTCCGAATATAGTCGACTAATGTATATACAGGAATCACAAAATAAAATAAGACAATACGTTTAGCCTGGTACGCGCCTTACGGCCTGGTACAAAATCTTAATTCTAAATGAGAAGCGTAACGCGTGACTGGTGAAATGGATACGGATTTATGAATAACAGGAAAGGAGGGAAAAATATGGGGTTAATAAATATATATAATATTATTATACACGATAATATACTCGATAGTGTATAAACCACTATCGAGTATAATAATCGAGTATAACGTCATAAATGTGAATGACTTTAATTGCTTTGTTAGCAGTTTCTGTGACAGATAAGATAATATTTTTAGTAACCCGTATTATAATGATTTTTTCTTATACATCCGATAACCTAACTTAACACCGAATTTTAACTTTGTAAATTACCTAACTACAACTATCGATAAAATATTTATGAAAAATCAGTGAACGAGTGATAAAAATAACGATTAATATATGTCATTATATCATGAATTGTTGAAGGTGTTTTATTGATATTTGGAAATTAGTAATTAAGAGGATCTTACTTACTAGCTATAAATATAAATCAAACAGGATACCGAAGTCTTTTTATGAGATACAAAATCAATATTTGTTAGATCTAAGGAAATCCTATTTAAAATGGAAATTTTTGATAACAGTTTTAATCGGGCAATTAATTAGATTATTAGCATTAAAAGTCAATAAACTGTATGTCAGGACACAGGCGGTCTAGTGTTGTAGACTGATCTATAAAAAACTATCATTACGATAAATGTTTTATTATCGTGACGAATACTCAGTCTAGTAGTATATATGCAAGATTGATTGTGAGGTTTAATTTCTACGTCGCAGTGTTTCGTTTTTTCGTTAAGAAATTCTTAAGCTGCATAAGGTTTAGGTCTTTGGCAATTGACACGCTCAAAATATATAACTTAATCTCTAATGGCTTTAAAATTTTCTGCCATCAGACTAATTATACGCCATTTTCAATGGCGTCACTGGCTCAAATGTCATCCAGATTGCTATAGAATCTACGCCTATATCCACAGTGGCTTAATTCAAATACCTAGGTTCAATTCTTAACAATAATGATAAAATCTAAAAAGACGTCATTTGTAGAATTACAACTGGATGAAATGGCGCCAAACAGGGAATATCTCAACAAACTGCACTCGACTAAAGAGTGCATGCTACGCTGGTCAGCGGGTGTCACACTATAGGACAACATGCGTAATGAATATCTAAGTGGAAGCTTTAGGATTGCGGAGCTGAAAGATCGGGTCTTTGAAAAAGTCACAGAGAAGCGCTTGCTGTGGTATGGACACAATCAAAGACGCTGAAGATGGTGAAGCTAGCTCTAGATTTACCAACAACGAAATCCTCACGTGAAACAACGACAAGGAGGGCCGACCTCAAATAAATGGGAAAAAACCTAGACAGAAAAGAACATTAATTTATATAGAAAGGTGGTGTGTTATATCTCCGCATAAAGGGAATAAAGGTATCAAACGCACGTCACACAGGGCAAATATTAGAGCGATACACAAATAGTTGTTTTAAGTCTGTATGTAGGTACTCACTTTGTGTCTAGATTTTTTTATATACATTTTATGCACTTGAAATGCTCGGCTATTTACTAGTACACAAAGTGCGAAAATATAAAATAAGAATAATGTATCCAAATACGTCCGATAGATGGCGCAAGCCTAGTCCATGGATAGGAATGTAGTCCAAGGATAGGGATGTGTTATGACTTGGCAAAGCCAGATGCTTTCCCAAGTAAAGTTTGAACGGTTTCCAGGAGATGCAGGTTCAAATCCTGTTCGTGACAATTATTTTTAGCACTTTGTGTTCTGCCTACTTTGTGTTTGGCATATTGTGCTTGAAAAGTCCCCCCTGACTCAGGGATTATCCTCGAAAGAATGTTGATTAAAAATATTCAAAATAAAAAAGGAATTCAGATTTGTTAACTGGCAGCCCTGTAAACGTAATAACACGATACTAATTTTGGATTTTGCCAGCAAGTGTCGACAAACTCACCGAAGTCAAGGACGGTTGAGTGGCGAAATTATCATTCATGTTCATGTTGTTAAAGTACGATACCATAGCGACATCGTATTAATTAAACGGGTACACGTTGTGACAGACCTCTGTGTGACTGTGTAATATAAGATATTTTATGTGACCGTTAATAACTTGACATTAGTTCGAGAACATTTAAATATGGAATTCAATTTATTTATTTTTGTTTTTCTTTTCTATACTATTTTACCCGTTGGCCGCGTGGGGCCGGCTTTAGAATTGTCCCACCCCTCTCCACCCATGGGAGTCGTAAGAGCCGACTGAGGGAATACCAGGGGAGTGGGCAGCAGCACTCCATCGAGTATTAACAACATCCACTGCGATCGCCAACCCGCCTGCCAAGCGTGGCGATTACGGCACTATCCCCCTATATGAGCGCACAGGACCGCTCGTTGTGGCGTTCTCTTGGGGAAGCCTATGTCCAGCAGTGGACGTCGAAAGGCTGATGGATGGATGGATGGATACTATTTTAAAGCTGTAACAGACCTAAGCCTAACTCTAAGGTATTTGAGAAAAAATAATGTCTTTTAGGAGAATTATTTTCTCTGGATTATTCATTACATTTACTACTGTGCTCTGGATTTTTTGACGGGATCATGAAAATCATGTCGTCGCTCTGCATTATTTTCCTAAACTTGTGTTATTTCAAGTATTAATGTGTGTGTAAAAGTGGTGGCCTTTTGCTTATTAAATATTTGTGTAAGTGCGTAAGTGTTGGCAAGCGATGTAGAGCGGCATAACATGTGTTTTCGTGTTGCCTCCAAAACTCCATAGAAACTTCAGTAAAGTCGCCACCGCTTTTGCTGTAGCGTGACTTTGACTTGACTATGGCTAACTTTATATCACTTTGACTTCGACTAATGAATTAAACTTACCTGTGAAGAAGAAATATACCCTAAATAAGTAATTGGCAAATACTCAAACCGAGTAGCTATTATTTAAACAAAAAAAAAGCTACTGAATGGATTTTAATGAAACTATTTTTGTGTGATAGCTCTCGATTAGATTTAAAAACTGGTATTGGTACATTTTATCTTGCTCCTTTTCCGAGAACCTGAGAGATAATGTAAAATCTAGCTTAGAGGCTAGTATAAATAATCTATTTCTAGTATTGATAAGTAAATCTTTGAGAGGTCGATGATGGATGGATATATGTTTCTACTAATTGACAAAACAACGTTCGATTATGTGTATACTGCATCCAATACGTATACCTAACCTACTCTCCCTTAAGACAAGGTCTTAATACCGTCTAGTAGTGCGGGCGTCTCACTATTTCAGGTGGTTCACCGTTGTGCACTTCACCAACGTGGTGTGGTTTCACAAAGAGTAGGTATGTGGTGCATGAGTCAACATGAGCCTTCTTTATCCGTGTCGAATCTACCTGAATGGTTTTACTCTACATAACAGTAGTCTTACTTAGACGTAAAAACGGGTAGTCATACACGGATGGTTTTTTAAATCCATCAATTTATAATTATAATGCTATTAAAAAGCTGCAACAGAGCTGTGTCTGTACCAAAACCCCTCCCTATCTTCCCCTTGTAATCTATCATCTTTCTTCCTATCCCTTTCCTTAAAGATGGCGAAGCGCGAGTGATGCCTCTGATGTTGCTAGCGTCTATAGGCTACGGTAACCGCTTACCATCAGGTGGTGTCGTATGCTTGTTTGCCACTAACGTAGCATAAAAACAATATAACAGCCCAAGACTTTCTCGTCCAATCTAACAGCCAGGCAGTTATGAGTATTTTGACTAGGATGAATCATCTGTAGTGAAAGGTTAAATGACATCATTTATATACATTTCAAATAATTTTTTTGTTTATAATATGTCGTCAGTTTTCAATTTAGTAGCAAATTGAGAGTACATGCTAATAGTATCTCTATACATCAAGAACAGGATGTAGGAACCGTTTCTTTGCAATAGAAAATCGCATTAAGATTGTGTTTTCCGGCAAGTTGTTTAACACACATAAGTAAGGGTCTACACCTTACTTATTCGTGTCCTTAATTATCATTCGATCATCAAGCGGCAATAAAAATAAATAATCGTTTTTATGATTCCTAAATCGATTATATACGATATTTTATTAGTTAAGCCTGATCTTGCTGTCATTACATTCCTACTCCGCAGCGGAATATTTCTAACTAACCTTTGCCCTCGGTTTCGCAGCAGCAAAACAATTTTTTTTGGTCACCTCGATCATCAGTTCCAATAATGAATACCAATATTTAAAAAGAATTATCAGACAGAATAGCCTAGCGATAAAACCAAGGACTGCAGACAGTGGTATCGGGTTCGAGCTCCAGTCCAAGTTCCAGACAAATTTACAATTTTATTACAGTATAAATAGAGTAAAACGTTCAACAATATAGTTTAGGTTGTCGGTTATCTAGAATATAGAGTCGCCATCTTCATCGTAGCAACGGTAATACGAACAAAGACATCGATTTGGCTTCCAACTGATCAAACTGTAAGAATCGAGATATCGGGTTGTTTGTAATTAGAACGTGTTTGAAGTTGATAATCGGTTGAATAACTTGTACCAAAAGAAAGCAATTTTGTACCGTTAATTATTTAAGACGAATTTTTTTAAATTTATAACATGGCAAGGTTAAGGCAGTGTGTATGTACTACATAAATATGTATTATATTTTATTGTTATAATATGGCGTGACAGTGCAAAGTCGCAGACTTTAAGCATTCTTTGACGTGAATTTCTTGTTCTAAAGACCTAATTAATAACACATTTTGAACGATCCAACTTTTGATACCGTAACTCCGTGATTAGAATTTGGACATACGAGTGATTCCCTATTGCGGGGATTTGATAACACGAGTCTAATAAACCTTCGTATTAAAATTTTCGTCTTTGTGTTTTGCTTACGGTTATCGATATTTATATTTGAATGAGAACGGCGTATTAATTTAGCTGGTTAGGTAATGAATAACTAGAACACTTATTGAATATTAATAGAGTTTTATTAGCATTTAAATGATCTACTTACAAATAATAGGTATTTTATGAAAACAAATATTATAAAGGATTTACCACATCATTATCATCATGTAAATGGGCTATTTTAATATGTAAATCCTACCTAATTAACAGGTCATATTTTATTAAATAAATACAGTTTAGTTCGTTGGCTAATGGACTAAAATAAATAATAAACATTGTAGGTATGCCATTTTACATGGATGTTGTAAGACAAAAATAAACCGACCTTACCGTATGAGAGAAACATTTAAGTACCTATCTTTATATGAATTTAGAGATCAAGAATTAGATGTTAATACAATCTGGATGAACGAATGATAGGATGGACGAAATCATTGACCTAAATATATACATATTATAAATATACTCGTAATATGTTATGGATACACATTTTATCTAAATGAGTTATCTAATATGTCAGTCAATTTAAGTACCTATTTTTATATAATCCAATTCTAAAGTCCTCAATAAAACAGTATTATGCTAATATTATTGATTAATTATAAATTGATTTAATTATTAAAAGGATCTCATTATGTAACCGGCAGCAATGCTTATATAGGTATAATTAATGGTAAATAGTCTCAAAACAATGTATGACATCATCATGTATATAATCCAGCCAAATAATCATGTCGTCCTGTTCTTACATATTGCCTTCTCCTTTCTCTACATAATTACCAAGAGGTTTACCGCTACACAATGCGGTTTTATGTAACTCGTCCATTTAGTAGTCCTTTCAAATTGCAGCTTTATTTGATGCAGGCCACAGACATTCGCGAATACTTGGCAAAGGTATTTCGGTATAGTTCCAAGCAACGCAATCGGAAATTTGTATACGACGATTGAGAACTTTTTCCTGTCAAGTCAGGGCTTGTAGATACATAGTTATTTAAGTGGATATTTTTTTTGCTACCTAGGTATAATATACATGTCCGATAGAAATCGATACTGATAAAAATGCTATTTTATTTGAAAAAGAGAATTCAAGAAAAATATTAGTTTTTTTCAAATCTATATCTGTACTATTTCCGTATTGAGTCATGTCATGTTCTTGGAGTCGTAAGAGCGGACTGATGGAATACCGGAGGAATGGGCAGCAGCACTCCCTCGAGTAATAACAACATCAACTGCGATCGCCAACCCGCCTGCCAAGCGTGGCGATTACGGCATTATCCCCCATGACGGGACCGCTCGTTGTGGCGTTCTCTCGGGGAGGCCTTTGTCCAGCAGTGGACGTTTGAAAGGCTAATGGATGGATGGATGGATGAACCTGCGTCTGTTACCCACTACTAACCTTTAGATAGCTCGAAATTGGTTTTATAACAATATAGGTAAATTAATGTAAGCTTATTAAAACAAGAGAACAACAAGAAACTGCTCTCTCTTCACTTCTATCTTTCTTTCTAAAAAAACACTAATTTAAATTAGCCAACCCTGGTTTCAACGGTAAGCTGTCAAAATGAATAAGAATCCCAAGAAGCAGTTATTTGTGGCGATGTGACTATAATGAAAACGTGTATTGTAATTTGTTTACTTGAAACACTGCATTTAAAGTGTGAGGAACTGCATTAATTTCTGATTAATTATAATTAAAATATGGTTAGGTTATATAGCATATTTACATATAGATATATACGTGAATCGATCTAATATCTCTAATTTAAAAAAACATGTAATAATGATCTATTAATTAATATTAGTTTGCATTTATGATATATATTCTAAACAGTGGCTATAAAACCTCGCTGTGGTCGGCTGAATTTAATAATCTGTCTCCGTCAGCCGCATAAAAAAAGACAAATAGATTGTTCCAATAAAAGTAATAATGTTTTCCATGAATATACGAGGATATCTCCAAGCTGCACAAGTGAGTGTATAACTGTATATGCATTCTTTTCTTTTTTTACTGGCAATAATGAAAAAAACTAATTGCCCGCTTTGGGATCAAAATCTCAACAATGGGCGCATGGTCTGTAGATTTCAAACCGGCTGAGCTTCTGCGTGAGTATGTGGTAAGGTAACTTAATTTATTAAAGTACAAATTATTTGAGAATAAGGAAAAAGAGATTTTTTGTACGAGCGGGAAACGAACCCGCGTCTTTTCCAATCCAGGGAAGTGCTCTAAGCCACTGAGCTATCGTACAGACCTATTTGGTCATTCCAATTTCCTCATCACATTTGTCTTTACAACCAACGCCATCTATCGGAACGCATTTACATGCATCAATCCAATATAGTAAGTTTAATTTTGCAATTATGTACATTTTTTAGATTTTTTTTTTGTACGAGCAGGAAAAAAAAACTCTTTTTCCTTATTCACAAATAATTTGTACTTTAAAAAGTAGCGGAGCATGTCAAATGCTAAAAAATATAGATCAGAAAGGTAACTTAATTTTCAATAAGTATCCAATTTTCCCTATGAAGCTGCGAGCCTCCCCTGATGGCCCTAAAGGCCGTCGCTCCCTGCGGTTGGTGCAATATAGAGCATTTCTGTCCGTCAGGTCATCCACTCACCCTGGGGTTCTTAAAGGGCCATGGACCGTACGACCCCCACGTAGAGCATCCTGCCTGTCGACCCCCAGATTGGACAACAACCGCGAAAATGCGGCTGCTACTTGCGTCGATTTGAGGACTAAACCTCAGAGATGAGTCCCGAAGTTCCACAGGATGTCAAGGACCAGACCTAGGTATTTCATGATTGACTTGATGCCGATGCGAACACCCATGCCGGACCCATCTGGTGACCCCTTCCGAGGCCCGTGAAAACTAAGAGCTTTGGTTTTGTCTAGAGCCACCTCAAAGCCCAACAGCCGGATTCTCTCCACGACTCCGACCGTTGCGAGTACGGTCGCCTGCCGGTGCCTCATTCTCCGCGCCGTAACTAGCGTGTCGTCGGCGTAGCAGTAACGAAAACACCGTAAGGCATCTGCCGCGCGACACCCAGCCGTAGGAATGCGATGTTCCACTGACAGGAGTGGCCTCAGGAGTGACCTTTGTGGAACACCGCACGACTCTTGTCGCCGATCCCACCCACTGTGACTCGGGTACTACTTATAACCCTACAGTATCCTCATAGAACTATGAAGGCAGAGATCACAGAATGCATAATAAAAATACAGTTATAAATACAGAAAAAAATAATTATGTTATTACGAATTCATGTAGAAAATTGCAGTGTCGTTACAATAGTAAACACCGAATGAACTGAGCATGCAATGAGCGGATGTTATGGGACGCCCGAGTGAGTATATCAGATCGACCCGATAAGATAATGTTGGTGGGAAAATATATTAATTGTGGGAGTGACGCAGTTACCGAATGAACGGTATCTCGTTGGAAAGCGTTACTTGAATGTACGAGAACCAGTGCTGAAAATGCATGGAGGAGGAGGCATGGAGAATACCAAAGTCACAGTACTTGTTTTAATTGACTTCTCCAGTGCTTTTGATTCCGTCAGTCACGATATCCTACTATCTATCCTTTCCCACCTTAAGATCTCACCCATAGCTCTAGAATGGTTCTCTTCCTATCTTCAGGAGCGTCAGCAGTCGGTTCGCCATGTCTCATTTTCAAATAAAACTACGTTTACGGAATCTATCGCGTTTACTTGATTTTACTACTATCCCGACGTTTCGAATACTTTACAGCATTCATGATCACGGGTGGACTTAGATGATAGACGTCCAAGGTTGATATGTTATTTCAACGGTTTCATCTACCCACAGTATATGATTTTACAAAATTTTTGGTTTATTTATTTTAACCCACCTAGTATTCGTTTAGAAACACAGTGAAAATATCTACTTCAAATGTTTATGCTTACAATGTATGAGACTTTAAATTAGTATATTAAAATGAGTATAATACTCCTCTTTAAATTGTAAAATTTTTGTATTTATTTAGTGCTCAAAAATTCTACCACAAACTACCAATTACTACCAGTAAGAAGACAATCTTGGTTATTAGTTTATATTATTAAATATATTGATTTTGCCAAAAGCTAAGACTAAGAAGCTACCACCGGATCGGAACGCGGCCTGACTGAGAAAGATTCGGCCAGAAAACTCAGTAGGCAACAACTGTTATGGATTATTAAATTTTGTACGGAATTACTGAGATCTAATAAGGTTTAAATTTTAATTTTTTTTTACAAAAGGCAAAGACTAATCACTACTGTGGGTTTCAACTACACAATAAGCGCTAACTGTGTCTTGCAATCTTGTGGTGTGCCTTCTTGTATTCTGTTTGGTGAGGTCTATCACAGGATTCCAGCTTGATGGTAAGACCCAGCCGTCTTCTCTATTGAAATTGGGATGTTTCTTAATTTCAATATAGCCTCACGTATCATTCTAGGGCGATATCGATGTTCTTTTGCGAGGATTTGAGGTTTGGCAAACCTAATGTAATGGCGGGTGTGGTCCTGTGTGTGCTCACAAATTGCAGACTTTGTATAGCGACTGTGCTTGACATCAGCTATATGTTCTTTGATCCGAGTTGTTATGGATCTCTTTGTTTGCCCAATGTAGGAGAGACCACAATCACAATCCAGCTTGTATACTCCTGCATCCTGTAAGGGTATATGGTACTTGACTGGTGGTAAAGATGTACCTACCTCACATTATCTCTGTACCACCCATGGTTGACTGGTAGAGAATGCCTCAGGCATTAAGTCCGCCATTGTAACATTGACAATGTCCTTTGTTTTCTGTTCACATAAAGTTAAATAAATAAATAAAATGTGAATTTAATGAGACTATATAGGTGACATAGTTTTCAGCAAGGCTTATGTTGAATTTATTTTCTTGTGACAATATAAATTTTACTGTTTTCAATGTTTTCGCAGTTCTTAAGCAATGAATAGTTAAAAATATATTCTCTGCTGACCGTATTTCGGCCGCAGCACCCAATGTCATTGATCACTAACAGGAGCCAGTGCCCGTACAAAAATGCACTCCATATTCTCGAACTTTCATCATGTGATGGAACGACACGTGGTGATTGTATTTTGGTAGGAAATTTTAAATACTTCGTTTTTTAACGAAACTTTTTTCTTATAATTTTTGCTTACTTTTTTTATTGCTGACGGTGGCAGATGAGTTATGGCCCTTCCTTCTGTAACAACGGCTTATAAATCTAGAACTACAAGCGACCTACCTACCGCGAAAAACCCCACCACAATATCCAATTTGTTCCAATTTAAATTTTGTTTTAATTTTCCTTAATGGAGAAACCTTCTAGAATCCCATACAAATAAAATTCTTCGTCGTGGTTAGTCATTAAAACGATTCCAGATAAGGACGAGTTTTGAAATAATAAAAAATACATGGCAACCGATACACTAATTAAACGTATTTACTGCTGCTACGTACTACGTTAATTACATTATTCAGGGTTTTATTGTTTGGTTAAATAATGGGTTACACTGGCACCCATAAAGAACCGATTGCATAGATGTCAGAATGGTTTCGATACCGGTCTTCCGCCCGAGTGTTGTGGATTCGATTACCACGCAGGATAACTCTGTGTGATCCACAAGTGGTTGTCCTTAGTCTGGGAGTACTTTGTGTACCTGAAATTGTATGTTTGTAAAAGTCTCCCGCCATACAAGTATTATTCCGCGGCGGCGGGTTTATTTAGTGGGAAAGAGCACTACCCTGTTCGTTGCCCCGAACGGGGTGCGCGGTTAGGATTTTTTTTTCCCGCCTTAATAAAAAAAAGGTATTTACAAAAGTATCATTTTATTTTTTTACATCTAATAATGGACTTGGTTTCGCACGACAATAAGCCAGTTTAAAATAAATATAGTTTAAAAAAACTAAAAAAACACGCTTTTTATAGAAAACTAAACTAAAAAATAGAAAATAAATTTTAATAAATTTGAATTAATAATAGTGTAAAAATTTTTAGTAAATATAAATTAATAATAGTGAAAATAAGGAAAAAATGTATTTTATTTTAAAAAAAGCGTGGGGTGCTTTTTAAGATATTGTCGAAATAATAATCCTTCTATACTTATAGATATAAGTATTCTATGGACAGATGTCAACTAAATATTTATAACGATTGACACCATGCACCCCACGCTTTTTTTAAAATAAAATACATTTTTTCCTTATTTTCACTATTATTAATTTATATTTATTAAAAATTTTTACACTATTATTAATTCAAATTTATTAAAATTTATTTTCTATTTTTTAGTTTAGTTTTCTATAAAAAGCGTGTTTTTTTAGTTTTTTTAAACTATATTTATTTTTAACTTTTTAGTTTGATTTTTCACAGAAACTACGAAATAACTAAAAAACTATATAAGATATTGCTACAAATGTGGTGTTGAAATAGAGGGCTGTTAACAGCGGACAATCTAAGGTAAGAACCACCACCGTGCAAGCAGAATTACCGGTAGTGGATAGGTGCAAACCCACGGAGAGTTACATACTGACATACTGACATACTGACATACAAGTGAAGCTAATAAAAAGCGTGTAAAAAAGCCTTCATTCTTTTCGTCTTTTTAAGGCTTGACATAAAAGTAGTTTACATTCTTCATAAGAATTCAAAATGCATCACATGTATTGTGCAAAACGTGTGATTATGCTGTGTACTGTACTTTTTAAAACTAGTTACGTACATCACGCAGCAATAACATTTTATTATACTCACATGTCATAAAAATTACAATAATAAATAATGTCACGTAACACGTCAGCCATTTCCTTCATTTTTATCAATATCAGGATTACTTCGGCACGTCGCTTTTTGATATATCAGCACTTACGAGTATAGTGGACAATTTATGTTAGTCGGAAAACGATAAAATTTAATTTAAAAAGATAAACTAGACAAAAGGCTGAAAAAAACATTTTTTTACTGTATTAGATTTTGCTCGCTCTCGCACGAACTCTGTTCGTGTGGACTCTGAATAAAAATACAGTAAAACCCGCTTAAGACGATTTTGAAGGGACCTAGCCAGAAACGCCTCTAAGGCGGGAAAGCGTATTAAGCGGGAACCGGAAAATTGAAGATATCGTTTACAAATTTTGTGTATCTACGTATTGAATTATAGGTAAACTAGCTGACCCGGCGAACTACGTACCTCCATATATTTTTTCATGAATAAATATTAAATTGAGATATAAAGTATCCTATGTCTTAAGTTAGAACAAAACACAAATTAAAAAAAAAATCTCTTCGTCATACCAAAATCTCTTATTTTGGTATGACGAAGAGATTTTGATGCATTAGTAATGACAACGCTTTCAATGTAACTTAACTTTTGCAGTACCCGCGTCATCACTTTCCCCTAAAAAGATATTAAATCGTTTACGGCTGATAATGCCTGGGCATTTGAAAAAATCGGAGTGACTCTACTTCATCTTCATCGTCACCACTTAGGACCTCTTTATGATGTTAGTCACATCTTCAATAAGATATTAGACTGAACCGGATTCTCAGGATGCAACATTGACGTCAATGGAAGAATAATTAGGAAAACCCTGCAGTATCGCGGGTACAGAACCCGCGATACTGCAGGGTTTTCCTTCACACCACCGAAGGAATGCGACAATAGTTCCAGTGGCCCGCCAAGAAAAGCGGAGAGACGGCACACGGCGGGTTTCTTTAGTGGGGTGAAGGCCCCACACTACCCTGTTTGTTGCCCCGAACGACGGGGTGTGCGGTTAAGAACATTTATTCACGCCTTAACAAAAAAAAAAAAACAAAAAAAACCTTCACAGATAGCGTATTAAACGGGATGACGAATCGTATTAAGCGTGATCGTATTAAGCGGGTTCTACTATATATGATTCTACAGCACACTAATTATCTCTATGTAAAAAACTATCCCACGGGAACCATTCATTTTTACGGGATCAAAAGCCTACATTATTTTCTGGCCTCCAGACTATATGTATGCAACATTTCATGATGATTTGTTCTTTCGCATTTATAATATTAATAAATATCCGTATGTGTTGTCCGTGTGGTGACGGACTAAGAATACAATTGTCACCACCCCATTCTTTTCCACGGGTATTGTATGAGGCGACTAAGGGAAGTAAGCAATTATCATCCATTGCATGACTGATGGTAGGGCTGGGTACCAAGTGGGAGTACTCACTTGGTATCGGGCCCGAGCGGTTTGATACCACCATCTCCCGTGTGACCGGCCATGAAGTACATCGTTGCGTTTTGGCTGTAGCAGGAGATAGCCGTTTATTCTTTCATTTCATATCTGTGTAATGAAATGGTGAGCAGCGGCTTGACAATACTCTCGGTATAGTTGAGTCCATGGGCGACGGTTACCATTTTCCATTAGATGGGCCGTGGCACGTCTGCGACAAAATGCAAAGAAAAAAGAATGCCAGGTCAGCGCGCTCAAGGGGCAATAGACAGGGCGCATCGCTCGAAAATTGTTAGGGAAGAAAGGTTTTCGAGTGGCGACCTCGTAGACGACCCAGTGTAAGACAGCCTCGCTAGGTGGACCGATGACCTGGTCAAAGTCGCAGGCATTGGATGCAGGCGGCGCAGGACCGTTCGCTGTAGCGCTGTGGGGAGGTCTGCGTTTATTAGTGGACGATGAATGGCTGATGGATGAAGGGATGACGAATCCTGAAAATTATATGTATCAATAATTGCATAACTTACCTGAGTTAAAGGTAATATTTACTGTAAATACATACGTCACTGATATCGTATCTGATAACACACATAACTTGTTACACATGTCAATCATTCTGATTATTATATTACTATGAAAGATTACCAAATACATGTAATAGTATTCTGACAGTACCGTAAAGCAGGACTATGAAAACAAGTCTGGCCTCATTTAAGATAAAATAGATTTTTACCTATAATGCAATTTGTAACAGCCACATTTATGAAAAACTAGCTGATACTCGCGACTTCATCCGCAAGGAATTTCATAAAAATAAATAAAGCAGCCCCGCCCTGCCTGTCTATGGGAGTCGTAAAAGCCGACTAATGGATTACCGGGGGACCGGGCTGCAGCGTTCCTCTGTGTACTAAAAACATTACCAAAACATTCACTGCGATCGCCAGACCGCCTGCCAAACGTGGCTATTATGGTAAAACCTCTATTTTGGGGAGGCTTATGTCCACCAGTGGACGATGAAAGGCTGATGGATGGATGGATAGAAATAAAGCAACCCTTGAAATGACAATATTTTTTTTATCTTTCGTAAAAAATATTTTTTTTAATAAAAAGTATCCTATGTTACTTCTAAAACCTTCAAGAATATGTGTACAAAGTTTCATGATGATAGGTTAAGTAGTTTTCGCGTGAAAGCGTAACAAACAAACTTACATTCACATTTTTAATATTAAGTATGATTAAGCTTTGTGGATGTATTTCTCAAGATCTTACCAATTAAGATAAATAAATATGACAACGATAGCTGACGCCTAGTGATCCAGAAGTTATTAGACAGAGGCATTAAATTCGAATCTTACTTTGAGGTACACAGCACCTAAAACTTAAATCCATTCAGCGGAAATTATAATGAAACCAAACAAACAACTGAGTTTAGAATCGCGGGCAGAATTTAATTGTTTTTTAAATCTTATACTATACCAGCTGTATTCTCTCATTTATTTTTATATAAGTAATCAGAGATTTTTGTGGTCTGCAAAAAATTTCGATAGTATTTTTACTTTTAACACGCTAGTTTAGTTGGAAAACATGGTAAAGATATGAATCTAGTAATGAACTTACTAATATTATATTATACGATTAATATGAATTCTAATATGACAATAACATAATAACCCCCTTACTAATAAACATTGTTTAAACTCTGAATAGTTATTCAATTTTTTGTTCCGTTCTTTCAACGTCAAACTGCCATATTAGTGACAAAGACAAAACACTGAATAACTATTCAGAGGTTATACAACGTTTATTAGTAAGGCAGTTAGTATATAAATTAGTGAGGTGCTAACTTGATAGAACGTAGCGGCGTCTCAGGGAAATTCTGGGTTTCGATACGCTTTCCTAAACTCACGACGCTTAGGGCTGTGCTAACAACCTTATGGAGATAATAAGGACATCATCAAACTTTTGTTTCATACGTTTATTCCGAGATAGAAATGGAATTACTACGGATACTTCTAAAAAAATTACAATAGATGCAAATTTTGCCCCAAATTATTGGATGTACTGTAATGTATTCTGGCTATGATACGAGAATAAAATCAGCGAAGGCTTTAGTTTGCTGTGCAATATGCCATAACAGACGAACCAGCCAATGCTTTGCAAAAGTAAGCGATTGCCTGTCGTCATTCATCAGCGTTCTTTTATGAGTACACGCAACCATAATTGGTTTTTATATAATGTCATAGCTTTCGCGATTATTTTTCGCCATTCCACCATCGGTACTACCTAGTGCTAACTACTAAGTACCTACTTAGACGAGAGCAGTCTTCGTAAGATCAGCTAACTTGATTGGTATAAACGCGTCCGCTGATACGAATTGAGCAATAAAATATTTTTCTTTCTCTTTTTATCTTCATTCTTCGTTTTTTTTTATAAAAATCTGAAGATGAAATTAGTTTTTTTATAATTATACTAGCGGCTCACCCCGGCTCTGCACGGGTAGCTTAATTCGTTGGGAAAATATGACAAAATGTGTGTATGTATAGTAAATGAAAAATTAATTTTGTATAGGATTTTTGTGAAATCCCTTCTTAGTGAGCGTCTACATTACGAAAGGAGTGTCTATGCTAAAAGATAATATGTTTTTGACAACCCTTTGGCTTATTTTTGCGCCACGAAGTTATTACACGAATAACACGTTTTTCTTTTCAATTAACTGAGCTAAATTACAGCTGACGATAGAAAGATCTGGAGTAAACTATTCTATGTTTGCAACAATGACTATGAGCACAAGGAAAACTGAGCCAAATTTTACTATCATTTTAGAAAGTTCGCCTTCATTGTAACTTTTTCTGTTTGGAGTATAATTTGACTTTTGTCAGTAAACTCTGTAGGGGGTATGTAAAAGAATTTATTGAGTCGTAAATATTTAAATCATGCTAATGCATGAAGTGAACTTTTTAATACATTAGATACTAAATTTAAAAAAATTGAAAGACCCTAAGAAGTTACTCGAACTGTTAATTAGTTTGCGAGATTTTCATCGTATTTTTATAACCTTCATTATTCTTTTTAGTGTAGAACTGTAAACTATAGGAGTCAATTTTCTTCTTTAACGATTCTTTAAGACCCAGACCAATTACAGAATTTTGACTGATCCCCCATAACGACTGATATATGTTTCTAACCACCTAACTTGCTTTTCAAAGCATGGCGTTAGCAATAATTACATATAACTTGGTGAAAAATTCAGTGGTCCAGAGGAATCGAACTCGGGACTCTCCAATTGATTGGATGCCAATATCGTTAAAAGATCAGGTTTACATAACCAATTAACTATCTGTTATTTTAAGCTCTAAGTAATAAACATAGTAAGCTAACAATATAAATAAATACATTTCTAGGAATCTCAGTCATCTAATAGAATCCTATTAACGCCTATAATACGAAATATATAGATTTTTATTATACTAGCTTCTGCCCGCGTCTTCGTCTGCGAAGACCTCAGAATTGAGTCAATATAATATAAGTACGCCACTCTATGGCGCATTCATTTTCTCTCTCTAAGCAAATATAGCTATACTACAGAAACCTAACACTTATCCGGGATAAAAAGTATCCTTTATGTTAATTCAGTTAATACACTATCTGTGTGCTATTTCATCCAAATCTGTTCATAATATTAATACGCATACGGTATGATAGCTAGGTAGTACGATAGCTCAGTGGATTAGAGCACTTGCCCGGATAGGAAGGGACACAGGTTCGTTTCCTGCTCGTACTAAAGTTCTCTTTTTCCTCATTCACAAATAATAATTTGTACTTTAAAAGTAGCTGAGCATGTCAAGTACTAAAAATATAGATCAAAATGTTTAATACGCACAAATCAAAAAATTTTACACGAATATATAATTATACATATAAATATATATTCTGCCAAAGTTCAGACAATGCTCACGCCATGAATGTTGTATTGAGTTTGTTATGTTAACTACTTTATTTGGACAAGAGTATAAACTAATATGTTACAATGTATAATCCATTACGAAAGTATAAACATTTACCAAGTATACCTTTCACCTCAGCTATATTTTCTTTAGCATTTTCACGATGTGAAAGTCCCGCAATGTGTACATAAATTAATTGAGCACTCCAACACCGCTAATTACATTATGTTACAATCTTCTACAGGTTTCTTTCCAAAGGGCACTGCCATTATGTAAGCCAATGAATCTACAAACCTACAAAAACCATCTCTACAATTATTACAACGTAAACATATGAAAGGTAGCTGAGTACTTTATGAATATAACTACAAATATAGGCGTTTCGATATACCTGTCAAATGTCAAATAACTGTTATTTTTTATTTGATAATAATTGCTGATTGACAGTGATTAGAGACTTTCTATTGCGTAACTACTTACTAGATTAAATTGTAGGGAGTGTGTTATAAAACGCTGATGCAGCAGAAATGCGACAGCCAACGGGGCAGAGAAGATAGCTTATTGTAGTTGCGTAAGTATTTAAGTATAGGAACGTAGGAATGATTTCAGCTTCTTAAGCCCAAAGTCAGAAGTAATAATGTATGCCAGAAGTGATTATTTATTTTCTAAAGCAAAGAGATTCTGATGTAAAAATAATGAGTCATTCTACAGTGTATCAGCTGTCTAGCTATAGTTTTTAACCAATCCTCTCCTTGTTATCCTTCACATCATCCTCTTAGTATCCTTAATATCCTTCTTATCCACCTCCTATCCCTTTCCTTGGAGATGGCGACGCGTAAGTGATACCTCTGGTGTTGCTAGCGTCTATAGGCTACGGTAACTGCTTACTATTAGGTGGGCCGTATGCTAGTTTGTCACCCCGCAGTATAAAAAAAAGTAGACACGATTCCTACTGTTAATAAGATATGATATTTTTAAAGGTTGCCGGTTTCATGCCTTATTAGAAGAAATGCGGGTAATACCATTAGAAATTAATTCACACGGCGCGGCGATGTATTTACTCGTTCGAATTTCAAATGTAGTTCAAGGCATTTATTTTAAACAATCATCTCCATATCTTTACAACTATTCAACAGATATGAAATTTGTTTATTTACATATCTTTAAACTAACTGCCTCGGTTGTGCAGCGGCAGTGTGTGCGATTGCTGATCATGAGGTCTCGGGTTCGATCCCCGGATCGGGTAATGTTATTTCGTAAAAAGAAAAATTCTCAGTAGCAGCCCAGAGTTTCGAAATGTGCCCGGTAAACGGCAATGGGCTCACCCCCAATTACGTGGGACTTAAGCATAGCTGCCGAACCGTGGGTATGTAATATACCTTTCCCTTCCTCCTCGAGGATACAGGCGTGATGCTATGTTATTTTTTAAATCAGATTAATTTATTTGTTTGATAAAGGCGCTTAGATAACATAACTAACTCATATAGATAACTCTTGTTTTTTTAAATTGACTAACTGCGTAAAATTTTTTGATAACGCATGAAATACCAAACACTAAATATACAAATATGTACATAAATGTTGCCTCGGCACATTTCGACACATTTTTATAATTATTCTTTAATTAAACACAAAGTGAATAATGTGAAATCGAAAATAACAGTCACGAGCAGGATTTGAACCTGCATCTCCTGAATACCGTCCAGATGCTTTGCCAATTCAGCAATCGTGACAATTGCTCCTGACTGCTAATTTCGATAACACATTCCTACTTAACGTCTTTGGGAGAGAGGAGGAGATGCAGGTTCAAATCCTGCTCGTGACTGTTATTTTCGATTTCACATTTTTCACTTTCTGTTTAATGTATGTTGCTAAGCATGTCAAATTCTAAAAATATATATAAAAATATCTAAATATTTTTCTTTAAGCCTAAAGTTGTATATATAGGTGGAGTTAAGCCACAAAAATTCCTGGTGAATTAGTATTACATTCAATGTTTCATGTATACAAATATTAGATTGGTAAGCTGCAGTAATTAGTCATAAACTACTTTTTAAAGTACACTTTTAAGGCACGGAGCGGCTATTATCTCTCTCTTTCGTACCTGCAAAGATACTACTATCTCTTTATCCTTGTGAAGGGACTAACTTTAATAAAACTTACTGCGAAGTTGACAATAGCTTTAGGCTCTAAAGTACAAGCACATAAAAACTTACAATGTCACTATAGACAATAAACTCTATTGCAATGTTAATTCAAATTTATTAGTGATGTTCTCAAACAAGTTGAGTTTTGCCAAAATGGGTTGTTCACCTCTCTATCCGCCGTACTACGGTGTAAAGGCCTCGTTCAAGGTTACCACGCGTATGATAATCATGTAGATAATACTTGTAGGCTTTTATTGACGTTGAGGGCCTTAGGTATAAAGAATACTCAGAATATAGGTACCTACTACAGGCCTAGGTACTTTAATTATTTTTGTCTGGGAATTAAGTTTATATTAGATAACCAATAAAATATTAGAGTACAAATAATTATTTGTAAATGAGGAAAAAGAGAACTTTAGTACGAGCGGGAATCGAACCTGCGTCCTGCGTGAAGTGCTCTAATCCACTGAGCTATCGTCATACCCAATTTCCTCATCACATTTGTCTTAATGACCAACGCCATCTATCGGAATGCATTTACATGTATTTGTACTCTTAAAGTAGCTGAGCATGTCAAGTGCTAAAAATATAGATCAAAACAATATAATATTGTTACAATTGTTGACACATTTTATATAAACCTCATTCTTTTTTGTAATGTTTAAGTTTTCTTTTTTTAACAGGCAACATAATTTCCACAGTTAAGTACAATAAATCTCAATAAGAAAAAAATTGGTTTCCTATAGCACATTACCTAGATAGTATAACATAGGATTGGCTTCGAGTTTATTGCACGCCTCATAAGCGAAGCGTTGAGGTGTGTTCTACTCCTGGTTTACACGGGACAACTGATTTTTCAAACTTAAAATGTCTCTATTTATCATATATTGCACTTGTAAAATAATATCTACACACACATATAAAGAACAAACACTATTTTTAACACTCATGATATTTTTGATGCCATTTATGTTATTTAAATTAGTTAAAAAACTGTTTGAAAAAAATCTGGCTTGGACGTCCGTGAGTTGTAGGTAATGTATGTTAACACGATAACGACCAAAATACTTTACTAATCGAGTCTTTTTTTTTTTCGTTTACGAATTATTATAACTAGGAATAGAGCCCTATTACTTTTCACGTTCTGATTCGATGTGGTTTAATTGTTATTAAATAAACAAAAAAAATACTGAATATTTACGGCATTTACGTGACACTAAAACCAGCGCCTTTCATGAGAATTACCTTTTTACGTATGCATAGCCACTGGTAGTTTTATTATCGTCAACAGAACGCCGTTCGCCCGGCCGGTGCATTGTTTTTTGTTAAAAGAAAGTTCTTACCTTTGCTTGACGAACTGATGATATTTATCAAGTATAATAACTATTTTATCCATAATAATAATTAAAAACACGTAAACACACGTAAATAATAACACACCAACGTTATAAAACACGAAAAAAACATATTTTATTACATTACACTCCACAATTTTTTTTGCGTGGCCTTGGCGTCACGGTGCTTTCACTTTTTTTTTTTTTATTGTTTACGGTGGTTGACGAGCAAAAGGCCTACCTGATGGTAAGTAGTAACCGCCGCCCATGGACTATGGCAACACCAGAGCCACAGCCAAGTCGCCGCCTACCGTGAGTAAAGAAGAGTACTCTTCTCAAACCTCGTTTAAAGAGGGACAAGTCGTAACGCTGGGGAAACACCGCAGCAGGAAGTTCATTCCAGATCTTACACGTACGTGGTAGAAAAGAACGCTGAAAACGAACCATCTTGGACGAGATCGTTTCCAGGTGGTATGGATGAACCCTAGTACGGCGTCTCGTGGTCCGGTGGTAAAACGGCGATGTTGGTACCACCTCAAACAGTTCCTCAGAGCACTCCCCGTTGAAAAGTCAATAGAGCACACAGAGAGCCCCAAAGTCCCTCCGCCACCCCAACGACTCCAGCTCATCCGTGAGATTGGGATCATCGACAATTCGAACAGCGCGTCTTTGCAGGGAGTCAAGTGGGTCGAGCTGGTATTTTAGTGCGCCTGCCCAGAGATGTGAACAGTACTCCACGTGAGGGCGGACTTGTGCTTTATACAGCACAAGTCGCTGCCTCGGTGTGAAGTACCGCTTGGCTCTGTTCAGGACGCCCAGTTTCTTGCTCGCCAATTTGGCTTTGTCCTCCAAATGACTCCCGAACTGGACTTTACTAGATATGTCGATGCCAAGGATCCCAATACTCTCGGAGACCGGGAGAGTTACCCCTTGGAACTGGGGCGTCACGACAAATGCGTCCTTCTTTGCAGTGAACGCGCAAACCTGTGTCTTCGTAGGGTTGAATTGAACCAAGTTCTTTTCTCCCCATTCCGAGGCCCGCCCTAGAGAGCGCTCGACTTCAGACACAAGTTGGATCCGCCTCTCCTCCAGCATGTTCCGAGGGACTTTCTGATGGCCGGTATATCGCGCATCACCCGTACTGTCATCCGCATAGCAATGCATCCTCTCTATTGAGAGCAAGTCATTGATGAACAGCGTTGGGGAGAGCACCGAGCCTTGAGGAACGCCAGCATTAATCTCCATGGTATCAGAGCAGCATCCGTCTACAACGACTTTGATGCTGCCACCATGGAGGAAGCCAGCGATTCATTTGCAGAGCCCCTCGGAGATTCCATACGATGGTAGCTTCGATAGAAGGGCCCTATGCCAGACCCTTTTGAATGCCTTCGCGATGTCCAGGCTGAACGCCAAAGCTTCACCCCCACCCTCCAAGGCCTCTGCCCAGCGATGAGTGAGGTACACGAGAAGATCACCAGCTGATCGACCTTGACGAAAGCCGTATTGGCGATCACTGATCAGCTGATGATCCTCAAGGTACTGCAGAAGTCGGCGGTTGATGACTCTCTCCAGAACCCTGGAGAGCAGGGATGGTATCGCGATTGGCCTGTAATTCGACGGGTCCGACCGATCACCCCTTTTGGGAATAGGGTGAATATGGGCTACCTTCCACGAAGTAGGAATCCTGCCGGTACTGTATGAAAGGCGGAACAGGCGCGTAAGGAAGGGGGTCAAATCAGGGGCGCACGTTCGAAGAACCACCGAAGGGATGCCATCGGGCCCACTCGACTTATGGACGTCCAGTAGGCTCCCGCCTGACCGCACGTTGCGTAATGCGGATTTCAGGCATGGAGCTTTCACACCGAGGGATGGTGGGTGGTGTGGCCACTCCGGCGTCCAAAGTCGAGTTTGAAGCAAAGAGTTAGCCCAAAAGATCGGCTTTCTCTTTGGCACTATGGGCCAAATTGCCGTCCAGTTTTCGCAGTGGTGGGAGACTAGACTGGCAGAAGTTGCCCTGTACTACCTTGGCTAGCGACCAGAAAGATCGGCTCCCATTGGGATAGCTTGCAAGTCGCTCGCCAATTCTGGCAAAGTTTTCTGCCTTGGCTTCGGCAATAGCCCTCTTGTTGGACCTGGAAGCAGCATAAAATTTCCGCTACTCCTCTTTGGCGCTCGGATTCTGACTTTTCCTGGCCCTATTCCAGGCCAGGTATGCGGACTGCTTTTGGAGTGCAGCCGTCCTACAGGCTTTGCTAAACCATGGACGGCTGCGACCGCCAACCGGTATTTTGGTGCTGGGGATAAATAATTCCATCCCCATAATCACCGTTTCCGTGATGCAGTCCGCACAGACGTCAGGGTCCCTAGAGAAGAAGCATAGCTTCCAAGGGTAGGACGCGAAGAACTCGCGTAGTCCATCCCAATCTGCTGACTTATACTGCCAGACTCTACGAGACCCATTCGCTGCAAAACGATTGGTTCTCGCAACAGGGGCAGTGCAGCGGACCAGGCAATGATCGGATAATTCTAAAGGAGCACCAACCACCACCCGGTATCCGTGTGGATTTGAAGTCAGCAGAAGGTCCAACAAGGAGGACTCATGACTCTCAATATCTGGGACACGGGTAGGCTGTGTTACCAGTTGAGAGAGACTATAGGCCGAAGCCATATTGAAGAGCTGCCGACCCGGGAGGTCAGTGGTCCCGGACCACTGACCTCCCAAGCCACTCTATGTGGTGAGCATTGAAATCACCAAGGACCATCACCTCTGCAGATGGAAACTGCTCCAATATTTTGTCTATCCCCCGTTCGACGTTCTCGAAGAGATGAGTTGACCCCAAATCACTGCCATGGGACCTGTAAAGGCACGCGTAGATGCGGTCTGTTCCACCATATTCTACGCGTAGCCATAAAATAGACAGTTCGCCATGTTCAAGGCCCCGAAGGCAGTTAGGGCAGATATCACTCCGAACGAATACGCACACCCCGGCTCTACGATGGAAGGAATGCTCCAGTTCGTAGCCAGGGTATTTAAGGTACGAAATGTTGTCCAGAGCGCCTATCTGCGTCTCCGTCAAAAAGAGCAAGGCAGGCCGCGCCGTCTCGAGATGGTGATGGACGGCGTCGAGATTACTGTGAAGACCCCTGATGTTGCAAAACTCCACTGATGATTTGGATAGGGAGTCCGCCGTAAAACACTTACTCTTTTTATTTTTCTTTATAGCCATGATTTGTGAAGAGTTTGGAGGATATGGGCACGCGCACAATGGGTACCGGTGACACTCGGAAAAAATGGGTGGTGACACTTGGCGCATGGCTAGACAATGGCTTTTGTGAGGAGCTGACACGAAACACGGAAGGGCCCCCGGTGCCCTCCCATGAGTCACCATCGGGTCCACACCGGTCTCCTACTCCGGCACGACGGCAACTCCACGGGATTTTCGCCGGTTGGCGGGAAAGCCTGCCGAGGTAGGATTTCCCCGGGTTCGGGTCCCCTACTGACTGGCAGGTGGCCGGCGAACCATTCCCACCGGGTCTCCCTGTACCCCGCATCAGCCTCTCACGCCCAACGCACAAGCCATGACCCTTATCAATGCCCGTTCCGAGCATCACCGAAACCCACCACGCGCTCAGGAAGGGAAAATGGACAGGGGCGGCAATCTCCCGCTACAACCAAAACACACCTAAGTGCTTCATGGCCGGTCACACGGGAGACGTTGGTACTGACCCGCTCGGGCCCGATGCCAAATAAGTAACCCCACTTGGCATCACACCCTACCACCAGTAATGCAGAAAGGTGATAATTGCTTACTTCCCTTAGTCGCCTTTTACGACACCCGCGGGAAAGAATGGGGTGGCGACATCTGTATTCTTAATCCGTCACCACACGGAAAAAACTTAGAACAAAGTATAAAATTATAAGGCATCCAAGTTAGGAAGATAAATGGTTTAGAGGTTTCTTGTTGAACTCATTGATTTTTAAATAAGTCGTATAATATTGTCCAAAGTTGCAATTTTCTATTGATAGATGTCGCTATTTTAAAGTAAAAGAGATATTGACAAATGCAGCCCTAGATGTCGCTAGTGGCAATTTTAGATGTTGATATCATCGTATTCAGTTGCTGTTGTATATATAGAGCCACAATATTGCTTTTTTGTAAGGAAACTAGCGATGTCTTTTTGTTTTCTTAAATTATTTTTGTTTACAGTTAATAAATTATTCAATTTTACATGTTTATATATATGCACTTACGCAGGTATATATGCAAACTCATGGATTGTTGTTCTTACTAATTGCCAGATGGCGCCTTGCAAAATGACTGAGAGGTAGACCAATATAGAAGTACACACATTATTCAGGAAAAATGCACAGTTATTGTGGGACACTTATATTTGCAAAGAAATAATTAGCGTATCGTGCAGTTTTATGTACTGATGTCCAGGCGGACGAAATCGGGGGCAGAATTTAATTACTATATAAAATACCATTAGATATCTGTATCACACGCAAGTGAAGGAATATCTACATATACAAAGTTATTTTTTAACGTGATAACGTCTTATAAATCAATGAACGCCGGCTGCACGTTTGAAAAAGTGTCACGTTCCGAAGAATGTATGGCGACCGGTGTATTGTTTGTGAAACTCTCAGAAAACATATATGACGTTATCACGTAAAATTATCGTCCGTAAACCGACTTTACAGACAACCATAATAATAGTTTTTTTTTTCTTATATTCCTTTTAAGCAATTCATATTTTTAGTGCGTTTTATCTACCTACCACATTAAATATTCTTTGTCTTGAACATGAAGGGTTATCATTGAATTTTTTAATGTTGCGGCAATAAGCTGCTTACTTCATACGTCACAAGCCAAATATGTATGCGTCACTTCTATTTCAACGATGTTATGTAAATTTAATGGTATATATCCGTAGTTGCGTTACAAAAGCCAGGTGGTTAACTAAATATCATACGATAAACTAAATATCACTGAAACCTAAGATTTAGCACACACTGCGAATTTTATTCGCGCGATTTTTTTTCTAGCGGTTTTTAATCCGCATTCTGGAACATATTTTTCCGCAAGTACGTGCAGCTTCATACAATTTCTTATGTCACAGAATTTTGCGGAAATAATCGCGCGTATAAAATTCGCAGTGCGTGCTTAGGCTTAGGTTTCAGTGTATCGTGTTAAGCCTAAATCTTTTGATTTTATACTATTAGAATGGAAAACAAGCATACGGCCCACTTGATGGTAAGTGGTTAACGTAGCCTATAGATGCTAGCAACACCAGAGGCAACACTAGCGCGTCTCTTTACCCAAGGAAAATAATAGGAGGTGGATAGGAAGGATAATAAGGAGAGGATAATGTACTATTAATGTTATCTAAATATTTATTATGAATTGTTTTTGTTACTTTTGGACTTGATGATGACTCAACCAAAAAATATCATCGATGTAAACATTTTTTTTAGATTTTTGTTGATTTTCTAAAAACTACTAAACCGATTTCGATGAAATTTAAATGGAACCATTTCGGAATAAACCCCTTTCAAACAAAAAAAGAATCTTGCAAATCCATCAACATATGACGGAGTTATGCCCGAACATACATAAAAAATATATATAAACATCCGAATTGATAACCTCCTTCTTTTTTGAAGTCGGTTACAATTAAGCAAGGCTCTTCCACTAAAGAAACGTGGCGCTAAACAAGTAATTAACTAAAACCTCTTCAATAATTACTCCGTTATATATAAAATAGTTTAAGTGCCTCTATGGTGCAGCGGTAGTGTGAGCGACTGATCATGAGGTCTCGGGTTCGACCCCGGGACTGCCCGTGTTATTGAGCTTTTTCGTAAAAAGAAAAACTCTCAGTAGCAGCCCGGAGTTTGGAAATCTGCTCGGTAGACGGCAACAGGCTGGCCTCATATTACGTGGGACTTAAACATAGCTGGCGAACTGTGGGTGTGTAATACACCTCTGCTTCGGGGAATACAGGCGTGATGCTATGTATGTATGTAATGTATATGAGATAGTATAAGTAAATATTATTTAAATTATACTTTAACTCGTTGCATTGTATGCATCAGGAAGATCGGTTTAGTATCATAATAAAAACAATGATTAAAGAGACAAATGAGAATTTTCCGAGTATATGCCCACGAAAGGTCGTACTTCGAAGGTTGTCGCGCCAAAGTGACTCATGCGCAAGTCCGGGACATGATTGTCGTTTTAAACCTAAACCTTTGGGCATGACGTCAATTTTAACATTAGTGAAACCTTCCTTATCATTATACAATTCTTTCTCCGCATATAATGTAATGTGTGTTCGTTTTAATTATCATTTCAGAAAATAACTTAATTTTCTTAGTAGCTACTCGGGAAAAATATGTGTGAGTAATGAAATTAAATAAGAAGCACGTGACAGTACTAAAATATGTTTAGTATTTGTTCAATTGGTTCGCTTAAAAACGTAATTAGTAATAAGTATGCAAAGTACTCGATAACAACACGTAGAAAGGAAAATATATCCAATTAATTGGGTACATTTTCATGGATTCTGTGGTGTGCTATGAGAATGCCAACATAAAATTTATAATTTTTTGTTGACGTAAGTTTTAGAGCCGTTATTCTTAGATTTAAATGTACCTTTCATTATTAGGTAAGGTTGAATGATATTTATCACTGAAGTAACGTATAACAGTTCCAGTGGTCCGCAGGTAAAGGCGGAGAGACGGCACACGGCGAGTTTCTTTAGTGGGTGTGGGCCCGCCCCCACACTACTAATACTGGGTGTGCGGTTAGGTACATTTTTTCCATCTTAAGAAAAAAAAAGGTTGAATTGTAAAACTATTATTCCCATATTCAGCAAAAGAAATAATTCGAATTCTCAGTTTCAACATTTCGAAATCGAATTCTCAGTTTACACACTTAGAAATCGAATTCTCAATTTAAACATTTAGATTCATATTAAAACTACGAATAGACCGTTTTTTTTTTAAATTATGTTAGCGCAATTAGGATTTGTACATCGCGTTTAACACTAATAGCTATAATTTCAAAATTTAAATTCTAACACACGTTACTAACCCAAACGAACTTAGAAAAGAGTTTGAGTGAAATCAGTGTGGCTGTTAATAAAAACGAATATATAATTTGTCAATTTGTTATAGAATGCTTAAAGTAGTTTTTTATACAGCAACAGAGCGTGTGTTTTAAAGCAGACATTGTTTTCATCTCTATTATAAGCACGATACTATTCGTGATGTTAAGAGTATATCTTCTTAGCATGACCACTTTCAAAACAGTGAATTTGATTTATAAAATATAATCGTTCGTTGAGACCCGACGCATTCAAAATTTAAAATATTTGGCGGGACATCTTGTGAAATTGACACGTGACCGAAATGCTGGCTTATATCTCGGCCTTTAACCTCGCCATCGAGGGAATGCAGCCTGCATTTTGGACTGTGAATTGGCGCTAGACTGTCTTCGTTCAAGTGTCCATATCTAGAGATAATTATAATTGCTCTTCACTTCTTATAAGATTTACAAGTAAGAGGTACTGTTTATTATGTTAGCAGATACAACGAATGAAACTAGATACTTTTAATAATATTCTAGGTATATAGGTACTTAGTTTTATTAGTATTTTTTTTTATATATTATTGTTAGGTACCTAGTTCTCATACTTATATTGTTTTAAAATAAGGAAAACGACATCCATAATATTGAAATTGTATTCAAAACTTCAGCAGCTTTTTTATCTTAAACTAGATTATGCTCACGATTCCATCCGCGTGTACTTTAGAATATAAATATCACTCTACGAAACATTTATTACCTCTATGTAAAAATGGGTATCCCACATAAACCTAAAAAGTCTATGTTATTTTCTCGGCTTCATACTATCTGTATGCAAAATTTCATGATGATTGGTTCAGTAGTTACAGCGTGAAAGCGTAACCAACAAACAAAATCACATCAATTTATAATGTTGGTAAAAATGTTGTCATGTGAACAATGAACGCTTCTTGCATAGAATTCGCAAAATCCCACATCAAATCACCCGCATAATGTAAGCACCAACTCATTATTTATTTCGCACAAACATTATCAAAATCAGGTCATTCTGATGAAATAGTTATCGAGGGGTTTCCCTTTTCCTTATTATTTTTATAATCTAACGCATTTCATCCCTAAATGGAAGAGAAGTGTTTTTTTTATTGCTAATGATGGTAGACTAGCCACGGCCCACCTGATGATAAGTGGTAAATGTCACTTATGGACATATAGCTGTGCACCACTTAATATAGAATAAATAGCTATCCTTTGCTACAGCCAAAACACACTAACGTGCTTAATGACCGGACATACAAGAGACGGTGATACCGACCCGTTCGGGCCTGGATAGCAAGTGAGTACTCTCACTTGGTTCCCAGCCCTACCAGCAATGGATGCTAATTGCTTACATCCCTTAGTCACCTTGTATGACACTCGTGGGAAAGGATGGGGTGGTGACACTTGTATTCTTAGTCCGTCACCACACGGACAAAAAAAGTTTCATATATCAAATATTTAACTTGCTCTCACTCAGGCAGTCCAATGTTATTTAAACTTTTTGCATTATTCGCTGCTGTCACAGTGTCCCACGACTTGAATTAGTTCTGTTATTCAATATCAGTATATCAATTACTAGATTCTGTTCGCGATTTCGCCCGCATAGACTTCAGAATATCCCTAAACGTCATAATCCGGCATACTAATGATCTCTACAACATATGCTATCCCTACAGGAACTATCACTTTCCTTAGGATACCAAGTATCCTATGCTCTTGTCCAGGTTCCTAATAATATGTATACAAAATTTCATGATGATCGAATTAGAAGTTATGGCGTGAAATCGTAACTAACAAACGCGATTTCGCATATAATTCCTAAGCGTGTATAAGACTATTTAGATATTTTTATACATATATATTTTTAGCATTTGACATGCTCAGCACTATACATTAAACACAAAGTGAAAAATGTGAAATCGAAAATAACTTCGACAATCCTGCTCGTGACTGTTATTTTCGATTTCACATTTTTCACTTTGTGTTTAGTGTATAAGACTCCCGGGAGTCTAATATCAAGGATATGGATTTGAAAATCTTTTAAATTCATGTGTCTTCTGACCTTATTTATAAAAATAAATAAAATTGAACCGTCTGTATGTAATAGCTAAATAACGGCATTATATACCTATACACTATAAAACCAATTTTAAAAATGAATGCCTTTCTGTTTATTCTAGCGAATCTCCGATACGGTTGGTCCGATTTGGATGTATTGACAGATAGTTGATGTTATAAGCAGTAACCTAGGCTACCCTTATTTTTTAAAAACATTTAGCGTTTGCGCCCAGTAAAAAGAATGGACTCCGACGTACACGAAGTTGCGGGTAGCAGCTTACACACTATTTCAAAATAATGATGTTGACATTACATAATATTCGTTATAAGGATAACAAGACCTTTATCTTAACACGCTAATTCCCTTGTAAAAACTAATACGAAAATCCCAGATCCGAATCAAACAATAACAACTTCCAAGAACCAAGAGATCTGCGCGTGAGCGGTTATCGTGAACTGCGTTATAGTGTGTACCTACAGTTGGTTATTCTATGAACAATATATTTGAATGCTAAGCGCCGACTTCACCAACAAATTGATAGTCATCAGCAAATCAGCTGTTAAAATTAACCACTGTTAAACCAGAAAGCAGTATTAACCATTTTGAAATAAAACTACGTTTACGGAATCTCGTTTACTTGATTTTCTACCATCCCGACGTTTCGAATACTTTACAGCATTCATGATCACGGGTGGACTTAGATGGTAGATGGACGTCCCCGTAAACGTAGTTTTATATTTTCGCGATTTTTCGATTGATGTGTTTGTTTACAATCTATCACTGCTCGGTGAAAGAAAACATAACGAAGAACTCTGCATGCATGAGAGATTTTCTCGACGGCTTGTGTATTCTGCGCATTGGGCCAGTCAGTGGTGGACTATAGCCTAAACCCTCTAGCACCATGAGAGCCCAGTATCCAATAGTGGGAATGAAAAAGGGTCAAACTAAAAATCAGAAATCAACTAAAACAAAATTATCTATCAAAATATTATGGGCGCGATGTTTTCATAAATTATAATTTTAACTTATTGATAGTTTAGCGTGTCGAATGCATAAATAATATTACCAACCATATTCAAAATATCATTGTTCTAAGAAATTAATAACGACATGAATCTAGTTTAGCCGTATAAAATATAACAGATTCGATACGACCAAATTCAATATTTCTTATAGTAAGTACCACTACATTCCAGCTATTTTTTCAGTTTGCTTATAGAAGTAGTTTTTAAATATAATAATATTAAATAAATATATTACTCGTATTATGATAAACGAAAAAAACGAGAAGAATGGATATATTGATTTCTTGATCATTAATGGTGAAACTAGAGCTAGATGTTCTATAGATTACAATATAGCTGCTAATATACTCCTGAAGGTCTTGGCCTTATGACTGACGTGATCGCCTTGATTTTAACAAATAGTTACGTACCTACATAGTATATTCAATTGCGTGATTTTTTAATTCGAATTTTGCCGGTCTAAGACTATATCACCCATTCCTTGATATGGGTCTAGAACGCGTGTCAATTATATAAAACTAAAAATAATGAAAACTTAGAAAAATACATAATAAAGTATTATACGACCAAAGACACGCAAAATTCTAAAGGCCTTATGAGTAAACGAGTCGTTCCGCGTCAATGTTTTTTTTCAGCACGGGCCCTATATCATTTTCCAAAATAAAAGTGGCTTAAGATGTTTTTTATATCATCAGCTATCTGAAGCCGGTGAAAGTCCCGTCCAAATCGGTACAGCCGTTTCGGAAATTAGCCAGTTTAAACCGACAGACAAAACTTTGTTTCCAGAGTACCGTTTATACTTTCTTATGTTAAATACATAAAACAAATGCAAAACAAATCAAATAAATGCAAATTAATTTGGATAAAATATGTAGTTCAGCATTAATAGTAACTTTTAATTTCATTTAAAGTATCATTAGTGCCTTACTTCCACACTTATTTCCATGTAATATTTCCAAATATTAAAGTGACATATAAAAGTACCCCTTTTATTGGTCAGTGGATTTCCCACTTAACAGCGAGTCGTAAACATATCTGGCACGTGTCTGACTAAACGATTAGATATCAATATAATTTATGTATCATTAAAATATAGGTAATTATGCCAGCTTTGACTCGATAGATTCGAGAATTCTATTCTGTATGACCCAAAGGTTGGTCATTAGATAATTTGTATAGCGTATAGCGTTAGATCTGGATTTGCATATTTTAAATAAAGGTAGGTTAGTCTCGGTCTCCCCCTATACCTACATACTTCCTACATCTTTCGCATTGTAAGTCTTCTTAATCAATCGCTCGTCCGGCATTCTTTCCGCATATCCGAAACATCGGAGAATTAATTTGTGTTTACATTTTATATTATTTGCAGGATTTTCATACTTTCGGTAACTGTACACCTTCAAATACCTTCCAATTCATTATCGAGTAGATAGTCAACGTTTAAAAGACAATAGCATTTTAATCTACATAATATTTACTTTCTTCTGACTAATAATAAGCGAAAGATACAATTGAAAGTGAATCACGTAACGGATTCGCCCATTCGAGTTACATCATCTCAAATAATCTTACTTAAGACCTGTTGTCTGTTAAATACAGGAAACTATAATTAACTTAAGATAATTCTTAAACAGATGTTTTGACAGGAAGTCGTCGGAATTAATGCCACAGGAAACGTTTATTTACTATTCCGAGTCACGGCTTTCCGATTTTTGTGATTCGCATGTGATTCATTGATAAGATCACCAACAAATTAGCTGATATTTTTGCGTACACATTCACCGATATGTTCATAAACTATCCACTACGATCCTGTTGTATTTTACGTGCTCTGATTCAAATTATAACCGCTAACTTAACATACCTATCTATTCAACTCTCGTCCCTTCATCTACTACCAGTCAAGTATACTCTGTTGAAGTACCCTTCTTTATACACTGGACTTTATGTACACAAAATTGAATGATAAACGTTTAGATATTTTTATATATATTTTTAGCATTTGACATGCTTAGCACTATACATTAAACACAAAGTGAAAAATGTGAAATCGAAAATAACAGTCAGGAGCAGGATTTGAACCTGCATCTCCTGGATACCGTCCAGATGCTTTACCAATTCAGCCATCCTGACAACTGCCCCGTGTTATCGAAATTAGCAGTCAGGAGTAATTGTCAGGATGGCTGAATTGGTAAAGTATCTGGACGGTATCCAGGAGATGCAGGTTCAAATCCTGCTCCTGACTGTTATTTTCGATTTCACATTTTTCACTTTGTGTTTAATGAATGATGACCGGTTAAGAAGTTACGAACGTTTAGAACAAATTAACTCATATTCCTATTTACTTATCCTAAGGCTTGTCTATTTTAACATCCAATATTCTGGAGGATTGCATTATATTCAAACTGGAAAACTCCATATTTCAATTCACAAGTAGCTCTCGCAGACCCAGATATCTGTAACTGACACTTGTTCCACAACAATTTGCCGCTTCAAGATTATCGGGTTACATTAAAATACACTAATTCGTAACAATTTGTTAATCGTTTACTTTCTTATTAAACAATTAACGTTATAGTTTGACGAGCAATTAAAAACTATAAAAAATAGAGCATTTTCGAAACGTAGTTTTATAGTTACAAATGACTCTTCACAAAGAAATTAAATTAACAAATTGACATTTAGATCGGTATAGTATTTATGCCCGCGAACAGGTTTTGTCGTTGTTTCGCCTCGTGAGTCGTGAAGTGAATGTGATATTTTGGGGTTTCATATATTATGTGGATTGTCACACCGGGACTGTACCATACCATACATGTACGGTGAATATGATATGTATAAATAAAGAAATTGTAATAATATATGTTTATACTGTAACACTGTGCCTGAATAAAGAAACACAGGTGTCATACATTTTCTCTATAAATTTCCCAATGTACCTGGTGCTGATTACTGTAACAATTCTGGATTACGCGCCGCTATAGAAAATCAGCTGGCAGAAAATTCGAATAAAAGTTTTCAAAACACTGGTGAGTCTGAGTAAGTTAAGTTTAGATATCCTTAGGTTCTTTTTTGACGGACCTAAACATATATATGCCATTTTTTTCAGCCAGCATTAATGTGAAGGAAGGTGGAAGTCAGGAGGCAAAAACCGGCGAGCGTGTATTAAGAGAATTATGAATATTGAGGAAATGAGAGATGTATGCAAGAATAGAGCCTTTTGGCACTCTGTTCTCTCTGCCTACCCCGCAAGGGAAATGGCATGATGATAATTATCTGTACAGAACATATCCATTTCATAATAGTGGATTTTCACGATACGTTCTTAAAAGGGGTTACCATAAACGTTTCGGATAGTAGGGAACGCAACTGCCACTGTTGCTTATAAAAATACATAATATTTTATTTAGCTTTGTCTTTTTATACGACAAGTAGAAAGCGGCCATTCATTATAATATATCTCTTTTTATTTCGGACAAACGAGTCAGACCTTGAACTTCTTTATCCGATGTTGTATCAATATGACATCATATATGGCATTTGATTAATATTAATAAACTCATAACCTTTTAATAAAAGGCAGTAGAGTAGTTTAAGAAAAGGTATATTCACTACCAACACCGTTACTTACGGAAGGTTAGGCTAACATAACATAGCATCTCATCTGTATTCCCGAAGGGGTAGGCAGACGTGTATTACACACCCACGGTTCGCCAGCTATGTCTAACCCACGTAATAGCGAGCGAGCCTATTGACGTCTACCGGCCACGTTTCCAAACTCCGGGCTGCTACTGAGAATTTTTCTTTTTACGAAAATTTCCGACCCGGGAATCGAACCCGAGACCTCGTGATCAGCAGTCGCTTACACTACCGCTGCACCACAGAGGCAGTTAAAGCAGGAAAGGTTAGTCTACATGGAGTAATTGACCTCCGCTCAGTGACGTGACATGGGTGGGCCCCTATGGTGCCGTTTTGTCACAAACAGCACGTTTTGGACGCGGTACGATTTCACAATGAATACTGACAATATCTTATAATCTAGACATTCTATAGTAAAAAATTGGAATCAATCCATTTCATAGTAATAAATGAAAAAACAGATATTCTTGTACATTTATTTTTTAATTATATCCTTTTTAATAATTATTTTATTCTTATCGAAGAATAAAAGGAACGGGCAATGTCTAAATAAAAAGACGCCAAAATTTTCCAAAGCCTCAGACGGCAATAATAACACTATTATAAAACGAAATTTCTTTTAAGAAAAACCAAATCAAATACAATATTATAATTTTAATAGAAAAATAATATTAATAATAACAATATCTACACTTATTAGTACAACTTACTATCTACTTACGCCAAACAGGCCCAAGCGTAATATTGCTATACATTAAACAATTTAATCACTATTAAGTAAATAATCCTGTAATAAATTACATTAAATATCGCATTATTATCAAAAATAAGCAGACACTTTTTATATCGCCGAGGCTGACATTGGTATCTATTTATGGTACTATAATAAAGAAATCATAAATAGCGTAGAGGTTTAAAAACCCGACTTGACTATGTACCTAGCTTTTATCCCCATGGAGATTTCCCATATACGACAAAATTATGTGCGATCCGTAATACTTGCTGTGATTCTACTTGTACCCATGTTCAAATTCAAATTAAAAAATACCTTTATGCCTATTATGTACTTAAAATCGTCAAGAATACGCTAATAATTAACATGAGCGCATGTATTATTTGTTTGCGAAATCTCTCACGGGGTTTTAAATCAAGGAAATAAATTGTATTAATGTTGAAAACAACAGTTTAAAATCTTGTTTTTGCAACTAGTCTTAATAATATAGCGCTATACAAACAAAAATACCCATCTTATATCTCTATAAACTTTTTCATTTGCAAGATTATACATTTTTCTACGACATAAAATTGGGTAATTACAAAATATTTTCTACCTAATAAATAAATTGTTTCTATATAGATCTATATGTTCACTTAATTCCAGCTGTTTCTGGCGTCAAAAACTCCAAATAATTTTTTTTCTTGTGGCGATATTTTACTGCGACGTTTTAATTGTCAATTTTAAAAATATAACCGTCATACACATGTCCTGTAGATAGCACTGGAACCTATTTAATATTTTTTGCAAAAGCATCTTTATGTAGATGATACTTATTCTAAGATGGTAACGTCTTTAGAACATTTTGCAAAATGTGTGTGTGCGTGTGTGAGAGTGAGTGTGTGTATTAAGAGATCATTGACTTCGCACGACTGGTCATCATCTCGCTTATTTACGTAATAAAATTGACTCAACTAATTTAGCGTATATTTATGACTAATTTACACCTTCCGATCTATATTTTTTAGCATTTGACATGCTCCGCCACTCTTAAAGTACAAATTATTTGAGAATAAGGAAAAAGAGATTTTTTGTACTAGCGGGAATCGAACCCGCGTCTTTTCCAATCCGGGGAAGTGCTCTAAGCCACTGAGCTATAGTACAGGTACTTCGACCATCCCAATCTCCTTATTACATTTGTCTTTACGACCAGCGCCATCTATCGGAAGCATTTACATGCATTAAACCGATATAGTAAGTTTAATTTTGCAATTAAAATTCATACTATTTGATGGCGCGATTTTTTAAACATTTCCGATCTATATTTTTTAGCATTTGACATGCTCCGCCACTCTTAAAGTACAAATTATTTGAGAATAAGGAAAAAGAGATTTTTTGTACTAGCGGGAATCGAACCCGCGTCTTTTCCAATCCGGGGAAGTGCTCTAAGCCACTGAGCTATAGTACAGGTACTTCGACCATCCCAATCTCCTTATTACATTTGTCTTTACGACCAGCGCCATCTATCGGAAGCATTTACATGCATTAAACCGATATAGTAAGTTTAATTTTGCAATTAAAATTCATACTATTTGATGGCGCGATTTTTTAAACATTTCCGATCTATATTTTTTAGCATTTGACATGCTCCGCCACTCTTAAAGTACAAATTATTTGAGAATAAGGAAAAAGAGATTTTTTGTACTAGCGGGAATCGAACCCGCGTCTTTTCCAATCCGGGGAAGTGCTCTAAGCCACTGAGCTATAGTACAGGTACTTCGACCATCCCAATCTCCTTATTACATTTGTCTTTACGACCAGCGCCATCTATCGGAAGCATTTACATGCATTAAACCGATATAGTAAGTTTAATTTTGCAATTAAAATTCATACTATTTGATGGCGCGATTTTTTAAACATTTCCGATCTATATTTTTTAGCATTTGACATGCTCCGCCACTCTTAAAGTACAAATTATTTGAGAATAAGGAAAAAGAGATATATCGGTTTAATGCATGTAAATGCTTCCGATAGATGGCGCTGGTCGTAAAGACAAATGTAATAAGGAGATTGGGATGGTCGAAGTACCTGTACTATAGCTCAGTGGCTTAGAGCACTTCCCCGGATTGGAAAAGACGCGGGTTCGATTCCCGCTAGTACAAAAAATCTCTTTTTCCTTATTCTCAAATAATTTGTACTTTAAGAGTGGCGGAGCATGTCAAATGCTAAAAAATATAGATCGGAAATGTTTAAAAAATCGCGCCATCAAATAGTATGAATTTTAATTGCAAAATTAAACTTACTATATCGGTTTAATGCATGTAAATGCTTCCGATAGATGGCGCTGGTCGTAAAGACAAATGTAATAAGGAGATTGGGATGGTCGAAGTACCTGTACTATAGCTCAGTGGCTTAGAGCACTTCCCCGGATTGGAAAAGACGCGGGTTCGATTCCCGCTAGTACAAAAAATCTCTTTTTCCTTATTCTCAAATAATTTGTACTTTAAGAGTGGCGGAGCATGTCAAATGCTAAAAAATATAGATCGGAAATGTTTAAAAAATCGCGCCATCAAATAGTATGAATTTTAATTGCAAAATTAAACTTACTATATCGGTTTAATGCATGTAAATGCTTCCGATAGATGGCGCTGGTCGTAAAGACAAATGTAATAAGGAGATTGGGATGGTCGAAGTACCTGTACTATAGCTCAGTGGCTTAGAGCACTTCCCCGGATTGGAAAAGACGCGGGTTCGATTCCCGCTAGTACAAAAAATCTCTTTTTCCTTATTCTCAAATAATTTGTACTTTAAGAGTGGCGGAGCATGTCAAATGCTAAAAAATATAGATCGGAAATGTTTAAAAAATCGCGCCATCAAATAGTATGAATTTTAATTGCAAAATTAAACTTACTATATCGGTTTAATGCATGTAAATGCTTCCGATAGATGGCGCTGGTCGTAAAGACAAATGTAATAAGGAGATTGGGATGGTCGAAGTACCTGTACTATAGCTCAGTGGCTTAGAGCACTTCCCCGGATTGGAAAAGACGCGGGTTCGATTCCCGCTAGTACAAAAAATCTCTTTTTCCTTATTCTCAAATAATTTGTACTTTAAGAGTGGCGGAGCATGTCAAATGCTAAAAAATATAGATCGGAAATGTTTAAAAAATCGCGCCATCAAATAGTATGAATTTTAATTGCAAAATTAAACTTACTATATCGGTTTAATGCATGTAAATGCTTCCGATAGATGGCGCTGGTCGTAAAGACAAATGTAATAAGGAGATTGGGATGGTCGAAGTACCTGTACTATAGCTCAGTGGCTTAGAGCACTTCCCCGGATTGGAAAAGACGCGGGTTCGATTCCCGCTAGTACAAAAAATCTCTTTTTCCTTATTCTCAAATAATTTGTACTTTAAGAGTGGCGGAGCATGTCAAATGCTAAAAAATATAGATCGGAAATGTTTAAAAAATCGCGCCATCAAATAGTATGAATTTTAATTGCAAAATTAAACTTACTATATCGGTTTAATGCATGTAAATGCTTCCGATAGATGGCGCTGGTCGTAAAGACAAATGTAATAAGGAGATTGGGATGGTCGAAGTACCTGTACTATAGCTCAGTGGCTTAGAGCACTTCCCCGGATTGGAAAAGACGCGGGTTCGATTCCCGCTGGTACAAAAAATCTCTTTTTCCTTATTCTCAAATAATTTGTACTTTAAGAGTGGCGGAGCATGTCAAATGCTAAAAAATATAGATCGGAAATGTTTAAAAAATCGCGCCATCAAATAGTATGAATTTTAATTGCAAAATTAAACTTACTATATCGGTTTAATGCATGTAAATGCTTCCGATAGATGGCGCTGGTCGTAAAGACAAATGTAATAAGGAGATTGGGATGGTCGAAGTACCTGTACTATAGCTCAGTGGCTTAGAGCACTTCCCCGGATTGGAAAAGACGCGGGTTCGATTCCCGCTAGTACAAAAAATCTCTTTTTCCTTATTCTCAAATAATTTGTACTTTAATTTACACCTTTATATTGTTGTTAACAATAACATCAATACCCAAATTGAATTTGAGAACAAATTGATGTACCATCAATCGTTGTGCTTCAACTGGGAACTTTGGTTTTCTATCAGAATTGGCAGGGTATTGCGTTATTACCACTGAAGTAATATCACACAGTTCCGGTGGTCCGCCAGCACCTACCCTTAATAAAAAAACCTTTTAGAGGACTAGTATTTATTCTGTGCTTTTAGTAAGGTTTTTAACCTATTAGTAAGGCGTGCTTCGTTTAAGTATACTTGCGACTTTTATGAATATCTAGAGTTTGTTTGTTTATCCAGTTTGTGCTCCTAAACAAGGCAAAGGATGGTAACTGTTTTTACTGTCGTTTAGATATTCTTCCAAAGAAGGTTTCTATTATAAAACATACAATTATTAAGTAGAGAAATTTAATATTGACTTGAGTCACTGAAAAAACTATTTGAGGCACACGCTGAATAAATCTTAAGAAATAATGTAAAGCCTTATGGTTCTTCAATATTAGTAAATTGGACAGGTGCAAAACGAGGCTGGGTCAGTAATTGTAATAACTGCCTAGGCGTTAGAGTCCATTCAGTAGTTCAGTAGTCCTCAAGGTTACGCACATACAAAAATACAGACTGAAAAATACTTAAAGTACAAATTATAATTTGTGAATAAGGAAAAAGAGTATTTTAGTACGAGCGGGAAACGAACCTGCGTCCCTTCCTTTCCGGAGAAGTGCTCTAATCCATTGAGCTATCGTACCATTTCTAGAAATACCGAATTTCCTCATCACATTTGTCTTAACGACCAACGCCCTCTATAGGCAATGCATTTACATGCATTCATCCAATGTAGTAAGTTTAATTTTGCAATTAAAATTCATACTATTTGATGGCGTGATTTTTCAAACATTTTGATCTATATTTTAGCACTTGACGTGCTCAGCTACTCTTAAAGTACAAATTATAATTTGTGAATAAGGAAAAAAGAGTATTTTAGTACAGGCGGGACGTACTAAAACACTCTTTTTCCTTATTCACAAATTATAATTTGTACTTTAAGAGTAGCTGAGCATGTCAAATGCTAAAATATAGATCAAAATGTTTGAAAAATACTTACTGAGAATAGTATAATCACAATTACAGACTAAACACTTCTTATTTTTATAGTTTTTTTTAATGGCACTCTTAACATTTCACCGCGTGGTACAATCAGTATTGTGTGTACTGTGATGTCATAATTACTAAAGTCTACCAAAATAGAGGGATGAAGTTTAATGTTCAGTTTAAAAACAAGTCCGCATCTCATACATAAGAGTAAAATCAATGCGGTAGAAATGTGATCTCTGCGGAGAATCTGTGGAGTGAAGCTCACTGACCGCATTCGTAACGGCGACGTAAGAGAGCGAGTAGGTATGAAAGAGTGTATTGGTGTAAAGATGCCAAAGGGAATACTCTGTTGATTCGGACATGTGAAAGAATGCCGGACGAGCGACTGGTTTAGAAGATATACAATGCGAAAGTGGAATGATGAAGGTACAGAGGGAGACCGAGACTCACCTACCGAGACCAAATTGGTCATGTATTGAAAAATGGTGGCGTCAGGAGTCTCCGAAACCGGCGAGCGTGTATAAAGAGAATTATGAATGTTGAAGAAGCAAGAGATGTATGCAAGAAAAGAGCCTTTTGGCACTCTGTTCTCTCTACTACTTTGCCTACCCCGCAAGGGCGATGGCAAGATGATACGTAAGTATCTCAGACTTCTCAAAAGTTTGTGTTTATTTGATCAGAAATTATCACTGCTTATATCATGAGGAAACCTGAGAGATTTTCTCGGTGGCATTTAACATCTATCAATGAGCCAGCGTAGTGAACTATGAATAGCATAGGTTTATCCAATACAAACGTAAATAAATATGTATTTAAAAAACATACCCAAACGCTTCCATTGACATAGGAAATGCCACTTACCTGAAATTGAAAAACAAAAACAAGTTAGAAGCACGTAAAATTACAATGGCACTCGTAGGAAAATGAAAAGTAAGTAAAATTTCCATATAACTCGTTATCGGTGCGATATCAGCTGTTTCCGGCGCGCTCCGGTAAATATTTCGCGGTAGGTGTGTAACGAAAACTTCGATATATATATACTAGACTTTATATAGGAAGTTTTATTGCTTTACAACTTCATGAATATCAAAATATATTTTTTTATTTCGAAGTTGTGACACCGGCTTCGTTAGAGACGAGCGTTGCTGTTGTTTCAGCTCGTCTTACCACTTCAAGTAAAGGAAATGGCAAACAATTCTAACGGTGGTTAGGTTTGATATTGTTTCAGTTTTCTTGCGATTCGTATAGTGAGCGAGAGCGCCAGAGCCCCAACCCTCTCTCCCTATTCTGTCCTTATTATCCTGTCTTTATTATCCTTTATATCTTCTCCTTTTGATCCTTCCTCTCCACGCCCTATCCCTTTCCTTGGAGATGGCGACGCACAAGTGATGTCTTTGGTGTTGCTGACTTCTATAGGCTGCGGTAACCGCTAGCCATCAGGTAGGCCGTATGCTTGTTTACCACCAGAGTAGTAAAAAAATTTAAATTATTGTTATTGAGAACTTAGGCTTTATTTGGAATAGACAGTATTAAGGTGAACGCACACTTATCCGAGCCGAACGAGTCGAACGAAACGAATTTTAGAATTCCGTATATGAAATCTCATGAAACCTCTTCCAGATTCGGACGATTCGACGCGGGGAAGTGTGCGAGGATTGATGAGATCTCATATACAGAATTCTAAAATTCGTTTCATTCGACTCGTTCGACGCGTTCGGCTCGGATAAGTGTGCGTTTACCTTTAGCGTCGCTGGTGCTGAGATAAAAATGTCCCGACCCAAATTGGTCCATAACAGAAGATCTAGACTCCATAACAGAAGATCGCCTTAAATAATGATGAGTATTGCTACTGTTGCATTTTGCATGAACATGAGCACTGAAAGCACAAACCGTCTTATTATTCGCCCTACTACCTAGCTACTACCCTATTCCTCTCCTTAGTATTAGTTCAGCTTATTAATGGGCATCCACGGGCAAAGCTGAGCGCAGATGGCCACTGTCAAATTGTACGAGTAGTGCAGATGGCCACTGTCAAATTGTACGAGTAGTGCAGATGGCCACTGTCAAATTGTACGAGTGCATTGTTTGCCTGAGAATTGTTACCTATTTTTTGTGTATAATCCGGTTGATCAGCGATGTTGTTAAAATATATAGAACCTGGAAGATTAAAGAATTGAAAGATGCTATGCTGTGTAGCCATAAATTTTTTGCAACACTTTCATTTTTTTTAATAGTGTACCTACTTACTTATCATCACACCATTTCCCTTGCAGGGTAGGCAGAGAGTACAGAGTGCCAAAAGGCTCTATTCTTGCATACATCACTCGCTTCCTCAACATTCATAATTATCTTCATAAACGCTCGCCGGTTTCAGAGATTCCTGACTCCACCTTCCTTCAATACATGACCGATTTGGTCTAGGTAGGTGAGTCTTGGTCTCCGCTGTACCTAAATCCTTCCACTTTCGCATTATATATATTCTTAACCAGTCGCACGTCCGGCATTCATTCCACATGTCCGAACCAACGGAGCATTCCCTTTCGCATCTTGTTGAATCTTTGGGAAATAAATGTGTTATTACATTTTGCTACAGCACACAGAGGTATATTACGAGACAATTGAAATTTATATATTATTATTAATTTATTATTACCAAATTATAGGCTGGAAATTACACTTTTCAATGGCCATGTCGATGATGCGCTATCTGCCGTGAAATGATGGCAGTAAACATCCCCATTGAGATAACAAATATCCTTCGATACTATGAAATTTTATGGGAGGAACACGATACTACTTAACGAACTTGGGATAAAAATATCAGAAAATGATGAATAACTTGTTTTCAACAGAATGTAGTATGATATTGTTAATTAGTATCATTTGAGGCGGTACATGTGCGGACGAACTCGTTGCCATACTGTAATTAAGTGCACTGTGACATGTCATTCGTAGGTTATAGGATGCGCACGCGCCGCACATGTGTTCCCTGTATCCGTTTGCGATAAGTTGACCCGCAGATATACAAAATGATAAGTATGGTAGATTATCCAAATAACAACTATCAAATTATATTCAATTGGTTTTTTTTCTTTCTGTGTAGTTAACATTGAATTTTCTCTTCGTTAGTTAGTACGAAAGATTGATTTGAATTTCCATTCAGTAAAGACACAGAATAGCCTATCTATTAAGAATCGTTTAGAAAAAGAAATCATTTCTTTCCAATATTTCAAATTTAATCCTTACTTGTACATTTTTCTTTTAAAACAACACAATTGGTTTGTAAATTAAATCGGCTTGTTGCCAGTCAAATAATATTATAAGGTACATCTATATTCTGAACCACTATCAATTTCTGTATCCAACAAAATTGATTTTTAACAAACGCAATCTACATATAAACATAAGCTATTTTTCTCACAAAATATTAGTTATGTAATGTTTTGTTAGTTTTATATGTTTTATATACTACATAGGACCATAGGTGGCAAACAAGCTTATGCCGTAGCCTATAGACGCTAGCAACACCAGAAGCATCACTCGCACCCTCAATTCCAAGGAAAGGGATGGGAGGTGGAGATGAAGCATAATAAAGAGGGGATGACGAGGGGGTTTAGGCCTCCGGCACTCCAAATCCAAATAAACCTAAGGTATTTTTATTCAATGCAGTAACTCATTTTATAACGTAATCATAAAATGCTGTAAATGCGTTTAAAGTTAATTAATAGCACATTTTTCCTACGATATTCAAAGATTTAATATCTAACGTAACGTTATAACCGGTTTTGCTAGTGACCTTGTCTGCACGACATTTGTAAAGGTTACCTGAACTACTTAGCCGATCAGGAAAATTGTAACATTTACGCGTCTCTGAAATGTGACACAATTAATTATCTATATAAATACTATTTTTGTATAAATTTAAATACTTTTCATGGCAGCAGCAGTTATGATTAAAAATTTAAGTATCTAGTACCTATCTACTAATGACTCAGTCTGGCTTCGTATGACTAGTATTAGACAATAATGACTATAAATTTAAGATTTTTAGTTTATTTCAATAGGCTTTTTATATAGCTGTAATCGGCGACTCCGGCCGCGTGGAATAGAACTTTGCTAGTTTTATAAGTATTTCGTGCAACATAGCTTTTTCAAATCAGTTAACCAGTTTCTGAGATAAGCCGGAACGAAGTCAACATTTTTTTGAAATTGGCTTTACATAGAAATGCCTTACTAAGAAAGTGTTATTTTGACATTATATACAGACATTTATTTTTTATTGATTGGGGGCGGCCTTCATAAATTACATCACACTATAATTTTATTAATATTTGAACCAACATTTTTTGTGATTCTCCTGTAAAAATTACGTCAAAAAATCTAGAGCCCTCCCTTTCTTACCTTGTACATGATTTACTGCGATTAAAAAAATATACGAATATACTCGTAAAGAAAGTCATGTCACGTTTCACAGAAACCAGCCCCCCTTTTCATGCCTTGTCTCACCATCTAAGATACCCTCCTCCCTTGCTTGCGCACGTATTTTTTGGACGTCCTTTAACATAAATATAGATTTTCTAGAACTCAACACAACCTAAAGTTTTGAATACTATACATCACCTATAATCACGGGCAGTCTAAGATTTATACAGAAGTGTCGTAGCATTTAAATCTACCCATGTCGGGGTTAAAAATCTCTTCGAATACATGACGTATGTAAAGGGATAACCATTTACATCCGAAGATGAACCCTTAGTCCATTATTTTCGGCACTACCGACTAAAACCACCACGATGACCTTCACGTGACGCCTTAAAAGGGTCACTGAGAACACGAGTTTGCGCTCCTTTAACCCCGACGTGTCGATTCCTATAGAGACGCTATCACGGGAAGGTCAAAGTTGAAAAGCTCCTTTAATACCCGCAGATATCTTCGAATACTCATATTAATACGGGGTAACCTACCTACTGTACGGACAGATAATTACGATAATATATGACGCTCCAGTTTATTAAGTAATAAAACAAAATATTTATCTCGTGTTTACTATATAAATACATTGTATGCTTACACTAATGATAATTAATCTTTTAAATTATCTGTGTATTTTGAACTTCATAACATCATTTTATTGCTCTTATTACAAATACTATTATAATATTATTAATGTGAAAGTTTGTATATTTGTTACTTAATCATGTAAAAATAAATGAACTGATTTAGCGAGGCACACAGATAGTTTATTACCTGGATATTAACATATGGGATACTTTTATCCCAAAACAATGTTAGGTTTCTATAGGATAGCTATTTGCATAGAAGTAAAAGTTACGTACTTATATTATATTGACTCGATTCTGAGGTCCACACAGACGAAGTCACGGGCTAGTAGCTAGTACTAATTTAATGGTTAATGCAATGTAAATAACAACTTGCCGGATCTCTCTTAAGGTATGTATGGAAGAGAGCTTGTCAAGTAGAACAGAGTACGACTTTTTTACATAGGTTTTACTTTCCACTAAAACAATATTTTAACTTCCATTGTAAGAATGAAAGACATGCTATAGCACCGTTACTTGTTGCAGTATGATTGGGCCGACTTGTCTAAGAAGTACCACCCTCTCATGACATGTACTCCTCTACTCTTGTTTTGCGTGGTGATAAGCCAGAGTCCTAAACCTTCTTCCTGATCCTATCCTTGTTCTCCTTCACCTCTGCCTCCTTCCTTGGAATTGGCGATGCGCTATTGATGCCTCTGGTGTAGCTATAGGTTTATACGGTAACCGCTTATAATAAAGTGGGCCTTACGCTTGATTGCTACCCTATAAAAAAATTTAACTGAAAATGTTTAAACTGTCTGCACAGATGACGGAGTAGTTTAGATACCGGCCTTCCCGCCCGAGTGTTTTGGGTTCGATTCCCACACAGGACTTGTTCCGAGTCTGGGTGCACTTTGTGTCCGTGAAATTGTATGTTTGTAAGGTCCGCGATACAATAATTATTCCTCAAAGCAGGGTGTTGTCTTTTAAAAAAAAAATATATTACGTACGTATATAGATAGGCACTGACATCCATGCCACTTGCTTGTGAAATTCGCCAATCCGCATTGAACCAGCATATTGAACCGTGGCCCAGGTCATTATCAAACTGATAAGTACATCTTTAAATAACTGACCTGTGATGCAATGCGCGCGATTGGTTTTGGATAAGCAAAAATCTTGAGCAAAAAATTTGTATTATAATACTGTTTCTACGTGACTAATCATTTTCTAACAAAAAGCAAAGTTTGCGGTTATTCCGCGGTATGCGGTGACAAAATCTTTGTTATTGTTCGCGTGCAGTCGTCGAACCCAATGTCGTAACCGCATTGCACCCACCTTTTTGCCACAAACTGTAATTCAAAGCCTCCTGCAGAATAATCAAACCATCACTGATAGAACTGTCTTAGACGAACCTTTTGTAATTAAGATGTTCTCAGCTATAGCTCTAGGTAAGTGGTTAATTGGCATTTGCCGAATGAATTTCCGTAATAATATATAATGTAAAACTATTATTAATTGTCGATAATTAATATTTATTTAACCAAGCAACTTATTTGTGAATTGTTTAATGAAAAAGAGATTATCATAAAAACATTCTTTAAAATGAATGGAAAAACAAGATTATGCATGTAGTCTAAAGTCAATTATTTAAATGATTAGTAAGACAGGTGGAGGTTATTGGCCTTTCTATAGTTGATAGATCGCAAAATATATTTTAAAATAAACATTTTAAAGTGTAAGTTCACCGTTTTGATCCAATGTGACAACTTATATATTTTAAAGAACAAATTATTTGTTAATGGGGAAAAAGCAAATTTTACTGCGAGCGGGATTCGAACCTGCGCCCATTCCAATTCGGGGAAGTGCTATAGACCGCTAACCCATCACAGTGACCGACGACCATACCCAATCTTACTTATATACAAGCAAAGTGACGTTTTCCATGTTAATAACAAGACAATATCATAGTGTATGGATATTATAACAAGATGGAAGACTTAATAAAACTAGTAATAAATATTATCTATATGTTTAGGCCATAAAATTAGTTTAAATTAACTATACACAGGGTAACTGGTCGCATAAAGTTTACAACTCGTGTATGAACGTGAATCGGATACACGCGCAATGTTCAGTAATTACGACACGACTGCTTTTATGGTTTCCAGAAAATATATATTTTTATTGTTACGAAGAAACTGGTGTACTGTTAATTTTATTATTATCGTTATCTATTCATTAAACTAACATCAAGCTGTTGATTTTCAATTAAGCATCAGTCTAAGCGCAGCCTAGTAACCTATCGCTATTTGTATTAGCGAACATTGCTCTGCGTCCATACATAGTTCGCTCTGAAACCAACCGCAAAGCAAAATTATGTGTTTATTAAAAAATATTACTGAATTCCCATACAATTATCATGTTATAGCGGACTAGCTTCGTCGTACTATTACAAAAAGTGTCTCCGATTTTGAGGTTATGAGCAGGGTGTTTTAAACTTAAAATAATGAAGCTGGAATATAAATGAACAAGGTTACGTATAACAATAGAATGGTGTTTCACTAACTCTTGTCATAGTTTTCAATTTAGTTGGATTATTATCCTAGAGTTGCGTATTTCCAACGCTAGATGGTGCTCCATTAAATTTTAACGTGTTTCGAAATATATTTTAACTATACAATAAAGATTAGATTATTTTGTTATTTTAATTCAGTGACAATTTAAGTTTGTCTAATATTGAAAATAAAAGTAAGTTTATTAAAAGCAGTGACAAATATTAACAAAATCTATTAACTGTACCAATTTCGAGATCAAAAAAAGCTTTCTGATTTTTGTCTACATTTATTATAATGTAACTATAGTAATGTTAGAACCGATCTTGATTGTTCGTTGTGACATTTTACACACAATTTCTAAATGAATTCCAAAACTGTATTTCAGATTTAAATAATGTTATTTGGTATTTTTAAAGCATTGGTATGTACCAATGCTTTAAAAATACCAAAGATCGATTATATTGACTTTAGGTAAACATGGCAGGCGCATCGGATGTACAATCGTCACTTCGAATACTTTTTTCTACATTAAAGCATGCAGCTAGTCCCTGTTAAATAGAAATAGGTATGCACTTTATATTTAAAAAAAACTAATAATTATCATGAATGTCTGATGCTATTATCGTACAGGGCAAAAATGACAATGACCTTCCCACGATAAAATGTATCATTAAAAAAGTTATTTTTTTACTAATATATAGTTAATAAAAAAGACAATTTCAAAAATCAATACATAGACAATAAACCAGTATGCATAATATTAACGTATTGGTTAACAGAACGATAACTGTTATTTTCTTTGGATAAATCTGATGCGCCTATAGCGGGTTGAATTGGCAGTGAAATTCTCTATTGCACAACACGAGGCTTAAAACAAGATTGCACTGGATACAGCAAGTCAGCAGAACAGTTGCACTAATTAAAAACCCAGCCTATTAAATATTAAAATAAAAGTTTTAAACTTTTGTCTGTATAATTAGTGGCAAATGCATACTTTGATGCCAGACTCGTGCGTCTTATCCGGATGCGTAGGCAGATAATATAGATTTAAGTTTCATCCGCTTTAAACGTAATTTTATCGCTTCATTCATATTATTCCATTCTTCATATATACTCTATAGCTAGGTTAATCAAGTTATACCTTTACTAAAACGTCTGCAATTACGTCTGGAAACGTCTCATCAAGAATCCACCTAAAATTCATAATAATAACACAACATTTACAAGTATTTAGCGCGTCATTGGGATTCTATAATAAAGAGACAACCTTTCGATTGCTTGCAAACAAGCTTCATATGATTTTCTCAGAACCTTAATTATCACAACACAGGAAAATGTGAGAATTTATAAATAAGATAGGTAGCTATTTACATGCGATTACTCAGATTGCATTAAGTTGAGAGTACATACTGAACTATGGGGAAACCCGCTTCGTTTAACACTTTTCCAGTTACAGTAGTGTAGTTAGTGATATCATTGGCCATCCTAATGATAATTAAAAACAGTCGAAATCTTATTCCATTGATATAAAAGCGGTAAGATTGGAGTTCAAGCCCAAGACACATTACTTCACGGCTAATGGACGTAAATTATTATTGTATTTAAACGATAATATACATCTCCGCTACAGTTGGGCTACAGCTATACAGCCACACTACAACTGAGCTATAAAACGCTACCATTTGACGGATTTGCGTTACGAGACGCAATCATTGAAACACGCATCATTTGACAGCCCATAGCTTTTTAAAACTCATTTTTTTCCCGCGCGTAGATTAAAATACATAAAAACAGCATACTGGGACGGGACGGGGCCGCTGTGTAACGGTACAAAAGAATGCAGACTGTACAGGTGGATCTATCGACTACGTGCTTGAGGCCAATTATTATCTGTCTGCGGATTGTTTTGGAAGGTTGGTAAGGTTAAAAAGAGGTAGATATAAAACATAGAGATGAACTACGTTTACTTTGTAGAATGTTTTAAATTAATTGTATGAATACAACTTATTTCCACAGAATATTTTAACTTATATTCTCAGTAAACACTAGATTTTCCTAGAAATAGTTCGGTTTTTATATTTATTAGATGTTTCCGAAACTTTCAAGGATGAACTTAGCGCTAGATCTTAATTAAATTAAAACCTTTTTCGAAATTATTTTTAATTGATTATAAATTGTAAACGAAGATAACACGTTTGAAATCATTATGGTGGCTGCAATATATTTTCAAAAATGAAAAATTAAAAGTAAGAAAACAGTTTAAAAGCATTTTAGAACTGAATAACTACAATGATTCTTGAAAACAACATTATAATTAAAAATTATCGTTGTTTAGATAAATATGATCGCTTTTTGAATAATTTTCGATAATTCAATACAAAAAAAATACAATTGAAAATAGATGTTTCTTTATTTGCAGTATGTAAATAATGTTTTTGGGAGCATAAAAATCTAAATGCTAACATTATGTTCATAATTTACAACAGCAATAAATTTGTTACAATCAGTGCAAAAAGGCTTCCATTTAGAATCTATTTTTGATAATTACTGTCAAACATATCCAACAGTTAGACTGTAGTTTTGCATGATGCCGTATAACGGATTTGGTTGTGATGGAATGAAAGATAGCTCTATCTTTTCTTTAATTTTCTATATTTTAAAAGAAATGTTTGATTACTTATTAGTCTTACTATTGTGCCAACCGAGGCGGAGTCGTAGATATGGTACTAGAAATTAATATAATATAAATGTATAATAATGTCAATATAACACATTTACTGCAACGTTGCTACCTACTAATAAAGCTGACATAACAAGCAAACAGTTCGTAACACTTGGCTATAAATTAAATTACCTATACAACGATTAAATAAATGACACGATAAGGGAAAAGTCGACAGTATCACACCTATAGATATGTTCCAATTAAATTGCTTTATAAACGAAAATTGTAGCAAATTAATCTTAATTTTTTTCTTTGTGTTTTATGGCAGGTAAGCCACGGCCTACTATATTAGTTTTTTAAGTGTAATCAAGAGCCATTAATCAAACAAGTTGCATCAAAATCGGTACAAAAGTTTTATTTAATTACGCACCAACAATCGAACAGACAAGTGATTTCAGACACACCTAAATAGCCTAATACCGTTTTTTTTTTAATATTTCTAATGTTATGACACTGCTCTGTTGCAGTTTAATAATAGTATAGAAGTATAGATGACTATCAAGCTGGTTTTAAATCCAGAATCGGAAAAAACATATACCTATTATATTTTCCTATACTAAAAATCTTAAGGTTCGTTGAATTTCATGTTTATTAATGAGTTTGAATGACCCGTGGTCTGGTTGGGAATTTGTTAATTTATGTAAATTTGTACTAGAATGACCTAATACTAACTAGTAGGTATGTTGCCATGTCACAATATATCTTATAGAATTATAAAGGCACATAAGGAATTTTGCGACAATTGACACGTATAACATAATATACGGGATTTGTAAGCATAAGCACAGCAAATCAATAAGAGCCAGCGAATATACTTAACACTATAAACATGGAAAATATCATATTTTTTGAGACATTTTCAACGAACTGCAATTTTATGTGTGTTCTGTTCAAATGTCAACCAAACCCTGTTATGCTAACGAAGTAGCTCTATAAAGTTTTCATATATATTAGTTAAACTCCAGAGCGCAAAAGCCTCAAGTGATTTCAGCTATGAGGTATCTTTGCACGCTTTATAGATATACACATAAATTATAATAACGAATAAAAAAATTCGGAAAACGTACCGAAAACGTTTGAAAAGGATGGCGAGCTTATGAAGAACATATTTCACCTGACCCTTAAAAGAAAACTTATGGACGTATCTTCCCATCTTAACTTCAAGGTATGCCAAAGGGTCATGGAACGTAGCATTCTCGGAATCAAGCACACCGACAAAGTCAGGAATACCACGATGCGATCCATAACCAAAAGTCATGATGTTATCCAAAAAGCTGCTCTGAAGTGGGATTCGGCAGGTCACGATGCTCGAATAGCACATGACTTACGAGCCAAATTAGAATCGACTGGACCCCGGATAAATTAAAAAAACGTCGTGGCCGCCTTCGAAGAAAATGGGATGAATTGTATACATTCGACCACCAATAACCATCTATCCTTCTGTTATCCATGTCGGCCATCCAGTTTCCATACTGTTCGAACCCGTGATGTGTGGAAGTCCGGGAATAAGGCGTTTGCCCAGCAGTAGGATAGATTTGTAGTTACAGTTAGGTTTAATAAATTATTAATTTGTACTTAATTTTATTTTCCTTTCAGCAGCCCTCTTGGTCGTAGTGCGACCTGTCACATTTACATTTGTAATAGCAACATAATTATTTACAATGTCGTGACACTGTCTAAGATGAAACGGCATATCCATTCTTAAATAACTCCATAAATCATTTAATAGAAAGACGATATTAACCACTTTCTCTAGCTGTGATGCCGACATGTCTACAGATGCATACTTCACTTTAGTACCGATTCGCAAATAACTTACCTAACAGTTTCTTAGAACTGGCGCAATATTTCTTCGTCTGCGTTCAACGATGACTCGCTTTTCCTTGAAGAAATCAACCGAATCCAGGCCAAATAGTCTTACCTTACTGAAAATTCGACCATAGCAGCCAATGATTAGAAGCCAGATTGAACTGTTACAACAAAATACTATCCAACAATAAGATTAAAACGTGAACATTGAACAAAACACTTACTTTATTTAATAGAGTACAAGAGTCAAGGAACTCTACATATTGGCCCTATTGCCGATAGCTCTTTTTTTGCTATAATACCGCTACACCTCTATATATATTAAACTGAGGATATAACAAATAATCTTGGAGGTGTAAGGTGTTAAATAATCTGTAGGGAATGTCTCATACTACCACGGCCTTCTGTTTTATGTTTTATATACGAGGATGACAAACAACCACACTACCAACCTGATATAAAATAAGAAAAATTGCCGATAGACACTAGCAGTACTCTCGCACATGGCTACCCTCTAGAAATAATTTAGGTAGTGGATAGAGAGGAAGATAAGACATGACCTATTATAGGAGTAGGGCGTCCAGTACTCTCACTCACCGATCTAAACGCTACTGTAGGAAAACTTACCGTTGGTAACTTGTTGGTTAACTTACGCCATTCAACACTTTATTGACAGCAATGTTCACAACAAACAGTTTCCTATACGAAAACATCTTTTATTTTTTACTATATTATCGTACATGTTATTTGCGTAACCCGTGATGCGCATCGCACGTGATATGGTATTCATAAAAACATCACAGCGTGAACATTGAGCTCAACGATGGGTCTAAATAATAAACATAATATTTCAGTTTAAGTAACGGGACGGGCTGGGTACCGGTTGTCGGTCAAGACACGAGTTTTGGTAATTTCACGTGGGACTAAGTCTATTCCACGAGCTTACAACAGCTATATATTTTTTTGAGAAACCGCCATTAATTTTACTGATCCCAGTATTTTAATTTTATTCTCGGTACTCACCTGAGAGTAATAGTGAGTATAATCTCCATGGGTACCAACTTGGCTGTCATTTTAGTATTGCTAAGTATCATAGTTTGGGTCGTAGTTGCCTTATACCATGATGATCTTTACCTCGGCGGCCACAGTTAGCAAATAGTGATTAGTCATAAATATCACCTCCAAGGAGTAGTTACTAATCTTTTAAACTGCCTGCCAAGCGTGGCGATTACGGCGCTGTCCCCCATTCTTGGGGAGGCCTATGTCCGGCAGTGGACGTTAAAAGGCTGATGGATGGATGAATTATGTTATCATTTTAACCAATCTACTTTGCTGATTTCCGAACTGGATAATCACGATTAATCAACATTCGGACGGGTCTACGCTATTACACATGCTCCATTGTTTCCCGCATAAACTGGCAACACCAACATCGATTGGTAGGAAAACAGGGAAAAGACGCCATTGCAGCAAGCACAAACATATTGTACTTAGGAATTTAATAATTGATAGTCGATTTAAAATTTGTTTTCATGATAACTACTGCTATTATCATAGTGTTATGTGTTGTGACACATTAAAAAAAAATCGTGATTGATAAAAATTTGGTGGTAAAACTTTTGACACCGCGTTTTTTAAACATAGCATCATGCTTGTATTCCCCGAAGGGGTAGGCAGAGGTGTATCACACACCCACGACTCGCCAGCTATGTTTAAGTCCCACGTAATAGGGGGCGAGCCTATTGACGTCTACCGGGCACATTTCCAAACTCCGGGCTGTGACTGAGAATTTTTCTTTTTAGGAAAAAGCTCAATAACATTGCCCGACCCGGGGATCGAACCCGAGACCTCATGATTAGCAGTCGCATACACTACCGCCACACCACCGAGGCGTTTTTTAAGATATAAATTTTGCATGAATGTACCTGCATTATTTGCATATATAATATATGTAATAACTACTAAACGTGGTTAATTAATAATATTGAAATATGCAAATAAATAGGTGTGGTGCAAATTTATATACGTCTTTTTTCTTCACTAATATCCGTATAATTTTAACGGAGACCTTTTGATACTAGATTTTATGAAAGTGAATATAGCAACAAAATAAGTTTTAATATGTTATGTTTGAAAGAAAGAAAATTACGTAACATTTGGAGTATTTGTTAATTATATATGATGGCAGCTTTAGACTAAAACGATAATTTTAGATTATAAGTAGGTATATTAGCGGTCAAAAAATAGTCGACGACGAAAAAATTCATAACGAAAAGAAACACAAACATGCCGTTGTGGTTTGACAATTGATCTCCGTAATTTATTTTTACTACACAAGACAAGTTAATAAGATCTATTACAGAAACAGCTTTCTTTATTTTGTGTCCGTTTATAGTATTCTTTAGTGTTAGGTTATAAAATTATCTGTATATAATCAAAAATGTATCTGTCATGTCAAACATAAAAACCATTTGAACTGCTTAAACGCGCACACGTTTACAAGACAATTACACTGACTGACAAAACACTATTAGACCCTATCACAGCAGAATGTTGTAAATCGCGTTCCATTCCGTCTGACCGGTCGTTCGACCGTCCTACATCGCAAACGGACCGCTCGCATTTAACGTTCCTTTTAACATAATTATGTCACATGGCAACACTGCTACGCGTTCGTTCCTTTCAAAATGTATGCTTGGAACTTGGAGCGCAACAATGTATTTATCTATAGTTCGTGATCCATTGCCCTCACCTAAATTGAACTGCACTGGCCAAATATAGGCGCGATATGACCTAATTAGAAAATTAAATATGTAAAATACGAATCGGAGAGCTAGAGCGGCAAGCTGTGCAAAGCGCATGCAACAAAAAATCGGCATGTCAATGTACAATCAATAAATTTATTTAGGTAGTGAATAATCTATTTATTTATTATTCACATTACATCTTTGCAGCCAATTAATATTATTCAAATTTAAAATTAAAAATATCACTATTTCGTAAGTCTATTAAATAGCACTTAAGTCGTCAAAGTTTACTATGACGAGCGCTTAAGACAAGTGCACCCGTAGCACTAATGTCACGATTGCAATCGCCGCAAGTAAGGCTTTTCACGAGAAGAACCCGGCAAGAAACTCATGAGCTGCTTTTTAAATCGCCAATTTGTTACAGTTTTATATGGTTCATTATAACTAAAGTAAAATGCAAGGTGCTGCAACCAAGAATTCATACATAGTTATTAAAATAAAATGGGCCATGCTAATTTCAAATTAGGAACATAAATTGAGAGATTAGTCTTTACGGTGTATATTTAATATTGGAACCAAGTGAAAACCTTGCTGTAGGACCTGAAGAGATAGAGGTACCATCGTCTTTAAACAGCATTGAATTATTATCTTATCGATTCGATACTGCTTGATATTTACGGTGGGCAGCAGCTATGCCTGGTATAACTGAATCTTCAAGTCTCAATTACCTATTACCATCATCAAAAAAACTTATAGGGCTGTGAGCAAATATGAACACCGTAGTTTATTTTACCAAACTGCTTGTAAAACTAATGAATATTTCATTGGATCTGTTTGACCTTAATATGATATATTTTTGTACATTATACATATAAAATTTACCAAAAGGAATAGTTTATCACGATCGATTCGATAATGTCGCTTCCATTCAAGGCCTTGCCGTTACCTTGAGTAGATCATCAATTATCTAGTGAAGGGCCGACCTCAATTGGTAAGATTATAAACTAAAACATTAAATTCTAAGCATTTCCTATATATTAACATAAACTTCCAATTTTTTTTAAATCTGTATTACAGAATATGTGCAGAACAGAATATAAAAACTTACTTGGAGTGCTATTACGATTTCCTTCCTATAGAATAGCAGGTACATGGGTATAACAGGAACTAAATACAGCAAATTAAGCACCTACGATTTGCAATGGAAAATAGAACCTTTCATATGTGAACCGGAAGTTTAACGAATGTCTGGCTGTATCTGACGATGATCACTGTGTTCATATTAGCATAGTTATAGGTCGACCAACTAATCAACTATTAATCAATCAACTATTAATATAAAGATTCATGAACGTTATTATTGAAACAGTAAATTATAATTGAAAACTGATAATAAAAAGCTCAACATAGATGTAAGAAAAATTACATTTATATAAGTTAGTGAAATTATTGTTCTAATTGTCATAACATAACTGTGTACTAATTTCTGATAGTAATGAACCTAAACAAAATTTTGATCTATATTTTTAGCACTTGACATGCTCATCTACTTAAAAGTACAAATTATTATTTGTAAATGAGGAAACGAACCTGCGTCCTTTCCAATCGGGGATAGTGCTCTAATCCACTAAGCTACCGTACTACCTTTCGGTCTTTAAAGTAGATGAGCATGTCAAGTGCTAAAAATATAGATCAAAATGTTTAAATAAAAATCACGCCATCAAATAGTATGAATTATAATTTCAATTGTGTTAGATAGCCATAAATCTATGTAGATTATAAAATACTAGCGACGATGCATTTACTAATGAATAAATTCTCTAGGATTTTTGTTTAAGACTACAACTCTTTTTAGTGCATTATTTTTATTTGTATCTCAAAGTTTAGGCAGCGCAATTCATGCACTTTGATTTTTTCGCGACTTTATTGCATCATATTAAAATATTATTATTATTATCTTTAGTTTAATGTCTGAAATGCTCATGTTTTAATTACATATATTAAGTTTCTAATGCCATGCTTGTGATAGACCCTACTCATCAATGTTGTTTCTACAAATTACAATTAAATGGCTTTCACAGCACACATTTATGTGACGAGAAAAGTAAATCAAGCAAGCATTTTTATACACGTGAGCTATAATTTATTAATTAACAAGTCTTATTAAAATCTCCAGCGGTTTTACAGTTACTTTGAGTCAAAACAAAATAATAGTTGATTTGTCGCTTATTATCACCAAAACAAAACCACATTTTTTAAAGGATTATATCTTGTTATAACCAATTGACATACTCGGCTTTTTTTGCTTGAACAAATTATAAAATAGACAAACAAAAATAGTTAATAGGCTACAAATAAATAATAATAATCTTCTTAATATGTTGTCACTGATATATTCATACAATCACAGGACACAAACGTAAATAATCTTAAAATACTTAAATACTAATTACATGAGCTTAAGGGTAGATCCACAACACAAACATGCCTGCAACTACTCTATCGCTTTGTGTCGTGGTATTTATACAGAGAGATTTAGTCAGAGAGACAGTTACGAAAGTTTTTGCTAACTAAAATCTTCGGATCTGATATAGGTATTAAAATAGGTAAAATCAATTAAGGTACTTGAAAAGCGTTAGATAAATACATTATTTAAATAAGTAGATACTTTAGTACCTTTACCTAAAGAATGACAATTTGTGCAGGTTACCAATAACAACCTTATTTTATTCGTCGGGAATCCTAAATCTTATAAAAGCTCCTCCATTTTTACAAGCTTTACGTATCTCTGTTACGTTAACTTAAATAAAAGCTTGTAAAAATAATAACAGCCGTCTCGCTGCGTCGTCTCCTGTGGCACGACCTATGCTCTAGTCTGCTCTTACACAGCATAAAATCGCTGGTGAGGCGAGAAAGTTCCGATTGGTGGGACACACATTGTGCACAGTGTCCATTCTATACGCAGTACTATTATATGTTCTGTGATTTTATAACGAACGAAAATTATTGCACGCCTCATAAGCGAAGCGTTGAGGTGGGTATTAGTCTCGCTTCATGCAGAACAACTGATTTTTCAAACTTAAAATGTCTTTATTTATCATATATTGCACTTGTAAAATAATATATATACACACATATTAAGAAAAAACTGTATTTTTAACACTCATGATATTTTGATCTATATTTAGCACTTGACATGCTCAGCTACTCTTAAAGTACAAATTATAATTCGTGAATAAGGAAAAAGATTATTTTAGTACGAGCGGGAATCGAACCTGCGTCTCTTCCTTTCCGGGGAAGTGCTCTAATCCACTGAGCTACCGTACTATTTCTAGAAATACCGAATTTCCTCATCATATTTGTCTTAACTAAATAAATAAATCTATGTGATTTATTGAAAACTACTTAGTAAGACCAATACATTATTAGTTACTTATTTATTTATTTTATTTATTTACTTTTCAAATAATCAATTTTATTGTGAAAAATGAAGATTATGAGGCGTGCACTTTTGGATTTTCCAAAGTATTTTCAGTGTATGGCCTGCAGTGACTTATTTGATTGCCTGTAGTCATTCAAGTATTTTACTGGACTATAGTCGCAATCTCACCAACAGCAATACCAGAACGCCAGAACGGCATCCACGCCGTAAGCCAACCGTTAAGAGACCGTTAATAATTCTATAAACTTCAAAAACGCACGAGAACTCCATGAATTTAAATAAATTAGAATTCATATATGAATAGAAATATGCCATTATTTTTGTAATAATAATGTTATTTAATTAACCATATAACATAGCATCACGCCTGTATTCCCTGAAGGGGTAGGCAGAGGTGTACACACCCACCATTCGCCAGTTATGTTCAAGTCCCACGTAATAGGGGGCGAGCCTATTATTATTCTTTTTACGAGAAACCTCAATAAGACTGCCCGACCCGGGGATCGAACCCGAGACCTCATGATCAGCAGTCTCTTACACTACCGCTGCACCACAGAGGCAGTTACCATACAATGTCAGTAATAATAGATATTATAGGAATGCTTACATCTGAAGGCCGTATTTATTTAACCCTTTCTTGACCCAATATTTTGGGCACGGGTCTCGTGTGCACGAGAGATTTAGGCCGTAGTGCACCATACTAGCTCAATGCGCATTAGAAGACTTAACAAGCTGTGAAGAATAACTCTCTGGCATGCAGGTATCCATACAATGTTTTTCTTCAACGAAGGCTGCATACTCAATTTTTTATCTCGAAATTCATGTATAGTTTAAAAGTACCTACTTTTCGTTATTCACGTTAATTTTGCTATACTTTTTAGCTTTAGAACTTAAACAGTAAGCGCTCTACGTAAATAGGTACTTTCCATCATAAATATAACATCGTAATAATCGAAAATGCATTAAACTCGCATCGACATCAGAAAATAAATACCTTTTTTTTTTAAATGCAAACCTAAGGCCTGTTCCTAATTAAATTATGCATGGATAAAAATCAGAAGTCTAGCTCTAAAAAATAAAGTTTAACATATTTATAATAAAATTCTCATCATGCTTTCTTACATTCGTATCGTTTATATTTATCAATTAGCGCAAAAAATCGAGCACAGTTAGTTGCATATGGCAACACCGCCGTTTTCTATTAACTGAATTATAAAACAACATACCAACCTAGTGTATAACCTTATATAGCGGCAATTTTACAACGCATAACTAAAAGAAACCTGCAAAATATGTTGTTTGATATATTATTAGTATTAACGAATGTTTATTTGCAAATTAAAAAATATGAACCATTTGAATTTATGTGACAATTTTCTAACGCAGTCTATAAATTAGTATAACCCTTATTAATATTATAATTGCGAAAGTGAAATTGTTTGTTTGTATGTTACGCCCTCACGCTGCAACTACATATACTGAACCCGAAAAAAATACTGAACATGAAAAGCTCAAAAAAGGACATAGGCTAGTTACATTCCGAAAATGAATGGTTCCTATGCGATAGCTGTTTTTGCATAGAGATAATTGATGTTATAATGTATATATATTCTGAAGTGCACGCGGACAAGTCGCGTTCAAAATCTAGTATAAAATAAATTCGCCATGGTATGTCTGTGTCGACGCTTCCTCAAAACCATAAAACAGATTTCAGAACGGATTTCACTTTTGTTAAGATATTTTGCCAAGAAAGGTTTTTACATCTACATAATTATACTGTACCTACGTGTGTATGTCACTGAACTCGTCCTAAACCGTTGAACCAATCTTAACAATTTTTTTTGTGTATGTTTGTGTAAGTACCGAGATTGTTTAGATTCACATTTGGACCCAGTAGGTGTCGCCACAATAGGTTTTCAGGACCTACCTAACAACAAAATTTCCTACACTAGAAAATAACCCTTAGTAGCTAAACTAAATGCTCCATCCAAACGAAACGTCAATGTTCGGACAGGGCAACGTCTGTTGGGTGGTCCGCTAGTATAATATAGATTTTTACATACTAATTAAACTTTTGCCGTGTGGGGCCGGCTTTAGAATTGTAATGGGAGTCGTAAGAGCCGACTGAGGGAATACCGAGAGAGTGGGCAGCAGCACTCCCTCGAGTATTAATAACATCCACTGCGATCGCCAACCCGCCTGCCAAGAGTGGCGATTACGGCACTTTCCGCCATTCTTGGGGAGGCCTAACTCGACTTTAAAAGGCTGATGGATGATTACAAATATTTTTTTCCTTAAAGTACCTGAGCATGTCAAGTGTTATCACCATACGGACAGTACCCCACTTAGCAACGAATAATATTGTGTATCTATCTTTTATTATTTTATTATCTTCTCTAAATATTCATGAATAATACACGGCTTCCATAAATAGGCTTTGAGAAACTGTTTCACGCAGCCAACCTACACGATAACTGTTTTCGAAAGCAATTCATTTCATTGCTCGACGTTTGTTTATTTACTAACGATTTGCTTTTATTTTGTACATGACCGTGGACTTAGCACTGAACAGAAACAAAAAAAAAACAAAAAAAAAACAAAAAACAAATCTACAAAGTATTTTTTGATTGTCATATAATAAGACATAGCTTGTACAAGTACTCACAAAAATAAATCCCATAAAACTGTATAAAAAAATATGGCCAGAAAGGTGGTGTCTTGGGAGTTATTAAACCTTCAGAAGTATAACGGTATTATTAGGAAGTAAAGTTGCAATAATAGTGTCTCACAAAATTAACAATATAATTTTACTCTGCTGAACAAAAATCATCCTTTAATTTAAGGCTATTGCTAGAACCATCAGTCTACGCGGTGTTCAGCTCAACAAGTAGTATCGAGCCGCCTGTGACATCACGGCGGGACAAGTTACAGTTACTCAGCCCCTTCATAGATCACACATTTGATGAAAACAATAACATTGAAACTCTTGGAAAAACAATTTTATCTCACGTGGGAATGTGCGTATACTTCTTATAGGGGGTATTTTATATTACAAATTCTAATGAGATAGCATAATAATATGATACTTTTTGACAGTGTGGAATTCTAATGGTAGATAAAAGAACTAATTAAGCTGATCAGTAGTTTAAAAAATGTGTTTGTTTTTTTATATCAATTTAGAGTACCTATATAGTCGATTTCATTGTAAAAGAAAAATAGCAAGTAGCTTCTTGGTATTCTAAAAAAAACATAACATCACGCCTGTATTCCCCGAAGGGGTATTACATACTCCATATTCACCAGCTATGTTTAAGTCCCACGTAATAGGGGGCGAGCCTATTGCCGTCTACACATTTCCAAACTCCGGGCTGCTATTGAGAATTTTTCTTTATAGGAAAAAGCTCAATAACATTGCCCGACCCGGGATCGAACCCGAGACCTCATGATTAGCAGTCGCACACACTACAGCTACACCACCGAGGCAGTTCGTATTCGTTTCTTGGTATTCTATGGGATATATATTTTGGAGAATACGCATGGGAACTAGACGGTTATGTTCCTTTATCCCGTTCGATCATCGGAAGACAGGAAGAACGGTTTCCATATATTTATTCAACATGATCCATAACAATTAGTTGCTTCTACTTTTATGATAAGCGGACCGAAATAAGTATTATTGTCAACATTCTCGTTGCTAAAAAAGACAGTTTTTTTTAAAGAGTAGATCGGACTACGCATCATTTATTGAGGGATGGATCTATGAAGAGTGGATAAGTTTCTACTAAAGTAGCGTGCTTCACTGTCCACAATAATTCCACTACTTATGCATTAGCTTCAATATAGCGTTCGCGGTGTGTGTAAAAAATAATCAGCATGCAGACGTTTGTACTACTTAACGTGACGTCGGGACGCATACGCTGTAGATACTGTGACCTATTTACTCTATTACGCCGGGCCGGTGTGGGAAGTTCCAGAGATGTATCCGGCAATTGTGTGGGTTTAAAGGTCAGTGAGACAGTTCCGATGTGGTGTTGCAATTTTATATTAAGTTAAAAGCTCGTACTTTAAGTTTATACATAAATTACTGAAGGAATTTTTAATTCCTTTTTAGTCTTATCTAAACGTTTATATTCAAACTAACTGACTCAGCAAACGCTGTTTTGCCATATAAATTATTTCTACATCGGCAGTAGACGGTTGAAAATGTAGGGTTGTATGTATTTTTATGCCGAATCATAATAAAAATTACCAAAAAATAAAAAATAAATATTTTTTTGACTCATCTTCACACCTTTAAAATGCCTTCTGTAGGTACAAGCAGTAGGCTTACATCACTTTTCTGAAGTTTCTACCACTTAGAGTAATTCTTAGGTACATAGCACCATTCTTATTCCATAACTACATGACATAGGGGTTACTCAACCATTTACAAACGTACTTTGTCTCTAATTAGTTTTTGCCAGCAGTTCCAGACATATTATGTACCCTACCAAGTAAATTGTAAGATTTCATTAACGCTTATTGTTAAAGGTTACTTATAATGAAATCTTTAGGAAGCTTTAAAAATTCCTAATTAATACAAAGCATTTCATTATTCAGCTTTTAGTATTATTAACTCCTCTGAATTGTAGAAACTTGCCAACAATTCCGCCATTATTCCGCGTGGCTTTGTTTTTTGGTTTTTCTGTGCGGAACATTAATTATTTGTCCGAACTATTATAAAGCTGTAACAAAGCTGTCTGTATGTACATTTAAGATATTTGAGAAAAAATACTGTATTAGCCTATACAGGCGTGTCAAAACACAAAATATTTTTTTTTAGATTTTTGTCTGTTTGTCGGTTTGTCTGTTTGTTCGTTCGCGCATCACACAAAAACTACTGAACGGATTTGGATGCAAGTTTTTTGTTTGATAGCTCTTGATTAGACTTAAAAAGTGGTGTAGGTACATTTTATCCCGCTACTATATCGGGAACCTGAGACATAAACTAAAAACTAGCTTTTGGCTGCGGCGAAGCCGCGTGCAAAGGCTAGACTTATAAAAAAGTAAGTTACTCCTTATATCATCATTGAAAGTCTTATACCAATTAGTACAGCTGTTTTAGAAATTAGCAGGAACGAACGACGAGGACGAAGAAGAATTTAATATATTTTTTGTTATGATTATCGCATATACCTACTTTGCCTACTTCATACATGCAGCATTTAATAAAAAGTACCCACTTCCATTTTATTTATCTGCTTAGATTTTAAGAATTTACATATATTATACTTATTTGATGATACTATCTGCAAACGGGTCACGTTTTTATTAGATATCAGGGTAATTGCCATGAGAATTTGGGACCTCAATGCGTGATGTTAACAAACCAATCTCCTCGTCTCTTCTCGTGTAACAGACGTCATATGTTTTATCTGTAAATTAGAAAATAAAGAGGCTGTCCGCATCATACTGTTTTTTTTTGCTTTCTACTCAACCTTCAGTGGACAATATGTGATAAGTTTCTATCTTAGAGGTCTATCTTGGATTTGAACAACGTGTCCAAAAAATTGTATTGGAGGCATTGCAGAAGTGGGTTGAAATTGAAGTGTCTAACTGTCTTCATGTCATCTTGGCAGTTTTAAGTTAAGCTATTACACAAAAAAAAAGAATTTAATCTAGCGATTTTAACTTGAACTTTGAATTAACTTGCATGTTTCAATTAACTAATGATTAACACGCACCTACGACTACGAAAAAAGCGTTACGAAATTGCTTTGCTTGGCATATTTAAAGCCCTATGTATAATAATTAGGGGATTGTTAAAAGTACAACAAAACACTGAAAGGTGGAATTTACGATTGATAGAACTACTAGCTACGCTTAAAAACGTAAATATTAACATGGGAAGCAAGAAAGGGGCTCTATCTAAATAGATAGATTCTATCTATTAAACATTTACCGACTTAACTAAAGGAGGAAGTTGTTGCTTTTTTTTGTATTTATGTACACCGATTATTGGGCTGATTAGCATAATTCTAGTTTGTTTAGTTAATACTAAGTTGTTGTACATAACTGTTTGATAAACATACTAAGAAGGTCGTATAGAAATAACGTGATGATCTGATGGAGATAACAAACTCACTTTCACGCTTAAGGGATCAGAATTTTAGGTTTCAAATTAAAAACTATAATGTACTAGACCTTCTTCAATGTCGGAAGTGTGAAACTATTGTAACACACAATTAGGGAGGAAATACTCTTATGCCAATATAAATTTAATCCATATTCTAATCCAATTGTATTAATAAGACTCAACTGTTTTTTTATTATTGCTTAAGGTGGCAGACGAGCCACGGCCCACCTGATGGTAAATGGTAACCGTCGCTCATGGACTCGACCATACCGAGATTATCGTTAAGCCGCTGCTCGCCATTTCATTTCACAGATATGAAATTAAAGAATAAACGTCTATCTCCTGCTACAACCAAAACACACCGATGTGCTTCATGGCCGGGAGCCGGGCCCACACGGGAGATGGTGGTACCTACCCACTCGGGCCCAATAGCAAATGAGTACTCCCAGTTGGTACCCAGCCCTCCACCAGCAATGGATTATAATTGCTTACTTCCCTTAGTCGCCTCGTACAACACCCGTGGTAAAGAATGGGGCGGTGACACTTGTATTCTTAGTCCGTCCCCACACAGATAAAATTACCTAGAATTTTCTCCGTATAGTAAGGCTTAGTACCTACTGAATGCCCTCATTTGTTTTTAATCCCAAACAGACAGATATCATCATCATCTCGATGTTTCAGTCCGACCCGTTCCCACTCCTATTATCATTGCTCCTGGTATGCTAAATCTACTATGGCACGCACTATCTAATGGATAGGCTGCTCGTCTGCCGCCATAAATTAATGTAACTCCATGCACAAATATTAATAACTACAATAATGCAGCGATAATTAATGTAGAATGTTCCTTACAGTACGTAAGGACGACGGCGTCTGCATTACTGTACGGTGAAGCGGAACACAACCTTCCTGTTATGCAACCAAAGGAAATGTTGACCGTTGGGTTTCTAATGAGTGGGCTATAATATGTACTGGGTAGCTTCTTTACTCATAGTAATGTATTTCTAAGTTACTCAAAGGTGCACAGGATAATGTTTTGTTTTGTTTGATATATACAAGTATATTGTTTTTTTGTAAGTATGTATATCTAATTGAAGGTCTTGGTAGGTGACTGGCGGAGAATGGTTTCGAATTGTTGTGGTTCATTACGGAACGTCTGACAATTAGTTGTCCTGGCAATAACAATAAGCTAGCAGTGTTAGGAGTAGTCTCCTCCTTTATTAATTCAATTTTGTATCTGATATAAAGGCGTTGCCTAGATCAAGAGGCAAAATATAGGTATGCAAATAATGTATTATAATTGATATTATGTTAACTGTAATATGGTGCTTATCTTTTTGTGAGCTGTGTTAATAAATTTATTGATAATATATTACTAAAAAGTGCGAAAATATATCTTATTATTAATACGTGAAGGAAAATGTTTGTGCCCCTTTTTAGCACAGTGCGCGCACCAGTAAGTGTGATTTGGCACAGTAAAAGTTTTATGGACAAGGAGTGCAGAAACATATTATTATTATATAATATGCATTAGAAATGATATTTTTGTATAACATGCATTAGAAATAAATTACTTAATTCTTTAACAATATGGTGTATGGTCGAATGTTGACCACAAGACGACCACTCACACAATGCTTAAAAAAATATAATATATTTTTAAGCATTTGTATTAATAATAAGTATATTATTATTTTGATAAGTATCATCCATCCATCCATCAGCCTTTTAACGTCCACTGCTGGACATAGGCATTTGATAAGTATATTATTATTATATTTTGATATTTTTATATATATTTTAAGCAATTTTACACGCTCGGCTATTTCTCAGAACATATTGCGAAAAATAATAATCACAAGCAGGATTTGAACCTGCATCTCCAGGAAAATAATTTCAGATTCCTTTGCCAATACATTCACCGTGACATCTCACTAGGACTATTAATTTCGATAATACATTCCTTCTTAATGTGCTCGATGACGCCTGCGCATGTCGGATGAATTTCCATACATTATTCCGACTAGCTAATACATACGACGAATAGGCGGTGGTGTGGCGGTTTTCCAGGAGGTGCAGGTGCAAGTTCAAAACCTACTTGTGACTATTAACAAAACACTATTAAATCATCTAAGCCCTTACCAAAACTACGCTTAAATTTTATTTGATCAACACAACTACGCTCAATATCTTCCGACAGTTAGACGCTCTTGCATTATTCTGTAAATCTGTATCCGTAGACGGATGTATGCAATATACGTTAATAGACGACACGGTGGGGACATTCGTAACTTCTTACATTGTATAGATCACTCAAAGCAAGTGGTTTAATTGTCGAAAATTCCAGATAAAACTTGGGATTTGTTCAATCTTTCTATATCTAATAAACGTAATAATCGCTGATATATATTTTTTTAATCTAAATCTAATCGGTTATTTATGATTATATAGGAACTGTGATAACAACCGATCTAGTGGAAAATCATTACTGCAGCGCTAGGCCAATATATTAAAACCTCAAAATTTCGGACATGAGAGGAGAGAAAGGATACTAATCAACCAAAACGTAATGCATTAAGGCGAAGCTAAAGAGGTTTATCATGTGAGCATGTATTCTATGTTTGGCTGTTCCTATATGACTCTAAGTTCTAAACTACTTATCATAGGCATTTATTTATTTCAATCAATCAATCAATCAGCCTATTGCAATCCACTGCTATCTGTATCACGAGAGACAGACATTATTATTAATAAAAGCATCTTCGATTGTCCGCTGGCGGCTATGTAAGCTATTAGGTACATCATATCAAATGTAATAGAGCAGCGCCCTCTAGATGACATAAAATTTACAATAACAACATTCTTTTGAGAAGTAGTCTAATGGGTATCAAATGAACAGACTTAATTAGCACCTTTTATAATATGTGTGTACGTAGACGGGTTTTAGTATTCAAACTTATCTTTTGTAGTTGATACAGTAAAAGCAATCAACGCGTTCCATTCAATCGCGCTGATGCCGATAATCATTGAAAGACTAGATATATAGAACAATTTATTTTGTAAATTATCTGAATTATGCTGAATCGATTGGCTTACCGGAACCACATCGCTCATGGACACGATATCTCGGAACGGTTGGGAACGGTGCGAGAGCGTGTGCCGTCCGCTTCAGGCATGCGTTTTGGGATGATTTATGTGCAAAGGTGGAGCAACAAAAAAAGAGTTATTATAATACATGTTTATTTTATGCCGTAACATCCTCAATCCTTCTTAATCATCTATATAGATATAACATTAAACTATATAGTTTAATGTCCATGGGCATACAAATTTAGTGCAAAAGTGATTAATTTCAAGGACAAACGTAGTCTATCCATTTGGGATAGACTACGTTTGTCCTTGGTCTCTGATTTTATTTATTATATACGGTAGCAAAAAACGTAGACCGCGGACTCCATGCTTCGACTAGCAGCCCTTTGGGTAATAAAAACTAATCAGCTATAGAGTTCGCGTTATCAGATACAAGACATTCTACTCGTATTAATATCATTTTTTGTTGTATTAGATAATAACCAAGACAAATATCATAACGCTCCGTGTGCGGCAGCGTCACTCAGTAGAAGGACACACTACCCTGTTTGTTGCCCTGAATAACGGGGTGTGCGGTTAGCAGGTACCTAATTTCTTCCCACCTTAACAAAAATAAGGATTGTTTAAGGTTAACGACTGCTGTCAGCTGTTTCGTTGGCCCGTGTAGTAAGTATACTATTTTTCCGCTGTAGTTTTCGAGTTATGTTTTCACATTTCCAAAGGTGTAATTTTTAAATTATGGTAAAAAAATATTTTATAAATCGACTCCACTACTAAGATAAAATCATTTCGCTGGAAAAACAACCAACCAATATTCAGCCTGTATAGGACTCGATTTTACATCGATACTCCAAGAGTAGGTATTATGTTGAACCGTTAAACTATCCATAAACTAACATTTAACGATCAGATTCGATATACAAGTAACAGTAAAGTTATAATGATCACTTTCTAATTTAACTTGTTAAGTGGTGATAATAGATGTTCATTACTGAAAGGAAGACTTTAATACTACAGCACAATATTCTGCTCCGAGTCGTATTATTATAGTCTCCAAAACATTCTTTGGTTTATTACCTAACAGTAGACTTCGTCTGCGTGAACTTTTAATATGTAATACAGTGACATTGAATAGGCCCATAGAGTTGTTTAGGCATATCCCATATAACCTTTTCTTTAATTTAAGCAGGGAAATCCTTTATGGATATCCTTCTGCTGGGAAGACGCAGGGGTTATGCCGGACTCCCAGTGGAACTGGTCTACCTGCTAAAACCACGCAATGTTCCTTCAGACTTCCTTTTGCCAGTGATGAGGTATACGCTCTACGCATGAGTTCCTCCACCCCTGGGTCCAGGTCCAGGTCTGGGCCTCCATTCCTGCTTGGGGTGGAGGAATATTCCCACATAACCCGATAAGGATTATCAGGGTGAAAAATAATCCGTGCTTATTTATAACTTTTGTTATCAGATCATTTGCGATAAATAATTACGAGCATGAATAGGCTGACTCGATCGGGGAAGTACCACAGAAGATCAGCGTGTAACAACGGTAGGTACCCCTACTGTTGTGTATCGTATGGTTAGTGCGAGCGCCGGAGGCCCAAACCCCCTTCCTTATGCTTACTTGCCCAAGCGTATCTTGTGCTTAGTTCTGATATCGTCGAAGCTCTTTACGTCTTTAAAAATAGCCCGATAGTCTTAATGATTAAGTCAATGATGTCAGATGATCAATAGCGAATACATTCGAGCAAGAAGTCAAACAAGTAAATATGTGTCTACGATCTTTTATTGCGTCGAATAAGTACATATCCATCTAAGCAACCGCTATTATTGAATGTACTTTTTTCCGTAAATTCGCAATGGGTTTTTATATGGAATTTTAATGGCGACGTAGCGAAATGCTCACATGGCTCCGATAAGCACACGTGGGAGTTGATAGCTACGCTCTTACGTAAATGGATGGTAAGTTTTACAAAATTCATACCATTTATATACGCATACTGTATGGTGTTAGTAATAAAATTCAATGGAATATATTTTTAAAAACACTGCACTGAGTACTAACATCATAGTTCTTTGTCCTGTTAATTTTATGGTACGAGTAGTCCAACCCTTGGAAGCGATACGATCGTGGCGCCATCTACAGCGCTAACTTGCCAAATTATTAGAAATGTACATGAATCCAGTACAAGTCGTATGTAGGTACATTTTTATTTATGTTTTTTATACAACTTAAGTTGTTGTGTGATTTTTGACAAGGTATAAGTGCTTTCTTAATAAAATAAAAAAAAAGAAATTTTATTTTTTATTGCTTCAAGGATGAAGCAATAAAAAATAAAATTTCTTTTTTTTCGTGTAGGAACATGAAGACGACATTCCATCTCCAAAAAATGTTTAACTTGTTTTGCCGAAAAATAAAGTTTTTTTTTTAAGAATAGATGTCGTAGTGTGTCAATATTTCCTTGAATTTCCCTAGTAGGTACTGGCATGTTAAAATTTCCGAGAAAATGTTGTTATCACTTTACAGTTCCTATCAGTTACATCGGTAATTATATCAATGATCGAATCTAATTGAATATAAACACCGGTTTTGTTTTATTGTAAGATTCAATCAGCTAATTGGCAACCCAAAACACTGTAAGATAAGTAATTATGTTATTAACAATATTGCGACAAATTTTATTCCCAAAGCACGATTTTTTTTCCTATTAGATTCCGTCTAAACCCCAGATTCGAGAGATTCAAATTAATTCTAGATTCGAAATAATTTTTTAAATAGTAAGTAGGTAATTTTCTTTTCTATAAGGCTTGTCTTTAATGAAACCTTTTCTTAAAACAAGGGTTATATAACAAGGTATAGTGTTATTACAGGAGGTATCTGTTTATTAATCATCATCAGAAAGAAGTAAACATAAAGCAATTAAAGTTATTAGATACGTATGGAAAAATTAATAATTAATTGTCTTTGAATTGTATATAATTAATTCGCGGTTGAGTAGTAAAAATTGTAGTCAAACTTTAGTCGCTTGACTTTTCCTCGACGTCTATCATAATCTAGACATAATGAAAAAAGATCTAGATACCAGTATCTACTAGTATACACATACAGAATCGTCGCTTTAGGTGATATACTACAAATATTATGCTTATATACCAGGAAAATCAGTATTTTCTTGTTACGGCTATATTAAGAAGACATTATGATAACCTTAAAACAACGTACTAAAACTAGAAGACCATCTATTCTTACCCGTGTCACAGAATAAATAGTATTCCTCCCGTGTGGTATTGAGGGAGCGAGATGTAAACGAATTTCACAGCAAACGAAGGAAAATTTCTAAGAGACCCGTATTTTTTTTGCAGAACCATTAACAGAACAGAATGGAAGTCAACCCCAAGAAGTCTGGGCTAAGTCCAGGAAGATGATTCATAGTAGTGCCTGTCTGTGACCCCTTCTTTTTTGTTAAGGCGGGTAAAAATGTCCCTAACCGCACACCCCGTCGTTTGGGGCAACAACCAAGGTAATGTGGGGCCTTCACCCACTTAAAAAACCGCTCTTATTTGCTCCGCCTTTATTGGCGGGCCACTGGAACTATATTCCTTCGGTGGTCCTGTCTGCGACCCTAGTAATAAATTGATAATAATTATTAATTTATTATCTCCTCTTAAGCCAACACACATCTCTTCTCCAGTCTACCCGCACAGTACACATCTCCGCACCGCTTCGTTGAATACATCCTAGCTGAAAAATATCTCTTCTCGTCTCCGCTTCGGACATATTCGCAAATCTCCGCTTTGGTAGATTCTGGGCTTTATACCAGACTTTCTTGGGGCTGACTCCCATTCTATTCTGTTATTTGTTTATATGCACTCCTATTTTTGGCGCCGTAGTAAATCTTTCACCATTAATTCTGCCGCTGGCTCATATAAAGATTTTTTGGCAATCAATTGATTTGTTATTAGTACAAAGCTATAACTAAACTATCCACGAATGACAATAGTTCGATGCGCTCAGTCACCAAATGGGTGAACGTTTTAAGCGCTTTCGAAGAAAGAGAATAATATGCATTCGAGCATATCTTTTTTTGTTGTATGTACAACGATTTTTCCGAGATTTCTGGCTCGATTAGCGTAATAGTTTGTTTGATAGTGTACGTTACCAACGTGGTCCCATAGAAATATGATGATAATCTGATGATAGGTTAATTTCAAGTCGATTTTCACGCGAATATTACACTTTCAAGGAATCTATACTCTACAGCAATCGTGTTTATGGGTGCCATGATCACGACGACTGTAAAGTAGAGTGGCATGATAGCTATGTGGTCCGCAGTACCTGCGCCCAACAGCTGGACTGGACAGTAATGGACTGTAAAAAAACACACACTTCATCTTTTCATACTTTTCTTTAAAAATATTGTAGAAACCAAAATAAAAGTATTTCTTTCTTTCTTTCATCAAAGTTATTCATTACTATCTATATACTGTGAGGCTTCTCCATAATGAGGATGGAATAGCCTTAAGTGATTCGCTGCGCTTTCTATTCAGTCATCATCAATTGGACCAACAAATGCGTCTTTGGGAACGTTCGAACAACTTCGACATTCTGTCTAGCTAGACCTTGGCTGTAAAGACCTACTGCTTCAATACATATTAATACAATATGATTGTGATAACTAAATGAATCAGGAATCATCTCTAATCGTATTGGCTTGCATCCAATTATGTTGTCTACAATTGCAATGTTTCCAAGGTTCCATAATTCTATTGCTCAAGGTATATACGGAAGATTTTTATTATTAAGCTTTGACAGTATCAAAAGAGAAATAAATAGATGCAATTCATTATAACACATTTAACGGGTCTATACGCGCATTAAACTTATCAAAATACTATTATTTTGACTAACCTCAAAGTTTCGGCTGAGTTGCACCAGCCGTGGTCACGAGTAGACTGGTGAGAGCAGGTGTTCGTCGATTATATTGTGTGAGAGTATCTTCAACTAACCTCACTCTCTGACTGCAAAGTATTAAGTTCCCTACATACAACACTAACGGTGTCGATCGTTTTTCTGAGACACAAATCGCGACGCGGACACTTGGCCACTACGGTGTTCCACGATGTTGACAAACTAAAACCATCTCCTCGATTGAAATTTCGGTACTTTTTGATTTCTATCGCCTCACGGACCAGCCTTGGGTAGAAATGGCGTTCCGTGGAGAGGATTTTAAATAATAGTATTTTGATAAGTTTAATACGCGTATAGACCCGTTAAATGTGTTATAATGAAAAAAAAAATAGGTGCAAACTTATATATGTATGATTGTTTTTAGTTGTATTATTGTAGTTCGTGTCACGTGCCTGTAATATTTGCAATATTTACCAGGTATAAGGGACAAGAAATAGAAGCCAGCTTGGCGCTAACGGATTAATATGCATTGTTAATGTAAATTAATTAAGAATTTCTAATATGATTGACATTCAAAATTATATAATTACAAAAATACTTCCAATAACTCGCCGTATAAGATGAAATTCTTGATTAATCTCATAGACCTAGACCTGTTGAGCTAACGTTCTTTATGGAAACAGAACCATTACAAATAGATGTACAGTCTTATGAGAATACATCGCTGGTACGCGGTTAATTTGAAATAAAACCCTATCATTATTCTTAAAATAAAAGCCGGAAATCAACCGGTTTCTTTATGGTATTATCAAATCATTCGTCCGTCAACCTTTATTGGCGCATTACAAGGCTTGGCTCTGCACCCTTAAGGGCAATTAAACCTGAAGCATAATTAAGGTTGGCAGAAATCACACGCAAGGTTGTCTTTTTAAGGTATGTTCTTTTTACTAAAAATTGACACGTCCAGAAAGTACACGAGGGGATTTAAGGCCGGCACTCACTTGACTGGATGGCGTATAATTGGAACGCCGAGGGACGTTTCGGCGTACCGAAGCATCCCGTGGCATGCCAGAGAATGCCAAAAGATGCCGCGGGATACTGTAAATTTGATATGAGGCCGGCACTCAATTCTTTGTTTATTCATTAGGTTTTCGCGTCATTCAAGAGTTAATTTTGTGAATTAAAAAGTGATAAAGGGGATTTAGTGATAATAGCAGTTCTCGATGAAGAGGAAGAGAAAAAAATACGTGCTGAAATAAAAAGAAATACATTCTGGATACATAAGCTATGGAGACAAAGATGTACAAAAGGTGAATATATAGCACAAGTTGCTATATATTCACCTTTTGTACATTCACTGATTTAAGATATGAGGCGTCTTGACGCACCCTCCGCACCGCTCTACCTGAGCTCGCATTTGTACGTACGTGCCAAGGGCCACGGGATTCCGCGGCATCCCGTGGTATGCTCGCTCTGTTTGTAACGATATCAACGTTTCATATGCCAATAGTATTATAATAAGATTCACATGCATTTCCTCTTACAAAAATCCTTTGCCATGTCGTCCCGCGCAATCCTGTCAAGTTAGCGCCGGCCTTAAGTGGTCCTAATTAAAGTACGAACAAGAATATGCGTGCACCTAAGAGCATTTAAAACAAGAAAAACGCAAAGATTTATGTAACAGTTTATAAAAAGTTTTTCCTGGTTTTAATATTTTATGTAAGCAGAGAACATGATTGACTAGATACGAGTATAACCGATATATGATATTGTAATCGATAAGCTTAAACATTTTCTTGCTCAAAGGTGTTGTTGCGGAACGATACCTATTTTCAGAGCTCCATTGCTGGCCAACCACTATCTAACATTTCACATGATCTTTCTTACGCACATGAGTAATTTGTCAGCCTCTATACTGGAGCCCGATTGCCGAGTAGCTATAAGGCAAGAGTTATCGATGCATGTTGAAACATTAAAACACGATCGGTAATTCTCGGACCACAACTTGGGAGACCTTTTGAGGACAACTGAACGACCTCAACATTTAAACTAAACATGTGACAGAAACAGTGCAAGTTTCAAAACTGCAACCGGATTCGATTCAGTCAGTTTCACCGAATGGCGAAAGCATCTTATGTAACAGCACTGTCTAATACAAAAACCGTTCGCTTAGTTAAGTGTTATCAAGCGATAAATTTTATTCGCTCACGGTCGAATAATCGACTTATACCGTGATGATAACGAAATATTATTACATACACCGCACTACCGATAGTAGATTTCATACATTGTTTTGTATTGCTGGACTAGTAACTGAAATATAAAAAATAATTATTTCAAAAGCAATGATAATGTAATAAGCATAGAGAATAAATTATTTGTGAATGTGGAAAAAGAGAAGTTTAGTGCGAGCGCGCTTCGAATCTGCGTCCCTTCCAATCCGGGGAAGTGTTCCAGACTGCTAAGCCATCGCACTGACTGACGGCCATTCCCGATCTCCACATCACATTTGTCTTTACAACTCACGCCACTTATAGGATGCATTTACATGCATTAATCCAATATAATAAGTTTAATTTTGCAATTAAAATCATACTATTTGATGGCGCGGTTTTTTAAACATTTTGATCTGTATTTTAGCACTTGAGATGCTCAGCTACTTTACAGAATAAATGTGATGTGTAGATTGCGAATGGCCGTTGGTCAGTGCGATAGCTTAGCGGTCTAGATAATTTCCCCGGATTGGAGGTTCGAATCCCGCTCACACTAATCTTATCTTTTTCCACATTCACAAATAATTTAATTAAATAATCACAAATTATTTAATTACGTAATTTTACATATTTTATACTTTCTTCTGTAGCTACATTTGTGACCGAATTGTTTAGATGCAGGCAATCTATTAAAACAACACGTTTCAAAAGTTCATAAACAAGTATGTCAATGGAACTACACTTTTACATACGGCGCGTGTCCATTATGCTTAAAAGTCATGAATAATTCGGTGTATACCGCGGCGTTCCACTTGCATGCTTTTTATTTTCTCACACAAAATGAACTGGAACTATGCGTCTGTTGACCGAATAATTAGTGATTTATAAACACTTCACACGGCTACTTGTGAGTGGTAACAAGGTCTGTATTACAAGATATAAGAAAGGTGAGGCTTATTATTTTTTTGTCTTACTGTTTGGAGACAGCCTAACCTTACTTACTTGTAGTTCTATTTTTATTACTTTTGCTCTAAAAGAGTCCAGCCCCCTTAGAATGAAAAACGAAACGTTAGACGAACTTTCGTTTCGCATTGTGATTGGTCGCCTGAATCAAGCGTCGAAATCTCGACTAATCAGAAATCACGTGTCGGACTGTTGATCGATCACAATGACTCGAAACGAAAGTTCGTCGTTCGTTTTCATTCTAAGTTGGCTGCTCCGTTTCCGGAAAAGTTTATATATTTTTTTCAAACCTTTTTCTGTCCCACTAATGGGCACGGGTCTCCTTTCATGGTGGGAGGGATTAGGCCATAGTCCACCACGCTGGGCCAATGAGGGCAGACTTCACAAGCCGTCGAGAAAATGTCCCAGGCAAAACTTAAAGAAGGTAATAAGAGGAGGCAGACATAAATAAAATGATAGTGATATATATATATATCCCCAAATGATAATATATCAATCATTAGGGGATACTCACAACATTCAATAGCTTATTCATAATTATAATACAAAAGGACCAAGGGATTTCATATCATTAAAAAATTGTGTAGATAATAATCAATATAAATATTTACAAAGGCTCTTTTGGATACTTCAAAATATCGAAATTACTTGTATACATTTTGAAATAAAACTTCGTTTACGGAATCTATCGCGTTTACTTAATTTTACTACTATCCCGACGTTTCGAATACTTTACAGCATTCATGATCACGGGTGGACTTAGATGATAGACGTCCAAAGCTGATATGTTATTTCAACGGTCTCCAACATATCAGCTTTGGACGTCTATCATCTAAGTCCACCCGTGATCATGAATGCTGTAAAGTATTCGAAACGTCGGGATAGTAGTAAAATTAAGTAATCGCGATAGATTCCGTAAACGAAGTTTTATTTCAAATGTGTAACATTCGCGTAAATATCAGAAAGTATTACTTGTATACAGTAATGTGGAGAAAGATATTAGGTACTTTTGATTTATAATTTGAATTCCCTTTAAAAATTTGTTTATATGTGGCAGGGTAACTTCGGAACCAATAAAAATCTCAGACCATTTGAAAGATAATATTTAAAGGGCGTCAGCCAAATATGTAATTAAGAAATTAAGAAGGAATATGTTATCGAAGTTCGTAGTCCTGGGCAGATGTAACGACAGCTGAATTGGCATCTGGAACGGTTTTCCAGGATATGCACTTTCCGTGACCATTATTTTTGACTTCACATTTTTAATCATCTCAAATGCTTACAAATAAAAAATATAGCAATATGAAAACTCGCGGGGCTTAATAAATATTTATGGCATATAGAAGTTACGGAACCAATACCGAAGGGCGGAAGTTGCTCTCTGGCCTGGGGGCTGATAACCAGTAATGCATTTTTAAGTGGACACAAGCCAGTCAGACCTATATCAGGATCAATGGAAATTACCTTAATCAATTTAATTTTTTTAATTACTGTATCGCATTCAAACTGTCTGTCATATCGGTTATCAGTTGTTTATCAGTTACACTTCGTTAATTGCTTTTATCCACCGCTTTAGTAGATCTGAGACAGATATTTGTTATTTCGGTCAGTTCTTATTATCATTCCTCTCCAACTTCAATCCCTTTCCTTGGAGCTAGTAACGCGCGAGTGATGCCTCTGCTGTTGCGAGCGTCTACAGGCTATTGTAACCACTTCTGGCTTTAGAATTATTCCACCCCTCTCTACCCACGGGAGTCGTAAGAACCGACTGAGGGCATACCGAGGGAGTGGGCAGCAGCACTCCCTCGAGTATTAACAACATCCACTGCGGTCGCCAACCCGCCTGCCAAGCGTGGCGATTACGGCATTATCCCCCATGACGGAACCGCTCGTTGTGGCGTTCTCTTGGGGAGGCCTATGTCCAGCAGTGGACGTTGAAAGGCTGATGGATGGATGGACCATCAGATGGCCGTGCACATAGGAGCGGTAAGTAAAGATAAAACGTTCTGTCACACACTTATATACATGCACACGTACGTACACACTGTATAGTTCAGAATGGATCCAGAGGAATCTTCTCTTAAATACGAGTAAGAATATCTATTGGTTCACTTCGATAGTGTATCGTGATATTTCAAATGCATTTGTCGATAGATAGATTGCGATATCAGTTTTCAATGTAATTATGTTTCGATTATCTTCTCCTTATGAAACATACGTCGCGATATATTCTTACAAATATAAATTCATTCACGCTTTTTTGATAGTGCACGAAGTAATGATAGCAAACCCCATATTTTAGAGACTTGAATGCGCGTAAAATAAAATTTATCTGGGTAGCCAGAGGCCTTTGATTACAATGTAGATATCAATAAAGTATTTTACGTACGTATGGAATTGCATTGAAAGCCATTTAAGAAGCAAGGAGATGCATATCATGCAACTGACGCAATGTACTTATCCGTGTGGTGACGGACTAAGAATATAAGTATCACTATACCATTCTTTCCCACAGGTGTCGAACGAGGCGACTAATGGAAGGGTACCAAGTGGGAGTGCTCACTTGTTGACGCGCCCGAGCGGGTTGGTACCACCATCTCTCGTGTGACCGGCCATGAAGAACATCGGTGTGTTTTGGTTGTAGCAGGAGATTAAGTGCCGTTTATTCTCCTAACTGTCTCGGTGGTGCAGCAGTAGTATGTGCGACGAGGGTGTAACATTACCAATTCTTTAACTCCGAGCTGCTATTGAGAATGTATTGACGGAAAATCCCACTAGTTTTTTATAGGCCCAACCTGGGATTCGAACCCAAAACCTCATGATCCGCAATCACGTGCACTACCGTTATACCACCGAGGCCTAAGAAATACATAGACACGTACGTTGTTGTAGAAACTTTAATATAACTTGATCGTGATAAGAGTTGTTATGAACTAGTTATTCTGATGTACCTATATGCACTTAGTAATACTATTAGGTACAGTAATATTTTTCCTTCTGCATAACTTCGGCAACAGCAAAACTACTGCATATAACTACAGCACAAGCCAACTATTGCCTTTTATAGTATACAATGTACATACCTATTAACAAACATGCTATAAATATTACTTAGTACCGGTGTGGTAGATGATAGGTAGCAGTAAAGCTCTCTTATTCGACTTTCATTAATAATTTGTTCATTTAAATTAGCTAATAGGTATTTATTCAATAGAAATATTAAGATATTAATTCAATATCGTTTGAATAAAACATATATTATGTAAAACTAAGTGAGTAAAGTTGTCATGGTCGAATTTACGTTGTAAATTACAATATTTTTGAGGTGAAAATGTAAAATCACTATTTCGTATCTCAAGCGATTTTTCTTAAACTGAGTTTAATGATTTTATGTGCTGAAAATTGGGAGATACGTTTTTTATTATAAGAATGTCTTAAATATATGATAATATAATTTTCCCATAATTATATGGAACTACCACTAAAACTGGTATCATTACGCACGCACACAAACACAAATTGCACAAGCGTAATGACAGCTGTCACACACACTAGCGTAATAATTCCCGCCCGTTTTTTATGACCTTTATGAAAGTGACACTCCATCTAGACATATATTATTATTAAATAATAACAGCCCGAGCCGAGGTCCTTACCCCAGAGGGGGTGCCCCCGAGTAGCGTTGCTTAAATGTCGGGTTGAGAGCCCTCTGCGCTCACCAATTGTCCGGGTAAGGTTGTCATAGCCGTCTGAGGCTAACAACCAGTCACACACAAAAAAAAAAAAAATTTCGCGGACATTTTCACACAACGTCCTCTGGTAATCTAAGGATAAACTAAATAGATTTGTTACACTTACAACTTCACCATCCTGTGGGACTATAGTTAATCTTGTTTATACAATTACAGTACCCACGTATGGGGAAAAGGCAATATGCATATATTGTTCTGTGTAATAAATAAACATATTACACATAGTGTACAATGATAGTCTATATAATTATGTATTTTATAAATAAAAATATTTGCATGAAAATCCTTACTTTATATTTATACTAGCAGACCGGCTACTCGTTTTGAATTGTTGTTAGTAATAAACAAAAAACCATTCTAATTACAAATTTCACTGACCTTAAAGAGAACAAAAGCTAAATTTAATGAGTAAAGTGAAGTCAATAGCAATTAATACAGACAAGGTCGTATCGGTAGGTCAGTAAGGTAACTGTTATCAGTAATGCGTTATCTGAGGTCACAGTCCGATTGACAAAATGCTGTTACGTAACACACACACATAGATTTACAACAATTTTACCTCGTAAGTTAATATTCTTTGATGTGTACTTATATCACCGTCTCTGTTATAACACCTACTTGTTGGGTTTTCAAATTCAGAATAAAGTTTTACTTTTACTGTTTATATACTCGGATTGCTGTAATAATAAAAATAAAAAAATATATCATATGATGCGTTCAAAAATAAACGAGCTTTGTAACTAACGCTTAGCACTAGATTAATACCTGCGTGGTCACTTATTTTGCAGTTTTTGATCTCAATAGGCTATCCATTGTTACAAATAATACCTAATAATATATATATATATATATTTTGCGTTTAATAAAATTAATAGGTACCTGTGATAATTAACATTAAAAAAAAGATAAGATAGTTAGCAACTTTAACCTCAGGTGTATAAACTTATAGAGTATTCGAAATACACTTTATGTTATATCAAGCCTTTGCTCGCCGCTCCGCTGCAAAGCTAGTGTTCATGGTGTACATATGACACATCTATACCAAATTTCAAGTGTCACTCTCGTCATCATTCGTCATCTCAGTACTCTCCATCCGTTCACCTTCAGGCCTAACATATATTTACCTATACCTACACCTAAAGTGGTCTTGTATTCTAGGTAATGTGAACACGATATTAGTTTTAAAAGACTAATTTAGCTTATCACTATATCACATGTAGCATGCATGTTTAGTAGTGTTAGAGGCTAGCTTATATCAGTATGAATGGGCGGCTCGATAGGCGAAGTACTACCCTCTCAAGGAAGATCAGCGTGAAACAACGGGAGTTATCGTTGTGTTTCGTATAGTCATTGAGTGCGCCGGAGGCCACAGCCACCACACCGAGAAGTAGACCAGTGTCGATAATTTTCGAAACCAAAAAAAATAATAGTAGGATGAAACCCATTGGAAAACTAAGAAAATATAACAAAAATAAAAGGAAAAATAATTTACGGGCGATTTAACATCGGTAAGGGGGTGGGTGAGCTTTTAAGAGTAAAAATCGGTTTATCACGATTTCCGGCAAAACTAAGAGTGCTATCGAAAAAAGTTAAATAGCAAAATTGTAGGCAAAAAAAAAAGATCTACAACTTTTGTATTAATACTTTTTTCACATAGCCTCAAAATTTATGTGAAAAATCTAAAAAACGAACTTTTTGGTTTTTTACTTTTAACTTCCACAAAGAGAGGAAAAAATAAATATTTTGCATCAAAAAAAATTACAATGTGTTTAAGATATAAAAAGGTAATATTCACCAAATTTCGCGAAAAAATATAATTTTTTGTAGAAGTTAAAAGTAAAAAACCAGTCGGTTTTTTAGATTTTTCACATAAATTTTGAGGTTATGTGAAAAAAGTGTTACTTACTACAAAAGTTGTAGATCTTTTTATTGTCTACAATTTTGCTATTTAACTTTTTTCAATAGCACTTAGTTTTGCCGGAAATCGTGATAAACCGATTTTTACCCTTAAAAGCTCTCCCCCACCCCCTTCCCGACATCAAATCGCCCGTAAATTATTTTTCCTTTTATTTTCTTACTTTTCCAATGGGTTTCATCCTATTATTATTTTTTTTCACTTTTTACCATTTTCAAAGGCTTCGGCACTGGCCTAAAGGTGTTTCCTCTCCTTATTATCCGTCCTATCCTCTCTTTATAATCCTATCTATCTTTCCTATACTCGCCTTATACTCATACTCCTTTTACTCAAATAACCACGAAACGTATGTACCAATTGTACAAAAATTTTAGGAATGTTATCTAAATGATTTTGAACTAGTTGCGCTATACTTTAACACCGCAACACGTCGTATGGAAACAGGTAATTTGCTCAGAATTACTTGCAAATTATCTCCTGCCACCAATGTTATGGTGTTAGAAAATTTAAACGGAATTACACTGACGAATTTCAATTTGTTGGTTAGCAAATTACCGCGTGAACTGGCTTAGTTGTCATTATAACACCTTCGGTGTATCTATCAGCTCTTATGATTTCCGTCATTACAGGGTATACCTTACTAATTCGATCATTAATAAAGATAATAAGGCTGCTTACTAAATATCGTCAATTCCATTTCATAATAAGTACGTACTGTTTTACTGGTAACCCCAAACTGGTGCTCGAATGCCGAGCCTAAGGATATGGATGCAATCTATCCTAATTTCATCATTTCAGAAATAAAACCTGCTAAATAATGTAATAAGCAGTTAAACGAGCTCAATAAACCAATGCAATATCTTAGCAAATATTTAGACATACATATTTAAATTTGAGACCGTAAATGTCACATTTGATTACACGTTATTTTTCTAATAATTCTCACGTCCATTTACAAAAAGAGCAAATTTTGAAAGTACTTTATTTATTTTATTTAGCTAGTTTTGGAGTCAATAACCGTGTCGTTTTAGTAAAATGTGCCGCTAGACGATGCTAAATAAGAATGACAATTGTTTCAGTGCCACTCTCTAAATTCGTGATGCGCCTGCGCCGGTCAGTGTTGCCATATTACATCCGTAAACAGTACGTTTTGTGGTACAATTTTATACATTATATATTCGGTTATAGATATTATTATACAATATCAATTTGAATACAAATAGATCCCTTGCAAAATATATATTTAATCTATGTACGAGTACCTATTACATTTATACTTCTAAATTTTGTATATTATATAAGTATGTATTTTATATATAAAGAAATTTAATGAATTCATAATAGCTATGGCGTATACTTATTTTAATTATCATCCTAAGCAAGTGCTTGATGATAAGTAGTGTAGCCTAATTTACAATATTTATAATGCCTATCACACAGATAGTAAAAGTATTTAGGTATTGTTAACTTTGGAAACTCATAGTTGGTTCATGAACATTCAACCCGCTATGGTCAAGGTCCAAGTACAGATTTCTCCTCAAAACGATAGAAGTCCAGGTCCTAGCACCCCACACTGATCTTGTCATATTTAGGTAAAAAATTTCCACCGAAGGAATGTAACATAGTTCCAGTGGCCCGCCAACAAAGGCGGAGAGACGGCACACGGCGGGTTTCTTTAGTGGGTGAGGGCCCCACACTACCCTGTTCGTTGCCCCGAACGACGGGGTGTGCGGTTAGGAACATTTTTTCCCGCCTTAACAAAAAAAAAGGTAAAAAAAACTAGTCAATCGCAAGCCATAAAAGTATAAAAAATACATACTTATTACAATGTTGAGTGGAGAAATTTTAATACGCATGGCAATACTGTTACCGGCTTACGAGTGAGAGGAATGCAAACGACATTGCGGTTGCCGAGACCGCGCTGCCTTTCACACGCGAATGTTGCATTTTGCGTGCATCTCGATCAGTTTTACAAAATTTATTCCCATTAAGGTTAAAAACCGCCTTTCCTAATTTGAATAGTAGGTACAAATCTTTCAGGCAATCATAAACCTATACATTCCCCTCAATTGCGAATCGGCCACACGCTTTAATGCGAATTCTATATTATCACAACATTTACATGATGTGAAACGCTAATATGGTCGGTGTAAAGAAGAGTGCCTGAGCCCGTAGATTGTAACTCATTAAATCGTATCGACATCGTACCGTCTCGCTTGTGATTGGTAGAGAACCCACGCGTGATATCGCAATTATCCCTCGGCCAATCACGGTGATCTCTTAACCAATCACAATGACACGATGCGATGTCGATAGGATTGAGTGAGATACATTCTAACCCTTTTTTCTCACCCCATCGTTCGGGGCAACGGCCAGGGTAGTGTGGGGCCTGCACCCACTAAAGAAACCCGCCGTGTGCCGTCTCTCCGCCTTTATTGGCGGGCCACTGGATCTATATTACATTCCTTCGGTGGACACCCCTGGATTAGGAAATTATTGTTGCGTTGACCATTTTTAGACGTTTGTAATCATAGATAATATCCAGTCCATGTCCATACGAGGCTTAGTACAAATTACCGTGTTTATAGTTTTCGAAGTTTTTTACGAGAGTCTCTTCCAATTCAAATACAAAACAAGTCGTGCTAATAAGTAATCATTAGTACTATTTAATTATGCAGTCCCTAAAAGAAAAAAACATGTAAAAATATTTTGATATTTTTTTATTTTTAGCATTTGATATTCTTAGCCTTATAAATTAACACAAAGTGTGAAAATGTAAAATCCAAAATAACAGCCACAAGCAGAATTTGAACCTGCATCTCCTGGAATACTTCACTCATAAAGAGCCTAAATAGCCTCTGGGACGGTATTCCAGGAGATGCAGGTTCAAACCCTGCTCGTGACTGTTATTTTCGATTTCATATCTTCACATTTTGTGTTAACTCAACATGTAAAAATATACAATAAATTCTGTAATACAGTATGATTATGGTTTCCGTGTACGTGTATTTTATACAAGGCCAATGTATATAATCATATCTCTGAATATCAATTCATGAACCATAAATAATTAGGTACCTACCTACTTTTCACAATATAAATAATGCCTACTCGGTTTGAGTATTCGCCAATGACTTATTTAGGCTATTTTTCTTCTTCACAGGTAAGTTTGATTCATTAGTCGAACTCAAAGTTATATAAAGTTAGCCATAGTCAAGTCAAAGTCACGCTACAGCAAAGCGGTAGCGACTTTACTGAAGCTTCTATGGAGTTTTGGAGGCAACATGAAAAAACAAGTTATGCCGCACTACATCACTTGCCAACACTTATGCACATACACAAATAGTTAATAAGCAAAAGGCCACCACTTTTACACATTAAGACTTGAAATAACACAAGTTTAGGAAAATAATGCAAAGCGACGACATGACCTTCTTCATGTTCTAACAGTTAGTACCAATATTTTCCATTTTTTTTTCTAAGGCTTGCGTCTTAGCATTCTTTACACCAATTAAACGTAGATTACAGGGCCAGTCTATTATACAAGTTCTCTCAAATGTAACCAAATATAATAACTCAGAGGACACAAAAATCTACATCATTGCACTTGAACTATACATAAGTAAGGCACGAAGTAGCAAATATTGTTCACAATAATACACTTGTGTCAATATCTTGTTGTTGAAATGATACCATTGGGTACAGAACGATGGTGAATGACGCAATATCATCGCGCCGTGTATTTACGCAGTACAACCATTGTTTCAGACGCAAATAACTTTGTATTATACAATAGCCTGGTAACTATAAGAAATACAAAATAACAAAATATTTATTTCAAAATGCAGAGTTCAGTAAATACTGGCTGTTGCTGCCTGTGATGACGTAGAGCATGCTATCTCGTTCAAACTCAATGTTTTTTCAACGTCTTATCTCGCTCAGCGTTGTATCAGAAAAATATAGGGTAGTAGCTACGCCGACACGAAATTTATCGATATTTTTTTTTTCATTATAAATGAATTAATTGGATAATAATAGACCTATTATATTATACCTACTACAATAAACAAAGTTCTGTCGATTTACTTCCTCTTAATTTAATGAAATATTACCAATAAATAATGTACTTACCTGAACCTATAAAGGTGATATCAAAACTTTTGATAATTAGCAGCAGCAATAAGTATTACGTAAAATGACGACATTATTGACACGGTAGCTGCACAAATTATGTGACGCCCTGATTTTATCTCAATACTAGCTTTTGCTCGTTTAGGTTTTTAGGTTGTATCCCAGGTTCCCGATATAGTAGCGGGATAAAATGTATACCAGTTGTGAAGTCTAATTAAGAGCTATCAAACAAAAAAGTCGCATCAAAATCCGTTCAGTAGTTTTTGTGTGATGCGCGAACGAACAAACAGACAAAAGTTCTAAAAATAATTGTTTTGTGTTTAGACATGCCTTTTAGCCTGTTAGAGTATTTTTTTTTCTCAAATATCTTAATATACAGACACAGCTCTATTACAGCTTTATAATACACAGTATAGATGAATGCATAGTCTCCCACACACACAGCTAATATTTTCGTAATGTCTCTTAAAACAAATTATTTAGTCTAGAAGGTGGTTGGCCCGTGGCTGCATTCGAATAGACGAAAAGATAAAACAAAATAACGCTTTGCCAATATGTATTATGAATAATTATAATGAGTCATCTAGTTTTCCCGCCCCTATTAAAGAACCAAGTGAACAGACAGTATTTACTCTAGTTAGTACAGCCGTTTTAAAGAATGCACTAGGCGTTTACGTTAGCCTAGTTAACTAATCGATATTACATCCTACAATCCAGAGCACGTGGTCGTGTTAGACGATTAGTAATATGTATTAATCATGTTTGCTTAGTTTAGTTATTTATTTGTTGGCAACACTGGCCGTAATATATATTTATGAAACTCTTCTTTTTTGTTAAGGCGGGAAAAATGTACCTAACCGCACATCCCCTCGTTTGGGACGACGAACAGGGTAATGTGAGGTCCTCGCCCACTGAATAAACCCGCCGTGTGCCGTCTGTCCGCTTGTATTGGCGGGCCACTGGAAGTAGGTACTTACCCTAATAAAACGAAATATTTTATTGTTTTTTTATCCACGACGAATCACTTTTAAGGTTGACTAAACTCTAGTAGTAGTGATTAAATTCTGTCGTAGCAGGCCTTATCGACTGAATAGTTTTCAAGCTAATATTTTCATCATAGATGAGAAATAACTTAGCGAAACACATAACTATATTATATTATGCCTTTTATATTGATAAGCAGTACTAAAAGTAACTACCTATGTTATTTACCACACCATTTTCTAATTTAGTACTTAGTTAGACAAGAAATTTTTAATTTGTGTAGTTTTTAAAGAGATTTTTCCTTTTCACGAAAAAGCTCAATAACATTGCCCGATTAGTGTATACGAGTAATACGCACAATAGATGACTCGGTTTACCTATTTAACATATCTTACTTATAATAAAACTGTAGAAAGGTCAATTCTGTACATTGAATATATATATTCAAAATTAATATTGGAGGATGAATGGTGATCAATACTGATGCGAAAAATGTAGACAGTAAATTTTTTGTCTGTCTGTCTGTATATGCACGCATGGGTCAAAAACTACTAAAGGGATTTTAACCAAACTTGGTACGATTGTAGTCCATACTCCGGGGCAGGTTATACTTCAAAAGATCATCATCATAGAGATGTATTTATTTCACATAGATATATCTTTATCAAACTCCCATATTCAAAAAGTACACTTTAACAACTATTTTATAAAAAAAATATAGAAATCGGTTTATAAACACACAAGATATAGATGAAATAAAACTTTCAAATCTCGCCGCGCCAGTATGGGTACGGCTATACGGTTGATTTTTGTTTTACGCGCGAAACGGCCATCCGCTGCATCTATAAAAAGGCGAGGGCGCTCACGCGCCGACTTCAAATCATAAACGTGGGAAATCCCACTTTGTCAGCAACAGCCCGAGCCGAGGTCCTTACCTCACAGGGGGTGCCCTCGGGTAGCGTTGCCTAAATGTTGGTTTGAGAGCCCTCTGCGCTCACCAATTGTCCGGGTAAGCTTATCATAGCCATCTGAGGCTGACAACAAACGTCACACACAAAAACCAAAAAAAAAGCGCGCCGACTTCACTCATATTGTCACTCTTAAAGCGAACGGATGTGGTTCTTATTGACTCTACTCGGAATAAGCGCGTTTTAGATTTTAAAAATACATAGATCTAAACGTAGTTTTTAGATATAAGTTTAAAGTAGGTATTAGATAATAATATAATTAGTTTGTTTAGTGTTTTTGTTTGTTTCTCCTTCTTTTCTTCTATACTATTATTATAGAGGTAACGTTTGTGAGTTTGTGACGTTGGAAGGGGTAATCTCTGGATCTACTGAACCGATTTTCAAAATTATTTCACCAATAGAAAGCTACGTTATTGTGGAGTGTCATAGGCTATAATAATTACAAAATTAATTACGCATCTTTACTTAAACTTGAATAATGTAATCCAAGTTGTAAAAAAAATTGCTTTCATCGCAAGCGCTGCGGAAACTATTGAGGATAGAACAAAACAATGTACTACAATATTAAAGAACGTATCAAAATCTGTAAAAAAGTCCGCGATAGCATATACCTATCTCCTACGGATAACTCACAATAACTGCTTTTACTGTTAAAATTGTGAATTAAAAATATTTTTTGAAGCTTATTTAGCCCATATGGTATTAATATACATATATCTTTATAAATATGTTTTTAGAACGGAAATTCAATGTAGAATATCTTGCCCTTTATACAGTTTAAACAAATATCTTCAAAGATATTAGCAAAAAAAACGTGCGGTGCGCGCCGTCCCGGCCGTTAGCAAGATACATCCTTAATTATATGGGACGAATGTACCATGAGTCATAGAGCTCATATTGAAGCCGTGAACCCTACGCTAAAAGACATCAGAAACTTAGACGCTGATTTATATGGGTGGTGTTACTTTTGTTTTTCCACGCGCCGATGTCATCGGGGCATGCTTAAAATCATCATGCTTATGGAGTTCCGTTAAAACTCTCAATTTACGAACAAACATGAGAGCCCACTTGAGCGACAACTACGATAACGACTTTCTGCATCAACTACTGAATCTTGGAGAAGGAAAAATTTGCTGTCCTAACACCAACAGTAAGGATGACATTAAACTTGACAATCTGTTAGGTCACATATTATACAGGTTAGAAGATCTGATAGACGCAATATATCCCTGTCTTGGAAGTTTAACAGAAAGAGATCATCATTGGCTTTGTTCTAGGGCAATAGTCTCACCCAGAAACGATTCAGTGAATGAGATAAATAAAATAATTTTAGGAAAAATTCCCAGTCAAGTCAATCAATATAAGTCCATTGACACGTATATTGAGATTATATACGTATATTGATATATTACGTATATTGATATATTATTGAGGATACAGTACACTATCCTCAAGAATATTTAAATTCTTTGAGTCCTTCTGGCTTACCTCCCCACGTTACCTTATGCTAAAAGTTGGCATTCCTATCAAGCTTTTAAGGAACTTGAGACCCCCCAACATGTGTAATGGCACAAGGCTGCTCATAAAATAGTTGCGAGAGAATATAATCGTGGCGACCATTCTCACAGGGCCAGCAGTGGGACAACTTGCTTATATTCCGCGGATAACCATGATTCCGACTGATTTACCTATACCGTTTAAAAGGTTACCCGTCAAGGTCTCTTTTGCCCTCACTATTAATAAGTCCCAGGGTCAAACATTTTCTCTGGTGGGCATTGACCTGAGAAAGCACTGTTTTTCTGCCATATACTTTTAGCTTTCAGTTATATGTTGGCTTGGAGTTCCGAGATGGGTTGGAACTCCTGAAAGACAATATATTTTAGTACCAAATGACAACATTACTACTAATATAGCATATCGACAAGTTTTGAACAATTAAAATAAGTAAACATGATGTAAATAATGTAAATAGTGTATATTAACATCAAGTAATAAAAATAACAACAAAAAACAGTACTTAACATAAAAAACACAAAACATACAAAAAACAATTTAAAAAAAACAAAAATCAATAAAAAAAACAAAAAACCAAAATAACAAGAAAAAATCTTCATCAATATATTTTTTATTTATTCCGAACTTTTAACCTGAAGCGCGGGACAAACGGGCCGGGACAAAAATATTTCTAACGCGGAACGAAGTCCGCGGGCACTGCTAGTTTATAATATATATTTAAATATTAAGTTCTTTTGCCTTTTATTAGCTCAACCTATAATCGGATCATATTCTTGACTGTACTGCATAAGGGGAATTAAGTTAGTTGCAGAATTCATAAGTAACACTAACGTTATTCAATCTTTAAGTTTTATTTATCTCAACCATAAAAAGTTTATTTAGAAACTTGAATTTTAGAATTTGGGGACGCAAAAATCGAAGGAGTGCTGAAAACACTAATCAACACCGTCGACCAGGCAAATAACTTGTTTTAAAAAATAGGAGAGGCATAATTCGCTTTTTAAAAGATTAAATATAAAACTGTTCATGTTGTAGGTAAGGTTTTATTTAAAGTGTTGTTTTAGCAATTAGAGATTCGATTTTCACCCATTAGTCTTGCAACATTCAGGAGCGTGGTTGGCATTGGTTACAGGTTCCCTGTCCCATGAATCATATATGATACATAACAATTAAATTTCTATTGTGACTACAAACGGACAGGGAATGGGTTAAGTTATTATATTCGCGACTATCAGTCGAAAATTAATTACATTAAGAAGGCAATCAAATATTCAACTACACTAAGGTAGCTGGTACGTTTCTTGGTATCTACTTCTAAGACCGGCAATCCGGTATTATCTAGTTCAACCTACAATTATTTACCACTGTGATTAGCTTTAGTATTCTGCCGAGTCACCGCTTGTACGATTACTACAACAATGAGGACTTACAACCGGAAAGGAAATTCAATTAACATTATAACTCGGCCGCACGGCAATCCAACTATGTGAGATATCTACTTATAAATACTTACATACTACATAGTAAGATGATAGGGTTAGCACAAACATAACATACAAATTTTGCATCAAAATAAAAAAACAATTGCCAGCGGAAGGCCGTTTTAGGACAACTGGCAATCCTTTGTCGCCACAGATCCCAGAAGTTCTTTGATTGTTTCTGCCTACTTCTCAATTTACATTTATAATTGAAATTATGAGTTTTAATGCAATTCAGAATCCACTCAAGTGATCAGATGTTACTAAAAGCAATGTACTTCATCAGCCACATGTATGTGTCTTACAGGTATTGTAGTATAAATGATTTGAATTATTAATCAATTTTAGACAACAAATATAGTATTAATTGTTAAGGGAAAATTAATAAACACTTTTGGTGCCGACAACCCTAGCATTTTACTAATTATATGTATAGAGCGGATTTTTTCTTAACCATGAAATCTATGTTAGACAGTCGAATATTTAATTGTATTTAGTGGAAATCTAAAACAGGACTTTTTGAAAAGATTTTAACCACTCGCCACGATGTCCCGCCAAAAGCTCGCGATGACCCTTTTTTTGTTAAGGCGGGAAGAAATGTACCTAACTGCGCACCTTGTCGTTCAAGGCAACGAACAGTGCGAGGCCCTTACCCACTAAATAAGTAAAAAGCCCGCCGCGCCGTGTTCCACCTGTATCAGCGGAATTAAATGTGTGCCATTTCAATGCTTTTTTTTTTTTGTTAAGGCCGGAAAAAAATGTTCCTAACCGCACACCCCGTCGTTCGGGGCAACGAACAGAGTAGTGTGGGGCCCTCACCCACTAAGGAAACCCGCCGTGTGCCGTCTCTCCGCCTTTATTGGCGGGCCACTGGAACTATGTTACATTCCTTCGGTGGTTCGCCATTACTTCAATGCCTCCGACAACCCTAACGTTTACGCAATGTTGCAGCTATAAATAAGAAAATTAATAATTAATGATGTTCACTATGAATTCTAATAAAATGGTTAGGGTATAAAGCAATCATAGATTTGTGGTAATAAATAAAACGCTGTTAATTCTTTTCAGGATTTTGACTCTTGTGGGTAAATTGTATGTTATAGATAACTCCGAGGATTGTGCATATTTATTTTTTAAGTTATTGTGGTGTTATACTTAAACTTTATTAATGATACATATACTTAATAGACATGTACCTAAGGCAAATTAAAATCACTGGTGTTGCCAATGAAATAATATAGATCAAAGTATAGTCATGGTCACCTTAGAGTAAGCGAAATTTCCAATTCCCTCACGAACTTTTATTTTAAAGTTTCATCAATGGTCTAGTTTAGGAGGTAGTTTCCTTTCTGGCTATAAGTACGAGTTTTTTTTTATACTACGATGGTGGCAAATAAGCATACATATTAGGAAAAGCAAAGCGATTAAAATAATCTAGCAATCATTTTGTAAATAAATAATGAAAAATAATTATGACTTTACTAAATAAAATTTAAAAAAAAAACATGATTGTGTACAACGTTTGTAATTTAATAGGTAATTTACACTTAAATTGCTGTGGTTAGAGCATTCGCGATTGTGGCACAAGCTTACTGCCTGCCAGCTACATTTATTGAATTACCTTATATTTAAATGGCAACACCTGAATGTCACAGATAACACGCATAGCATAACGTAAGCATACGTAATATTTTGAGAGAAACATAAACCTACGCTGACGCTTCTACGAGATTGGTATCCTATACTTACTTATTTAGATATTTTTATATGTATTTTTAGCATTTGACATGCTTAGCACTATACATTAAACACAAAGTGAAAAATGTGAAATCGAAAATAACAGTCACGAGCAGGATTTGAACCTGCATCTCCTGGATACCGTCCAAATGCTTTGCCAATTCAGCAATCGTAACAATTGCTCCTGACTGCTAATTTCGATAACACATTCATACTTAACATCTTTGGGTGACGCCTGCGCCATCTGTCGGCAGTATTTTCATACATTATACCGATCAGGTAAACGTATTTTACATTTAAGATTTTTACCTAATAATGACGCAAATCCTATAAATATTTAGATATTTTTATATATATTTTTAGCATTTGACATGCTTAGCACTATACATTAAACACAAAGTGAAAAATGTGAAATGCTGGCAAAGCATCTGGACGGTATCCAGGAGATGCAGGTTCAAATCCTGCTCGTGACTGTTATTTTCGATTTCACATTTTTCACTTTGTGTTTAATCTATACTTACTTATTAAAAAACCAAAATGGATTTTTATGCGGTTTTCTCCAATGTATTCACGAAGGGAAGATTTAGGTATACAATTCATTAAGGTTTTGACTCAATTCGCTGAAGTATGATCATAATTATTGTTTTGAGGATGTTGGGAAACATTATGCTAATTGGAAGTTTTATTGACGTAAGCTGCCTAAATCAGTAGAGTAGCTTCAATTAGCTTATGCGTTATGGGTAAAAGCTGTTAAAAAAATAAAAAGCTGTTAAAAAAATAAAAAGCAGTTTACTCTCCATAATATCTTATCATACCCAAAGATGACCGTCACCTAATGGTGACGTACGGACGAGCTGTATAATTAAGTATTTTTTCGTGTCTTTGAGAACATTTCTGCCAATTTTTCTTCAATAAGATTAAACGCATGAATCTTAGTCAGTAGCTATTCCTACTTGTTGTTTCATTCGACTCTAACAGCTTAAGTATAATGTTGCATAGGTAAGTACCCCTCTAATTCTTCAAATACACTCATACTTAAACCAATGGATATGTTGCTTCGCAAGTGATTTTGTCGCCGGGTCAACTCGTAACTTTCTAAGCTTGGGATTATCGCAAAGAATTCCAGTTGTCAGCATCGATAGCAATTCCGTGCAAAAATACCTGTCTTATCACCTGTTGCAACAACAGTTCACAGTTCACACGCCTAAAATCGTCTCTGAGCGTCGATCAGATTTAAATCATATTGATCCAATATACCTACATAATATTTGCTTGTGTGTGTGTCGGTGTGTGTGTGTGTGTGTGTGTGTGTGCTTCTATTTTTGGAGTATTTTTATGTCGTTGATAAGATAACACTGAATCCTTAATTACGTTGACAATTTTTGAAGTAATGAACATTATTTTTCATTAAGGCCTGATATTTATTTTATTTTTTCACTTATTTGAATATTTCTATTACAAAAAATTATCTACATATGTTATTTTTTCCTCCCTCAACCCTTGAGCCAATTACGTGATAATATGTATATTATATAGGTATAGGAGAGATAATATGTATATTAAGTATATAGGTATAGGAGAAATAATTTTTGAACAGAATCCTTGCGTACCTATTTATTTAGGTGCTTAATTAACTCATTAAACTAAAAGGCTGCTAATAAGGATATCGCACGCCTCGCTTTACACAGAACAACTGATTTTTCAAACTTAACATGTCACTATTTATCATATATTGCACTTGTAAAATAATATATATATACACACATATCAAGAAAAAGCACTATATTTTACACTCATGATATTTTTTATGCCATTTTTGTTATTTAAACTAGTTAAAAAACTGTTTAAAAAATTTCTGTCTTGGACGTCCGTTTGTTGTAGGTGATGATGTATGTTAACACGATAACAACCGAAATACTTTACTAATCGGGTCATTTTTTGTTCTTTTTAAGTTGAGTATTACTACGAATAGAGTCCTATTACTTTTCACGGTCTGATTCGATGTGGTTTAATTGTTATTAAATAAACAAAAAATACTGAATATTTACGCTCGACGCGACACTAAAACCAGCGCTATACCTTTCGTGAGAACTATTTCTATAGACCAATATAGAAGTACTTATTAAAATTAGCGCTAGATGGCGTATAAGACATGAAACCCAGATTAGTACTTTTTGAAATTAGTTTGTATATCTATGTGATTTATTGAAAACTATTTAGTAAGACCAATACATTATTAGTTACTTATCAAATAATCAATTTTATTGTGAAAAATGGCGTGCAATTTTGGATTTTCCAAAGTATTTATTTTTTCATAGTATTACAAGTTTTTCTACTACTGTTTTAAGTAAGACACATTTGACAGAATCGTGTTAATCAGAGCAACAAAGGGAGAATAAACCAACTAATATCGTTAACTAGGCGTACCGTCCATCATAACGAACGAACAAGTTAATATTAATAAAAAAAGCACCTGCGGCGCCGGGCCCCTTAGTTCAACGTACCAGGTCGACGCACCACGCTATACCGTACACTCCGCGCCATAAGAAAAGTACGCTCGGCCAACCTGACCAAACGTAGAACCACGCACGCACACAACAAATCACAACATGCAAATCATCTCTGCAAAGTGGCTGGGTTGCCGACCATTAAGAGCCAGCCATGACGTCACCGCATAGCAGAGAAAACGAGTTAGAGATGCCTGTTCTAGCCCGAGTTTTATAAGCTAAACTCACGAAATTTGTATTATCATTGTAAAGCTATGACTTCACTAATTGTTACTTAAATTGTTTGTTTTCGTCTCAAAGGCGTCATTTTCTATGGAACACCTAGCGAATATTCGTGACTAGGATTGTACCTAATAGCCTTTTTTATATTGCCGTGACGTTTATAATCGTAATCAGCAAAATGTTAAACATAAAACATTGAATCAGCGTTGCTTATTTTTTCATTTACGTGTCATTATTTAAAAGTAACCATATTACTAAACAATTTTACTAGATCAATTGAAATAATTTCTTCTTTAGAGGCTACCATTGTGATGCATAAATTTTAGTTAGTAAATCAAATTTAAAACGTAGTTGCTGTTTTTGCAAACTTTTTAGTAAAGATATCATACAACCGTTAAATGTATCTATTGAATCATTATACAACATCGAAAAAATCTTTTTTATACGTATAGGCGCAATAATTGAATATCATCGATTATAACAAAAGCAGTCATTGCCGTTTGGGTTTTTGTGCTTACTTTGAGTTCAACGAACTTCTGGTATGCTGTTATCTATCTAATCCTTTCATTGTTATGATGACAAAACCTTTTTGGTTGTATTTCTAATGACTTGATTGGAATTCTAAAAAGTCATAAATAATATATTTTTTAAACTAAAAAGGAACACGCTTTACTATCTAGTTGAACTGAAAAGTAGAAAAAAATATTATCCTTACTAATATTATAAATACGAAAGTGGAGTTTTGTTTGTTTTTTACACTTTCACTTCGTAGTTACTGAACCAATCACCATGAAATTTTGATTTCAATACGTATAGTCTGGAGCCCAGATAAAATGAGACGTAGCCTATGTCCGGCTACGTTGCATCCCGGAAATACTAATAGTTCCCGTGAGCTAGCTATTTTTACACGAAGATAGAAGGTGCCGTAGAGAGTGATGTACTTATTATACTGGAGTACACCCAGAAGGAGCCGCGGGAAGAATCTAGTACCTTTTCTTTTTGTTTAAGCGGGAAAAAATGTACCTAACCGCACACCCCGCCGTTCGGGGCAACAAACAGGATAGTGTGGGGCCCGCACCCACTAAATAAACCCACCGTGTGCCATCTCTCCCCTTGTGTTGACGGACCACTGGTACTGTTTTGGATTACTTCAGTGGCAAGACTAGTATCTAATAAATAATAATTATTGTTTAACGTGGACTGTATCGTGGAGGACTTGACTGACGACCAACTACTTATTTGTGGTCCATCCATCAGCCTTTTAACGTCCACTGCTGGACATAGGCCTCCCCAAGAGAACGCCACAACGAGCGGTCCTGTGCTGACCGCATCCAACGGCTCCCCGCAGCTTTGACCAGATCATCGGTCCATCTGGTGGGGGGCCGTCCTACGCTGCGCCGTCCGATACGTGGTCGCCACTCGAGAACCTTTCGTCCCCAACGGTTATCGGTTCGTCGAGCGATGTGGCCTGCCCATTGCCACTTCAGCATGGCAACCCGGCGGGCTATGTCGGTCACTCTCGTTCTCCTACGGATCTCCGTATTACGGATTCGATCACGTAGGGAAATACCAAGCATAGCCCGCTCCATGGCCCGCTGAGTGACTTTGAGCCTTGATATGAGGCCAACATTCAGAGACCACGTCTCTGTTCCGTATGTCATCACTGGTAACACACACTGGTCGTAGACCTTCGTTTTCAGACACTGCGGAATATTGGACGAGAAGATCTTCCTTAGCTTCCCGAAAAAAAAAAAAAATTATTTGTGGTACATTCAAGGAATTGTCCTGCGTCGAACACGAACAATTGGCACGAGAGGTCGCTGTCTCAACTACAACACTATCTGTGCAGCTATTCAAGTAATTGAAGTTACAGTTACGAGTATAACCATTATAACTATTCCTCTGATGTTTCCTATTATTACTTATAATATTCAAATAGAATAATACTATAAGTACGACGTGAATCAATAACAGTAAATAATGAATTCCATAAATTCCTTCAAATAGCCATGAATCGATCCCCTGTGCATAATTTGTATTGATCAAGTGTCAATAACTGCATTCAATAATTCAATGGAGCGTATATCCGCTCCCTTATAAAATATACGATATTTTAATTGGTAATCTTAGAGGGACGTGTTACCCGATATTATTCATTCAGATATGTAATTGGCTTTTGAAATGGTAAAAGTTTATTTCTACATATATAATTATGAAAATAGATTTTGCCGTTACCCCGTAACTGTTACAAAAGCACTAGTAGATAACGTTAACGTTACTATTATTAAAATACAAATATCTACACTTCTATACTATTATTTACTATTTTATAACTGAACTAGTTTAGCGGAGCAAACTTTAGTGGATGAATTTGTATATCTTGGATGTGGATTCAGTCGGGATGGAAGGTACACCACTGATGTAGAGAGAAGAGTGAATGCGGGAAATAGAGTGAACGGAGCATTGGGACAACTTCTCGGCAGCCCCCACCTCAGCCAGAAGGCACGTGTCTCAATGCACAACGCAGTGCTTGTCCCAACGTTATTATATGGAAGCGAGAGTTGGGTATGTAAAAAGGAGCATGAGAGTAAAATCAATGCGGTCGAAATGCGATCTCTGCGGACAATCTGTGGAGTGAGGCTGACGGTCAGTCAGCCTCACTCCACAGATTGTAACAATAACGTAAGAGAGCGAGTAGGTATGAAAGAGAGTATTGGTGTAAAGATGCGAAAGGGAATGCTCCGATGGTTCGGACATGTGGAAAGAATGCCGGACGAGCGACTGGCTAAGAAGATATACAATGCGAAAGTGGAAGAATGTAGGTACAGGAGGAGACCGAGACTTACCTACCTAGACCAAATTGGTCATGTATTGAAGGAAGGTGGAGTCAGGAGTCTCCGAAACCGGCGAGCGTGTATGAAGAGAGTTATGAATGTTGAGGAAGCGAGAGATGTATGCAAGAATAGAGCCTCTTGGCACTCTGTTCTCTCTGCCTACCTCGCAAGGAAAATGGCGTTATGATAAGTAAGTAAGTAACTAGCCTTTGCCTGCGGCACCGCCGCAGTTTTTAGGTTATATATCCGGTTTCCGATAAAGTAACAGGATATAAAGTATACCTACCACTTTTTAAGTCAAATCAAGAGCTATCAAATAAAAATAGTTGCATGAAAATCCGTTCAGTAGTTTTTGTGCGATGCGCGAACAAAACAAACAGATAAAAAAATGTTAAAAAAAAAACTTGTTTGTATTCAGACACGTCTAATATAGCCTAATAAAGTTTTTTTTTCTCAAATATCTTAAATGTACAGAGAGCTCTGTTACAGCTTTATAATAGTTAAGATTGGGAAGAGAGCAGTGTCTGTTCATTGAAGATATTTGAGAAAAAAATCACTGTAGTTATTGAGTCCCGGGTTCCGATTTTTTTTGAGATTTGGTCTGTTTGTTTGCGCATTACACAAAAACTACTGAACGGATTTAGTTGAACATTGCGATGACACAAAGTAGGTATGTAAATGACATGACATTCCAACGTATCTGAACTGTCGTGGCGTCTGAACGGTATTCAGAAGGCGCGAGTTCAAACACCACTCGTGCCTATCATTTTCTATTTCACAATTTAACACAGTGTGTTCTTGTATATGATCCAGCAAGTCAAGTGTTTAAAAATATACCTAAAAACAATAACACATCGTAAAGATAGTTTGAGATCTGTAATACTTCTGTTTCTCAACAAAACAGGAGGTAGATAAATATTTTTTTAATTACAACAACGCACAAGTTATTAATTAGATTATAGAAAAAATAACAGATTAGAACCCTTGTCATTTAAATAAGAGGCTCCTAAAAACTATTAAAAACGTTTTGACTAATGACAAACAGGGTAACAAATGTATTTTATCTATGTAGGCCTGTGTAGTTTACCAAGTGTTTACCTAACTACTAATTACCTATAATATCTACTTTTTGGTACCAACTAAATTATTTTTATTCTACAGCACTTTAAAACCAAAGAGTTTGTCCTTAATTTGTTTTATTTTATAGGCCCTCTGAAAAAAATTCGCAGTTTCGTTTGTATATTGTACCTATATCTGAGTCTTATTTTTTTTTTCACTCCACGCGTTTAGCAACCAAGCATACGGTTTACCTGATGGTAAGCGGTTACCGTAGCATATAGACGCTAGCAACACCAGAGGCATCAATCTATAGATATCTATAATAATCATGGCTTTTCTATATCAAGTATAAATCGTCTAGATAACGTTGGAATTAACTAGGCAAAGTTATCGGTATGCAATAACAACTTTTGTTTGGCTCTCATGTGTGGGGTGAATGTTGCTTTAATTACGAGTGAACGAATGTGGAACAATTGCAACGTGATTCAGCAGCAGTTTATCAACAGTAAACGAAAGTTACCGTATATCTCACTCACAGCACAGTGTTCTGGCAATTATTTTGTGAGCACTTAGGGTTGTCACTATTAGAAAGTTTTTTAAAAGATTTTAGTATTCTATGGAAATTGGCAGAAATAATATAGAAAGGTACCTAGTTGATAGTCAATCGTTTATGATGTGGGTAATAAATAAGTCGCACTAAAACCCCGTTATCACCAATGTTATCAACTCGAAACTTTCATACGAGTTTCGCAATGCTGAAGCGATATGATGAACGTGAATCCATTATTCTCACAAGTATGTTTTACCACGCTTATTGTTTTCTAGAGTAGCACCGATTGTATTGTTATAAGCACATCCTACACAAACAACGTCTTACCATTCACGAAAAACAATAGGAATGTTTTCTTGCTGAATATTCTGCTCTCACTAATTAAATCTAACGATTATCTAAAATTGATATGATAACAGATATCAAGCAAGGTCAACTCACCGGGTCAATGTCCGCCTCCCAGACGTCCTTCAGATCATTAGAGATGTCAAAGTAACTCTCCATGTCGGGGCCGGTGTATTCTACGGCCTCCGACAGCAAACACAGGAAACTTTTCCGAGAAAAACTCACAAATCACAGCAAATTGTCACTGTCGTAATAACTGTACTGTCCCGAGCGGGCGGAACTTGGTAAGAATGTGCAAACTGCACTGAACAACTGTCAGACGAAGCCAAATATCACAGAACACTGTCCATCATCACAAGTTTACATTACACTGCCGACGCCCATTTGTTTTCGTAATAAAAATATTTTTTAAAGTTTCACCGCCCGCGAGGATTTATGACGTTATCACCGCGCGTGGACATACACTCACAACAACGTACAGCCGGCGAATGCGAGAGCGGCGTCTACAACCCCCCACTCCTCACATTCCGCCCCCCTTTGATACTAACCTCTCATTCATAACGTGATAGGGGGTAAGAGCGTCATTCGGGGGCGGCCTACGGCCCACGCGACAATACGTTTATAATAATTGTATGGATACTTATCATCAATGAAATACAACTCGGACGAGGCGAAGCCGTGGGAATTTCCAGAGCAACCGGTATAATAACAAACTGTGTTTGATAAATAAGTTCGTAGCACTGCACTCCAAGCGGATCGTGTACTCTATAACATAGGTACCTACATAAAAATGTATCTCTCTCTGAAATAGCTTGTACCTACCCTACGCTCCTCCGCGAGCATGACCTAGTTGTTTTTGGTATAATTTTTCCGATATCTTCAAGTAATCATCATCATACTTCTGCTAATTGACTTACACAAAACGTAAATGAGTTATACGCCTGATACGTGTCGTGTCTAATCACTCCACCTAATGGTGAAAACCGCATGAAATTCCGTTTGGTAGTTTTTGATTTTAGGTTAGGCACTAGATACGCTACAGAGGGACTTGATTATGCAGGTCTGAATGAGATTTTAGCCTTTATTCAAAAGGCTACAGCGCTGGTTTCCTTGCATTTTTTTCTTCATCGTGCCTATCTAGAAAATATACGTACGTATAAATATAGAAAGATTTACCTATATGAGAGATAAGCGCGTTAGTAAGATGTTACAAACAACTACACGTCGATGTATAAGTTAGAGTTTAATGATTCGACTGCAGATAAGATATTTTTAGGTATATTGTACGCTATCAGCATCAGATGGCAAGAGATCCTCGAAATAATAACACGTCCACTCAGCAGAGGCTTCCCCAAGAGAGCACCATAACATATTGTTCTGTGCTAAAAATTAGAGAACATATACCTAGAGCTCAAAAATACAATGCGTACAATAGTTAAAAGTAATATCAACACATTAAATGCTATAATTAAATACTGTTTCCCGCGGTTTCACCCGCATTTTAATTTAAAAGAAATCTGAATATATGAATAGTTTATTTATCCTCATCATAGACAATATATTTATTTATATTTTCGAGTTGCATATTATACCACACTTTAAATACTTTTAGAGTCATACTACGAGTGGAGAATATTAATGACTTGTAATGGACGCGTAGCTAAAATATTAACTTTATGTATTGGTGCTAACGGTCGTAGACGGTACAATGTTCCACCTGAGCAAGCGGTAACAGGAGATCATGGGCCTAGTATAAATAGAAAAATAAGTACCATCTCAAATATTTTTTTAGATCATTTTCTTCAAGTTATTATGTGTTTTTCATAACTTATGAGTTGCAAAGATAGCGGTCCCTAATATCAATATGTACTACTGACGTACGCATAACCAGTATGGGTATTGCATTATCAAAAATACAAATACCAAGTCAAGTGAGTCAAGTTTCTAGAAGTCTATTAGCTTAACTAAATCTTTTAAATTAACCTCCTAATGACCATTTTTAATAGATTCCACGGAATAGGTGAGTTATAAGCAAGTGTACATGCAGTATTATCGGTTGAATGATTTATAGAACGCGATCTAGGAAGAATATACCCTTTTTTGTTAAGGCAGAAAAATGTAACTAACCGCATACCCCACCGTTAGGTGCGAATAGGTTAGTATGTTTTTTTCTTTTTTGTGACGGTGTTTGTTAGCCTCAGATGGCTATGACAACCTTACCCGGACAATTGGTGAGCACAGAGGGCTCTCAACCCGACATTTAAGCAACGCTACCCGGGGGCACCCCCTGTGGGGTAAGGACCTCGGCTCGGGCTGTTGCTGGCTAAGTGGGATTTCCCACGTTTATGATTTGACCGCGACACGTCTTTCGCCCCCGTCGGCGGGGACGAAACCGTGGTTAATTACTTGCGCGAGCTGTGTGTGCTCTTATCTGAGCGTGAGTTATGTCGTCGTCGACTTCGTCCAGGATATTTCGCGGTCTGCGTACGCGCGATATATTAGAGGGGTTGTACCTAGCCGACTCAACCACTAGAGGGTTGGCGTGAGTAATGGCGGAGTCAAAGAAACTACGTGAACACCGTTTCATAATTTGCTTGATGGTAAGCAATTGCAAGTCTATGTGAAGGTCGACATTGCGTATGAACCACGGTGCACCCGTAGCTCTGCGCATGAATCTATTCTGTAATGTTTGTAATCTATGGATCCTGTGTGCCTTGGCGTGCGAAAATACTACACTGGCGTACGTCATGACAGGACGTATGCAGGCAGTGTAGAGTCTGACCTTATTCCTAAGCGAGAGTTTTGACCTAGAGTTTAACAGATAGTGCAAACGTCCCATGAGAAAGGCTGCGCGCGAGCGTACCACCTGAATGTGACGGGCGAATGTGAGTCTGTTATCTAGAATTACACCTAAGTACTTGGCTCGCCTACTCCAAGGAATAGGTTTACCAAAGATGCTAATCTGTTTGAACTTCTCCGGGGGATACAGTCGGGGTAGTCTCCTATGAAACATGACCGCCTGGCTTTTCTCGGGGTTGATCTCTATTCTCCACTTGCTAAACCACGTAATGAGGGCAGTGGCCGTGGATTGGAGTTTCCTATGCACTGTAATAGGGTTAAACCCTGCATAATAAATAGCTGTATCGTCTGCAAAAAGTGCTGTCTGCACTTCCCGATGCTGAGGCATGTCGCTGGTGTACAGCGAGAAGAGGATCGGTGAGAGGACGGAGCCCTGTGGGACCCCGGCAAGTATGGGGTGGGGGGAGGATAGTACCCCTTCCACTCTATAGCGGAAACTGCGGTTAGATAGAAAGTCTCGTATGATGAGTACGAGATACCGCGGTACCCCTAAGTGGAGTAGCTTCTATACTAGGCCGTTGTGCCAGACTGTCGAATGCTTTCGCTACATCGAAGAAAAGTGCACCTGTAAAAAGGTTGTTTTGTTGCATTTTCGAGTAAGTAGGTATACTCTACGATGCGGTGGACTTGTTGCACACTGGAATGCTTGGCTCTAAAGCCGAATTGGTGGTGGGGGATGAGATTATTAGTATCGGCGTATGCTTTCAGCCTACACAAAACTAATCGTTCGTAAATCTTACCTAACCTTTAAGCAGACTTATCGGTCTATAACTAGATGGTTCGGATCGCTTTTTTCCAATTACCATGGGCTCTTTCCACTGAGGGGGAAAGATGTTATTGTTGAGCGCTGCGTTATATATACATGTCAGAAGGACTAATAATGACTGGGGGAAGAGTTTAATGACCCTATTCGATATTCCGTCCGAACCGGGGGCTTTCTTCTTATGAAGATTTTTGATAACGGACTCCAGTTCGGTGGTGGTAACTGGAGGTGGCTGTTCCACTAGGTCCCTACCTAAGGTGTCTACCGGTGGGGCCGAGGGAGAGGCCCTCGACTCCACTTCCCTATCAATGAAGGCGTGGTGTGTTGCATCTACGTGTAGGTAATGTACTCGGCGTACATTGTCGCTCCAGACTTTCGGCTAGGCACTCGGACTTCTCCTCATCCTCGAAGCCGGGTGGAAGGTTGGGTCTGTTAAGCGGAGGCATGGTAGACACACTGTCGTTTTTGAAAGTGCGTAGGTTAGTATGGGCTCTCATCCACTAAATAAACCCAACGTGTGTCATCTCGCCGCTTTCGTATTGGGTGGTTACAGAAAATCTACCACAGGGAAGTTTATGCCGCACGAAACGGCTTTCCTATAAAATAAATAAATAAAACTCTTTATTTCTGGTATTGCGGCGATTTTACTTCAAACAAATTTAAATCCAGACAGAGAAATCAATTTATTTAATCTGCATTAAAGTTTAATATGAGGGATAATCTCTTAAAGCGATTCTAAAAATTATTTCACTTCTACAAATGTGCAGTATTCCAAATGAACATATATTATTAGTCTCGAGAGAATAGTCGTGTTGGGTCGCTAAACACTAGTAAGCTAGTGTTATATAATCAAAGTTTAGTAGCCAAACTTCCTTGTATATGTACCCATATCAAGCATGTACCTATTTTGGATAAGCCCGTTACATCGACCATCAGGAAGAAATTACAATCCTCATCCGTTTTGATTGACCTATAGGTATTACTTTGACATTTTTCCAACATTAACAAAATTTTTTTAAGTGAACATAGTTTCTATGAAAACAATAATGAAAAAAATATAATGTTGTTTTAAATCTCTACATTTACACGTGATTCTCAACAAGCACTTTACGATTGTCGTTTATGGACCATTCATATGCACCTTGATTTGAACCAAATTCCAGACATATATTATCACATCCCTATTTTTCGAAGGAGACTTTAAAATGTGCACTATATATCTAGTCTAGATGAGCTATCAGCTTGTATTTCTTCAATCCTTATGACGTTTCATACAGCACGTTGACTAAAAACTCAGCACAGCGGTTTGCCATAAAGCTAGCATCGCAGTGAGATTTTATTTCTTAGTAACTACAGCTACACATAACAGGGGCATAGTCCCCTCTTCTCTACTCCTGGATAAAGTAGAGATCCTATTTTGATCTGTATTTTAGCACTTAACATGCTCAACTACTTTAAAGAACAAATTATTTGTGAAAATGTGGATAAAGAGAATTTTATTGCGAACGGGATTCCAACCTGCGTCCCTTCCAATACGGGGACTACTGTTCTAGACCGCTAAGCCATCGCAGTACCAGACGGCTAGAGATGATACACTTAATTCTGAATAATTTAAATTTTGACTTTAAGTATACGTGCAGAATATTTCTGTTTCTACGCTAAGTGGAATAAGTCTACTTCATGTTTAGGCACGAACTGAAAAACCAATGTATGAACACGTGACGTGTATTGTATCTATGTAATACAAGGCCAGGTCAGGAATTCTCTTTACCGACGTGTATGTATGAGGAATATAATGAGAGTTAATGAGGCATAAGAGGTGAGCAAGGATCGCGGCAAGTGTAAATCAGTGGACTCTGCCTGCCCTTTTGCGAAACAAACGTAAGGCTATGTATATAGGTAATTAATAACTCTTTTGCAGGTAGACATATTGTATAGGAGGGCGCTCATTCTAGGACCCAAATATAGAAAATACTAGTCTTTGCTCGCGGCTCAGCAGCCAAAAGCTAGTTTTTAGGATATATCTCAGATTACCGATATAGTAGCAGGATAAAATGGGTACGAGTAAGTTTAAGTCTAATCAAAAGCTATTAAATAAAAAAAAATAATCATCAAAATCCATTTAATAGTATTTATATATATTTTTAGCATTTGACATGCTTAGCACTATACATTAAACACAAAGTGAAAAATGTGAAATCGAATATAACAGTCGCGAGCAGGATTTGAACCTGCATCTCCTGGATACCGTCCAGATGCTTTGCCAATTCAGCACTTTTTCACTTTGTGTTTAATCCATTCAATAGCTCATGCTTGATGCTCGAACAAAGAAACAGACAAAAATTTTACAAAAAAAATTACAGGTTATTATAGAACAAAAGTCCGGTTAGTTACAACATTTAAAATTCAAGAGCGATTGGACCGATTTTTATGATCTTTGATTTGTTGGATTTGTCTCTGCCCAGAGAAAGAGAATAACTATTAACAATTGAAAAATTCGCCAAAAATAAATATGAATAAAATTAATTTTCTCATACATTTTGTATGAAACTGCTTTTTTATCAAAGAGTAATACGTACAACCTGTTTTTTTTTTTATTATAATTCAAATTATTTAGAACAGCTAGTAGAAAATATTTAGGCGTGCGTTTAATGTCAAATACTCATTTCGCCTGTCAACAATAGGTTTAGGTCTTCATAGATTTATATACGAGTATAAATCTATTGTTAAGGTTATTTATGTGCCGGCTGTATGATTTTCCAATACGTGACGTTGAGAGTAGGTACCTATTGGTATTTATGTTCACGTCACGTGTCCAAGCGAGGGCTCAAGTCGCGCTAAGTTTTGGACCTCGCACGTTAATAGTTAGTTTTAAATAAATTTGCAATGTTTCCTACTTTTCTTTACCTTTTAACTCCGTGACTCCGCAATCGAACGTCAGAGCCCGTGAGGAAACCGCACATACCTACTACTTACGTTTCCGTACAAAGCGTGTCGCAATTTCGTTAATTTTTTATCGTACACTGCATTATTAAACTAGATTCTGCCGCCATCTGACAGGCCTCGTGGCGTAGTCGTAGGTAGTGTAACCGACTTCCGTGCACGAGGTTCGATTTCCACTCAGGACAAATATTTGTGTGATGAACACAGATATTTGTACTGCGTCTGGGTGCTTTCTATCTATTATGTGTAGGGTAAACTATAGTATTGCTGGCACCCCCTTAGTCATTGACACTGTGGATTTTAAATGCAAATATTAAGAACTGGTATAGCAAAAAACATCTATTCTACTTTTTTTCATAATCTGAAATAGTAACATTGCTTGCAGAAAAATGTAGGTTTTATAACATTATAGCTGGCGGCACTAAAGAAAATAAATATTCCCGGCGCCATGCAGAGCTGTTAAAACATCACTCTTTAATAAGGGTCATCAATTAACGACTGTAAAATAGACTATTTATTATTATGCCTAGTTTTTAGGTAAATAATGGCAACGAGTGCTCTTTTTGATCAATTTTCTGTTATAATCTTACTTTATTAGGTGCCAATGACTGTAATTTCAAATATTATTTTTTCTTTTTCTATTAAAAATCTCTAATTAAATTTATTGATGCATTTTCATTTGAAAATATACATACCAGAGAACCCTTATCAATGTTTGCTGACGTTTTAAACACCTATCAAATTCAAAAATATATATACCAATCTTAAATATGCTTCGAGTGCCAATCATTATACAGTTTACCCTATTATGTATTATATCCGTAATCTGGTACTCATAGCACAAGCGTTAAGCTTAGTTTGGGACCAGAGGACGTACATACATGTTATGTACCTATGCAAAATTTCGTGATGATTGGTTCAGTAGTTACGGACCTCCGTACACACCATACACTTCCATACACTTTCACACCTGTGAAAGTGTAATAAACTAATACTCACTTACGCATTTACGATATTAAAAAGGATTCTCACACACACACACACACAACACAACATTTTGTGATCTACAAAAAGTTTTTCGGAGTTTGAATATCACACATAATAAAATTAGGAGGTACCTAATCTGTGTTGAACATACAAGTGTTTGTAAAGTCGCCCGTGACCCAGGTACTTATGATTCATGTGGGATAACGTACGTAGGAAGCATATTCACTGAACTTTGTGCAACTCTCGTTAACAACCAAAACATAATTTCAACTGCACAGATGGCGCAGTAGTTTAGATACCGGCCTCACGTTTGAGTGTTGTGGGTTCGATTCCCACACAGGACAACTCTTTTATGTGATCCACTAATGGTTGTTTGGAGTCTGGGTATAAATTGTGTCCGTGAAATTGTATGTTTGTAAAGTCCCCCGTGAAACGTGGATTATTCCTTAGTGCAGGCTGCTGTCTTTAAAAAGAAAGAAAATACATTTAGCCCGAATTCGCAAGACAATAAAAGGTAGGTAATATGTGATGCGATTGCCTCGCGATGCTGTAAATACATACTTAGGTCAGACAACTTCATTTTTACACCGTTTTATTATTTGTTATGTTTAAAATATGCGATGGAGACAGGAGCGACAGTAAGAAACAAAGCAGTTGCGGGTAGAATAGTGTTTTTTATTTACAACAATATTGATTTCCAAGTATAGGTAGTTATTTATCTATGATATTGATATATGGGCGGGCCTCGTGGCATACAAAGAGTAAAGTAATATGGTGGCGTAGTCGGTACCGTAGCTTTAGTATATATGAAATCTATGGTCGGTACTGTAACCGACAAAGCAAAGGGAAACTAACAAAAGAACTCAAAAAATAATGAAAACTAAGGACGAATAAGAAACCAAATACAAGCATAAAGATTAGGTAAGATGCATTGATCTCGGAGGCGGAGGTGCTCGCCAAGGTGTATCGGCGGACGTCACAGGAACGAGTGGAGGTGGCCACTCCCACTCAGCGAGGTGATCAGGTGGCAGCAGGTACGAGTACCTGCACTGATGCCGGGGATGGATGGATTGGGGAACGTCCGCCACCCGGAATGCCTCTCACAAAGTACAAGGCTCCAGTGTTCGGAAATTTGCTCATATAGGGTACCTTTGAACTCGATCTTGAACAAATGAGCCAATCATTTGTTGCGAGTGGTTCTGAGGATGCCTCATGTAGAGGTAAAACACTTGTCGAGTTTATGTTCAGATTTTTGCGGAATATACTCTTTGTGCGGAATATTGCAACGTTGTAGTCCTGAGAGTCCTGCCGTATCGCATAGTTGCATCGCAATGGTGAGATTTTTTGTAATTATCGTGCATGCTACTCTGTTATTATCACATCCTCATCTATCTACCTGTGAGGGTGCGGATTGGCAATGTTAGGTTATTTTGTGTGTGTCCAAAGAGAAGTTATGGTTTTTAAAACCCTAGGGCGACAGAAAAGTTAAAGCTGAACCTGTTTACTAGCTGCTAAATTCCATGCATTAATTTGGCAAATAGTATGTATTAACAGAACAGCCATAAAACGATTAAAAAAAGGGACATTGTGGGGATAATAAATAATCTGTACAACACATAGGATGGTTTAATCTTATCATAGAACAGGTTATTAACAAAAGATATTTCCTTTACATGTGTTCATATCAATCTATTTGAATAATATATTTATATAATGTATTTTACGGCGGCCTCGACAACACATTCTCATCAATTATGCAACACAAACAACATATACATTTAAGTGACTGAGCCTTGCTTGTTCCAGCATGAATGAACTTGCTTGATCGGGGAAGTACCACCTTCACACGGAAGATCCGCGTGTAACAACGGTAGGCACCTACTCCTATTGTTGTGTTTCGTATGCTGAGCGAGAGCACCAAAGATTCAAACCCTTTCCTTATAGCTTCTCTCTCCAACTCCTGTACCGTTTGGAGTTGGCGACGCGCGATGCCTCTAGCGTCGATAGCCGACCGCTAACTGCTTACTATCAGGTGGGCCGTATACTTGTTTGCCACACTCGTGAAAAAAATATATCCTTCTCATTTCTTTGTTCGTACTTGACTATATGACCAACAGCCATCTTCATTCAATGTCTCGCCAACAAATTTTCGTACATTGAAGTACTACTTATTACTATGACCATTCCTCTTGGGTAGCACAGTAAATAGTGATGCGACATGCGTCTGCAACGCTGATATACCGCCGTGAAGAATACAAACTCTTGGAACAGTGCACTTCACTAAATAATCGCTGAACTGCAACAAAAAGAATATCTTGATGTGTAACATTTGACATGCTCAACTACTTTAAAGAACATATTATTTTGAAAATGGAAAAAGAGAGCTTTAATGCGAGCGGGATTCGAACCTGCGTCCCCTCCGCTCCAGGGAAGTGCTCTGGACTGCTAAGCCATCGCAGTCACCAACCGTGACACCCAATCTCCACTTCACAATATTGTTTTTAGATGTCTTTTAGACTCAGTAGCTTAGCGGCCAGAGCACTTCCCCCATTACCATTTTAAATAATCGCTTGGGTATGAAACATGTTTCCGCTCGGCTAGTCCCAAAAGACCTTAATTTTCTCCAAAAACTCAATCGCATGAGAGTCGCTGAGGACATGCTAGAACGAGTCAATTCCGACCCAACATTCATGAAACGCATTGTTACTAGTGACGAGACGTGGGTTTACGAGTTTGACATGCAAACTAGTCAACAAGCTTCGGAGTGGCGACTTCCAACTGAACCGAAACCGAAAAAACCACGCCATAGTCGATCAAAAGTCAAAGTCATGTTGACTGTTTTCTTTGACAATCGCGGTGTTGTGCACTCGGAATTCTTGCCAAAAGGTCAAACGGTAAATAAAGAATATTATTTGAGCATTATGGGGCGTTTAAGAGAGCAAATTCGACAAAAAAGGCCAGATTTGTGGAAAGAAAATTCTTGAATTTTGCACCACGATAATGCGCCTTCGCACAAGGCCATCATTGTGAATGAATTTTTGTCTAAACACTCAACAAATACCATCGAGCAACCACCATATTCACCAGATATGGCTCAAGCCGATTTATTTTTTTTCCTAAACTCAAATTACCACTTCGTGGCACCCGTTTTCAATCGGTAGAAGACATAAAGGAGAATTGGCGGCGAGAACTGAACTCAATTCCGGAAACGGCGTTTAAAAAATGTTTTGATGATTGGATTATTCGTTGGCGTAAGTCTACCGTTTCTTAAGGGCCATACTTAAAAAAAAACTAGACGTCGCGGGACGTCTACCAGATGTGAAAACATCGAAATTATTTTGTAGAAATAAAATGATCATAACTTGACAAAGTACTCCTCAAGACGAATCAAACGAGTATAAACTCGATAGGGTTGCGTTGTTTCGTTACAGAGTTACTGTGACCACCTCCAGCTCCATCGTCAGACCCTGTATACTATCTAGAGACAAAGTACTCGTCAAGACAAATCATACGAGCCCAAACTCGATGGAGTTATGTCGTTTTATAACAGAGTTCCTAAGGCCACCTTCTAGCTCCATCATCAGACCCTGGATACCATCTAAAGACAAAGTACTCGTCAAGATGAATCATACGAGTCCAAATTCGATGGGGTTGCGCCGTTTCATTATAGAGTTCCTATGTCCACCTTCCAGCTCCATCATCAGATCAGCTCTATGTCATCATAATATTTCATTGTCACGCGATATACAGATGCGTGTAAAATTTCAGCTCAATCGGAAACCGGGAAATGTGTCAAATTTAACTTGCAATATTTGAACGGGACAAGTAAAATAAAAGCGTCGCCACGCTAACAGCCGATTTTACTCTCCCTCCGCATTAGATGTTTCACATCAAAAAACATAGTATCACGCGTGTATTCCCCGAAGGGGTTGGCAGAGGTGTATTACACACCCACGATTCGCCAGCTATATATAAGTCCCACGTAATAGGGGGCGAGCCTATTGACGTCTACCGGGCAAATATATTATTATTTATATTTTCAATTTCAGACTAACTAAAAAATAAAGACACCACATTGTCAACTAAAATGTGAAGCCATTTTTTGAAATATGTGTGCGTGAAAGTGTTGTCTCCGGAAAGAAATAATCTCTATAATTAGTTAAATTATTAGGTTGTTCGTAATGCTCCGTCTATATGGAAAATCCAAAAGTGCACGCCTCATAATCTTCATTTTTCACAATACAATTGATTATTTGGTAAGTAACTAATAATGTATTGGTCTTACTAAGTAGTTTTCAATAAATCACATAGATAGCGCTAATTTCAAAAAGTACTAATGTGGTACTAATAACTAAAATCGCATCAAAAATATCATGAGTGTTAAAAATAGTGTTTTTTCTTGATATGTGTGTGTATATATTATTTTACAAGTGAAATATATGATAAATAGACATTTTAAGTTTTAAAAATCAGTTGTACTGTGTGAAGCGAGAGTAGTACCCACCTCAATGCTTCGCTAATGAGGCGTGCAATCTTGGCAAGGGACTGATTTTCACACTAAGGTTTGATGGCCCAGCATGAGATGATTCGGATTTGTCACGTTACCGTGACACATGAAAAACGCAAGATTTGTCGTAACAAATACGTGCTAGGGATGCTTTATTTTGTGTAATCAAAACTTAAACTTACAAGTTGCGCAGTTTCATCTTCCGCAGACGCCACTACGATGATTTTCTTTAGTTTGATAGCCTCCTGTATTACTTTCTGTGGGTGCAGACCTAATGCGCGGAGCTCGTGCTGTCCAAGATGGACGCCGCTGTACGGAATGTTGATACTACCATCTATACAGCTTTTCTCGTATCTAACATGAGAAAATCATTCTTTAGAAATATTTCCATACAACCTAATAATAAAAAACAATCATCTTCCTCTATAAACAAAACAATCGTAACGGATTCGTTATAATATTTTGGTATTTTTATATATTTTTTGAGCTTTTGACATGCTTACCCATATGAATTAACACAAAATGCGAAAATGTGAAATCGAAAATAACAGTCACAAGCAAGATTTTAACTTGCATCTCCTGGAATACCGTCCCTGAAGCTTTACCAATTCAGCCATCGTGAAAATTGTTCGGAACTGCGAATTTCGATAACACATTCATTCTTAATGACTTGAGTGACGTCTGCGCCGTCTGTTGGATAATAATCATGTTTTAATTACTCACAGCAAATTGGACCTTATATCAATGACGCAGCATTTGTCTTGGCATATCAAGGAGAAGAAATCCGATAGACTTATCCTTGGACATATCTCCGTAAATAACACCTCCATGGGTATTTCTACCATATCCTGTAAGCAAAGTAAGTATATCTGTAACTTGAAAAATGGCCATTAGGAAAATACCAAGTTTTTAATCCAATAAATGCGAAAGTGCTTTCGTCTGTTTGTCATGTTTTCACGCCGTTACTACTTATACCTATAGGGACGGAATAGAAAGACAGACAGACACAGAGAGAGAGAGAGAGAGAGAGAGAGAGAGAGAGCTAAAGAGTGAGTAATGTATATAGATACACCGTTCACTGATCATGAATATACAAATTTTGGACGCAGGTTGAATTAGACCATAAATCAGGATATTAATGTGTTTGGAAATGTGCCCGGTAGACGTCAATAGGCTCGCCCCCTATTACGTGGGACTTAAACATAGCTGGCGAGTCGTGGGTGTGTAATACACCTCTGCCTACCCCTTCGGGGAATACAGGCGTGATGCTATGTGTTTTGTGTTTAATGTGATTGATCAATGACTTACCATAGGATCTTTACTCGGGGCGTCCTTAGTGAATCTCCTGTAACTAATACTTGTTGGGGAGCTGCGACACATGTCTATCGATGCCTGTAGAAATAATAGCGAATTAGAAATTTGTGAATAAGGCGAAATAAATCAGGGCCCTTAGAAATCGTACCGTCTCGCTTGTGATTGGTAGAGAAACCGACGCGTGATGTCGCAATTATACCACGGCCAATCACGGCGATCTCTCAACCAATCACAATGACACAATGCGATGTCGATACGATTGGATAAAATACATTCTAACCCCCCTGGATCGTAACGGAAATCCATAATAAAATATGTATTTTTAAGCACATAAATGATCATGTTTTATTTTATTAAAAAGCAACACCAAACTTTTCTGGAGGGAGGTGAAGAAATCTCGGAGTGGTTGGTCAGCTTTCAGAATGAATAAAATAAGGTCTAAGGGTGGAGACATTCTTACGCAAACACAAGATGTGTTAAGCCGATGGAGTGAATATTTTGGACATATTTATGCGGATGTTCAGGGTGATGCTGGTGCCACATGTGATCTAATAGATCAGCATTCGGTACCGACATCCTCTGATGACATTATTATGGATGAAGTTGAATGGGCGATTAGAAGTTTGAAAAATGGTAAGGCAGCGGGTATTGATATGGTGTCTGCTGAGATGATCAAGCTTGGGGGCTCATGTGTCTGGGAATCCTTCCTGATGCTTCTTAATTTATGTTGGAGCTCAGGAATGGTTCCCAAGGACTGAAGAAGCGCAGTCATCGTGCCCTTGTTTAAAAACAAGGGTTTACGTTATGACTCTGCAAACTACAGAGCCATAAGCTTCACCAGTTTGGCAGCCAGTGTATGGTAAGATTGTTGAAAGGAGAATGAGGATGGTGTCTAATGAATTTTTGTGTGAAGCACAAGGAGGTTTCAGGTGTGGACGAGGATGCATGGATCAACTGTTTTCTCTGTGCAACATTGTGAAGCTCTGGCTCTGATCTGGCTGTAAGCCAGAGGGTTTTCTGCAGTTTTGTGGATTTGGAGAAACTTGACACTGTTGTACGAAAGGAACTTTGGGATATTTTGCCGGAGTATGGTATTAGCGGTAGACTGCTACAAGCGGCGCAGTCCAACTACATGGACTGCAGAGCTTGTGTGCGGCTGGATGATAGAATGTCACCCTGGTTCAACAGTCAACATGACTTTAACTTTTGATCGACTTCGGCGTGGTTTTTTCGTTTTCGATTCAGTTGAAAGTCGCCACTCCGAAGCTTGTTGACTAGTTTGCATGTCAAACTCGTAAACCCACGTCTCGTCACCAGTAACAATGCGTTTTATGAATGTTTGGTCGGAATTGACTCGTTCTAGCATGTCCTAAGCGACTCTCATGCGATTGTTTTTGTAGAAAATTCAGGTCTTTTGGGACTAGCCGAGCGGAAACATGTTTCATACCCAAGTGATTATTTAAAATGGTACGGATCGACTCGCGAGACTCAGAAAGTTCTCTCAAAGTTGAATGAGGATTTTCCGTCACTATTTCCTTCACTTTTGCAATGTTAACTTCAGTTGCAGACGTTGATGGCCTACCGGAGCGAGGCAAATCTTTCATCACATCTCGACCGCTTTTAAACGCTCGTGATTTTGATAAAGTCGATTCACCGTAAGCCTTCTTTAACATTTTCAGTGACTCCAAACACTAAATTCCATTGGCGATGCAAAATTTAAGACAAACTCTTTGTTCGATGTTTTTGTCCATTATGAAATTCGCAATACGATATATAGATATGATACTAAAAACAGCACTGTATTTAATATAAATAACAGATGCAACTCAAACTCCGGGCCAAAATGGATAACAGTTGTGCCAATCTAACAACAACAAAAAAAACAAAAATTTGAATTTGGAACCATAAACAAATCATCCATTCCCAATACTTTCTTGACTGAATGTATATTGCTATTACAGCAGTTGAAGCATCTGATAATAAGTGATAATCGGTGCTTACAGACCTTGCAATACCGGGGGCACGCCCAAACAACAGAACCCAACATCCTACATAGAAGAATGAAAAAATTACCACCGTTTTACTCACCTTAACACATTCACCAATATCGATTTCAGGTAAGTCAGAGAATATTAATATGCACTCGTTGAATCCAGAATCCAGAAGTGTGTCTTTCAATTGTCTTAGTATGCCGACACCCATGAACAGAGGTAACGCGGGCCCTTCGACTAGTAACGCATCCCACAAGTGCACAATCTTATGGAGAGGAAAAACATCTGAAAGTTTTAATACAATCGTTCAACATCCCGACAATACTACAAACTATAAGAATACGTTGCCATCGTCCATATTATTATCTCAGTACAATGTTAGTCTATGGCGTTTTTATATGCTCTTTACTAAACCAGCTTCACTATCATTTAATGTCATTTACTATGTCGAATCGAATGGGATTGTTTATAGTACTCTTCGATCGTTAGTATTATTGATCGGAGGTGGTACTAGTTACAATAGACCATATTGCTTGTACAGTATGCGTTTTTTTTATTGCATGTAGTGGCAGACGAGCCACGGCCCATTGATGGTAAATAATGGTAACCGATGCTCATGGACTCATCTATACCGAGAGTATTATCAAGCCGCTGCTCACGATTTCATTCCACGGATGTGAAATGCAAGAATAAACGGCTATCTCCTGCCTACCGCAAAAACGCAACGATGTGATTCATGGCCGATTACACGGGAGATGGTGGTACCAAACCGCTCGGACCCGATACCAAGTGAATACTCCCACTTGGTACCCAGCCCTACTACCAGTCATACAATGGATGATAATTGTTTACTTCCCTTGTTTACTTTCCTTCGCCTCATACGACACCCATGGGAAAGAATGGGGTGGTGACATTTGTATTCTTAGTCCGTCACCACACGTACAAACTGACAACACGGACGCGCTTTTTTTTTGAGAAGAGAGAAGGCCCTAATAACTAGTTTTACTTATAAATAAAATAAATAACTGTCTATAAGTAGATGGTGCTACTTACGCACTAGACACGCACCAAGACTGTTGCCCACTATTCTTTAGTTGTCTATCACTTATCTCAGCACGCATGGTCTGTCTCGATCGTGGAGGTACCACTTCCACAAATGATCAGTGTGAAACAACGGTT